>CM022393.1:32635031-33908031 GCA_011833715.1 Carcinoscorpius rotundicauda
CCCATTGTGTAGCTTTGTGCTTAATTCAAAACAACAACAACATCCACGGATGTAGAACATGCTATTTATAACTCTCGCATAGTATGAGATAATACATTCTTTGATAGATAGTTTCGACAGAGTATTCAATTTGTGATTTCTTAAAGATTTTAAACTCAAGAAATATTTATGTTGATATGTGCATTTCTTTTAAATGTAAAATCCTTGTAAAACATTATTGTGGCAAAATACTCAGAAATCTTATCCTAACCCCATGCCATTTATCGAGAGCGACATCTAACAGCTTGAAGCACAGAGTTGTTGTGTCTCTTGCCTCTTTTTATTGCGGCCTGGCATGGCCGAGCGCGTTAAGGCGTGCACTCGTAATCCGAGGGTCGCGGGGTCGCGCTAAACATGCTCGCCCTCCCAGCCGTGGGGGTGTATAATGTGACGGTCAATCCCACTATTCGTTGGTAAAAGAGTAGCCCAAGAGTTGGCGGTGGGTGGTGATGACTAGCTGCCTTCCCTCTAGTCTTACACTGCAAAATTAGGGACGGCTAGCACAGATAGCCCTCGAGTAGCTTTGTGCGAATTTCCAAAACAAACAAATCTTTTTGTTGTTGTTGTTGTTATTTTTACAGTTTATCTACGATGCGAGGGAAACAGTTGGTAGGATCTAAGTCTTTTTTTTTTCAAGCTAATAGAGCCAATCAGAATCTTATTTGAAAAAATTAACGAAAGAAAATTATTTGAGAACAATTTTTCAACCATGAGGAAGCTGTGGTAACCAAGGTTTGGTACAACTTTAAAGATTACGTGATTTTTCATTGTTTATAATTATATAAAGAATTAAAGGTGAGTTTTATTAAATGATGTGCAGTGACCTGGTTAAAACTGGTGACGAGTTATCTTAATTTGAGATAATTTTCGAGTTTTACAACAATAGTTAATCTGGTCCTCCTTGGTATGATAATACTACCAACTTGTCTACAGTTATGAAAGACCAGTGGTTTGAATTCACGTTTAAATAAAGGAAAATGCCGTTTTACCGTTCTTTATCTATGACGATGTGGTTAAAATTTTGCTGACCTTCACCACAGTTTTAACTGTCTGCCGTCACTGATTTGATGGGGTAGATAACAGGTGAAACTTCTAACTCATACCAGTTTTAAAAGTCTCGTTAACATCTCTTGAAGCTGTTAAGACCCCTTACAATGAAGATATAACACAGAAACAGCGCCAAAAAAATATCAACCATATGGAATAACTTGTGTGACAAGCAACATTCGTCTAAATGTGGTATATTTAAACGAAATTGAATTAGGTTTAGAGCAATGGAATAGGAGATTTCGCCATGGTACTGATTACGAAGTAATGATATATCTCTGAGTTACTGATTTGTGAGAGTGGATCAAATACAGAGCATATACAAGGTACAAAGTGACACACAAAATAACAATATTTATTATATCACATATAAAGCATACATTGCATGTGTGAGTAATTGTTTCATTGACAAGGGACAATCACTTTTACTGAATCATTTTTCTTCAGCTATTCGAACTGAATCCACGTACCAATCTGACTAAATCAAACATTTCACACTTTGCAAAAAAAAAACACACACACCATATTTACCTGGAGCAAGTTAAACAACTAAACAAGCATTACCCATGTGATTGGTCATTCTCATTCAAAAGTAAGTGAAACCGTTACCTCGAGAGATCACCTGAACAAACACTGAATGGTACTGCTATCAACATCCTTCCATATATAAATAATAAATATATAATATTGTATATCACACTGTCGTCCGTTCTATATTTCAAGCTTGTCCTCAATCCGACGATATTACCTTTAACACTAATAATCATTAAACTTTCACCTCAATAAGGAAATGTGTTAACTGAACATTTACACGTCACACAGACATTACAACCATTTAACAAAGGAAACCATCAAAATATTTTAACAAAAGTGTATCTGTTCAAAGAACCCTTTAATAAACATAAATAACAGACAACACAAAAACACATCCCTGTAACAATGACACTATATTGTTGTTGTTGTTGTTTTAATTTAAGCACAAAGCTACACAATGGGCTACCTGTGCTCTGCCCACCACGGGTATCGAAACCCGGATTTTAGCGTGTAAGTCCGCAGACCTACCGCTGAGCCATTGGGGGGCATGACACTATAGATAATACAAAAATAAACTTAGAAGGAAGCATATTTTGAAAAAAAACTTTTAACAAAGGAAAACTTTAAAAGAAGAAGATTTACTTAAAGTAAATGTATTTAACCATGAGATCAAACACTTTACAGTCGCACTTCGGCAATAAATAAAATCTTACTATACAACTACACATAATTAAAACCTTATAACAAAAATCTCGTGCCCGGCATGGTCGAGCGCGTAAGGCGTGCGACTCGTAATTTGAGGGTTGCGGGTTCGCATCCCAGTCGCGCTAAACATGCTCGACCTTTTAGCCCTGGGGGCGATATAATGTGACAGTCAATCCCACTATTCGTTGGTAAAAGAGTAACCCAAGAGTTGGAGATGGGTGGTGATGACTAGCTGGCTTCCCTCTGGTCTTACACTACAAAATTAGGGACGGCTCAGGTTTCTCCTCCTGGTTGAGGGTTGTGAAGTAGGCTGACAATCTACTCATTTAAAAAAACAGCCTGTTATTGAATGCGCAAGCGATTGTGGCCCTATGTTCCTTTATGGAATCGAGAGGCATAATAATAATAATAACAACAATCCCCATTTTATGATTAATATGAAACATACCATTTTAGAGTAATACATGAAATCAATTCTCCTCAACCATGAAGTTAGACACAAAACATAACAAAACGAATAAACACAATGTAAAAATAACCTTTTATGATCTATTTAGGATACATTAAAGAATTGTTCATTAAGCAAAGTACAGGTACCTTAACTGGTACAAGGTTTTCCAGTTATATGACAGAATATGTAACTTACTAAAAAATTCTTATTAAATAAAACTATGTTTACAAAATACAAGAAACAGATACAAAAAAGACCTTACAAATACCTTAAACAGAAAACAGAATAAGTTTATCACAACAACAACAGAAGGATCAAGTTTATTCTATGACATTAAATAAAAGTAACTAAAACACTGTTCAACTTGTCTGATTGAAAAAAGAACGTTGTGTAAAATAATACTTGTTAACAGAAATTTATAAAACACTTCATATAGAAAATAAACAAATATAAATTTACATACATTCAGAATATATCTAGACCACTTTTAAACTATAAAATAAGGAAATATAATATTTACACCTACCCAATGTCAAATATGAGGTTCTGCTCCATTATCTATGTCAGCAGATCCTCCAAGGTCTCCGGTAGAGCCAGGTGGTGAGGGCGTTTGACTCGCAATCTGTAGTCCACGGGTTCGAATCTGTTACACCAACCATGCTTGTCCTATCGACCGTGGGGAGTTATATTGTGACAGCCAATCCCACTATTCGTGAGTGAAAGAGTGGCCCAAGAATTGGCTGTGGGTGGTGATAACTGTCTGCCTTCCCTCTATTCTGAAAGTGATAAATTAGGGACGGCTATCTACTGAGTGGCTAATGTATAGAAATTGGCCATAGCGGTCACTCTGATACTATCATAAATTTTTGACCAGCTTCGATTATAAGAGCTCAAGCCTTCGTACGCTTTAATGTCATCCCCTAAAAATGCTTATTTACACTTGATTAATTCTTGGAACTTCTTCAGTGATAGAGATCTCAGCCTTAGTGGTGGGTTATTGAGGTGGAAGTTCCCTTGTTTTCTGTAAACTCCCTTGCCATCATGGATAGTAGAATTGATGTAGGCAGTGAGCCTTTTTGACCAGCTGATTTTAGCACTTTATCGTAGTGCTATTAGCTGCTGGAGTTGCCACATTAAGTACTGGTGCTGGTTGAGTATTGTCTATCTTTTTTTCTTCTCCTTCCATTACTCATTCACCACTTGAGGTGACTTTAACATCAGGAAGATCTTCTCCAGATTTGGAATAAAGTAATACTGATGAACATATGCATTCATTCAACGTGTTTGCTTCACCATCATTAGACACGTTCTGAAGGGATACGAAGGGAAGATTCCCAATACCAATACATGTACTATTTCTCCGCACGATTCTGAAGATATGATGTATCAGCCAACAGTGCATCTTCATTAATTCATGAGTTTGACCAAGCTGATTGTCGAGCTGGTCACTAAAATCCCTGACTCAGTCACAAAGTCTAGTTTCTTGCCAAACGGAAGGTTTTGACCATCAAATCTTCTTCCTTCCATGACAGTTTGAATTAAAGTTCAGAGATTTAAGCACATCGGAATGAGAACTTTCCTAGCCACTTGAATATCTCGAAAAAAATTAAAGAGTTTAATCTTAAATAGCAAAGATCTGATTTTCAAATTCAAGGTCGTATGAATTCCAGATGGTCTGAAGGTCATCTAGCTGTGTAGATTGAAAAATGATCATAAGTGTTTGGTTATAACCATTAATCCCCAATAACAATTAACTTTAGAGACAGAGAAACAAATAAATTACTTGGTCAGCAACATTTCTGAATATTTTACACATGTTTTTGCTTTAAGAACCTGTAAAACAGATATTCCTAGCATCCATGAATATTTTGGACCAAAAGCCTCATGAAGTCTTCATTTGATCAAGTACTTCTTATTCATGCTACTCTCTGTTGCCGGTCTCACAAGAATATCTAATCGGGTTACCCTTTGAAATAGACCCATTTCTTCCATTGTTATTTGTTTAGTATATAACTAGCGTCTGTTTTCAGTTGTCAAGAAGCAAAACTAGAATTTAGACATATGAACTGATTTGAATTATGTAATGTCATTGCTTACTTTTGACCATACGGATACACTAACATTTATGTTATTTTTCTTCAGGAACTTTCTTCCAGTTATAAGTTTAACAGCACCATTTGTATGTTTTACAAAGTTTTACCACATTGATGATACTTTCTACCTCCACGTAGTGCCTTTATAATCTATATTTTCTAAAGAAAACTGTGTGTTTTACTATGCATTTTAATTTGTATGATTGAGAATATCATAATACAACCAGGTAGAATGCTATGTACATAAAATTAATACTTGTAATGACATTTAGGATATTAGCTATTGACTGTGAATTTCATATGCTACTGTTAACTTCACCAACTCAAATATTTTGATTCAATCCAGTTAAGCTTTCATGCACTACTCTTACAAAAAACAAGTGAAACCGTGTTTTCCTTTATACATAGTCCAAGTCTTTCCACTTTCTTGCCCTTCAATAAAAATGCACTTCCTATTGAATATATGAATGTTGAAATTAAACTTTCTCTCAAAATCCTTAACGAAATTAATGTGTACCCTGTATCTTCAACAAATACTTATGTACTAGTAATCACAGTAAACCTAATACTACAAAGAATTAACATTCATATAAAATTCATTGTTTCCCTTTACATGTTACTGGATAGTTTTGTTATTTGTGTAATTAATACACTTATCTCATGCAACACTCATGAATGACTTTAAGTAATTTTTCAACATGTGTAAGGGACCATACATATTTATCTATTCATTCATACATTTTACAATTTACAAATATTTTCATTACATGTTGTATATAATTGTAGATTACACTGCACAAGAAGGTTTTTACTTCTTGAACACTGTTGGGTGTTCCTTATAAATTTTTGGCTGCTGATCACGAAAATCACATCCAAATTTGCCCATCAGTACCGTTTCATTGAAATATTCAGTTTACCAGGACATTGCTGACTACTGTTTGACACTGCAACATGATGCACCGGGCATTGAATACAAACGAAAATCAGGAGCAAAATAGTTTTAATTATGTTGAACTTAATAGTATATTAGAAACATAAACCCAATTAAATACATTATTGCCGGTAAACAGTTAACTGTCTATTTTTCAGAGTTCCTTCGTGATGAAGCAAAACCAAAACTATATTTGTGCATGCCCACCAGGTATCTGTAACAATCAGCAAAAACTTTTCCTGAAGCAAAACTTTTCAAACAAATTGTTATGCAGTGTTTTTTATTCATTTTTTGTCCTTTCATGAAATAAAATAACTTTATTTAACCCAACATAAATGGCTTAGAATATATGTATGTAATGAGGTGTATTCAGGTAGTTGTTTCTCAGTTTCCACGCTCGTGTGGCTTGGTGGTTATGACAATCGACTCACAATCTGCAAGTCGCGAGTTCGGATCCCGACACCAAACACGCTGGCCCATTTAGTCATGTGGGTGTTATAATTTAATAGTCAATTCCTCTATTTGTTGGTAATAATATATATCAGGAGTTGATGGTTGCTGCTGTTGACTGGTTACTTTGTTATTAGTATGCTTCTAAATTTGGAGCAGCTAGCGCAGATAGCCTTCGAGCAGTTCACCTGTCACAATCAGCCCAAACTTTTTAGGAAGCAAAACTTTTCAAAAACTTTTTGTGCAATGTTATTAAGATTCACACACAAATTACTTCATTATATTATCATGTTAGATAATTACCTTCCCAAGATATTATTTGATAGCTGCATTCCAGTAAACTGTTACCATCTAGGGATCACCAAATTCAACGTTTTTTTCTTTTCAGGCATCACAAAATAAGTGCTAAAGAAATAATTTAGTTAAACTGAAACTTTGAAACTACAATTGTTATAACATCAAGGTTAATTAATATTCACGCTGTTTGGTTTTACGTTGTCTAATGCACAAAGCTATTTGGGAGTAATCCGTGCTTGCTGTTCCTAATTTTGAAGTGATAGAATACATGAAAGGTAGCTAGTCAACACCACCCACCACAAACTCATGGGCTACTGTTTGCCAGTTGATTGTAACACTACAAATGAGCATATTTGTTGATTGGACTCACATGCTCTATCCAAAGATTGTGAGTTAAGTAGCATAACCAATTCATGCTGTATTACATATCAAAACGTTTAACAAAACTTTCTCAGTGGACATACAGAAGTTATATGAATTTCAGGTGTACTGAAAGAGATTTAACAAAGATATGCTGTACTCTCCATATTTCTCTTGACCATTGTTTAGATAAAGGAATTGATTATTGTCAAATGTTTCTGACGTTTTACTTTGAAAAAAAATCACTTGGTAGCACAGAAAGCAAGAGTTACAAATACCCGAGTTTTTGAACTTCTAACAGTCCTTTGAAGTTGTACAAACTGGTGATATTCTTGGCACTACATTTGCATGTACTAGTTGTTCTAATAGTGTTGATCGGGCAGCTATCATCTGATACTCCTGCCAGTGCATTAGCCGTGAACTTTACAAATGTACTGGTCATTTTGTGAAATAGTAAATAACAACGACTACACAAATAGACTTTGTCTTGTCTCTGAGAGTAAATCAACAATGACCATGAATATTTTCTAAAGAGGAAAACCAGCAAATATTTGCTGGAGTTTACCCTTCATGGACGAGCTTTTTGTCAATAATGCTAGATCTGCTCAAATATCACGTATTTTGTGATTTCTGGTGTTAATGATTATTGAGGTTTGAAACATCAGGATATGCCCACTGTATTTTGTTTAGCATGAAGTTATAGTTTTTTAGATTGAAAACGTTCAGTGAAACTTAAAGCAATGTTATGGTAGTCGTTTACGTATCTCTACATGACTCATATTGATGAAAGATTCAACAGTATTGACTATACCTTTAATTACCGTTAAAATTTTAATACTAAACTAGACTTCACAGATAATAAAAAGTTAAAGTACCTTTTATTTCCTTTATTAAAAATTAAATGTGATAAAATAGAATCGAAAATAACTTCTATATAACTTATTCTTATACAATCTGAGAGAAATGTGCATTTTTATTACTATGTAGGCGTGGACCCAGTGAGCAACATTTGAAAGAAGTATATGAAACTCATGACCGGGATATTAATTTAGTTCGAGATGAAAAAGAAATGCAATATGCTATGAGCAATATTAAGGAAAAGTTTGAAGAAAGTATTAAAAGTAAAGAGAAAATTCTCAACACAAGATCACAGAATTTATCAAGATGGACACGAAGGAGAAATTCGAGACGGAGAAGTTTCGATACTTTACAAATAGAAACAGAAAATCAGCAACTTAAGAGTCAAATAGTGAAGTATGTAAAGTGCAATATTTTCCTTATTTCTTTAAGTGTGGTGAATATTTCATTAAAACTAACATCAATTACCAAAAAAACAATCAACCACAAACACATATTTGTAAAATTAGACTCGTGTACATTTCAGTAATTTTGTGTGGAATTTGAGCACATTACACTAAAATGATTTGTGGGATTCACCATGTCCTTACCTTTCTTACCACCTTGTCTAGAAATTTTTCATTGGAGATCCATGCATCTTTACAAAATTTACTGCCATTACTAAAGGTTGTATCGTGTCCAAACTGCACCATCCCGACTTGTATACTTTCTATAACTCATCTAGGATAAGAGGAAAACAGTTTACAAGCACCCATTTAAACAGTACAATCATAAAAATCTATTTATAGGCGTTGAATTTGGTGGTTTCAAGTGGATGGAACATTAAGAAAGCTCGTTTCTTTCTCCATCTGCTTCAAATATCTAACAGTTGAACAGGTGGTATTTTAGTGCGTCCATACCCTGTTCGCCAAGTTTCCAGATAGAAATCCTGCTTGACTGAATAGCATTCTGTTTCCAGAGATACTTGGAAAATTTTGTAACTAGTTTTTATATTTGTGGATTTTCGTCTATTATAAAATGAGAGACCCGTTGTGGGACTCTTTCTGAATGGTAGCCTGGCATGGCTAGGTGGGTTAAGGCATTCGACTTGTAATTCGAGGGTTGCGGGTTCAAAACCCCAGTCGCACCAAACATCTGCGCTAGCCGTCCCTAATTTAGCAGTGTAAGACAACATGGAAGGCAGCTAGTCGTCACCACTCACCATCAACTTTTGGAATACTCTTTTACCAACGAATAATGGGCTTGACTATCACATTATAACACGCTCACGGCTGAAAGAGCGAGCAGGTTTCGTGTGACGGAGATTCGAACCCGTGACCCTCAGATTGCGAGTCGAACGCCTTAACACACTTGGTCATTTCGGGCCTACACTGTTTCTTCTCCTGCGGAATGTCTACAGACTTATAACGCTAAAATCAGGGATTCAGTAGACAGCCAAATTTAGTTTTGCTACAAGAAAACACACATACACGGGTATTATTTGGGTATTTTTTCATTAATTATGCTAAAAACATCACTCCCAGTAGTGTTATGTAGATATTATTTTAATTAATATTGTAAGAAACGTTATACTTTCAGGATTTTTTATATATTAATGAATCTAGAAACCACCAGTCACTGTAATGCCAATGGAAATTTTGTTCTTTGATAGTGGTTGGGACTATGAGTTGTAGTAGTATAATTAAGGTATTTTTTTCCATTACAATTTTAATAAAAGTTTAATTACAGTGGTGTTATTTTAATAATTTGGTCGATTAATGTATACAGGGTGGCCCGTAAGTCCCTACCCATTTTATGTATCCAGTGTATCTGTGTACTGTCTTTAACTGGTCTTCCTGAACGTGCATTCTTAATGTTGCCAGTTTCAAACAGTTTCCTCTCTCAGTTTGACATCGTTTTTTGTGTTGGTGAATCCTTATTGAATCTTTCTTTAAATTTTTCAGTTATTGTATCCAGGCTGTCACCAGTGTAGTTGCGCTCATGTACCCACGTACTTGTCACAATACGCTCTTCAAGTGTAAATGGGCTTACATTGGCCATATTTCTCTGAAAAAAAATGAAACAAATTTACAATACATGCGTAATAACATATGGATGGGTAAGGACTTACGAGCCACCCTGTAGTGTGAAAATATGTGAGTAGAAGTATATTATTTTGAAGTTTTCTCTTCCATTCAAAGTGTTAGAAAATATCAGTGTTAGTATTTCCATTTTGAAACATTTTTTTCCATTAATAGTGAAATTGTTTTTTTTTTTAATCTCGCGAAAAGCTATACTGTGTCGATCTGCGCCAGTCACTCCTAACCTAGCAGTGATAATCTAATCAGTACCATCCACTGCTGATTCTTTGGCTACTCTTTACCAACAGTGATTTGATTATCACAGCATCCATGGTTGAAAGGGCGAGCATGTTTGGTGAGAGAGATTCGAACCTGCGACTTGCAGGTTGCGAGTCGAGTTCTCTAACAACCAGGATGTCTTAATAGTGCAGTAAAATACATCTCTCAGTAGTATCATTTCAGTAATTTTCTGTTCTGTAAAAAAGTGTATATAAATCTTGTATTTTGAAGGATGTATGTTAAGCCATTAAATCTTCTCTAGTGATACATTTCCAGACGTAATATAACAGAAAACTTTATGACTCAAGTATTAATCTCAATAAAACTCCAAACATTAATCTAAAATTTAAAAAGTAGAAAACTGTACAATAAAATTCACTGTAAAAGTATTTAAAGACATCCATTTGTTCTGATGTACTTCAGCTTGTGCATTTGATTATACTTTTCACGTGTGGTATCATCATGTTCGTTAATAAGAACAGCAAGAATAACGAAAATAGCAACAGAATATATAAAAAGAAATCAAACTGAATTTCTGACCGAACCGAGGAGACCAGTATTTAGCAAAAACAACATTCAAGTGCACAAAATATTAGACACTACTTCTTTAAATTGTTGAAAGACAGCTGTAAATTACGGAGCCAGCTCAAAAATTATTGACTCTAGATTAAGATAATTATGTTGTTGTTGTTGTTTTGAATTAAGCATAAAGCTACACAATGGGCTATCTGTGCTCTGCCCACCACGGGTATCGAAACCCAGATTTTAGCGTGTAAGTCCGCAGACATACGGCTGAGCCACTGGGGGGCTAAGATAATTAACCACTAAATATTTATTTAATTGTTTGTTTTTTGTTTTTTTTTAATTTCGCACAAAGCTACTCGAGGGCTATCTGCGCTAGCCGTTCCTAATTTAGCAGTGTAAGACCAGAGGGAAGGCAGCTAGTCATCACCACCCACCGCCAACTCTTGGGTTACTCTTTTACCAACGAATAGTGGGATTGATCGTAACATTATGACGGCCCCACGGCTGAAAGGGCGAGCATGTTTGGCGCGACCAGGATGCATATAATCACCGTTATTATACATTGTATTGTTTTTATGTTTGTATATTAAAATACATTTGTTTTAAAAGGGAAATTATATATATTAATCTCGTTGGCAAATAACCTTTAATTGACTATTAAGCTCAAATTAAAACTCTGATTATTTGAAATAATAATACGTAATACAAATGACGAATAACGTAATAAATCGGAGACTTGTCCGAAATCAATTATAATACATAACATAATAAGTTGTGGGCTAGTGTCCGAGATGTGAATCAGAGATAAAATTAAATCTAAATTAAAAGTAGAATCTTAATTCAGTGCCAACAAGATTTGATCATGTCTGATTATCAAAGTTTTCTTGAATCGCTTTCCTTCGAACAACTAAAAAATATATAAAACTGAAATGCTTGAAATGGCCAAAATTTCATAATTAATGATTAAATATCAATGAGAAGAAATGAACTGAAAAACTGTATTTTTGGTATATTGTGTCTCCAGCCAACTATAGTTGAGTGATAAGGATAACTTGGAAATCCAGTTAAAACGCAAACAAATCGAGCTTGAACAAGCCCGCATCGAAGCCCAAAAAGACGAATCCCGTATTAAAGCCAAAAAAGAGAAAGAGCAAACTCATTGGAAGCCAAAAAGGAAATTAGGCTAAAATAAGTGGAAATGAGACTAAGTTCCAATCAAACAAGGCGAACTGACAATCACCATGGAATGGCTCACAGAAAAATGGTTATTATTATTGCAGTGTTTTGGCTGATAAATCCCAAGAAGCTTATATTGCTCTATCTCTAGAAGATTGTACAGGTATATAGATAAGGTTAAAGCAGTTATCCTCAAAGTTTACGTTATAAAGTGACCGTCAATCCCACTATTCGTTGGTAAAAGGATAGCCCAAGAGTTGGCGATGGGCGGTGATGACTAGCTGTCTTCCCTCTAGTCTTCTTGTGCTAAAGTAGCGCAGATAGCACTTGTGTAGCTTTGCGCGAAATTCTAAACAACCAAATATATAGGTCCTCATGCCTTTGTAAATGCTATTTGAAATTTGCATTTTATAGACACAGATAACCTCACGTGTGTTGTTGTTGTTGTCTTGCATAAACATCTTTTCTTCAGAATTTTACCTGAGTGATCTAAAACCATGTATTGTAAAGTGCTGTCAATTTTCAAAGGCATTCAAAATTTTATGATAAATTCCAGTAATATCAACTACACATTTCCTAGATATTATAGCTAATCACTTTGGCTGAATTAGTATTGAAATTAAATGGTTATCACATGTACACCCTACTAACAATATAAATGAATGGCTTACAACACAAGGTTAAGGTATTCTTTAAGCTTATAAATATTTTTATAATCCAGCATTCATTGAAAAATTGTATAAACTTTCGATTATCCAAGCATTTAATTTATTAACACCAATTGCTCTCTTCATAAAATAAATGAATAGCTATCACATTATGTTCCTCAGTCATCTCGCAATGAAACTTTTCTCCAAGCTCAGAAGGTAAGGATTGCAATATCTTTTTCGTTCTGTTAATTTTATGACCAGCCAACCATTTTAACTTTATGAAAACAACAAGAAATGCTATCTTTTAGTAATCACTGATCTTTAAATAAATCATGTGAAAATTCAGCTGCTTGTCAGGTAGTTAATCTTAGCTGCATCAACTAGGTTAACATTAGAATCTCACTCATTTATAGGAACTGCTATGTTGGCCCTTTCTTCTGACAATAACTACTGAAGATGATCAAACACTCTCTGAAGGTGCTCTGATTTCATTTTTAGACATATTCTGTATTTCATCACAAGTTAAAATCTTAATGTTCCAAGAAAACGTGTGTGCAGTTGTTTTACCATATTTGTCTGTGAAGTGGTATGTTATTGTTATATAACACATGACCATGTAGTGCCATATACACATTGGCACATTCATTCAGTAATGCTATTGTTTCAAGTCCAAATTTATCATCGATGATCTTACATATTTTATTAACTGCGTATTCACTCTCAGATGTAACATACCAATAATCACACAACAGTTCCAACAATATCTACTTTACTGGTGACCAAAGATGAATAAATAACTGTCCATAATTAAAGAAAAAGGGCATTGGAACCTTGCCATAACTTTGAGATAAACGGTTTTTAAACAAGAAACAACAGCCAGAGATACTGTAGTTCCCTTCTCAACATTCACTTGTGCAGTCTTGTTCTTGAAGTCAATCTTGCTGATATTGGATAGTTTCTCTATAGAAATGCAACTGACAATCTCCGTGGGAGCTCCATGTTTAAGAACACAATACTCAATGAAAGATTGGTGGCAACTACCTTCGTCATTTGGATGGCATTACATTTACAAATATTTTCATTCATATTTAGCAGACCACAATTCACCAAACCAAAGTTTGTTTGTTTCAGCTGGATAGAGTTGTGGCTTGGTGTTAAGTATCTGACACAATGTATTGTCTATCAAGGTTTCAACAGCTCTTATATCAACCAAATATTCGGCTTTATATTTGTGTATTTTTATCGGCATGTATCAAGCACCACCATTTCCAAACAACGTGAGGTATCAGCTAAGCCTTCTTACACATACTGAATTATACGCTTCCCAGGTCAGTGTCGTGACTTAACCTATAATTGATTAGTTTTTCAGGAAAAAAATTATGACAGCTATATGTTGCCTTTGACTTTCTGCATCTGATGAATAATCTTGCAAAACTGTAAATTCTGTTTATAATATCCTGCCAAAGTGCAACGAAAGAAAGCAGGTCGACCCTCGTGTTAGAACACCAGTGTACGTAGATGTGGCACAACCACCTATTATAGGAAGCCCTGGAAATACTTGCTTACTCATTAGTATTCGGTGTGGGTTTGATGAGGTGTTGAAATATGTCTGTATCCAAGTAGCTTCAGCTGGGATATGAGTTTTCCATTATAAATGCCTCTTGATAAGGCAGTATCACCAAGAAACAGCTTCTGAAGCATTTGTTAAAAGGTTTTTTATCTGTTTTGATCACCATAAATAGCTCTATTAAGACATAAATGTTCTTAATTTTTTCAGGTGCTGGTGCATTATTTTACTTGTGAAAAACTCCACAACGATATTTTTGCGATCTGCTGACGTCATAGTGCAATACGCTTTCCCATGCAGAAATCACGAAAGTGTCCATATTTTTCAAGAGATACCCTCTTTCAAAAACTAAATTCAGGCCAGTAAATTGTTTGGTTTTTTTACATCTTCACAACTCGTCTATAACTGTATAGCAGCCACTGAGCTGCTCCCTATTTAAGTGTTCAAATGAGTTATGTACTGGTCAGTAAACACTCTATCAGGCATTGACTTCCTGTTATTTCGTCCAGCTGCTTCAGGAATTGATTTGCTTGAAAGGCTTTAGAAAACGATCCAGGTTCTCTTTGACTGTTCTTTTTAATAACAAAGTGAAATATGCTTCATCAGGTTGTGAGACAGCTTCAAATGATAGCAAAGCATCATCTTTAGTCTCCTTTGATTAGAAACAAATGGTTGCTCTCCAAACAGGTTGAGCTCCTGTTTTATAGCACTCTGATACCCTAGAGAAATCACCTTCTTTGGTCTCAAAAACTCTATCCTGCAAGTTACAACACAACCTTTTGTGAGTTGAGATTACAAATTCTCGCTTATCTATACCTTCTGTGAGTTAAGATAACAAATTTTCAGTTATCCATATATTCTGTGAGTTAAGATTCATCAGACTTGCAGTTTACAGCTGTAATTCTTCTTTCTGATTTTGTAGTCAAATAAAAATTCTTAACATTGATATTTGCAGAATCAGTAAAGGGCCAACATACAACACGTGTAGTATATCCTTATTATCATCAGACTCCTTTGTATAATCCACCATCATGCCCCAAGATGAACAAAAAACAAGGCTTGACTAACTAATGAAATAATACTTTCTTTAAAATTCTTATCAGTTATTATTAATTGTATCTACCAGTTCGGCCACCAAATCTGATTTCATTTCTTTAAGTTGAACATTAAATCCTTTTTTTCGCACCCAAGGTGTTTTTGATTAAACAATACACACCAACAGACCGCATCAATTAAGAAAGTAACACTTGATAGTGATCAACATTAGTTTTTGAATCGCAACCATATTATTCGGAAAGAACTTAAACTTAAGAGAACAGAATATTAAAATACATAATACTTGTCTTCCTCTTTAACACGGTATTAATAATTTATTTTATAGTAACGCCATGGAATTTAAATTAACAGTTTCTTGCACCTTCATCCAATCAGAACAACCGTATCAAACATCATTATTTATGCTAAATGTTTAAACTAATATCACATGGCGTTATACGCTCTTTAATTAAGAGAATTTCATAAAATTTAGTAAATTTGTGCTGATAATTTGGCAATGAATAATAATTAATAACCGTCCGCCGTATGCATCTTTTGAAAATTGGAGCTATAGACTGCTAATCTATTTTGCCTGGCCTAAACAACACGTGTATCTTCACGTGCTTTCACCCTGTAGTTTTGCTGCTCTATATCAGTCGTGTTTAATCCAAATGACAAAACTAAAAATGTTCATTTTTACTCTTAGATGAAGTTGCAGTAAAACCTTTAGATCTGTATATTTCATGAGGTACGTTGTCATGAGCAAAAAGTTTGGTCAAATTTTAGCGGTTTCTGTTGAATAACTTTACACATACTTAGACCAAATTTCACACTTAATTATAGGTTCTAAAGATCCATCAGTGTCCTAAAATTTTAAAAATCAAAGAAAGTTAAATATTTTTTCTTTCAAATAAAATGTTTGTACTTTTGGTGCGAAGAAAAAATATATGTCAAAATTCAGTTAGAATTGTACATTTTATATCTTGTTTATTTCTGAATGGATTGCCTTTGAAATTTAGTACGTGAAGTTATAGTTTAGTAGAGCATATCCACTAAAAATATATGATAGTTGGATTAGCACAGTCCGAGCCACAGAAACTGAAAAATCGTTAAACATTCACTTCTACCAACACACACATAGTGTGTCCTGCAGATTGCTTTAGCCTCACAACACACTACTGTGTATCTTGATCTAGCCTTCTGGTATTTATATACAGTTTATAGATTAAACTGGATATGAAATTCAGTAATAATTATTATTGATGCTAAGACGTAGGCTACAAGTGCAGCTAACCTTTTGATCTACTTCATTAACCATCAGTTTGCTTGACAAAACTTCGGTTTCAGCAGAGACTTTTAATGGTACGTTACTGTTGTAGTAACTTTGTCATATTCAAAGCGTGATATCTAAGTACTTTATTCATCAAAAATTATCTAAAATAACTTAGGTATTTAAGAAGCACACGACTGTACTTTAGTGAAGAGAAACAATTAACAGTTAACTTGTCACATATTACTTGTTCATATTGTTGTTGTTTAGAGAAAGTAAATAAGTATCCAATTTATTAAAAACTGTCTCCCGGTGGGTCATCGGTTAGTCCCCATGCTTACAACAAAAAAATAAGGTTCTATTCCTGAGATGGACGTGGTATATATAACTTATTATATGTACACAGTAATAATTGTTCATACTTTAGTGTAGAAATTAATGTTGTTATTTAGCACAAAACTATCCAGTGGATCGCCTGTGCTCTGCAACAGTGGAGAATCGAATCCTGGCTTTGAGCATCGTAAGTCCAGAAACTTATCGCTGACCCACCAACGTAACAGTGTTGGAATTAACTGACAAAAGTGGCAATTATTAATAAATACTTTAGAATTTGTTGTTTCGTCTTTAAGACCTTGTTTATCATATTACAGATTAGAAAACAGAATTCGCGAGATGGAGGAAAGAGTTAAAACACTAGAAAGGAGTTACTTGGTAAGACAAGTTTTTGTAATTACAAAAATATTTAATGTAATATTATATTACATTATAATATTATAATATATTATTATATAATAATAATAATATTATAATATATTATATATATATTATGGTATATAATATATATATATATAATATAATAAGTTATTTGTGAAGTTGATATATGCAACTCATTAAAACATGTTCTAAAATATATATTAACTGTTTTGTCATAGTAACAAAAAAGTTATCTTTGCCACTTCAAGCTGGAGATTGTAATTCGTGAAGAATTATTCTGAATCGTTAAAAAATAAATAGAGTAGTATACATAATAAATGTTCTTGGGTGATTGGTAAAAATCAATAGTCAAGCCAAAAAGAACTAGTTTCAGGTATTTAATAAAAGTGAGAGACCAGGTATCAAATTTTTCCAAATATTTGATAAAATTTAAAGACTAGGTACCAAATGTTTTAAGATAGCTTGTAAAGCCAAAATACTAACTAGTTTCAGATACTGTATGAACTCGAGAAGAGAAATTAATAACAAACTGTTTTGAGAACAAGGATGACATCGAGAGACTATCTCATAATAAAATGTTTTTGGATCATAGCGAATGCGAGAAATTGGTTCCTAATATTAAGCTGTTTTAACATCATAGTGGATATTGAAAGACTGGTATACTTATGGGTAAATGAACAAAGTCAGTTTTTTCTGTTTATAAAAATAGGTCTTCTTTCTATATAACATTGGAGTTAGTAAGTGATATTAAAACAATTTTAAGTGTACAAATCAGCAAATCTCATAAGAAGCGCTGCTAATATAAAGTCGCGGTAAAACTGAATATATGAGAACTACTTTCTGATATATTCATATATTTGGATTGCAAAGATTATTTCAGATCAGGTATTTAGAATTTCCAAAATGGGCATGTACATTGTATTTGATAACATTAGAAAGCAAAGTACAATGGATAACTTTGAACACCAGGATTATCCATAAGAGGATCTGTAACAAGTTGTAGCCCAGTGGGTGTAAACATAATGCGGCGTCTTGTAACAAATGAGATTCCTAGAGAATAAAGGTCAGTTTGGATGAGTGCCACAAATTACGTGTACACAAACTACTTCCATGACATATCCGTTAAGTATCACATACCTTAAACAGCTACAGAATGAAACTGGTATTCATGTGAATATGTTCCAGCTATGATAAGAATGTTGAAAAGGGCACTGGAAAGCGGTCGCCCTCGTCCACTAGACAGCTTATGGAAACCGTCGGGGAGGAAGAGTGTGATTTGGTCTGGATTCCTTACGACAAAGCATTTTAAAATAAAAGCTACGTTGTGTGGCTGTTGAAGAGGTGTACAGTCGTAAAATAGGGCAAAAGTAGAAGTGGAAATATAGATTGTAACAACAGAAAGAGGTTCCAAAATCATTTTATTATAATGTATTCAACTCTATATGATTAATCTATGATTAAATTTATTTTTTATGCATGTTTATAGTACGATTAACAAGCCTTCAATCTTACCTTTAAGACCGGTTTAATTGATCAAAGAACTTGTAATACCCTATAACAATCTATCCGTTAATCTTTCAGCTTGTAAAAGAAAATGTACGTGTACAGAAATTTATATATTTTACTTATCAATTTAAATTATAAAATTTAGTTATTAACTGTAGTTTTCACACATGTGAATTAGACACTCATTGTGGCTAGTGATATATATATATATATTACATTCTAATTACACTACTTAATAAGTTATAATGTGGTACCTTTACACGATAAATTGTACAGAAGTAACCAATATTTGTAACCCTCCGCCTGTAATTTGGCAAATTTAGCCTATATTTTAAAGGGTGGCAGCAGCCGACGCTACTTGGAGCTCTGAAGAAGCTCCATAAGACAAGATACCTTCCAACAACAATAAAAAAACTTATTTATTTGTGAAGTTCTCATTATTGTAGTAATTTATCCTGCTTCCTGTTTCTAATCCTAGTTTGTTTGTTGAAATATAAGAACGAACTCTTAAAATACGCGTTTGTAAAAGTTATGTCAATTATTTTCCAGCCAGCAAATATGAGGATTAAACATCAGGAAGAAAGCATCATAAGATAACACCTTATTTGAGGACATTTTCAGTACTTCTATAAGACTGTGCATACTGTTCTACTTGCTCTGCTGTATGTAATGAATTAAAACACATTTAGAAGAATTTCTGAAGGACTGTGTTATTTGACTTATGTAACAACCTTACCTTACAGCGCTAGAAACCAACAAGATTCATTTTATTATATAAAGATGAATTTGATTGAACTAGTGAGATACAATGTATAATTAGTTACGTTCTTTTGTCATTTATTTCAATATCTATGGAAAAGATATATATATGGAAAAGAGTTATTAACATGGAAACTCTATGGATGTGATACCAAGTCTTTACCTTGATGGGTCGCCGGCGTCTTGTTATGAGTTCCGGGTCGGGCAGTTGCCTACCACAATAACTCTACCAACATATCCTGAAGCTTATACGTATCATTATTACTTTTAATATCTCATCATTTGCATTGTAACTGTTTATTCACTCCTTTTAAAAAACTTTAACTGGACAGTCCATTCAATGAAAATTACCGTATTTACTTGTTTTATAGCCCGGGCTTTTATTTTTTTCAACCAAACTCAATACCAGGCCCTTATTCAAACGGGCTCTTATTCAAGCACGGGCGCTTGTTATTTTCAAAGTAAAATTAGGTATGCACAAAAATTATCGTTGAAGACAAATATTTCACGACATTAATCTTTTTCAATTGGGAAGTATATGGCCTTTGATCGCAAATTTTTCCATGACGAATTATTAATAAATATGTCTATATATGTCTATCTGTACCCATCATCCTCATCAACACCAAGCTCGTTTTCTGCTGTAGCCTCAACGTCTTCTTCCTCAGTGGGTACAGTCTCAGTAATGCTGGACAAGTCACCTTTAGCCTCTGTGAGCTTTTGTAATTTGGAAAGAATCGTTACGCCTAAGGCGTGAGTGTTATCGACCAGCGCATAAAATTCGATAGCGTGCAATTGTCATGTGATACGAGGGTTTCGTCACCGGATGTGTGGCCAAGTGCAAGCGGGTGTAGCCAAATGAGTCAACAATTAAACTGTTACAGAGATGATAGGCGAAAATAATGGGAAAATTTCGGGCTGTCGGTCTCAGCTTCCCCAAATTGGATTTTAACGAGCGATGTGTCAAATGAAAGCTAAGAATATATGCTTTAATATCGTGTGTGATTCATTCTCATAAATTGACATCTTCATACTGAAAAACAAAGTTTCCTAAAAGTTATGATTAGGGCCCGGGCGGGTATTCAAGCACGGGCCCTTATTTATTTTTATGTTCTGTTCACACGGGCGGCTATTAAAACGGGCCTTTAATCAAGATCGGGCGGTAAAACGAGTATATACGGTAAGTAAACCGTAATTACAAGCTTTCTTATTACGAATATTAAAGAAAAACTGCTCATGCGCCCTCGTTTGTATGTCACGCTACATACGTCGACAGTATAAAATATATACAAACAAGTCACTGTAATCCTATTCAACAATACATATTATAGAAAGAGGCAACGTCACGCTTGAACGCATGAGCGCCTGCAGGAAAGAATACGAGGTGGAATTTTCCCCTCACACTGCACACATTATGACGTAAACTTAACATCGTAGTTAAATTAAACATTTTTAGTAATATTTATTAAAAGTACACATTTGTGTTGGTTTTTAACCCACATAACCCACCTTCTTTTAGTCTGTTAACTTCTACTGTAAAAGCTGATCCCTGTGCATGTGTGTTCCTTCTCCACAAACATTTCTGTTGGCGCACACAGTTGAGTGTGCACAATTAATTGGCTGTTGTACTGTGAGCTAGCCAATAATAAGAAGAAACTACTTAATTTGTGGTAGTCAGGATTTGACAAAAATAGGGCCACTTACGCTGTTGTTCTTCTTACAGATTTCCCATGACAGGTGCCAAAAAACATAACGATCCAGGCAGAAACAGAACAGGTGGCAAACATACTTGCAACACACGTAGCCTCAACTACCACAACGTGTTCGTGGAGACTAATGGCCAAAGAACTTGTTGACTTCCAATACTGTACATAATACAAATTAGAGTTTTTATATAGTTCCCTTTCTCTCTGAAACATCAGAAATTATTTGTTCTACTTATTCTCCGCAAAACATTTCTCAGATTTTTCATAATTTATATTTAGGATACAAAGATATAACACACACATACAATATCGTGACTTGTACTGTAATTTTTTTTTATTTTATCTTATGGAAAAAAGAAAATTACAAACGATCATGAAATCCATTCCTTTTGGGTTTTACTGTGTGAGACAGGTTTAGAAAAAAAACATCATCCTTCATAAATAACTACGGATAAGACTGTAATACGCTGATAACTGAGAAATTACCGAAAGTTTTCAGCAAAATGTGTTTTCTTATAGGAAAGCCACATCGGGCTATATGCTGAGTGTTACGTTTTTTATTGCGGACTGAACGCAACAGAAAGACACAGATAGCAGCTTGTATAATTTATTATAATGATCTACTTATGTGATAGACACAAAATAAATTATCCAATGGCAATAACAGATATCCAGTTTCAACCATCAAAACAACTTACAATACAAAAAAGTACTGGCCTGTGCTTAATAATATGATCCAGAATAAGTGTCCAAATCCGAAATCCAAAGTTCCAATCTAGGCGTTGAATTCAGTCCCACGGAGAAATTTTCGAAGTTTGAATGGGTAATTTCAAACAAAAATTCACAGTCCAATTCGTATTGACTTTCGGTATAATCCGTAATCCGACTGAATTGTAAAGATTGACGGAATAAAAATTTCACCGCTTTAGTCGATCTAGCTCTATTCACAAATTCAGTTTAAACTTTCTCAAACGAGACAAACTTCTTGATCCGAGTAAAAATGGATGGTTCACTTCCCTCGCATCGCCGTCTGTTTATATACTATATCGCGTAACTTCCCAGAATTCCACAGTACAAACACCAGGCCAATACAAGTGATCAATCTACCTAGTTTTAAAAATTTCTATATGAATAATTCTAAATGAATTTTAATTAATTCTAAAATGTTATTTTAAATTTAACTGGTTTAAACCTCGAAAATATAAATAATAGATATGGGAATTCAAACACGACATTACATGATATTTAAATGACATTTACATAACACTCTCGACATGGTTGTCGTTTACATAACATTTACATGATATTTACATAACACTCTCGACATAGTTGTCGTTTACACAACATTTACATAACACTCTCGACATGGTTGTCGTTTGCACAACATTTACATAACACTGAGCCCACCTAGAGGAATCGAACCCCTGATTTTAGCTTAGTAAATCCGGAGACATACCACTGTACTAGGGAGGGATTTAGCAAAATAAAAGGATTCAAGATATGTAATGATCAAGGTAAACTGAACACGACAGAAAAGAAAAACAAATACACCAATATACCTATAAAACAAAAATATTTATTACACTATATATGAAAAAAAAAGCTATTCGGAAACGCTTGATTTTTAAGTCTTTTTTTTTTTAAATTCATTTCAAGGTGTATGTGATCCGGGGTGATAATTCTTTTATCAGCATCATAGCAAATTAGTTTTATATGTTTGGTAGGGGCGCACAACACAAATCTAGAAATTTCGCATAGCATGTAAAAACAAGGAAACAATATAAATAGGATGTCCCGTGAAAAAAATTCACTTAATCAGAAATCGATGACTATTCAGCAGTTTATCAGTTCAATGTCTTCTAGTGACCCAGACAGAGACAGTTGTTGCGTCTATTTGACTGTGATTTATTTAATAGGGGGTAGGTTTATTGATAAATTAAGTTAACAAGTAAATATAGCTCTTGAAAAGATTAATGAAGAACTAAATAAATTTGTTATATCATATGTGGACTAGATTGGAATAATGTTTACCACATAATACAAAAAGAATTAACCCAACGATAATACGTGCAAAGCAACACGTATATACAAATTTATATGTCCATTAATTTTCGTTTGAGGAATTTATTTTAAAAGTTTGGAATACAACTTGAATAATATGAAATGCAAATTAGACTTGTGTTAATGATTTATTAGCAAGTTTACTACACTAGTCGTTTGAATATTGAGTTATCAAATTTGCAAGTTAATCTGTTAATTCAAGTTGGTGGATATTAAATTTGTGTCCCAACAAAATACTAGTGATACGAAAAAATCCTATGAGTACGAAATGAAATTTAAAATAAGAGCAATAATGACGTTAGCATCTACTGTGGATTTAGGCTTACGATAAGCACCAGTTAAACCAAATAATAGTAAGATAAAATAAACCATTTTATTATAATTAAGTAGGTTAAAATTTAACTTATTTTTTTTATTGCTGCTGAGGTGAAGAGACGACTTTTTAAGTTCATCTGCACAGGAATTATTTTTTACTACACATTCAAGTCGAACAAAGAACTCTTGTTGAAGTAACCAATATCAATTACATATATTATCTGTATTATCAACCATTCAAAATGGTAAATTCAAAGGAGAGAACTTCCAACTCATACCAACTTGGACAAATATCTGGATCATCTGTTAAAATAGGCTTGCTGTGCTCCTTAGTGTGGATACAGTTTCAAGTCAAGTTTTTATGATACAGTCATTGCCATATGCAACCCCTAGCTGAGTGAAGAGATTCTCGTATGTTTACAACCTTTTGATATCTAGCGAAACGGAACATCTTATAACTTCACACAAAAAGCTGAATGGTTTTTTTCATTGGAATTTTCACAAAACTGCTCGAAGGCTATCTACACTAGCTGCTCCTAATTTAAAAGTATACTAATAAAAAATTAACCAGTCAACACCAGCAACTCTCAACTCTGAAGATATATTATTACCAACGAATAGAGGAGTTGACTGTTGCATTATAACACCCACATGGCTGAATGGGCGAACATGTTTGGTGTCGGGATTCGAACTCGCGACTCGCAGATTGTGAGTCGATTGTTATAACCACAAAGCCACACGAGCGCAGACACTGAGAAACAACTACCTGAATACACCTCACTAGATACATATATTCTAAACTATTTATGCTGGATTAAATAAACAGCTATTTTATTTCATAAAAGGAGAAAAAAAAATCAAGGCATCTTACAGTAGTAACTGATTGTTTATGTGACAGTGTTTGTAGCAAACTTTCTTCGTCACAAGTAACCTGCATTATTTTGTAAAATTATTTTAGAAAAAGAAAATCTAAAGCAAGCCAAATATCCTTGAAATTACATGACAAAATTCCGTTAACGGTGATAACTATAAATTACATTTCGATGGATTTTAGTAATTGCACTAGTTAACCCGTGGACCTGTGGTTCGCATCTACAGATCCACAATAATTAAATTTTAATGCTTGGGCTACTATCCGAGACCCTCAGATTACGAATCAAGTGTTTTTACCACTTGGCTATGCCGGGCCTAACTGTTCTTATCTATTTAATTAGTTCATTTGTATTAGAAGTTCTTAACATTTCCCAATATATTTATGACCAAAATCTAAAGGTCATTGAACATGAAAAATGCGTTTTGCGTTGTTAGACTCAACTACTTATTTCAGAAAAGCTTAGAAAGATAAAAGTAAGAAAAGGGAAAAAAATTAGCATTTAATAGGAAAAATATGAACACTATGAAATTAGCCTAAATACTCGCTAGTTAAAAGTTTAAGACCATACCAAAAAGAATTCCTAAACAGGGTAAGAAATGCTCAACAAGAGGACTCAGTAGTGAGTTGTACGGCCGTCACTGAGAATAACTTCAAACATTCTCTTTGGCATGGTCGGTATAAGCGTTTGCAGAAGACTGGCTGGAATGCTATTCCAAGTAATGAAGATTGCTTCACGAAGGTCATGCACTGTCTGGAATTGGCGTTCATTTCTACAGACTTTCCTTACCATCCACTCCCAAACATTTTCAATGGGGTTCAGTTCGGACGAACACCCTGGATGGTCCAAAAGAATTACGTTATTCTCCATGAAAGAGTCCTTGTCCTACGGGCATTGTGAATTGCAGCATTGTCCTGCTGAAAGATCCAGTCATTTTTGTACAACCGAAGGCCTTCAGTCAATAAGGATGCTCTCTCCAACATACCAATGTTGCCAGCTGCTGTTTGACGCCCTTGCATAACTTAAAGTTCCATTGTTCCATGGATAGAGAAAGCACCCCAGATCATGATGAAATATTCTCCACTGTGTCGTGTAGAAAATGTCTCCGGTGGGATATCCTTATATGCCACTAACTTTGGAAGCCATCTAGACCATTCAGGTTAAATTTTTTCTCATCAGAGAACAAAACCTTTATCCACTTTTCTACGTCCCATGTTTGGTGCTTCTCAACAAAGTTCAACCGAGCTGTTTCGTGGTGTGGAAGGAGGTGTGACCTTTGAAAACGATTTCAGTTTTTAAAGTCTTTCTCTCGTAGATGCTGTTTTATTGTTCTTGAGCTGAATTATGTGTCTGTAAGGGCTTTAATCTGGCTCGACGATCGGCTGGTGTCTTGCCGGACAACCCGTCAAATCCTCTTGCTCAACTCCGGCGAAATTTTCTTTGGTCGATCACTTAAAATTCTCGTTCCGTAACCCTCAGGCTCTTTTAATAAATTTGCAACAGCAGTTTTACGACGTTCAATCTCACCAGAAATGGCGCGTTGAGAAAGACCTTGCTTTTGCAGCTCGACAATTCTGTCACGTTCAAACTCTGTCAACTATTTAGCCTTTGCCATGTTTTTACCTAATGTAACACAGGAGGTGTCATTAAGAGATTTTGACAACGCTAATGCTTAAACACAAATGACTAAAGTGCGTTACGTGTTTACCGATTAACGCTTCATTCCAGTATGGTCTTAAAGCTTTAACCAGCTAGTATTTAGGCTAATTTCATAGTGTTTATATTTTCCCTATTAAATGCTAAAATATATTTTTATTATTTTCCCTTTTCTTATTGTCACCTTTCGAATCTCTACTCAAATAAGTGGTTGAGTCTAACAACGAAAAATGCATATTTTTTCTTTATGTTCATTCGCCTTAAGATTTTGACCAGCATTGTATATACTTCTTTGTTGTTCAGAAGATAGGCTGTTTGAATGACTGCAGTTTTTTTTATCACCAAAATAAAAGTATTTTGTTGAAGAAGAAATATGATGGTCAGTTTCTTTTTTGATTTGCTGAATGTCACCGATCTCGTGAATTTTCACTCGCCAAGAACGACTTATTAAACTGGATGAAGTACATAGTTTAGAGATGTGAAAAACCGAGATGGATGATTTAAGGGAAATATATGTGCAAAAACGGCTCGTTTGGGTTGAGAAAATATTTTACATAGAAGAGCGAACAACGTTTCTATCTTCTTTGGTCATCGTCAGGTTCACAAAGAAAGAGGTAACTGACCGGAAGCTGACCACATGTTTGAAAGCAAGTGTTTGTGCTTTGATATTGCTTTATTTATTATATTAGTCATATGGTACATGTTGAATTATTTTCGTTATTTTATTTTAGAAATTAATCCAACTTATAATGTCCAAAGCTGGTAAAAGAAAATTCACATTCAACAGTAAATTACAAAAAGAATATATATTCTTGAAAAACATTTGTGGCAAGGAGGACAGTTTGTTTGTTTGTTTTGGAATTTCGCACAAAGCTACTCAAGAGCTATCTGTGCTAGCCGTCCCTAATTTAACAGTGTAAGACTAGAGGGAAGGCAGCTAGTCATCACCACCCATTGCCAACTTTTGGGCTACTCTTTTACTAAGGAATAGTGGGATTGACCGTAACATTATAACGCCCCCACGGCTAAAAGGGTAACCATGTTTGACGCGACCGGGATGCGAACCCGCGACCCTCAAATTACGAGTCGCACGCCTTAACAGGCTTAGCCATGCCGGGTCAAGGAGGACAGAATCAAATGTTTCCAGTGTTCACCTGAGTCTCTGTTTCACATGGTAATCGCTCAGACGTAAAAGACCATTGTAAAAATGCAAAACACGCAACTAGTCTTTCAGTAGCTGCTCGAAGTTCAAGTGGTAGTGTATTCTTCAAAAAACTGTGCACGAAAAGACTGTTAATAATTGACAAAGAAGCAACCCTTGCTTATCACAGTGCTGTCCATAACATAAGCTTTAAAACAGCACATTGTTCTTCCAAACTGATAACAAAGTTCTTTGAACCAAAGTTCATTTCTGCCACAACGAAGAATGATGCCATTATTTTGAATGTAATTGTTCCTTTAACAGCAGAGGAATTGAAGAGAGACTTAATGGAGGTCCAATTCATTTCACTCACAGATGATGCTTCAAACCGAAAAGATGTCAAAATGATACCTATCATGGTGCGATATTTTTTTGCTAGAGGAAGAAGTGAACGTAAAACTGTTTGACTTTCAGTCGGTTCCTGGGGTGACATCAGAAATGTTGACGAATTGCTTGGTGTTCACTTTAAAAAACAAGATTTATCAAAAAAAATGTTGCTTATTGTAGCGACAACTGCAATACAAATTTTGGAGATGTGAAGAGAAAAGAAAAAATAGTGTATGTCGTCAATTGAAGAAGAAACTTGGCAGAAATATTGTGGGTGTTGGTCGTGGTGCTCATATTGTACATAACTTTCTCCAAAACTGCAGTTGATGTCCGTAAAATTGAAGTGGAAAGCTTGGCGGTCAAAATTTACAAGTATTTCTATATTTACACTGTGCGTGTTACACACCTAAAAGAATTCTGTGAGTTTGTAGAAAACGAATACAAGAAGGTTCTCCAACATAGATATAAACAATTTCTGTCTTTGTTACCAGCTGTTGAGAGAATTCTCCAGATATATAAAGGACTGAAGCCATATTTTTGTTCACAATAACAGCATCCATTTTTGATTAAAATATTTTTGAGAGTTAATGTGGAGAAATGTATCTATGGTTTGTTCATGGATAACTAGGCTTGTTCAACAAAGTGATGTTAGCTATATAGAAAACAAAAGCAACTGCAAATGATATTGTTGCAGAACTTAATAAGTTGAAAACCAACCTGAGAGAAAGACGAGATAGTAACTTTATTCCCCTTGGTGCAAAAAATACTCAGTGTGCTAGAGGAAGAGAGAGAATACCAAGTAGACTTAATTAGGAATGAATTTATCAGTTTTTATGATTGTTACCTGTTTTATATCGAGCTGTAGGAAAACTGTTTTGGGGTTGAAAAATACTTTGGATAAAAAACAGTGTTTTCGTGTGGCTTGACATAGAAGCAGCTGCTGAAAAAATTAATGAAACTTTGGAAATGTTGCAATCAATGTTGTTGATCTGTTTAATGAAGTTGTTCTTGTTAAATCCTTCTGGTCATCAAAATTTGACGAATGGAAAGCAAAATTGGTGAATCTTGTGAGTTTTCTTGATTCTGTTTTCTTCTTTTAATAGCATTTATAGTTACAGTCATTATTTTCTTGTTTATTACTTGTATTATCTATGTAAATAGATCCAACTGCTTTATGTCGAGATTTCTGATGTTGTTTGCTTGTAATGGAGTTGCACTCTCTCTTTTGCAATTTGTCCCATTTCATAAAAAAGATAGAATATCGTCTCTCTTATGTCTATTAACCTTCTCTCGCCTTTGGTAGACTCTTTTTTTTAGTCAGCCATCACTGGTTTCGAATTTAACTGGATATTTTTGAACTTGCTAGTCATACTCTTTTTAGGAACAGTGACATGTCAGTTGAACTCGTGATCATGAACTGCTTGCTTACTAATAAATCTGCCACTCCCTCAGAACTATTTGCACACTTGGCCACGTCAGTCTATCTTGTGACGTATTTCATAGACGTGCCACAAACTGAAATGTACTTCCTTGAACTTTCAGTAAAAACCTTCATCAGTAAGTTCATATCGTTTCAGTGTAACAACTTTTAATTTATAATAGTCTGTGGCATATTCTGACGTCATGCATAAATACACTTGTAGGATTTCCCTGCGAGAAATGGACTGAAATAGACTATCCAGTCGTGTTTGCCCCAGTTCTGACCTTTGTCAGATCTTTCATATCTCTCCAGGAATGTATTCTTGTCATCTTTCTGTTCATCAAATGTGAATAGCTTGAGTTAGCTGGACTTGACTTTGTTATCATTCTTGGGTCCTTCTTCCTTCGGTTGGGTGAGGTTTGCAATCTCCATTCATGATTTCATTATTTCTTTTTCTAATCTCTCTCTCTTTTTCTTCTTTCTTAATTTGTGCTCTTTTTCTCTGTATTTCTTTTTATTCTTTTAGTTTTTCTTCCTCTCTTCTCTGTCGACACCATTCAACATCTCTAGTTCTTGTTATTGTTTAACAAACTCTCGTAGTTCACTGTCTTTTAACTAGAGAACGCTCTCCTCTTTCTATCAAATTTCTAAAATTTGACATGTTAAATAGTGTGATTGTAATCTCCACCCTATTTGTGCTGCTACTACAGGTGTGTGTACCTAGGCCCACTTATTTCCACAATATTTCACCTTTTCTTCTACTGTCGTTTACTACTGTTTCATCCCAAATGTGACTTGACGAATGTCAAAACCTTTATTTCAAAGTTAGGCTATATATATATAATAATATAAATATATGGATGTGTTTGACTATAGTAGGTGTCTGTGATTTTGTTGACGAGAAATCCACTTTAAAAAATAATATATGTATTCTGAACAAGTTAAATGCATGTACAAAAATGATTCGCATTATGAAAATCATAGTTGTGTCTTAAACACTGTAAAGTTATACTTTTGTTGTCAAAAGTCCACGAAGATCATACGTGCTTGCTGTAACATAAATATTACGGAAGAGTCTAGGCAACCCGACTCATTTGCAGAAATCCATTTCATCTGATCTACAATACTAATAGGTATTGGCTTTTGTCTTGCTTTTGACAAGAACAAAGCTCAATGAAAAACACCTTTTAGAAACTGCTGTTGCTGTTGATTCCTTCCTTCCTTGTAATTGGTTTTATACTCCCAGACGGTGCCTCAAAATCTCTCAACAAACTTGAGGAGGTTTTTCTCGATACATGGCTACCATTACAAAGTAGGCTATTCCATAAAAATGGTGCAAATTATTAGCATCAGCACTTTTGGGCTTTAAATTCTGCCTGGTTTATGGTTTGATTTTTCACTTTGATGCTCAATGACATCAAGAGTCATACTATTTAAACTTAGGATCAGATATTGCATCATCTGTTCCTGAGGTCACTTGTTCCAGACAATGACTTGCCTGAAATATTTTATGAAATTGTACATATTCTATATAATTGCTCTTTTAAACACTTGAGAGTGATATTCTTTACCTTTACTTCATTCACACATAATCGTAACTCTTGTGAGCTTGAGATCTTTCTCAAACAGTTCAGAACAGTGGAGAGTATCATTGAATTAGTAAACTCTAGAGGTCCACGCTCTGCCGAGTGTGATCCTCTATCCTCAAGGTTTCACGATGCTAATGTGTAGACTGTAACTTGTTTATGTGTTCTGATTAATGCAGATGATTCTCCTAAATACGTGATAAATACAAAACTTATCTTTTGTGATGAGATAGTTCTCTCTTGTCCCACAAATCTTCATCTTATTTATGGCTCTAATTTGCCCACATCTCCCAATTTTGTGGCTCAGGTGAATGTCATCCTTTCATGAGGAAACTCGATACTGCCCGATTGCTATCACCAGCAGCAAAAATGTGTGCCTACTGTTTAGTTTGTCAATGACATACCTCAGGTTTGTAACCATAATCTTAAACATAATGTCTGGCGTCATGGCATCAAAATTTCGGCTACTGTTGCACTCTGTAGTATATTTCACTCATAGATTTCCTACAGAACAACAATGTGGTTTTCTAAATATAAAGTCTAGTAATTTGATTTAGTTTATGAAGTACAATTGAGCCCATCAACGAAGAAAGATTTAGTAGAAAAACATACAACAGTGACACCCTTTATTTTGACAAAAACAGTGTCTTTTTAATATCTTGAATCAGTATCTTTTATGAACCCTATATGAGCTATCCTGTAAACTACTCTATTAACAAAGTAAAACTAAAAAGAGGAGTAAACTTTACACTAAAAATTAAAATATTTAATTTTTAGAATCTACTCGTAAAGTAAATTTAAGTCTAATTGTATGTCATTCTAATATAGTGTTTCACTCTTCCTTTTGGTGTTCCTCTCGGTGTGGATTCCTGTACTTAGTGAGGGCACCAGCCAGCCCTCTGGTCTTACAGTTTACCTCATCTGAGATCTAAACATCCACCCACGTGTTTCCCATGCGTGGTGACCTGTGAAGGGGAGAAGAGAATCCTGGTGGTTGAAGGGTCCAACACTGACACACTACTTTGGCCTTGAATTTCTATAGATGGGCGTTCTTGGTGTGGTTCCCTTGGGTCAATCAGCTGATCCACTTGGGCTAGGATCAATGAAGTACCAGTGTTGGATGTTCTTAACAGGTGTTTTGGACATTGTATCTGATGCTGGTGTTTGGGTATACTGCTCACGAAACCCTAGCGTTGCTGCAGTGTCCTTGTTTCACATTCTAGTGCGTCCCTTCGTAGGGCTCCATGGTGGGTGGAATCACTGGACACCGAAATATTCCTTTTTTTATGGATCATCCAAATAAAACCTTGAATCAAATGGAAAAACAGTCTATAGGTAAATGAACACGTCTTGAATATTCTGGGCAGCAATCTTCAACGTCTGTAACACCTATACTTCGTTTTTTTGTACTACCTTCTTTTTCAGCCAAACCTTTAAGGCAAATGTTTCCATTTTTTGCATTCAGAAGGGTCTAGAGGGACTTTATGGCTCTCCAAAGTCAGCAAAGAAGCTTCGATCTGGTGATATATGGGTGGAAACGTCCACATCTCAACACAGTAAACTCCTTTTGCATTCAAAGACGATTAGGGATATACCTACTGAGGTTACACTTCATGCTACTTTGAATTCGTCACGAGGAGTTATTACTGAGAGAGATTTGAAGAACATCCCCGAGTCAGAGATTACCGCTGATTTCGCCACTCAAGGAGTTTTTGCAGTATCCCCACTCGCAAAGATAGTGGCAAGGACCATGATGTTTATGAGTGTGAAATGGACCCTCATTGTGTCAACTGAAATGGCTCTCACCCATCCTACTTTCGTTCTTGCCCTAAATGGTTGGAAGAAAAAGAGGTGCAGCGCATTAAAAGATTTATAACATTACTTATCCTGAGGCTCGCAAGTTGCGGACGTATGCTGCTGCACATCGTTCCACAATTACAGTGAAAATACAAACAGATCTCTCTCTGCCTTCAGAGGAATCATTCTCAAAACAAATGAAAAGTCTTTTGACCTCCATGGTTAAAAAAGTTGATGAATCAACTTCAACACCCATCTCTGTTCTTCATATACATTTTAACAAATCCCAAGATCCGATTCCTTTAGTTCCGGGTATGAACATTTCCTCGGATACATCTTCTTCTCCCACATCAAGATACAAAATGATCATTCGTTCATATTTTCAGTCACTGGAATCCTCTTCCAACAACAAAGACCTGTCCAATTACACCATGGCAGGATTCATGAAGGTCGATAGACCCCCTTGAATAAAGACAGTAAAGAAAAAAAAGCGTGGTCGAAAACAGAAATGTTCTCCACCCAGTTTGCCTTCACATCAATAAAAATGGCTACCTTGAAACAATGAAATTGTTGAGGTTTACGTTGTAATCTGGATAGCATCAAAGCAATAATTGCTTCCTACCATCCTGTATGTCTTTCCTTACAGGAAAAATTTCTGAAACCTGCTGAAACAGTCACTTTTCGGCAGTTTTCTTTGTACAGAAAGGACCCGCTGTGTGATGGACGAGTGCATGGAGTAGTGGCACTGTTGGTTGATCAGCATGTACCTACTCTGTCTTTGCCACTCGACACACCCTTGGAGACTGTAGCCATCCGTGTTTCCTTGGGTCATACCATCACTGTTTGTTCTCTCTACCTGTCACCTGGAGAGCCATATGATCAATCAGACCATGATTCTCTCACTGAAGAGTTGGTGTTTCCCTTTTTAATTCTGGGGGACTTTAATGAACATCATTCCCTCTGAGGAAGTGCTGATAATAATAGGAGGGGTTACTCTGTAGAACGTATGTTCTCTGATCACAACCTTTCACTTTTCACTAGCGATTCTTCTTCTTCTTTCCATGCATTTCGTCAGTCCTTTACTGCTTTTGATCTCTCAGTATTCTCTCCTTCAATATTCTCTCATTTTCTATTGAGGGTTTACAATAATTTACAAGGCAGTGATTATTTTCCTATAATTTTGAGAGAGGCTGGCTGTGGTCGATGCCACCCCACCCCCCGTGCCCCGGTGGAAGCTAGATCAAACAAACTTGCCCTCTTTCACTGCTCTCACAGAACTTGATACTGTCATCGTCTGTAAGCCATCAATAGGAGACTGTGTGGCAGCAATAAATGACTATATTTTACAAGCAGCTACTCAATGTATTCATAAAACCTCGACACGTTTTCCACAATATCCTTGTCAATGGTGGGATCCTGCCTGTCATATGGTACAGAAGGCTTAGAAACAGGCCTGGGATATTTTTTGTAAGTATCCAACACTCTTACACAGTATCGCTTTCTAGCAGGTCCGTGCACATGCTCGGTGGGAACGATGTCAAAGCCAGAAAGAATCTTGGATCAAGCTCACAACCAGCGTATATCCTCCCACCAGTTTCAAAGTCATATTGGACAAGATTTGAAAGATCAGTGGGCAATATAATTCTGTTCTTCTCTAGATCTTACTCTCTGATGGCCAAGAAGTAGCTGATACCCGGAACATCGCCGATACTCTGTGTGAAAGCTTTTGTCGGGTATCTAGCACTTCTGCTTCTTCCTCCACCTTCTTAGCCATCAAGACTCGGACAGAGAAAACACTTCTGCCCTTTCAAGCTGATTATTGCTATGACTATAATTGCCCCTTTACACTGGTGTAACTCAAACTGGCCCTTCATCGATCTGGCAGTACATCGGTTGGACCTGATGATGTACACTATGAAATGCTGCACCATCTCTCTTCTGCTTCTCTTGCTATTCTTCTGATTGTTTTTAACCGGATCTGGCAGGAAAATGTTTTTCTTGATGCTTGGCGCCAGGATATTGTCTTACCTTTCTCTAAGCCTGGAAAGGAACCCAAGATTTCTTGAAACTATCGTCCAATTGCTTTGACGAGCTGCCTCTGTAAGACCTTTGAGAGGATAGTTAATGGCCGTCTTGTTTGGTTCCACGAATCAAACAACTTCCACTCATCCACCTAGTGTGGATTCTGACGATAGTGCTCTGCTGTGTACAACCTTATTCGATTGGAAACGTCAATCAGAGAAGCCTTTCTTGAACAACAACGTCTTATATCAATATTGTCTCGCAAAGGGCCATACCTCCATATATATGGGTTGCGTGGCCATTTGCTCATTTTTATTAATTTTTTAATGGACAAGAGATTCCAAGTTCATGTGGGTTCAACACTTTTTTATTTTTTTTCGACAGAAACCTGGAGTCCCTCAGGACTGTGTTTTGAGTGTCACACTTTTCAGTATTAAGATTGATGCCATCACTAAACAACTCTTTCTTACTTTTGCAAATGGGCTCAATGTCAACGACTTTCACATCTCATGTCAGTCGTCAAACATGATGTATATTGAGCGGCAACTGTAGACTGCCCTCAATTCTTTACTGAAGTGGACTACAGCAAAAAGATTTAACTGCTCTCTCTCTAAAACCGTTTGAATGCACATTTTCCACAAATGGGGTATTCCTCTTATCCTGAACTCCATATCAGTGAAGATGAGCTTCTTTGATCCCTAAGACAAAGTCTTGGGGCTTATCTTTGACTATAAGCTGACCTTTATACCACACATCAAACAGCTACGGGTCAAATGTACAAGAGCACTAAACGTCTTCTGTGTCCTCTCTTCCACCACTTGAGGAGTGGAACAATGTTTTATGCTAAGGATATATCGCACTTTTATTTGACCAAAATTCGACTATGGATCACTATTTTATTGCTCTGCCTGGACTCTGGCTTTAAAGATGCTGGACCCCATTCATCATCAAGGAATTTGATGTAATGGAACTTTCTGCATTTCCCAAGTTCAGAGTTTATGCATAGAGTCTCATGAACCTTCTTTGCATCTCCGTCGTTTACAAATGTCTTTAATCTATGCTTTGAAACTTCGTTCCTTACCAAAGCATCCAACCTGGGGTTGTGTTTTCCTTTATCGGTGAGCCATACTTTTTCAGAACAGACAATCTGCCATTTCTCCTTTTGGCCTTTGTATCCAGGCGCAGCTGGATGAATTGGGTCTGTCCTTGAATAATATTGCTGTATCTACTGGTTAGCTCATCCCACCATGGCTTTTTACAGTCACCAAATGGGATCTATCTTTAAGTCATCTGAGAAAAGCAGACACTCCTGATTGGAAATACTGTCTGTTATTTGCTTAACATCTTTTAAACCATCCTTCCATTCCAATTTATACAGATGGTTCGAAATCAGGTAACTGTGTGGAATCTGCCACGGTTTTTTGTGGTTGCGTGTACAATCCCCTCTACAGTTTCTGTTTTACTGCCGAACTATTCGCCATTTCTTTTGCCTTAGATCAAATAGAAGTTAAGCAGTACTCAAACTGTACTATTTATGCCGACTCGCTCTGGAATTAGTTCTCTACTGGCCCTGGAATCGCTTCACGTTAGTTCACATCCTGTTATCGCCGATATTTAAAACTGACTGGCTCATTTCTCTTTAACATCTATTTTTATCCAGTTTTTTTCGAGATACCGGGCCACGTTGGTATTCGTGGGAACGAGCTCTGGCAATATCACCATTGTGCTTGTTTCATACATGAACTATGGTCCTGTATTCAAGACTCGGCTTTGTATCAACTGGAAGTAGAACTGGAGTAAGCAACGTGAAAGCAAGCTTTTCCAAATAAAATCTTGTATTGGTCTTTGACCGTCTTGCTTCTGTAAAGATCGGAAAAAGGAAGTTGTTCAAACTAGACTGCGCATTGGTCACAGTTTTTTATTTCATAGTTTTCTTATATCTGGCGCTGATGCACCAATGTATTGTCTGTATAACACTCCAGTCACAATAAGCTACATTTTACTGTTTTGCTGTCGTTGAGAGTCACAACAATGGCACCATTTTAAAGATGTTCCCTTCAAAAGTTTTTCTATAATGTTAGACAATGCTATTGGTGATGATAACACTGTCCACCTTGGAAATATTTTTAGTTTGTTAAAGGCCATCATCTTTTTAATGCCATTTAGACTTTCTTACTGTGATTCTCTTTTAAGAATCACAATTCATCTTGTTCGATTTAAAATTAGAAAATGGCACAGATAGCCAAGCTGCTTTATGCCATAAAATACCAAATCAACCATCCAACTCTTTTGTTGTTAAATCGAATAATATGGAATGGCCTGGCCTTTAATACAAAACACAATAACATAGCAAGATTGGTAACACAATGATCCTCATGAATTTGACCTAGAGCCACAGGATATTAAGGATAAGGGTGTTAAGGCCCCGCACCATTATCCAACTCACCGACACAAAAGACAGCTGTTTATCTCAGACATCACAATGAAGTACTAACAATCTTCCCAGCAGAAGAAACTGAGTAATGATAAATTAACGAAAGAAATTCTGTTTGTATTCAGAGTAAGAATTCGTGTTGTTTGCTTGAACAATTCTATTGTCTTTTGTTGTTTGTTATTATGTGCAAAGCTACATAAAGGATTATCCGTAGTGGGCATCAGTTGCTCAAACAGTTTGGCCCGGCCTGGTCAGGTGGTTAGAGCGCTTGACTCGCAATTCGAGGGTCGCAGGTTCGAATGTACCTTGCCTCAAACATGCTCGCCGTGGGGCTTTATAATGTGGCTGTCAATCCCACTATTCCTTGGTAAAGTAGTGGCCCAAGAGTTGGAGGTAGGTGGTGGTAACTAGCAACCTTCCCTCTAGTCTTACACTGCTAAATTAGGGACCATTAGCGCAGATAGCCCTCGTATAGCTTTGCGCGAGATTCAGAAAACAAACAATCTTTAAGTTCCATTTAAACCAAGAGAGGGCCCTCCAGTGGCACAGCAGTATGTCTGCAACGGAAAGGAAAGAAATACAAATTTTGAAAAATACACACATTCATTAAGGGGGTTGCTTATAATTGCAACACAAGTCATTGCAGTATTATCATGAAACAAATCTGCTTCGATAACTTCTTCACAAATTGTTTTAGTGATACTTAAAGAAAAGAAGTGATATTTGGTATTTAAGCATCACCAAATAAATAAAAATATTATTTAGTTTTACAAAATTTTCTTGTAAAGAATGAAGAAAGAAAGCTTGTTGCATAGTTACAAAGCTCTAACATTCTTGATAATACCTTTTCTAAGTAAATTATGAAGATGTTCTTTTCTATTTATTAAAAACAATGGAAGTGCAATTATTAATTAATTTATCGTTTTTACATTGAATAATTATTACTTAACTGTTTTGTGTATATATCACATAGCTTTTGGAAATAATTATCATAAATATATTCCAAAAGAAATCTCGTTTATTAATTAAGGATATTGTTTTTATTTGTGGGACTTAGATATCTTACTGAAAAGCGTTTGTTTGTTTTTTAGCAAAGCTATACAACAGACCATATGCAAACTGTTTACCACAGAGATTTTAACCATGAATATTAATTAGCTTTGTACGCTTGAATAAAACTGAAAGATAAGTCAGTGATGTCGAGAAACCCACTTGTTGAGAATTTTATATGCAAAAACGGCTCTTTTGGGTTCAGAATATTTCCACTAGATGGCTGTAAAGTACGATTTACCACTTCGAATTAAAATGGACCTTTCTAAGGAATCACGTGCTTAAATTGATAATGTATATAAAATACACTGCGAGAAGTTATTTTGTCTCTTTTTGAGGTACTGTGGAAGACAGACGAAAGAGGAATTAGGAAATATGAGCGTTACTTTAAGGTGAACATGTTGATTTTGTATATATTCGTAGTATCGGGTCTGATACTGTAGTAGGAATTTTAGTGATTGAATTACGAATATATTAGGCGGCCGTAAACCCTAGGAAATCATTCGAAATTTTTATTCTTAACCATCGTTTTGATTTTATCGAAGAATTAAATTAGTAATAACTAGTGAGGATTCGACGATGAGGAAATTGGGTAGCAGCGAAGTCGCTTTAAGGGTTTTATTAGTCTTATGCTTTTGGAACTTACTGACGCTTCATCAATGCAGAGCCTTCACGTGCAATACAATCATAGTTGTAGCTTTTTTTTATATGCAAAAACGGCTCTTTTGGGTTCAGAAAATATTTTTGCATATAAAATTCTCAACATGTGGGTTTCTCGACATCACTGATAGTTGTAGCTTGAAATCCTCTAATTAGTGTGAGGCCCTGAGTTTCAGTCCAGTAAGCCCATACCTTAATCCAGCGTTGTGTGACAGGTAGAGATGAACCTAGAAGTGCAATTTTTACTTGTTCTATAATAAAAAAAATAAGTGAACAGACACAGAAAAAAAAAAAAAAAAGCCTACGGAAAATATATTTAGAGGACTAGAGAGGTAATAATAGATATGGTGTTATTAGTGGATGGGGTTTCCTTGTAGTAACTAAAACTACTGTTTATTTTTAGCACAAACTTTAGGAGAAAGAAAATTTCAAGGGTGTTGTAGCCAGCCAAATTTTGTTTTTCCTTAGAGTTGCCACAAGTAATTAACTTTATACAGTTCAGTGTATTACAGAATATATAGTACCCTCATCATGGTGTAAAGTTGAAGTGTTTACCAAAAAACAAAGTTAAAAAATTTTTCTGGGGTTTTCTGCCGATTAACTTGTTTATAATACTAGACACTATTCCAGAAAGTATTGTGTAATGTTTAGTGTTAGTAGCTCTTATGTGTACCAGTTAATGTCTCCTGCTTTGTTCTCTGAATTTTGTTTGTTATTAATGTACTTTCATTTTTACTTTAAATATTTTCAAGATTCAAAGTGTCTTATGCTTGTGTATCTGTGAAATTTTTAATATTTTCAATCTTTTAATTTTGTTTTTGAGTATCTGTATTTTGACTATATAAAATATTTGTCTCGTACAAAGACTATTCACAGTTGTGTTTATTCATAGTTTTTCGTTGTTATACCTTTGTGTATTAGTTGGAAAAGATTCCAATGTTATCACTCCTTAGAAAATCTGGATTGATAAGTGAAGCTGTTTTTAACATATTAACCAAGATGTATTTGCTGTATGATGTCTATAAATTACCTGAATGTATAGCTTTGACATCTTATTCTGTCTAGCGTTGTTTGTATGTAAATTATATACAAGCATCAGAGAGTAGTTGAATTAAATAGTAAGTCTGTTAGAGTTGTCAACTAGTCAATAAGTGTTTAATCTGTATGTCCACAAGAGAAAATTTATCAATTAAATTGCTTAAATTTATTTGTGATGTTAGAATCCCTATCCAACTCAAGGAATCATCTCAAAGTTCTACTCAAATCTAGTTTGTAATACTTCTGGTAACTTTAAAATTGTAGTAGAAAATATTAATACAGAATTTTCTGTTTTATTAAGTAGGCTGGACTTTATATATGTTAAGGCTGGTTTGGGTTTAGAAAATTATGTAGAGGAGTAAACAATATTTCAACCTTCTTGTTTATTATCAGGTTCATGAAAGAAAGAGGTAAGTGACTGCTAGTCGACCACATGTTTGAAGGGGTTGTGTAACTGAGTGTAGGAATGTAGAGGGTGTGCTTAGATGTTTGATTATACTTATTAATATAGGTATAAAGTTGTTCCCTTGTATTGGTTTATTTTGATCTTGAGTTGTATAAGTAAGGTTTCTTTAATATTTAATTTGTTTTCTTTATTTAGTATTTATGTGTTTTTATATGATTATGTTGCATTTATTTGATTTTCAGTGGGTTTTGTTTAACTTTTTCTCATTGTATATCTAAATGCTGAGTAATTATTTAACTTTAGTATTCTTGAACCTGTTGTAGCTGGAAGTTGTTCTGATTATATAACCTTACTCCATGTTTTAACTGAAGTTTGTAACAACAGTACAATAATGTGTTTGGGTGTTTTCAACACCAGTGTAACAACAGTATATGTTGGTGAAAAGAAAACTAGTTTTGGATGCTATGGTTGGAATTAAACATAAAATAATTGTAGAATATTTATTAAATGGATTGAGAAGTTGTAATGAACATTCATTTCTCTTGTTACATTGATAAAACTATCATTACACAGGATAATAGTTTGTAAGATGGCTTATCTAAAACGCTTGTGCACATCTGTTATAAATTTGATAGGGTTCTTGTAGACAAGATTCCGTTAACCTAAGCTGTCTAAGCAGTTACATAAATGAAATACTGAATGATTAGAAAGAAAATAAAAAATCTTGTGTGCTTAACTATATCTTTCTTAGCATGAGCAAAATAACTGACAAATTATGCACTATTAGTTTAAGATTTATTAAATTACAAAAGTTTTTTTCAGCCACTGTTTGGAAATGTTTAAATAAAATTTAACTTTAAACTAATATTAAATATTATCTTCATTACATTTTTCTTTAAATCCCAATGCAGCTCTTGTTAGTACCACTATATGCTGGCACTCTTGTAGCAAGGCTTGGATATTTTCCCTTTCTTTCTAAAGAACTTCCTAATTGTTCTACCTAAATCTGGCTTGAACTAGTACTAACATATTCTATGTATAAATGTCCACAAAGCAATATATTTGGAAAGAATGTTGTGTAATAATGATGTGGCACACTTAAATACACTGATCACTGCGTACAAATAAATGTACAAGTGTCTTGTACAATACCTTGATTTGTGTTGAGTGATTTACATGTACACTGAATGGATTGTTTTGCTAAAAACTGATAAAAAAAAAACAAAAAACTAATTTATCCAAACCTTTTACACAAAGCATTAAATGCTGAACTTTTAGTTTGTAAGCTTTAACTGTGTTGTAGGAAGCACAATTTTCTTGTATGTATCCTTGAAAATGATTTTTAGTTTTGTTTTTAGTTCCTTATACTAAGCTTTGTGACAGGCTAAAAATAATTACTCAGTATAATTTAGTGTCTGAATTAGCAGTAGTCCATAACTTAGAAATAAGGGTCTGGATACTTTATTGGCATTATATTTGTACATCATTGTACTTCCATTTTTGTCCATAATTAGACATCCATAATGGCAATATTATATGCAATCAGTATTGATTAATTTAAATATTTTATATTTTGAAGAGAAGGACTTCTATTTGGAATGGGTAATCCACTATTGGATATTCTGGCACATGCAGATGAGAAGCTTCTAAAAAGGTACATTTTTGTTACTTTTAGATCTGTTGTATTTTATCTGAGTATTTAATTGCAGGATATTTTTCTCTTTGTACCTGAAAAGAGAAGAGCTCAGTTTAAATACATTTTGCTCTGTGGTTTTGGTAGTATACTGAGTTTCTGTTTGAATAGAATTTGCTATTTACAGATTTGTGAAATTTGTAATTCTGTTACCCAAAAGTGAATAACTTTCATTGACAGTTTGATTTCTACCTTATTTTAATATGAATTAATGAAATAATTTGAAACTTGAATTTTATATTGAACTTTGATCAGTCAGTGATTTAGGTTCATTTCGTTAGATTTTTTTATTCCATATTCTATAGTTTACTTTATAACATACAGGTATGACTTAAAACCAAATGATGCCATACTTGCAGAAGAAAAACATCGTCCAATGTAAGTTAGTCTATTTTTTTACTGGAAATGGTTTGTAGAACTTAGTTTATTTGGAATATTATGTCTTATACAAGTTTTCTAGTTAATTTTACAGAAATATGAATTATTTTTGATGTAATGTAAAAATTGGAAAGGAACATTTTTTGTACAGTATTCTCAAACTCCTTTTGTTTAATCTTGTTGCTTCCTGGCATCAGTTGTGCATGTTTTAGATAACTGTAGGTGACTTCCTCATTAAAGATGGTGATGTTTCCTGCATGTGATAGGCTATTTATTGTTTGTAACTGGAATATATGCACTCTCAATTTGTCACCGATACACTTTGTTAACCATGTCCTGTAAAGTAACTATCTTTATGCATGTATCTTAGTTTTACCTTTATGTACTTTGAACAATTTAAGACTTTAAATTTTTTTAGAAGTGTTAATATTTATTTAGAATATTTAATTTGATCTATTTAGATTTTTCAAATGTTTATACCTTGAGAATTATTTAAAGATTAAACTTTAATATACATAGGTTTCTCTTCTCAACACAGGTATCATGAAATGATTGAGACCCTCAATGTACAATACATAGCAGGAGGAGCTACACAGAATTCAATGAGAGTTGCACAAGTAGGTTTTAACCATACTTTAGTCTAGATTCTTGATGAAACTACACACTTTAAGATAGTTTGATATTCAATGTACTACATTGCCAAGTTATAATAGGAATATTAAAGTATTAATTTCTTAACTATTTTCAATGTTTTAACTCCAATATTGGCGAGAAAGTGCATAATATCAAATTCATAAAACCATTTGTAGAAAGTTAACATTGACATTGAGAACCTAGTAACATCTAACATTGAAGCATGGATAAATCAGAATAAGCATGTGTAAGAGTAAACAGTGAAGTTTTGGATTACAAGTAGGTTACACAGTATGCCAATGCTAAATGGTTGATTTAGAGAAGATTGATAGAGTAACTTTATTCAGTAGAATTAATATTTATAATTACATTAGTCAATTTTTATCAATGCAAGAAATCTTAGTCTTAGGCCTACAGTAAATGCAGATTACGTGTGTGTGATAACATGGCATAAACATTCATTGAAAATGAATGTAGCAAACATTATTGAAAAAATAAAGCTAACATTATCAGTATGTGGACTGGGCTACATGCTACTAATTCAAATCACCTGAATACAACTTTTCTTCCACATTGTGGAACCCCATTATATCTATTAAAGTACAAGTTTTAAACATTAACATAGCTTATTTGGAGTAGTTGTATTCAAAAATTAAGTTCTAACTAAAATTATTCCTTCATTTAAGTTATAAACTTAAGACATTATAAGCATTGTTAATCTATGTATATGTAATGTGCTTTGTTTTGTAACAAGGTCTTGGTTTTCCCCTCAGAGTTGATCACACTGGTCAACAAATTTTTTCAATCTCAGTTGCACAAGATTTTTTTACTTATTCTTACCCTTTGTGACCTGCTAAATTCAAATATGAAAACTATTCAGCTCTACATGCTCTAGTTTTAATGCAATTTTAAGTTTTTCATTCTAGCCATTTGTGGTCAAATTAACATGTTTCCTGCAATGGCAAACTGGCAACTGCTGAGATGCTCTTGTACATCTGACAGCTTCAGTGTTGCATGAGCTATGATAACATGAGGTTGTTGTTACACTTGTCTCTAGCCCCTGGCAATCCTTCTTATGAGACTCCAGTCATTAACTCCTCAACAGTTTAGCCAGCTAGAGTTGAATAACCTTGTGCATGATTTGGGTCTCCAAAAATGCAGCTTAAGTGTTAGCTTCCAGGATGCAAGAGAAGTGTCATACTTCTGAAATTGGTAGTAGCCTTTTGTGCCATTTTTTAGAGGAGAATGTTTGTTGTCATAATATCTCAGGTCTTCTCCAGGAATTAGAATTGCCAGTATACCATCCAACTGACTGGTGATTATTTCTAGATTGATACAAAGTTTGAAGTGCATTCTACTTCATAATGGCAATATCTATGCACCTGTTCCAATTGGACACTGTATTTATGAGAGGAATATAATGACATTAAGACTGTGATTGACCTACTAAAATACCACGAGCACAACTGGACAATTTGTGTGGACCTCAAAATGGTTAATTTTCTCCTAGGTCAACAAAGAGGATTTACAAAGTACCCCTGCTATCTTTGCATGTGGGACAGCAGAGCTCAAGAAAAGCACTGGAACCAGAAGGAGTCTCATACGTGAGACTCTGAAGGCAGATATACGAAATTCAGTAGATCCTGGTTTGGACGACCCCCACTGTCGTCAACCACCCGGTTTTTCCGACCATATTTCTGCCAACGGGCGGCTTTCAATGTTATTTTCCCCGTAGTGACCGACCACCTGCTGGATGCGACCAGAGACTGCCTGTGTGTGATCAAAAACCAGTCGTTTGGTTACTTAAATGCTGGTCTTAACAGTCATTTCATAATACCTCGTGGTGATTTTTTCCCAGGTCACTTCTACTGTGGCCATAATTGAACAAACAAACTCTCACATACACACAATGAATGTCCATAGTAAGAAATGAACACTTGTGAAACTCTGTCAAGTACTTGATTATATATTTTTTATCTCATTTATGATTATACACATGATGAATGTCTATTAATTTCCTGTAATGTATGCATCGAAATTCAATATCAAGATTTAGGAGTAGGTCTACTGGTATTGCCCCGCCATGTGCACCTGTACACAGCCAGCAACTTTAGCTCCACCCCTGCTGCATGGGGCCTGCATTGTTTTTGTACATATTGCTGTTAGTTTGTTTTGTTTTTTCTAAGAAAAAAATATAAACAAATGAAAAGCCTTTCTTTGTTTTCTTTGTTAACTTCAAAATATGTTGTTTTTATTATTATTATTTGTACATGCAAAAAATGGGCTCCTGCAATAACAGACCACCTGCTATTTAAGACCACTATTGCTTTGCAGAAGGGGTGGTCTTAAATACCAGGATCTACTGTATTGTTAACGATCCAATTGTCAGTAGAGAAAAGATCATATTTCCTCCTCTCCATATCAAGCTGGGCTTGATGAAACAATTTATGAAGGCATTGAATACTGATGGTGAATGCTTTCAACACATTTTCTGTGCTCTCTGGTTTGTCCTTCGAGAAGATCAAGGTAGGTGTTTTTGATGGACCACAGATTCATGCACTTGTGTGTGATCAAGAATTTTCCAGGAAGATGAATAACAGGGAAAGGACTGGATGGCTTTCATTTGTGGCAGTGATGGCAAACTTTCTCGGTAATAAAAAAAGCTGACAACTAAAACTCTTGCAGTAAATATGTTTTATAACATATTTTATCACATTTTTCATGATTGACTACGATGTCAATGTGATGACGATTTTGAGATTTTCAAATACCTTGATTGCAAAAAAAGTAGAACACTGAGAAAAAAACTTCAGATTTGAAATCAGGGCAAGAAATTATGTAATACTAAGTGTTTGATATAAATGCAACAAAAACTTTGACCTGTGTAATTAATGTTTGACAGTATAAATAAAACTTTGAATTAGCAAAAACTTGGTACAACTAAAATAACACTATTCTTCAAAGCTCTATTCTTTGTTATTAACACTTACTGTAAATGAAAATTTAAATTTCAATAAATTCCCTGTGAGCTGTAGTTACCATCCATAGGCATTTTTTTTCTGTAGTTCCATAATTTTTCTTATCTTATGTCAGTATCCCACACAATACTTTCATTAAAACCTACTTGGTCTTTTGAAAAAACTTTTTATAATAATCAAAGTGCCTCACCATCTAATGGTAAGATTCAAATTAACCTAATGTTTTTTGTTCTTATTACATTAAAGAGCACTCACTCTTTACCTAACTTAGCAATTAATGCGAGTCATTTTCATAACTAAACATTTTATTCATCTAGTAATATTCTAGTGTAGCATTATCAGCATAACTTGCTGATAATGCCCCTGTTAACATAACTAAATCATACATATGGGTTTATTGGTGTGCACATCACATTTTTATGTAAATTCAAAACTTAATTAAACTTAAGTTATACTTAGTATGAAAAGGTACTTAGGTTCAACATTTTTATTTAAATTCTAATCTCATCATAGCTTTGTTTTGTATACTCAATTTTTCCCACTATGGATTGACTTCTAATTTCTATGGCACATTCTTACCCTTAAATAATTACATGACCACCTATCCAATACTGAATTGACCTATGAAAATTAGGTGACCACATGTGTGATCACTGACCTCCATTAAAACTCTGGGATGAGGGACATTTGATACTGGTGTTTTCTATTTTTAATCTTATTACCACTAGGGAATTATTGTGATTTAAGTTATTTCTGTCATCAGTACTGTTTTGCACTGAATGTAATAGTGGAAGAAATTAAGAACTTCAAATTGTGTAATATTAAAATGATTGTGTATGTGAACTGCCATAACTTGTAACAAACAAGTAATTTTTATAGTTTAATGTCAATGAAATGGTCTTAAAGATGTAAAACTTAATTTTCTAATGAATACCTGTTTTTAGTCATCCATTTGAGCTTTACCCAGAATTTCATTTTGATTCAGTATTTTTAACTTCATTATTTCAAGTTGAATACTTGTTTTCTGTTACTAATTGTGATTTCCTGCATTAAATATTATCCGGATGGAAGTCATCACTTGTTTGTTTTATTTATGTATTTCAGAAGTCCAACTGTTTACTTTTTAAAGATACTAATCCACATTTGTGGTAATTTACAGTTGATATTTTATGGTTACTAATGTTGGATTCCTATCATTATTTAGTATATTGATGTTTCAGTTATGTAAGATCCAGTATTCAGTTTATTTTATCATATATATTTTTTTACCTTTTCCTGTTAACACTTAGTTATTGTAACTGATTTTAACCCAAAACTTTTAGTCTTGCATTTTTTTTGTTTTAATAAGCAGTGGAAAAATTATTTTACTTTACATCAGTGGATTATAGGAAAACCAAATGTTACCACTTTCATGGGGTGTGTTGGACATGACAAGTTTGGTAAAATCCTTGCAGAAAAAGCCAGAGAGGCTGGTGTAAATGTGCAATATCAGATCCATAAAACTGAGGCCACTGGAACTTGTGGAGTTGTTATTACTGGGGGTGGAGCTAATAGGTAATAAAAGGTTTCTAATGCTTATATTCATTTATGTAGTACAGTTTTTTAATGAACTATTACTAATAGTTTAAGTGATTTACTTTATTTAGAAAACTTCATATAAAGATGAAAAAAACCCTTAAGTAAAAGAGCTTTGTTATTGCCTATTTCAAATGCTTAGGAAAATATTTTTATTATATTTTAGTCAATTTGAATAATAAACTTAAATATCCCATTTTCTCACTCTATTGGGCAAAAGTTGAGTGTAAAATGATTGAGTCTTAATACAATTCAGTTAATGAAAGTTTGCAACACTTGTAATTTCTTTGTTCAGTTTTTTTGTCAGTTATCTGTGAATAAGATTGTATATTCCTATTACAGTAGTGGCCACTATGGCCATGGCTCAAACATTTTGCATCCAATCCTACAAGGTGTTATCAGTGCAAAATCCCACTAATTTATCCTTGAATTTCTCCTGAATATAACCCTGCACCATATTGAACATTTTCTTTTGCTGTTTCATTCTTGCGTACTCATAATGGCAGATCTCAAATTTCTTTCCTAGGTGTAAGGTGTATAGGCTTTCAATACTTGTTGTTTTGGAGAGCAAATACTTCTTTATCAAAGATACTTATTCAACATTTTCTTAATTCACAATAATTACTTATACTGCATGCTTGATTTTGTTAAAGTAATACTGATTTTAGTTTTACCATATTTTACATAAGAATAATTCCAACCTTGTAAATTGTAGTAGACAATACCAGTAGTAGTGCTATCTTCGTAAATGAGAATTAGAACTGTATAAAGAAATTGATAGCTTCAATTTGACACTAATAGCACAGTGAAGACCAAAATTGCAGTGTTGAAACTGATGCACCACACATAACAAGATTATTTTTCTAATTCTTAATTTAAAATCTAACTTCTGCAATAGAGTTAATATAAAATGCTAAGTATAGTACCACTAGTATTACATGTACATATGTCATGTTATGTACAATTAATATACTTTCATTTTGAAAGTTGTGCTGAAATTCATTCAGTTAATTTATCCAATTAACTAAATCATTAGTTTCTAGAATTATCTCATTGGTTACCCTTGGCTCAATGCTAAAAGATGCTGGAATGGCTTGTGGCAAGTGTTAAATAACTTTATGTAAAAGTTGTGAAATTTCATCCAAATAATCTCTAAATTCCCAATTAAATATTAAGCTTTTTCAGAAAAACTGCCATAACCATACCAATTCCATTCAGTGTGACCAAAGAGTTTTCACTATAAAATGACTTCAAATTCAAACTTTGACAACCTGATTAGCATACTCTGATAACAGTAAGTTCTGAAGGTAATTGTAAGGAAAGATGGTAACATGCTTGCTGTGATACACCTGTATACACTTGGTTAACTTCTTTACTTGTGGGAAATCTGTAGACTATTGCAGCTATTAGGATTTTATCTATTTATATAAGTTATTTAATTTTATTCTTTTGCAGGTCTTTGTGTGCTAATCTGGCTGCAGCTAATTGTTTCAGTAAAGATCATATAGAAAAACCAGAGAATAGGACATTGATCAAAAGTGCAGACTTCTTTTACATTTCAGTGAGTTATATAATAACATATTTAAATGAATTATTTTTGTGTACATTATTTCTATGTTCAACAATCATTTTCATTCATAACTATGATAGTGATCTACAGACTGGACTTCATCTGAAGAGCTGATGGGTTTTAAGTCTTATTTCTTGATTTGTTTTAGCTCAAGTTGTAAAAAATTTCAAGTCTCAAACAAAATGTATCTACTACCATGGATACTTATTTACCAAAGATTTCTTGTTTTTCCTTTCTGATAATTTTAGATTTGTGACCTAGAAAAGTGTGTAGATTTTTGTTAGGACCAGTCTTTTCAACAAATTCTAATGTGTTGAACTTTTTAATAAACATTAATGCTCATTCAAAATTATTCATGCATTAAGAACTCAAACTCTTCCTGCATAATGTTCTGGTCCAGTTTAGTGTTTGTTTCACTATAATTGTAATGTGCACTTCTTTCATGTCACACCAGAAATGATACTCAATTTAGTGTTGGCATTATATATCTTGCAGCTTTAAAAACAGCAACTCTTATATTTGAAATTTAGGTTATTTTTGTTTTGGTAGTTTATTTTGTTACATTCTTTACAGGCAAACTAAAGTGTAAAACAGTGATTTTAAGTTAGAAAATAAAGTACAATGTATTACTTCTGATGTTTCATTTTTGTAGCAAAACAGTCTTAATTCTTAGTTTTTATTTTTGTCAAGGGTTTTTTTCTGACTGTCAGCCCAGAATCAATCTTAGAAGTAGGAAAATATGCTTGTGAAGCTAATAAAGTTTTCATGATGAATCTCAGTGCACCGTTCCTCAGTCAGTTTTTTAAAGAACCAATGATGCAGGCAATGCCTTATGTTGATATTTTGTTTGGAAATGAATCGGTATGTATACATAGAAAATGTTGCCTTACATTAATTTTTGTTTAAGCACATTTGCAAAAATGCTTTTTCTGTTCATAAAAGAAACCAAATATAACTGGTTATATCTGGAAAATTTGCAAAATCTGGGAGTAATTTCAGTCCTGCTCACAAAATACTAAATTTTTATGCATGTATTAGAAACCAAACCACATGTAATAATTTCTGTTGAATTTAAATTTTGTTTGAAAAACTTCATATTTTTTCATCTCATAGTTAGCATTAACTTTTGTGCAGTAGCATTGGCAAAGGTGATTTAAAAAATTAAATACACAAGAACAAAACACTAACAGGTTAAACTTTTACTTGTGTTTAATGTGGAGTGTCTAACTTTGAAACGTTTCATTTTTCTCCATTTCTTTTTATTCTTTGTAGGTCTTTGATTTCTAATTTCATACTAATCTCCTTCCCATTTTTAATATAGAAATTCTCTAAAAGAAGTGTAATTGACAGTCTTTGCTTCCATTCTTAAAGGCTCAACTTGTAATTTGAGGGCTGCAGGTTCAAATCCCCATTGCACCAAACATACCCACTCTTTCAGCCATGAGGCATTATAATGTAACAGTCAATCCCCCTCTCTTCCTGGTAAGAGTAGCCCAGGGGTTGGCAGTGGATGGTGATGACTAGCTGCCTTCCCTCTAGACTTACACTTCTAAATTAAGGGCAGCTTATGCAGATATCTCTTGTGTAACTTCATGCAAATATCAAAATCAAACCATTTTTAAAGTAAACATTTAAAGATTCTAATCAACTGATATGGTACTTGGTGGAAAATGTAGTTTTTATTTTAAACTTCATCTATTGGCATGTCCAAACAAAGTCTTAGTATTGGATTTTTAATCATTCCTGATCCTTTGTAGTATTTCTTGTGTAGATTGACAAAATTGCTTTAAATCACTTGTATATATGTTAAAATTATTGTGTAAGGTTTCAGATAAAATATAAATAGAATTAAACTTAATTTATGAGTTACTAAAGATAAAAGCGATTTATATTATCAGTTTATTCTGTATCAGTAAAATCTACAAAAATAGATTAAATTTACTTACCAAACAAAATTATTAAAATTGTTTCTGTTTTTCCTGTAGAAAATTTAATTTGTTCCAATTCATTTTGGAATAAATTGTCTACTTATTTTTCATTTAAATTTGAGTGTAATGTACTATAAAGTTAGATTTAACTTTTGGTTTATTCCACCTATTTAATTTCTATACTCAATTTGTCCCTTTTAAGGAGCATTCTTTTTTCACTGGCTCTGAGATTTTAGAATAATTAGAATGGATTACTAGAGGAAATTTGCTCAGGACATGTTCAGCTGTACAACTTACTACAGCATTTCAAGTTTGTTTATTATAAAATAATGACTGTTTCCAAACATGATAGTTATGTTCACAGCAGGGATAAGGGAATTTATAAATGAGTGATGCAGGAATGTGGCTTTTATCTCAATTGCAGGTAAATCAGGTGTAAAAATTGCAACTTGGCTGTACTTGAGTACTTCATACAAAGTACATCTATTAACAAATTTTTAATAATCCATGAATCTCTATCCATGTATGGTAAGATAACAGTGTATTTTGTAAATTCAAATTTAAGTGATTTGTTCTTTTATACAGTTAAATAAACTATTTCCTTTTAACATAGAAGGGAAAAGTAATTTTCTTTATATAAAATTCTATGTTACTGTCTTTATGTAAAGTTTCATAAGTACTAAAGTTTTAGATGCACGATGAAATAAAATTCAAATAAGTTTTTTGAAAGGCATTTGGTATGAAACTTAGCTTAGAATATAGCCCAGTGAGACAATGGTTGAAAACTTGCAATTATTTAACTTGCTTTAATGCTTTATGTATGTTTGTGACATTTTTAAGAACTTTGATCAAGGTTCTTACTTTCTTGTACTTGAATGGTAAATGTAACACTAAAATTCCTCTGAAATGTTAACAATATCAATTTCATTTCTTGACAATGATTAATAGTATACCATGAATAACCAAATACTGTACTATACTCTAATTTTGCAATTTTACATCAAATTTATTTGAAAAGTTTTATCTGTTCACTTACAAATGCTTGCATAAAGAATTCAGTAATGTCAAAATTCTTAGGAAAACAACTTTTACATGTTATTAGGTTCTTGATAGTACACTTGGTAATTATCTGAATTGGCAGTTTTGGTGAACTGTTTGAAATTTATACATGAGTAAATTAAGTTCATCAAGAAATGTACTTTGTAGGGTGTATCCTTAAATACAAGTGAGATTTTTTTAAGCTTTCAATTGTTTGAATTTCAAGGACTTTCTGCATAAGTTAGCAAACAAACATTTGTCCCTGCTGTCAGTAAGACTACTGAATTCTCTGAAAGAAAATCTAAACTTTAAATCCTTACTAACTTCAAGAGTACTTAAATGTCATAAGAATCTAACTGTTCATTCTAATTATTTCAAGATCTTAGAAGGAACCAATGATAAAATCTATTAGAAAAACAGTAGCAGATAGCATGTTATTTGTAATGCTACATAAAATATTTGTATATTTAAAATCTTACTACTGTAAGAATTGTTTTACACATTAAGTGATGGTTTTGATGGCAGAGTAACAGTATTTTCATCAGTGAATAAATGTAGCTATTTTAAATGCAGGAAGCTACAACCTTTTCTAAGGAACAGAATTTTGGGGTGAGTATCTTTTTCTTATTTGTAGATACTGGTGAAGCCTTTTTTGTATTAGTAAAACTTTGAACAGTTTATGGTTTACCCAGTTTAAGTTTCACATGTGGAGTTGTACTTAGATTATTCTACCTTGGTATTGTATAAAGCTTATACTCATTGTCTAAAACAGGTGTGTTTATTTCCATTTCAATTATCACGTTGTGTATTAACGCTCATGAAACATTTGCAGTAGTTGTAAACAATTTGTAATTTACTCTGGATTTCAGTATTTAGATCTTTATAAAATAGCTTGCTGGTCTTGCTGTGTAATCAGATGCAAGACTATTAATTAGCATTTGTTTTTAAATGAGTATTGAACTATTACAAACCTAATGCTTCAGTTTTTACTTGCTACAGTAATTCTGTATGCTAAATCCAAAAATATCCTTTTTTTTTTCCCATGTACAGATGTCACAATGCCATGTTCTCTTAAATATATGAAGGATTTCCAGTTAAATAAAATCATGCTTTGTTTAAAATGTTGACAACCTCTAGCTGGAGATTTCTCTTGACCAATCTTAATGCAAGTCGTATTAATTCTTCTATAACCCAAGAGATACACTGCTAGTATGCAACATATTAAATTGGCTCCATAATCTATCATTTATAGACAGTATTTATTTGTGCATGCACTTATATCTTTTTCAATATTTGGTGCTTAAGCAAATGACCTGATGTATTTTATATTTGTTAAACATTTGTTAGGTCTCAGATTCAGTAATTGACTTAGTATGACCTGCTCAAAAGGATGAAGAAACAAAAAAAAAAAAAGAAGCATGGATTGCTTTTAAATATGTTAACTTAAGGGAGATGGCAAAGATCCAAATTATGAAGAAAAAGGCTCAAGATATCTGGGGAAAATGGAGAGGAATGAGGGAACATGAAACATTATCATGAGAGCTGATTACTTGTGGTCATTGAAACAATGCTTCAGACATTCATAAGACTACAACAGTTTATAGATTGAAAGACTTTCACAAAAATCTGGATGAATAAGTACATATTTGACATCAGTGTTCTTCCCTTTTCTACAGTTTGTATTTTTTTCATAAATGAAATTTCATAAGTGTATTCCTTCCTAATTTTTATAACCTTTTGATAGGAAATTTATTCATAGTCTCCATAGTTGAATTATGGAACATCTGTTATCAAAACCAACTATTACTCCACATAAGGAAAGGCATTCCTATATTTGTTGCCTTTTATACAATTTTACCTCACCATTTTGGAAGTTATTTTGAGTACTTTATAGACAAACAAATAACTGTTAATTACAAAATGTTATTAAGCCCAATAAAACTATATAGAAGTCGGTAGCTTGGATGGTAATTAAAACTGTTTTACAATTTCAGTTAACTTCTGTTCAAGAGATTGCTTTAAAGATTTGTGAGCTTCCCAAAGAAAACAAGAGTAGGTCACGAATGACTATAATAACTCAAGGTTCGAGTCCAGTAATTATTGCTTGTGGTGAGTAACTAATTTCATGGTCAATTTTACTGTAAAAAATAAAATGTGAATTATGTACTTCTGCAAACCTCAGTTTACAATCCTGTCTATTTTAGTTCTTTACATACATAAAGTGGAAGTCAAACTTTTTAAAGAATTGACTATTGAAAGATGTTCAAGCATGACAAAAAATTGATTATAAATCTGTTTTCACCTGTAGCTTTATTAAGCTTATTTATAGCCTGAACCTTGGTTTTTTTTAAATCAAGTGTAATTTCATTTTTCTTTGTTGCAGATGGTAAAATAACAAAATATCATGTAATAAGCCTCAAAAATGAAGAAATAATTGACACAAATGGTGCTGGAGATGCATTTGTTGGTGGTAAGTTGAAGTTGTATCCAAATTTCATTTTCTAAAAAATTGTCATATTTGATTGTAAAACCTTTCTCATCATTGTCCACTTACTAAAATTAATTTCTGAGAAAATGTAATTTCATTCTACATACTGGAAATTCAATCTCGTAGTGAGGAAAGTCTGCTATAAAAATGTTAATGTAAAAGAAATTTATAATTTGATATCTTTAATATTGTTAATGCTCTTAGAGTAATTGAATATTCATCTTTAATGTACAGATTTTTTCCTTTAAATCATAAATCACTTAAAATATAAATGTGTAAATGACTTGCTTCTTTTAATAATGAAGAAATATTTAAATGGAAAGTTTGTTACTAAAATAATACTTGTGTGCATACAGCTACTAATTTATAGTACTTGTGTTGACATAAACATCAAAATAAAATCAATTTAGGTACATGGGTAATGACTTTTCTCTTTCAGTTATCTTAATATTATAAGTAGTTGAAAACTTCTTGGAGCTTCAACACCTTTATACTCCACGATATTTTAAAACAATACATTCAAATAAATGCCTACATTGCAAGGCTGTCAGGTTCAAAGCATACTATCTTTCCTTGTGTGCTCTTTAATCTATCTAGTATAGGAAGATGGACTTTCACACTTAATTCAATGGTTGCATTTTAGACATTTCTAAATGCCAGGAAGAGGAGCTTCAGATATTTCTCCATATGGGATAGCATGAATACTACTTTCATTCTCCACCTGTTTTGAAGTATGTATTAGTTGAAAAAGAAATATGATTGAAGTTTCTTTGATTTTGTACCTAATTGCTTTATTTCTATTTAAAAACTCTTCTGCATTACAAAGTACAGACTCAGTGTTCTGATAGCATCTTTTTATCTTGACCTTTGTATATATTCTCTTGGTTCTTTAATCTGCTCAAAGCAAAAGACTTGTTACTGTTGTCCAGAAAACATGCATATTTTTATTTAATAATTTCTTAATTGTTTATGTTGTAAAAGTACAGAAAATTGCTACTATTCCCTTCACTTTGTTTTTGTGACCTGGAAAATAAAATTTAGAAATCTATTTTCTATGTAAAAATGGGTAACTTTGTATATTTTCAATTACATAAAACATGAATCAAGATGTACATGTATTTATACTGAACTTGTACAAATATGAAGAAGTTAAGAAATGAGTCTTTTTCGAGATTTGCAACTGCAATGTACACAAGTTTCATGTATCAGCCCCCAAATAGTCTTCAATGGTTTTATTATATACTCCTAGGTCACAAAAGCAAAGTTTGAAGAGCAAAATAAGTCTTTCCCATTTTACTTTAGGCACAAACAATTGCAAAATAACATTTTATACTCAGGAACAAGGAAAAGTAAATTTTGTAAAGTAATGTAATTGTTGCACATATTTACAAATGTTTCCAGATTATTAGTAAACATAAAACTTGTGCACATTAAATTTACAAATAGTCTTAAGGTGTTTTAATTAAAGATTTTAAGATTTTTCCTTCAGATTGACTACCCAATATGCAGTAATTTTCATTTTATGATTAAAAATGCATGCATTAAAAAATTTTTAACTTCAGTGAAATTTTTAACCTGTGGGTAACTTTTAAAAACATGTTAATTTGTTATCCAATCAGAAGCTGTTTAGTAAATGATCAATCTTGTAACCACCATTTATAAAATATTATACATATTACTTTCTAGATTGGCCACAAATTATACTTTGAACGTGTTTAGTCTATAGTGTTACATTGAACAAAATTAACTATTACTATTTACAAAATAAATTTTTAATTTTTCTTAACATAGATAATTACTTTACAATTTTAATTTTGCAGGTGAAAAGTGTTAACCATTTACTTTTTCACAATTTATAAACTGTAATACTGATACCTTAGGCTTTCATTATTAAGCAAGTTTAGTAACTAAACTATATTTAAATTTTGAAATGAAATTTAAAGACACAAGTTAAGTCTTAAAAGCATGAAGGTTTATCCCAAAACAAAAACTATTATAGCTGACAAAAAAACCACTTGGTGTACATTCTGAGCTTTCAAGTGGTTATTCACAGTTTAATTGACACAAGTGTATATAAGGGAGCATTTCCAAAAACTTGGAGGTGAGTAAGACCACTGTTTAATTCAGTGCATGAGTGGTCTTCAAAAATTACGTTTTTGTACTCTAGATTTTCAATACCAGTAATTTGAGTTCCTAATTTGTATAAAACTCCAGACTTAGTAGTTTCACACAACAAATATCTAATTTCAAGCAGTGCTGCATTCAAGTATGAAATTGGTATTTAGTTGTTTTTAAATACCTACTTTTAAACTAATGTATATGAAAGTTTGGATTGTAACTATAACTTTATCACTTGATGGCTACATTTTATAAAATAGTAGTTCAGTAACTTTAAGTCAACAAATGTAGTGACATGGTCTTTGACCTATAACCCATATGGAAAGGGCTAAGATAAAGAAATGTTTTCCTGCACAATTTCTAGTCTTTCTAGAAAGAAAACAAACTTAATTTACATTTAACTCTAGTCTGACTGTTCTTAACAAAAAATACTCTGCCCATCCTTCAATCCATAGGTTCACATAACTTTTCATTCCTTATCACCCATAAAATTGAGGCTTATAATAAATGCATTGAAAAATCTTAGATCTTCATCACAACAATTAAAAGGTTAACTTTCTATAAAAATGTACAAATTTATTATTTGTTAATTATTTGTAGTGAAAAGTTTCACTTAAGATATTTTCTCCTAATTATAAATGTTTGTTTTTAGGCTTTTTGGCACAGTATATTCAAGGAAAATCTATTGATGTCTGTGTGAAGTGTGGTATATATGCAGCCACAGAAATTATTAAACAGTCAGGTTGTCAGTTTCCACAAGAAGTTGCTTTCAAAGAAAACTAACCTGAAAAGAAACCTCAGATCCTCCATGACTTGGAAGAGTTTTTTTAATATAACCAGGAGATTTCAAGCTGAAAGATTCCTGTGTACTGAACAATTATGAAGTTCATTTTTTTTTTTATTATTTAGAGAACAGTGGTTTTAAAGAAATTTATCTATTTTAAGGAAATGCATCTTGATGTCTATTAGCTTAAGTTTTCAGAACTACAACATAGTTTTATTTTTTATAGTATCTTTTATTGGTGCAAAATTTTCGTGAATCTTATCTTGTTGTATTGGTAGAAATTACTTTTTCTTTTTAAACCAGAAGTTTAAACTTAACTTCTGTGACAGCAGAAACCAGCAATCTTGTTACAATGTTGTAGTTATTGTCACATAGAACAATCCTGTAGCCAGACCTGAAAATGAGGGTGGAGGGTTGGACCAAAGTGAAACTTTAACCAGGAAGAAAAAAAAAAAAACAAAAAAAAACCCAGAAATATGTAATGGATCCTGTCATAGCAAATAAAGATTTATTCTTAATTTGTTTTAAAAAGTATGAAAATGCTATTTCTATACATGTTCATTGTTACAAATGCAATTTAATGAAAGGTTGTCTTCAAAAAAGGGAAAAGCAAATTAATATTAACTTGAGCAGACCTCTGGCTATCACTAAGTTATTTCAACTTTTTTTAATGTCTAACTCTTCATGTATTTTATTCTTGCTACATACATAAGTAGCATGTATCATGCTTAAGGTAGTAGGCAGTGAAGGTTTAGGATAATTGTGGTTGATCCAACGTTCACTGCTTTGACTGTTGCACATCTTTTTTAAAAATTAAACCAAGTACTTATCAGGGCAAGCTGCCTTGTATACTTTTTAAACTCTCTTCAAGTACAATTAAAAGCAATATTTTATTACTTTTTATGTTAAGATTTGGACACCCTTGTTAATCTCATGAGATTTGACACATTTTGTGGGACCTGAATTCATCATAAATCTGAAAACTGAGCTATCAATACAAACTAATATTTAATGTAAGTGCTGTTAATGAAAATAATTTTCTAACCCTAGAAAGTTGTGGTTTAAATATATATATATACAGAAATTCCTAAATATACTATTATCACAGATTTTGTATGTTAAACTATTTTGAATAGTTCCAATTACTTAATTTACATGTAAATGTTTTGTCAAATGTCAAAAATGTTGTAACTTCCTATAGTCTAGGGTATTGCAGTTACACATTAAACCTATCCACCAACATTTTTTGGACTTTATCATCCTTCATTTTTAAAGATTTTAAGTCTCAAGCTATTGAGGCTTCACATGAAGTTTACACAACTGCTCAGTGTCCAAACAGTTGCCTTGGAACTAGTTATTTAAGTAGAAAACCTATTCTTGGATTCATACCAAATGTCTAGCTATTTTCTTAATTTTTCAAAAAAGGAATATCTAAGTAACATTTAAATTATGTGAATTCATTTTGTCAACAGGTTTTTAAAGATTATTTTTAGCTTGTATTTCTGAAACCCACATAGTATCTTTCCTTTGGAGTATACTGACATTTATTGACTCTGAATTAGTGTTTTAAGGGCATTTTTTATTTTAGTTATTACCTGTAAACTAATGGCTAAAGTACATTTATCTTTGTTTCTAATTCAATGAAGCAGCATTGGAATAGTAAAACTTGTGAAGATTTTGAATTTGTAAAACTGTAGCTATAAAATAACTTGAAGCTACTACAATTTGTACACACTTAACTTCTTTTAAGAAAGTTTTCTTAGTTATCAGTACCTTGTATATGGCCACATGGTTAAGGTACTTGACTTATCCAAAGATTGTGGATTCCAATCCCCCATCACACCAAACATGTTTGGCTTTTAAAATGAGTGACCAAGTGATGGTCATTCCCACTTGGTCAGAGTAGCCCAAGAGTTGGTGATGAACTGCCTTCCCCCCCCCTACCCTTACACTGGTAAATTAGGGACAGCTAATTCAGGTAGCCCTTCTGTAGCTTTGTGCAAGATCTAAAAATGACATGTAAACAACTGTCAAATATCCTGTTGATCAATGTATTACATTGATTGCTTCAAATTAAGTTTTGATACACTTTTCTACTTATTCTTTTCTAGTTTTATGAACTTTTTTTTTAGTAGCTTTAGTTTACTGTTGCCTAGATTATTTGAGTGAGTGGTTTTTGACTGCTTATTTTTATGAACAAGGCTTGTGATGGATTATTTTGTAAGTGTAATCCATAAATTGTAAATCTGTTCCTGAATTTGAGTGGAAAATTTGTCATGTTTTTAACTTTATTTTCAGATTTGAAATGGAAGTTTAAGTTGGTGATTATTTATTAACACAAGACCGTGTATCTATGATCTCCTCCTGTCAGTATAAGATTGTATAATTGTCCATCTGTTTAGTCATTATTATACATTATAAAATTGATTTAGTTCACTAATTTTATCATCTAGTATATAAATAGAAAAGGAGATTAACATGAATGAAGTTTGCATTCCATAATAGGATTTCAATGTTCCTTTTCACTTTTTGTTCATACTTATCCACCCAATCATTGCATTTATAGACATTTAGTTGACTGTAGTGTTTTAGTTTAAGATATTAGTAAATTTAGTATTTTTTCTTAAGTTGTTTTTGTAGAATTAAAGTACAAAAATACTTGTAAGATAGGTTATGTCACTGTATTATGATTATTCTGAGATCTCTTCAGATGAACTTGACATAGAAATACTTTGGGTTATTAGATTTCCAGTTACAGATCTTATCTAAAAGGTGATCCTCTATATTCCTTAAGATTTTTTTTTTTACTTTACTAAAATGTGACTTTACAAGTATACTGATGCGACTTAATTGAAGTTTTAAAATCATTTAAATTTGGTAGAACAGATTTAGCTATAAGAATTGTACCTAACACTTGCTTTAACTTGTTCACCAAATGAAATGAACAGAATCATATTGGTAATTTACGTGACTTTGGGTGGACAACCACTTAACTTTTTTCCAGTTTTATTTTTTTATACTTTTTTTTTTTATAAAAGGTTAACACTAATGTTAAATCTTACTAATAGATTTAGATATTTATTAGATAACTAGAAGTGTTCACTTAACCTTAGCATGGATATAAGACTTTTCAAAAACCCAAGAATGCCTTTTAGTTAACATCACATGTAAGAAGTATCATACATTTTATATTAAATGTGCTGGATGAAGTACAAATTGAATTGACAGTTTTATAATGATCATACAATGGCTTCTGTGGATAAAACAGTTCTCTTGGTAAAATGTTTTTAATGGACAACCTATTGGAAAGATTATTACAAACTAAATTTTAATACTTTTGTAGGTGTTCATTTCTAGTTAACTTTTTCTTGTAGCTTTAGTTTACTGTTGCCTTGATTATTTGAGTGGGGGGTTCTTGATGACTGCTGTAAATCTGTTTCTTAATCTGACAGAATTTTTGTTCTAGATAACATAATTCTATCTTGCTAACTGATCTGTATCTTAATCACAACATTGTTTGTACAAAAATCATCAGCACATTATTGGATTTTAGTGTGAATTTGATTCTCTTTATTTTATTGGTAAGAAATTAACACTCATTTAATTTGCAAGTTTCTCGTGCATGCAGTGCAGCAAGTTGGAAAACCATTACTAACAAGACATCTTTTTGTCTTAAACTGGATACCAAGAAAAATTAAATATTTTATTTAATACTTCCATCATGCATTAGTGGCTAAATTTTTAGTTTTGCCTGTTTGTTAAAACTAACTGAAGTTGTGAAGGTTTGAAATATCTATAGGAAAGAGCAAAAGTTTTTTTAGAACTTAAAATGAGATTATCTTTTTATAAAGTTTCAATGAATTTCACTTGATTCAATTCCCTTTTAGCAAATATCTTGTGCCTTTTAATTCAGTTTTATTTTACCTCCCAATGAGAGCTCATAGTTCCAAACAATTATGAATTTTATATAGCTGTGGAGTTAGTTTTTTAAAATCAATAAACAATGTATTTGAATACTTGATGCAGTTTTGTCATGTTAATTAAAAAATGAAAAACAAATAAAACTTTTCCCTGTAGTGAACTTTCAGTGGCTTTCCCATATAAATTCAATAATAAACAGCACGCACTTCCCTTGTTTATCAATCTTAAATTCGGAGTAAGTTAAACGTGTGTAAACAAAACTCGGTATTTTTCTTATTGTCAGAAGTATACTTATGCCAATTTCATTACTTAAATTTTAGTTGACAAGCCAAACTCTTCCCTATTACTATCGCTTTATTCTGTATAAGATTAATTTACTGTAATGGCGTGAGTTACCGTAGTTGTATCCCGTACTTCTAAATTTGGCTTTCGTATTTAAGCTAACTCTCAGTAAATATATACTGTAAAATTCCATATAAGCAGGTTTAATTACTTTAGAATTATACTTGAAAGACTATCTTTTTAAAACTTAATTTTCCTCTAACATTTATTAGGCCCATTACAGCTACCGCAGTTTGTTTAACTTCACTCATTTACTGTTATCTTTTATCCTTCAAATTTATATGCTTTTTACTTAATCACTTTTACACTAGATTCTCTAGGCCGGCATGGCCGAGCGCGTTAAAGCGTGCGCTCGTAATCCGAGGGTCGCGCTAAAAATTCGTTGGTAAAAGAGCAGCCCAAGAGTTTGCGGTGGGTGGTGATGACTAGCTGCCTTCCCTCTGGTCTTACACTGCTAAATCGGGGATAGCAAGCACAGATAGTCTTCGAGTTGCATTGTGCGAAATTAAAAAAATCATTTTCTGTACATCTTTTGGTTCTAGCAGCCAAAAAATTCTTAACAATTGCCAAAGCAAAGAAGTGTTGTAAAACCCTAGTGATTTCCCATTTGATTTGTATTAACAATGTGTCGTTTATTGCTTCTCTCGAGTTAACTACTTCATTTTTCTTTGTTGTTCATGTTTGAAATTGTCACGTACTATTTCCAGAAGATGCTACATTGAAAATTCTAATGTCTTTCTAATGGAAATCAACTTAACTGCATATCGCAGACAATTTTAAGGTCACGGATTAGAATATTTAACATCAAACATGCTCGCCCTTTTCGTTGTGGATGAGTTATATTGTAGCGGCCAAACCAACTATTTATTGTTAAAAAGTAGTCTGAGAGTTGGCGTAGACGGAGTTGTATAAATGCCTTCCTATAAGCCTATCACTTTTGATTTAGGGCCAACAAGCGCAGGTAAAGCTACAATGTTATGTTTTGGTGCTGTGTTACGGATTTACCGTTATATATCCATCTTAATATTGATGTTTAATTAAATTAATGTATATTTAGAAATATACATATTTTGTACTGTTAAATTTGTATTGTGAAATTCTCGCCTATTCACTAAGGTTGTAAAATTCTTGACGAGAAATCCACTTGAAATAAAAATGTATCTCAGAACGGCTAGTATGGATGTTAACACTTTTATTGGTAAGGAGAGAACAATCTTTACACCCTCCCAGGTTCTTGTTATGTAAATATCATGTAAATGTTGTGTAAACGATAACCATGTGTTTGCATTCCCATATATTATATTTCCATATTTATATTTTTTCGAAGTTTAAACCAAACAATGTTATTCATTTAAAATATTTAGAATTAATTAGAATTCATTTAGAATTATTCATGTAGAAATTTCTAGAACTAGGTAGATTGATCACTTGTATTGGCCTGGTGTTTGTACTGTGGAATTCTGGGAAGTTACGCGATTGGTATATAAACAGTTGGCAATGCAAGGGAAAGAAGTCATCCGTTTTTACTCGGGTCAAGAAGTTTATCTCGTTTGAGAAATTTTAAACGCTTGCCGTGTGATTATTCAAATTGAATTTGTGAATAGAGCTAGATCAACTAAAGCGGTGAATTTATTTTATTGCGTCAATCTTTATAATTCAGTCGAATTACGGATTATACCGAAAGCCAACACGTATTGAACTGTGAATTTTTTTGATAAATACCCATTCAAACTTCGTAGATTCCTCCGTGGGACTAAATTCCCCGCCTAGATTGGAACTTCGGATTTAGACACTCGTTCTGGATCATATTAAGCACAGGCCAGTACCTTTTTGTATTGTAAGTTGTTTTGAAGGTTGAAACTGGATATCTGTTATTGCTATTGGATAATTTATTTTGTGTCTATCACATATAAGTAGATCATTGTAATAAATTATACAAACTGCTATCTGTGTCTTTCTGTTGCGTTCAGTCCACATAAAAAACGCAAGTCCCCTTCAAGTTAATAGTGTTTTTGAAAGTGACCGTTGCAAGACGCATGTCTTTAGGGACGAGAGTATAAACGGGTACGGGATTGTAGGGGCGTTGCAGTTGGATTGTTTGTTTTGAATTTTGCGGAGAGTTGCATGTCAGGCTGTTAATTAGTATAGGTAAAAAAAGTTTTCCTTTATATTGGTTCAATTTTTCTTTCAGTGGCTGTATAAGTAGGGCTTTGATTTTGCGTTTGTATTTGTTTCTCTCCTTAATATTTGGGTTTTTCTACGGTTGTGTTTATTTGACTTGCAGTATTCAATAACATGTGAAGGTGTTTTTTGTTCTTAAAATCTAGTTTCAATTTTCCTGCTTGATTCTTCAACATAGTCGTGGCAGTTGTTGCATCGCATTTTATAAATTATGTTAGTGTTGTGTTTGTGAATTTAGTGAACTCATTGATACGCATTACAAGCAACCACTTAGCAAACTTTGTAATTCACTACCACCAAAACAAACTTTATGTTCCATAACCAAAACTACCTACAAATCAATGGTCTAAGTATCGGAAATCCCGTGTAACCAGATCGAGTCAACATTTTTATGACATTGAATCTCAACCGATCAATTCAGCCTGTGCCACTATATTGGTACAGGTATTTTGATACAATTGCTGAATTCACATCTGCAGACTATACATTTAGTTTTTTTCAATAATGTCAACTCGATACACCTTAGCATTAAGTTCACCTGTAAACAGGTCAGAACTAACCAAATAGTATTTCTTAACCTCAAAATCGCTAGAAAACTGACGCACAATTCAAAACGGAAATCCACAGAAAAATCATACTGGATTATACATTTTCTGGGACTCAGCACGTGAAACAAAACAAAAACTCAACATATCGAAAAACCAAATAAACAGCCACAAAATTATGTTCACCTGATAAAATTAATGATGAAATCGACATCAACAAATTTCCTCAAAAGAACTGGGAAAAAAATATACGTATACAGAGACTAACAACAACAAACTACAAAACCTTGTACTGCTGCATACTGTACGCTCCCGACATCAGCGAAAAAATAACCATTTGGAAAAAAAATCTTGTAGCAAAACACAACAATCCAGTAAATACCAAATTTATTAAAAAAAGTTTCAAAACTAAAGTCCGTACAATGTAAAAACTACACTGACAAACAAACCACCGACATAATTCATAAAATACAACGCCACAATTGTTATGACTTCTATATTAGAACAAGCGGAAAAATGGAAAGTGGATTTAAAGAGCACAAAAAACACCTTCACACGTTTTTGAACGCTACAAATCAAATAAACAAAACATAACCATGCAAAACACACAGGCCCCAAGTGGGGAAACAAACAAATGCAAAATCAAAGAAGCCCTCCTTATATAGCAAGTAAAACGAAAATTAAGCCAATATAAATAAACACTTTTATATTTATACTTATTAAACTGAGTATAATGTTGCGTTGTTATTTATCTATTAGTGTTATATCTCGGACGAGTTGTGTTTTAGTAATGTATTTCTACTTGTGGCTGTAATTCCCCGTGGATGTATACCATCGCCTGTAGTGGAACGGGTTGTGCGGGAGCTCTTTGTTTCTTCGTGCCAGTGCCTCTTTACGGGGTTGTGCCTGTGTGTTATCGAGTCTATGAATTTTGTCCGAAGGTCGTTTCAACGTTGTCCTTCGTCTTCGGCAGCGGTCCATCGCCACCCTCGGCTGTTATATTGCGCTTTCAATAGATCGGTAATGGGCAAACGTTGCGACGCCGGTGTCGTCAGTACATACCCGAACCTTATTTGACAATCAGCGTGTGTCTGTGGAGCCTGCCGGTCAGAACATTAAGTGGATGGCCCTCCGGTCTGCCCCTTATGAGCTGTTCCATGACGCCGTTGAGGGCGAATTCTTGGCATATGGGACAGTTAGGAAAATCGAACATGAAACATACTAGACGCGGCCGGGAGTGTGTGCATCGATATGAAGAAGCCGGTTCCCAACTTTGTGACCATCCACGACTTCCGGGTTACGATAACTGTTCTGGAGTGCGGCGATTGTGCATTTACTGCAGCCTTGAAGGTCATCTGTTAAGTGTATGCCAGACACTGTGGTGCAGGAAGTGTCTGCTATTTGGACACAATATTATATGTGTGATGGTAACTACATGTCCTCGCTTTGTCTCTGTCTGTTTCTTGTTAATCGCAAGGCTCGACGAAGGGCTATCTGTGCTGATCATGAGTAATGAAACAGTTTTTAAAGTTAGAAGCCCTCAGACTTCCCGCTGAGCATTTGTTTGTTTTGGAATTTCGCCCAATAGCTGTCTCTAATTTAGCAGTGTAAAACTAGACGGATGGTAGTTAGTCATCACCACCTACCGCCAACTCTTTTAACAACGAATAGTAGGATTGACAATCACATTATAACGCTCCCACTGATGAAAGGGCGAACATGTTTGGTGCGGCCAAACAGTCTTTTTATTTACTGTTATTACTTTTTGAAAAACATCTCAAGTGTCTTTGTTTGCAATTTTAGGTTTGTTTGTTTGTTTCAATGTGAGAATCTCGTTAGATGTGAATTTTAGTAACAATAGCTTGTATTTTTTAAGATGAGAAATTTCACATTGTTGCATAAAATTGGCATCTTTTTAGAAAAAATGGTTATGTTTCAATAAAACAATTTTGCAGTAAAGTACCAATTTTTCGAAAAATTCAGTATTTGTGAATTGAAATGCAACATCAAGTCATTTTGATTTAAAGCGAGAGTCAGTAATCTTGGAGGTAAAGTGTCCAGTGAGATATTGTTCTGGATCCTACTTGACTATTTATGTATATTAAACTTGCAGGTGCAAGAGTGAAATCTTGGTTTAAATAAAAATATTAAAGGCCGTTGTTTCTTACTTATCAAGATGTGTAAATCCTCAGTATGCACAATAAATTTTGAAAAATACTTATTTGAATAAGTTTTTATTTCTTCAGCTTTAACATAAAAGTTATACAGACTCGGTTCGTTGATGAGCCTAGCTGACAAAAACAACTAAACACGCACTACTTATTTTCTCTCACATGTATAGTGCTAACCCAAGAATGTACAGACCTGATCTACTTACGAAGTGACTAATACACTGACTCACCGTATGACTCGTTAAAAATATTGCTATAGTGTTTTATACAAAATATAACTCCAGAATATTCGAGATTTTAGGTGTATGGCATGAGAAGGATGATCTGTTTTCATCATACAGCAACTTCAAATCAGGAGGAAAAGAAGTCAATTTGATCTTCAAATCTGGCTTGACATCTAATCTGTTCCTGTACTTATTTTTTTAAAGAAAACCAACGTCGAGAAGCCTGATTTGCATTTATAATTCGTGACAAATGGCATAAATCTCGCTGCTTTTTCTGATATATTTGTGTTCACTTCCTAATTATTTGCACAAAATAAAGATTCTGGAATTCAAGAAACTAGATTTTATATAGTTTATGTATTTAACGCATACTTGTATAGTTTAATTCAAGAGTAGAGGTATTTTGTTTGCAGCTAACGCCTCTGTAAATACTACAATCCATCCATTCACAGTTTGTTGCTACTGGTCAGATCCTCTGGAACACTCCTCTTTTGGAACCTGACATTGAGCGAGCAGCATCGGTACTCAATCCAACGCATTTTTTCCATTGAACACTATTCTAAATTAAAATTGTTGATTAAATTAAAAGGTTTATCAGCAGTTGTTCTTGTTGGAAATGGTGTACAAAATGGTGTATCCTTTTAATATTTTACAAAGCACATTAAATTAGCATTATCTGCTATTTTTGTGAAAAATTGACTGCAGTGAACTCAATGAATAAGTTTCTTCAGTATTTTACCATATCCACAATTCTATCTTCACTGTATTATTAGATAGGGACAGTAAATTCAACTATTTTATTTTTTTAAAAACAAGAGATGTAATTATTTTTACTGCAGGAAGCATTGACGTTTCACCAATAGTATGTAGATAATTTGTCTTGGCTATTAATTTTGAAATTTCATGAGGCCATAACCAGGTCTTTATTAAAAGATTTCATGGAAAAGTGCGTGACATTATTTGTTTGAAGATGTATTTCATTTTTATTATTCATGAAAAAAATAGGTATTGACTTAATTGAGCATTCTGGATCCTGATATCCAAGTGGCATTTCAGTCTCGATAGTTTCATGCTCTCATTTCATAATGTTGAACAATAAAGAACACATAAGCAAGCCATTATTGTTACCACCTCTTATAAAGCCCCACTTCAAATATTCGTCAAAATACTGTCGAGTCTAAAAGGTCTTTGTTTTCTTTTCTTTGCGAACAAGCCACATATCATTTAAACGTTTATAATTAAGCAGATTATTTTCAATAACTTCACTTTCACTAGAATTAGGCTGCATTTGCACCTCACTTGAGGTTTTCTTGTGATGCATGTTTCCTCAGTCATCTATCCATATTGGAGAGGGATTTCCTAAAAATGAACAACTCAGAAATTTAATTAGTACAAACTATATTAAAAACAATTCTTTTTGTAGAAGAAGAGTTAACAAGAATGATCAAATGGTCCTTTTATGTGAGACAAAATCCCTTCTTTGATCTTACCCGCAGACAGAGGAAGATCGGTTTGGACTCAGCAAAGGGACGTGTCTGACATGTGGTTTAATTTACGGCATTTCATAAGAATCTCAAGGGTGAAGCCATTGATAACTTTGATAAAAATGACTATATCAACTATATGACGGAAGCTAACCAGCAGCCATAGGACATTACTTTCTACAAAAAAAAACAAAAACTCTCACATGATCCTACAACTCAGTTTATTAAAACCATAACTGATAAACTTAAACTCTTAATAGACAATAAAAGCAACAAAGAAACCTTTCATTATTTGATACCCAGACAAGCTTCCCCAAGTAAATTTTATCTTTTACCCAAAATACACAAACAAACAATCCTGTTCGACCCATAATTTCTAATATAAACATGGCTGCTGGAAAGTTGCCTGTTTTTCTTGACTAACAGATTAAAAGTATACCCGGTACCATACCCTCTACATAAAGGATACTACCCACTTTCTTAACATCATAGAAGATATTAACATTGACAGGCAGTTGCCATAAAATAGCCTTCTTTGCACGATGGATGTTTCTTCCCTTTACACCAACATCCCATATGATGAAGGTCTAGAAACTCTAAAAGTCCGCATTAAACATCTCTAACCTATTAGAATATCAAACAATAACCGATCTTGCCAGCCTAGTTTTAATTCTGAATGATTTCGAAACTAATAACGAGCACTACATACAAGTTAATGGAATTGCAATGGGTACCAAAAAGGTTCCCAATTATGCTAATATCTTTAGGGATCATATTAAGAACCAGCTTTTACAACTCAGCCTTGTAAAACCTTATACGTGGCAACATATTTTTCATTTGGACAGCTGACCTTCAATCACTTAAATAATTTATCACACTTGCAAACTCCTTTCACGAAACAATCAAGTTTACTTGCGATTGGCCCCCCAGTAGCTCAGCGGTATGTCTGCGGACTTACACGCTAAAATCCGGGTTTCGATACTCGTGGTGGGCAGAGCACAGATAGCCCATTGTGCAGCTTTGTGCTTAATTCTAAACAACAACAATACTTGCGATTATTCGCCTACACAGATTAACTGCTTTGACGTAACAGTTTTTCTAAAAACAGACTTGTAAAAAAGCCTACAGAGAGACCACAGTACTTCACTATAAAAGCTGTCATCCCTTTCACACTAAACAAAACATTATCTACAATCAAGCTCTTAAAATAAATAAAATATGCTCAGATGAAACAAAATACAGAAAACACACAAATGATCTAGAACTAACCATGTTACAGAGAGGATATAAAGAAATTGAAATCGACAAACAAATTGAGAAGACTAACAATATTCAGCGAAAAAAAACATCCTAAACCAAAGTAATAGTAAACTATAAAATATAATTTCTCTCATTATTACCTATCATATTAAACTCGGAAATGTTTCACGAATTCTTAACTCTAAAAGATATCTTTGTTCACACAAAAATGAATGACACCGCACTCCAAAGTGGTTGTCATCCATGCAATAAAGCCCGTTTTCAAACCTGCAAGTTTATAAAAATCACTAATTCGTTTTCCGACAAGCACATTCAACGAAATTTTAAAATACCTTGAGAAATTACTTGTAAAACAAATAACACCATTTATCTTATACCGTGTAAAAAATGTAGTTATCAGTATGTAGGACATACACAAATAACTATCAGAGAACGTTTTAACAATCACAAATCCTCTATTAACACCGAAAAAAAATCTCCCTACCGCTCAACACTTCAACCGACACGATCATTCCCTTATTCTCACTGGCACTGAAACAGGATTCAAAACTAAAGTAGACAGAGAAACAGAAGAAGTATATTGGATTGTCAAGGTAAACACTCTTCAACCTTTCGGAATTAATGTAGATCCAGGAATCAGTGATCTCTGGCCATTAGTTTCATCTCTGTAAGAAAAATAACTTTATTCTTCACTTACTTTTTCAAGAAATATCAACGGTGAATTCTCTTTTTTCTGTTTTTAAATTGATTTATATAACATATCTTTCTCAATTACTTTCCACGTGCTATTTTTACTTAAACACGTGAGCACAATTCTTAAAAACACGCGCATATTTTATCTATCCCAAAGTCAAAATATCACCAACACCTTTTCACAAACATTATCGCTATCGGCCACATAGCACCGAAAATAAGACGCTTGCAATAATACACAGAGAAATAAACAATTCCCGGAAAGTCCGATGACCTCTATGATGTTCCTAAACTAAATCTTTATATATCACTCGTTCAATTATACTGAGAATTACCAGATTGCACATGAAGAAGAAAGGTCCACCTTTTGAAAGCCCTCGGGTTATTTTTATAAGTTTATATTATTATCTTACAACACGAAATGTTTAAACTACACTTTCATCAAACGCATGCGTGTTAAGATCAACGGGCAGGATTTGGAAAAGTAGGACTTGATAACACATCGGCCTTTTAAGTTAATTTTTCTGTGGAATGCGATTTTATCGCCCTCTGCGCAAGAAAATGAATGGTTTTGCGTGGATAATTTTAAATTACGTAACTATAACTTAGTTAAAGAAATGGCTGGAGGAAAAGTGCATTTCACTTCTCAGTTAACTAGGAACGAAATTATAGGACTTGTTTTTCGACTTACATTATTTGGTGCTTTGACTTATTTTGGTGTTAAATGGATGGTTAATGCAATAGATCCTACAAGGAAGCAAAAGGTTGAAGCGCAGAAACGGGTAAGCTGAAAACTGAATAAGATTTAAATAAACGTGTTTCGATCGTTACAAATACATCGAGTATGAGAGTCGTAAAAACTAGTAATTTTAATTGAATAGAATGTCGTCACCATTATTGTCCAACCGTATGTGTAGTGATATAACTAATGTTAATTTATTTTAATTGTAATTAATAATAATCAACTTAAAAAAGTTTGGGTGATTAAGTCTTAGTTTCATCAGTAAGAGTCAAAATTGTTAACGCAGGTCGTTGAAGTAGAATAAACAATGTACACTGTGTTCAGAAAACTAACTATTTAGACATTTGATAATAAGTATTTATTATTTTAAATATTTTAACTACGAAAGCTTATACTGTAATAGTTATAAACTGTTCTCAAACAAATTAATACAGTAATAAGAAGTTGCTTAAATTGAAAGTTAATCTTTCATGTACATGTAATTTTTAAACTCCTTAAAATATGAGTAAAAGTCTATCATCTGTACGATGATTAACTAATTAAATAAAACAGAATATTGATTTAAAAAACGACATTTAGCAAGACTAGAAATTTCTTTTTTCGAAAAAGCATGCTACTCATTAATACTAGATTATTTTACTTTATGAAAACAAAAGCCAAACCATTAAGCATTGAACTTTCCATATTTTCCTTGCTCTATATTTTTATAGAAATATAAATAGAAAATAATTTAGGCACTTGACTCATAATCTGAGGGTCGCAGGTTTGAATCCTCATCATACCAAACATGCCTGTCCTTTCAACTATGGGGGCATTATAATCTTTTGGAAAATCCCACTATTCATTGGTGTAAGAATAACCAAAGAGTTGGCAGTGGGTGTTGATGACTAGCTGCCTTCCCTCTAGTCTTACACTACTAAATTAGGGATGGCTAGTGTGGATAGTCCTTGAGTAGCTTTGCGCAAAATTCAAAACAAACAAGCAAACAATTCACAATAAACATCAGGAGGAAATGCATTGAAATTTGAATGTGTTTCTAATCTTAACAACCATGTTCTCATATTCATTTTTTGCCAGTCAAAATGTTTTCCTGAACTGTTCTCAACTGCATTAAACACACACAAGTTAACTTAAAAAATTTGTATTACAATGATCTGCAAGTGAGCAAAATATAACAACACAAACAAGTTATGAAAAAACTTATAATAAATATTATTTTCATGCAGATGATTAGCCACAAAAGTTACATTGGTTGAATTTGAGGAAATATTAACTTTACCATACAATGATGGTAAGAGAAATAAAAAAAAAAGGAAGAAAATTATTAAATGGAAGTCTAGTAATTGGCCTTTTGTTTTTAATGGTATTATTGATACTGATAGGGTATAATTAGTAATGTGCTGATATTATTAAGCTGTAGGGAAATTGTAGTGTTTAATTAAGGTGTTGAGATGCTTTTGAATGACTTGGATCCATTGGTAAGTTGTACAAATATTTTTAAACTTAATTATTAATTATCAGTTATATTCAGTAATCAATTGTTATTGTGAGAATAGCATAGCTGAAGTGATTAAAAATATCTAATCACTAATAATTATCTAATAATAGATAATTATTCATGATATTAATCACTTTACAGAGTAAAAGTTTCAGATTTCTTGTGGCTGTTTTCTGAAGTCAAAAAAAAAATGGACACAAATTGAATATTTGGAAAAGTTGTGCTAGGAGATTTGGTTCCAAGTTAAAAAGGTTTCTAATAGCATATTGAGCTTATGGAATGAGTTGCTATCATCAGTAGATGGCTAGCACTTTAAAGCTTGATTTTCTGAAAAATAAAGGGTGGGTCTAAATATTTCATTTTCTAAGACAAATGTTTAGGGGTGCACTTGATGGAGTGAATGGTACACCTTTATCCTTGACTTATTATAAGATAACTAAGGATGAAAACTGAAACATTTGACTCATTACAGTACAGCTGTGAAAAATGTAATCGTGAAACAAATTAAGTGTGGCAGTAATATCCAAATTGTGTTGGGGATGGTACTCTTCCAAGTTAACTTAGACGATAATTAACTAATTAAATAAAACAGAATATTGATTTTAAAAAAATGTAAATGTGAAATTTGTAAGTAACTGTTAAGTAGGCTACTAAAAAACAGTGATAATAAGAATCTATGATGCTGAAAAAACCCACTTGTAGAGAAAAATATGTATGTAAAAATGGCCGGTATGGGTTGAGAAAATTCTATGTAGAGGAGCGAACTACGTTTCAACCTTCTTCAGTTATCATCAGGTTCACAAAGAAAGAAAGAGGTAACTTACCAATAGCTGACCACATGTTTGAAGGGGGTTGCGTAACTGAGTGTAGGAATGTAGAGGGCGTGCTTAGATGTTTGATTATATTTATTAATATAGGTATAAAGGTGTTCCTTTGTATTAGTTTATTTTGGACTTGAGTTGTTGTATAAGTAAGGCTTCTTTACTTGTTTATGCCTGTATTAATAAATATAATCCAACATATAAGCATGCCCTGTACATTCCTGCACTCAATTATAGAACCCCCTTCAAACATGTGGTTAGCTATCAGTCATTTACCTCTTTCTTTGTGAACCTGACGATGACCAAAGAAGGTCGAAAAGTTGAATTTTCTCAACCTATACCAGCCATTTTTACATATATAGTAATAATAAGAGGTAAGGTGTGGGTACTTGTACCCTGCAGTAATAGTAATGCTACATCACTGAAAAAAATAAAAAAAATGTATGTACCTTATCTACTCTCTTGTATTCTAAATTATAAGATACATTTGACCACCAAACAATGATGACATAAATAGTGCAGTAATAAAACAATTATATGACCTTTCTGTATAATTTAATAGTAAAAATTATAATCTCCAAAATTAATCTTTATAATTTGACAAAGTAAATTAAAGTTTAGAATTTTCACTAAATTATTCTGCCTGTTTAAGTAAATAATATGCAGTGTATGAATACAAACAACTACTATTTTACATGCATGTATATAAAGTTAACCTTTGATATGAAAGATTCTACACCTTAGTTATTCCATTTTTATCATAATCACGATAAATTTATGTATGTATGGGCAGAAATTTTACTTTCATTTTCCATAATGATATTAAACATAATAGTTAAATGATATTAATGCTCTGGAACAATATTTTTAATCATGTTTCCTAGTGGAGCAAGAAAAATATATAAAATAACATTATGCAAAGTGTGTTCTGTTTTCAGTGTAGAAAAATTTGTTATAATATCAGAAAATATTCTGTGAAGAAGCTGAGCTTTTATAAATTTAAAGTTTTCATATAATTAATTGCTAACAGATGTGGAACTTGTCATTTGAGCATGAATTTATCAAATAAATTGCTGTTTTCCTTATTATATGATCATATATTCTTAAATTTTTCACCATCATGTTGGCTTAACCAAGACATTTCCAGAAACGTTTTTTTAAAATGTTAATTTGTTATTGTCTGTAGAGTTTAAATGTAGATTGCAACATTCCAGTTTTACTTAACTTTATTGTAATTAGATTATCTTAATTGGTGCTAAGGTAAGGAAAAGTGGACAAAGTGTGAAGGCATTATAAAGATGACAGTATATTATTATTTAGAGGCACTGAAATATTTAGAATTTAATCTTTTTGAAGACGCATTATCTTTGAATTCAAAAATACTCAAAAATTCATACTTAGATACAAGTAAAGAAAAGTGAAAGGTGAATTCATTTTAATAATACTTGTATGTCTGTTCTTCAACTTTTATTTTAGCTGTGACAGAATAGCTAAATGATTATAATTTTGATATTAACCTTTTTGCTGTGGGTTCAGTATAATACACGCAAGTTCATTTAGACAGTTGGACACGTTAAGTATTTGCTCTATGACTTTTAATACTGCTTGTGTATTTTCATCAAATTTGGTAGACTTTTAGTAAAGGTTACAAGTACATTGTAAACAAAAAAGGGTTTTTAAAGACATATTATTCACTAAAAATTTGTTTGAGAAAATAGTCTGTTTGATTACTAGTCTGAGTGCAAAGTGATTTCATGTTATGATTGAAAAAATTACCCATCATCCCAAAAATCTCAAATATTATTTGCATAATTTTTGAAACCTCCTAAATATATTTCAGATGTTTGTTTTTAGTGAGACGATATTATAACTATATATATGAGTTCAGTTACTTGACCAACCTTTTAACCATCATTTAAAAATTAGGAAATATAAATTATCTTTTTAATGCAATAATGACGATGTAATATAACACAAAAATACAAATGTTTAGTCTTAAGTAGCTGAAGTCTCATAACACTATATATTTCTTACTATATTGACCTTCCAGTAATGCCTAGCTAAAATTACATAACTTGCATTTATGCTGTGCACCATGTCATGTATCCACTAATATAAAACTGACCTTTAGTCTTCCCCATCTTGACTGTGTTTTAGTAGACTATTATTTTGTAATATAGTCACATTTCAATTATTATACCTCACATACATGTATATATGTTATTACTATTTAGAAATAAATTATTAAACTTATTTTTCTTAAAATATAGAACAGTAAATCATGAAGTATAGCAAACAATTATTTCTTCTTGCTGTGGCTAAGCCTTTTAAAATTTTGCATGTGGAAGATACCACACAATTTTTTTTTAAGGTTTTATACATATAGCTGAATAACCAGAAAGTCATAAATAACTACACTGATACCATAGAATTCTACTATAATTTATTAAATTTAGTAACTAAGATATATTTAGGTTGTTAAAACCAAAAATGTGAAACTTCGAGCAGACTAAAGACACAACTAACCTTATTGAAATCTTCGATCAAATGAAAGTGGTAGCCTTTTCAAAGATTAAGATGGCTGAGAAAACCACTTTTGGGACATTTTAAGCTGTTGATTGGTAATTTTGTATTCTAGCTTAATAATCTCAATAATTTGAGTTCCTAATTTGTATGAAACTACAGACTTAGTATTTTGACATCACAGACACCTAATTTTAAACAATCCTGCACTCAACATATCACATGACTCACTAAGATTTATATTTGGATGTTCTTTTGATATTTAATATTAGTTTGAATTATAATCTGCAGTTTGGTTCCAAACTTACTGACATAAATTCATAAAATAGTAATTCAACAAAATTTTGAATACAAGTCAACAAATGGGATAACGTAGCTTTTGACTCGACCTGTTGCAAAAAGGTTAATGTGTAACCTATTTAATTTGCTGTGAAGTTATGCAATGGTCATTAATGTTATAATGATTTTACTGTCTAAAATTGTGTACAGAATTCATGTTTGCTCCTTGTGCTTTATATTTGTAACATTATTTCTATAGAAACTCCAGGAATATTTACAAGTTTTCTTTTTCTTTGTAGGCAGAGCGAATACTTAGTAGGATAGGAGTAAGCAATATAAAGGTGAGCTTTTATGAGTGATAAGTGAACAAATGTTGTGTAGTGGTGTGAGGTGCAATAAATAATTTAATTAATGGTTATTAAAGTAAAATCATTTTAGGAGTAACTGAAAAATTTATTGTAAGATCAAATTACAATGAATTTTTTTTTTCATAGATAACTTTTGGTTTCAAGAATATGTATGCATACATGGAATAATATAATTTGTTGATATTGTGAGTATTCTGTTAGCAAGTGTGATAAGATAGAGATATTTTCTTTTGCATTTGTTTTAAAACTTTGATTCTGGGGCATCTTCCTCACAATCTAATGAAATATTTAGACTATAATTCAACAAAACCCCAGACTGTGTGTCTAACCTCTAACCCCTCTCAAAGTAGTAGCATGTCATACCAATAGAATATTTTACTAGTAATTAGACCATGAAATAATTTTTATTTCCAGCCATGCTAGGATAATATAACAAGTTCTAAGTAATTTACTTCTTCTGCTACTGTTATTACAAGTTTCACTTGTATTTAATTTAGCTCATGATTTGACACATAATTGCCAATACCATGCTTCTGCATTTGGCAGTGGCTGCTTATGTAATATTTAACACTTGGGGCAGCTGGCTCTGACAGTAACCCTATTGTGCAAGCATGTTTTATAATACAGATTTGAATCTGTGACTTGCAGATTACGGGTTATTCTAGGCCGTGTGAGATTGATCTATCCATTTCCACCACAAAGATAAAGGATTTGTCAAATTATAAATATCAAATATTTCATTAGACAGTGAAGTAAGTACATCACTGTATTAAATATTTATTTTTCACTATGCCATTAATAAGTGTGAGCCTATCACTTTTAATACTTCATGCATATTACAAAGCATAATAAAATTGTTAATTTTTAAAACATGAATGTTACAAATATAAAGTGTTAAAAGGGGTTAAAATGTTAAGAGTCTTTGTGGTTTTTTTTTTTTTTCAGATACTCTTATTCAACCTTTCTTCATTTCCCTTTGTACCTATGTACTTGGCTTTTCTGTTGATACTTTTAGAGGGTGCACTGTTTACTCATGCATTTTACTCCTACAGTTTGTCCTTGCTCATACTTGGCAACTGTAAGAATTTGAGAGCATTCCTACCTCATTAGAGTCCAATATGGTATCTTCTCATCACTTTTTCTTTCTTGTTTTTTGTCATTTCCAACCCTGTTTCAGCATTATTGTATTATTGCAATTGTACTTTTTTTTTCTCAATGCCTCCTTTCACGGTTTGGGGGTGAGCGACATTCTGTACATAAATGTACTGTAGGTACTTTGATGCTTTATGTGTGGATAAGAGTCTCCCTTTTCCATTCTTCATTCCTCATAGACCTCTTCCTTATTTTTTCTTTGGGATCCTTTTTTTTTCTCACCAGTATCTAGAATTGTTAGGGGTTCTGCTCAGCTGGAATGCTGTCTTACCAATTAATTTCCATTACCTGAGGTTCAATTCCCATTATTACAACAGAGCTGATGCCCTATAATTATCCTCCAACATTCCTCATCCTGCTATGGATTTATTTTTTCACCTTTAAGAGAGTTTTTATTCCAGGTGTTCCCTCTGCATACCTATCTTCCCCTGTATCCTGGCATTGCCTTTGTTCTTATTCTTTATGGTATATTGTCTTTTCATTCTTTACCATTAGTGATAGCTTTGGCTTTTTCTGTTTCAGTGTGGTTGTTCTAACCTTTGCCCATCTTTTATATTCACAAGATCAGCAGTTTTTTTCATCATGTGAATAACTATCTGCCTTTGGCTCTGTTTCATCATGTAATTTGCACTAAATTTTGGGGAACAACATGTGTGGATTAATTTGTTGTTTTTTTCACTGAAGAAGCCTTTTCTTGCCCAAACCCTATACCTAATTTTTTCAGGGTTTTCATCAGTTCCTCACTTAGTTGGAACCTTGTTATCTTTGGTTGTACTCAGTGAAGTGATTGGTTGTTATTGTTGAATCCTTCATTCCATTTGCTGCACAAGGTTCTATCACATTTTAGGTTTTGGGCTTCCATTGGGATTGCTTTGTTTTTGAATACTTGATTTCCTCTTCTGGGTTCTCTCATTTCACATTTACCAATTGGCTTGTTTCATCCTTTCTGTTTTCATTCTTGTGGATCAGTTATCTTCTCGACAGAGTGGTACCCCGGTCTTTTTATGATGGTTATGCTACTAGTGGGATGCTCCTCTATTGTTAAAGTTGTTTACTCTCATAAAGACCACACTCCTTTGTTCTGATATCAAGTTTCTCATCTGTTGGCTCTGGTGATGAATGCCTTCAGTATGAACAGGTATGCCTACCTTCCTATCTGCCTCCTTCTCTGAGTTTTATCTGTCATCCAAAGCACTCCACGTCGAGATCTTTTCATTGACCCATTATGACCTGAACAGCATTTGTTTTACTGCTTTAGCCATCTCTTCCATCAACTCTACTTTTATCCAGGTCCATTTTCTTTCAATATTATTTATTGCTTTTTCATTCTGCTTTACTTGCATTCTTGGTTAATGCCAAACTTTTGTTTGATTTCTTGTGGGGTGATCTGGCTTCTCACACATGTGACAGCCCTTATCTACTGTTTGGTCAACCCTTCTTTCTTGGTAGTCTTTAAGAGACAATGGCATATCCTACCATTGTTCTTTGTACCATGGTTACTTACATACCAGTGTTTGTATTCCTCACCATTCCATAATTCTCTTGGTAATTTGTTGATGTTGGGGCATGTTAAACTCTTGTTGGTTGAGGGTTCTCACATGTTCATCTATAATGCTACAACATAACTGCAATGCATGCAAACATGTAGATATAGGTGGGAGCACAAGATCAATGGTGAGCAAAGATCGGTGCATACAGAAGGCAATAATTGTTGTGGGAGTAAGGGTAAATAGCTATTGGAAGTGCATTTTCATTGCACAAAAATGTCAACTTTCTGCTTAATTACACAACCTGCAAATTTAAACTTAATAGTTGTTTTGGTTTTGTAGTGGATTTTCATTTTAAATTTATAATAGTTTTGGTTTTAATAATGGATTTTCCTTTAAGTTTTGCTATGTTATTTTTTAAAAATAATAATTTTATTCTAACATGTAAGAATTTTTTGCAAATTGAAAAATAACTCTTTACTTAGATCAAGTTGTCATTTTGTTTACCACAATGAATATTTGTTTTTATTATCATGTTTGTTAGTATGAGTTCTAGAACTAGTGAAATGACTTTCGTGTTGTGATTGGGCTAGAGAAACCTAAAGCCTGCAGTTCTCCACATTTTAAGCATAATAACATGTGACTTGATTTCAACGAAGATGATTCACTTATGTGACAGGATATATGATGTTTTGCAAAAAATCTGTATGTGGTAGAGAAAAATGGCTTCATTGCACAGGTATCACCGTAGAACATAAAATCTTAAAAAATGATCATAGGACAGTGTTATCAGATATAACTTGTGTAGTTGGTGTTCATACTGTATAATCTCAAAGCATAAACGTACCACACTATACAACTACTTCACTTTAAATGATGTGTTTTAAAATTATTGATTATGTTACTTGCATAAGTTTAGGAAATCAATTAGTGATGTTATTTTTTCAGAAAAGAGATAAATTAATTTTTGGTAAATTTGTTAGATACAAAAAAGTGTAGTTTCTTTATAATATGGTTGTTAAATTATTTCTTACCTAAATTGGCTAAAATGGCATAATTAGGAAATACAAGAGCTTGCAAAGACAAATTATACTGCAATACACTGCTTTGTTCATAAATGTTTGTGTGTATGTGTTTCTGGACAGTATATCCTGAGTACACAGGTGAGTTTATTTAAGTTTATCCTGAGGTTCACAACTGAGCATAAATGTGTCTCATGAAATGGTGTGGCCAAATATTATGATTACACAATTGAGTATGAACAGGTGTATCCTGAGTACATGAATGAGTGTGCTCAAGTGTTTCTTGAGTGCTCAGGTGAGATTATATACAGATGAATGTGTCTTGATATTACATTTGAGTGTGGAGAAGTGTGTTCTGAGTATACAAGTGAGCTTGAATGAGTTTACCTTTATTTAAAACATCATCTTGTGCTTTTGTAGTTCACTGCCTTGGCTTGCTTAGGAATCTAAAAATTCAGAAAACATTACTTAATGTTTCAAAGTTCTGATATGCTTTTTAACATGTAATTCTGCATTTATTAATGCTGTGTCTTTATTTCAAGAGAAATATAAAGTTAATGTATACATGCTTTAACAAAATATATAATAATGCTTAGGCTGTAATAGTAACTAAGTAAAACTATACAACTTTAAGAATGCCAGTATTTGATGTAGATAATTTAACATTTCTCTACCTGGTTTACAATTTATTTTTTGCTGTTGATATTAACTTGTATCTTATTTTGTTGCAGAAAGCAAGAACTTGCTGTCATTTTGAACTACTTTTGAAAAACTTGTTTCTATTTTTTGAATACTCTACAAGTATATTGTAATAATACCATTCACATTTTATATTATAATCTTATTAAAAGCCTTAACAGACTACAAGTCATTAATTACTATTGCTTAATGCTTGGTTTTTCTTTTAAGAAAATAGGTATTTGTTCTTGAATGTTTTGTGCTTCAGTTGACAGAATATGAATTGTCCATTGCTGCCCAATTAGTGGATCCTGAAAGTATAGGAATCTCTTGGAGTGACATTGCAGGATTGGATGATATCATCCAAGAGATCAGAGAGACTGTTATATTACCAATTCAAAAGAGAGAGCTTTTTCAAGGATCGTCATTGATACAACCACCAAAAGGTAAAGGGACATTTTGTTGAAATGTAAGTGTTTTGCTTACAATTTTATTAACATTTTCTGTATTTTTAATTTTAAAGTAGGTTTATTTTTATTTCAATTTTTAGAAAACAGACCTTGATATAATGAATAATACAACTTCAGAAAATGAATAGTTTGTCTAAACTCAAGCTTCTCAAACAATACCTCACCCCCACACACACAAAATAGCTTGATTCCCTCAAACATTTGGCTATGAGATTTGCAAGCTGCTAGCCTTGAGCTATACCACCCCCTTAAAATATTTTTAACATTAACTGAAATATTTCAAGATGACAACATACAACAATAGCCCTTCATCAGTCGGAGAGCAATACACCTTCCTCGTATAGTGAATCCCCTAAGCACATGCACTTAAAATAATATTCTCTTCTTCAACATTGTCTCAAACAGACGTATCTTTCAAAGTATTAGTGTTTGTAAGATTTTCAATAACTTGTTAATTAAGCTTTGTTAAAGTTTAACTGCTTTATTTAATTTCAATAAAAAAAATTTTTTTGCCTACCTGTCATGAATTTTCAATTCTCAAGTACCGTTGACTTCCACATTGCCCCATGATGGTTATGATGTTATTAATGCAAGACCTGTGACAACTGGAGGCTTTTTGACAGTGTAGGATATGACAACCATTGCTCAGTGTTTTGTGGGATTTTCTGTACATTGGGCCTGCTCTTCCTATTCATTTGACTAATCTACTGACAATTATTTCAACTGGGTGCTTCCATAGGCACTACTTTATCTACAGTGGAAAATCTTCACCTTTCTAACCTCTTTGATGTGATTTTGTCGGTATGCTCTTTTCATTCTCTTTTTTCCAAGTATCTTTCAATTTCTTCCTTAATTTTTATTTCTAATGCAAAATTGTTCCAACTTTATCTCTTTCTTACTACCTTCCTGAATTATCTTTTATTGCTTCACCTTATTTGTATCACCTTAACATGCATCAGAAGGATTTTCTAAAGAGAGATTTTCTTTAATTTTATTTTCACCACTGTAGTCCATGATACTATTTCTGTTCTATTTCTCCTTACTTGATTCATCTTCTGTTGGGATGTTTTGCAGTAGGATAGCTTCTAACTAATGTTTGCCTACTTTCATCTTATCTCTGAGATATTTATTGGGACCTCTTTTTTTACTCTGAGGTCTTTGGCATGTTTCTGACTCAATGAAGACCCAGGCTGAAGTGGCTCTGTATTAGTCCTCATTGTCTGCTTTGATTCCTTATCTTTCTTAAATTCACCTTTTTGTTCCTGTTCATAGAACTACAAAATCCATATCTCACCTTCTATTTTTGACTTCCTGATTTCTTCTTTGGAAAACAGTTCCAATTTCATGATGTCACAGTTATCACTCATTTCCTCAGTGACTAGTTTATTAAGTCTGGCCCAGTGAGAACCCGTATATGTTGTTCTGCCAGCTTTTGGTTTCCATTTTCAGTCTATCTTCCCACTTCTCTTTTGTTCCTCCATTGTATTTTCTTTCCTCCTTTCTTCAATTCCATATATCTTAAACATCTCAAGGGTGAAGTCTTCATTCTCCTTGCCAAGAATGGCATCAAGAGAATATTTAACCCTAATGTGGGTTATTAATTTCATCTCTTTGTAGTCCTAAATAAAAGACTGGCATCCATCTCTCATCTGGTTTTGTGTTTTGTCAGCCATCAACCAGTGGTTCCATTTGTAGCTTTGTTTTTCTCTAGTGACACATTTCTTTAAGTCTGTGGCTGATGAAATTTGATGTATTATGTAGTCTTTTGTACATTATTGTTTTCCCACCCCCCAGATATATTCTTCCTTTTGGCATTGTGTCTGTGTCTTACACTTTTAGTTTAGTCATGGAGTATTCATCTATTATGCTCACAAATTGAGGCTGAGACTTGCATGGCTGATTCAGTTCTCCTTGTCTCTTCTCAGGATAATTCCCTTAAACTTTCATTCTTTTGCAGGAGACTGTTTAGTTATGCTAGCTTGCCAAACATTCCAAGTCTTTTTTTTTTTCACACTTATCCAGTATTTGGTTCATCTGAGCATGTTCTTCAACTTTCATCTCAGTCAGAATCAGCTTTCACCAATTCACCTATACATGATAGAATATCTAGATACTAAGATTTGTGCTTATCAATTATATGTATGAGGATTTTTAACTTTTAGGGACTTTAGCTTCAGGAATTACCCATTTGTTTAGGCTGTATGCATGTGTCCTTCCTCTAAAAATATACCATTACTTCTTCACTCCTCTTTTCTAAAACTTGTGTTGGCTACTCAATTATGTCAGCACCACAAGTTAGGCATTCTTATGTCATCTCCCAGTAAATTTTGTTTTTTCACACATGCTTCTCTGAAGGCTGGTGCACATCTGTGAATGGTGACACGACTTTGGATATGTGTGCTCCAGAAGAAGATTGACTCCATCTCACATATTCAGACTTCTTATATTTCATCAGGCATTTTCAGGTTTCCTTCTTCTTGTGGATCAACTAGTCTTGAACCACACCTACAATTCCGTGGTCATTTCTTATATCAATTGTCAGTGGAGGTACTCATTAAAAGACTTGGCTTCTGTGCATTGGACCTATATTTTGGACTCATTCTCGTCAGATTATTCTAATTCCAAGAAATATGAACTTGATGGCAGGTCATCTCTTTTATCTGGACAAAATATTAATGAAAGGGTGATCTCTACATTGTTAGAAATTTTTTAAGCATACCTCTCATTGATGTCTTTGCCACTCCTCTCAACACCAAATTTCCTTTCTTCTGGACTTTAGTTCTTCATTCTTTGACCCTGATACATGAAGCTCTGCCATTATTTAAGACTAGTCTTACCAATTTTTTTTTTTTTTTGTAAACCTGTGTTTTTATTTCCCTCCTCTCCTGCATCAGTGCTTTGATGTGTGGCATTCCTTCTTGAATGCTGTTAGTAGTGCCTTTCTGACCAGCATAACCACAGTTTTTACTGCTTCATTTGCTGGTGTTAAAGGTCCTTCTTTGTCTACCCTGTTCCTGCATTTGTTCTTCTAGTGACATGCAACTCTTTCACCATAGTTTGTTCTCCTGTTATCCTCATGTGTAAGATTTGTCTGGTAAATTGCCCACAAGGCTGGATTCTCAAATGATATAGCCTTTTTCTTATTCCACTCTTGTCATCCTTCAACTATGTTCTTCTGTCAGTAGAAGTGACAAAGTGTTTTGACATTTGCCTATCAACCTTTTTTCCCTCTGGGATCTCCTACTGTTTTTCAACTTTCAGTATTTTCACATGGTGGTTCAACCATGGATTGCCAATTTCCAGGATTACTGATTATCAAGCAACTTTATCAGCTACATTTTACCTTTCTTGTTACAGCCAATTTATTTGTACCCTGTTCTTTCCACTTTGTTTTGATCCTTCTCTCCTGGTCTTCTCATCCTACTGTAATGTCTGACAAGGACCTACAGTCTTTTGCTTCTACATCTCCAAATTTTAAGGACCAAATGTTATTGGTGTATCTTGTTCCAAAGATAAAAATATTGGGTGAAATTGTTTGAATTTGACAATAATTTTCCTGATAGAATGTAGTTTAAGAAAGAAAAATAACATCTAATTTTGATTTTTTATATGATTTCTAATAATTTATTATTTAATGTAGTTATTTGGACTCAGACTGAATAGATTACTTGCAAGGTTATTTTTAAATGAAGGATAAAGCACTAATTTTAATCATGCAGTTTTGACCTTTCACTAGACTGTTGTAGAGGTACATTATATTAATGCATAAGCAATGATACATTGTCTTTCAACAGTATGCACATTACATAACCTAAATAAAATGCTAATTTCATAAAAATTCATTGTGAGTAAATCTAATTAACTTTTGAAAATAACTCTCATAAAGGGTTATTGTGGTTCTGTGCACATTAACACACACTCAATTCAAGTTGTTGGTTTCATGTTTCTTACACCATCTTTTTCTGAAGACATATTCTTCTGGCCTGTGATCATTGTAATTTGGATGTATATGCTGTTGATGTTTCCCACACACTTTCATTGTACTTACTTACATCTCTACCTAGACTGGATCTTTAGCTGCTCAGGAAGGTGGACAACCTTTCTCTCCTTCTTGCCTCCCACTTTAATTTTGAATCTCTATCCTCATTCAGACCTAGGCTGTTTGGTGTTCCTTGGCATGTACATCAACTTTTTTCAGGTGTCCCCATCAGTATTTGTTTCTACCTTGGGATTTTGTTTTTGTTCATGGACCTCTTGTATTTCTTTTAGAGAATGCCAACTCCTCTGGCTGGACATTAAAATGTGCAGGTCCTCTCACTTTTTGTCACGTCAAATTCATCTATCTAACGGTATTTCATCTCGGATGAGATCTTTCAGACTGGTATGTTGACAAATCTAAGCTGCATGTTTATTGATCTCCATTATCTTCATCATTTGGCTGTTTCATCTTCTATGGGATTTCATTTGCCCTTGCACTATCAGTCTTCATTATTTAAATAGTGTCTTTAAAAATCACCATACTTAATCTTATGGCATTAAACTTATTGCTTTGTTTATACCATATCTTCCATGGATTGTTATGAAAAAAGCTGGCATCATGGATGTGACTGACTACTTCTTTGGTCATACATGCCAGCTTAAAAAATATGGTTTTGCAACTACCTGTTGTAGTGTCTACAGTAAAAGACCTTTCTGACATGCATCTGATGAGGACCTCGGCACTTCTCTGTGACTTGTCAGTGTGTATCCTATGCCCTTATTCCTGTTGGACACAAGGAGGTTGTATTTCCTTCCTATTGAAGGAGGACTATTGTCACATAATGATGTCAACCTATTCTTGCAGAGTTCATGTTAATCATAAGGTTTTTAGGTGTGAGGGAGCACAAGACTAGTGGCATGAAAATCTCATGGAGAAATACATGAATGAAGGAGTCAGTTATTTTGTATCTGAAGTTATCTGTCAGAAACATATTTTCAGGTAGGGTAGATGTTAACACGTTTTTACTCTAAGGCTTACAGCACCACATATGCTCTTCTAAATTGTGTGCATTAATATAATACAACTTGTACAGAACAGCTAATACTAGTACATTTTCTAGATGTATCATGTAATTCTTTTGTTAACTGATAATTATTGGATGATATGAAGCTAAATAATAAAATTCTGTTTCAGTATTCACTAGTATTTCTTGACTTAATGATCTGTGTTTCTTTCAATGACCCTCTGAAATAGACATTATGCTTATACAAGGAAACCATAATAATAGTATCCTCAAATTCAAAATTTTGATAAACAGAACCAATAACTCAGCTGCAAATTTATCAATAATTTTCAGTTTCCACAATAGCTATGTTTTTCTCATTGAAAATGTATGTACTTTTCAGATATATCTGAATATTTGTGCTAAATATAAAGTAATATTTAAGTAATGAGTTGCATTATTTTAAGGAAGAACAAAATGCATTTGCATATCAAACACCGAAACATCAAAGCCAAATTACTTTTTGCTCCTGAGACACCCAAACCTGTCCAAAAAAGCAAAAAGATAATTTATACATAATGTTATAATGAATTTAGGAGACACTTCTATGCTTTGAGCTTGATAGGTGTACACTCATAGTCTCAAGACATCAATATGAGTTCCAATTTAATTAGTCAGGTTTTTTTACATATTTTTGATTTTTACACGTTAGCACCTCAATAAACAGAAGTAAGGTGAGATATAGAGGTTGTGTTTTGCAGTGGGTAAAACTGAATTATGACAATTATTAAAGCCATTCAAATATGGAAATAGGATTTCTTGAACATTCAAGTAAACTATATACTTTGAGCTTGGACACCTTGGTATATTAGTATGTATGCCATTGAACAGAAAAGATTAGTGAGATCAAGGAATGCTGTGTTTGATTGTGCAGATTAATGCATTTGAAGTTATTATTACATCAACTTATATATTTGTAACTCTAAGCAAACAAATTGTTGAAGGAAAGTTCTGTATCTAAGCTTTCAGAATTTAAACCTAATATCACTAATTTTCAAGGTTATATTGCCAGGATTTTTATTCATTTCACTTAGAGATAACAAAAGATTAATCACACTAAGTTTTAACTGTCTTGGTCAAATCAAATCTAATTCTGTTATGCTTTGACAAAAACAAGTTCAAAAACTAATTTATTGTTCAGTACTATTTAATTACTTATTTTTCAAAACTCTATGAAGTATTTATATTTTTCCTGTAATAATGATACCATAACTAAATGCCATATCACCACTGTCCTTACATTAATAAAACCAAGGACTGTGTTTACTCTTTTCACCATGGCCAATACTCAGCTGAAGACTTTATCTATAGTCCTCAATTTGCCCAGTACCTTTGCATTTATCATTATTAAAATTAATTTTCCATGTACTGCCTAATACTCAAGGAAGTGATTTTGGTAGAAAATGAACAAAATTCTTGTGACAGACTTTTAGTGCATCTTGCTTGTAACTTTTTTTCAAATAAAAATATACCCACTTTTCACTCTTGCATTTCACTTACAAGAAACTTTTGTGTTCATTTTTTTAGCTCTAGAGTGACATTCTAAATATACAATTTAATGATCTATCTCATATAATCTATTGTGTAACATTTTATAAAGAATTCTCCAAAATTCAAGATGCATAATGTTGATTGGGGTAAGGTAAAAATAAAACTTCTAAAACCATGCTGGGAATCATAACCTAAATCCTAACTTTCAAAATGCTTTTGGCAGTATATTCTGTCATATTGCTTAAAACAGAAACCTAATTAACAGATATGTAGCCCTCAAATTTTTTCCAGTTTTTTTTTTTAATAAATATAGACCATCAGGTTTTTTTTTGGTTTTTTATAAATGATCAATTTATTCCTTGTTAAACTTTTCAAGATTTGAAGTTACAGATTTTTAGGGCTAAAAACTTTAGTCTGTAGAAAATTCTAAAGACAGTTCACAAGGAGAATTAGAAACAAGTTTTATTTTTTAAAGATGCCAGTCATTTTAAATCTTTCTTACTAATAAAAATTATTTAATACTTTAATCATTCCCTCTTCTTATTTAAGTTCCTGTTAAAAATATTTGAAAGGTGAATATTATGCTTGACCTTTTTTTTAGCAATAAGTGTAAACAAAAATATTTAAAGTCCATTTGATGTTTTGAGTAAAGAAACTTTCATAATCTGCTCTACTTAATAGATTCTTGTTTTTTGTTGTGAACTGTATCATAATTCACTTTACAGTAATTTTGCATTCGTATTAGTGGAATGATGTGTATTCTTTAATATTTCATATATCCATTAATATTGAGCTTTTGGTTAAATTGTGGAAGGAGTATATTCATTCTTAGGTAAATTTATTGAATTTACAGAAATGTTTTAAATATTTAATATTTTCCTTATTAAGCTTGAACATGTATTTTTCTTACAAAGTATTTTTCAGTTTCTGGAAATTAGCTCTTCTAAAATTGGAGTGAGAGTCTTATTAGCTTTACAATCGGTTCTGTTAAAAATCTCAAGTGGTGCATCACCACTGTTTAAGTGCTTTTACACAACTAATTTCTAATTGTATTCATCCACTGGTAGGTCAGTAGTAATGTTATGGATTATAATGTTAGTGTGAGTTCCTATGGTGACAGAACATACATAGCTTACTATGAAACTTGGTACTAAAACAAAGAAATTTGACTATTGTTGGGTAAATTATTTTATACCCTTTTTCGTGTAAAAAATATATACTATATAAAAACTGTTATCTATTTTGATGGTTACTAAATAGTATAAAAACTAAATTTTATCATAGGCTGCAAGAGTGCAAGTTTTGTGGAGCTATCAAAATACAAGCCATAAAAAAAAATTCTCATTTAGATTTTTCCATTTAAGTTCTGTTAAACTGTTACTGAAATCGGATTTTTACTTTTATACCAAGTACTAGTATAAAAGCTCATCAAATACGATGGGAAACCACTGTTTGAATGTTAAATGAAAATATATATAATTTAACTAAACCAAATTTGTTTGCCTCCAAAGTGCATGTACTCTTCATTTATTTCATCAGTCTGAAATTAATTATTTATTTAACACATTTTTAATAAATCTGTGCAGAAAAATGAAATACTATCATGAAACAAACGTGCATTCTGAAAGAGAGAAAGAGAGTTAATTATTAATTAACACTTATGCACCATTTAAAGCTCTTTAAACACTAATTCTATAACATTAGTAGTCTGAATTAAGAATTAAACCCAATGCATAAATGTAACGTGAGGCTTAACTGAAGACTGTGGTAATTTTTTTTTCTTTTGGCTAGATCTCAGTGTTATAGAACTTCAGAATGAAACTATTTTGCTGTTATATAAACAAAATTATCAAAAAGTAAAGAATAAAAACATCTTTCTGATAAATCAACACTAATTTTTAACATTCGACATAAGCACAACAGTTGGTCTAGGAATAGTCAGGTGATAATTTTATTGCTAAACAATTATGTATATTGTTGAGTATTACCATAAAAAGAGAAAGGGAATAAGTTTTATTATTAATAATGAACATTCTTGTTACATGTAAAGATAGTGTAGTTTTTTGAGGTAATTCTGTATTTTTTTTAACCAGTAGTTACTTAGCAACGTCTATAGGAAGTTTACATTTAAAAATTTGTAGTACTGATTGTTTTAAGAGAAAATAATTGAATATTTTAAACTTTTACTTGGTTTTTATCACTGAAAGAATGTGTAAAGATGTAGTTTATATAAAGGGCTGTCATAAGATCTATAATTTATGAAACAATGAACGTTAGATTGTACTTAATGTATTCTTGAATTTACCAGATTCAGAATTTTTCTAAACTTTCAATTATTGAATGAGTAACTTGATTATTTTTCAAGTTATTTCTCCAAACTCTACTTAACTGTATTTAACCGTTTTCCATCTCTTGAGTCATCCTGTTCTTAAATCTCTTTAAAAAAAATAAAAATAAAGAATATTTTGTATTCTTGTTATATTATAAAGGTGTTCTTCTTCATGGACCACCAGGATGTGGGAAGACAATGATAGCCAAAGCTACAGCAAAAGAAGCAGGTGGGTGGTATTAAAAACTGATGGAGATAACGTGGTTTAGTGTATGGAGGTAATTTCAATGTAGTTAACTTTTGTAGTTAAGAAAAGGCAACTTTTTTGTGTTTTAAGTTGGTGATTTAAAAATTTCATTTACTTTGCCTCCTACTGCTTTACTGATTCATGCATATTTTTTTCAGGAGCTCGGTTCATAAATCTAGAAGTGTCCTCACTCACTGATAAATGGTATGGAGAGTCTCAAAAGTTAGCAGCAGCAGTATTCTCACTGGTAAGTTAAAATTTCAACAGGAAGACAATTTCTCACTTTATTTAAAAAGATTGAAATTAGCTGCATGTAAAAAATGTTTTTAATTTTCTGTTATTAGTAACTACTGTTCCTCTTCCAAAAAAAGAAACATTTTTCCTAAATATTTCAGTCTTAAACAGGTTACTAATTATAATCCAGCAAGTTTATGTGATATCCTACATGCTAACTTTATGTGCACGTGGTAAGTTCACTGGGCCTCTCCTGTATTGAAAAATTAATGTTTAATATGATTCTGGGTTTGGCAAGCTTTTAATAAGTGCAATAAGTCTGTTGTACACAAAGTATCATGTTTTAATGAAATATTTTGCAGAAGATTTACCTGTGATTTTACTGACTCAATCTGACTAGTCTGAGTTCAAAGTGATTTTCATGCTAAGAATTAAAATACTTTTTTGCATCTTAAAGTTTTCATATTACGTTTGCATAACCTATAGAACTTCTAAATTAATCTCAGTTTTTTTCATAAAACGTTATATTTTATTGTTATAATGTCTGTCTCTAACACTAATTGTAGTGAAATCATCAATCATGGCCAATGAACAGCGAAACGAAAGTTGAGAAGTATGAAGTAAAATGAAAAATACCATTTGTTTTTCCTGTTTTATATTGTTTTATCTTCAAAGTTTCAACTGTTAACCTTTTCATGTCTATTTTCTGTAAATTTATTGCTTTATTGTAAATACAACTTACTTGAGCAATAATTATCACTTCACAAGCAATGTGTATAACTGGAAGTAATTAGTTATGGACTTTAAACCCTTCAAATCCAAATATGTGACATATGTGATTTTTACGGGTTTAAAACATAACTGAGTTAGGTCATGCCTTTTTTCTCACTGAGTTAGTTCCTCAAATAAAATGTCATGGAGTTTTCAGGTGTACATTTTAGAACATAAAACATATTGGGCAATATATCCTAAATAACTATGACCTGCTTTCTAAATTAGTAAAAAAAAAATGAAATGGGTTAAATATCTAATTATGAGCAACAAAATAATAAGCAAACTTTCTGACAAATCTTGTAAATAAGTTTACTCTTTCTGTTTATTTTTATTAAAATCCTATAGCAAATCTTTGAAAGAACTACTGAATTATAGTGGGGTGTGGTATATGGGTTTGACTTGTTATATTTCAGTAAAGAAAGAAGCTTGGAGGCCAGAAATTTATATTCTGGCTTATCAGTATAAGCATATAATTGGAGGGACATTCAGAAGGGTAGAATGAAAATCTAAAGTGGGCAATTTGGAGCACAGACCTCACATGGTACAGAGGAATGAAGATTTGGAATTATTTAAATAAATTTGCTTTTGAAACTAAGAACTTAAAAACTCAGGTAATGTAAACTTTTGAATTAGAAACTATGTTTTGGTGCAAAGATTGTTGACATACATTGATAATAAAGTTGTTTAACTAAATTTTGAAGGTAAATCTAAAAAGGTTGTGACATGCACCCTTTGACCCTCTTTTACACACACACAGTTAGTTGTGTGTTAGTTGCTAGTTATGCTTGAAATATTTAAGTCTTGGGTAGATTATCAGTTGTGCCCTATTGGTACCAAACATATGAAATTTGTGTCAGTAGCTAGTTATGCCCAATTTTTTGTGTGTAATATAAACTTAAATTTGGGTAGCAGAAGTACATGTTGGCTTTATGGTTAGTTTGGATTTTGAAGCTGATGCAATACCACAAAACATTCCCAACACTTTAAACTCTGGGTGCATTATAAGAAGGATCATCAATTCCTTAGTACGTATAGTACATTGTAGGGTATTTTTGATTTTTCCTTCCCTCTGATGAGCAGCTAAAAATTGAGATTGTTGCAGACAGCCTTAGTAGTTTTGCGATAAATAAAATACAAATTCATTAAACAGTTTGTAAATTGCTATATTTGCTCCATGTTATTTATGTGATACCTAGCATTTTTTATCTGTACTCCATTCTCATTTAAATTTAGGAAAAAGTATGTCTCTAAAGTAGTTCTAAAACTCAATGCTAACTTCTCCATGTGACTGTGCTTTATTAAGTGCTTTGGTGCAACTTTCTTTCCACTGTAAATTATGAATATGAACTTTTAGATTATTTTAGATTTGAAGTGATGAAAGAGAATGTTTTTGATGTAGAATATTAATTATTTTCTTTTGAACCTAGATTTTATTTTTTGTGCAAGCAGTTAAAAAACGATTTTTTTGTCCAAATGTTAAATGTTAGTCAGATTTAGAAGTTTTCACTAGAAGTGCAGTAATATATCAGCCTGGTGCTGATATAAAGAAATAAATCAAGTTATTAACTATAGGCTATTTTGTTGTAGACAGTAATGGACACTGACATTTTTGCTTGTTGCTGCATAGAATGTTGTAATGTATAAACAGTTGACAAAAAATGTATTTGTTATAATGTGTAAATTAATACGTGATTGATACTTGCTGTAAAAGAGCACATTTTGGAATTTTTGAAAACAGCACAGCTTATTGCAAACTGTGCTACACACATTTTGCCTGGAAGCAATGCATTTACAAATTTTAGCATGTATTTAAAATGCTATCTGAAGGTACATTATTCCTTTGAAGAACCTTCAGTGTAAGCTTAGCACAACACCATTGGTTAGTTTAGTATACAGGTTTAACTTAGGGTCATTGTGACCCCATGTTGGAATTCTAGAATTAAAGATTTGATGTGCTGTATTTCTAGGAAGTCATGAATATTATTCTTATGTATTTGTTTATTGCTTTAATAAGTAAATTACTTAAATTTGTTACTATTCATTTTTACTACTTATTAAAATATTTATCACATCAATTTCTTTTTTAATTTTCTTTCTATCTTGATCTACATTGCTTATGAACATGTCTTGAAAATGAAAGCTGTTTTTGTGTCCTGAAGTAGAAAAAGTTGTTGGGCTGAATTTTGTAAAACAAATGGATTAGTTTTATACCAACATTTTTGTATTGAAGTTAATGGCTAGGTTCACATGTGAAAAGTTTCTATTATAAACTAACATTTTTTGTGGTTATTGTTCATTTTATTAATTTCCTGAACTAAATGCATCAAATAAATACTATTGATAATTTTTTCTAAAAAATTCAATGTAAGGAAATAACTTGTAGCTTAAATTTTAATTTGTTTAATAGTTTAAAATACTGTAATAGTGGACACAATAGTACAGCATTGTCTAGATCTCATTATTAAAACCTTTGAAAACACTGAAACTTGTGTGTATACAAAGATGTCATAAAGTAATTAATTTTAAATCAAAGTTGAGCTATCATGAATCCATGAAATGAAATAATCTGTTTTTATTATGTAATTCTAATTAGAATTTTTATCCTTTTTTCAGGCTGTTAAGATACAACCTTGCATAATATTTGTTGATGAAATAGGTAAGTAAAAGTACTGTGTGAGTTAGCTTTTTATACCAGACCAAGACAAAATTACTTATTTATATACATGTGTATATGTTCATACATATGCCATGTATTCATGGAGAGTTTGAGGAGGTTTTACTGAACCTTCTGTTTTTGTGATGTAAAATAAATTATGCTTATATAGTTATATCACAGCTGCTTATGGTATTTAACGATTTCTACATAGTTTACAATCATCTGATGAAGCATTAGAATTTTTTGACTTGAAATAACAGATCCCTTTAGTATTAGCATGTTTTGCATAACAGGTATTGGCTTTTGATCCTGCCACTTAGAACTCCCCCTTTCAAACACATATATACACATACAATACCAGTCATAAGTTTTAGTTCAAAGTATTAGTATTCAAGTTTTTCAAAAGAGGATAGAAAAAAAACGTTGTTTTGTTTAACATGTATCTGTGCTTGTCATTATGCTATTGAATATAAATAGCTCATTTTAGAACATAAAATGAACAAGAAAATTTTAATAGATCCTCTATTCTTAACCTTTGAATATTGTAATGGTGTTCCTACTTCATGATACGGTCAGTTTTATGAATAACTTCCATTCTTATTGTAGAGTAGCATATCCATACCATCATAAACTCATGTTTCACTGTTTTGTTTAAACGCACTTAAACTTTTTGTAATTATGTCTTTAGTCAGAAGCTCAGAATTTCCAAAGACCCCAGTATTTGGTTCATCAGTCTATAGTTTATTGTCTTTTTCATTCTTCCAGTTTCTCTTGTCTTTTGAAAAAATTAAATTCTTTGTTTCTTATGGTATATCAAAGTTCTAGGCTGTATTTTGTTAATGTAGATCTCATTTTGAAAATTCTTTCAGACTGGTCTTTTGTTGATTCTAATTTTTTTTTACATCCTATAATTTCTTTATTTCTGAAGGGGCTTTGCAAAAACAAATAAATTATAAAGTCGTAAATATTTATTGGGAGTTGACAGCAAAACAAAAACAATAGGTCAAAGATAAGTACTTTTTCATGTGTATTTTTCATCTATTGTTGTAAAAGTAAAGTGTCAAAATTAGAAACTTGTTAGGTTATATTAAATAAGATAATGAAAACATAGTTCTTCATGAGGTGTACTTGTGTCATTCAGTGAAGTAGTATGAGATATGTTTTCTCCAAGGGAGTTACAACTAGTATAGTGGAATTATTAGTTAGAAATGGCTCAAAGGGCAGTTATTGAAATAAATTTAAATATAAATAGACTTATAATGTTATGGATGTAGTTATATGGAGAAACATATGTACTTTACAGTCTGAATTCATTCTAGAAGGAAAGAAAGGATAATTTAGGTTTCTTGTTTTAAGGTGGTTGTAAGATTAGTCAAACTGACTGAATTCACATATAGTTAGGGTTGAGAAAATAAATTTAAAGTTTTACTGGACAAAATGTTTGATTTGCAGAGGGTGTCAGAGGTTATGCAAATGAAATTTCAAAATTTTCAGATGCAGAAAATTGTTTTCAGTCCTTACATAAAAATCACTTTGCAGCCAATATTGACTCCATATATTAACAAATAAATCTTTAGTGAAAATATTTCATTAAAAAATCTTTTTTGTGTATGTACAAAAGGCTTCTTATACTTACTGAAAGTTGGCCAAGTTTCATCAAGATGCACAAAACTTGTTAAAAGCTATAGTATGAAAACTGATGGTTGTTTTATGGTTACAAGGTCAATCACATTAACTGACACCATACAGAAAGAGTTAAGTCTCAAAATCATCATTTTATTTTGAAAAAAATACTTATTATTTCTTGCATTCAAAGGTTTGCAGTGTTTAAATATAGAGGTTTATTACTACCAAAAAGCTTCTAAGTTATTTTTAAAACAATTTATAAATTGTTATATAATTTGTCTGTGTAAATGCAGATTTCAATAAGAAATTTGCAAATTATTGCAAACAACATATCCCATAGTTTTAAGATATTTGTTTACTTTTGTCTGTCTTAGACTCCTTTTTACGTTCCCGAGATACTCATGACCATGAAGCAACAGCTATGATGAAAGCGCAGTTCATGAGTTTATGGGATGGATTAATTACTGATCCAAAATGTCACGTGATCATCATGGGGGCTACCAATCGACCCCAAGATGTTGACAGGGCTATCCTTCGTCGAATGCCGGCAATGTTTAATGTAGGACTTCCGGTAAGATGCTGAATGTAAATTTCTATTTATGCTACAAGGATTTTAAATGTCAAAGTGTGTGTGTGTGTATGTTCTAATGCTTGTACTTGCTTGGAATTATTTCAATAACTATGTGCTGCAAAGGCTTAGAATGTCTAGATATGTGTAATGTTAGTATACTTCGGTATGTCTGGATGCGTGTTATACTTTACATGTTATAAGAATTTTGGCATGTTTAAATACGTGTTGCATGTGCTACAGGATTTAAATATATCTAATTTGTGTAGTGCATGCTACATTTGTTTTAGTGTCTAAATGTACTTGTATAGTACATAAAGGAATGTCATGTAGTGCATGCTACAAAGTTTTAGTATGTTTAGATGCACGTGCTACAAGGTTTTAGTGTGTCTAAATATCTCTTTTTCTGTATGATTGAAGGGTTTTATTAATGTGTACATATTTATTTTACTGTGCATATCATGAGGATATTGCATTGTCTGAATATGCTTTTCCTGTCATATATACTACTGTAAGTCTAAATGTGTATGTTGTTCTGTACATGCTGCAAGGTTCTAGTATGTTGAAATGTGTTGCATTGTATATCCAATAAAGATTTAGTAAGTCTGGGAAGTACAATGCGTCATATATCCTAGATTATAATATTTTAGTATGGCTAGTCATGAGTTATATTGTGTTGTGTGTGTGTGTGTGTGAAACAAGAATTTAGTATGTCTGGAATTTACATTTTTATATATCATACAGTGTAATGTTTTCATATGCCTATTTATGTGTTGTGCTCTACATGGAAGAAGGATATGGTATGTCTGGATATACATTATCATATATCCTGTAATATAGAAGTATGCTTAGCTATGGATTATGTGGTATTTATTCTGGTTTAAAATGAAATGGGAAGTAATAGAAAAGTTCCAGAGTTCTATTTTACACGTAGTCCTTCAATATTTCTGTTATGGTTGTGGGCAAGGATCTGTTGAAACAAGCGAGAAACCAGACAGAAATCTAACCTAAATTGGGTTTGGCAACTACCACCAAGAAAAATTCTCCTTTGCACACAGGGTGTTCTTCAGCCTCTTATCAGGCCCTGAAAATCTCATCACTGTCATTCTCAGTGTTATCTGTGTTGATGATGAACCCAAGACTCCTCCAGTCAATTGGAAAGAAGTCATTTGACAAGATAATGTAATTTGTATGCAAATACTGGTCATTTTCCATCCTTACTATCATGATACAAACAGAGGGTCAACAGGTGCTAAATGTACAGATAGTGTGGTAACATGGTATACACATGTTACATAGTCTAAGCTGTTGAGAGGAGCAGTTGTCAGTAGCTATACTGTTACTGCAGGCTAGGGACTCTTACATAAGTACAAGACATTTGTTCTTCATTGTGTAAAGTAGCAATATGTATAAAATTTTCATTTGAATACCCAGAAGGTCCTGAATCACTCTAACTAACACTTCAAATACTACCCGAGTCAAACGGAATTGACTGGATCAAGAATTAGAACAGTAGATTGTTCAGTAGTTTAAGCAGAGAGTTTTGTGACACATTCTTTTCAAACTACTCAGTGAAAAGACAAAATGTCTGCAGAATGTATGTTTTTATTGTTTAATGGATTTACTGTTATACATTTCTTTTAATATCTATGTTTGTTTTAGTTTAATGCATGTAACTTCTATTTTTAAATGTATATTGCACAAGTCTCACCTATTCTCTAAATTTGTAGAAGATTCTTGAGGGTAAGAATCAACAAAATATGTTTTATGAAAGTACTATTGTATCTTCAAATATTGTTGCCAAGTGAATTTTTTAGAATCTCACCTAATGAGTACAAAAGCTAGTCATTGCAGTACATGGTAAGGGAATATAATACTGATTGATTGCTAGAGTCAGTATACTATAATCCTTGGAAGCTATAATTGTGATAAACACTTATTATTTGGAAAACTACAAACACTTGACCAGTAAAATTTATAGATTTCAAATATTACAACCCATTTAACCTCAATGCATTAACTTTGGATGTTAGTATTTGTACATTAAATATCTCTGTTTGTAATAAGTCAGCCCATAAGCAGTGTGATGCCAACTGAGAATAGACAACTCACTAGTTTAAGCAAAGTGTAACAACATCAGCTCAAAATTAATTTGCTCTTTGTAAACCTGGACCATTGGTAAAAATATTCAATTCTAAACTGGATAGAAGACTGAGTATTTGTTAGTTTGTAAAATTCTTGTATATAAACTGATATTATTAGTTGTACATTGAAATATATGTGTGTTAAAAAAAGGAAATTGTGTGTATCAATCGTTTTGGCAAATATCATGAATTTGATACATGTCAACATTCATTTAACATTTAAATTTCTGGCTGTTTGAAGTTTTAAAATGTAACATACATAACATGAAAAATCGGTCTTATCCGAGTTATATTATAGTACATAACAGTGGGAGATTTTAAATGAAGTTTGGATTGCCCATTGAATATTTGTGCCCTACTATCAGATTGGATTTAGATATTTTTGAATCAGATAGCAGATTTGGCAATATTTCGTGGAAATGCACCACAGGTATGAGCTACCACAGTATCAAACTAACTTCTTTGTTTTTGAGCATTCAATAATCTTAAACACTGGAATGTATAGCTCCACATGCACAAGCAGTTGTTGCATGTTCTTTTAGAGATTTCATAAAGCAGTGTGCTACATTCTGATGGCCCACTGAGTTTGTTTGCACAGTGCTTGCTATTCCTGTTGCTGCCATCAATTTTTATTGATGTTTAATTTATTTAGTATATGTTACTTGCACTCTAATAATTGAGAAAATGCAACATTTAGAATCTATTAGAAATTATCAGTGCTGTGCATGATTCATGTACAAGCATTATTGTTATGTATATGTGTAAATATTTTGTAAACGACAACATGTCGTGTTGTGTTTGAATTTTCATTCGTATTAATCATTTTTCCATATTGATATTATTGTTTCGAAGTTTAAACTAATATTTTGTTATTTATTTAGGGTAACATTTTAGAATTTTCTAGAATTAGGTAGATCAAATATATGACTATAAATGGAAATGTTTGGCCTAGCGTCTAGACGTAGAGTCTCGTGCAAAAACATACATGCGCAGATTACTCTGTCGAATTTCCGGTGAATGTTCGAGAAAAAGATTCCTAATAATATATATAAACAGACGGAGATAAGAAGGGAGTGAGTCAGTCATTAGTTTTATTCGAAGAACAAGTGAGAGATTCAGTCATCAGTTTTTATTCAAAAAAAAGAAAGATAGATTCAGTCATTAGTTTTATTCGAAGAAAAAGAGTGAGATTCAGACATCAGTTTTATTTCAAAAGAAGAGAGTTAGTTATTTGAGAAAGATAAAGTGTTTGCTGTGAATATTCAACTTGGTTTTGTGATTGAAGTTAGATCTACGGAAGCTGTGATTTTATTCCGTCAATCTCTACGATACATCAGAATTACTGCTTGTGCTGAGAGACGGTGAATTTATTGAACTGTGAACTGTTTCGGAATTACTTCGTGGGACCAAATTCACACCCTAGACTGGAATTTGAGACTTTAATTTTAGATCATTACAATAGATACAGGCCAGTACCGTTTTGTATTGTGATTTATTCTGAAGTTTGAAATTAATATTATTTTGTTTTGTAATCAATTTCGAATGATGTAACTTAATATCTGTCAATGTTATTATACAATTTATGCCATATCTGTTATATTTGTTAATAGTTTAGTGTAATAAATTATACAAGCTGTTATCTGTGTTTTTCTGTTGCATTTAATCTACGAAGAACTTAAAACATAAAAAATACGTAACAATTATCATGCTGGTGTAATATTGGGAACTAAAAACATATCAATGAAAATGCTATGAGATTAACCATTTTATCTCAAATTTAACATTAGATGTGATATTTTTCTCTTCCCTAGTCCATACTTGCATGTGTTTAAATTTACAAGGTTTTAACAGTTCGGACAGCTTATGTTACTGTATTTAATGACTAGAATGCCAACAGTTGTTACAACTGGAGATGAGTACAATAATTTTAAAAATGTTAAAAAACTAAAAAACAAATGCAAACCTTACTTTCTGAGCTGTTATGGTAATTTTTACAATGAAGTGTTTGTGCAGTGTTTTCATGTTATTTACATGTTTCAATTTAATAGAAACATTGCGCAGAAAGAGCTGGAAAACCTAGAATTTTGTTATCTTACAGGCTATCAGTAATCTGAGGTATACTCAGAACACTCCATTCATAATTTTTGTCTCTAATTACTTTGGATTTCTGAAAAATTTAAGTTCAACATACAGGTAGATGTTATTCCATGGAGAACTTTCAGTTCTATCTTTTTTACCTATCTGCAAATGTTTTGAAGTGAATACTAATTCCTTATAGTTGTATTTATTTGTATCTGTACAGCACAGAGATATAATGCTACAGAACAATGCTCAGGACTTCCATATTTACTTTATGAACCAGTTATACTTTAAGTTTCTAGCATAGTGAATTATTTGCTTTTATTTTGTATTAGTAGTGTGTAGTAAATATGCTCAGAAATGGTGATATAGTAAACAACTTGCATTTTCAAATCAGGTAGTGAATGCACTTAGTATTGTAACTATTTGCATACTGTGTGAATTCTCTACTAACCAAAAAATGTTGTATGCATATATGCACATACATCTTTTCTGATATATAACATCTGCAAAGTTATATCACTTTCAGACACTTCCAAGATAAGACAAACACCTCTGTTTGAGAGGAGATAGAACCTGGGAAGAAAGAAATACTAACAAAGTATAGAGTGGTGTGTGTGTGTGTGTGTGTGTGTATATACATGTATGTATGTATGTATATATAGAGAGATGGAAGCTTTGTTGTTGTTTTTTGTGGTTGTCTATCCACCTTAAGAGTGCACTTTGACAATTGCAGTGTGAAGTTGAAAAAAATGTGTTTTCAAACATAAAGTTGATTTTTTTCTCATGCTTTATGGGGGAAAAAAAAAAAGGTACAAAGAGTTTAGCTTAGTCTTTTCCATTTAGTTATACACATATACAGGTGAGAAAGCAAAGTCAACTAAAGTTCTTGTCACTGCCACATGGCCTTTGAAGTCAAGAGAAAAGTTGACAACTCTTGTACTCACCAACAAGATGGGTAACAGTATAGATTGTACTATACTTCAAATGCAGTATCTGTTTTAGTAAGGCTTCTCCTGTAGCAGTACAATTTCCGTTTTTGCATCACTTTGTAGAGTCACATGTGGTGTTCCCCTGATACCATTTTGTATTTTCTCATCTCACATCAGTGTTATTTTTTTTATTATTTACTTCTCTATCTTTTTATTTAAACCTTTGTTTAGTAAACACAGCTTAGTTTTAGTGGAATTTGCTAACTGATTAACTATCAGGCTTATACATATTCTCACAAGTTAAATTTAAAAAACCTATAATATTGCTACAACTATTATACCCACGGTAAGTAGGGCAGATAGTCCATTTATAGGAATGTACAAAAATTGTCTGCAATATATATATATATATATATAGAGAGAGAGAGAGAGAAAGAAAGAAAGAGATAATTTGAAACCCCAAGTTTGATAAATTGAAAATTTGATTGTCTTGTGACACTTGATTAGCTGAACAAATAACTTGAATTAATTGTAAAAGAGCCATAATTGGAAACTAATTTTAATTACGTGATTATTTTTGCGACATTAATTAATTGTAATTTTGATTACTGGATTGTTAGTACAATTGCAATATGAATCAATTATTTTAAGTAATGCTTAAAGATAATTGATTAATCGTGTTTAATTACCCAGTCCTCCTATATCATGATATTCCTTTTTCCATGTTTATTGTGTACATATACCTCCCCAAACAAATAGCTTGTATTTTCATGGGATAATTGCACTGTGTCCTCTGTCCTCTTGGTAACGTTGTCGAATCTGGTTGACTACAAAGGTAATTGTAATTATAGTTTTGATATATTTCAGGATAGTTTCAGTCTGACCTTTGTAGAGAGATGTTTTGTAACAATACTTGGTGTTCGTGTTGCCTGTGTAATTTTTTTACTCAACCATTCTGCTTCCCATGTAAAGTAACTTTACTCAAATTTTATATTGTTTAATTTTTGTCATCTTTTGAACTTGGAAAATATATGTGGAATTAAACCATACTTGTGTTTGAACTTTGTTTTTCTCTCCTCCACTTGTTCTTGCATTAATATTCCATCCAGCCAAGTCTTTGAACCACTTAAGTACCATTATTTTCCTAACCAGAAATAATACTGTAAATAACATAAAATATTTGGGATTGTTTTCTGTCTCTGTTAGGATCAAATCTCTCGTAAGTTATTTACAGTTTATTTTGTGTACTCGATATTGTGTGTTGATTATAGACTATTGTACAAGTTATTTTAAGGGTTCTCTATTGAACTAGAAGTTTTTAGCATAAACTGTCTTTTTATTCCTGAACTTGATACTTTACATTTGTTGTCTCGAACTATACCAGATGTTCTTATGTTTTTTTTGTAATTTTGTTATTTAATAAAATGTTATGTAATCCCAACAACATAGTACCAGATGAACTATATTGTTCAAAGTTTCTTTACTGTGCCATATGTTTTAAGTAACACAGAATATCTGTAACTGTAAAGTTTATTTAGTTTTACCATGTACTTTATTGTACCAGATGTTTTAAGTATGTCAAGTTTTGATTTAACTACAATACAAGTTCATTTTTATGCATAGTGAATTTTCATAATATTCTGACTTGTTGATAGTTTTGTTATTACTTCTCTTTTATATGTTATTGTACAACTGATGGTCAATTCTTGATTAATAGTAGTTTATCAATAGCTGTTTGGATAAAGTGAAGATTGCCACTTAAATTCTGTACCAGTGGTTGAAGATAATATAATTACAGAATAACCTTCTAAGGAAACTATGATTGAGACACATTTCATTCCATTGAGACAACACCAGAAACTATAGAAAATGTTCAGATGTTTAACCAGTATAAATATTATTAAAAAGCCTTGACAGGATTGAGGTGTGTTTTTATTACAAACTGTAAAGTCTTTCACTTTGTATATATTGTTAATCTGATTTATTTCTGTAGAATCTTCCCCAAAGAGAAGGAATCCTGAACTTGATTCTTATAAATGAAATGGTAAGTTATTGTTTACTAAATTTTTTTTGCATTGTATAAAGTTTTAACAAAGTATTCTCAACCTTTATATTCCATATATCAATACCAAAATTTTTGATCAATCACCTTGTTGTGGTCTTTCAAAAATGGAATTGTTTTTACATAAAAGTTGTTGAAAGTGGCATTTTAGTTTGATTTAAACAAAATTGATAAAGATTATTAAACCCCATGATGAAGTGAAGGCTTAAGTGTACAGTTTGGGTAAAATCAAATTCATTTTTGACTGGTTAGAGAAAGAATTTGAAATTACATTTGTTGGGAGTAAAGCACATGCAATGAACTCAAAGCTTGGAGAGTTTGTTAAATAGGTTGTCTTAATGCATGACATGGAAATAAGCTACTCTACAATTTCAACTAACTTCTTGAGGGCATAATATTTGTAAACAGTATAACAAGAAAATGAACCAATGTTTCTAATATTCAAAATGAAAGAGTAGTGATAACCACCAGAGGTTCTCAGTACAAACTCTTAAAAATATTATATGATCATTGACCATTATCATCACTACAAGTAAATGATTGGTATCTGCATGTATAAGTTAGGTTCCATATACTTTTACCCCATCCTAAGTTTGAAATCTTTTAAAAAGAATATTAATAGAATAAAAAAAAAATCCAACTTTCATCAAAGTGAAAAAGTATTAGTTGGTGAAATAATTAAAAAAGAACTAAAATTATGTTCTATGACAATTATTTTCACAGTTTATGGTTTAAAATACTTCACTGGAAACACTGTGCAGCAAAGTATTCAACTTGACAACAACAACAAAAGCTGTTTCAAATAATTTTCTACTTTTTTTTTATTTTGCTGAAATTATGTCCTTAAACAAGTGAACACAAAGTGTTTAGCTGGAAATCCTGATTACCCCTGTTATCCTGTTTTTTGTTTTTATCTGAAAACTAATCTAAACCATGTTTTTATCAATCTTTTATAAATAGACAAATTCTATAAGGTACATTGATAATTATTAGAATGTGCAAAAAAACATTAAGGGGTTTAAGGAGTTTCAGTTGGTGTCTTTCTGAGATACACATGCTTCCTCCTTAGTTTTTTTTTCCTTTCAGTACACAAAATTTTACTACACATTAGATAAGTTTGTTTTTCTTAATAAATAGGTTTGTGAAGATGTAAGTGTGTCAGATGTAGCAAAAATGACAGGAGGTTTCTCAGGGAGCGATCTTCGAGAGTTATGCCGCATTGCTGCTTTGTATAGGGTGAGGGATTACGTTAAGGATGAAGCAAAACAAAAAGAATGGTGAGTGTACGTTATAAAAGTTGTGTAAAGCTGCAACTATCATTCCCAAATTCTTCTTTCATATCTATCTCAAATCCAGAATGAGCTAATTAAGGTAATGCAGAAAATAAATATTGAAACGTATTATAATATTTTTACCAAATACCATGTCAGGTTTATTGTTCCTATTATTTTCATACTGTTACACGTGTAAAATATTGTTCTAATATTCAGATTCTAGCTCTTTTTACTGCTTCAGGACATGAAATAATCTGGACATCTTGAAAGTTAAATGCTACAGAAGTTTAATGGTTGTTATGATGTATCCTAAAAGTCCTGCAGAGTCTATCCTGTGAGTATAATTAGATATTCTGCAGTGTGTACTAGGGGTGATTATAATTGAAACTGAGACTTTCAGTATCTTTTTCATAAAATACATTTAACAACATAATAGATTAATTCCTTCCTCCAGTTTTAGGAGATCATGTGGTACATTAACATGCCACCAGAGCAAGTATGACTGTAAGTCAACTCACTCCACAATGCTGTGTAGTAAAGGAAACATAGTTGCATGTTGTTCATTGTGTCATTAGCTTTGTAATTTGGATATCTTGTAGTTGCTGGACTAATGATACATACCTAATACTAGTTAAACTTAAATGTTTTTAGAGCTCCTATTACCTGGTATTTCTTAAATTGACAGATGAGTGGGTTGTTATCCAAAATATTAGGTATATGTTGAGTCATGTGATATAGCCTATTTGAAGGACCTCTTTGTTATAAAAGAGATTACAACAGCTTTTAGCCCCATCACAGAATGCATCCGAACATCTTTTTTGACTTAATTAAGCTTTGAAAGTAGGTTATAAAGGCATTATCTATGTACATGTTTTTATTGTTAATTGTAACATCACTTCTAGAAAAAGGGTTGAGAAATTTTATGAGCTCACTTTTCACAGGCCTATCCAGCCATTGTAGAAATACTATTTTTATCCCGTGTCTGCCAGCACAAGAACCAGTCAAAGGTGGAAAGTACATTAATATTAGAATTGATAGCTTGCACTGATTGTCACTCTTAATTTACAAAGTAAAATGAAATGTTTTTTCTTCTGTGTCAACTGTTTTAGTGATACAGCTCTTCTTTGCCACCCTTTTATAGTACAAGTCATGGACAACTCAAACTGTTTAAAAAAAAAAAGAAAAAGCTATAGCTTACAATTAATATTAGGATAGATCAAGTGGTTTAAAGCAGCACTTTATGACTGTGAGATATGTCTAGCTTGAGCTCTGTAAGGATGAACAAAACTATAATGGAAAGATTGAAAGACTAACATTTTCTCATGTTAAGGATGGGAAAAATATTCTGATAAATTTATGTAATCCAAAAAATGCCATTTTGAAAGCAGAGTTTAGAGGTCACTATTTTTTTTTCTTCCTAATTGACAAAATAAGGTAGTGAAAATTTTCATAAGAAAGGTTTTTGAATTAAAAAATGTGTAACACCAAACTCGTTCCTGGATAGTATGTGTTATTTCGTAATTGCTTATGTTGTAAAAGGACAGAAAAAAATGGCCATTATTCCCTTCAAAGTTTGATTTTGTGACCTGGATAATGAAATTAATCTCTTATGTTAAAAATGGGCAAATTTGCAATTTTTTTCATTTACATAAGGTCTGAATATAACAACATATGAATCAAGATTCACATGTATTTATACTAAAGTTATCCAAAAAGGTTTAGAAGGGAGGAGTTTTGAGATTTGTGACTATAATGTAAATCACTTTCACATATTAGCCCCCAAAAGCAAAGTTTGAAGAGATAAATACATCTTTTCCATTAGGAAATAGTACTTTCTGCTCAAGAACAAGAAAAAGTAACAATTTTGTAACCTATTGTAATGAATCGAGGTACTATTTCGTTTGTGGCTGGTTTCATACACCTGTAGATTCTACTGAAATTATATTTATTTCTTTAACCTATGAATGGAGACCAAAAAACAAACCTTTTCACAGATTTGTACGCACCCAGACCAGTAATACTGCTATCATTGTTAAAGGGCGAGATAATATAACTTTATATAATATTGGTCTTCTTTGGTCTTTAGTCTCACTTTTAATGTGTAATAAGATTTAAAAAACAAAGTACTTTTCTTTCTTAAATACTAAATTCCAGTGTTAATAAAAGTTTGAGGTGAGTAAAGTGCCAATTGTTAAATTGACTTACCCTGATCCTTATAGTGAAAATGAAGAAAATTACTATGATGCTCTTCGACCAATCAGCATGGAAGATTTTAATTGTGCCCTAGAGAAAATGAAATACTCGAAAGTTCACTCGCTAGCAGCCCTACATTCAATTCCTGTAGACTGAATCAAATGTTATTCTAGAACTGTTTTGTGATAACTTGCTAAGTTATTTAGAAATGTAGAGGTTAGAGAAACATTTTATAAAAAATAAACTTGTTTGTCTAATAAAGAATTTACTTCATTTTAGTGTGTTGCATGAAAAAAAAATCACCATTTTTAAAAATTAACACCATCGGCTGAATGGAATTTTTTTTTTTATCATCTCGGTGTTTAATAGAACTCAGTTTCAATGTTATAAGTAACAGTTTTAACCATCATATATAAATTAGTAACTAAATAATAAATGCCTTGAACTACAGCAAAATAAAATCCATTTATTTATTTCTTGTATAAAAAAATATGAAAATATAGAGTTTTAAACGTTTTGTAGTATCTTATTCTATTACTAGACTAGTACATAAATATTGCAGTTTTATGGCACAACTGGAAGTACTGAAATTCAACAATGGGAAACAAAAAATAGTAGCTTTCTTCCTCTCACCAATACTGAATGGGGTGAGTATTAGTGATGAAAACGTTATCTTTCATATTTACTTGTTTCATACGAGAAATCTTTTGTTTTACAACACACTTTCACCATTCTATATGGGCATATGTAGTAACTTTACTATGAGGATGATGGAAAGTTACAAATTACACCAGTATACTTATATCACAACTTTAGTAAGTGTTAAAATCATTGGTTGATGGGTAAATATTTTGGGTAAAGAGCAATGTAGTATGTACAACTCTACCATTAAAAGAAAAATGTTAAACATTGTAATACACATCAAAGAGATGTAAAGAGAAAGTTATAAATAGCATTACTCCATTACTGTCATTTTCATCATGAAACTTGGCATTCCTGTCACTGAGATTTGGAGAAGGGAGTGATAGATATACGTCTATATACAAAAATATAGTGGTCAAATCTTCAAAAATCGTTGTAAGTTTGGGATTCATATAACCAAACCCAGTTTTATATTAACCATTAGTAAGAGCAATGTAGAATTCCACAGAAACAGTTTAGGTTGTAGACTAAACTCACTTCAGTATACAGAAAATCTATTAAACATACCAGCTATGGGGTTTAAACTTTTGTTCCAACACAGAAAACAACAGCCCTAGTCCTTATTATATTATCACATATTTACTTAGTAAGCTGCAGAAACTAGTCTTAAAGACCATTTATCCATTGCAAGCAGAAATAGGTCAGGTTCAAATTTAAATCTGTTAAACCGTTAATAGAAGGTTGTTTGAAGATCTTATATTTGTAAAGTATTTTTCCTTACGTAATTGAATAAACAAATGCAACATTTTGGCTAAACAAACTACATGAAAAATGCTTTAACTTAAAACCAGGATCATGTGTTCCACAAAACACCATTTTACATTATTTCAGATAAAACCTAATTAACCTGTTTCACTGATGCTAGTCACCCACTTTTGGGGATGGTCGCTGTCGGTTTAGTCTCGAGAGAAGAGAATTCAGTTCTACTCCTTGAGTAATGCTAAAACTTCTCTGCGTTTCTGTGGTTGTAGTCCGATTCACCATTTCTACAAGTAGTATAAAATTAACTTTTAATAAATTTACATTTTGGGAACACAGCTATGGTATTATGACAGCAGTTAAATACAAGACCTTGAAAAATGTGTGCTTGAGTACAGAATCAGCTGCAGTCAGTAATATTTAACTCCATGCCATAGTCATTTGATTCTAAACCTCCTACCAAAAACATGGGAGTATAGTGATGCTTTTTTGAAGTATGGAACAAAAGATTTTTAGCCACAGTGCATTATTTGTAAATTTCTCAGTAATAAGCTCCTTGAATACTTCCAAAAGGTAAAATTATGAATTAAAGGTATCAGCACAAGTTCTTAAGTCAACCATTCTGAATGATAAAGCATGGCTGGTGTCATATTTAATTGCACATCATATTACCAAACCGAAAGTGGTCTACACAGCTACAGAAAAATTTATTCTCACAGCCTCTCTGAATGTAGTGCATACAATTTTTGATGACAAGTTTGCTGAAAAATTGAAATATATACCTCTCACTGCTAGTGAAATATCTGAGAATATTTACCATTACTGAGCATTTAGAAACCAAGACATCAGCACTCTGCTATGGATATTGCAATCTAACTTGATGAGATTATTGACATTAATAGTTCATGGGGGGATACGTATGGAAAGATTATTTCATTGTGGTGTCTATCCTTAGCAAAAACACAACAAGATCAAACACATTTAATGCATGACTGCACATTTGAAAAATACAAACTGGAATGGATAATTGCAAAGCAAGTGAGGGTGCAGCAAATATTACTTCTAATAATGTTACTTGAAATTACTGTTCAATTCACTGTAAACCTTGGCTGTCAAGTGTATTCAAAATATAATCTAGGTGTAGTTCTAAAAGAAGCAGGGAAAGTGATTACTATGATTAAGGGAAGTTCAATTGACAGTCAGTTCTTTGAAGTGTTGTGCTTAGAACTGGGATCCCATTGTTCTCAATTTCTGTATTACACTAAAGTTCGGGGTTCTTACAAGGATGCACAACATAGGAGAAGAGATTCACATTTTTATACTTGAAAAGAAGTACTATTTGACAGATTGGCTTTTGTAATTACAAATGGATAATGAAGTTATGATATTTGAAATCTTTTCACTTCTACATTACATTATGAAAAAATCCAAATATCAATAACATTGTCACAAGCCAGATTTCAAGGTTAGCAAATGCAATACCTTTAAAAGAATACTGTCAGGAAGAAAAGATGAACGAAATATTGCTGCTTTGTCTGACAATTTTAGTTAATGTTTCTCAAGAGAATTGCAAAATTTTGAAAGAAAAGCACTGCATGAAAGATTCTTTTGCTTTTGAAAACTAAAAATTTATTGTAAGACCTAAAACTGAAAGTTGAACAAGCAAACAAATTGCTCCAGTGCACTGAAAAGCTCAAATCAAATTTGTTAGTACTGGATCAGCGTTTCTAACATACGCTTTTAAGCAAGAAGAGTGGTTTTCTGTTGCTGCTTCTTACAACAACTTCCATGTGGGAATTTAGGTTTTCCCACATTGACAAAGTTAGAAATATAAGAGAGAAACAAACTTAACAGTATAGTTAATATACACAAGACACTTTCATAGCATGATTCAGAGTGGGGTGAAATACTGAGTGACAAATAGGCTTTCCTGTTACTGGAGTAAGTTCATTTTAAATAACGTCTAATGTTTACATGAAGTTAAAGGATTGAAATGAGGCTCCCTATTAATATAATTTCAGAAACATTCTTGTTAGACAACTTTTTTGTTTTAGGGGGGATTCCATTTTCTTGAACTGGATTGTGGGACAAAAAATTTGAAGAACACTGCTCTACACAGAGCAGCAGAGATTTTTTCTCTTGTTGAAAAGGCCTCAAACAAAGCAATAAGGGAACTTAAACCTTGTTAAAGACAGGGTACATTCTGTATTTTAATGAAAGATGAATTACCATAAAATGGGAGAAAAACCTGTGCATCTTGAGGAAGGAAAAATTAAGCAAAGAAAAAGAACAAGGAAAGGATGATCAACAAAAAATGAACCTTAGAACATGGAAAAAAAGAACTTACTATTTAAAAAAATACAAAAACCTAACTTCGATAAATGAGTATAACCACTCTACAAAGCAGTAGAATAGTGGTTCACAACTCAGTTTTAGGTCAGGGCCAATGTGGAATGCAATTGAGCCTAAGCAAGCTGTACTTATTTCTTTCTTCAAGAACTTTTTAACTCTAAAAGGGATTAAAAACAGATTTCTATTAAATTTTGCTGCAGAAACTTTTACTAACAGAAAAAAATTGGTGTCATTAACAGTTCTGTAAATAATAGTAAAATGTTCACAACACTAAAACACTGAGTAAAGTGCAAAATGTAAACAAATTACATTAAATTTATTGTCACATACAACAGTCTTCTATAAAGCTGTAGCAACGTGGTGCTCAAACAAACCTAATCAATGGAATGGGTAATGCTTTGAGAGTTAAAAAATATTTTCATCAAATTAAAAATAGAAATTTAACTTTGTGAACTATAATTTTGTGCCACAAAATAAGCTGGTAGACCAAATGTGGCTCATAAATCATATGATGTGCATCTTTGTAGTAGAGAAAGTGACCTCCTTTACAAAAAAGCAAGAAAACTCAGAAAGACAGTGAAATAGCAGAAAACTAATTTTCTGTTAAAGGCAAAACTCAGTGTTTTTTTTAAGGAGGAAAAGTTCTTTAGAAAAGACTAAGATGTATTAGCATGAATGTTATGAAAAAATAAATACAAGAGTGACAAGCAATGAAAAACAACCATCAAGCTAAAATTTCTCCCTCCTATTAGACAAGAAAAAGTAGATAAAAACAATACTTAATTGAATGTAAGTTATATAACCTTCAAGTTTTGAACTTTCTTTGAAGATTAAAAAAAAAATCCATTAAGAACATTTAACAGACAGTAAAATGTTGTTTACCTGATATAGCTTTAAGCATTTTCAGCTTTGCACTGTAAGGAATGCCTAAATTTTGCAAATCTTTGTCTGTCAATCTTAAGAAAGTTCCCAGGTCAATCTAAATAAAATAAATTATTTTAATGAAATTTTGGTGTTAACTTTTATACCACACCATCCTATGATCCTTGTTTTATATTAGAATAGAAATTTAGGCAAAATACAATTTTTGGCAACATGTATATTTTAAAAATGTAGCTTAAATCATTGCTATGCATTACAATTGCAGAGCTCAGACAGCCAAACATATGTTTAACTGGGATACAAACTTACCTCATTTTGTAAAAATAAATCAGTGTACTTCATCAGTCCTAACTTACAAAAGAGTTCTGGCAAGTCTTTCACCTCTTCCAACAGTGATACTGGCTCTTTTGGGTATACACTGTCAAAGTAATTACTGTTGCAGAAAAGACTGTCTTCTAGAAATAACAACAAAAAAGGTAATATTTCAGTAACAAATGACGTTGTTCTAAATATAAGCTGTAAATTAATAACCATTAAATCATCATAACTGTTTATCTCTTTCTAAACTTGTATCTTCAATAACTAAATCCATACTAAAACTCACTGTTTAGATCTACACATCTTCATCACATTTTAACTCGCAAATTATTTAATAGAAATAGCATTAATGTCAAGCATGGTTTATTAAGAGACTATTATATAGATACAAGTTATTCTCATGTAACTTGTCAATACAAGTACACAGCCAAAACTAAGAATATTCCTTTAGAAACTTCATTGTAAGTCAATTGCCCATAAACTGGCAAAACCTGAATGAAGTTGAAAAGATAGACTTTAAAAAATAAAATTTCATAAGAACACAAAGATGTTCTTCTTCTTCAACTACCAAGTTTCATTTTAGTAACTTTAATACCACACATTTCAATATTATTTAACATAAAAATGGTATGCCATAATTTTTTCTTCCATTACTTTAATCAGTTGTCTTATTTTATATTAATTAGATGTTTTTTTATGACCTAATACAATCACAAAAGAAAGATACAATACTTCAGGTACTTTATTTGGCTGTAATCATTGTTTATTTTAAGCATAGATTACAGAGAGATGATACCATCTTGGATGTGATGATTCTGCTCCATTAACTTGAAATTTTGTGCACTTGTAAAATCTGTATGATTAAACCCCCATTCTGAACTAAAGTCACACTGTTCCTCCTGCATCATTGAACAAAATAAAACATCAGTAAATAACAAATGTGAACCCAGTATGAAAATTTGACATTAAATATCAAAACAATTAACAACAGCAAACTCTAATGGCATTAATAGATCATGTAAATTTGAGATATGTAACAGTCTAAATTAAATTATTTATTTTGCTAACAAAATAAATTTATTAACACTGGCCTTTTGCAATCATTCATGGATGTAATCCAGAGATGAAATGAAAATATTTCACACTGATATAAACTTTAGTCTTACCTTAAGTGTTTCAAAATTATCTTGATTTCGACATTCTCTTAATTTGTTTCTAAATAAATACTCCGGTGTTGATTTTGAAAATCCCTGTCCAGACCAGACACTTGTAGGAACCCTAGCCTCTGCACTGACAGGACGCTGCATTGCTATTTAATTTGAAAAAAACAAATATGTGGAGAAATTGGTCAAACAAATATTTTGGTTACAATGAGTTTTATTTTTCATTAAATTCATTATTACAATGATCATTAAATTTTAACATCTTTAGCACAACTTTTAAAATTCATAAGGAAAAAAATATCAGAATTCTGTAAAATATTGAGTTACTTTCCTTAACTTGAACTAATTACAAATATACAGTTAGGAAATACATACAACTACATGACATATTGAAAACCTTTACTAAAATGCATTATGTTAAACAAATTAAATATAATGGTTGTCCATTTTATTTTAATAATTTTCAGCAATACAAAACATGTCCACTGTTTGTAAAGTACTTAAATTGGCCTGAAGTAAAATAGTTCAGGTGAGCTTTAAACATAAGTTATACTGTGCTTTCATTAATATCACAAAATCTACCTTTGAAGCTTTGGATCTATTTAATTTTATTTTGCAATTGTTCCAAATTTGCATCTTGTTGCTCCAGTGTCTCTCAAATTCATAGCCCAATATTCTTGGTTCTTAAAATCCACAAGTTTATTTCCAAACCTCAATATTTAAAATAATTCTTTAATGATTATGAAGAAGTTGGGTTATTGAAAAATACCATGTTTTACCCTTAGTAGCTAAGAACATCCCTTCTTCATAACCAAATGGAAAGTCGTTTTTATGCATTCTCTCAAAGCCAACAGCTTTGGGATCACACTCATTCTTATGGTCTGAAACACTTCTGCAATGATCAAATGGCCCACTACACAAAAGAAATTTCAAAATATAAGGATTTCTACATCAATAAAACTTTGAACTTCAAGTGTGAAATATATTCAGAAACTTAAATATTTAATAATTGAGCTCTCATTCTTAAAAATAACTATCAATAACGTACCAGCTACCACACTAACTAGTAAGACTACTTGGTTTTTAACAAAACACAACACTTCAGGTTTTGAACAGCTTTTACATTCACAGTTCACATATAATACAAATGTGGTTCCAGAAAACAATGTGAGTGGAGCATACTCCTGCTGCAGTACTTCTGATAAAAATATCTATCTTCTCAACAAAAAACTAATTCAAGTAGAATAAAATCATAAAAGTTTAAAGGTATGTCCTGATAATAAAAAGTTTTTAATTGTTGTGTAAAAATTCATGTTACTTTGCTAGTAAAGATGTGGAGACTGTTCTAGATAAAGGTGATCCTCCTGTTGCACCTTCCATTGATCGTCCAAGATTGCCTCCCTTGTTAATAGATAAACCTCTACCTGAAATGGCCCGTGGACCACCTGAAGTTCCTGGGAAGCATGGCTGCTTATCCCATCTATATGGCTTGCCTAGTAATTTAACACAAACATGCATAAAAATTACTCTAGGAGATTACCAAATAAAGATTTTTGTTCTAATTTTATTTCACTTTTAAAAACATACAGTCCTCTACTAGTTTGAAGTTTAAATTTTGATAGAAAGAACTTAAAAAACACAAGATTTATTGAAAAACCTGATCTTTCTTAAACAACATTCTGTTTGGACTTAACTGAGAAGGGATGCTTTCTTTAATAAGAATGAATTTAGTCTTCAGACTCTTTCAACCCTCCCTCTAGGTGTTATTAATCAGCAAGTAAAAAGAACATCCCTTATTAGTTCCATCAGTTTAGATTTCAAGCAAGAAGGTCATTTACAGTTCCATCAATTTAGGTTTCAACTAATAAATAAAAATAATCTCTACATTAAAAGCAAAGAAAACCGAGGTTTCTCTCCAAGTATATGTATTTGTCTGTAGCGTGCTTTTAATTATTTAGATTTCAACCTGTGTAAAAAGTTTTTTTTTCATTCAAAATATCACAAATACAGATTTTTTTTCAGAGGATAACACAGGAAGAATACAACTTTACTTGAATCCCATGAAGATGAATAAATAAGAACACCTCCTATTTTCTTTATTCTTTTAACATGAATACACTCGTCATGCTTCTTTATCTTACATGTTTTACTGAAGAACTATACATCCACTGGCAAAAAATTACCATCTTTGAAAAATAAGAATTTTCATAGTACACTTATTCAAGTGACAGTAAGTAAACTTTTTCAAATCAAATGTTAAATAAGTTCCACCTTAATTCCTAATCTTTTAACTTTAAAATTAGAAAACAAATATCTATACTAACCCTTATCCAAGACAAAAACATTCTGATCATCTGCAGTCCCAAGTTTGTTGGAAAATTCTGAACATATGGAGTGGATTGGACTTTGTCTTGGGCTGATGTTTGGACTAGATATACTACTGCTCCTACTGCTATTGCTCCCAGAACACTCTACAAAAAGAAAGCAGCAAGTACACAGTTACTAGAAACCTGTAAGATATTTTAGAAAAGTTAAAGAATGCAACTGACAAAATTGCCATAAAAAGTTATCATACATCACTATAACTGAAAAAATCTCCCCATTAGAGAAATATCTGATTCTCAATGATTTACAGAATCTCCCATCAAAGAAATACTTGACATATATCACACAATAACAGGCAGACTTCCAATACAAATGCATTAAAATATAGTACAAAATTCCTCATCAAAAATATTTAACATACTTAACTGAGAGATTCATTATCGTTTAAAATAAACATGCATCACAGCAATACCTGAAGTATTTCTAGAAAAAAATATTTAAGATACATAATTATAATCCTTAATAAAAATAATTTTGTAGTCAGATCATATTAGAACTGAAATTATGATGAAAAAGAAACAGAATGATATTAAATATCCCAATCAAAGCCTTCATCTTAACCTGAACAATGGATGAGGTCAGTGTCATCATCATGATTAAGGATAGCACTAAGAGGAAGTAAGAACAGTGGTATGGCAGATTCTTGTTTGTGAAAGCACTTTATTTCTCATAAATGCTTGTATAATTTTGTAGGATAAAAATTTGGTTACTAAAGTTTTTTGTTTGTTTTTTTACATGCTTCTTTTCCTTCCTTAGTTAACTTACTAAAAACAGAAATAAAATTCAAGGCTTGATAACTGGGTTAAACTCAACCAGAAATTTCCTTGAGCTTGACTAAAAGACAAACTTTCTGTAAACTAAACTTGAAAAACTTTTCACAAGAATAATCCAAAAGTTGCTAGAAACTTGGCAAGCTGAAATTTCTTAGGAGGAATAAAAAAAAATTCCTTCCTCAACTGCATATAAAATATGGCTAGTAACACCATGACTGATAAGCTCACGTTTCAAGTGTTATCACAATATGACCAGATACATAATGACAGACTTGGGCCTTAGCTGTAATTAATAATTAAAATCGTTATGATTTATGAAGCTAGGGCTCAGGTGAAACCAAAATCTGACTAGAAGCATTATGAAAATGCTTTTAGGGCACGCTACATACAAGCTTTCTGAGCCATGAACTGTGCAATCCATCTTAAGTATCACCGCTAATTCTTTTGTTCTATTGCAACACATTTTCCCACAGAAATGCATCCAAAATTAGTTCAACAGGAATTATCTTCTTGGAAAAACCATGTACAATTTCATCAGAGCATGAAAGATCAAATGTATAAAATAACTTAATGACATCACAGATAAACACTACAGACAAAAATTATCTTATGTGTGTGGTTCTTATAACAACTGTCAGAAAGCCAGTTTTCGTTAGATTGAGGTTCTACTTGAGGAAGCTTTACTGAATACTATATCCAATATTGGTTGATTTTCAAGATTTATAATAACCATATATTACTATTTATCACTTTAGCTTATTCACACTATTAATAAACAAGCATTACTTTCACACTTCTTGGAGACTCAACATTTATATGAGAATCATAAATGTTTAATCAAGTCTATCTTTAAATTACTGTCTACCTTTTGTCAGTACGTTGCTGCTGCTAAAACTACACAAGGCTGTTGAATTCAGACTGCTTGATGGCCAGATCAAGTTTTTACCATTCTACTTTGCCCATTGGACAATTAGATATTTTATTTTAATATCATTTTTTTCTTTTGCAAGAAAAACAGGGTGATGATGGCATTGAATACCACTAAAATAGTCCGTTTCTAAAGCTTCCCAACTATATAATGTTGTATTACTTTATTCTTTAATATTACACAAATGCAACAAGTGCATTTTGATATATTTAACCAGCAAGTACCTGTATCTGTAAAGAATGGTGGTTTGGGATCAATTACAAAGGACCAGCTGCTTCTTTTGGTCATCTCAGTGGAGTTTGGGTAAGGCTGGGAAGCAGGAGGAAGAAGATGGTTGTATGTCAAGGTCGGTGTACTGATGTTTTGAAGCAGATGAGTAAATAAGGATAATAATGTATTGAAATGGGGTGTTGTGTTAGGTAGAGCACTGGATGAAGCACAAGAAAGAGGAAGATGAGAATTATTCAACAATAAAACAGAGTTTCTTGTTGGTGGCATGACATCTCCAATAGAACCTAAAATAAAATCCATGAAAAAATAATTAGCCAATAAAATACTGTGGAAAGTTAATCCTTTCAACTGAACACATGAAAATCCACAACTGCTAAGTTTATCATTATATGCATTGTATATGTGTATCTATTTATGTTTGATCAGCACTAATAAAAAATTATTTACATATTTGGGAGTTTTTCTAAAATAACCTTCTTACAATGTATTAATACCATTAAAACCAAATAAAAATAACTAACATAAAACAAGCGATATACTTTACTAGTTAACAGAAGGTTTGTTACAAGTATCCTTCCACATGTTCATTAAGCTGCAAAATTTAATCAGCACTTCTACAATGGACACTTAACAAAATTATACTTCTTGGTATGTTTAAGTCCTTCACATAAATATATTATAAAAAAAAGTTTTTCCAAGTAACCTTTTAGCATTCAATTATAGTAAAAGAAGGTAATAAAAAAACTACTTGATACAAAAACCATTTTTAATTTTCTACATTATCAGAAGAAAAATTTAGTTTAAAAAATTGAAACAAAATTCAGTAACCTTCATATTTCTACAATAACAGAACAAATTTCAGTATACTGACACAGTACTGGAGTTTCTACTGAACTTAGTATGAAGTCAGAGTTTCATATTACTAAAAGACATGTCAGAAGGTATAATACATGGAATGCCATAGAGTTTGTATCTGACAATTAACACTTATAATAAAATATCCACTTATATCATTCTCTAACCAGAAATTAATCCACATTTACCTGATGCCATCTTACTGAGTTTCTGTACAAGCTGATCCTGAGGCACATTTCTTCTGTTTAATGATAATGATGACAAAAATAAAGATATAGCATGTTTCTCACAGCATAATGGTACATCTGATCTGTCAAGCCCTAGAAGCTGTCTCCTTACCTCAAACAGAACTCTAGAGTCTCTCTCTGCTCCACGAACAACCACACACTAAAAAGGCCAAATTACAACTTGCATTAACCTACTTCTTTCTCAGCAGAAGTTTGTAAACAATATATTACAATGCAAAAATAACAGTAGATTTTCAACTTAATGGTTAACAATATTGTAATTAAATTCAAACAAACTTTTAGCACTAAAGTTATTAAAAGTTTTCTAATACTACAACAAAAACAAAAATAATCAGGCACAATATCACTATTAGTTCTTCTGTATACTATAATCAGAAAAACAGAATAAGCAAACCTGTTTTATAGATGTACATGATAAAATATCAAGATTTTCTCTTAATCATTTACTAACAAAATCAATTTCGATATCTGGTACAATCATTTATATTAATCATGTTATTCTTAGTTTAAATGTTTAATGCTAAAACAAAGTTCCAAAATTTACATACTATTGTAGCTAATCTTGTTACTTTCCATTTTAAGATGTATTACATGCACTTATCAGAGTTTTCTGATGAGTGTATTAATAATGCATTTAAAACAAAAATGATTTGAAGAACTTCAGCCTGAAGTGACATCTCAAAGTACAGATCATTTAAAAATTTATATTTTCAACTAGTTAGAACTTTCTTGGTAATTGTTTTGTGCTTGTTGAATTTTGTGCAAAGCTTTCTTGAAGTTTATCTGAACTAACTATCCTTAATTTTGAAGTGATAGCCAAATGAAGGCTTGAGTCAACCTCAATAACTCTTTGGCTGTTTTTTGGGTTGTTTTTTTCCCAACAAATAGCAGGATTGACCATTTTATTATAACGTCAATGTGACTGAAAGGGAGAGCATCCAAACACTCACAGATAGCATGTAAAACACCCTAAGAACCAAACCACTGAGTCTAGTAATTTGTCCAGTTTCATTTTCAGCTTGCATTAGAACTATTTCAGCAGTGTGCATAATTTCATTCTCAACTAGCATTAGTGTTATAACTGTCTTGGCACTTTGTATCATTTTATTGATAACTTAAGTTAGATCTGTTTAGTAACATGTGCAGTTTCATTTTCAATTAGAATTATAACCTTTTAGGACATGTACAATTTTTTTTCCCAGGTTAAAACTCTCTGCTATTAAACTATCTAATGATCACAATGTATAAGGATATTTTCAAATAAAGGATAGACAAATAGGGACAGTTTCTATTTTGTGGTGTTAAAAAGTTGATTGTATACATTTCACCACCTATTCATACATATCTGGCAATATGAACTACTTTTCAATTTTTTACACAATATATTCACCCAGCAAATAACAAGTGCACCAACTTATATAAGTATTGACAACAGAAACTAACTATCTGATGCAACATACTACTTTTTGCTTTACTTTGTATGAAATGGAGAGAGAAATTTATAGTCTCACCTTCCAGTTTTGTTTAGGTTTAGGTCTTAGAGTGATATTAACTTTGAGCTGCTCCATTAATTGTTGAATCACAGCTGAAAAGATAAACATATCAATACAAAAGGTTATAACAAGTTTTTGTCACTTATATAAAACACACTCTCTTGTTTTGTTTTTAAAACAGCAGTGAACTACTGTGCCAATTAGCTAACATTATTTAAAAACATTGCAACTTTCATTCATTAACCTATGCTGCTGAAAACACTAAAGCCATTAAATTCATGTTTGTGTCTGAGATTTAGTACTTACATCATGTTTATTTTATTGTAATTTAGTAGAAAACTCCTAACCTCCTTAATAATTTTGCATATTGTTAGTTAGAATTAACATTTTTTTGACAGATAATGTGTTATAATAAATTATTTACTCTGGCTCTCTTTACTTTTCACCTCAAAGAGCAAAAACTACCACCTTCATCTAGAGATAAATAAATGCTTAATGCCAAACAAGCACTTAACTTTAGGTTTGACAAGGTAAAAAATTCTCTTAACATGACTTTCAACATAATACAAGCTAATTTCTGAATCACTTTACATGGATTATTTCATAATAAACAAAGTACAGAGTAAAGATATTAACTTTAAACTTTCTCAAATTACCTGGTTCAATATTTGGGTTATCCTTCAAGTCAAACATCAGAACTAATGGAAGGCAACCCTATGAAACAATTCAAATTTAGTACTTCATATTCTCATTCTTTTAAATTATCTGGTAAAAATAATTCAATGTCCAATTTACACAATGATAACAAATTACCTTATTTCCTCTTTTAATCTTTCTACAACCATGAACACTTGTACACAGCTTTAAGTTGTTGTAGGCCTACGTTATAAATGATGTTAACTAATTAATAGTTTTCAATTTTCTTACTAAGTATTATTTTATTTAAAGTTACCACTTTTACTGTTTGGAAGATTATGTTTTAAAAGAGATACAATGTTTTAATCACCTGTGAGATGAGTCTCCAGTGCACAAGTGTTTAGGACTAATAAACTTTTCGTATAGTATTCAACAATCTAACAATGTATTTACATTTTAGAATTAATAGTGGTTATTTATGTATATACATACACATACTAATCTATGTGAATTGACAGATTATTCATTCATGATTGAAGACAAACAAATAAAAAATGAATATTAAAAAAAATTTGGAATATGTGAAATATCTATATAAGATGAGGAATATTTAGAGAAATGACAAGCAAGCATGCAGGTGTGATGAAAATTTGTTAATTGTGAGACTGTTTGATTTTATTAACAAGGCTTTTCTGATTTTTCTTTTGTAAATGTCAGGTTCATGTTTTAGTACAGCAACATTTTATACAGAAAATTGTGGTTATTTTTGTTCATATCCTCCTAGACTTGGGAAGGGGTTTTTGATGATCTTCATGTTACAACTTGTTTCATCTACACAAAATGTTGGACAATTTTTATACTTTATTTTGTAAAAGTTTCCTGGTGAGGTGAGTTTGTTATACAGCTTTCTTAGCATGTCTTTCATATTCAAATACTTAAGCATTTATGTGTTAGTTTTTAAAATTTCTTATAGAGTTATGCTAATATTTTCTATATCTGGTATAGTGCAAGTGAATTAGGTTCCTTTGGTTTTTTTGAGAATTTACAGACTTTATTAAGTGTCTGTTAGCTGTAAAGATATTAACATTTGTTAATAGTTTATGTAACTAAGTTAGTAGAGAAATGGTTTACATTAAAATCATTGACATAAGTACAAAACTTCTTCCTCTGTGTTTTGTGGTCCTTATAATGAATGCCAAATTTAGAAGGTTTGTTTTTTTGTTTTTTTACAGGGTACCTAAATCTTGACAGATTACATGATTAGAAAACCAGTTTATGCAATTTCTACTGTAAACTGTTAATTAATGTAAGGACAAATAAACTTACACAAAGTAACTCAGAAAACAGAATACCAAATAGAGATCCAAATACTTCACAAAATACACAATGACCGATTCAGCTCTCTCCCTTAAAATAACTCTGCAATCTTCACAACTACCTCTTATTTGTATTCTAGATCTGAATGTATGAGAAAAACTTAAAATTTTCTAAATATTTTACACCTTCTACCTGACAAACAATTCACACGTCATTAAATATATAACTTAACTATTGAGTAGTTTACAGCAATTACCGTAAATCCTCGTGTATAAGCCGCCACCATGTATAGGCCGCATCCCAAACTTTGAAGGTTGTTTTTTGGGTTACAGGTATACAGCATATATAAGCCGCACCCGCCATGCCACACTAATTTTATCCATCCCCACATACGTTTTTCCATTCATTTAACATATTCAACACATTTAACACTTCAAGAAATGTTGCATCAGCAATGCAATGGATGGAACAGAGGATGATGTTTTATGGGAGCATGAAGAAGAAACTCCACCTTCCAATTCCAAAGACTTCGATCCGTACGATGATACAATTCTACCGGACGAATGGAATCAAGTGTTGGAGATGTCGCATGACAGTGACCACGACTAATGACCCCATTACATGAGTACAAGTACTGAATATTTCCTAGTATCTTATTGTTGAATAAATTATTTTTAGAATTTGCACATTCTAAAAGGTACCTTAACCCCGGATGTAGTGAGAAGTTTACAGATTTAATTTTTAGACTGCGTGTATAAGCCGCACCCCAAACTTTTGAACAAAATTTTAGGTTCACAGGTGCGGCTTATACACGAGGATTTACGGTATTTAAAATGTGTAAATAATTAAAATCAAGGTTAAAAATAAATCAAGTAAGACTGAGAATTAATAACACAATCTTAAGATGAGAATAAATGACTAAAACTGTAATTATGCAATGTTTTAGACAAATGAGTCTCTTTGGTACTTAAAGACAAGCAAATTTGTGTAAATATGTTCAAGAAATAAACAGGGAAAAAAAATAATATTTTAATGAAAAGCAGCAATCACTGGTTATTTCTAGAATTGCTATAAGAAGTATTCAAAAGAAAATAAATGCTCAAAAATACATAAACAAATAAAGTAATAGTGTTTGGATGGGCTGTAAAATAATTTGCAATCCCTAGCTTGGTTGGCATTGTGATCCATATAGCTACATGAAGCAGTCTAAATTTAATGAGAAACAGGAACTTAAATAATGGTCACACTTTATTTGGCTTAGCATGTTATCTTAAATGCTAAAAACATTACTGTATCCTTGTATTTTGGCCTTAGTGTCTAAATCCATCAAACACAGGTATGTTATGATGATATTAGATGTTTCATGACTAGTGCTTCTTAGTGTGAATTAAACAAAACAAGCAATAGTGTCTATATTAGTAACAATCCAAGCACCAGTAATGTCTGTATGGAAAATGATGACAATGTTGATGTGAACTGCCAAACCATTGACAGAAGAATCACCTTTCTTGTTATGGTCTCCATTTCTGATTTTAATGACAACAAGCAGAATCTCACATAACACTATTTCCTAAAGAAATCAATACATATACATACAAATACCAATGTTAGACAAACCTCATAGACAATCTAAACCACTAAGGAAGAGTAATGCTGTCAATTAACCAAATGCTTTTAAAAAAGAATAATGCAGTTCACATAACCTTGTAGTTGTCCTCTACTTGACACCTCATGACAAGACTGCACTTTCACATTATGAAGCTTCTCTCAACATCAATCATGCAGTCTAATTTTAGATAGGATTTCAAATTTCATTATTTTGGAAAAGTATATTACATATTATGCAGCAGCATATTTTCAAGTTATTAAAACCATTTACCTCTGATATACCAATTGTGTATAAATCAAAGTACACTGAGATACCATTTTTGATCCAGAGATCTGTTAGCAACTGTGTTCTTAGCAAACAAGTCCAGGATGCGTGTTTTGCAAAACTTGGTGCTATTTTCTCACAGTAATACAATGTTTGAAAGGTGATGGTAGCATGCACAACATATTTATTTAATCTGGAATGTGTACAGCTATAATAATGGATAAGATGCTTGTTAAAATATAACATACATGGTCAGAGGGCTCTCATTTGTCTGTGAAGTCTTGATGAGAACTACATATATCAATCCTTTACATGTTTTGAATAGAATGGTCACTTGCAAACCATTCAACATATCTGGAAACATATACCTATAGCAAAAGTCACTTGATAAGACTTCCTGAACCTTTCAATATTGCTGAAAGCATTCATGTAGAATTTAAACCAAAAATTCCTTTTTCCATCAAAATGGTGATTCACTTCATGACATCAGCAATGATACAATTTCTAAAAAATATAATGCACCATTTGTGTTACAAAACACCAGCACTGCACATACACATTAACAAAAAGTATGCCACTGTTATACAAAAAGCAAACTTAAAATAGAAACCAACTGAAACATATGGGAGATTACTCGTGTCAAATATTAACCATATGTGCACGTGAGGAAGTGAAAATGTACATTCACAACCTTTCACAGAATGATGTTCAACATGGCATTAAGCATTTGAATGTCACAGTTATCAACTATTTATTTTACCTTACATTCCTGATTAGGTGAGAGTTCATGGTAGATGGTAGACAGGAGTAAATACCAGATACAATATACAGGACTACACATGCATTTCAAAGGTTCTAGAGGCTAGGCAAATACAATATGGAAAATGCATGGTGGAAATAGGCATTTTTAATTTTAACATGAACATTATCTTAGTCAGGCTGACATCAGCAATTCACAGACACATTTGTGTTTTAACACTTTTGCAAGACATTTGAATTTTTACGTACATCAGTTCTTTAAAAGCAAAGCATGCTAACTTTTATGTAAATATATATGGGAAATTTGGAATTACAGCCAATATTCCTTTTCCAATTGGTTCAACCCCACACACATTTGGTTAAATAGGATGTTTTCTGTCAACATGTCCAACCCATTTGAGACTGATCAACATTCAGATGTTTTGTCTTCCAGGAGGCAAGTCAGCATACCTGTACAGAAACATTCCTAGCTCTAACTGATAATGGATAAAACTAAGACACTTGAAGAACTGTGAACAAGAGTATTAAGTGTGTTAGTTCATGAAAGAAGAAAGTTGAATCTTCAGCACAGCACTGAGCTTAACCAATTACCATCTTTCTACAAATAATACTAAAACATCATATGAAACAGCATTATTCTCAAAACTTGCTACATCCACAAGTCATGAATGGAAAGAGCTATCAGACCTTGAATGAACAAGCTGCTATAACTACATTACTGTGATGATGCTAAAATTTCATAAAGTCCATACAATCATAGGATATGATGGAGTCAACTCTGTCAAAGCAGAGAAAGGTATATAATAGAACAAGTTCTTGGATGTTCTAGTAAACTAAACATTTTCAATATATTACCTCCTACAATTAAGAGTCTATTCACACAAACATTAGTGACTTCCTAATCATTTGGTTAAAAAACACTATCACTAATCATCTCTTAATAAGGATGCAAAGGCAACAGGATGAATCATCATCTCCTACATTAATATTGCCACTAAACACAAGAATGAATCAATATATTTAGCAATTAACTGATAACTAGATTTTGTCATTGATACAGAGTTGTACGTTTTCCATCTACATAAAACATTGTCCAATCTAATTAAGGAACAACTTATTTGATTATGGATGCTTCTAAAGTTTAAGATCTCTTGCAAAAAAATAATTATTTCTGCAAAAAGTACAGAGCAGGAAATGCAGCTGTAAAGTACATCTGACTGTATGTCCTTCAATTAGCATCTCAGATGAAATTCATATGAAATAGCAACATCTCTCCTTATTAATCACTTATTTCCAATTTCTTCCTATCAAACTACAACACTAAGAAATTTCTAAAACATTAACTATTTTGTTTCTATTACTTCCCTTAAACAATAGAGAAGTATGATACATTTGTAGTTAATATAGAGAAATGAATTATTTGTAGTGTGAATCTTTTACAAGCTGATGAAGCATGATTATAATAAATTATACTTGTCATAAGACCTATATATGAATAATGATGAATACAGTTTGTTTGAAGTATAATTATCATATGATCTCCTAACTCTTGAAAATCTTTATGAAACTACATCAAGAATGTACCATTGAAAATGCAATAGGCTTACATAACATCTTGTAAGAAGTATAATTATGTGATTTACCTTGATCTATACATAAAAACAGCAGACAGTTTCCTGCACATGAATAATGCAGTTATTCAATGATTGTTTTGTTTTTTCTTGGAGATATTTATTTAAATCAAACAAATTTAGGTGAATAAGAATATTGCAATATGCTAAGAATTAAAACTATGGATTAAAAACTATTTTTACAGTGGTCTATAAAAGTTCAGAAATAACAAAAAAAAGCTTCATAGAAATAGAAATGGTGAAGTTGTTATTTATGTGTTTTAGAGCAATGTTATACATTAATTATCTTACTATATTTTACACTGGTTACCATGAGTTCTTGCCATGCAGCATAGACATAATCCAGTTGGCCAGTAATTGTTACAGTAGATTTATTGGATTGAGTAGGGGTTAATCCACCTCCACCAGTAGATGTACTAGCATCAGGAAAAGTAATTGAAACTCCAGTAAACTGGATAATTGAGTGAACATTACAACCATTATGTCCCATGATAAAACTATGATGATGAGAGGAAATCTCTAGACTGAAAGTGACCAGCAGTCCAGGCTAAGATAAAAAAATAAAGTCTCAAAATATACATCACAAACTTTGGTTTATTAAAACAGTTGTAGTTGACTAATTTCTTAAAAAATCAAAAATATAGAAAATAGGTTGAATTACATTTCCAAGAATACCTTATTACTAACACATCTAAGGTTAAGAAAACCCAAAAACATTTTTCATTAAGCAAAATATATGTCAGTTTAATGATAAGAAAAATTATATTGCTTGTTACTTTACACCACATTTATTGCAATTTAAAAATTCTCAGAAATTTAAGAAGGAAACAGATAATTAAAAATAAATATTCGAGTGATGAACAAGTTTACAATTGTTTATTACCTAGTGTTTTAGCTACAACTAATAACACCAACAAGTAATTTTTACATAGTTAATATTTTGAACTACATGCATTCAGTTCCTAGATTGCAGACCATACAGTTGATAATATACAGTGATTAAATTGAAACAATTGATACATACAATCCTTTATAGCCAAGAAGCCATAAGCTTGTAGTTAAAGAAAAAATAACAACTATACTTTTAAAATGACAAAGTCTTCATGTTTATTTCCTAGCAGAAATTTAAAAGAATATCTGACAAATGAAGCACGTTTCTCACCATGTTATTTCCTGCAAGATATTCCACAAGCTCAGCAAAACCTTGTCTGATTCGGTTGAAGTCCTTACGGCAACCTCGAAGTACAACAGTAATGCTGTTACTCCGAGACCACTGGCGAACGGACATTGTAAACCCATACTTCTGCTGAAGAATAAGCAATGCTTGAGAACCAGGATCAGGTGGTGCCTGGAGCCCTACTAGTGGTAATTGGAAGGAAAACACAAGAGGAAGTAGCTCCTAGAAATACAGAGATTACATACTTGAAAGAAAGAAAAAAGAAAATATAGAACTAGTTTAAATAATTTTAGGGAAAAAATATTTTAATTAGGCAAATATTAGAGTAGAAACTCCTTTTCCTATCTTGTGTCATTAGATCAGTATCTTTAGTATCTGATTTTAAGTCTATAAAGCAGTTGATAAAATTCTATAAAATTAAGCTAAATAATTACATACAAATATCAACAAATATCTTGAAATTTTTTAACTGTAGTGTTTTAAAACTTAAAAATATTGAAAAATTCATTCAACTTTCAATTATATTAAAAATCAAAGCAATACTATTAAGAAAATATTAATTCTGTGTAGAAATATTAGCACACTGCAAAATAATTTAGACTTTTAGATCACTAACGCACAATTTCATACAACTTTAGCATTATAGATACCTTCTTGAAAATAAGTTAATAGTTAAAACTAAGAAGTCAAAAAGACTAAGGATTTCAAACTTTTAGATGAAGAACCAAGTAAAAGAGGATAAATGAATATGTTGAAAACCAACAACCGTGGACAAAGTTCTGGACAAATTTTATTAATAGCTTTAAGCTTTCTCTATTATACAAAATAAAGTCAATATCAGTTACAAGGTACTTCAGAAAGCAAAATGATACAACAGTTCTAATATGATGCATATGTATGAATGTATGTAGACTTACCATGCATATTTGTATTGGAGTATATATATACATATAAAAGTGGGTTTGTTTTTAAATTAAAGGTTTAATTTCCATTTATACCAACATTATACCAATTTATTACTTGTACTGTTGCTTGGTTAATATTTTGAAATTTATCCAATGTTGTTGACTGTAATAATTACATAGAATAAAAACAAAATGTGACAGGGTCTAACAGCCTCTTAAATTTAGTTTTATACCACTTTGAGTCTAAAGTGCATTCAAGTTAAAAGGTTTTACACAAATACACTAAAGTCCTCATTTATTATATCAAGTTTAAAACAAAACACACAACTGAATAAAACAAAATGTATTTACTTATGTACCAATGTTATTAAATAGTCACTCAAGTACGCATTATAACAAAGAAATCTGACTAAAATTACAGGCACCTAGATAGTTAAGTCAAGTTCTGAAAATTCATCTCAAGAACGTTTTAAAAGATGTAAATGTAAAAGTGATAACTCTCTGCACTTAAAGGTCATGGTTAAAAAATATTATTCATAGTCTCTTAAGAAACTGGAAAAATAAATCCACCAACACTTATGTAACAATAATAAGAATTAACTAAAATTAAAGTGTCAAAGAATGCTTCTGCTCTAAAATCTTTAAGCCACAATAGTTCTTTCTCATGTTGAAATTACTTCTCTATTAAGTATTTGTCTTTCTTGTTGTAAAAACTTCTATTTTCATAAAGACGTTCAAAAATGTTAAAAAACAATTACTAAGGACATTCTTACTGAATTCCAAAATTCTGTAAAAAAAAAACCATACACATTTGTAAATCTATCATTTACCACCTGATAAACTGAAAATCAAAACTTACTCGTATTCTACAACGGGCTTTTTCTGCTTCTGTGGCTTGTCCAGCTATTGATACCTGTTTTAAAGATTGAAAATCAAAATCTTAAAATTATTGCTAACACACATATACTTCTTAAAATCCAATTTGACAGTGGTTTTAATTCATATAAGAATCTATCTCAAAATTATTTCAAATGTATCTAACTATCTAAGAAAATATTCTTCTTTAAGACTACCAGTTATGTCTGAAAATACATTTTTTTTGTACTAGCCATAATTGACGCACACTTTATTATACCTGATTGCTCTTCTCCGCTTGGCCATTACGGTTTGAATCTGGGAAGTGAATGTGGCATCCAGTTTCATCCATTACTTGCTGAATGTTGTTCCCTCCTTTTCCAATGACATGAGAATGGTCTGTGTATGAAACATCCATCTTCAGTGTCACTCTGTTTTTCTGCTAAAAGATTCAAACACACTCCTTACCAAAAATAAGCATTACTCAGAAAAATTGAAATTCTCTCTAATGGAAAAAAGATTCCCACAGTACAAGTAAAAAATATTACACTGTTCACTTTTGTACAACGTTTTCACTACCAAATTATATTATGATGGATTTTTCTATTCATTTCAGAAAAGAAAATGAAGTTTTCTCTTGATATAAACATCTAATTCTTACAAGTTTTAAGATTTTAAGTAGATTAATCTTTCAGGAAACCACTAAGAGAAAAATAATTACATTGTAGAAATTATCTTTTCACAGCCAATATCTGTCTTTGAATGATTATGTTGTAAATGTAGAAGAATTTTAGTAATTTCAGAAAACATACAAGAAAAAACAAACATTGATAGAATTCAAACTAATAAACTCACTAAAACTCATCATCAAGAAGCATGGATAACAACTAACCTGAAGTAACTTAATCAGTTAAATCATTTGCTCAGGAAACTGGCATCTACAGGTGCAAATTCTGTATAGTTTTAACTTTTACTTCTTCATAATATTTTATAATATAGAATTATAAATAAACTGTTACTATTTCCATAAAGAAATATTGATATTCACAAGCCAATTGGCAGAGACTAAAGATTCTTGTAAATTCTATCATCATATAACACAGCATTAAAAAAACTGTGTAAAACTTGTTGCAAGTGTCATAAAGTGAATACATAAAAATTGATTTAACTAAACCTAAATTATCATTTAACTCAGTTTCAGGCTATTCAAAATTGTAATATATTATGCAATAAGTAACAAACTGAAATTACCATTTAAGGAAAGCAAATGGTACATGATGTTCCCTCTACTTCTTTGTTATTAAATCCTCATTTATGATTTCATTGCATACCCTATTGTGTAGAAGGTAATAACTGACTTATTTAATTGATTAAAAATTTATTCCTTCAAATTCACAGCCAAAAATCTATAACATTTGGAAAGGTACCTTATTGCATTTGTTTATCCCTCTTCAGAAGAAGAAGTATTAAAACAAGGTATTCCATGCCCATTGTTGGATAGTTTTCAGTTAGCATACAACAACTTATGGTAATCAAAATAACCAGATGTCGAAGATAGAAGCCAAAAGTTTATAAAAAAGTATATTTACACATTGTAACGTTCTAAAGCTAACACTAATGTCAATGTTTCTTTTCTCACAGTAAAATAACTGTTTCAGTCACAAACATTTTAGAAAAACAACAAACAGTGATTTGACTGTAATAGAATAGCATTACAATCATTGATTATAAGCAGTTAATGCAATATGGCTTATCAATATAGGGTAAGTTTATAATGAAAACTGGATGTTTTCAAAAGCAGACTGACATGTTTCAGACCTCTTGAACTTTTGATTTTTTAATACATTTGCTAATAGCGTATTAGCAAAATGTTAGTATTTTGCTTTTTATGTCAGCAAAATTTACTTTTACAAGACTTCTTGTAATAACCAACTATTTCTTGTTGGTAAGAGCTGGATAATTCACAATACTATCAACTTTGGTTTGAACTGGAGAACCTTGGTCATAACCTGCTACCAGACTAAAGTACTCAATTTTGATCTTATAAAGGTCACTTTTGCCTAATTTACAATGAGACTAGCTTTCCTGAGCCTGCCAAAAACATCACATAATTGACATAAATATGCTTCCCAGGTGTCACTGTAAATCAAAATATCATCAACATAAATTCCAACATCTGACAGATTTATTCATTGTTTCATCATTTGCCAGAAAGTTGCTTGAGAATTTTTCATCCTAAAAGGGATTACATTGTACTGATATAATCCATCAGGAGTAACAAAAATAGAGATTTACATTATCTTGTCAGTTAAAAGAACAGATTAGTATTTCTTTATTAGGTCACATTTGATATATCTAGATTTTCCAGTTATATCAAAACAATATTCCTATCCTATTCCATTCTTGGAATCCGTCTTTGTCAAATTAAAGCATTTGCTTTGTGAAAGTCTTTACAGAATCTAACTGAACCATCAGATCTGGAAACAAGTACACAGGGTGAAAACCAATCACTTTTATTGGGTTACATATTGCCATTTTCCAACATACAAGATATTTTAATAGTCTTAATTGGATTTCCATGATAGAGATGTTTCACAGAAGCATCTCCTTCACCTATCTCATGAACTGCAATATTGGTTTGATTAGAAACATCCAGATATATAAATTTGTATTAAATCAATAAAGTAACAACTTAATTTTTCTCTTTCAAAATTGGCCCAAACATCACATTTACTTAGTTTGATGCCACATTCATTTCAAACATTTTCCAATTTACAGGATGTCATGAGTCAAAGCAACTGTCATCAATATCATAGAGAACACTCAATGACAAAAACAGACATCACACAGATGGATAGCCTTTTAACAATCAGGTGTTTTTACAATTTATTCAGTATCATCAACTTTCTGAACAACCTCAACTGGCCCATTATACCTAGCTGTGAGTGAATCTCCCACAGTGAGAAACAACACTAAATTCATGTCACCAGGGCAGGTCTTGCACTCTTCAACCTTTTGGTCTTAAACATTTTTAATTTTATCTCGGGATGACTTCATGTTTTCCTCAGCCAATTCACAAACACATAAGAGTCTAGACTAAAACTTGGAAACAATCAATAAGTGCATTTCTTTCAGGTCATCTTCCAGCCATTGCTCCTTCAGCAACTTCAAATAATATTGCAAAGAATGGACAAACAGCAATTCAATGGGCTAAATTTTAATGACTCTTGAAGTGACCCACAAACAGGAAATAATAATAAATTAATTCATTTATCCCAAACCTCCTTGTTATCAAGGCAGTAAGTCCACAATATTTTTCAAGATAGAATGAAATTCCTAAAAAGCACCTTGTGATTCTGGATGATGCTAATTAGCCTTAATCTCTTTAGCACCAAGGTGATAAGCAACTTCTTGAAACAACACAGGCATTAAATTTGATCCCCAATCAGACTGAATTTCTTTAGGCATGCCAACAAATGTGAAAATATTAATCAAAGCCTTAAATATTATTTTTGACTAAAATGTTTCTCAAAGGAATAGGTACAGAGAATCAAATGGACATGTGGTAGTCAAATATTGATTCCCTGATCAAGATTTTGGTAAAGGTCCAACACAATCAACAATCACACAACTGAAGAGCTCTTTGAAAGTTGAGATAAGGTTGCAAAGGAGCAACAGAAATTTTTTGAGTATGTTTTCTGACCAACTAACAAGTATAACAAGTTTTTTTCAAAACTAAGAATCACACTGCTTAACTTTTGACAAAAAGAAATGTCTCAATTTTGTCATGTCTTGTCTGCATTGACAGAACCTCTCACTGGGAGTTCATGGGCAACTTTTAATATTTTAGAACAATATGTTTTTGGAGCAATGACTTGGTAAGCTATAGTCCTCTGATGCTGGCACATCCAGCAGTTTCCATATTCTCATAAGTGCACTATTTCTAAAAAAAATAATAATTTGGAATATTTCTCCTGTTCGTCTTTTAGAAGTATATACTGAAATAGTAAAGAGATCTGTGGATCCTTTTCTTGATCAGCAATCAGTTTACTTTCAGCAAATGGAACTTCCCCAAGTGAACCAGACCCCTCACATTCATCATTATTACTTGCCAAGAAATCACCAGTTGGACAATCATCCATAACATCCCTATCAGACCCAAAAAATGTGAAAGACATTGTCCTCTAAATATATGTCTATCATTTGTTTTGGACTAAATTTCTTAGCCTTAGCTCAAGTAACAGCACATGAGGGAGGAACATGTTGCAATTCTACTCAATTACATAATCATCCTTAGGTGATACAATAATCAGTTCACTAACCATTTTGTGTTAGGCAACATTTCACCCAGCCAAATTGTTTCCCAACAATAATTATACACCCTCTATTGGCAAAGTAGGTCTTACTCCAACCATGACTGAATCCAAAACTAGATCTAATGCCAAATAAATTTGAATACAAACATTAACAAAACCACCCATATACTCTGAGCAATAACACACTCACCAGTGTCAGAACTTGAATCCAAAGGTAATATACTTTCTAACAAAAAAAACAAAGTTGCACCAATATTACATACAATGTGTACAGGTACAGGATTGACAATGTTATTTATAAAAGAGAACCAACAAACACAGAAGGTCTAAATTCCTCCTCAACAACACTGGGTGATCTGTGGATGCAACATACTAGGTGTTGACCCCTTTTTTCTTTTTTCAAACACCAACAATTGAAGATCACATGAGCAGTTTTTTTTGTTTGTTTGTTTTTTAACAAAAATATCACACAAGACTTAATGGTTATGATGAATTTTCATCCTGATTATCAGAAGATTTTGAACTAGAAGAGCTAGATTTTTTAGAAGGCTCCTCAACTTCAGTAGACTGAACAGATACAGGTTTCCACTGGTTTGGCAGGAATTTTTTTTTTTTTTTTATGAAAAGTGATTTTGCACGTTAAGTGTAATTAGCTGAAAGAGCAGCTGCTTCCTGTAGTGTTTTAACTTTCTTTTCATTTGAATAAAATTGTCTTGTGCACAATGTTCAAATTCCTCAATTAAACATAATTGTCTTAGTCTGTTAAAACTGTTACCAACTTGCATAAAGTTACACCACTGGCCAAAATAAACCTCTTTTTTTGTGGGCAAAGTTTGATTACCTTGCTTGCGACAACCTCAAATCTTTTAAATACAAGCTTCTGATACTAAATTAAATATTTTAAGAAAAGCTTCTTTAAGCTTAAAATTCATCCAACCTTCTATAAGCTTCTCCAACTTTAACAGCTAAAACACTTTGTAATAATAATAATGACCATTTTTAAGTGGGCCATTCTATGGTTTGGCAACCTTCTCAAAATACTAGAAATATTTATCAACTTCATTTCCGTTGACTAATAATACTTTAACATACCAACAAGTCCAAAGTTGTCATTTAACCTTAGCTAACCAAAGATGAGTCTAAGTTCCAATTCTTTCAGCTTAATTTCCTAAAAGCAAGCTTTTACAGCCTCAAGATGTTTATTTTCTCTTTCAACTTTGATACATGCTTGTTCTCTTTTTCTTACATCTTCAATATGAGCTCATTCAAGTTCAATTTCTTTGAGTTTTAGTTGAATCTCTGACTTATCCTTATCACTCAATTCTGATTGGCTAGTAGGGACACTAGAATATTCCTCTCATAATCCCTGAGGCAACAAATCAGACTAATATTTCAATAATATGCTTCTTTAATTAATTTTTGCTCTGATTTTTTTAATCTCTTTTTTCTAAAACTTCAACAATTTGAGAAATTCACTTTTTATATTTTTAGTTGTTTGAGAGAAGATGATACAAGAAGTTTGATAATCAGACATAAGCAGCTTTCGTTGGCACTGATAAATATAAATTGATCTATGATTTGAGTTTTAATTTAGGTTGAATTTTGTCTCTGAATCAGACCCCAGATGAACCCTCCAATTTATTACATAATGTATTATAGTTACAAACAGCCTGACTCTGAGCTAAATAATAATTTAGATTTAAAAGTTAAATAAATATTGATACATATCCAATTTATGATACATGTCAATGAAACTGATATGTTTTTTAATACAAATATATTTCAATACACAAACAATAATACAATTTATAATTATTTATGGTTATTACAAATAATGATCTATGTACAAAAGTTTTACAATTTTACAAGCAATATTGAGTCTTTTTATCTGGTGTGGAACTGTACATCTTATTGAGGGTTCACAATGAGCAGATTAGTTTTGAGTTAATGTACATACAATTCACTTAACAGGGAGTTAGCCAACTAACTGTATTCTTTATTCTTCATCTGCCAAATTTTTCAACACTCAAGTTATATATTGTATTGAAAAAGTACTAATTCCAGGTGAATCCACTGAAGTTAAATGGTTTGTAATGTTTGAATTCTACAAACATTCTTGGTCAAATATCTGAAATTCACAGTTAGAGCTTCTGAAATCTAGAGTAAACCAATAATATGCACTGTCTTTTGGTGTGACACGTTGATTATATTTATGGGCATGAGGAGTTTTTTTCAAAATTTCAGCTTTCACAATAATGGATGATAACCACTGTTTACATAGATACATATATTGTTGATTGTTACACCATAGAATTTTCTACTAGTTTTGTGGGTAGGAAGAAATTTCATAATACAGATTTAACAGTACAAGTTATGTGGATTTTTAAATACAGATTTAACTTAAACAAACATCAATATTAAAATAGGTATATGACCATAAATCTGTCACACACTTTTTAAAAAGATAATGATTAAAGTGACAAGTTAGTTACTAATATTACATACTTATATTCAATATAAATATTGTACATCCTCACTGATCGTAATGAACATTTTCCATTAACATGCTAGTATCACAGTTGCTTTAAATTTAAATAAAACAAGTTTTGTTACCTGAGTAACAATTTTATACCTGTTAGTTTTTGATTAACTTCAATAACTTTACCATAACAATGGAGAAATAAATATTAATGAAAATACTGAAAAAATTACTAGAATTTTTTACAAACAATTATTTTAAACATTACTCTCAATGGAAGAACTTTTAAAAATATCCTAATTGTTATTATTATTATTTTCTTTTTGACATTTGTTTTCCAGTGAACACTAAAATAGTTTAATTATACTAAATAGATATTTACCTTTGTATCCAAAACTTCAAGAATTCTTTCTTGAGCTAACGCAACTCCTTCTGGTCTTCCACATATTTTAATATGAGGATCTACCATCCATAAAAACAAACATTATTATTGTTAATGCAATAACATACTGACACAATAGTAAACAATGGTCTTCCTAAATAACAACTAATAATTAACCTATTGCAATTCCCCTATCTGAATGTCCAAGTCATTGAGCATAATCAAGTCATCTAACTTGCCTTCAAAATAATCCTTCTATAACTGATGGTTAATAACTAGTTGAGAGTTCAATATTCAAGAAAAAAAACAGAAGTTGAATAATTTATTACCTTCTTTATAATCTGACTGACACGAGTTTATTAGATTAGTTGGGATTTGATTATATGCAATAAAGGACATAATAGCAATTATACATCTGTCAGTTCCTTTTTCTATTAAAAATTTATCAGTATATTAATGGTGGGGATTATGCATGTGTCAGTGTATTATTTACTTTGCAAATCCCAATGCACACCCTTAGGCCATTATAGCATGATTAAAATAGGTTTGGTAAAAAAAATATTATTAATTTTATTTAAACTTAATAGAACTGCCTTTTTTTTAAATTGCACACAGGTTAAACTTCTGTTACCAGATTATTCTATGACTGACTAAATTTATTTATAATAATATGAATAACCCACTTGCATCCCCTTAACATTTCAGTGCTTTCATTCCCAGAACAGAGCTTACCTAGAACTTTTAAAAACATCGTGCAAGTTTATACAATTTAAGTAATGCTATACAGTAGCACTTGAGTGCCATCACTTAATCTAGCTACTATTATAAATGAATGAAGTGGCTTTGCAAGCTGTTTTAAACAAGGGGAACTCCTATACAAACTTTGTGTAGGTGTTGAATGAGACATAAAACGGAAACTATAGTTCATAACCAATAAGAATTTAAACACAACACAATCTACTGGTTAACCACTTCCACTCATAAATCTTATCTGTAACAAACTAACATCCCCATACTTTTTACGTAGTACTTGGAGAACATTCTCCCCTCCATTAGGATGTGGACTGGATACAAAGCGGTGTCAGATTTACTGATGAGGACGTTCAAGCTGAAACATACAACTCGTTTCAGGTCCATAGATTCCTACATCGGTCTGGGATTCATCAACCTTCTAAAGTTATTTTACTGCAAGTTCTGGCTCACCACTTTCTATCACATTAACCAATATATTGATTTTACTGTGCTCTCTGTTACGTTTCTTTTCCTAACTTACTTCACTCATAATTCAGCCACGCCAATGTATTTTTAAAATTCTCAGAGACTAATGCTGTAATCACGTGCAAGTAAAGGATTTGTTTGTTTTTTTCTTTCTTTTATCGGGATTTAGGATTTAGACGATGGAGGGTCCTTGGTCGATGGTATTTGGGTATTTTGCCCTGGAGGGTCAGGTTCACTTTGACCTCTTCCTCCTTCCTGAACATATTTTCCCTAACTGTTCGTATGTTAGGTACTTTTCAGGGCAATGTCCATTTACAGTCTCTTATTCACAGTAGTCAAGCTTGCTGGTGGCAATTTATTTATTTATTTATTTTTTATCTTATTATTATTTTAAAATACATAAATATGTAAACTATAAATACAAGATTTAAAGTTCATGTACATACATATTTTACTTTAATTTATTTTTCTTTATGTTTAATATATATGTTAATTGGGGAGAGGTATTTAGGATTTTCTTCTTCATGTATAAGGTACCTATCTAGTTCGCATAACAAATCATTTTACATCCAATTTTTGTTAAAATACCTAATTGTAATATTTAGGAGTCTATCTGATATTGTTGGTATGTTCGAGTAATTATGGATGAATTTAGATGATGTTGCTCTCGGAACTCTGTATGCTCGATGGAGGGTCAGGTTCATTGACCTCTTCGTTTTGAATTTCGCGCAAAGCTACACACGAGGGCTATCTGCACTTTCATTGCAACGAATGCACAAACCTTGGCATCTTAACTGGGTTAATTATAATTTGTTTTAAAAATCGCTGTTCAAACAGAAAAATCAGCTTGTGACTATAAATATATAAACTTCATTTTCAAAAAGGCTCATTGAAATGAAAAGCTAAAATACAATACGAAAAAATTACAAATCACTGTTAATTTGTCTTCCCCCTCTCTCTCTCTCGCTCAAACACGTGTGTGTGTGTGTGTGTGCACTTACAAGTTGTAAATTCTGTGTCACTCCCAATTTTAGTTTCAGAAATACATTCCATTAAATTGTTATTTCATTTAACCAGTAAAATACTTTGTTAATACTCCCCCAAAACAAAAGTTTAAAGTTGTTTTCACCCACCCGATTCCCACGGCATTACACTGTATCACGTGCTTTCCGAAATCACTAGAGCTCCACGCCGTAATAACAGAGTGAGATATTTAGCCTTAAAAAAGACAACTGCCCTTTTTCAAGTGATCATAGATTATTTCATCCAAGAAACGAACGAGTCTAAAGTGATTATATTTGCTTAAGTCATGTAGGAGTCTGAGTAAAGTGGAATTAACTTTTCAAATAAAGTTTCAATATTTTTAACTTCAAAAACTGCACAGTATAAATTACAAGCATAACACAATTCTGAGCAACTCAGAGAAAATGTTGAGATAAACTATAACACGCAAACACCTCTTCCATGTTTTGATTTTAATCTTACCAAGGAAGTAACCTTATTTCATAATTCCAAATTAAATAAATAAAGCCATAAAAATAGAACATTGGATGTCTAATGTTACCAAATGTATTTTCATAAGTTTGCCTTTTGAAATAGCAATCAGTGATGTCGAGAAACCCACTTGTTGAGAATTTTATATGCAAAAACGGCTCTGAACCCAAAACGAGCCGTTTTTGCAAATAAAAGTTTGCCTTTTGTTATTAAGAGCCAAATTACACACTGAGCATTCTGTGTTGCATGTGTCCCCTACACCTCATTTTTAGCGTGATAAATCTTACCCGCTGAGCCACTTCGGTCTTTTGCAAGAATATTTACAGCCGGTGATATGTTCGTCTTCCAAGTTGTAACAAATACTCATATCTTGTTTATATATCTGCTAGTTATGGCATTAATTACATTTATGAATAATCCCTATTAATGTTAAAATGTGTTTAGCCAGAACGTTACCACGCAGTGAAACATTCTGCGATTTCTAAGAAAAGTGAAGTTTCTAACTTGAGTATTTTCGATTTTTTTTATATACGTGTTTGTTTTCAAGCCTTCTAATAATTGCTCTCTTTGCTCATGAATCATTGAATAGTTAAATCCTTCGTATTGTTTTATTTCGTTACATATATGTCAATTATACTTACTGTCAATTGGGAATATAAATTCAAAATCTGTTCACAAGTTGGTATCATATCAGTGCAAAGGTAAGGACCATGACGAAATAAAAAAGAGCGAACATTCACTCTGCTAACTTACACAGAAAGCATGCAGAAAATCTGCGGACTGGTGCGGTTTAGATTCAGTTATGGGGTGCTGTTATTTCATTATATCTGCAGAAGTATATAGCAACGTTTACGTTAAATTATCTAATTATTTAGAAATACACGTTCATCAACAGTACTAAAATTACCTTTTTTAGATTTAGCCCCTATTTTCAATTTTGTTGGCCAGGAGACTTGTGTGTTCGTTTCTTCCATAATCTAATATAATAATAATAAAAAAAAATATTTGAAAGAAAATAACAAGTGGGAAACCATCAAAACACAAATGTTTAGCATTAAGTAAAATGAGATTAAGGAATGTTATTTCAGTGCCTCTGCATAAATCTTTAACCCTGAGATTAAAACATACGATCTGTATATTTTAGGATAATACTCCTTAATCAGCCTTCAACAAGTGCTCTGACGTCATTGCAGCACAACTACTTTGGGTCTCTTTATAAAGCCATACGCGTAAAATGATTAGTTCGCTGTTTTTCTCGAACAGACTCAGCCATTGAGAAGTTAACCAATTAGTTCTGTGGTATTCTCTCACGTACCAAGAAATCCGAATTTTACAATAATACTGTTTTTTAATAATTTCATAGATTTCACGCAAGTTTGCATCTCCAAATGACTTCTAATCAGCACACTCAAAAAATAGACTAAATGAAGACAAATTCATGCGCATAAATCATCCCATCTCAAAGTATCTATATGTTTATGAAAAAACAATAACAACTCGTACTTAGATATTTATTTGCAGTTGAGACTTCCTAATCGTATATTATTGCATCATAAATAAAAAATACTGAATATTATTATATTTTGACAACCATATAGAAAACGAACTTTCGAACGACACAATATGATCGCTACACTAATGTTAAGATATCAAACCAAACAAACTGATGCACAATAATCATTACACACGAGAAAAGGTTTAGCTATTTTCCGTAGAAAAGGTTAATTGTCATTCCACAAAAATAACAACTGTAATTTCCTATTCAGCATAACGGTCAGTTCTTTTACCCCAGCAGTCAGCAGTAACTACAGGGTGGCCCGTAAGTGACTACTCATCTATATGTTATGTTATATTCAATTACGCATGTATTAAAAATTTGTTGTTGTTTTTTCAGAGAAATATGGCCGATGTAAGCTATATTGAGGAAAATGTCTCGCAGAACATGGCGTCGCATAATATTATGCAGCGAGAATGAGGGACAACACACAGATACATAAAATATATGGATGGGTAGGGACTTACGGGACACCCTGTACAGTTGGCAAAGTCTCGAATCTTGTCAGGAAATTATTTGTAAAAAGATGTAATCTGAAATAAACCATCGATTTTCCAGATTAACGCATAGCGCTGTGTCTTTTAGCTTTTTTGTTTAAAAAGTACATCGTTTAAAATGTGCAAAACCATTTGTAGAGAACCTGTATATAACGTATTATTTCTGGAAAAAGTTTTTGCAGGATTGACTACCTGACGGATAAAGCACTTTAAACATACAATTCAAACTCACACTGCTATTAATCTTACCTTCTAATATTTTCCATTATCTTTATAAAAGCACAAAACTACAAAATGTAAAAAAATGCAATTTTCTTAAATTTATTGCCAACACAACGTTTTTTCATGGTTCATCATGTCTTCTTAAGAAATCAATAAGTGTGGAAAGCCATATATTTGATAGAGTTTCAGCTTAGATTGGGACGAGGGCATGCAATCTTCCAGACTGTTCTTGTCGTACTTACAGAGCCTCCTAAATCGCTATATTCATGTTTGTGTATTAAGTAAAAATGTAGCTACTTCAACGAATTTTCATCTAAAAAACTGACACTTCCAGACGAATGACGAACCTTATCGATTTAAATCTTTCATGGTATTTTCCTTTCTAGGATCCAAATTATTTCTTTCTTGTTTCGAAAAGGACACGAGTTTATTTTTATCAAATGGGCAATACATTAATTTGAGCACGTTAGATTTGATAGTTGATTAATATAAATCTTAATGAGTAATGAAATAGATTCGCGTCTACGCGAGCCCCACGCTTGGTATCGCTAGTACACAAAAAATATTGCTAAAAAAGGTAAACAAGTATATTAAAATATTACATTTTATAAAGACAAGTACGAACAAGTAAACTATAATAATATATATATATTTTTATGCTACAAAAAAGGACTAAAACGAGTCTGGGTTACTTAAAATTAAAAGAAAATTATCCCTTCCTAGGCAAATCACTAATTATGCGAGTTTGAGCTAAAGTAGGATTTTTGTTGTTGTTTTAAGTAACTCAGTTTCTACTTTGCATTTTCTTGTTTCAAAACATTTTGTAGCGTTAAAATTACGTATTATGTTACGTATTATAATTTTCTCGGACGAGCATTCAATTTATTCAGGTTAAATCCTCAAGCTTTTTGTAAAAAACGCAAAAAAATTATCTTTTAATTTCCACACAAGCAAGTTCGCGCATGAAAGTACAAGAAGATGTGCATTTTGGTCTGATTTCTAATGCCAACACATTTCAATATTAACATAAAATATTTCTTTTGCAATCGGTTTACTCACTTTTTGAAAGAAGTATTCTGCAGTTCTTGACCCACCTTCAGATGCTGTTCCTTGGAAAAAGTAAGATTTTGTACGTTTATTACTATAAGAAAGAAATACAAATACATTTACAGAAAAATATATAAATGAAGTCTGTTGTTTTAACACGTTATTCTTTCTTTTACTGTTGTTTAGCATGATGGAAGTTTGAAATCAGTGATCAATCTGTGGGGTTGAAGCCTCGAATTTTCTCTAAAGTTTTAGAAAAGCTTGAACAATATAAAATCAAAACTAGAGTAAGTGGATTATTAGGGCAACTCGTTAATGATGATGAAAACACTTTATTTGTTGAAAGTTATATTTCTTAAGTTAGGGTAACCAAAGTTCACCAAACGGGTAACATTGCAAATAAACTACGTTTAACAAAGTCCACTTATTTCGAAAGATCGTAACTTTTTTATTTTGTAACACAAGCTCATTTATCGTACTGAACAAAGCAACTGAATGAAACGATAATAAAGCTGACTAATTCGTATACGGATTATTTTTTTAATTCTAGTGGTTTATGCTTTGGACTAGCAGTCGAAAGGTTGTAGGTTCGAGTCTTGTCCCGGGACATGCTGTTGTGTATGGCTCTTTACCCCATCTACTTCAAATTGCCTTGCAGTATAATGAGTGACAGAGAGTACTTGGAGGTAAACTTGAAGTGTACACGTAATTTCTACACGTTTGTATGTGCAATTATAAAAACACTAAACTGCCTCCTAAACTTCTAGTCATTAAAGCTACGTATGTCTTGTTTCATCAAATCACTTTCCACGTAAGTAAAATTTATGACAACTAATTTTGAACTGAACTAAAAAAAACCCACTAAAACAGAATCAAAATAATTCGTTTCCGTTCAGTCGAAAAATAACGTTTTAAATAATGATGTTGATATGCGAGACAGTTATTTTAGTAACATAACATCTGAAAACTGAAATTTAATAGCAAAATTAGAAAACATAACCAACCTTGAAGTTAAAGGAAATTGGCCATTTAGCGCGTTTTCACAGCAGAAAAACTTTTCAATTAGCGCAGCCAGTTGCGATAGCAATTTTCAATTTAGCGCGGTTATGAAATAGAAAATGGAACTCTCAAATGCGGCTCTGCATGAGCGAGATTTGCCACATGCTCAGTTTATCTTTGGAAGCTGTTACTGAAGAAGGAGACTATTTACTACATCAGGTTTTCAGAGCTCATAACCAGCCTTTTTTTATCAAGGAAAAATACTTGACAGTACCTTTGTTCCTTCTAAAGAAAAACATGCATCTGTGTTTAAAGCAGCAAAATATTTAGGGTCAACGCTGAGGGAGATCTCAGATTGAAACCTGTGCTCTTGTATCAAAAAATATCATCTTCATTTAATACATTTTATCTAATGCTTTGTGATAACAGCGCATAATATCATTGCTCAGAAAGAAAAATTGACGTTTTATAAAACAACTAGTGTAAAGTCTGAAACATCAACAATTCCTGGAACCTTGTATAAGGTTATACAGGTAGGCTTAGACTACATATATCAGCACGATCATAATTTCAGGTTCATTTGATGTTTGAATATCGAATTAATACTGTTAAACATGATTAACAGCTTTTGTGTCCAGAAAATATTTGCTCAGGAACACATCCTCTCCCCTACTGTATGAGAAATTTTTTTGTTTAACATGACGTTTTTAAGGAACGTTCTAACCACACCAAACGAAAGATAAGGTAATATTTTGTGCCCGTTTTCCACATTTGTTTTGAAGTACTTATAGCACTGTACATACGTGCATATAAATACAAACATACTTAAACATTATATAACGAAAGATCCAGCATACATTAAGATAAAACTATCAGATTCTACAAACAGACTCACAGTTTTAACTAGCGACATTTTTTTTTCTGGCATGAAATATAATGGGTTTAGTATTCGGTAACGATAAACAGACCTACAGTTTCAAATCCAAAACTGTTTTCGGTTCTCAATACAACATCACAAGGAACTTATACGACACTTTTTCTCCCTATGAATTGGCGAAAGTTCATATTCGAAAGTGCATAAAAAAGACGAATTCATATAATGATTGTTTTTTGTGTGTTTTTTACGTTATATACCCATCACGAATGAAATATCAAACATGACCAGAGGAATGCATGTGTGTTATATACAAAAAATGTTGCAGAAGTCTAATAAATGAACCGTTGTCATTACACTCGTTGAAAGACACTCGTATATTTGAACAAACACAACCAAATTTCAAGCAGTAATGCGCCTAACATCCTTGTGGTTTTAGATTTCTCTTCTGATGATTAGCCGACGTAATCAGATAGAACAAAACATGTCAGGCTGCATGGACTTATTTCTGTCTTCAGACCATAACGTAAACTATCCAGTCACATCTTTCTGAAACCCCATACGTTTAACTCGTTCATAAAGGCATTTGTTCACTTAAGCCTTCCCCCCGTTTCTAATAAAGAATTCATTCAGTTACTATGTCAGTGTTATTTCCTTTTCGCAAGAACTGAAGGAACCAGATGCCCTTGGGGTCTAGCTGTGTGTTACTGATCCTTCTCGCCTTAAAAGCTCTAGCCATGTTCGAAATACAACACTACAGTTTCATGCAAATATCTCATTTAAAAAAAAAATCAAGTGTTTTCTCATATAATAACAGTCACTGCGCAATGAGCAAGAAAAAGTTTGACTACTAAAGCTTCAGATGACTCTTGAAGAAGTGCAGAACGTTTTTGTTTTTATCGACCGATCTCATTCTTTGTTCTCTGGTCTAAACTGCTGCTGCTTAGAGTAGACATTAATTAACTTTTGCACCTGGTTAATTTTCGAAATCTAGCACAAATGATTTCATATAAACAAGGGTTGGCAATGTGTTACTATTCCTCGAAACTGTCCACGTTTCAACTATTATTTAATTTCTTTTTTAACATGTACTCTGGGTATCATAAACACAACTGTCTTAGAGTTAAAGGGAAGAACTTCGGACAGAATAGCGACCATACGTTTGTGAGGCCAATGTGTATAAAAACGAGTATAAAAAGTTCTAGGCTCTTAAATATTATTCACAGTGATGAGTTACACACTTTCTATAGGTTTAATTTTATACTAACGAAGGGTACCCATTGAGAAAGTGTAAATTGTATACATTGCCATGTTAAATAATGTATCCTTCTTTTGTTACAAGGTCTCTTACGACGTATATTTGCTTGTTATTATGCACAAGACTAAACAAATGAATTATCTTTGCTGTACCCACCGCAAGTATCGAAACCAGATATTTATTGTTATAAGCCTGCAGAATTATCGATAAGCCAGGGGAGACTGTCTCATTTAGCTGATTAAGCATTTATTATTTTAAATTTAAGGCAAAATATGTCCTATTTAAGGAAATTTTTATCCCCCTTCCAATGGGAAAAATATTAAAATAATCCATTGTTAGTTTTTTTATATGGCTGGAATTCTTTAGAGTAGGTGTCTGTGAATCGTTGGCAATAAATCTTAAAGATAAACGGACAGTACATAATCCACTTGTTTTAAAATATGTCCAAAACAAGTCAAACGTATGCACAAAGATTCGTTACATCATTGGTAATCGTAGTTGTACCCAGAGCTTTAAATAATTGTTTCCCTTTCAAAGTCCACAAAAGCAGGTTCAATTATTTTAGGGCAACTTTCGACAAGACAAATTATTATTCTTTATCGCTGTTAATATAACACCACTGTGAAACTCGCTTTATAGTGAGATGACGTAATCAGCAGCAGAAAAAGCTAGTACAATTAAGCTGCATACACAGCATACAGCTGGTACTGAATTATGTAACGAAATTTGTTATCATTATCGCTTTCAAAAATTAATGATCATTAACTGTTATATCACTAAATAAACTAAATAATAATTCTTAAATTAAACAGTCTTATGTAATCAACTTCTACGCATACCATTGAACAATTTCCAGTTTTAATATAAAAATTATGATAATCGAGCCAGTCAGCTCAGGGTGATGCAAGCCAAAAGCCACCTATTTCAGGAGTTATTTAATCTCTCTTCTCGTAGTGAATCATCTTTATAATAAGGTTTTCCTGAACGTAGTTTTTATACTTACGATCTTTTATGTTTAGGCAGTGAAAAACTTTCAGAGTTACCACTTAACTAGGTTATTTAATGCAATAATAAATACACCAAAAGAACAGAAACTACTTCTGATTATCAAAACACAAAAAGCTTTCATACTGTCAGCATATCGTCGAAATGTTTGAAAATGAAGCTTTCCTACACCCAAGCATCAAAGTAATTCACTTCTCATTTTGACACGAAACTTATTTTTACGTAAATGTTCGAAGTTTTCTGTAGCAGATTCTAATATATAATTGAATTATGGCTAGACATCATTATATCATGAAATCTCGAACACTTTTGAAAAGAGCAAGTTACCAAATCAATACAACTGACGAGTATAATACTGAGATTAAACAATTAAATCACACAAAACTGAATACTGTTGAAAGCACTAAACTAGCAAGTGGCCAAGACAATACAACTCAACTAGTGTAAAACTTAATGGTGCAAGTGCCCCCTGAGTGCAATGGAGCATTTCTGAAACACCAAAAGCTGGAGGAGAGTCCCACTACATCGAAAAATAAAAATAGGTATGTAAAAAATAAGTTATTCGGTTTACAATGCCTTTCCTTGCTAGATTCTGCTTTTCAAACAATGCTAGCTATTTGTGTTCTCCAATTACAACTACCAGAGCTCTCTCAGTCGGCCAAGTATACACATTATCACTTTAACTCAGAAACTGGTATCAGGCACTATCCGACTACTCCTGGCTCAAGGGAAGAGATCAGAGCGTTAAAATGATGAATGTTTTGTCATATGTCACGTGATTACTGAGATGTATAAATGCGGTATTAGAACACATAATGAAATACATTTTAGAATAACATCCTGAATTTAATAATACACATTTAAAAAAAACCTATTACTTGTATATAAAATAAAATACGGTCATTTTTTGTCATTCGCGTTGGCAGAACACGAATGAGCGTAAACCATTAAGAAATTGAATAAATTATGCAAAAACAATTACAAAATGGACACTTGACCAGACTAGTGAAACGGTTTAATATAGAAATAGGTAAAGTTACAAATACCAAAAACAATTCCAACATTAGAAGACAGAAAAAGGAAATCCATTCAGTGTTAACTGTGATCCAGCTCATTTAGCAGACATATCACCAGTATCCTTCTCAGATCTTAGCTTGTTAATAAAAATATCTTAATAGTAATAAATTAATATCTAGCACATTCGTTAGCTTACATGTTGATTCAAACAGTCGCCAACTCATTTATCTATTTGCTACATACTATTTCAGGAATTTGTTTGTTTTTAAACATTGCGTAAAGCTACATGAAGGCTATCTGTGCTAACTGTCCAGAATTTATTATTCATAGATTAGAGAAAACTAGTCAACTACATCCATCACCAATTCTTGGACTATTTTAACAACGAATATGGGTATTTACCATCTGTTATGTAAATATTGTGTAAACGACAACCATGTCGAGAGTGTTATGTAAATGTCATGTAAATATCACGTAATGTCGTGTTTGAATTCCCATATATATTATTTATTATTCTATATTTATATTATTGTTTCGAGGTTTAAACCGGTGAAATTTAAAATAACATTTTAGAATTAATTAAAATTCATTTAGAAATTTTTAAAACTAAATAGATTGATCACTTGTATAGTATATAAACAGACGGCGATGCGAGGGAGATCATCCATTTTTACTCGGGTCAAGAAGAATCATCCACTTTTACTTGGGTCAAGAAGTTTGTCTCGTTTGAGAAAGTTTAAACTGAATTTGTGAATAGAGCTAGATCGACTAAAGCGGTGAAATTTTTATTCCGTCAATCTTTACAATTCAGTCGGATTACGGATTATATCGAAAGTCAATAGGAATTGGACTGTGAACTTTTGTTTGAAATTACCCATTCAAACTTCGAAAATTTCTCCGTGGGACTGAATTCAACGCCTAGATTGGAACTTTGGATTTGGGATTTGGACACTTATCCTGGATCATATTATTAAGCACAGGCCAGTACTTTTTTGTATTGTAAGTTGTTTTGATGGTTGAAACTGGATATCTGTTATTGCCATTAGATAATATATTTTGTGTCTATCACATAAGTAGATAATTATAATAAATTAAACAAGCTGCTTTCTGTGTCTTTCTGTTGCGTTCAGTCCGCAATAAAAAACGTAACACCATCACATTATAACACTCCCACGGCTGAAAGGACGAGCATGTTTGGTGTGACGGAGATTTGAACCCGCGACCCTCAGATCACGAGCTGAGCGTCCTAACCACCTCGCCATGCCTGGCGTGCCAAAGGAGATCCAGAAATATCAAGCAAGAAACTGAAACTTCAATATGAGCTGTTTGTCGTAAGTATAAGGCATTTTGTATCGAAGACGTATACAAAGTGGTTCATAATAAAATGTTTGCTTTCTGTATTTGCGAGATTATATCAAATTGATTGGGATGATCACTTGCTATATGTCGTTACGATAGTATGTAATTCAACAGTGGTGTATCAACTGTTGATCAAACTTTTATTTTCCATACAGCATCTACAAAGTGCAGACTTGTCAGAGTATATAGAATAATAAGTGGTTATAATCAACACTATCTGATACATGAATTTACACATCAACAGATGAGCAAGTGCCCAAAAGTGTAAACGAAATTTTGAGCATTTATAAGTCCTCAGATGTACCACTAAGCCACCATGGGTGCCGAGAGACAGAAGATAATATGAAAAATACAAAAAGAGTATTGTATTTCAAATGTTGAATCTGACTGTGGGCCTAGTACAATCCAGCGGCACGTGAAAACACTAAGATACGATAGGAATGGACTACCTCAATCTGTTGTGGTAACATTATCCACGAAACTAAGAGATTCAATGATCACACGATTCTACAATACTGATTTGACTAGGAAGTGGAGAGTGAACAAAATAAAGTTGCAGACAGAGTTGAGAGAAACGTCGAGCATGATTATTGACGGAAGGGAAAGTTAGCAACACTGAACTACCTCTTAACTTTTCACAAAGCATAAAAAAGAATGAAACCATTACCTGATTAACATTTGCATACACAAGATGTAGCAGTGACTTAAGCCATAAGTTACATAATTAGTCAGTCAAGAAATTAATGATTGGAAGGATGTTAACGTTTAATTTTCAAGATACCTTGTAAAAGAATGAAGAATTTATACAGTACATGTAGCTACACTCAAATATTTTGACACTAACTAGGTTTAACAGGGTGTATGTATTTTGTACATAAATTCCTATCTTTCGCAAAGTGTCCAAAGTTACAACAAAGAAGCTCATGCTTTCAGCATCGTCCTTCAGCTATTCAAGTGTCTTTCTATCACTCACATATCCAATACTATCCAAATTAGGTATTTCAGCTAAAAAACATCAAAACGAAAAAAATCAAAAGGTATGACACTTGTCCGTCAAAAGGATGACATAAACAGACACCACTAGATGTAAAAACTTTCCGTAGCATAATTGTAATTATTATAACTCGCCAGCATGACTAACGGGTAATTCAAACATCAGTGTTAGTCACCTGAAGTTGGACTTTCCAGTCCTGGTTTCGAGTTATTTGACGTTACGGCCATTTTCTAATTTCAAATTGGACTAGTTGTACTTTAATTCTTGAAAAGGAACTATAATAAAAAAGATCTAATTTATAAACTGAATAGTACTAAAAAGATTAATGGCCCTTAAAAAATTAAAAATATTTCTAAGGTGTACAGTGTTGCCATCACAAATAACACTATCTATTGTTATGGATAAACTTTTAGACAAAACACGTCTAAAATGTGCCGTCGTTGAGAGTCGTAACGACAGCAAGACAATAAAATGTGGCTTATTGTGACATGAGTGTCACACAGATTACAAACTGGTGCATCAATCCCAGAAAAAAGAAAACGGTATGTTAAAAAACTGTGATCAACGCATCGTCTGGCTAGAACAACTTCCTCTTTCCAATTCTTACGTAAGCAAGACGACCAAAGTCCAACAGAAGGTTTTATTTGGAAAATCTTGTTTTCACGTTGCCAAATCATAGTCGTCTGCCAACTGGTACGGAGCCGAGCCTTGTACACAGGACTATAGTCCATGTATGGAACGGGCACAGCAGTGATAGTGCCAATGCAGACAGGTTTAGCTGTGGTGTCAGCTAGCCCATTCCCACGAATATCAACGTGGTCTGGTACCAAGAAAAACTGGATAGAAGTTGATGTTAAAGAGAAATGGGCCAGTTGGTTTTGAATATCTGCAAGAATAGGGTGAGAATTAGTGTGAAGTGATTCCAGGGCCAGTGGAGAACTAACCAAATCAGTATAAATAGTGCAATTTGAGTAATGCTTTGCTTCTGTATGATCCAAGGCAAGAGAAATGGCATATAGTTCAGTAGTGAACACAAAAACTGTAAAGGTGATTCTGTGTGTAGCCACTAAACCACAACAAACCATCCTTTCATTCCTATTTATACGGATGGTCGAAAGATATTCAGCAAATGACAGTATTTCCAATCAGGAGTATCTGCTTTTCTCAGATGACTTACAGAAGGGTCACATTTGGAAAATGTAATAAGCCATGGTGAGATGGGCTGACTAGTAGATACAGCAATGTTATCCAAGGACAGGCTCAGTTCATCCAGCTGCACCTGGATACGAAGTCCAAAAGGAACAATAGCAGATCATCTGTTATTTAAAGTATGTCCAACTGAGGAAAGAAAACACAACCCAAGGATAGGATGTTGTGGTAAGGAACGAAGTTTAAAAGCAAACAGTAAAGACAGTTGCTAATGGCAGAAGTGTAGAGGAGATTCATGACACTGTGTATAAGCTCTGGACTGTTGAAATGCTGAAAGCCCCAATGCAGAGCTGAAGTGTCTGATGATGAATGGGGCCCAGCATCTCCAAGGTCAAGGTCCTGGTAGAGCCATAGACCAGTGACCCATAGTCTAGTTTTAGTCAAATAAGAGCACAATACATCTTTAACATTAAATATCAACCTACTCCCCAAGTGGTGGAAGAGAGGACACAGATAATGTTTAGTGCTCATGTACATTTTACTCGTAGCTGCTTGATGTGTGGTAAAGTCACAAATAAGTCCTAACAATTTTTACTCAAGGGCCATAGATAGCATAACTTCACTGATATGGAGTTCAGGATCATGGTGAATACCCCGTTAACAGCAAAAGTGCATGCAAACAGTTTGAGAGAGAAAAAAGTTAAAACTGTCTGCTGTAGTTCACTTCAGTAAACGATTAAGGGCAGTCTGTAGCTGCTGCTCAATATACCTCATGTTTGACGACTGACATGAGAAGTGAAAGTCATCGACATAGAGCCCGTTTGCAACAGTAAGAGGAAAATGTTTAGTGATGGTATTAATCTTTATACTGAAAAGTGTGACACTCAAAACACAGCCCTGAGAGACTCCAAGTTGCTGTAGAAAAGAATGTGAAAGTGTCAAACCCACACGAATTTGAAATAACTTGTCCATTTACAAAATTTTAATGAAAATGGGCAAATGACCACGTAACCAATATAAATGGAGGTCTCGAAAAATGCCATTCCTTCATAAGACTTCTCAAAGTCAAAGAATGTTGATACAAGATGTTGTCGTTTGAGAAAGGCTTCTCTCATTAACGTTTTAAGTGGAATTAGGTGGTCCATGGTGAAGCACTGTTGTCGAAACCCACATTGGGTGAACGAAAGGAGATTGTTTGATTCGAGGAACCAAAAAAGACGAACATTGAGCATCCTCTCTACGGTCTTACAGAGACAGCTCGTTAAAGCAGTTAGACGGTAGTTTGAAGGAATCTTGAGATCCTTCCCAGGCTAAGAGAAAGGTAGGACAATAGCCTAGTGCTAGGCATCAGGAAAAACATTCTGCTACCAGATCCGGTAAAAACAATCAGAATAACAGCATGGGAAGAAAGAGAGAGATGGCGTAGCATCTTGTAGTGCACCTCATCAGGTCCAACGGACGTACTGCCAGACTGATGAAGAGCCAGTTTAAGTTGTGAAGGGAGCAATTATAGTCATAGAGACAATCAGCTCGAAAGGAAAGAGACGACTGCTCTGCCAGAGTCTTGATGACTGAGAAGATGGAGGAGGAAGCAAAAGTGCTAGATACCTGGCAAAATCTTTCACCTAGAGTATCGGCGAGGCTCCAGCATCAGCTATTTTCTGACCATCAGAGAGCAAGATTGAAAAAGGGACAGAATTATATTGCCCACTGACCTTTCGAATCTTGTCTCATATGAGTTTGAAACTGGTGGTAGAAGATATGCTGGCTGTGAACTAAATCCAAGATTCCTTCTAGCTTTGACATCTTACCCGTCGAGCATGTGCACAGGCCTACTGGAAAGAAATGCAGTTTTATAGCGTGGGATACCTATGAAAAGTACCCCAGACCCGTTTTTGAGCCTTCCATGTCAAGTGGCAGACAAGATTTCACCACAGACGAGGATATCGTGGAAAACGTGTTGAGGTTTTGGAAATACATTGAGCAGCTGCGTGGTTAATACAGTTAGTCACTGCTGCCACACAATCGTCTGCTGACGGGTCACAGACATTGGCAGGATCAAGTTCTGCAACAGCAGTGAAATAGGGCCAGTTAGCTTGATCCAGTTTCCACCAGAGCAAGTGCGTCATTTGATATCGACCACGGCAAGTATCTCTCAAAATTATAGGAAAATGATTGCTGACAAAAAGGTTATTGTCAACCCTCCTTGTAAAGTGAAAATACAGTGAAAGGGAGCAAACTAAGAAACCAGTAGCAGTAAAGGGCAGACTAGGTGCATGAAAATAAGTATAAGAAGTAGTATTGAAAAGAGAAAGGCTGTGATCTGACAGCGTACATTCTACAGAACGACCCCTCCCCTCAATATCAATACCTCCCCAAATGTCTCCCAGGATTAAAAATGGAGATAGCAACTGTTCAACGAGAGCGTCAAAGTTCGATTGATCATAGGTCTCTTCAGGATACAGGAAGAGAAAACAAACAATGATAATAAGACCAAAGAAAACACGGATGGCTCAGCCCTCCAATGGTGTTTCGAGTGGCAAAGACAGAGTGAGCACATGCTGATCAACCAACAGTGCCACTCTTCCATGCACTCATCCACCACACAGCCTGTCATTTCTGTATAAAGAAAACCGCCGAAAGGTGAGTGTATTGGCAGGTTTCAGAAAGGAAAAACATATAGGATGGTAGGAAGCAATCAGAGCTTTGATGTCATCCACATTAGAACGTAAACTTCGATAGTTCCATTGTATCAAGGTAGACATTTTTATTTATGTGTCGGCGAATTGGGTGGAGAACTCTTCTGTTTTCGACCAGGTCTTTTTTCTTTACTGTCTTTATTCGAGGAAGATCTATCGACGTCCATGGATCCTGCCCTGGGTCGATTGGGCACATCTTTGTCGTTGGAAGCGGATCCCAGCGACTGAGAACGTGAACAGATGACCATTTTGCATCTTGGGACGGGAGATGTACCTGAGAAAATTCCTGTATCCAGAACCAAAGGAAGTGGATTCTCAGGTTTGCTGGAATGAATGTTAGGGACAGAGATAGGTGTTAACGTTGATTCATCGACTTTTTTAATCATGGAGGTCAAAAGACTTCTCATATGGTTTGAGAATGATTCTTTTGAAGGTACAGAGATATCCGTCTGCATTCCTACAATAGTAGTGGAACGAAGTGCAGCAGTATACGCCCAATATGAAGTGGTAGACAGCAACTTTCGAGTCTCGGGATAAATAGTGTTTTGAATCATCTTCAAACGTTGTACCTCTCTTTCTTTCAACCATTTAGGGCAAGAACGAAAGTAGGATGGTTGAGGGCCATCGCAATTAACGCAATGAGGGTCAATTTTACACTCATAGGCATCGTGGTGCTTGCCACTGCAACGAGCACACGTGAAGGAATCACGACATGATGTCTTCGAATGACCAAACTGCTGACATTGGAAACATCCGAGAGGGTTTGGAATGTATAACTGTACCTTGCAATTAAGATAACCTACTTTGATGGTACCCCAAGGTCGTCTGTCTAGAGATGTTCAAGGCCAAAGTGGTGTGTTAGGGTTGAACCCCTCAACCACCAGGATTCTCTCATCCCCTTCACAGACCACCACACACAGTAAATACGTAGGTTGATGTTTAGATCCCGGAGGAGGTAAACTGAAAGAACAGAACTTTCCCTGGGAGGTCCCCTCACCATGTACAGGAATCCACACCGAAAAGGGTTGAAGTGACCAAAAACCTAATTTGCAAAGAAACTAAATGGGAGGATAAGTTCGGACCCACAGAAGTATGTAAAAGAAGTTTTACCCAGCAAGAAAGGATAAATGAGTACTTCTTGAAAAGACCCACTTACTGTGCAACTGAAAAGCATCTGAAAAAGAGGTTGCTGAAAAAATGGCTATCTCAAAAATTACCAGTCAAGTCTAGGGTCCTGGCTGTCCCCTTGGAGTAATATGACTGGAGAGCTATGGAATTTGCAATGGCAGCATCATTACCAGGCAAATATTACGCAGTGGATTAATACCTTGCAGTTCAACCTCCACGAAAAATATTGGCAAAATGAGAAGTTGGCTTCCGGGCAAGAATCTTACAGCACTTGTTAAACCACATCAGAAACTAGTATGAACCACCAAGATTATTCAAAAGAAGGCAAGCGAATGAATAAAAAAAACAGTAGCGCTAGATGATACACTTTCTATCCAGCGTCAAGTTACATCATCAGAGCTTCGAGTTGTAAATATGTACATATGATTAAATACATTACATTAAAATTATCTTTAATACAGAAAACAAGTCTTTTGAAGAAAAAGGCATACAGTTAATATGAAGCAGGAGTGGAATGCCGTGTATTAAAAATATAATTTTGCATTATATGACACAATATAGGTAGTATAGTGTTATCAAACACATTGCTTTATAAACGGTATATAGCAGCTTTTTCTGATGAAAAACATTCATATCATAAAGATGTGTTAACATTAGAAATTTAGAATTTTCAAAGTGAGGATGTCCACTGTGCTTTATGGCATTTAGAAAACAAAGAAATATGTATCAACTTGTTGACCAAAATCAGTGATTTATCAAAAAAAAAGTATGCTTTATTTGTGAGATTACTTCAAACTGTAACAATAAACAATACAATCAAGAAGAATCTTCATCTGCAAAGATAAATCCTGTTTTTCTTCCACAATTCAGCTGTCGAATATCTAAAGCATGCTTTAGATGCTATTCTATAAAAGAGTACCCGATGTCTATGGATTTTTACTATTGCGAATGGCGCTTAGAAACAGTCATAACCATACAACATCTTTATTTTAAAAGACTTCCCCATAACTTTTATATTTAAAATGTGACTATACTGCAGAACTATGATAGATGCATGGTTGTCAAGAAACATAACGTACTGATTATGGACTGCATCAATGTGGTGAGATTTCAAAATTGATTTAACATAATGCACTCAACTTCTGCATATAATTTTGGTACATTCACTTTTGTCTCTTTTTTTATAACTATGGATTTCAAGTGTTGTTTTTGTATTATATGATATGAATTCTTATGCCTTGGTTTCATCTTTGGGTATCAATTTTTTTTATCCATAAATTCAGTCGATTTACTTTTTGATTTACTTTTTTTCTTCGTGGTTTAACTCTTTCATAAATCAGGATTTTGTATTATAGTTGTTTTGTTTTACAATCACATTTAATTTAAATAAAAGTTTGATATTATGTTACCATGTTCGTCCCATGATGTTTGCCTATAGTTTGATCGAGTATAATTTCACCGGATTGCATTGTAACCTCTGCATTCATATCGAATCGAAGAAAACAAGTGCAAATTAAGGGAGAAAAAGAGTGTTTATGTGAATACTAAATACCTTAATCTTCTATAGTATTTAATTTATAGTATCAAAACACTTGAATATTTCTAAGTACTGGTTCATTAAACACCAATTCCACTTGAGGTTATGTGCTAAAGAAAAACGGAGATATTGCTCTTTGAAGGATTTTTTTTGTCAATGAACTTATCAACTGTTTTATTAGATAACTAGTAACATCTTACTTTACCGTGTGTGTGCGTGTGCATGTAACAGAAATATTTCAGAGTCTTGTGATTCAGTTTTCTGATTGGTCAACTGCAGTGTGTGTGTTTAGCCAAATCAGATTCGTACGAACTTTAAAGATGCGAGAACGGACTGTGGAAATTCAACATCCTTCACTCTGGTTATCGTTAATTGAAATAGAGTTTTACCGTTACTCCAATTTAACACCTGTCTTACTTCATACATTCAACCTGTAACAAATCACTACACTTGTCATTCTGCATATTCAGTTCTACCAAAATATGTTCGTCCTTTTAGCCGTAGGTGCGTATTAATATATCTGTCAATCCCAATATTCATTAACAAAAAAAGAGTAGCCCATGAGTTGGCAGTAAGTGGTTTTGACTGCCTACCATCACTTTAATATTTAAATACTAAATTAGGGACGGCGAGCGCAGATAGGCTTCGAGAAGGTTTGCGCGAAATTAAAAACAAACTAATCTTCTACACATTAGGTCCTTGAATATCTTACACGTTGTGGAAATCAAACGAATGTGTATCAGGTGTTAGTTGTATCTCTAAAATTACCGCAAAATTACATATAAATTCACGATCGCTAAACCGTAAAAGTTGTTATCGAAAAGAAACAATATTGTTACTCAAACAAGTCAATCGTCGAACTGGAAAGAACACTGTAGTTCAAACTCTACAATTAAACTAGCAATATATTATCAGAGAGATAAAACTAATGAAAAAGATCAAAATATTTTCACTGATCAAGACAATCAAGTAATGAACTGGAATAATATTCTCACTACTTAAGATTGCTAATTAACAAACTGGATGAACATTGTCCACAAAGTACACTCTTGTGATAACCTTAAGAATAGTCTTACTCGTGTAAAAAATGATGTAACAAAATGGACGAATCAAATCACTACACTGCCAATCCTAATATTCATTAACAAAAAAATTGTTACTGTGTGTCATATGTGTGTATATGTGTCATATTAATTATTAATCAAGAGGCCCGGCATGACCAAGCGTATTAAGGGGTGCGACTCGTAATCTGAGGGTCGCGGGTTCGCATCCCCGTCGCGCCAAACATGCTTACCTTTTCAGCTGTAGGGTCGTTATAATGTGACGGTTGAGTCAACCCCACTATTCATTGATAAAAGAGTAGCCCAAGAGTTGGCAGTGGGTGGTAATGACTAGCTGCCTTCCCTCTAGTCTCACACTACTAAATTAGGGACGGCTAGCACAGTTAGCCCTCGAGTAGCTTTGTGCAAAATTCAAAAACAAACAAAATTAATCTAGAAGAACATTGTCACCACACTCAATCTAGAGTAACGTCACTGACATATGCAGTAATTAACAATCCCGAAAAATATTACACACAGATACAATAATCTGTTAATAAGCTGCAATATCGACATTGACATATACAATAATAGTTCAACAATCTAGAAGAATATTACCGCTGACAGCAATCAATTAATAAAGTAGAAAAACATTCTAACACTCCAAGAATATTCAAATAAACTAGGATATTATTTTGCTGATACAGATTAGTCAGTTGACAATATTAAACATTATACTTCTTGACAAAAATGAAAATTTTACGACTTACAACAATATAAGGTAACTATTCGTCCACTCTTTTTTTGTTGTTATTGATGCGTTTCGAAAAAAAATGAAAGTTATACTGAAGACCTAACCTTCCCGCTTATTATATCTGTGCTACCTTAAAAAAACGATTACACTAAATGAAATCTCTGCTATTAAACTACTAGTCTACCACACTTTCCTAAAGTCGTCTATACCAGTTTTACGCTGTCGTTGAATTTAGCAAAATAACCAGTTGTTTTTGTTCTAATTTGTCCAAATGTACACGTGTGCAAGCAGAAACACCACGTTTTCTTTTCCCTCTCCAACAAAAACGGCCACTTGAAATATAATTAGTGGCAAAATAAGGAAATGGAACAACATACCTAATAACATATACTACCAGAAATAAAACAATATACGCGTCACCGATGAAAGTCAATTAACAAAATGGATAACATACAATGGAACAATAAACCCACTGACAGACAAATCAGTACACCTATTGGCACCGATAACAATAAAAACGAGGAGAAATCTGTTTTGTAGATTTACTTGTTTATTTATTTCAAACCAATTCTTGATTCTCCGAGTTTTTAAAACTTTCATCCAGCTATTTCCTGTCTTTAAATACAAGTTATACACTACACCACCTATCTCAACCTCTCACCATCTTGCAGAAATCCCCATATATGACCTTGTTCTCTGTATATGTGGCGTCAGGGTGAGAATGGGGTGTAGGTGGTGTCATATGACTATTTAAAACACACACACTTGAAAGTGTAACACAAGTTTTTTGCTTGTTTGTTTTGTTTTTACAAAAGATAAGACAGTCATTTCCCACTCTTACTTAAGTGAAACTTAACTTTTTCTGGAACAAAAACAACACATAATAAAGTTAATTTATTTAGGTATCCACAATAGCTAGAATTCACAATGTTCATTTTAAAAAAACACCAGCCATGCATCTTAATGAGGGTTAAAAAATTAATTTCGGAAAAGTCTGGCACTATTTGCGAGATCTCGGTCACCAAACCAGACCCGTGACCTGCTACGAGACCATGGAAGCCAATATGGAGAAGTTAATTTATAAATGTAAAGTAAGACGATGTAGCAATGAAACATGTTTGAAATGTTCTAAATGTTGCAAGTGAATATAATGGTTTAAGTGTTGCGATAAACTAAACCGTGATGAGGGAAGAGCTTACTGGAAAACATCCCAGTCGATATGGCATACCAGCTGAATGGTTGGTTTCTTTTTTAATTTCGCGCAAAGCTTCACGAGGGCTTTCCGCGCTAGCCGTTTCCAATTTAGCAGTGTAAGACTAGAATGAAGGCAGCGAGTCATCACCACCCACCGTCAACGTTTGGACTACTCTTTTACCAACGAATAGCGGGATTGTTCGCACTTAAAACGCCCCCAAGACTGAAAGGGCGAGCATGTTTGGTGCAACAGATTCGAACCCGCGACTCTCAAATTACGAGTCGAGTGCCCTAACCACCTGGCCGTGCAGGGCATCAGCTGAATGGAGATTCATCAACTGATTACTGCATTGAGAGTGAAACGTAGAAAACTGGTATAATATTGTTGTCTTCATAAAGGATTGGAAACATATACAAGAAACCATTAGTTTCAGTATTTTATAAAACTAACGACACAGTGAAGTTCAAAGATGTAGTGTTTAAGTTAGACCTGATGCTCCATATATTACAACATGATTTACGTAACACTTCTCAAATTAGAAATGCTATTTCTGTAATGAAGAGTAAATACAAGACGATTGATTGCTCAGTATGGAACCAATGCTGTTTAATCCATACAGACGTCAACATGTCACACATTTCACTCATATTTTTCGTTTTAGAAATTGTGACGAGCTTCATTCACAAAGATCTTTGAAGTCAGCCTAAGCCACCGGTTTCCGAAATGACCATCCGAGGCTCAATAACAACAGATGCTGGGCTGATCGTGTGGCAGGTGTTTAAATATTACATACAAATATAAATTAACTCTGTGCTTACTTGTCTAATTAAGATGCAACACTTGTAACTACAGTTTACAACTGAAAACAAAAATTCGTTTTCTTTCTAAAGCATGATTCTCATAGCAAAATATCTGTTTTTGCCCTATATTCACTAAGCCGTAATGTCTGTTATGCTAGTCCGCCCCTCAAAAAAAAATTAAAGCCACAGCAAAGAACAACTCTTAAATACAATAAATTTTGCTTCCCTTCGTTGCCTATTTACCAAGTTGCAAAACCTATAATTTTGACATTTTAAGAGTAAAACGTTCTGAATGTCATTTATTTGGAACTAACTAAGTAAACACCAATATAGAGAATTTTAATTAATGTTAGATGGGTTTTATAGCAGCACCAACTACAACAAACGTGTATACCGTCATATCATGTTTATTAGACAATACAGAAAGTACTTTTAACAACTACTAGTAATTAAAACAAGCTGTTCACGATTTCTCATTAAGAAATCTTTGTCAAAACGCTGTTTGTAGAAAAACAAAATCATTTATGTGAGTATGGTGGGTGAGGTTGGCGGAGCAGTTGTTTATATATAGTTCAATACTATTATATTCTACTTTCTGGAAAAGAGCGTACTGCTTAGACTAAGAAATTTGTTTAAATTATTATAATTCTTGTCCTAAAGTAAATTTGTTTTTTTTACTTTTTTTATTGTTAAATATAAAGCTACACAATTAACTATCTATGCTTTATCCACCGCATGTATCAAAATCCAAATCTGAGTGTTGTTAAGCCCCCTGATTTACCGCTCAGTCACCAAGGCTATGACGTAATACAACCTAAACTACAGAGCTGTGAATCACGCTTCTTCTGCACGAGAGACATATGGCAAGTGCCATTGAGAAAAGAGAGACCAAGCAAACCGACTAAAGTAAACAAGTGTAACATCAATTCTTCGAGTAGTTTCAGAAAAGTAAACAATACAGATAGAAAGTTTAAAAAGTTTTGTAAACTCACTAAATAAGTACAAGTGTTTGAGTAGTTCCTGAAAAGTAAACAATACAGATGGAAAGTGGTTTAAAAACTTCTGTAAACTCACTAAATAAGTACAAGTGTTTGAGCAGTTTCTGAAAAGTAGACAATACAGATGGAAAGTGGTTTAAAAACTTCTGTAAACTCACTGAATAAATAAAAATATTTTAGTAGTTTCTGAAAAGTAAACAATACAGATGGTATTAATAAAAACCAGTGTAAAATGACCAAAGTAAACTACTATACCAATAGTATGTGTATCAAATTTCTGACAAGTAAACAGTACAACGGGTAAAAGCAGTGAAAATTATCAAAATCAACCGAATAAAACTGAACTCTCAGTTTCTGAAAACTTTACGAATCAGAAAATAGAGATAAATCTACAAATAACAGCCGTGTAAACTGACTGAAGGAAACAATCATTCTATTAACTTGCACACGAGATTTAAGAAAAGCTACAACAAAACGCCTGTAATGACAACCTCTCAGACGCTCTTACAACTTCTCCCTAAAACACTGAACCAGTTGCATGTCACATGGCTTTCATAGTTTATTACGGGACATTAGAAAAAACAACAATCCAGGAATGTGACGAATTACTTTTACAGCACCAGTTTGTACTTTTACGCTCGGAAAAACCGTTATCGCAATAACACATAGTTTAGTGTTTAGTTTCGATACCACAGTAATAAGACTTTCTGCAAAGAAAACCTGGCGTGTTAAAAATATAAACTTATTTAATGTTCACAAATACTAAAAGATGAGTTTTTCTGAAAAAAAAAAAGCCCAACAGTTGTAAAGGGCAGCGTGCGTGCGTGCGTGTGTTAGTAGAGGGGAAATGTAATTTTTTAGGTTACACAACAAGACAAAAACAGCAACCAGAGTAGCGATTAATTTATTGTAACACTTGCATACAATTTTTCAATTATACCTACCTATGCACGTGTTTGACGTTTACTTGTATTTTTTATTCTTTCCAATAATATTTGGCAAAATGACTTTAATTTCCGTATTTATGTTCTGGACTCCTCACAGAATAAAACAAAGAAAAAAAGTTTGAAATAGTCATCAGGTAAATATCAAAAAGTGTGAGTCACAAGACGTTTGATCGTCTCAGATTCCACCCCATTATTGGGAGAACTATTTGGGTTTGAATTTCGCGCAAAGCTACTTGAGGGTATCTGCGCTAGCCGTCCCTAATTTAGCACTGTACGATTAGATGAAAGGCAGCTAGTCATCACCACCCACCGCCAACTCTTGGGCTGCTCTTTTACCAACAAACAATGGAATTGACCGTTACATTATAACACTCCCACGGCTGAAAATGCGAGCATATTTGTTGTGACGGGGATTCGAACTCGCGACCCTCAGAGTACGAATCGAGTGCCTTAACCATCTAGACATGTCGGGTCAGAGGGAAATAGAATATTTGTGATTATTACCATGATCTGTGTTGTTTTTCTCAAAAAATAACTAAATCACGTAAATGGTCGGTTCAAAACAAAGTTTAACACTTTTAGAGAAGATGTTCACCGTGGATGTTTAGAGATCCACTCAGTTCTTCCATTGCAGCAGGTCTCAAACTGAAATTCCTCAAATATGAATGTTTAAAGTTGTATCTGAATATCTTAAAATTTTCAGCGTTATCTACGACCAGTTATTTATTTTAGAAATTCATACGACTCTTTCACTTTCAAATAACTTTCACTATCTTACGTAATATTAATTCCATATGTAAATACAACTCTGTCAATAATTTTCTTGGAGAGGGGACAAAAAGAAACGGGTAATCTAGTTTCTATCAAAGTTGCAAATAGTTGTAGAATTTAATATAACTTATACCTGAGAGCTTTTCTTCACTTAGCAACCAGTCGTTGTACGTGCAATTTGTACCTGAAAACGGTTGCTTCATCTTCAAACCGTCATAATTTAAAGTTCCACGTGCAAACATTTATCTTTCAAAGCTTCATGGCCTGGCATGGCCAAGCGCGTAAGGCGTGCGACTCGTAATCCGAGGGTCGCGGGTTCGCGCCCGCGTTGCGCTAAACATGCTCGCCCTCCCAGCCGTGGGGGTGTATAATGTTACGGTCAATCCCACTATTCGTTGGTAAAAGAGTAGCCCAAGAGTTGGCGGTGGGTGGTGATGACTAGCTGCCTTCCCTCTAGTCTTACACTGCTAAATTAGGGACGGCTAGCACAGATAGCCCTCGAGTAGCTTTGTGCGAAATTCCAAAACAAACAAACAAACAAACAATTCAAAGCTTCTCCCTGAAATTTAAAGAAAAAACTTTCTCTTGCTATTAAATAGCCCGCGTGTTTAACACCTACCCATCAACCCTTGATAATTAATCGCCGAACAAGCGCATACATCTTAACTTTAAATACTGTGACGTGTATGTGCAAAATTTAAATTAGCAACGTTTAAAACACGTATTTTAGTGACAGTCATTATTCATTCATCTTTCATGGTAACCTCTGTGAAACCTACACATAAATAGGTTAAAATGAAATTTCACGGTAATAATATCTTTTCAACTTCAAGGTAAACAATACCAGAGCATAAGCTGACTTTTCGTTTTATTGGCAGATAAAAAAGGTGAACAAAATAGCTCGTTGTTGGTGGCAACATAAGTTATTCTGATTATGGTTTTCTATACGAGGTTAAAAAGTAAACGACTTCACTTTTAACAAAATTTTTTTTAAAGAGGGAAGTCACGGTTCCAGACGTGGTGTAGTGTTTTATAATTGCAGACAAACATTAAAATCACGCTTAAAGAGAAACAGAATTATCTTGTTTACCAGTTTGGGTCATGGTTTTAGTTTGTAATCCTACACCAGTTGAACAAACAAGTTTAAAATGCATTACTTTGATTTTCGAACGAGAAACCTTACCAAGAAATGGAAATTCTAAAAGTTATAACCCTGAAATACATATGTACGCAAATATTAAATGAAGTGTTAACACCCGAAACAAAATGAAAAAATAATTGGTCAACATATTTATATAGCCAGTGGCCACTAAAGTCATTTCGTCATTACACCTACAAGTGATATTAAATTACTATAACTCTTAAACTTCACTTACTTTATAAATTTCACCAACCATTAGTGAACTGTGTTTTTGTTGTTAATTTATGACAATAATTGTTGTTATTAATAACAATTTTAATGCGATCTGGCAAAAAATATTAAAATGGATAAACACGATAGCAAGATGACGTTTACCATCGTCACTTTATTTTCAAATTACACTTTACTGTTCAGTAAAAGTCAGTAATATTTGTTTAAGTAATAAGAGAAATGCAATATAAATGTCGTGATCCCTACCTTGCAACATTTGTTCAAGTTTCCGTCGGTCAACACGAAATCTTTCCTCCTGTAGTCCCGGGACATGGTAAGAGAACGACCCAAAAGAATCGGTCGACGTAAACGTGCTCTGTTCTTCTCTACCTAACCGCATAATTTTCCCTCTCTTTCTCTTGTACTACTTCACACGACTGTACCAGTCCCTTAGTCGACTAACTTGTCGCATAAGAATACGTGTACATTATTTACACATCCGCATTAATAAGTAGTCCAGCGATTCGTATCTTGATGCTAGGCGCCTGATTTTTACTTTTTTACATCGTGAGATTGTTTAAACTAAGTTTTGCAGACTTTAAGACTTAAAATCGTTTTAGGGAAAATATTCACTATCCAAATGTTATGTATCTCCACATTGGGATTTTGTTTTAAAATGTTTTGATAGAATAATTTTCGTTGAAATATTAAGCAGATCAGTACAACCTAAAACTTTTTGTTTTTGAATTTTGCACAAAGCTACACAAAGGCTATCTGCGCTAGCCGTCCCTAATTTAGCAGTGTAAGACTAAAGAGAAGGCAGCCAGTCATCACCACCCACTGCCAACTAGTAGCCAACACTGGCTACTAGTTAACCAACAAATAGTGGAATTGACCGTCACATTATAACACTCCCACGGCTGAAAGGGCGAGCATGTTTGTTGTGACAGAGATTCAAACCCGCGACCCTCGATTTATGAGTCGAGTGCTTTAACCACATGGCCATGCCGGGCCGCTGTATTGATACACTGAACTTGTTTTACTAACTAATAGTGGGATTGATCGTAACATATAACACCCCCACAGCTGAAAGGGCGAGCATGTTTGTTGTGACGGGGATTCGAACTCGCGACCCTGAGATTATGAGTCGAGCGTCTCAACCATCTGACCATGCCGGGCCTCATCCTAACCCTACAGCTTATTTTAAATAATGGTTTTAAATGCCTGTAGGCAGTATTAATGTTTACATAGTTTTTCAACATTTGATATGCTTGTTAATATTTTGCCCTAATAGTTGCAAAATCATTTAAATTCAGAAGATAAAAATCAAACAACAGAACTACCTATTCAAATTATAGCGTTCGAATGAAAAGTTAGAAACAATTGAAATCCTGTTTAGAAAGCAATAAGAAGATAGGTGGCACTGGATTTACATTTGGTAACTGTCAGTGGAGTAAACGTACATAATGCTGCCAGTTTCAACTTAACTGTAAGGTTGCACGAACAACTGTAGGTTAGGTAAACACACCTAACGCTCTCAGCATACAACTTAGCTGTGAGATTACTTGAACAGCTGTTTGATGGATAAAAACATTTACCTAATGCTCTAAGAGTGTAAGTATTTAATGTAATCGCAAAATAGCTTGAACAAGCGTTTGTGAATAAACACATCTAATGCTCTCAGTATCTTAGTTGTGAAGTTGCCCCCCAGTGGCTCAGCGGTATGTCTGCGGACTTACACGCTAAAATCCGGGTTTCGATACCCGTGGTGGGCAGAGCACAGATAGCCCATTGTGTAGCTTTGTGCTTAATTAAAAAAAAAGTTGTGAAGTTACTTGAATAAGTGTTTGTAGGACAAACGCATCTTATGCTGTCAGCATTTAACGTAGCAGTATGGCAGCTTTGGAAGTTGTTTGGATAAACAGAAGCCCAGTACAGCATATTCTTATGCTTTGATATATATAATTACAGACAGCCAACATCCAGCTGATGTTGTACATGCAGTATGTTATTGTATTCACACATCTTTAATTCCAAACAGTTAGCATCCAAAGTGAATTTATATTTATTATGTTATTATGCTTTGATATCTTTAATCGCAGACGGTTAACATCCGAACTGATGCTATATACATTACATTATTATATTTTGATATTCATAACACAAACCGGTTAACAACCGACCTATGCTAAATACACTATATTGTCATGTTTGAACACTTAATATCCAAGCTAACACGTTGTATAGTATATTATATTCTGTTTTGATATGTTTAACAACAAACGGTTAAGTTTCAAATTGATTCAGTCCATACCACTATAAAATTTTTGTTTTGATTTTTGTAATCTTATTTTGTTTGATATCTGTAAATTCTAACGGCTAATACTCAGAAATGTACATTTTATAGTATATTCTGTTTGATGTCTGTAATTTCTAACGGCTAACATCCGGAAATGTACTTTTTTATAGTAAACTGTTTTTTTTTATGTCTGTAAGTTCTAACGGCTAACATCCAGAAAAGTACCTGTTATGGTATATTGTTGTGTTTCACTACCCGCATCTCCTGTAATAAAAATAATTAATGTTGAAATCTTTCTTGTAAAATTCATTACGTAAGTCATTCTATTTACTGTTTTGGTTTTGTTTTGTACACTGGTTAATTCCAATTAGTTGGACCGTTTACTAGAGAAAGGCGAGATGAAATGTAAAGAATTCTGCACAACAGTACCTCATAGAGAATGTTCTCCAAACTATGGTTGTGAACGTGAGGCATATTCTGAAAGAACCTCTTAGATTCTCATGTTACCATGCAACCTTGATCACATGTAGTTTTTTTTGTGTATATTTGGTCACACGTGCTTTGAATTATGATGGCAAATTAAAGATTATGAAAAAGCGTTTTCAGTCACATTCGAGGAAAAGCGTTTGGTTGATGTTCGTAAGAAATTATATGTAGTCTGTCTTGGAAAATAATAAGTCGAAAATAATGAACTTATTTCCATATTCTTATCAAAGCAAGAGTTAGCTTTCCAATTTTCTTTGCTTGTTTTTATATTTCTCCGTTAAAAATATCTTTCGTAGTGTTAAGAGGAGCAAAACGCAGCCCTAAGTCTAAAAATTGTCTTTCGGTATTTTATAAAATAATTGAATGTCATTACTTTTAATATAATTTGAAAATCTATTTTATTTAACAGGTTGGGCGGGAGACAGGCGTGAGCACAGTTTATAGCATGTACCACGTTTGAAACTCCAGCGTTTTATTCATGAACTAGATTGTTTGTGTTCAACACTATATTGTTAGGTTTCGCTTCTTTATGTAATATCTTTAAAAGCTAAAATTTCACAAACTCTACGGTCAATATTAACTCAGTCCAACTGAAAAGTTCGACCGACCAACAACATTTAAATAACACTAGCCACTTATCTTTCATAAAGTCAGCAGTGATTCAAAACACTTAACATCCCACGATCGAGCTCAAGACAACGCATAACCCAAACCAACAACACACACAAGGACTATGACTTACTACTTTCCGTTACGAAAAATTATACTGACGTTGAATTATCCAATGAAATTATCATAAGATCCCTTAAAAATCAGTTTCATGACTCCCCTCTTATGGCAAAACTATTTCCATGAATTACTTCAATAAAAAAGAAAGTTTATTTAAAATACGAACGCAATCTTGAAAGCGCTGTACACGTGCACATTGCATGTGGTTTGTTACACAATATCTGATATACTAGATGAGCAACATTTAAGCATATGTTATTTCAAGAAAACGTGGAAAGTATGTATTCTAGGCATGTCTGTTGTAGTTTGGGCCGGCGTGATCAGGTTATTAAGGCACTCGACCCGTAATCGGAGGGTCGCAGGTCCGAATGCCCGTCACACCAAACATACTCGCCCTTTCAGCCGTGGGGACGTTATATGTTACGGTCAACCCCACTATTCGTTGGTAAAAGACTAGCCAAAGAGCCGGCGGTGGGTGGTGATGACTAGCTGCCTTCCCTCTAGTCTTACACTACTAAATTAGGGACGGCTAGCGCAGACAGTCTTCGTGTAGTTTTGCGCAAAATTCAAAACAAACCAAACTCTTGTAGTTAAATAATAATATCTTCAGATAACCTTATTTAATTACAAATCACGTACTGTTAAACATATTAACAGTAAATAGTAATTATCAGGTCCGTACGTAGAATGTTTGAAAGGGAGGATTCTTATTTGTAAGACCAACAGCCCACAATACTGTGCGAAAAACAATCCGCATGTAGAGTGTGTTATGTTACGGGGTCCTAGGGGCATGCGACGATTTAAAGCCAAAAAGTGCTTCATCATAAGAATATACACCATGTCGAAATCGTTAATTCTGTAATCAGCTGTGCTATAACTATACAAGTATAATCTTAACACATCACCAAAATATGGATTCCATTTAATCCAACGTGATTACATGCGTGAATTATTATTAATAATTAGTATCATCAGTGCTACATATTCTTCACTCACCGCCAACTCTTGTGCTGCTCTTTTATCATCGAATAGTGGAATTGACTGAAATATTATAACACCCTTACAGCTGAAAATGCAAGCACTTTTTGGTAAAGGGAATTGAACCCACGACCTGCAGATTGCGAGTCAAGCATCTCTAACCACCAAAAAATATATGTATTATCATTTTTTTTCTGGAAGTAAAGAATAAAAATTTTCAAAGAAATTTTTGCCGTTTTCAGAGTGTGACATTCAGGTATTTGGTGAGACCAGATGTTTGTCGTGGAAGTAATATGTGAATTAATTACATGAGCAGTGTGTTACACTGCAGTTATATTACACGTCACTTCTCTTTGAGGATTCTACATATATCAAGAAACTTTTTCTAGTTAACAGAAACCATAACTGAATGTTTTTTCGCTTGAATTCACGCATTACGCATTATCGTTCTCAGTTCATTCTCTTTTAAAATAATATTAAACTTTCCTACGAGCTAGTTGTAGAAATAGAGATGTTTGCTTGTTTTTAATTTCACGCAATGCTACACAAGGCCTATATGCGCTAGTCGTCCCTAACTGAGCAGTGTACGACTAGAAGGAAAGTAACTAAGTCATCACTATCTACCACTGACTTGTGGGCTACTCTTTTACCAACGAATAGTGGATTGACAGTGACATTATAACGTCTCCACAGCTGAAAGGGCGAGCATGTTTGATGTCATGAGGATTCGAAACCGCGACCCTCAGATTACGAGTCGAGTACTTTAACCACCTGGCCACGCCGGAACCAGAGACACTTCTCAAAATGTTTGTTATCATTCTCACGAATGTGACGCGAGTTAATCGGTTAATGGCATTATGATAAGCAAAATATTAAGGTATCTTAGCAGAAACAAGATAGACAGACCTGAAAACAGATCATGCCAGTATGATCTGTGAAGAAACTGCGGCTTATTCATCCATCATAAAGTCATACAGAGAGAGATATGTAAAACTAATATTCTGACTTCTCGAACCCGTCTTCGAGTATGTCAAGATTACGGAATCTGTGATTGGTCAAGAAGCTCAAACAACATTTTGTAAGAGCCAGGTCATCCAGACTGGTCAGGAGATATGATTTATGAAAGCCCGAAGTCTCACAGACTGGCCAGTTGGTGTGATTGCTAAAAAGGGGAAAACCCAAAGTCTTTTTGTACTGGTTGCTTTAATTGAATACTGTCAATAGATCCTCTCATTACGTCTTGCTACTTCATTCCTCAATTTACTGAAACTAGTATGAATGTTATTTTTTCTTCCATTACTAAACACGATGGCTGGATGCACGTTCAGCATTATGAAAGAATTAATAACGGATGAATGAAAGAGATTAAAAAAGTCAGCATTATAAGCAACCTTCCAGTGTCGTTTTGTATTGGAAAGGAAATATACATATATACTCATCAAAACAAGAAACGCAAAAGGGATATTTTTTATTTCAAAGAGAAATATATGTAATAACTTTACAAGCTCATAGTATGTGATGTTACACGTGTTAAGCCACTGATTGTCAGACTAAAATGACAATAAAAGTTGTGCACTTTGAAAACGAAGGAAAACATCTGATTTTTCGCCAAAACGCATGCGTGTCCAATAAATTTGTTTGAGAGATCTGCATGTTCTGCAAGTGCAACATGTGCAAAATCCCTATAAAAGTGACGGGTTCTTGGTTCCATAGCTCATTGTTAAGCCACCGACACGCAATACAGTTACGCCAAGACTGACTGAAGCACAACGCAACAACGCCATTGATCGTTTGAAAGCAGGTGAATTTCGATCAGATGTTGCCAGAGCTGTGAATATTCACTCAAGTACCATCACAAGGTTATGAAATCGTCACCAACAACAAAGATCAACTCGTGACCGTCCACGATCTGGCAGACCTCGTGTGACCACGCCCGCACAAGATCGCAACATCCGGTTATGTCACCTTTGGGATAGGACCACCACTGCGACGTCTACTGCCTCAACCATGCCAGTTCTGCGTAGGATTTCCGATCAGACCGTACGCAACCGTCTACGAGATGCAGGAATCCGACCTCTACTTACAGTCAGAGGCGTCATCCTCACCCAGCAACATCGTCAAGCACGGCTGCAGTGGACTCGGGCACATCGGGTATGGCCTCATCGACGATGGAGGCATGTTTGGCTCAGCGATGAACCACGTTTTATGCTTCGTAGGCAGGATGGAAGGACCCGTGTTTACTGTCGCAGAGGTGAACGTTTTGCAGCAAACTGTGTGCAGGAAGTTGACAGATTTGGTGGTGGCAGCGTCATGATGTGGGCTGCCATTGCCTACTATACCAGAAAAGACCTTTTGCACATTCGAGGGAATCTTACGGCTTAATGATACGTCGACGAGATTCTTAGGCCTCATGTGCAACCCATCATGGTGAACGTCAACGGCGTTTTTCAACATGACAATGCCCGTCCTCACACAGCCCGACTCATCACTGTCTTCTTGAGACACCACAACATCAACGTTTTTCCCTGGCCCTCAAGATCACCAGATTTAAACCCCATCGAACGTCTTTGGGACGAGTTGAACCGACGTCTACGACGGCGACAACCTCAACCGCATACTCTACCTCAGCTTGCAGCAGCTTTGCAGGCTGAGTGGACACACCATTCCACAAGATGTGATTCGTCATCTCATCGTTCCATGGGCAGGAGATGCCAAGCAGTTATTGATGCTCATGGGGAGCATACTCGTTATTCACGTAGAATGACGTTAAACTTCAACTGGTGAACGTGGGCTTCGCCTTTGCAAACTTTGGATGTTCAGCAGTGAATGTGCAAAGTTTCACACATGTCATAAAAAACTACCCGGAATAAACTTGTTAACAATTTGTCTCATATTTTGCCTTTGCGTTTCTTTTTTTGAAGAGTATATATGAATATTTTCTATGTCATATATAATGATATATGCGGTATATATATATATATATATATATATATATATATTCATCAACTCTACTCGTGTGCTGAATGCTCATATGAAAAAGGCCCGGTATGGCCAAGTGTGTTAAGATGTAATCCAAGACTTATTTCAGGGTTACTTGTTGATTTTCTTTGATTTTTATACGCATTGCTGAGGTTTAAAGAAGTAGAATATTTATTGTTTTGTTTCAAAGGATGATTGATTATTGATTGTTTGTTCATTGTTAAGCATGACTCTATACGATGGGCTATTCATGCTGTGTCCACCATCAATATCAAAACGCAATTTTAGTGTCGTAATCCTACAGACCTATTACTGAGTTTTATTTGTTTCAAGTTAAGTACATTTTTTTTTTGTTTTTGAATTTCGCACAAAGCTACTCGAGGGCTATCTGTGCTAGCCGTCCCTAATTTAGCAGTGTAAGACTAGAGGGAAGGCAGCTAGTCATCACCACCCACCGCCAACTCTTGGGCTACTCTTTTACCAACGAAAAGTGGGATTGACCGTCACATTATACACCCCCACGGCTGGGAGGGCGAGCATGTTTAGCGCGACTCGGGCGCGAACCCGCGACCCTCGGATTACGAGTGCACGCCTTAACGCGCTCGGCCATGCCGGGCCAAGTTAAGTACAAAGCTCCACAATGGGCTATCAGTGCTCTTAACCACCACGGGTATAGACACTCAATTTCTAGAGTTGTATGTCCACAGACATACCGCTGTGCCATTGGAAGGCTCTACTACTGAATCACTGGGGTGTTGATTATTGAATTAGTTCAATTTTGTAAAAATTTGAATTTGTGTTTGAAAATAAAGTACTAGAAATTCCGTTCTTACGTGTAAGATGCGTGTTTTCTTATAGAAAAGTGACATGGAGCTATCTGCTGTGTCCATCGAGGGAAGTCGAAACCCTGAGTTTAGCGCTGTAAATCTGTAGACTTGCCGCTATCGCAATGGCAGACACATTGACGGTTAACAAATGCAAGTAAAGTAACAATAATAATAGATGAAATTATAAGTTGAAGTTTGTACAAATAAAGTAACATTTAAAAACAGGTAACGTTATAATTTGGAGTTGTTGTTGTTTTGAATTAAGCACAAAGCTACACAATAGGCTATCTGTGCTTTGACCACCACGGGTATCGAAACCCGGTTTTTAGTGTTGTAAGGCCGCAGATATACTATTGTGCCACCGGAGGGTAGCTAATGTAAAGAACTCTTTACTGGGTGGCATAATTTGGAGTGCATACAAAGGAATTGATAATTAAATAACAGATAAAATTACATGTTATAATTAAATGGTCTGGATATTGTATTCTTTTTTGTCAAATAATTCTATAGAACCTGTCGAACAATATGAACTCTTATAACAGTACTTTAAAAAGAAATCAGGATGTTGTTTCAGAAAAATTCCTTAAACCTGAGCCGTGGGGGCTTCATGCTTTAAATATGTACGTAAGACTAATACATCATTTCAAAGAATAAAATCCCTAAAATCCAACAGATAGATCTGAAGACTTAACGCAAATAATATGGTTTCGACATCCACGGTGGGTACGGCACAGAGAACCCATCACGTAAAAGATACATACACATTCTAAAAATTATAATAAAATCATTAAATGTAAGGTTTGTTTGTTTGTTATCATAACAAAACTAAATTATGTGTTGTGTTCAAACAAGAAATCGAACTCCAGTTTTAGCATTGGAAGTCCGTAAGCCTGTCCATATTCAATGGGTTTATTTGTTTTATGAATATCGCGCAAAGCTACACGAGGGATATCAGTGCTAGCTGTCCATAATTTAGCAATGTAAAACTAGAAGGAAGGCAGTTAGTCATCACTACCCATTGCCAACTTAATATATTTTTAACCAACGAAAAGTGGGATTGATTGAAATATTATAACGCCCCCACAGCTGGTATTACGGAGATTCGAACCCTTGACCATCAGATTACGACCTGGCTATGCCGGGCTCTATCCAAATGGGACTAAATAACATAAAAACTGTAATTAGTAAGTGTCATGTATATAAATATTTCGCATGCTTCAAATACAATTGAATGATATTAAAATAAGTTTTCATAGGTCAAATTGTTTGATCATTTCAAAAAATAAAAATAAAACGTCATGTAAAAAGACCTAATTGTTTTATATTTTACAAGAGAGAGATTTAACGTTCAAACTGATATTCAACGTTGATTGTACTTGACGAATGCAAAAAATTAACTTGCTTGTGCAGTTTCGTACCTATATCTAATCGATCAAGTAAATGAATATATTCCGTAAATAACACTGACCCAAATACTTCATTAATGCCTCACAGTTGCAGAGCGGTATGTATGCAGACTTACACTGTTAAAAACCGGTTTTTCGATACCAGTCATTGGCAGAACACAGATACTCCACTGTGAAGCTTTGCTTAATTACGAGCATACAAATACTTCACTGAAACTAAATCTTCATTGAATGGTTGGCACTGTATCAGTTGAAAGCAAAACTGACGTAATGCTTCAGTGATTCTTGTATTTATAAGCTATTTTCGACTCTAGATACTCCCCTAATTTATTAGATGCTTGACTTAGCTCACTTTTATAAATTTTTTGAGCTGAAAATCGCCCGTCCTTTAGTATACATTTAAATTAAAGCATTAAAAATATAGCTCAGAAAATCTTTCTATCAGTTGCTCGATTGAATAGCCGTGAAATTAAACAAAGTTTATTTTTATAATTTAGACGTGGTAACAGAAGAATTTCTAGTGAAACGTTATTTGTGAACACACGCCTACAATTTGGGTCATCATCAACGAAACTTGTATAAACATTACAGACAAAAGAAAAATTAATTCATTATTGTTACATGTACTGAACTTTGGATTGTTTTTTACTAAATATTTAATCTTTAGTAACCCTAAATTAATAGAACAGTATCCTGAGATTAGGGCATCGAAGAACGGTAGATTTAAATCGAGTGTTTTTATTTATATTTCAATAAAACGTTACTGATGATTTTTAAATTAAAATACTGATAACAATTAGTTATTGCTCAATATTCATTAATTAATAGTGAACCGAATATCAATAGAATATTCTTTAGTAGCTTCATGACTTTTTATTTCAATAGATGAATTAGAATAAATAATTAAATTACATTTACTAAGAACCTTGTTTAACTTCCATAATAAGTATGTATTCACATCAGGCATTTAAATATTGAAATGAATCGTCCAATTTAATATTCAAGACCAAAACAGGTAATTCTGTGGCTACTAGATTGACTTTATATTACAAAGAAAATTATTATTTAACCTTTTCACGTATATATTCCTTTTTGGAGCACTGCCATTTGAGTTTGGAATTGTTTGCTATCATAAGGAACACGTACTGTCCTTGAAACTTTCAAATTTACCTTATTTAATTTCAGATAAGTAGGGAAATATTAAAATACGCGATTATTATTTTTTGTTTAATATATGAAACTAATCTGACTTATTTATCTATTACTAAGTGGCAACAAATTAACTCTAAAAAGAGAAAAGAGCTTTTATGCAACATACGAGTAACAAATATAATACCGATTAACAGTTGCAGGTAAACCTATTTTATTTATGAACCAGATAGTATAAATGTGTCACTTATAATACATGAAGTGTATTTACTATTGTAGGTTGTGCTTTTAATATTTCAGTTCAGATGTTTTGTACTGCTTGCTAGAAAGTTTCGAATCATGCAATGATGACGCATGTGCCTACAAGCATCGTATAAATTGTCTGCGAGTCTTTTTTTTATGTGATACCTTGACTTTCATAAAGATTTGGGGAAATAAACGTTGCGTCTGAAACATCAGAGATAGTGAATGAGTCGGTTATCGATCGATTACTGTGTTAAGCAGTCACTTTACTAGTTCTGAAAGAAAATATAACATGACGTTATTTATTAATTTCATTAGTGAGTTACGCCTATCCCCAATGTAGCCTATAAAACTTGTACTTTGTTATTATTAACTCATTAAACCATAACGGACGTTGTCAACATCCAACCGAAAATCTTGAGAGTTCCTGATAAAATTTATGCTTCTTTGGCTGAAAACTAATCCAAATCACTCTTTATAAACAGACCTGAAGTTTTGTAAAGTGCTGTCGTTTGTTTAGAAACAAATTTCAGATTAACAAATTGTGTTTGAGATCGGTTTTCCAGTGTAATTATGTGATTGAGCTTTGGGATATTTTTGATACATAATGAAAAGGAAAACCATTACATAAAAATGACTATTGAATAACAATGGCTAATAGTGCTTTATGTAAAACTACATGTTTCTTACTTCGAGTTCTTTTTATAGGCATATTCGGGTCGTAAAGTTGTAACAAATAAGATTTTAGCATACATTTACACAAACGAGTATCCATCACAGAGAATCGAACCATGAATTTTTGAGTTGCAGGTCCGTATAATTACCGATGACAATTCAGGGGTCTGATGTAAACAAGGACTGGCAAAACAAAAATATAAAGATAATTTTTGTTGCTCCAATGTGAAAGAAGTGTGAAGTTTACTGTGAAGAGGCAATTAAGCTTCTAAATAAGTGTTCAGTTGTATATTGTGATTACCGTAGTTATTATTGATGTGTATTTTGTTTTATTGAGTACCTTATCCTTGAAGATGCCATATATTTAACAGAATTTAGCAAATCCCCTCTCCTTTCTTTTAGTGTGTTAAGATCTGGAAAATTTTTGTTAGAAACATATTTGTTTGCTTTTACTTGTATTGGAATCAGATATTTGACAAACTAAAAGAAAAACAACAAAGAGGAATAACCTGAGGTGGGATAAAAGAAATTTTACATATCAGGGAATGAGATGAAAAAAATGTGTTCCAGAAATGAATAAACAACACTTACATATAATATTTGTATAATATAATGTTTAAGAACAAGAGACTTCTTGGTGTGTCCCGGCTGTTCCATCCTCCAAACCAAACCCAAACTATAAAAAAAATTAAAGCCAATTCTTATGATTCACATATCTGTCAAGCTTTCTTTAAACTCACTCAAATTCATCACAACCACAACATCAGAAGGCGACTTATTCAACAGGCTAAGAACTTTACTTGAAAAATTAAATAGCTTTAGCTGAAGATGAATTATACCTTGCTTAAATCTACATTTGTGTCCCCTAGGCCAATAATTTTTGCTCTTTATCATGGAAAATGTTGATGCTTCAACATTATCAATTCCTTTTACAATCTTAAACACTTCAATCAGATCCTTTCTCAGAATTCTTTTTTTTTTCAAGAGAAAACAATTTTAGTAATCTAAATCTAAACTCACATCACAATCTTTCCATCTAAGGTACCATTTTGGTAACCCTCCTCTGAACCCTTTCCAACAATTTAGTGTCTTTCCTTAGGTGACAAGCCCAAGACTGAATATAATACTCCAAACATGGCCTAACAAGTGACCTATACAATGAAATTATAAACCCTTGAGAATTGCATTCAATATTTCTTTATATACAACCTAAAATCAAAATTCCCTACCACTACCAACAGCATACTGCTTTGATGGCTTAAGAGACTGTTCAATCATTACACCAAGATCCTTGCATTTATTATAATTAAAACCCATCTGTCATTTATTTGCCCAACTCACTAAATGATGTAAATCCTTTTGTAAAGCAGCAGCATCTTCTTCACAGCCAGCAATACCAAAGACATTGTATGTATGTAAAAATGACTCGTTTGGGTTGAGAAAATTTTTTATGTAGAGAAGCGAACAATGTTTCGACCTTCTTCGATCATTGTCAGGTTCACATAAAGAACGAAAGAGGTAACTGAAACAAGCAGTTTCTACATATATATTTTTTCTACAAGTGAGTTTTCTCGACATCACTGACCAAAGACATTGATATCATCAGCAAATTTAAGTAATTTATTGAACCTTATTTATATGTTATTGATGTAAATAAAAAAACAGAATGGTCCTTAGACTCTGAGGTACCCCAACTGTGACATTAATTCCAGTTTCAGTGGACTCCATTTATAACAACCCCATGCTTTATTCTGTCAAGCCACTTTTCTATTCAATTAGTTAACTTACCCCTCAAACCTATAGAGATAAGCTTCTTTACAAGCCTTTTATGTGGCACTCTGTAAAGTACTTTCTTAAAATTCAAATACACTGAATCTAAACTCTTGCCCTCATCTACATATGCAGTAGCATTTTCAATATATATCAAAAGATTTATTTGTAAGGCAAAGTTTAGTCTCAGTGAAACCATATTCATTATCCAGTGTTAAATGATTTGCAAGTGTCTTTTACCATACTTTCCAAACCTTTCTACACAACTGATGTAAAACTAACATGCTTATTATTACTGGGATAACTTCTGTTACATCCCTTGAAGATAGGCGTCACATTAACTAGTTTCCAATCTGTTGGTACTTGCCCACTATTCAAAAAATTTGTGACATGTGGCTTACATATCCAATCATCGACCTCCTTTAAAGCTCTCTGGAAAACACTATCTGCCCCAGAAACCATATCATTCTTTAAACTTCCCAATTTTATTTTAACAAGCTCAAGATTTATGCAATTGTCTTGTTGAACTATGTTTTCATGTATCAATTGCTCAAGACGAGGAATACTGCTAAAGCCTTCATATAATGGCATGCTTATTGTATCAAACAATGTAATTCTTCAAAAACAAAACTAAAACCACTTACTGATACATCATACAAATACATTTATGCTAGTAACTCAGGCAGAATTACACATGAAACAAATAAATAAATGGTGAGTGAAGTCTAAACAATGAACAACACAAAATACGAAAATAACTAATAAGTTATAAGACATATTACAACATGGTCACCCAGATACATGCAATCCAATTGCCAGGACCTATCTACAAATAATATAGCTTAAAGCACTGATAATGAACTAAGTATCAACTGAAAAATAATTTTAATCTATAAGAAGTTGATCTGCTATTAAAACCAAACTGGTCTAAGTTATGAAAACTTAATTTCATTAACAAATACTGGGAGAAAGCTTTTTTTTTTTTTTAAAAAAAAAAAAGAAACTTGGGAGAAAATTACATTTTGTGATAAGATTTATCTTCAATTTCTGAGTAAAACATCTCTTGTTATAGGTATGCACAATGGTCATTTTTGTTTTTCCACTCATCAACTGGAAGGATATACAATCTATTAGCTTATATATCATATTGTTAATAGTAAATCACGCTGTGCATTACAATCAACGTGTATTAAATATACAGATCTTTAGCTTGCAATTTATACAGTAATTTTAGTTCTTACTTGGTCAGTATTAAGTTATACAGTAAGTAACTATATTTAAATAAACCTCTTGATTGATAAGCTTGGATTTAAAAATTAAATTGTTTCTATGCAAAAGAGTACTGATATATATAAATATATCATTATATGATACACGGAGTATTAGAGGATAAACTGGACAAACCATGAAAAAATTTCTAGTTGGGATCACTGTTTATTCTAATGTAGTAGACTATTTTGCCACCATATGAAACTACTACTTCATAATCTAAGAAGCAATGAGCTGGATTTTTACGATTTTTGTTTTCCTTTTGTCCTAGAAATTTCCCACAAGAACAGATGAAACTTTGATCATGGTGGCACCTTTAGGTAAAAAGAAAACAAACATACAAAAAAAAAAAACTAATGTGAAGGGAACGAAAGTACAGCACATGAACAAATATGCACAATTATCTTTATGACCTGATCTGATAACGGATTAAACAATTGTCAAAGCCCTGTGTGCAAACAATTAATTTTGAAATCCTTGTTTCATGTTATTCTTACATAGTTTTATCTCTTTATCAAGTCCTGTAAATCTCACTGATCCCTGACAGTGTGGCAAAATTGTACACATTGTATGATCTGAAAATCTGTATTTGTTCAGGTGATATACCTTTAACTTAACAAATCCCATGTGCACACAATAAATATAGAGCTGGCAGTATCTGAGAATAAAATTTGTATAACATTATTTATATTTTGTCAATGTATACATGTAAAATTGTACATGGACCAGTTTTTTTGTTTTTTTTAAATTTTACAATAAGGGAGATTCAATCTCTTAGAAAATTAAGAAATACAAAAGGGAGTCTAATCAACCCATTTTATAAAATAGTTTATTTTATACAAATACATTTTCACAAAATATTTTAATAATGCCAGAATGACGATTTGATTAGTTAAAACAAATCACTAACAAACTCTGTTCCAAATTAACTGTGTATGTCCTTGTATGTACAAGTCTATTTAACTTGACACAAATATAATTTGTCATCGAGAAATATAACTAATCTCACATAGCGCTATCTGTTATTAATTTTTAATAAATTAATGTGCTAGAAATAAAATTTAAAAAAATTAACTGTTATAGCAAGACACCTATAATTTTGATCGAGTCAAATAACTTAACCTCAAGTATACATAAATTTCAACAGATGATGCAAGTAATATATTACACCAATTTTAAGGAAGCAAAAAAAATAATTATCAGATTTAAAAATGTTACTTTTGGCTAAAATGGAATCATGTACACATAAAGTATGAAGATAAACTTCATATAAAAGAACCTGAGTATGATAACACAAAATTATCCACAAAATCAAAGATTAAATACCATTCTTTGGAAACATTCCAACAGGCTGCAATCTAAAATGTTTAAAATCTTTGAACAATTTTGTTTTTATATTTAGACAGCAATTTTATTAATAGCAAAAAAAGACAAATAAAACATATTTACTGCAAAAATGTTTCTTTTCTTACCAAGTAAGGATTCCTCTCCTATATTTAGTGATTAAATATTTATTTGAAAATGTGGTAACTAACGCTACAGTAATGAAAAGTAATTAAAGTTTTGCAAGTTAACAATGATAGAATCAATGTTTTAAGCATTATAAAATTTTTACACACATATACACAGGGAATAAGTTGTGAAAATGACAAAGTTTGACAGAACTACAAACAATAAATTGTAACTGATGTTATAAGTTATGTAGTAAGTATGTATCTAAATCATCAGAAAACAAATAATCTAGCATTGATTTAAACTTTTTAATAACAGTTATAAAAGAATACTCAATTGAATTCAGTTTATTTAAGGCAAGCCTGTGTGTATTCAGTTTTCTGTTACTTCAAAATTTCTTTTCTCCAAAGTTAGTTTCTAAGGAAAACAAAGTTGTTGTGGAATAAGTTCAGGAATACATCAGGTCTGACCTTGGTCTTCACTGTCACTGGTGGTGTCTGGAGACAAACATACACAGAGAACACTTATACTGAAACTATTAAATAGTAGATCTAACAAACAATGCTCTGAAACAATAGTAAATACTGGCAAGGAATATTAACATATTTAAGAATTAAAAATGCTGTTTTTGCCCACTAAACAAATTATCCTTGTGTATAAACAGCAGTTACTAATTTGGTATTTCTATATCTAAGATATAAAGTGAAATTAATTAACAGAATCAAAGAGGAAAAAGAAGCAGATAAAATGCTTTCTACACTCTCACAAACCGAAGTGTTTTGGAATGCTTCGGCCTTAGGCTTACTTCAGGTAAAGAACCAAATACATCTGATTAATATGGAGAATAAGTTGGAAATCAAATTTTTAAACATAAGGCATGCAGGCACAGGATGAGACAGGTCAATAATATATAAAAAAATAAAACATTATTGGCAAAACAAAACATAAGATACACATGTGTACAATACAAACGTTGCAAAATAAATTCAGTTAGTTAATAGTACAGGAAAGTATGTTTTATTTACTTTCTTTCTCTTGTTTAATTGTATGAACCAACTACTATGTTTACTGCTATACACATAAGAAAGACGAACAAGTTGATTAGTGTCTAAGTACTATTTTTCCATTTCTTTAACCACCTAACGTCTATCTTAATTTTTATTCCATTATTTTTACTCATAATAGTTCAAACTCTCATGAGGGTAGAGAGTACACATAGAAAGTTCTTACCTCCTTTCTTTCCCTGATATTGGTGTCTACGTAGTCTATCATACAAGTCTTCTTTTGTTCCATACAGGCTAGCATTGCTTCGAGCCAAGCTGTTGGTTTTAGCATTATGTAGACCTTCTGAAAAATTGATATGTTTTAAAAAGTTCAGCACATTCACTATTACAATAAGAAAATCATTACAAAAATATCAGTGTCAAAACTGTGCAGTCAGAAAAAACATTTCAACATCGACATATCATAAATACAAAAGCTAACCCTAAGTACTTAAAGTTAACATAAATTGGAAAATGTTACTTTCTCTACCTTTGAATTAATCTTGTAAATATTAATTTTTAAAATATTTTAATAAAACAGGAAAAACTTTCAGTTTTATATAAAATTAAAATATTTGAAGAGGTTAGTTAAAAAGTAAAAATAGCTTTGTAATAAAACAAGAAAAAAATACATATTTCACAATATAATTTAAATTCTCTATACAAATAAACTAAAACACAATGTCATGAATTTACTTGTACACCTCTACAACTGAGATGAGTTTAAAGACCCAGTGTAGAACTGATGGATGTTTCACAATATTTACACCTTTAATATTAACATTTAAAGGTATAGAATACATTAACACAGAAAATCACTTTAAAACAGAAATTCTTAATATACCCACACACAATTAGTTCAAAGATTAAGTTAGAATATTTGTTCAATGAAACAATAAACAAACATGGTTAGTTCAAATGTATAAAGTATAAATTTTAACCTCAGAGATTTGTTAGTTGCATAACATAACAGTGCGATGACAGATTTTAAGACTTAATAATAACAATACAAAGTTCATATTTCTATTAATGAAAACAAATATATATATATAAGAATTCATACTTGTTGAAAAATATGCCCAATAATCAACCTAATTCAAGCTTTAATTATCAAGAGAATCAGTGTGAAATTTAAATCAATATCTTATACATGAATCCTAAAACAATTACATTTTTTTAAGTCAGATTGCTAGTGTTCATCGCTAATGATAATAATACAACGATCTACCTTTCATGTAAGTTTCATTGTAAAAGTTTGGCATTTCCCAACCGTCGTCATCATCATCATAATAGTGAGCATATGTGCTGTGATGGGATGGAGCAATGCTTTCAGCATATGGAGCTGGAGCACCATAGAAGAAGTTACTCTGAGAACCAGTGAAGTCTACAGGAGGTTGAGGTGGTGGGAGGGCTTTCTTTGACTTATTTTTCCATGAAGCTCTATTTTAAAAGTTTAAGATGTTGCTGCTTTTACATTACATAGGGTTTACTATGTTTAAATAAAGAACCATGATACAAGTTTGTAGTGAAATATATTTGTTAAAGCCACTAATAGTGAGCAATGAAGCTGTGAATTATAGTTAGCTTTTACATAAAGTATACAGTTATGTTTTATGAATGTAGTAGCAGACTAATGTATGTTATTAGATACTGATGAAAAATATCAAACTAAAGTATATATGCTTAGCTATTCATATAAGTACAAATTGGATAATTTATAAAATTACCTCTTTATACAGTTAAATGTTTTTAATACTACTACAGATTTAACATATTCAGTTAGCTATTTCTCAAAATTAATAAGTGGTTTACTATAAAACTGTAATAACTAGAAATTAATTTTGATTATCTGACTATTTTTGTGACAATCAGTTTAATCCATTGGTAGAAGAGTTTGAAAACAGTAACAACTGTAGACTATAATTTCAATTTCTAAATTTAATTGATTGATTTTCTTATGTGACTATATCAACCAGCTTTGCTAACTCTACTTTAAGAATACCAATAACAATCAATTAAATACTTCAAATTATTCAATTAAAATGCTCTAAAATAGGAAAAAATAAAGAAGAGAGACCTGAGCTTTCTTTTCAGAGATTATCAAGTTCTACCATAGGAAGAAGAAACCCAAACTGTTTCAGCAGTTACCATACTCTACCACAGCTTTCATCACAATTCATTTGTGAGCTTACTTAGTATAACAACTGATAATTTTAAGCCAAAGAATAATTCAATACTGAAAAGAAAAATACTGCAAAATAAATAAGAAAGAAAGTTTCTTAACATTTGGATAAAGAGGTACAGATAAATGTAATACCATATTTTACTGGTTTTTAATCACATTGTCCAAGATAGTGATATTCTAATCTTTCAAAGTAAGTTTCAGTTTGTGGTTTCCTTGTTTAGTGAAAACCTTATGAGTATTCTAGGTACTAAAAAAAACACGTACCTAACACAGATCATCCAAATTAGTAGTACAATGATGATGATAAAAATAACTGCACCAGCAATGCCTCCTGCAATGTATACAAACTCTGATTTTTTCTCACACTTATCTCCATAGAAATTAGTTAGGCAGTCACACTTGGGTTTGTTCGATTCAGGTAACACAGAGCAAGTTCCTCCATTATCACAATAATTGTCACAGATATCTACAAACACCAGAAATCATGAATGATAAGTTGATTAAATAGAAACAATACTCAAAACATGAGTTATATTTTTAAGATGTTAGAAAGAAGTGATACAAACTTCACCAGTTGTTAATATACTCCACTATAAATAAAAGAGAGACAAATTTTTAACAATTTATCATGCACTGTGACGAAAAGAAGTGATCTGGTTAGCATGATCTGCCACAGAGATGTGTAAACTGTTAAAACAATCTAATCTTTTTTCTGTAATCATATGGCTCATTGAAAGGAAAAGTGGTCCAAATCGTTTTATTATTCAACACAATCTACTGCAGAAATATGTGATCTGGTTAATATGATATGCCATATAGTGAAATTCAAACTGTTAAAAAAGTTACCATGCTTTACTTCAGCAATACATTGTCTATTTAACATGTTCTACCATAAAAATAAATCCAAACTATTAAAATAAGTTATCATGATCTAACAGAGGGAGAACTCATCCAATTCTTTTAAACAGTTACAAAGCTCTACATATGCTCTAAGTAATGCAAACATTTTAAATATTTATCATTTTCTATTATAAAGAAACCAAATTAAATTTTCTTAATTAGCTACCATGCTCTACAATAAGAAAAAAAAGAAAATATACTAAGCTTTATTTTTAGAGATTATCAAGTTCTGCCACAGGAAGAAGAAACCCAAACTGTTTCAGCAGTTACAATACTCTACCATAGATCCAACAAGATACTTTTACAGATTACCAGCAATTTAAGTTATCTGAACTGTTATTATGCTACTTCTAGAAAACCATGTAAACATTCATCATAAGAAAAGTTTACATTTTAATGTAATTCTCTTATGCCTAAAAATCCATTTTAAATGTAAACATATTGTTCTTACACAAAAACAAAACTTGACAAATATTCTCATTCAAGGCACTATCAATACAAATTCCAGTTCAAGGCTGCCTTTTTCTTTTTAGTAGAAAAATTAGGCCATTGGCAGTTTTGTTTTTATGTAGTAAACTCAAAAGATTCATTCTGAAAGAAGTGAATCCTTAAAATTAGGAAACTGATTCTCCACGGTTTATACTAAACTATACAATTACCATTGTATAAATACTTAAAGTCAATTCAAAATGAACATCTATTACATATAGAACTTCCTGGGTAAAAGTAAGAAAACTGTATGCTGATAACACATGTTAGATTTTACTTTTAGTTTTTGGGTATTAAAGATACAGCATATAAACTAATGAGATAAGCTGAACTATTTACTAATAATTTAAGTCTCAGTATAAAAAGAAATAAACTACATGACAAATAAAAACTTTTGAGAAACAACTGAGTAAATTTCACTCATACTTACATATACATTCATTAGTTTCTACATTTAACTTGTATTGAGGTTTACATTCACAAGAGTATGTATCAGTTTCTTCTCTGAACACACAGAAAGCATTAGCTTGACAAAGTCTCATGTGACCATCAACTAGACAGGGGTTAGAACAAGCTTGTTCACTGGTAGCACCAGACCCTTCAGTAGTTGTGTCAGGTGGGCAAGGCTGACAAGACGTGTCCCTTTGCTCTCTGTCCTGATATGTGCCCTTTGGGCAGGCCATGCAATGCTCAAAAGTGTTGTTGAGAAAGTAGCCTGGGTTGCACACCTCTGAAAAACAAACAAAAAACATTGAATATACAAGTACAGTCAGGTAACCTGGAGTTGATTCCAAAATAAGTGTACCCAGAACAAAATCTTTCACTAAGCATACCAATACAGACTGTCTTTGGCTTTATATTTAAATTCTAAAATACTGAATCAAACGCATGTGTACAGGAAGAAATATATACTTAAAATGCTAAAAAAGGCACAAATAAAATAGGTCATTACAATCTTTTTAAAGGAAATATTGTGAGCAGTCTTTTATTTTTTTTTCTTCATTCTAAGAACTATTTTCTACTGTTGAAACTTCATGGAAAAGAATCATTTCAGACTTATAAATGAACATCTCAGTATTTTTCTTACCAAGAGAGCATTCATCTTGCCTGGTTGCACCTACAGAAGTTGTTGTTTTACCAGAAGGACACTGTACACAAGCTGCCATTCCTCGGGTTCTGTAAAACCCTTGTGGACAAGGTTCACAGTTTCCACTACTAGATAGCTGCAGACCACTAGCACATTCCTCTGAAAAAAGCAAAAAATATGCCATTTACAAAAAAATGGGTAAAAATTAAGGACATAGAATCAAGTGAATCAAAACAGCTTTAGGTCAAAAAATTCAAAATCTCTTTCACTATTAATACATTTTATAATAGAAGTATCCTTATGAAATAACTTAATTCTGTTGTTTCACATTTTCTTTGGTAGTTTAATGAGAGAAAATAAATAATTTTTTTGAAGAAACACTTATAATTTCTATTCCAATTTCTCTTAACTCAAATTTTTATGATCAGCTATAAGCAAGCAATTTAAGTAAACTATGCACCTTATTTAGCAACTTGCCCTTTGTCAAGGATCTTGAGGGGATACATTAAAAAAGAGGAAAAAATAATTAATGAAAAAGTAAAAACAGTAAACCTGAATGCTATCTATAGTTTAAAGAGATATTTTTTAATACCTCGACATTCTTGATGAGATACTGCCGTGTTACTACGAGTGGTGAGACCAGGACCACAAGGAATGCAGCTGAAAGACCCTTCCTGAGACTGGTAGAGACCATATCCACATGGTCGACACAACCCAACAGTTTCATCATAGTATTTACCAGCAGAACAACGTTCTATGTGTATAAAAGAACATTCATGGATGATATATAAAACTCTGAAGTTCACAATCAATGTTTAAAAAGAAAAACTAAAAGATTCAACAAAATTTACAAAATATGAAATATAAATATGTGTTCTAAAAGCATATTGTTTTACAGCAGGTGTACATATGTAATAATAAAAATTTTAATTGAATAACCTTTGCATTCACTGGATGACCTAGCACCACTGGAAGCAGTCACCCCTTTCTTTCCAGCAATTTCTGGACATTGTTTGCAAAAAAGTTGACCCATTTCATTTTGATAAGTTCCACTAGGACAAGAAATGCAAGACAAGGTGTTGTTGTTGTAATAAGTGCCTTGGCTACAGTCAACTAAAAAAGAACAAATATTATTACTACAATTTTAAAGCAACGACCAAGACATTTTAATATCTTATTTTTTAAATACAATTTTAATGTACTTTTTCTATGCATAATGTAACATAACACTTTAATTTTGAAAGTATAAACATTTCTTTTAAAGGGCTAATTTTTTCATTAAATATATATATATATACATACAAGTCACTGAACACACAAGATAGATGATGAAAAGACCATTTACCATAGCAACATCAGGTGATATGTACATATATCTATATATACAAGTCAATGACACAATAAAGATTATATTATTCCCTCTTAATTCTTTGATACGCAAACATTACTTTATTCAGGGTAATAATAATTATAATAATAGCATTTTACTTTGTAAAAAACAACAGTGCATATCACAAATACCTGTTTAATTAATAAGAATTAATTATAACTTAATACTGTAGAAAATAATTCACAATTTAAATGAGGAAACCTAATTAATAATATCTTCAAATCTTCCATATATGGAAGGTTTATGGGCAATACGTATATACTAATACAGTCATTACAAATATTACGTAGTCTCTCAAAAACTAACCACAATACAGTAGAGGGTACAGCCATTTTACTGAGCATTATAAACAACTAGACTTGGCTCATTTTAGTGGTAGAAATATGCCATCATAACAGAAGATATAATCACACCATACATTTGGGATACAGCAATCTCACAGTCCATTATCAGATAAGACTATTCCACTTAACATCACAGTTAATAAAGTACAGAAGTAAAAGAAACAGCCACACTTACCACAATTGGGTGGTACAACTACCTTTCCAGCCGGACAAGCAAAATCTGTCACCATGGTGAGGGAAGTTAAGTCAGGTCTTACGTTAGGAAGTGTATTTCTTACATCAAATGCTGAATCTTGCAATACTGCCATTTCAACTACATTCTGCACGGTAGACTTTTCTTGTGTGTTTAGGTTTGTTACAGGGTCACTGCAAGTTACAGTTAACAGCTGATGTTACATTCCTCAAGTAAACATTCTACATTTATATAAATATATTCCCATTAATTTGGCATAAGTACAAAACTCCATTTGATACTTTTGCCCCAGGGGGGACTTAAATATGATACAAATCTGTTTAAAATAAAACATACAAAATTAAAGGTTGAGGTTTATATATGAATAACTTCAAAATGCAATTCCAACTTATGCAAGATGATATGTGATACAATCTTCATTTGAACATACTAAAACACATGCTTACAAAAAATTATTTACAGCACAAGTTATCACTCCAAAACCCTCACAGGTGCAAATTTTTATGCACAATAGCAACTGTGGCCTTAAATTCTCATAAGGTGAGATAACTAATTTGGTGGAAGTTTTAAAGTTGCCTATTTATTGAAGATTATTAAATACGAACAAACAAAATTTAATTTTTGAAGCACAGAATTATTTAATAGCATTTTATGTGAAAACTGTCTCTGATGTTTTTTGGTGACAACAGATGCAAAAAAGAACAAACAAATCTGGTCTTATCTTTTCTTCTTTTTACACTACTGTAAAGGTAGATTCACAAAATTTTTACGTTTCATTTTTTAAAAAATCAAAAGTAAACAAAATAAGCTTACTCATTGGCAGGAAAAGCAATTTCAACAATATAAACTTCATCATTGTCTAGCTGTCGAGCAACACGTCTACGCTTGTTGCATACTACATTGACCATCAAGCCACTACATGAGCCAGGTGTCAAATCAGTACATATATGCCAGTTTCGATTCACATCAAGTAAGCTATCAATTACTCGAGCCCGCAGTATCTTTTTTCCTGACTCAGAGCACACTACAGATGTAGGAAAACTAAGAGCCACTCGGAAAATTCTCTGAGCTGGGCTTTTGGCTGTAAAGAAATGTAATATAATTTAATTTTTCCTTAAGCTGACAAATCACTTGTCTTTACTGTAAATAACACATTGTAAAAAAATGATTTTCGTTTTAAAAACTTCAGTAATTTTAATTCACTATTTAAAATTTTCATCCTGCTGAGAAAAGTTTAGATCACAAATTGGTAAAACATTATAATCCACGCACAATTACTTTACCAGTTGTCATAGTATGTAAAAGAACATACATACTTGTCAGCTGTCGAATGGAGATTAATATACACAATTTCATTTGTCCACAAACACTATGAATTAACATATTTAGCGTGCTTACGTGCACAAGCAGGGAAGATGAGTTGAGTCCCAGGATCAGAGGTTGGCCGCCAGAACCCTTCAGCCCCACACGTATAGAAATCTGCTACTGACTGAGAGAATTCCTGCCCTTCATCACAGAAGATCTTACAGGCCTTGAAACGCCCACCAGGACCCCAATCAAAACAATGATGTTGACCAGCAACTGGGGGCAAAGGAACTGGGCAAAAGTCACCTGTTTAATAGCAATTGGAAAAAACAGCAACACTTAAGGAAGAGTTTTTCAACCAAATCATCAAATTTACAAGCATCTACCATACTTATGAAAACTACCATATTCAGTTTAATTAAGCTTATCTATACAACACTTATAGATTAATGCTTCAATATAATCAATACATAAATATTAAAGATGTACAATTATCATCTAAGAGATACTGCATATGTAAAAAAAAAGCAATAATTTTACTATACTGCTTTTATACTGAGTAGCCATGCCTATCAATTGCTATGTTTACTTAAATATTACACTTTTAAAAGAGTTGATATTGCTGAGTTTTGTTGATTCAATTCAAGATTGAGATAAACAACTACCAAACCCTCTTGAATTTGTAACAGTTCTTTATCATCAGATTGAGCCAATGTAATAAATTTTTCACTGATGATAGTTAACTACATTCTATAACATGTTGTGTGATACAAGCTCTTAACTTTCCCAAGAATATGCTCTTTTCTCTGGGTTAAGAGACACACAGTAGTAAAACCTGTGTCCCTCCATACAAGGGAAGAATAAGATAATTCTTAATTTAATGGATAATACACTCACACTTGTATGTTCAACATAAATTATCTCTTCTGCAGTTGTTTTTCTACATACCAAATTAAAACTTGTAGAGAAGCATGTTGCTTCTTGAGGATAAGTCAAACTGGGTAAGTAGCCTGATTCATCAGTTGCTTCTATGTAGAATAAGTTACAGCAGTCTGTTTATCAGTATTTGCTGTGTATGTTATGTTAACTTACAACAGCCTGGTTCATCTTTAACTGGTGTGTAAAATAAGTCACAGAAACCTGGTTCATTAATGACTTCTGTGTAAGACAAGTCACAGAGGCCTGATTTGTCAGTAGATTTTGGGCAAGATAAGCAACAAATTAGAATTAAACAAAGAAATTGATTTGATTGATACCATAATAAATGTTACCATTATATTATATATATTAGAATTTCATTGTTAGTTAGATTTACTGCCTAAATGTAAATAATTTTTTCCACAATAGCTTCTGTTACTTTTAGTTTCACTAAGAGGTACATATCTATATACACAGTACTACACTGTTCAGGCTCCACAGCAAACACTGCTTGAATTACAACTTAATTCACAGAGATGAGGTAGAATGTTAAATACAATATTTAGTTTTTGTAACCTGCTGTTTTCACTGGTGATGTTCAGCTTGGCTCATTGAGCAGTGTGTCAAGTATAGCACCCAAAACAATATGACCTGCTTATATGAAGAGTTAGTGTTTACATTTATTGGCTCAGTAGCATGATGAGTCTCTGATCCATCAGTCGCTGCTATGTAAGTTACTTGATAAGCCTCTGGTTCATCAGAAGCTGCAATGTAAGTTACTTGGTAAGCCTGTGGTTCATCAGCAGCTGCTATATAGTTCATTAGATAAGCCTCTGGTTCATCAGTAGCTGCTACGTAAGTCATTTGATTTTATTCTGGTTCAAGAGCAGCTGCAATGCAAGTTATTTAATGAGATTTGGTTCATCAGTAGTTGCTATGCAAGTTACTTGGTAAGCCTCTGGTTCATCAGCAGCTGCTATATAGTTTACTAGATGAGCCTCTGGTTCATCAGCAGTTGCTATATGAGTTACTTAATGAGCCTCTGGTTCTTCAGTAGCTGCAATGTAGTTTACAGAAAAGCCTCTGTTTCATCAGTACCTGCTGTGCAAGTTACTTGATGAGCCTCTGGTTCATCAGTAGCTGCTACGTAAGTCATTTGATTTTATTCTGGTTCAAGAGCAGCTGCAATGCAAGTTATTTAATGAGATTTGGTTCATCAGTAGTTGCTATGCAAGTTACTTGGTAAGCCTCTGGTTCATGAGCAGCTGCTATATAGTTTACTAGATGAGCCTCTGGTTCATCAGCAGTTGCTATATGAGTTACTTAATGAGCCTCTGGTTCTTCAGTAGCTGCAATGTAGTTTACAGAAAAGCCTCTGTTTCATCAGTACCTGCTGTGCAAGTTACTTGATAAGCCTCTGGTTCATCAGTAGTTGTAATGTAAAATAAGTCATAAGCTGAAGGATATTTACCTTGCAATACATAAAAGACATAGAATTTTCTGCATTGAAAAGTGTGTTTATCATTAGCTGTATCTGGTTTGTTCCAGTAAAATGTGAAAACTGACACTTACCAAGAACATGAATACGGAAGTGACATTGAGCTGCATTTCTAGCTTCATCAGTAGCTATGTAGGCTAAATCATAGGTTCCACGCATGAGAGTTTGCCCTGTAATAAATAGTCATTACAACTGAAGAAAGGTTGGGAAAATTTTTTTTTATCATTAATATAAAGGACAAGTATGTCAGGTTAATTGAGGCATGTTTCTAAGAAAAACTGGTACTTTTAAATATATCATTTGTTTTTAAAATCTGATAAAAATGTGATACATAGCTTTTCAAATAACATTAAAAACTTACTAAAGACAGGCAATTGTCACTTTTGAAATTCAGACTTTTTAATAACTATGTTGTTAACACATTTTTAAAAACTATCATCAGGTACTTAATCCTTTATACCAACATCTTATCAACGTAAAATGAAAACTTTGGAAAGTCAACCACACTTTCTGTGTAGATAGACATCCATTAATACAGTATCATCTCATTAAACATTTTTATTCTAAATATTAATATAATTCAGTTAATGAGTATAAACACCAAACTTACCAGGTCGTAACCCATTCCTCTCGATTACCTTAATGGAGTGCAGATTATCAGAAAACCGTGGCACATCCCAATTGATGACAGCTGTCATATTCTGTGTGACTACCCACATATCTGGGGGGCAAAAAGTAACTTTTGGTGGCAATTTGTCTTTCTCAAGTACATGACAGTCATCCCCACTGAATCCAGTGGAGCAGATCCTCTCACCACAACTGCCTGGACCTTCTCTTTCTACTGTTCCCTGAACCCTGTAAGGGTAATAAACTTACTAAACAGAACAAGGCAAATCCTCTCTGTACAATGTCTAGAATACAAGGTAGTCAAACTGTATAACTCGAATTTGAAGTACTTTGAATGAGATGAGAACTCGGGAGCAGTTAAAAGGTAGTTTTAAAACAGCATCAGGTTGCTACAAATCTGTGCAAAGGCAGCATAGGATAATTTTGACTTTTTTTGTTAGTAACAAGAATAAATAGACATTTATTATAAAAGCAGAAAATACTTTTTTTTGTATTCAATAACATATGACTCCTCTATATAAAAAATCCTAGGAATTCCATGACACTACCCACCATCCAGTTCTTTTATTATTAACCATCTTGTTAGCTGTATTGTCCTCACCTTCCTGAAGTTTACAGTCAATCAGTTAAGCTCTTCCTATTGTTCCAGTTCTTGTCTAAAAAACTGTATCCAAATTCTAACATGAAATATATTAGGGAGTTATTTCCCACACCTACTTAGTGGGTTTCTTGTTTACTGAATAATCAGACCGTGGCAGAGTAACAATGCTTTTACCCTCTTTCCATTTCAGGTGTTATTTGTTTACTTATATCATATTTGTATATTGTTCATATGGTAATACATAAATGAAATGAAACATTATAAAATAAAGAAACTTTAAAAATAACAACAAAAAAGTAGGCTTTTCATAACTTGTAGCCAGCCTATCTTAATGGCAACTTTAAAATTGTACATTACCAACAATCTACTAAAGATAAAAAATACCAATAATATTATTTTCTTGCAACTGACAATTTTGTTTTAAAAAGGGTGAAGTACTAATAATCTACTAAAGAGAACATATCAATCATAACCATTTCATTTTACTGAGTACTTTATAAAGTATGCAGCAACAATGAGAAACAGAAAAAAAAAATACCGATCATAGCCAGTCCATCTCAACAACAGTCCATCAAAAATCACTCCCGCACTCTTACAACTACGAAACTGAGAGGGTATATCTAATGTCATATCTAAAGGCCTTCCCCAAATGTTGACTCGGCTAATGCGTCCATGGAATCCCTTCTGTACCATTGCTTTGTTTTTCTCATCCAGAGGGGCACCAAGATTCACCCAAGCACTAAAAGTAAGATGATAATTTTACACAATTCAATAAATCAACTACACCCACAAATAATGTTAAGTCATAATAACACTAATATCACTTCAAGTAAAATATAGTCTTCTCTAGAAAGAAACAATTATCATCACATTCAGACCAGATACAATATTAAACACTTTCCATAACCTATAAAACTTGAAAATGTTTGTAGAATGTGAATTAATATAATTTCAATACTTTAAATACAAAATTAATAATAATAAAATAAAGGAGTGAGAATTCAATTTCATTATTTAAAGATTATTTTAAGGTATTAAACTGATTTATTACCATAGAAATAAAAAGTCTAAAATGGCTTAGTGCTTATATCATCAAATACTAAAAACTTTATCTGTAAATTTATTATTGTGATACTGACATCCCATGAGCAGCATCACAAGTTTGTGTTTGTCTCAAAAGTGGCTTAATGAGCATGTTATGGCAAACTAGAGTTTGTTTTGCAAATTTAACACTGTGGTTATGGGATGTTGAGGTAAGCCTCATAATGCATCTGTACATCAAAAATGGCTTAATAATCACATTAAGGGGAACTATAGGTTTTGATCTGTAAACTTAATACTATAGCAATGTGACATCAAGTTGAACCTTATTATGCACGTAAACATGAAAAGTGGCTTAATAATTGCAATATAGAGAACCATAGGTTCTGATTCATAAACTTATTATTTTGGTAATGTGACCTAAGACACCTCACAAATGTATACGTTAAAATAAGTTTAGCTATCACACTATGGAGAACTAAAAGGTTATGAATTTTAAACTTACTATTGTGGCAAAGTGGTATCAACATGAATCTCATCATGGGTGTACTTAGGTACAGTTCGAGCAACAGCTGTATCAGTGATAAGAGTTATTGTCTTTTTCATGCTGTCCCAAATTACAATAATATGATGCCATTGGCCATCATTGATGGGCACATTCTTCAAGTAGGGAATAAATACATTAGCATCCATGTTGGAGAACAGAGAGACAAATACGCCTGATTCATCAGCCTGAACCAGAATCTTCTTACCAATAGGAAGATGAGGAGAGCTGAAAGAATATAGAAAAGAAATATACATTTTTTTTCTTCTTCATGATGAATGAACCTCAAGTTAAAAGTGCCACCTGTTTCCAATAGCTATAAATCAGAAAATATCAGAATATTCAAATCATAATTTACAATTTTATTTTTAACCAATGGATTAAAATGCAATAATGTTTAACTTTGTGCTATTAAATACTCAAGATGTTTATTACATTAAATTTTCACTTTTTCTTTGGGGATAAAAATTACATAAAGTTTATTTTCTAATCTTCAGATATTTATTATATCAAATATGTCATTAAAGTTCTGTTGTCTTCTATTTATCAAAAACTGGTACTGACTCAATTCACCAAGGTTCATATAATTATATATGAAGTAAATTAGTTAACTATTTGCCAGGAACATGCAAGAATACTCAAGTTAGTACCAGTATTTCATATTTAAATTTCTTATATTATTTGATGTTCTCAAGTTAAATAAATTTGTTCACATTTATCACATTAGTCTGAAGTAGATTTATTAAAAAATAACAACAACATACCATTCTCCATTGAAAAGGCATAAATGATAAATGTTCAACAAAAATGTAGCCTGCTTAAGAAACTAATGTAGGTTAAATAACTAACAAAGTAATTTCAACATTAATCTCTCTAATACTTCCATAAACACTTACTCAACACTGTAAAGTGTAAAAAATGTTCCAGAGTGTTCAGGGCTATTATATTGGACCCACAGAGCAACTGTAAGGCTGTTTGTTCCTAGTTCAAATGGAGCAGCCAGAGCAACACTTGAAGATCGACTGTCATCATTTATGTATAAATCATAGCCAATGCTGATTGCTGGAGAAAAAGAAAATGTGTATCTATATATATACATAAACCTATGGTTAACATTTAGTTAGTGAAAGCTGCTTAATTTATTTTAAACAGTGTAATTTCAAAACCCTAAATTCATAGCAAAAAATTGTTAAGATCAGTTAAGAAGTAAACATGTAATACACATTAAGTTTGATTTTGGGTTTCCTTACTGATTATAAACATTTTTTGTTAAACTTTACAGTTTTAACAGTAAGAAAGAATATTTTTTGAAACATTTACTACATTTCAATCATTGGTGCATTTATTCTCAAGTACATAAGTACATATTTTTTAACAATAAAGGCGATATTTAGTATTTACATTTAACAATCTAACAATGTATTTAAATTAGAGAATGGATGCATGTGGTTGTCAATTTTTGTGAATTAACAGATTATTTATTTATAAATGAACAGAGAAAAGAAATAAAAAGTGAACAAATTTGAATATGTGGAATATCTTATGAGAATTATTTGCATAAGATTATGAATTACTGAGGGAAATAACAGTCAAAGAGATGTGCCTGGGCATTTATTAATTGTGAGACTGTTTTGATTTTGTTAATAAGACTTCTCTGACTTCTGCTAATGTATTGTTCACGTTTTAGTATGGCAACATTCTGTTAAAAAACTATGGTTGTTTCTGTTAATATGCTCATGAATTTGGGAAGGTGGTGTTCTATTAATGTAATGTTCAAGTTATGCCCTGTTTCATGTACATAAAATGCTGAGCAATTGTGACACTGTATTTTGCAAATGTTTCCTTCTGCGATGAGTTCTTTATATAATTTTCTTAACATGTGTTTAACTTTCATTCCAGGGGTGAAAATAGATCTAATAGTTATGTTTAAGTCATATTTATGTGCTAGTCTTTTCTAAATTTCTGATACAGGTATGCTGATATTTCTGATATACATGATTTTGAAAGTAATTAGTTTTACTTTGTTTTATAGAGTTGTTTGTTTGTCTGCTAAATGTTTTTTTTTTTTTTTAAATTCATTAATAATTTGTGTAGCTACTGTAATACCGAAGTGGTTTGTGTAAGTAAAGCATTGGGTTAAGTGTGCAGCTTATTCACCAATGATTTTTGTGGTGCTTATAATGTATGCTAAACTGAGGAGACTTTATAATGTATTTAATTTCTGTTGGATTACATGAGTAGAAAACTAGTTTTTATGTAATTTACACTGCATTAGTTTTTTCTGGTTGTTTATTTACAATTTTGCTCAAACATAAATAAGATATATCTGTGCTAGCCATCTGTAATTTAGCAGTTTCAGACTAAAGAGAAAGCAGCTAGTCATCATCACCCACCTCCAGCTTTTGGACTACTCTTTTACCACCAAATAATGGGATTGATTTTCACATTATAATGCCTCCACAGTTAAAAGAATGAGCATGTTTGTTGTTACAGGGATTTGAACCCATGACTTTCACATAATAAGTCGAGCTCCATAACCATTTAGACATGTCAAATGCTTGTGTGTTTTTTCTATGAATTTTTAGAGGTGAACCCTTGAAATGGTGATGTCAATGTTTAAAAATTTTTTCTGTAGTTATTTTCATTTTCAACTGGGAATGTATTTGTATTGTTTGTTTATGTGTTGAAGAAATTTTGTTTGTTCATCTTGACAAATAAAAACTACAAAAAATGTCATCTACATATCTAAACCAAAATGAAGGCATGAGTTATATTAAAAAAGTACAAATCTCTCTACTGAAAGTAAATAGATGTGTCTAGTTGTAACAGTCCAATTAAGGGGTTGTAACAAGGGGTTAGAGAGAATAGGGTTCCAACATTAATGATAAACATAAGGGCATTACTATCCAAACAATGTAAGTGCGGGTTCATTACTATTTAAATTGTATACTTTAGGAAGATTTCACCAATGACAGAAACGTCATACCTGTTTTAAAGATATTCTTCTTTACTGTAAAGGTTGTAACTTGGAGCAAACAAATTCTACAAATATAATTTGAAAGTTTCCTACATTGCGTATTTACTTCCTGAAATAACATCAAAACTGCCTAACTGTTTTTATCAAATATGTTCCTACCTTTAGCTGTTTCATCAAGCAGCTCACTAGTGACTGTGTTTGCATGAATATTCCTTCAATAAATTTTATTACACATTAATCTTTTAAAAGCATTATTAGTAAAAAAATCAATTACTTTTACGGCAATCTTCACCAGTCAAGTTAAATGGACATTTACAGTAGAATCCATTGGTCAAATCAATGCACGTGGCTGTTGGAGGACAAGATGTAGGTGTACAGTCTGGAATATCTTCTGTACAATGATGGCCAGTGAATCCAGGTGAACAGATACACCTGTAGTCATTCCCCAAGTCTTCACAAGAGGCACCATTCTGACAGACATGGTCAGCACATGCATCATATTCATACTGACATCCAATGCCAGAGAATTCAGCAGGGCAAGAGCAATTGAGTCCACTGCCATAATCCTTACACATTCCACCATTCATGCATGGGTTACCAATACATCTTTCAGGAGAGGTCTGACACCGTTTACCATCAGTTCCAGAAGGACATCTTAAAATTAGAAAAACAAAATTATAATTTGACGAGCTATTTAAAGCAAGAAAATAATTCCTGAAAATGAAATATCCACATAAAAATTGGACAAATCCATACATTGGACAAACAACTTATACATACATATAAACAAAATAACCATTAACAAAACAAAAAATTCCAAGTCATATAATCAGAAATGTTTAATTCAAAGTTATTTTCTGTTTTACATATTAGTGGCCTTTATTTGTCCATGTAAATCCATGTGTTTGAAAGGTCTGAGATTTATGTATGTAGTTACTAAGAAAACAAAATGACATTTCTCAAAATATTCTTTTCGTAAAGCTATAGCTATTTGCATGTATTGATGCAATTGATAAACAAAGTATAACATACATACATAGAGTGCAATAATAAGTCCAACTTACACACAGAAATAATCTTGGAAGAGATCTATACAGCTGGCATCATTCAGACATGGATCAGAGTCACAACCACCCATGTCCATCTCACACCTGTCTCCTGACCAGCCTGGAGGACACTGACACTTAAATCCATTGACAGAGTCAATACAAATGCCGTTATTGAGGCATGGGTTGCTGGCACACTCGTTTACATTGATCTGTAAGTAGGACAACATAAGTTAGCTACAACAAATGTGTGATTGATACCTTAAACAGTTATATGAAGCTTTTGGATTTTTTAAGAACATGTTGTAAGACATGGAAAATTTCTAGACATTTCCTCTTAATATTTCCATGGCTCAGTATATTTCTATGATACTTAAGGTGTTAATCTGGGAAAACTATATGATATAACAAACCTTATATTATAAAACTGTATGCTATTTACCTCGCACATTTCTCCAGTGTAACCTGGATTGCAAACACATTTGAACATGTTGTCCAAGTCAATGCAAGAGTCAGTACCTGGGGGATTACATGGACTGCTTACACATTCATCTACTTCTGCTTCACACTGCAAGCCCACATAGCCAGGTCGACACTGACAGATAAAACCATCTAGAAGATCTACACAAGTGCCTCCATTTTCACATGGTGATGTCTCACATTCATCAATAGTATGTTGGCATCTAGACCCAGTAAAACCAGTGTCACACTGACAACGAAATTCATCAACCAGGTCAATACACTGTCCTCCATTAACACAAGGATTGCTGGAACATTCATCAATATCTACATCACAGTTCTCACCAGTCCATCCTGGGTTACACACACATTCATGATAGAAAAGCCGATCAATACATTTACCATGGGCACAGGGTTTATTAGCACACATGTCCACCTTCAGGTGACATCGTTTCCCATAAAACCCAACTGGACAATCACAAGAAAAGTCATTGACTAAATCTGTACAGTTAGCACCAAGAAGACATGGTTTCTCAGCACAATCATCTGAAAACAATGACAAAAATTAATGACTTGAGCAACAAAAATTACAAAATCTTATTGTAGCTAAAAGGAAAGGCAACAATTCCATAAAATTCTGGACTCTTAAAAATTCAAAGAATTTCTGTTTTTCAATGCATAAAATAGCAAAAGATAATTGTCATGAGAAAGAGTCAAAAATATTTTTTTTTGTGAACTAGTTACTTTAATTATAATTTGTTAATCTATATAATGAACTTCATGTGTGTTCTATTATAAAAATATGTTTTTATATATAAAATTGCACTTACAATTACATCAATTATCAAAGATAACAAACAGTACTTTTTTTATTATTATAATATCAGTTCTAAAAATATTTCATTTTGACAAAAATAACAATAAAAGTTACCAATATTTTGTTCACACATCATGCCTGTCCATCCAGGTGGACATTCACATTTGAAGCGACCTTGCTGGAGAGGAATGCAAGTTGCACCATTGGTACAAGGATTTCCTTTAGCAATGCAAGGGTTAACAGTAATGTTGCATGAAGTGCCCTCATAGCCTAACCGACACAGACAATTAACTGTACCCATTCCTGGCAAGTCTTGGCACATGGCTCGCTCTGGACAAGTAGTGTTCTTACACTCATTTTGTTCAATCTGACACTGCCTACCAGAGTATCCTGAAGAATTAAGGGTGTGAAAAAAGTCATTTCTACTAATGAGAGGTTTAAAAATAAACGTATTCATAATATGAAAAAAATACTTGTGTGTAAAACATAGAAACCTTCCAAATATTCATAAACTACCTTGAATAAAGTTTTAAAAACTTTTCAGCCAATTTACTTGATTGAAATAAAGAGTTTTAACAATTTACATTTAGTGTTTAAACAAATATTATTTTTCTTTACATTACTCTTTCTAGGTTATAAAATGTTTATGACTGAATATAAAATTAATGCATTAAACATGGATTTAATATTGAATATCGTAACTGGCATAGATAATAAGTCATCAGATGTGTATAAAAATTACATGTTCTCTCTCTCAGTATCAAGACCTTGTGTGTTAAAAGTTTAAACCTATAGTTACTGTAAGATTACAAGAAATGCAACGAGTAAATACTTACAATGAACATAGATGACCTCTGAACTTGAAGCTTTTTTAGTTTATTTTTATCTTAGTGTTATAAAAAAACAGTACTTAAAATTAAAAATCTGTAATTGTTCCTTCAAAATAATTCTTGTAAAAGAAAACTTTATTAAAACTTACCATCTGGACATTGGCATGTAAAGCCCTGAGGCCTATCTATACATGTTCCACCATTGTAGCAAGGTCGACTAGCACACTCATCCATGTTAACATCACAGAATTGACCTGTAAAACCTGCTGGGCAGTAACAGGTAGGTTGATGGTTTTTCACCAAACAGAGTCCTCCATTCTGACAAGCATTGTTGTTGCATAAAACTGAAAATCACAAGTTATCTTAATTAAATGGTATATGGAATTAACATGAAATAGAACAATTCAACTTCTAAACTTCTGAGTTAGTGTTACCTTATATGTTTCAAACTTTAATAACAAAATCTTTTTTTCTTTTTTTGATAAATCATACATTCAAGATAGTTTAATCTACTTTTGAAGTTTTATTCTTCACCTATGTCTATACAATACTTTTGCTCACAAACTATTATATAATTGATTTGTTCATTAAATATTGTAAAGGCATAGTATTGCTCTACATGACACAATAAGGTCAGGTCTACTTTTCTTTGTTTTAATTAGTTTCAATGCTTCATTCTCAATACAAAATAGAACACAAACCATTACATGAGACAGAATACCTGGAACACAAGCTTCTTCACTCAGAGCACCAGGTCTTCCAGTCCTTTGATTAGCTGCACATTCCAAGCATGTCATTTGGCCTTCATCTGGCTGGTAGAAATTCACTGGACAGGGAGAACAAGGTTCCAGCCCTGTCTCAGAGTATGACCCAGCTGGACAATGTGCTAAAAATAAAAAATAGCAGTACAGTTAACAAATGTTTACCTCATGCATAACTTACTGTACCAAGTGTGACTTGTTTACAAAGGTTGAACTTCAGTTAATTAATGTTATGCTTCACCTACAGGTTTTAATGCATGATTCAATAAAACTAATTCTGTTTTCTTCTTTTACAAAATACAACTGCTAAAGATTTGTCAAATAAAAATTTTTTGCAGTCATTAAACACATATAACAATGATTATTTATTTTTAGTAAACAGAAGTTTTGTTAGCATCTGAAAGGAGTACTATGACATATTTTGAATTTTACAGAAAACTACATAAGGGCTATCTACACCACCTGTCCCTAATTAAACAATGAAAGACTAGAAGGAAGATGACTAGTCATCACCATCCAGTTCCAGTTCTTGGATTACTCTTTTATTAATGAACAGTCAGATCCATCAAATTATAAACACTCCATGGCTGAAAAAGTAACCATGTTCAGTAGCATGAGGATTAAAATCCACAATGGTTTGATTGCCGTAACAGGCCAAAATACTATTCTGATATGTTCAAGATATAAAGAGAAATTATCACTATAAATTTTATCTAGTCCACTCACATTAAATATTCAAATATCTCTACACAGCAGAAGATTCTTTAACATTTTTTAATATTACATAAAAGTCAGCTTCAGCAGAAAAATATTTCTATACTTTCCACATTTAACTACACAATGAGTCTTTCCTTTTGCTAACCACAGATTAACTATTTCTTACCTTTACATTCTGCAACTGAAGAAGCTCCGGGAGTATAGGTGAAGGTGTTACCAGGACAACGTTGACATTCAGTGAATCCATCAGGTGGAGGTGGACCAGCAAAAGTGTTACTTGGACACTGAAGACAAGGCACCAGACCAGTTGGAGAATAAGTCCCTAAACCACAGGTAGCTAAATAGTGGAGAAATTGTGTATTTGAAAATAAAGTACAAAATTAATATTTTAATGTGAATCAGAGTAAGTTACTTTTCATGTCAACTACAACAATAAAGTTTTGAGTTTTATTCAAAAGCAATTGTGTAATAGCAGTAATGTTTCTGAAATTCCACCTAGATTTTGAGTTTAGGAGATAATGTATTTAATTTTACTTACTGGAAGTCACTTAAGCCTTTTCATTTCATAATTAATGTAAGACAGAAAAAAATTCCCAAACATTTTATTCTTCCATTAAATGTAGTTAATGAAATATATAGCATTTACCTTTTATCTCTGTAAATTATGGAAAATAAGTTATTTAACTACTTTTTTACTGATTTTAATGTTTCTAATTTAAAAAATAAAGCATAATTTTAATATTCAGAGTAAAATAGTATTAAATATAAAAACTATACTGAAAGTACTGACAGTAAACTTTTTGAAAACTAAAACTAACATGAATTTTAATATACTAGCAATAAAGTATTAGCATGATGATTTATAATTTATATGTAACACAACTGTTATGACATCACTTTACTCCAAGTGTAGCAACAATAATAACTATGATTTGTTTCTCTACTACCAGTAACAATAGTAAATATGATATTTTTTGCATAGGAGTTAAAGCAACCATGATTTTCCCTCTATTAAAAGTAATGAAAATAATCATGATTTTTGCTAACCCAGATGTAACCAGAGAAGCATACTCACGAATGCAGTCTGTAAGGCTTTTGCTTCCTTCTGACTTTGTGTATGTTCCATCTGGACAACGTTTACAGCTTCCTTGACGTGTGAGATCTTGATAGAAACCTCGGGGACAGAACATACATTTTTCTTCAAAGGAAGCATGAGTTCCTGCAGGACAGTGTACTAGTAATAGTAAAGGGAAAAAACTATGTGTGAAACATGTTATTTTGTTCAAAGTACTTCTTAAAATGTATTTACAAATATGGAATCAACAATATAATTAGTTCACAGGTGCTCCACTTGTTTTAACAAGCTATATGCACACCTCTAAGGCAGAGAGGTCAATTTAATTAAATGCAATTATTAAAATTATTAAAATGGGTAATTATGAAACTTCCATAAGTTATATAAGTATACTATCCAATAGAAATATTTGTTATAAAGGTTACAAATTCAAAGCTACAGTGTATCACATGAATACAAATGTTTGATTAAACAACAAAATGAAAAAACGAAACTAAAACTCCTAACAAAAATAAGGTTGAGAAAGATTTTCATTCGTAAATCAGCAATTCCTTATCTTCCTGTGAAAGGAATCCTCAATCACTTACTCTTTTTATTTACTTAGTAAATGAAGCTTTGGAATGTTATTCTATTTGTATATAATTCTAATATAATTAATTTTTGTATAACTCGTATGCTATGGAATTTCATATTTCAAATATTCAACAACCTACATATAATATTTATAAACAAATTTATGTAATTTTTATCATTTGTGAAGAACCAAATACACACTGCTTGTAATCAAATATTTAAAGTTTTACATTATAGAAAGCTAAATCATTAATCATTACAATTACTACTTTGTATTAAACAACTTAATAACTTGAAATTCACTCAGTTCCATTCTGCTTGATTTATTTCATGAAACAACGAAATGAAAAAACACACAAGTAAATTATTTTCACTTACAACAACTTGGAATTTTCCCATTTTGACTGTCATTAAGAACCTCTCCTTTGTCGCACGTAAACCCTCGAGTCACAGAGGATTCTGTTGCTTGAAGTCCAGGACACTGTCCACCAACATTCTGAGCACTTATGTTTAGAATTGGTTCAATAATTGCTGAGGTACTTGGTACACTGAGGTCAAAAATAAGGCCTAATGTAGAGCCACAGAGGTCGTACAGCAATGGCTGGTGAACCATTGGATCGATCCTGAGTACATAGCTTAAAGCAAGCTGTGGAGCAAAGAAAGAGTGATCAGTTACTTTTCCTTATTCTGAAATATACTTTACAGAATAATATCATTTTATAATAATTTTAAAGCTTATTCTGAAATGCTAACCCAAATACACAATATTGTTGTCTTAAAGTTGTATAACTTTTTCTTGTACAAGTTTTGAATGCTTTTATATTCAGATAAATATGAAATAACTCAAGTAACAAACAAATGTAACTACAAAATGGTAAAATCTGAGGGTACAAAAGAGCTTTTGGTCAAAATATTGCCCACATACTTATGTTTCCTGGAGGGTAATTTTAAGTGTTTTTAGATGAATATGAAAATTACTAAAAAAACACACTAACTTTAACTTTCTAGTAACATCAAATAACATACAAATAGAGATTCAAGATACAACAAAAACCTTTTCTGTTTGTTATCTTAATGCTTGTTGAAACATTTAAGTCATATTAAGTTACAATGAAAGGTCTAAACACAATTTATAAAAGCAACTGCAAACCATTTTTTAAAACCCATTTTACATGTGAGATGTTGTAAATACAAGCACTTATATTTTTTTTTTTTAATGTGAGGCTCGCAAATAAGCTAATAAAATAGATAGTGTATTTTTATCACTATATGAATCCTATTTATGATTTCTGCAAATACTTATCTTCCTAAGGTACAATTTATTCTTACACAAGGTGGTTTGTACCCTAATTTTACAAGTATGATAAAAATCCTGTAAATTTTATAAAGACAAGAATGGATCAACGTATGTAACCTAGCTATCTATAGTAATGTGTAGAAAGTTTTAATGTTACAAATAAGTATTAAAACAATGAATTCAAAACTATATTAACCAAATTTTTTAAAAATGTTTTACATTTTATTGCTACTTTAACAAATCACTGTAATTATGTTAGTCTTAAGGAAATTAGAAATAACATTTTTAAAATTTTAGGTATTGCAGTTTTTGTAATTTTGATTTTTTTCACATTACTATAGACAGATAGGTCATGTATATACCCACCATTTTTACATATATATTTTTCTCTACAAGTGGGTTTTCTCGTCATCATGAAGAATCTTTACCAATCTACCCTAAAATCTACTTATATACCCAAAGTAGTGCATCATTTGTTTTATATACTAGTATTCTTTTTGGTACAAGAATCATCAAGGACTCCATATGGAAAAGTTCTACGAAAGAATTAATTGGAGCAATAAGGTTTGTCTTTTTTTGTGTATGCTTGTCTGGAAAAAGTCACTTACCTAGTTAGATGAAAATTCCTTGAAACAGTGAAATGTTTTATTTTTTAAAGCCCATTTAAAGCCCATCAATAAACACATATATATATATATATAGTAATTTAGGTGGCTTTATGAATACAATAAGCTTTAGTTTTGTTCACCCAGTGCTGTGAAATAGTCATTGTTAATATTAAAACATTTTGAAGGTGATTTTAAATGAGCAATTTTTATGGCCACCATTTTGTTTTTCATGATCTCTAGTATTAATTACTACCATACCTAATAATATTGCTCTACAAATGCATCCTTATAGAAAAAAAGATTTATTACAAATAAAAACCTAATGATTAATACATTTTCATAAAAATATACCTCATTAAAACAATAAAAAGTGGTACTAGGTTTGTTTTATTCCCAGAATTTGTGTTAGAGATGATTGTTTTCTTTTTATATGAATTAACTTTTCCCATGGCTAAGTAATTCTTACCATGTTTTCAGATCTAGCCTGAGCAGTTGTGTTGTGAAAAGTGATATCCATCCGAACGTTAATGGCAGAACAACGCTGAGACAGAACTTGATTTAGAGAAGTGTAGTAAGTAGACACATAGCTGACATATTGAGTAAGACAAGGCTGGGGTATTGTACCTCCTGCACGATAACTGACCTCAGCCACCACATCATAGAAAGCCTGGTCAACATCTAAATAAAAGTAATAAACAGATAACAGTAACTGTTCAACTAGAAAGTTATATGAAAACATAGAAAAAGAAATGAGCTCGCAAACACGAGAGAAGCTAATCTAATGCAAAACTGGAAAACCTATCTGTTGCTATTATATAATTTATTTTTGAAGGTTTTTATTAAAATACATAAAACTACTTTATGTTAGTCAATCTAGAATATAAAACTATATAATACGTTTTATTAGCGGTTCCTAGTAAAACACTTTTTAATAATTAAAAATATTGCATAGCTCTTAAATTAAGTACCTTCAGGTACACAATCAGGGATGATATCACTTGGACTCCATCTTTGTTCTTCAACACATTCATATGTCTTGGCTTGTTCCCCATCTGTAAACTTGAATCCTTCGTTACATGTAGCCACACAACCAAATCCATTATTGTCCTGATTTGGAAGGCAGTTTACAATCCCATTCACTGGAGGTGAAAGTGACCATGAGACACAGGCAGTGGCTTGTACAGAAACCTGGAAATAGCAAACAGCTTGGTTGCCAAACTTATCAGTTGCAGTGACAGTAACATTTTCATAGTTTCCTAACTGTATTACAGCTGATTCAGGCAAAATGCTGATAGTGACAGATCCTGATTTATCTGTAGCATCTATTAACCTTCTGGATTCATTAAAGTTAACTTTGTAGCTGTCTTGTTGTTCCACTAATTCCACTACATAAGACTGAGGGCACTTCAAGGATGGTGGTGTATCATCTAAGGATTTCAAAAAGAATAAACAATTAAGAAGTGATATCAGCACTTTAATAAATCAGTCTCATAATCAGACATAAAACTAGAATCCTTGAACAAAATACTTAACAAATTTCAGTGTACTTATAAATATTTACAACGTCTTTACAAGAATGGAAATCACTCTCACAGAATGCTATTTTCACTAAGGTATATTTATACTAAATTCTGTTCTAAGCAGACTCAACACTGCAGTTAGGGTAAGCTAGCTCATTTCATATTCCTACACAAGCAACACTCACTGTGCTTTTTTTTTTTTGCAAGGATTTTTACTGTTAATAAAAATTCATCAAATATTTCTTCACAAAAGAAGAATTATTTTGTGAGAAAAATACAAGGAAAAATATCTTCATATAAAGAACAATTTATAAAGTGTTAAAGACTCATGAAATTAGTCCTTCATAGTAAAAGTCTAATCTAATGTAAAACGTACATTAAGATTTTTTCAGATAAGACTATTCAACTAAACATTCTTCATACAGAGCAATGTAGCCATGTAATATCAACACAATGATTTATTCACATAAATACCCTGTCAATACAAAATTTACAAATGATTCCTTTCACACACAACATGTATAAACAATTCTAATGAAAAATATATCTTCTGATTTATTTGCATAAAGACTATTCTGAGGAAAGCCTACTACAGACAGATTAAAGACTCACTGACCAGGTACTGTAATGTTAACAGTGCAAATAGCAACATTCCCATCAAAATCGTACGCTCGATACTGAATGGTAGTGTCTTCAAATACCATAAGAGGAGGTTTAAAGCCTACAGGACGTACTTCAAACCGAGCAATACGTCCAGAGTTATCCACAGCAACAGGAACAGAGTAATTAACAGGCTGCAGACCAACTGGAGATTTAAAGGCAACAACAGGCCCAGAGGGACAGTTTATGAACTGTGGTGGTTCTTTATCTGGAGTAATAACATTATTACAATATATCAGTCCACAGAAAATATCAAAGATCACTCAATTTGATTTATTTTGATTTAAACTAAATTAAGTATGTCTAACAGTTTAAATTGCTTTCTATTTCTACTATTTGTTGAGAAGCATGTTAAAAATCATCAGACTAAACATTGGTAGTACTTCTTACCAACACAAATAGGATACCCTTGGTCATATCCTAGTACAATTTCTTCATTTGTGTCTTCACATCCAGTCAAGTCAAACTTCAAACATGGGTTTTTATTGTAAGAAACAATACCCAAAATGATATAGCGGGCACGAACACTAAGTGGTAGAGGGATAACAGTAAGCTCTCCATAGTTTCCTGGTTCTCTACTTGAAAGGTTAAAATTCTGCCAAAGAAAAATTCTATTGTACCTCTACATTCTTGAGAAATTCATTCACCTTAAATCACATATATTGGGAAGAATCAAGAAAAAGTTAAAGTCAGTTACTATCCTTTAAAAAACTGTTGAAATAATACAAAGCAAATCAAAATCTTAATTTGCTCAACGCAACAGTTATTGTTTGTAGCTAGTAGATGATGTTTTTACAAAGTTTGTCTGTCTGTTTTTTGAAATTCTCGCAAGGCTAGTCAAGGGCTATCTTTGATAGCCATCTCTAATTTAGCACACTTGGCCATGCCAGGCCCCAAAGAAAGTTAATTGGGTAAATATATCCTTAACAAAAGAAATGATATTTTAAAAATGTTTAAAAAAAACCATTCAAAACATTGTAACTTGTGGCAAAGCTTTTTCTTTCTGCTGATGTTGCACAGCTTAAGTTCATTTCAGTATAAATAAACTTTAAAAAATCAACATTATACACATACATATTTATATAAATAGTTTTAAGACTTTTTGATGTACAACAAAAATACTTCTGACAACTACTATCATGACTTGCAATATCAAAGTAGAAAAAAAAGTTGATTTTCCAGAAAAAAATCCAGCAAAAACAGAGATCAAAGCATTTATCCAAAACAATGATTTAAATATGTATAAACTAACTCTAACATTATTTAGAAAAAGTGTAAAAAATTACATCAAGAAAATAAGAGACAAACAGAAATTTTGGCTGAGAAAATAAAAATGGTTTCAGAAAGAGCTAGAAGAAGATGAAATCCTTAAAGATGGGTAACAAGACAAACTACTAAACAAAAATGGATAACAAGACAATCTTCTAAACAAAAGAATAATTGGAACAAATCTGGATTTGTCAACGAAAGATTCAACCCCCCCCCCCATACAATGCTAAAAAATTTGTTTATAGAAAGTGTGTGTGTGTTTTCTTATAACAAAGCCTCATTGGGCTGTCTGCTTATTTGACCAAGAAAAATCAAACCCCTGATTTTAGCATTGTAAATACATAGACTTATGGCTGCACCAGCAGGGGATGTTTATAGAAAGAGGGATCATAATTTGTATCACAAATACTATCAGACGTTAAGGGTAATAGGAAAAAAATCTCACAAATTAGACAGTTCAGAAGTGAACACAAGTTAAAGACAAACAATTCCTAAATTCCCTAGTTAAACACCTGAATGTTTAAAATTTAAATAAAAATGACACAGATCAGAACGAAATTACTTTCAAAATAAGTAACATATCTAACAGAATTCAAATGAATGAGGATTTATTATATTTATTTATTAAAAGGTTATGACCAAAAGTCTTAAAAGGAAGAGAATGAATATCTTATCAACAGTTTGTTACTGGACATTTTACTACTGGTCAGCTCATTACTAGTGTATTTTGTGACCTGTTCCAGCTACGTATAACTCATTATGGCTCAACAACTATTTAAGGTAGTGGCTAGACAACTGTTCAACAAAATGACATCTAGTAGAAATCAATTATAAGTGTTTTGAGTTATGTCAAGATGCAAAGCAAACATTCATGGAACACACAATGTTGTTGTCTTGAATGTGCAAGGTGTACAGTTATGAAAAGACCAGAAATGAGCTGAATAGTAGCAAAATGTCCAGGAATGAAATATTCAGTATCAAACTGTCCTAAAACCCTTATTAATAAGATTACATCACTTTTAAACCATTGAGAAAAAATCAGCTTAGATTTCTAACAAAATCTGAAAAAACTGTTTCTTAAAAGATAATGTTTTGGTTGCAAGAGAAAAATCAGTTATTATAGGAATATAGCATTAGAAACAAATAACATAATAATTACAAAGAAATATTTAATAAGGATGTCAACTTTTATATAAAGAACATAAGATATAAAATAAGATAATGTATACATCAAATTTTGAAGTTCATTTATCAAGGAAGAAGGAAACTTATTCTGGTTCAAAATGAATTTGAAATATTTCATATATGACCGAAACTGAAGATGAGTAAAATGTTGAAAGAATACTTCATGAGAAAGGAACATGATTGGGAAAGTTTGATAGTGAAAACTTACAAATATGTCTAGCCACTCTATTGTATGAGGAAAATATAAAAGTACTTAACTAATGAGCAATTTATTCAATATTGTTTTGCAACATTTTATGTTGAAAGTGCAGATATATATAAAACCCAATAAAGATTTTATAAGTTAATTTCATAAAACAGTGGAACCAAAATCAGTTGGATTTTATTTTGAAAATGTTATTAATTGCATTAACAAGAGGTTTAGCAAGAAGGTTGCTTTATATGGTACAAGTCTGTTTTTATCTCCTTGTTCTGTTTGAAGAGGAATATGTTCATCAAAGTTTGGAAACTTCTAAGAGCACTAATGTTGATTTTTTCTAAACTAGTTTAAGATAACCAACATAAATTATTTAAAATTAATAATATTATAAAAATATAGAGGATACTTTTTATCATTATAAAGAACAAAAGTTATGATATTGAATTTTTTAAAGTCTTAAACAGACTAAATATACAACTAAATTTATGTATGAGAAAAATGAAAGTACAATACCATTTTCAGATGTTCTTGTATTGTTAAAGAAAACTATGAAATTATAACTGATTTTTGATATCAGCCAACCAATTCACATAAATACTTATATTTTTAACAATCTTCCTAAGTCAGTAAAATTAAATGCCATTGTTACTCTAACAAAAGTGTTTTATATATATACATTAAATGTTATCAAAAACGAACTGAAATCTTTTTTATTATTTATTAAAATGTAATTTCTCAGAAAAGACTATTGATAGGGGTTTTAATTTGGTGAATAAGTTACCAGGAGAAGAAAAAATTAAATATAAAAATAAAAATGTAACTGCTACATGCCAGTCAGAGATATGAATTTTATTTTTGAAAAATTATCAAATTGTTCATAAGAAATTAAAGGTTTTCAAAAACTGTAGAATAATTTGGACCAGAAAACAAATCTCCAAGTCTATATATAAATTGCTAACTATATATTGAAACATCATAAACACATACTAATTGTTTTACTCACTTAAAGCTCACATAGGCAAATGGTCAGAAACTCGTATTACTTTGGTCCTGTGTCTGACCCTTTAAGGTGTGAAAACTCAGATATTTGTATGAATTAATGTTAGATTGTGGTATGTTGTACTTTAACAGCTTGTCTGAATCTTGGGTACTTAACAAAGACATAACATAATTAGAGGCTTCTCAGTAAGTGAAATACTTGAAGAATAATTTTCATTGTGAATAGAAATCTTGTTTATTTTTTTAATTGTGTTTCTTCTTTTTCTTTGCTGTCCAAATTTGAACTTATTCTCTGCCATATATTTACTGAATCTGAATTTTACTAACATGTCAAAATTTCTCTCTCAAATATCAGTGTACCAGAGTATCATACATACACATACACTCAAATATATTTAATGACAAGAAATAACTACAATGTTTAAGATATGTTATAAACAATAGCATTAATTTTCTAACTATATTGTGACTTTAATACTTACTGGAAAGTAGACAACAAAGTTTTCAGATTCTCGTACTTTATAGAAGAATCGTAGTTCAGTTGGTCGTCCAACCACATCATTGGTTATCACACCTTTAACAAGAATAGATTTGACACGATAAACACGACCTAAGTCTACAGTGACATATGTAAAAGGTTCCTGTTGGCCACACCACCCAGTGGCACTGTCCAAATACACATTCTACAACCAAGAAAAATTTCACATAATTAATAATAATAATGCAATATACTTGACTAAACATTTTTGAATGTTCATTAAATAAACCAATTGATATCACGTGCAAGAGTAGAAATGCTAATATCAAGACATCACATGACATTATAAAGCTAAGCATTTTTTCACACCAAATAGTATACATGAAAAGGATCAATAGTATCTATTTTAAACTTTCTAGGAATAACCCTCTTTAGACCAGGTGTCACTGATAACCCTGGGTTCTTTTTGTGCTTGTTCTCAACATGCTAAACTAAATTTCATAAAATATTTTCTAATTAATATCTAGTTTATTCAATAAAAATTTATTTAGTATTTTTATAATACTTCAGATTGTGAATGTTTAGAAATTTTGTCTTTTAACACTTTAAAGTCTTGTAAATCTGTCTAAGTTATTTTTTAAATAAAAGTTTTTGTCTGGGCATTTGTTTCAGTAACAGCACACTATTTTTTTGTTTGTTTGTACAAATTTGGTAATACAATAAAAGTAATTATTAGACAATATAAAAGAAAGAAAGAAAACTGGGTATTTTATTATTAATGGTCACAAAGAACCATAATATATCCATTAAGTTCTGACTTCTTTGATATTCATTGATAATTCATTTTTATTATTTACATTTACCCACTGGAAACAGTTAAGTAGTCATGAAAATAACATAAAAACTTTATAAAATATCAGAAATACAACTTGCACTCACATCCTAGATCTATGCTATTATAAGCAATATACACTGCTGGCCAAAATCATAAGGCCAATGAAATTAAAGAAAAAATATGTATTTTGCATTGTTAGACTCAACCACTTATTTGAATAGAGCTGTGAAAGATGAAAACAAGAAAAGGAAAAATAAAAATAAAAACCATTTTAGCATTTAATAGGGAAAATGTTAACACTATGAAATTAGCCTAAATACTAGCTGGTAAAAAGTTTAAGACCACACTGAAATACAGCATTAATCGATAAACACTTAACAAAATTTAGTTATTTGTGTTCAAGCATTAGCATTGTCAACATTCCCACTGACATCTCCTGTGCTACATTGGGTAAAAACATGGCAAAGGCTAAAAACTTGAAAGAGTTTGAACGTGGCAGAATTGTCAAGCTGCAAAAGCAAGGTCTCTCTCAACGTGCCATCACTGGTGAGATTGGGTGTAGTGAAACTGCTGTTGCAAATTTCTTAAAAGACCCTGAGGGATATAGAAAGAGAATTTCAAGTGGTCAGCCAAGGAAATTTTACCGGCATTGAGCAGGAGGATTTGGCGGGTTGTCTGGCAAGACACCAGCTAATCTTTGAACCAGATTAAAGCCCTTATTGATGCAGGATGCAACTCTAGAATAATAAGATGAAATCTACAAGAGAAATGCTTTAAAAACCATAAACATCTTCAAAGGCCAGGCCTCCTTCCACACCATGAAACAGCTCGGTTAAACTTTGCTGAGAAGCACCAAACATGGGATGCAGAGAAGTGGACAAAGGTTTTGTTCTCTGACGAGAAATATTTTAACCTGGATAGTCCAGATTGCTTCCAACGTTACTGGCACAATAACAATATCCCACCAGAGACATTTTCTACACGACACAGTGGAGGAGGTTCCATCATGATCTGGGGTGCTTTCTCCTTCCATGGAACAATGGAGCTTCAGGTTATACAGGGGCATCAAACAGCAACTGGCTACAATGGCATGTTGGAGAGGGCATCCTTATTGACTGAAGGCCCTCGCTTGTAGGAAAATGATTGGATCTTTCAGCAGAACAATGCTGCAAACCACAATGCCCACAGGACAAAGGACTTTTTCATGGAGAATAACGTGATTATTTTGGACCATCCAGCATGTTCGCATGAACCAAACCCCATTGAAAATTTTTGGGGGTGTATGGCAAGAGAAGTCCATAAAAATGGACATCAATTTCAAACAGTGCATGATCTTTGTGAAGCCATCTTCACCACTTGGAATAACATACAAGTCAGCCTTCTGCAAATGCTTATATTGACCATGCCAAAGCAAATGTTTAAAGTTATTTGCAATGATGGCCATGCAACTCACTACTGAGTCCTCTTGTTGGGCATTTCTTATCCTGTTTAGAGATATTTTTTATAACTAAAAGTTATTTTATTTGTATTTAATAATAACAGATTTATAAATATATGCAATAAAAATATTTTAGCCATCTGAATAGTTTGCCATTTCAAATCCCCTAGCTTACTGAACTCACTACCCTGAATATCCTTACTTGATGCATTATCACTCAATATTCCTGTATTAGTGTTCGAACAGACTTAATATTGCACAGAACGAATGTCAAAAGATACTAAAAAAAATAACAGAGCTTTGGGGCTGTTTCTAAGTATTTTGAACTTCATATTAAGGCCTCTATTCATCCTTACATGAACTTGAACTAGTGATGTTTTTCAGAACCATAAATTACAGATTACTTCACTTTATTTTCTTTAATCAGAGAGACAATTTTTTTCCTGTTTGATTATTTTTATCCTATAAATAAAATCAGTGACAAAAAAACAAAAGTCACATGGTAAACTGAACATGGATAAATTTATCTCCAAACATGATAGTTTTAGAGTAAGTGTATTTTTGTGCTTTGGGGTTAAACAGATAAATTCTAAAAACTGTATGATTGGTTAAGAAAATATTGGGAAGTTTTAAAAATGATAAGGCCTGACAACATTTACTCAAGGGCTTTGAAGAAGGTTATAGGTTGAATATATCAACCACTTACTACTATTTTTGGTCAGGCATTTGGAAAGGTTTTGGAAAATCTACCAATTCTATTTGGATGGACCACAAATCAAAGGGCATTTCATCATGTTTGTTGACTCGCATTCAACATTTGATTGAACTACTATTTCATGAATTTATGTTAATATGTTTGGTACCAAATTGAAGATTTTAATTAAAATTCTTGTATTAGTTAATTTATTAAAGTAAAAATAAATATTACAAGAATATGTATAAATGTTGATTTTTGTGTGTCACATAGTATGTTGGGGACACCATTGGTTCAAATTAGATGTTCATGACATACTATATCTTCAGTTTAATTCAAATTATCAATATTGACAAGCTGCATTATCTTTCTTATTTGTTGAGATATGGTTTGTGTATTGAATCAAACACAGTGACCCCACTCACCTCTTTCCATTTTTGGAAACAGTCCCTCATATACAATTAATTTGATATATGACATATGAATAATCAATCAAAACTCAGAATATCCCCCTGGTTGCTTTCTCAATTATTTTATTTAATGTGCTTGGAAGCCATCTCATTCTTTTGAACCAAGATTTCAACCAGGTTGGTTGTTTCTTTAGTCTTCCTAGAATTAGATATTTTTAAACAAAATCCAGCTCAGTTACTGAGCTGGATAAATTGTAATGGAATTCTATGGTATTGATATAGTTATTAATGATTTTGTTTTTTTACAAATGAAAATATAAAACCCAAAAAGAAAAAAAAAATTTGGTTTCACATCTTCCATGTGTGAAATTTGAAACTGTTTAGCAATCTTCAACAAACAGCAACAGAGTATAAAGGTGAATGTAACTTGAAGATATAATTATTTGCTATACTTATTTAGTTATTGTTCTATGTTTTCAGAAAAATAAATTTAACAGCTGAAATGTGACTATATTTGAATGAATACTAGTCTACTAAAACACAGCTAAGACAGTTCATTTTTGTAAACACCAAAGGTCAGTTTTATATTATTAGATATGGTAACATGAGTGCACATGCACTGCATCAATGTAAGTTCTGTAATATGAGCAAGGCAAGACAGGAAGGCCAATATAATAAGTATATATAAATGTATAATATTATGAGATTTAAGCTATTTAGAATAAACATTTGTATTTTTGTCTTATAATCTATGGTCATGCTAAACTAAAAAGGCATAATTTATATTTATTTCTTTATTTTTTATAGTGGTTATAAAGTCCGCAAAACTGATAGACCCTATATAGTTATGGTAGAGAAAATAACAGGTAAAATATAAAGTTTTACTGAAAACAAATGTCTAAAATGTATTTATGAGGTTTTAGAGATTATACAAATGATATTTGAGATTTTTGGGATGAAAAAATAGTTTTTTAATCATAACACTAAAAATCATTTCTCACTCATACCAGTGAGGAAACAGGCTTGATTTTCCACAAACAGATCTTTAATGAAAATATGTAATTAAAAAAAAACTAATTTTTTTCGTGAAAATTTGCAATCTTTTTTAAAAATATACCAAATTTTTTGAAGATATACCTAGTGCATCAAAAGTTATACTATAAATACTTAACTCATGTATATTATACTCAGTTCTACTGTGAAAGGGTTAAAAGATGCTTTGCAAAGTCATTTAACAAAGTTTAGAATTTAACTGGATAGTCAATATGACTTCCCTAAGGGTATATGTTGCCTTACAAATATTTTAACATGCTTTGAAAAAGTTACTGCTTATGTAAATGAGAGTAATGGTGTAGATTTGGTGTATCTGAATTTTCAGAAAGCATTTGACAAGGTGCCGCACAAAAGGCTTGTACACAAAATTGCCTCTATAGGTGTGGGGAATAAGTTACCAAATTGGATAGAAAAGTGGTTTACTGGAAGAAACCAGAGAGTTGTTATAAATGGACTTCAGTCAAACTGGAATACCTCAGGGCTCAGTTTTAGGACTTTTGTTGTTGTTTTTTTTATCTATAACAGTGTTGTAAATGAAAGAACAGACATTAAATTACCTAAATTTGCAGATGACATTAAGCTCTTAAGTGTTGCAAGCTGTGAAGAGGATATTAATGATTTACAAAAGAATTTAGATAATCTATTGAGTTGTGCAAATAAATAGCAGATGGTTTTAATTACATCAAATGCAGGATAATGCATGTGGGTTATAATAATTTGATTTATAAGTACAATTGACCTTAACAGTGTCATAAAAAAAAAGGATCTTGGTTTAGTAACTGATCAGTCTCTATAGCCATGCAGTGTGGTGTTGCTAGTCATAGGATTTTAGGTTGTACCAACAGAAGAATTGAATACAAGTCTAAAAAGGTTATTATTTCATTGTACAGGTCACTGGATTAGGCCACGTTGAAAATATTATGTTCAGGCTCGGGCTCTTTACCTTAGAGAAGACATTGAATTGTTGGAAATGGTTACTAGAATGGTGTCTGGGATGAATGGGTTGTCATTTATGAGATGTTGCCATCTCTTAACTTGTTTTTTCTTGAAAACAGAAGGCTTGAGAGGGGTGAACTGCTTCAGGTGTTTAAGATTGTAAAGGGAATTGATGCATCATCTTTTTGTTTAAAAGTAACAATAGTAGGTCTAGGGGATACCAGTATAACTTTGGCAGGGTAGGAGTCATCTTTGGCTAAGATAGTTTTATTTTTTTCTGAGAGGGTGGTTGACCTTTAGAATGGATTACTTTTACATATTGTAGAGGGAGAAAATTTTAAGCAAGTTTGAGAAAAAGTATATGATAAGTATATGAATGATAAAGGTTAACTTTGAGTTGTTTTTTAAGTTGATTTAATTCAGTGTGGAATAGTTAAAATGGACCAATAAGTCCTATATTGTCCTAAAACATTATGCTATATGTTATCATTTAAAGATGATACCTACTAAAGATACAAAGAAATCAAAGCTGAAAATCTTAAAATTTCTTTTATGAATTACATTACATAAATATTGCAAAGTTATAAAATCTCAAATCTACAATATTTTTCTGTAAAAAATTGTTGAAATAAAATCAGGAATACTATTTTTACTTACATTTTGGAATTTGATATACAAGTGTGGACTTGCCACCAGATAGCTGCTTACTGGCTATGGTAGAATTACAATACACTTGAAATATTTTCTTCTTAAATCTCAAATATTGGATATTTATGTACTTACTGTAACCTCATAATTACTCCTCTGTGATGTGGCATTAATGGCAATGTTGGATATTAATCCAGCAGCTATTCCAAGGGGTTTCACAACTTTACATTCTGCACCTACTTCAACATTCAAAACAAGCAACAGTAAAAACATTTTCTAACAGTATATTTAATATTTTACAGAACTACAAATTATTAATTATTAATACAACACATTACTTTTATATTCATAGCACCAACACATTATTACACATCAACTTCTCATACATTTGACATCACTGTAAAACTAATTCATCAGAAAATCTCTCCAAACCACTGCATTTTTAGTGGACTAAAATGAGCAATATGTGGACTAGTCAAATAATAGAACACAAAAATTGACAAAATATAAAAACACATCCATCACTGGATTATGAATTTTATTTATTTAACATCCAATCTATGAGTCACTGAAACCAAACTTGAAGGTATTTGGAGCTACAAAGAGGTGTCATATTGTATTCAACTTATGACAAAAAAAACTTTATTTTATATAAGGGTCTGATTTTTAATTTCAAAAACAATACTTTACTGTCAAAAGAACTCACTTCAAAATATTGTGTTTAGCCACATTAAATATGTAGAGTTCAAGCAGTTGCACTGAGTTTCTCTTGCACAGAATAACGGAAGTATTCTTTCAGGTAGGCATCACACAGCAACATGTGAGTTGAGTCTTTTTTGGCCACTTATATCAAAATAACTCAAGCAAACAACAGCAGAAAAAATGCCTGACAAAGCTGATGAACCAGACCTTGCACTGTGCAAAATGTTTTGTATGGGGATAGGAGTTTTACTCCCTCATATCCTGAAAACTAGTGCAAATTCAGTCATGTTGATGAGAATATCATAATCTAGATATTGCAAGGAGTTCCCATCTCTATTCATTACCAAAAAATGGAGAATTCCAGAAAGTTTTCTTTATAAATCAATTCCCCAAGAACAACTCCTTGACTTGTAGACTGGGTTTTTAATTGAATAGTGCTAGTTATAGGTTAAAACATAACTTATGCAAAATTGACTTCTGTTACGAGGAATGGTATAACTATCAAGTATCAACCAATTACGGCATAGCTTGAGCATTTTATAGAATTTCTCCATTTGTTTATTGTTACATAGATAGCAACTGAAGCACTTTTTCCTCTGGAATAATGATACTGCTAAATTCCTGGTTCGTCTGCCTTACTGTATTGTTGTCACTTTGTGATAAATTACACTAAACACTTAAACTGACATTCACAAGTGTTTTTCAGTGTCTCAAAACAAAATTTTGAAACGTCACACTTCTTATTGGTAACAACAACAGTTAACTGATTTGTTAAGTTTACAACAGAAGTGATTGTTACAAACTTAGAGATAATGATAACTATTCATTGAATAAGTAAATATCTTTCTTGATTTAACAGCTACTAAAGGTTTCAATATAAATAAACCAATGATGTTTCTGTGAATTTACTTAAGAAAATGTTTGCAGTTTAGTAGTTTTCAGTCAAACTTCTGAACTTTATAGCTACTTCATTGACAACGTTTTATATGTTTAGATATGACCTGACATCACCTTTGGATTGTCAGTTTCCTTTGTAATATTTACCAGTATATTTACTTCACACATACACATATCAAAATGATCACTAAATACATACATTATTTTGGGTATTATAATAAATACTGTTAACAATAACCTTACTCACAGTTTATACAACTTTACACAAAACCAGACATCTCATATATTAAATCTCTTTAGCCACCTGCTTTCCAATACTTTAGGTCAATAGATGCTTATTTTTTACGTGTGCAAAGTGTTAGTGAAACATATCTTTGTGTACGAATTGCCATATAATAATAATAAAGCCCTGGAATACATAAATAGAGACAAAGAATTGGAAAAGGAAGTTAAAAATAAACTACAAGCAAAAAGATAAAGATATGAAATAAAACACACCAAAAACCAAATTTCAATAAACTTCTATGAAGAGCTAAAAGATATGTATACACTTTAATTTATTAATTTTAAATATTTTATTCCAGGTAGAGTTAGTGATACAATAGAGAAAAAGAAAAAATAACATTATAAACATTTATCTTTAAAAACAACTTTTGAAATTCATTTAAAAGATTCTAGAGATTATACAAATGAATTGTGAAAACTGTAAGATATCAAATAGTACTTGTAAACTTTATATAAAAAAAAACAACTTTCAGATGGAACTATGAAGAGTCCAAGTGCAAATAACATTTTTAACTAACAATTTTTAAAAGAATTAAAATAAAAAATAAAAAGTATTATATTTTTCTCAAACAACAAACATTTAAGAATGTCGTCAAATTTTAAACAATTTTATCCACTAATTTTATTTTTTAAATGAAATACAATGACAGTGATGTTAGCTGCCAAAAATCTTGACAGACAGGTCTATTAGTATTAAGACTATTGAAATATTTACATTTAAAAAAACTTTTGTGGGAAGTGGAATTGTAGTTGATATCACAAAACTCAGCTAAGATCCAGACTGATTTCAAAGTGTACTTTTTTGTATCATAAATCATTCTGTGCATCTACATCTAAATTAGATAAATGTATGACATTTTTACAGAAATTATATCCCTTTATTTGGTACTCTATGGGCATTAATTTGATATTCTTCTACAGTGCTTTCCTTTATTTGTTCTGAAATCTTCATGTTCAGTATATCCTATGTAAAATTTGTTAGATTCTTAAAATGATAAAGTCTCCAAAGTGACAATTATTTGAAACTTGTTAAACAGTTAAAACAGTGTTTTTTCTTATATGCAGGACTAAAGTTAAATAAAGATCTAACAAGTGTTTCTGAAAGTTTTTCCAGGACTTTGAACTACTTTTGAGAAGGCCCACCTTCTAAACATTTTTCTGGAGTTGTTTGTTAAGGTTACACTGGGCCTCCAATGACACAGCAGTATGTATGTGGACTCATAACACAAGAAACTGGGTTTCAATACAAGTGGTGGGCAGACCACAGGTAGTCCATTGTATATTTCAGGGCCTAATTCCAAACAAAAAATATAAACCCAAAAAAAGATGTCACTAATAAAGAGAACTGTCTACATAACAAGTTTGTCATGTGTGTCTTATGCAAGGGTTGATTAGATGTAAAATAAACTTATTTTTCATATATGTTATTAATATTCTGTGTTAGAATAGTTTTGAGTGATACATTACTGAAGAAGCTTACTTTCACAAAGTTATTGGACCTGTGTTGTAAGGAAATACAAGAGAAACTTACATTTCACATAGTGTATTCAGTCTGTGTTGGATTAAATGTACTCAAATTAGTTTCAAATGAGACTTGTTTTAAGAGCAAGCTATTGGGCTTGTGTTATACAAAAAAACCATGAGGACTTTACCTTTCACACAAGTTATTGGGTCTGTGTTGTACGGGATATATCCTGGTCGATCACAAGAAAAGCTGACTTGTGAACCTTGCTCATACCCCAGAGCTTTTTGTTTTCCATTTGGTGGCCTTCCTGGATCTCGACATACAGGGCCTGTGATGATCAGTATCAAATATTAGTTCAACATTCACTTCCTGCCTAGCTACTAATGTAAACCTAATTATGATTTAAATTTACTCAATGCAAGACTAATTTAAAATAATTTCATATTTGAGACACTCTGCAAAGGAATTTTAAGATTAATATTTCCATTAATATGCCAAATTGGTGATACTTAAATAGAAAAATACTGTATAACTGTAAATAAGGACAAAACAGTTATACTTAGAAGGCTGTACTACAAAGTATTTTGGCTTTCACTATATAATGTCACAAAAACAAACTGGTCAAATTTAGAAATGTTGACTACATCATTTAATTTTTATATTCAATTTTGTATTTTCCATTTTTTTTGTAAAATATAGGTATCCCTCTAAACTGTATTTAATTTATCAAGCAACATTAAACCCCATTCTTTCTTTACAGTTTTATTCTTTTTTGTTAGAGATATTCTGCAAGAAGATTGTTAAAACAACTATTATTTTACATTAAAAACATGTTCCTTAAAAAGTAAAATATTTTATAACTTTACAAATTTCTTGGCTTTTAGAACATAGAGAGAAAAAAAATGGTTTTGCATAACTCATTTATAGCAATATTCATAAAAAATAAAATTTTCAAAACTCACTTTAAAAACAAACATTTAGTAAATTCCAAAAATGTCTTTGCACTGACTTTTTGCCATGTTTCCTATACTTGAGATTTATTCTTTGTCTGAGAGTCAGCTTTCCACTTGCTTACCAATATATTTTTTGTTATTTTGAAAATATCAGGTTTTTAAAAGTAAACAAAATATTAGAAATCTCATAAAACTTGTCCTTTAAGTATTTTTTTCTTTGTTTCTCTAAGTAATGTATTTAAAAGTAATCATATTTTTCACAAAACAACAACATAAAAATATAAAAATGTTAGAGTCAAAATCTGTGGTTGTAAATATAAAAGTGAAAAAAAAGTAAATGATACTGGGCAAAAGTGACAATTATTTACCTTCACAGCGTATATCTCCAAAGTCCCATGTGCCATCATTTTGACATCTGATGACATTGTCATTCATGTTTGTTTTTCCAGCCAGAGTAAATGTTTCATCACAACCAAAATAAAAACTAGCACGATAGCGAGTGTCAACATAAAATCCATAGGTGGCACCAGTTGTATTAGGTGGATGACCACAATCAATTCCTATTAAAATTAAGGAATTTTAAATACCTCAAACAGTATGCTAAATAAAGTAAATTTCTGTATACTCAATCTTAAATTTATTCTTTCTACTGAAAAGCTCAGGATTTTAAAGAGCAAAAAATGTATTACCTGTTTATGCAAATACTTCTCTTACCAGTTTTCATCTTAATGATATCAACTCAACTGGCAGAACATTGATACAAAAAGAAAGTACTCAGTCAATATATTTTTAGTATTAATATTATCCAGTGATGATAAAAACTGTATTCACTTGGGCAAGTTGGTGGAGATCCAGATAGCCAGTAGTCAGGATGACCATTCTGAGGGTCATAGACACACTGTCTAAAGTTTGCTGTCGTAGTCCCATGTGAAGGCCTACCAACCTCATTACAAGAAATAGTGGCATTTTCTAGGAAAAGTACAGCGTTGATTTCTTCACTGATTTTGATATCCAATCCTTGGCTTGGATCATCAGCTAGTGTAGTACACTGAGCATCTGTAAAACAAAAATGTTAATTAAACCACAATTTATGTAAAAAGAATGTTTTTTGAAGAGAAACTAATTGCCTTCATAACAGAGACAAGTACTAAAAAAAACATTTATTCACACACATATTTTATGCCAAAAACTATTACATATTTAACACTTAGTTGTAATGATTCAATTTCATCATAAAGTTTCATGATTTTGTTTAGTTTTAATAAAGCTTCTATATCAAAATAAATTTTGTAATTTCAACGTTTCTCCAGTTTCTTCAAAAAGTTGGAGGTTTATGTAGCTTCATTTACTTTAGTAAGAATTTTTTTTATATTTTTCTCTAGTCTTTAAGTAGGACAAGTTTTAAAATGAATCACTGCTTAGTTTTTATGTTGTTTCAGCTACTTAACTAAGACAGTTTTTCAAAATTCACTGTTGAATGTTTTTTTCAGCAACTGAAACAAAATATACTTCAAAACATTTTAAGATACTTTTGTTGTTTTGGTTACTCAACTAAAACAAACTTTGAAAAAAGTGTTATTTTGTTACTAAATGTTTCTGTGTTAATTTAGCTATTTACTTCAATTCTGATCAAAACAAGCTACCTTTACAACTCAGAAATAAGAATATATACCTAGTAATGAATGTAACTAATTCAAAATAATGTTTAAACTACATTACTTATAATGACTAGAATGCATCATTTTCTCATTTGGATACCCTCACTGTTAATAATATAGCACAAGATCAAATTTATAAGAAACATTTTCATAACTTTATTTTACTGTTTACTTCAACCATTGCATAAAAACCAGGCTTCTTGAATTTTGTTTTCTTGTTTAATGTTATTTCAGTTTCTTCATTAAAATACATTATTTTGTTTGTAGTTTTAAAATAAGAGTTAGCAGTTTATGCTGAAACATTACATTTTAAAATGTTGTACTACATATAAAATCATACTGCAAATCAGTATTACATTTGTTGATAATCTATGAAGTTACTGAAATATTATAAGTTTAAGTTTAAATAAGACATTAAAATGTTCTTTTAATAGCCAGTTGATTTAAGTTTAATTTTAGATTCAATTATTTCAAATGAACTTGTATGAAATGTTAAGAAAATTATAAAAGCATTGTTTGAGAGCTATACCGTATCCAAACTTCAGTAAAATTAGTTATTAAAAACCTGCATTCAAAACAACATATATATTACAACCCTATGAAGTATATCCACAGACTTCACTGGTAAGCTGTTTATCAAAACAGTTTCACTGGGGTTTCTTGACGTGATTACAAAAAGTGTTTCTCTATCCAAACAAATTCTCACAACATGCTAAAATTGTAATTTATTCAAATGAAAGAAAAATATAGTCTATCAATGAATGTGCAAGTTACATCACACAAAATAGATAAAAACACTTACATTTACATTCAGGAGCTGTTCCATTCCAAACCCCATTACTGGTGCAGAGAAGTGTAGAGCTTCCTTCTAACACATACCCAAAATTGCACTGGAAACTAACAATCTGTCCAAAGTGAAACTGACTCATGGTAGATAGCATTAACCCATTATCTGGGTTTGTCAATGCTGGACACATTTTAGCTGCATAAAGATTAAAACAAAAGCTTAATGATCTGTAAAACATATAATTAAAAAAAACTTTAACAATAAATTCATAAAAGCAACAAAAGAATAAATTCTTAAAGATTCAAATACAGAAAATTGGATAAGTAAAAAAACAATCATACATCTTCAGCAAAGCAAAAAGAATAAAAGCCAAACAGACTAAAATTGGATAAACTATGATTTATAACAAAAATTATGCATATCTTCAACAAAGGAAAGACAATAATAGCATAGTGAAGCAAAATATGGATAAACTGTGATTCCTAAAACAAGAGTTGTAGGCAAAACTTTGATAAAACAGAAAGTACAAGTTTCATTGATAAAAATGTAGATAAAATATAGTTCTTAAAACAAACATAATTTTTTTACATTTAATTAAAGAGAATAAAATATTTCCTGAAACAAAAATAAAACCAATATCTTTAAAACACTTAAAAAAGAGTCAACAAAAACTTTGTGGTAAAAAACACAGATATGTTACAATACCTAAGACATGTTACCTATACCTTCAAAAACAAACTTAATTTACCAGTCAGAAGAATTAAAGAACTTGTATTTTTTTACAAATACACTGAGTTAATAATTGTGGCTAGGAACTAACATATTTAAATAAAAAATAATTGACAAACAATTTTTTTTGATAATTGTATGTTTTGTTATTAGAAAAAGTATCATTCCAGTGTGAAGATGCTTAAAATATGGGGTTGTTGTAATGTGAAACAATATTAATAAAATAGAAGTAAAATGTCTGCTTAACCAAGTCATAAACAAATGGTGAGATGAAACTCTTTAATCAGCCTATTAACATGTTGTAAGAAAAAATTCACTTACGAACACAAGTCTTGTTTATTTGATATAAATCTCCATCTTTTAACCCCGTCTCACTAGGTGGAATGTAAAAATCACTGGTACCATTTTTAGTGTATAATTCATAACCAACGTTGCACAAACAGTTGAAACCTCCTGGGTTATTGATACATCGCTGATCACATCCACCATTGTTCCTTGAACACTCATTCACATCTACAGAACAATTATTCACAAAAAATTCAATGTCTTTTCTGGTAAAATACTGAGCACTACTATATCAGTTTGGAATCACACAAAATATTTACATATTTTATTAACTTGTTCCTAACAGACAATTTTAAATAAATATAGCAACTAAAAATTTTGTTTTTGTTATGCTTAGTTTTACAGAAGTAAAATTAGCTTTTGTACCTAACTACTTAGTTCATAAGAGAACTCAACAGCAAAAACAAAATGAAGCCTACTGGAATGCCTGAAGGAAATAACATTCTATTTCCACAGTTTTATTTAATTTTAAAAACAGGAATAAAAATTATTTGCAGTAAGACACACTTACCTAAGCAATCCTGTCGAGAACAACCCATCAATTCAAGCTTCAGGCAAGGAGCTATTACAAACTCCATTACAATAATGCGAATATACTGTGTTTCGAAAGGAACAGGGAGATTTACAACTGATAATCCTGAACCTCCATTACTGTTCAACCGGAACTGAACGGGCTGGAATTAAAATAGCAACCATCTTGAAGAATAACTTTAATACAGATCAAAATTTAATAATAACATTTATAAATTACAATATATGTATGTTCTAGTGGGTCAATTTGGTACCCTTTGATTTTATACTCCCTGTAAATTTCAAGTAATGGTATCATGTGTTGTGAAATGTTTTAACTTGAAGGTTCTATTCAAGTGTATTAATTTTTTTAATTGTATTCACTCTAGGTAAGCTTGAAGAAGAAACTTTCTCGTGAGACTAACCTCCTAACATCTCAACACTTTAAGAACTGCAAAATTATTCCCATTATTTAAATAGTAAAAAGCCCCATCTTTGGTTTTCAAGAGAAATTAGATCAAGATAAAAACTGTATTATTTTTTATTTCTCTTTTCTCACTCATTATATAAATATCAGTGTTGTATTGAAAAGTCTATGCTTTAATACTCATAAGTGTTCTAAAGAAGGCAACTCAAGCTTCCATTGTACATTATTATCTCATTTTTAAAATCTTTTATAAAATATTAAATAACTTCTAGTGACTGTATTTTTTAAATTCTGAAAACTCTGAAACACGAATGGTGAAATTGAGTTCTGTCTTTCTATGTTGCAAGTTTCTAAAATAACTGATATCAGAGAACCAGTGATGTCAAGAAACCCACTTGTAGAGAAATATATATGCAAAAACAGCTTGTTTGGGTTGAGAAAATATTTTACATAGAAGAGCGAACAACGTTTCAACCTTCTTCAGTCATCGTCAGGAACTTTCAAATACTGTCTTTCTGTTTTACAAATCTACATACTATTGCAGTGATTATTATCAGATGTAAAAACATAAATATTCTCTTGTTGTGATGCAATGAAAAAGAAAAAAACTGTAATTTTGGTGTCCTCATATGAAATGTAAATATTGTTACTTTTTGTTTTGTTGTTGTTATCAAGTTTAATAAAATATGTATCAAACTGGAGAAACTTTGATAAGGTATGAACTAAATGCTATCTATTGATATTGCAATTTCTACTGAAAAAAACTGTGTAAATTTGAACGTTTGGTAATTCCAATATAAGCCTAGCAAACAATCACTTAATCTTTACAACAACAACAGCAAATTCAAGAATGTAGAAGGACATGATTAGTGATTTGTAATGGTTTAAAAATATAAAGTAGGCTAAAATTGTAAAGATGAATGATTCAGAAGAATAAGCTGCTTAATAAAGAAAACAAAAAAGAGCTTTCATTGATGAGTAACTGAAATAAAGTTCATAACTGCACAAATGACCAACAAAAAGAATAATGAAAAAATGGAAATACAACAAAAAGGTAACTTCATCAATAGAAAGTTGTGGCTGACTCAGACAGAAATCTTCTATTTTCAATGATTGTAAACAATTTATCTGCAACCAATAAAAAACTGGTAGAGAGTAACTGTTAACTGTGAAAAGTGAAAATTACATGTTGTCCTGTATATTTTTACAAAACAATGTATCCTTGAAATGTTTATTAAAAAGCAGAGTACCATATTTTCTTTTCAATTTTTTTTTCTTTTTAGGTAAAATTCCAGATTTTACTCATCTGCTCACAAACTATAAGCCATTCACACTGTTATAAAATAAATCTGTCTTAAATAGAGTTTAACCTATCTTTTCCATGTCTTAAAATTGTGTTCCCTTGTCTTATTATTTACAGTATACAATATAAATAACTCAAGAGGCCTTTATCCAATTCATCCCATTTACAATTTTTATAATCTTCAAAGAGAAATTAGTTAATATATCTTAACTTTTCACATAAGATAATCCTTCTATCTCTAGAATCATCTTAAAGGTGCTTCTCTGAGTCTTTTCCAAGTTAATGTCACTTTTCAGAGAGGAGACCAAACGGTACATAGCATAAAACCAAACTATCATCAACCAGTTAAATGAAAGAATAAACAAAATATCTGACATAACAGAAAGAAAATAACAATTACTCACAAGAAGTTTTAACATACTTCATAACAAAGTAAAAATGAAAGCAAGATATAACATACCTTGTCTTCAGAATCTCTATAATCTCTGAATATATCCGTCAGATCATCTGTATACTGGATTATCACTGTGAGTGGAAATGCATGAGACCCATCATTGCGAAGTACTGACTTGACACGAAAGCCACGCACAACTGTTGGTGCTCGCAAATCAATTTGGATCCAGTTTTCTCCTTCCCGAGGAATGTTTCCACACCAACCACCAGGACTGTCTAGTCGTAAAGCCTAAAATTATTGAATAAGTATTATAATTTACAAGTATAAATAAGTTTTCTGGCATGCCAAATTTTGAAAAGTAACAGTAAAATAATTATTTTTTAAAAACAAGTTTGCTAAATGTCAAAGACAAACAATAAAGTTTATCATACACTAAAAGACACTTTTTTTGCTATCAGCAACATTAAGTTAAATTTACAAACGTTTTTCCAGCTTCACACTCTAATATTTTTTTTTGCTATGTATTTCATTTTAACACCAATAAACAAAGCCGAAATGTATATTATAAGAAAATCAAATGCACACTGTTAAATGAACCACAATTATGGGCCCCTACTAGTAAAGTGACGGTATGTCTATAGACTTATAACACTAAAATCAGGGGTTCTATTCCCCTCAGTGGGCTAAGCAGATAGCCCAATGTGACTTTGCAATAAGAATTATGAAAAAAAGTGATTAGTTTGAACTACAGAACTATTATTTTACTAGTCTCTTTTATTTTAAATGTTTAAAGTTCCAAATAATAGAATGACTATTTTAACTGACAACAAAAACACACTTTGTACTATTTTCCTAATCATAATTTCTTAGAAATGTTCTGCATCAATAAAAAAAATCAACAGTATATTAGTTTTATTGATGATGTAGTCATCTCTATCACTTTTCCAAAAAAAAGTAAGACAAAAAATGTTTCACATAAAGTATAAATTACTTTTCTTTAACTTCTTGTTTTAATACATAAAAAACTACATAAGCTTATGACTTTTTCTTGTAACAAAATGGATGATATTAAAACCAGCACTGCATAATTGGTTGTAAAAATCTTACAATATCCTAGTTTTTATTTCCACTTATGAAACTTGAAAAATTTTTGATAGTATTTGAAATGGTAACTCAAATTTGCTATTTACTCAGCATAATTTTACATTTCCTTTGTAGCTTAATAAATAGGTTATTACTTTTCTGCAGAAAATATATTTGCATGTTTCAGAAAAGTTCAACCACAATAAATAAATAGTAATATAAAGATATAAAACTTACATTCTTACTATAACCAGCTTCAGTCCCTGAAGCCCGAATACTGTTAGACGGAATTGTTCCACTACTGATGCCAAGATCTCCAACTGGTCGACAGTCTATAGCAGTAAGGCAGTAAGGTACAAGATAAGTAGAAGAAAAACAAAACTTATTAAATAAAAATTCAGCTTGATTGTTAAATATTTTAAAGCTAAACAAAATCCATCATACATCATAAAAGGTACTTTCAAGCTCTTTAAAAATATTACATAGCACCACAGATATAAAACTTTGGTTTAAAAAAATGGCAAAACTGTTTACTTTTATAATTTTCCTATACTCAAAATGTATTTCCAATATGTAGTTATCTCCCTGATAAGATGGCTATTCTTGTTAAGTGCTGCCCTCTATATGCAAACCTTTTCTTCATGCATATTACAAGACTTCCACTCCCCCTGTTGAAATCGCTATACGTAAATAATCATATGTCATCTCTTAACCAATAGCAGCATGATGCATATGACTCCTTCTACCCTCCTCCTCTACTGAACCATCACTTCAAAGTTTAGCAGAAGGTTTCACCACCAGAGAAGTAGGGAGGAAGTGTGAACAGACATACATACCTATTGGAAATACTTTTTCAGTGGAGGAAAATTATAACTTCCAATACAGTACATACCTCCATTCACAAGATAAGCTAGAATCCTGCAAGAGAAGGAGGAGGGACAGGTGTGAGAGAACAAAATAAGTATCCCAAAAGCATTTGAAGGATACCCCTGAAAATAAATGAGGTATAAATCCAAAGATCAGAAAGGGAAAACCTCACCACTTATGAGTTAGCTATATTCTTCACACATGTGTGGAAGGTATGAGAGTAGAAATTAAGAAGAGCACATCTGAGTATGTAATAAGAACAAGCAAGGGTAACTCAGTCCCACAACAAAATGTAAATAAACAAGGGTGCATCCCTAGGTGTAGAGTGGCTGCAGCATGGCAAACTAGTCTTAGTAGTAAACTGTATCCAAGAATATATATCATATGGAATCAGCTCCCCAACCATAGCACAAACTGAGACCATCTGAAACTAATAACATCCTCAAAAGAAAAGAATGAGAGTTAGTCAAGGATAAAACCACAACAATCCCACTTATCACAAATGTGATTCACAAGCCAGTCAGAGTAATCTGAGAAGGAGATAGGCAATAAGAACTTGTGTGAGGACTTATGGTGATTATTTTACTCCAATCTCAAACCTCCTTGTGTGGTACTGACATTCACATGATGGTAGGATAAGGGCTACCAATCAAATGGGTAAACTGCAATTTTGATGGCTCAACTCTAGGGTTAATGTATATGGTATCAGAAGGCCACGCCATCCAATAGGTTGGCAGCCCAACTTCAGTGGTTGTGTAAATGATATCAGGAGGCTATGTCATCCAGTAAGATGATGGCTTAGCTCCTACAGTTACAGAAAAAGGTCACAAAAAGCCATTTCATTCAGCAAGGCGATGACTCAATTCCACTGAAGGTCACATCTCATCTACATCAGCAGCACACCACCACCCTACTTACAACTGGATGGTTAGAGCCATTTTTAAATTTTGTTTCTGGAACCAATTCAGGAGGGCACCTCCACAGTCAATCACAGTTTAAAGAATAGCTACAGGTGGTAGACAAAATCCTGATATGATGAAGATAGTGGAAGATGAATGTACTTGGAGTGATAAACATGTTAGACTGTAGAATCTCTTCCATCAGATGATGAAGATGAGTAGCAAGAAAAAAATGAGGTGTTGAATCTAATGGGAGAAAACCTGGAACGAGGTGTAGGAGGAAGAATAGGTCGATAGAACCAAAAGGTGGACCCAACTGGTAAGGGTAGAAGGTGAAAGATCACAAAGCAAGAAGGATTGCCATGGGATAGAAAACTCTGGAATGCATACTCCTTAAAGGAGCAGTACTAGCTATATAATAATAAAGAGCCTTGACCTGACACAGAAACCTATCTGAATCTAGTCAAAGGTAAAAATGAAATAAGGAACAAAAGGAAAGTGGTTCAAATAGAGGCAAAATAAGGGAATACATGACCACATTAATATCTCAGTCCAGAAGGGCAGGATGGCTGGGAGGCCAATATATCTAAATGTAACACATGAGCCTGGTAAGAACAGCATAAGTAAAAACCCTATGGCATCAGGAAAATGAAAGGAATGGAATAAGGTTGCCCAATAGCCAGAAGGCAAGGAGATCAAAGACCTACAGCTGAAGAGCTGGACGAGAAATTCTGCCACTAGCCATAGTACGTTCATCAGCAGGAAACCTCCTATTAGCAGACTAACAGTGGAAAACTTTCCATTTGCATTAGTATGCTTCCATAGAAGATGGCTGTATGGAACTAACAAGCTAACAAGGAAGTATTTTGACATGTGAAACCAGATTGTCTCACCAAGGCTAGACAAAATCCAGGTGTAAATATGCAGTACAAATAGGCTGGGATGTAGAATACAGGATTGAAATTAACAAAGAAGGGAGAGAGAAGGTGAAAATAGGAGAAGTTGTTGTAACCTTGAAAATGAAGGTTGAACTGGCCAAAATGGAGCAATCAGGAAGACCTGACAAGGAGTGGAGTCAACAAAAGGAATCACCTGATGAGGCAATCCAATGAGAGGGTATACATAAAAATGTTTGTGTGACCAATCCTGGTTGAAGGCACTGACTGCTAAAGCCTGTTGATGTGGTGTAGGTGACCAAAAGATAACCAACTTGGTATTGAGGCTCATGGATGCCTTATCTACTTAGGGAAAACCCCACTAATGGTAAAGGTCCCTGAAAATGAGTATATCTAATGGCTACTCATTTGGATAGATCCAGTGTAAATGTGAAAAATAATCCACAACTGGAGTGAAAGCATTTAGCGCATAGCATGCTATAAGGCAAATGTGATGTGTGTGGATCAAATATAATAGATCAAACATCCAAACATAATAGATCTCTAGACCAGGTGCCACCTTAGTAGGTGGTTTGTGCCACCACAGTAGAACTGTCTGAACGAACCATCACCAGAAAATGATCGGCAAGAAGAAGTAAGTGATGCAATTCCTAATGTACAGCTAAAAGTCCAAAAACACTGATATGCAAGACAGTTTCATCCACAGACATATAGCTAAAAGCATCCTGTTGATTGACTCATGCCACTATCCTAGAAAGGATGCATCCATGAAAATATGTAGAACCAAATGTGGAGATGGAAACTGTATGTCCACCAATGTATGGGCTTTGTCCAGCCACCATTGCAGATCATCTTGCAGGGAAGAAGGAAGGAAAATGACAGTGAAAAGAGGACCCCAACCAAGGTTCCACTATTTGTGAAGCACCCACTGAAGGACTCTAATATGGGCACAACTGAGTGGGATCAGTGAAGTCATGGAGAATCCCATCCCACAAAGTAATAGAACCTCAAGGGCAGTAAGTGACTGAGCCAAGAGAGCACGGTGAACGAAATGTTCCACTGATCAATGTAAAGGAGAAGGCATGTTGAAAAAGGCCCCCAACTGAATTAGATATTGAGTGTGTCAAAGGAATGACTTCTCCAATTTGATTAACCAGCCCATCCAAGAAATGGTGAGTATGAGTGGCTAATTCCTACTCAGAATGAGCCAGTTGTCCGTGTAATAATGAAAGCACAGCCTCGGAGCATGAAGATGACATGAAAAGCCTAAAATATTTGACAAAACACAAGCTGCTGAAGAAAGTACAAAAGAGAGAACCCAAAGTAAACCACCTTTAGATAGACAAAATGAAGGTTAGAGTGAAACCAATGTGCTAACAGGATGTGTAAGTAAATACTAGAGACATCCACTTTCATCATCCATAACCTTGGGGAAACATCAATTTCAGGGAGAGAAAAACTTTTGGGTAGTAAGATGAAGCAGTTGCGGTGAAGTAAATTGATTACCAGCTACTAATCCCTAGCTTTCTTAAAAACAATGAAAAGTCAGAAATAAAAATCCTCCAGAAGGATGGAAAACTGGTTCAATTGCCCATTCCAAAATCAATTCTTGAACCACTTCTAACAGATGTTAGTAGTCAGTAATGTCCAGAAAACCCACTTGTAGAGAAATATATATACAAAAACAGCTTGTTTGGGTTGAGAAAATATTTTACATAGAAGAGCAAACAACGTTTCAACCTTCTATGTAAAATATTTTCTCAACCCAAATGAGCCATTTTTGCATATATAGATGCTAGTAGGTTATGAGATCTTCAAGGAGAAGGAAAGGAAATTGAACAAGGAAAAATACGAGATGGAGAAATAAACTGGTTAACAAATCCTTGTGAAAGAACTTGTATTACGGACTGATTTTTTATGAAGGGATGCCAGCAAGGAAGAAACTCTAAACAGCTGAGCCCCCACTAAACCCAAACTTACAGGGTAACCAGTGGTACTCGTGTTTATGGGGGATATGTCTTTGAGAAAAGCAACAATAAGTAAGGATTGGGAAGTAGAAGAATGGGAAACAAGAATAGAAGGCATATGAGGTTCTGACTGAGACAAACAGCTACAAAGGTCATAACAATGGATTGTTGGCAGACTGATGTCACCTGAGGCTTGACAGTTTCAGGGACTGTATCAAAAATGTAAGATCTCAGGAAGGTGCCAAGATACAATGGGGGTAAATTGACCTGAGCCAAAATTACATTCTAACCTACAAGGTCCAACAACAAAGAAACACACTTATAACACCAAAGCTGAAGATGAAATTTGGACTAAAGTGAGGAGAAAAAAACAAGGGTATCTGCAGAAAAATCCTCAGGATTTCTGTGGAGAGCCTCAAATGGGAGATGTTTGGAAGAAAGATACCATAAGAAAGTGGTTAGGATAAGATGTAGGTGAAAATGTTGGGCAAGGGTAAGACTAACATTTGATTCAGGAATCGCTTTTCAATTAAGTAACAAGAAACTTAATAAATGTTGATCTTCAAATGGATAGCCCACACAATGGTAAGAAAGGCGACCTACATGTTCACAAGTCCTCAGACAATGCAGCACGCAGATACCTTCACTTAATTATGAGACAAACTTATCAGTATGCAAAATATCAGTGAAGGGAGAGAGAATGAGAAGAGGAAATGGATAAAATATTATAAATCTGAGACACAAAATCTATAAAGAATAAATTAGGTCTAGGTGATTCCTTTGGCTCTAAACGAAGGAATGGCAAACTATGGAGGTGGGAAAATGCAAAATCCTCGTCACTCTGTATAGGTTTAGCCAACTCAGGAGGAGTGTGGGCAATGTCTGGAGTAAATGTTTGACCCAGGTAACTTTTGATCTCCTGCCAACATTTAAAAAACGACAGATTCACCAATAGTTTGCCAGCACCTGATGCTGGTCACATAAACTTCAAAATTCATTGCACAAGAACAGATTCATGAAATTCGAGTGCAGAAATATAATGACAAGAATGAATTGATAAATATTAATATATGAATAGGTGGAGTGAATGAAAAATAAGGTCGAAGAGTGTAGAAAAAAATTAGTTGTCACTAAGTACACAAAAAGAATATATCTTAATCCAAACAAAGCCAAACAAGAAGTGATGGTTTGGTAGAGGAGTGTAGAAAGTGAGTCACATGCATCACATTAGTATATCATGCTACTACTGTTCAAGAGGTGATGCAATGCAATTTACAGGAGAGACATGTTGGAACATAAAGCAAACGTTCGTATGTAGAGGGCAGCACCAAACGAAATATGGGGAAAAGTACTTTCCCTGTAATGCACTGTCACTTACTTAAAATAAATAAATGTTTCACTTAACATCATTACATTTCTTAGGCTGCAGCCTGTGAATTATTAACTTTACTTCTACAATGTTTCATGTCTGAGGGACATAAGTCCAGTCCTAATTAAAATATCTTATGTAACTAATGCTTTTTCTTGATTATTTAAATGCTGTTAAATGAAGTGTATAATGAAAGCTTTTGCAGGTAGTAAGAAAATAATTACTCTAAACGCAAGCAAAGATCCAAAGAAATGTTTATGGATCTAATTAAAGAAGAAAAAAAAAAGAAAAATCTTGGTTCTTTTGATAGAAAGACCTGTGTTTTTTACAGGTGAAGATATTCAAAAGTGATAGTGGTATTCTCGTAGTAGTGGGAATTATAAAACATGATTCTACTGTGCAATATTTTAGTAAAAAGTCCAATTCAGGAATAGTTAAACATTTTGCACCTGATGTAGGTCTAGCAGAATTAAAATTTCAGGATGGTGAAATCAGGTTTATTTTATTTTTCTTTTATTTGTAGTCCTATAAATTAGTTTTGATATGAAAAATACTAAAGGATTCATAGCTATGGTGTCAAAAAATATCTCAATAATGATTTTTTTACTGTTGCAACTGCTGCTGTATGGTTATGAACAATGTATCTTACCCAGGTTTGGTTCAAATCCAGGTTTACATTTGCAGAAAAACCCTCCATCAGTATTTGTACAGACAGTAGAAGCTGTATCACAGGATGTAGCTGAACACTCATTAATATCTGCAAATAAAAGTGTTTGATATTTAAGTACTTAGTTCATAAAGCCATATAGAAATTTTCATCATATTTCATACAAATATGACAAGCTGGTACCTATAACATAGCAATAAGATAAGCATACTAATAATTTTATTAGAATTACTTTGTATGTTATGTAAGAAGCAAAACAATATCTTAACCTTTACAGAACTAATTACTTTGAAGCCAAGAATGATCTCCAGAATTAAAATTTTAAACACTGTAGCTCAATTATGTTTTTAATAAACTACATTAGCATTTAATTCACTCAGTATGACAAAAACTTATAAATTAAGCATCATGAAATTCAGTGGAAAATTCCTGTTTCAAGGAAAACAAATCAAAACTAGATAATGAAAATATAAAATGATATAACAAATAAAACAGAGAAATTTACATTCAAATTGTGGATTATGTACTATACTTGTATCAAATTACACATTTTATAGAAAGATGACACTAGTGGGCCAACAGTTAAGCTATAAAAAGATGGCAAAAATGGAACAAAATTCATGAATATAGCACATGAGGTTACAAATCAAATATCAGGCCAATAAAAGATGGTGCAGATGGATCAAAGATATGTCAATAGCACATTACAACAAATGGCACAAACACATCACAATGTAGATGGATGAAAGTTTGCTGGAGATGGGTGGATTTGAAAAATTGATTGTCTAAATTAAACATCAAAATGATGTAAATAACTAGTCAATCTATGGAAGTTTTGATACAAGTTTTCAAGGGAAAGTCTTATAAATCTTCATTTGAAAGTTGAATACAGAGATTGAAAAAAAAATCTTCCCAAGAAGTTAGATCTAAGAAATTCTGATTCCTTGCAACTTTTTTGTGTTGCTTGTCAGTGGATTTTCATTATTTCTTTTTTGAAAACTACAGAAACATTTCTCTGCTTCAAAATATCAAGTTTTAATGTTCATTAGTATAGTGGCACTGTAATATGCTGCGCAGTAATGCTTGATGGTAAAATTATTATCAGTCATGCAAGATTAGTCTGTTTCCATCGGGATAAATAGTCACTTCAGTGAGCAAAAATGTGCCAAAAGAAAATTACAAAGAATCATGTTAATAAATATTACACCAATTATAATAGGTTAATATACAAAATAAAAATGTTTTAACAATAATAAACTAAAAATTTAGGGTTTTTATACATTTACTAAATGACAACAATACAATTAATATATAATTTATTTAATTCAAACAAATTTTACAACAAGTTTATAATTATAGTTTCATATCTATTGACTTCTGTGGGACAAGGTTTGATTTTTCACTTCATCCAGGTAAGAAGCAGATTCAGAAGCATTTTCTCAGTCTGTTTGGTATATAACAAATAATACTGATGAAATTAAGACTAACAAATTAAAGAGTGTGCCCTGTAATAGATGGCGCTCAGATATCAAATGGGAAACTCAAAATGAATAGCACTGTTGGATGAAAGACTGAGCCTGATGAAGTTGATGGATCAAACATTGACTCTATAAGAAATAACACTAGTAGATCAAACACTAATACTATAATTAAAGATACTGGCAGATAAAAGACTGAGTAAATGATTACTCTAATAAAAATGATTTAAGATGGAACAAAGCTTAAGACTATTACTATTGGCACTAATGGGTCTGATATTTTTCTTATTAACAGATTATTCTAAGGAGGAACTCTTGGACAGCTGGGAATAAAGAGTCTGAGACATTAGTGGGTAACAAGCCAAACATATTAAAACAACTCTGTAGCTTATTGATATAAAACTTAAAATGCAGGTACAGGTGAGAAACAGGAATTCCTCTATAAATTTAAATATTATTTAAAAATTTAGAGATGAATAACATAGAGACACCCTTTTTTTGTAAATGTTTTGCTTAATATAAAACTTTGTCTCAATTTATATCAATAAAAAGTAATTGTATCAGTGTGAAATACATAATGAACACACAAAAAAAGTAACTTACCTTCACAACTTGGCAAATTAATAAATGTTTGATTAGGACCACAAGTTATGACTGAATTTCCCTCAAGTCTGAACCCTCGATGGCACTGAACTCTCCCTTCATCACCAAAGAAAAAATTTCTTTGTGGTTTGACAACAAATCCATTCTTTATCTCTGGGAGAATAAGACACTGAACACCTAGTTGTTGGATAAAACAATACCATCTATCACACTTCTGTATATTAAAAGTACTAATACAAATAACAAATTGTGAGCTGGCATTCTGTTTCTTTTTGGTGTTTTACATACAATGGTGTAAAAGGAGTTGCAAAGTGGGGATGCTTAGCTAGACATGCAGATTTTACATAAGTGATTAAAAGTACAAGAAGATAGTAAAGGTAGATTTTGTGCTGCCAAAAGCAGTTAAATCCAATGGGGTCTGGGGTTATGCCCTCCAGAAAATTAGCACACTAATATAATTTACAGTTCTTGTATAAAAGCCAAATATGTAAACATGGGAATGTTACAGCACCTCCAGTTCCAACACCTCTGACACACATATATTAAAATTCTACAAAAGTAATAAATTATCTATTTGTCACAGGACCCCACAGTAACACAACAGTAAGTTTTAGAGTTTATAATAATGCTAAAAATTGAAGTTTAATTCTTGTAGTGGGCTTTGTGCTTACACTGAAAACAAAATTTGACACTGTGACTAATAAAAGAAAACTACAGATTCTGAAAAATCGCAGTCAAAACTTTTCACTGAAATTTTTCCAATAAATCACATTAATTATTCATTTGTTAATTTCTACAAAACAAAACAATAAAACACATTAAACTTTTAACAAATAAAGCCAATGTAATTTATGTCCATGGAATTTACTACTTTACCAACTATTTTACTTCCATCCATTAACATATGGTATCATAATGTTTAATTTTCTATGTGCAAGAAAAGCTTCTTGAGTTTTAAGTTGTACTAAGCTCAAGTTGTCAAATATGCAAGTTATTACAAACTCATTAATAAATCATTTACAAAAGAAAACATTTCATTTCCTTTATTTTTTAATCCAAAGGCAGAGCACCTTTTAAGACTGAGGAAGTGGGGGAGACTTACCTATATGGCCCTTCTGAGTATCTTCATATTGTCAAACAGCATTAGATTAATTCAAGAGTTCCAGTTATACTAAAGTTTGATATTATAAAATGTAGGTTTAACATTTTTAATAAATATTAAGATCCACAGCTTACCCATTTATATGTTATGATTCAATATACTGTAACAAAGTTTGTTTGTTTGTTTTGGAATTTTGCACAAAGCTACTCGAGGGCTATCTGTGCTAGCCGTCCCTAATTTAGCAGTGTAAGACTAGACGGACGGCAGCTAGTCATCACCACCCACCGCCAACTCTTGGGCTTCTCTTTAAACAATGGAAAGTGGGATTAACCGTCACATTATAATGCCCCCACAGCTGGGAGGGCAAGCATGTTTGGCGCGAACCCGCGACCCTCAGATTACGAAGTGCATGCCTTAACGCGTTAGGCCATGCCAGGCCCAACAAAACAAGTACAAACTTACGTTCACATTTAGGGGGTGGTCCTGACCACTGTCCATCAGTTTTACAAACAATGACAGGAACACCAATCCTGTAGAAGCCTGGCTCACAGTTGAAACGAATAACCGTGCCATAGCTGCGGCCACCACCACTAAGAACTGTTTGAGAAGCATGAGGAGTTTCAGGTAAAGGAGGGCATGATGAAGCAAGACACACTGGTAGATTTTGCCATTGTCCATCTTCAGCACAGCGGATCATTTCTGTAGGCTTACCACTTGGGAATGCAAAACCAGCATAACATTGATAAGTAGCGTGACCTTTGTACGTAACATTAGTAGCTCCTACAGCAAATCCATTGTCAATTTGAGGTACTGGACCACAATAACGTTCTGAAAAATATCATAACTTCTGTATAACTTCTTTCATACACATAAAGAGATTTTTGAAACATGCAATTATAAAACTAATAGTTCTGCTCTACTAATTACAATATATCTTTTTGAATGTTTTGAAATTTTTTCTAAATGCTGCAATTGCATAACTAAAATGTAATTTCTAGCCTCATTTTTTTTAGCTTTTATTGTATTGCGTATATCACCTTTGGTCATGTTGTCTCAAAAAATATGTTTGTTCTTTGCTCTAAAACCAATAATAGCAACATCATATTTCATTGAAATAACCTGAAGATCAACTTATTTATCTGAAAGATGACTTAATTGTTCATTAATTGGCATGAACAAACCCTGACAGTTTGGTATGTAGCCTGTACTCCAGTGTCCTCCTTGCATACATTGAGCTACAATTTTTGTTTCTCCATTGCTGAACTCTTGACCAATAGGGCATGTATATGTCACTTTTGCACCAAATGCTGTGTCTCTAGTTGATGCAAAAGCTCCTTCTCCAACTTGCAACTGTGGGCAGTCTATGGAAGGAAATTGAACATATGTTATGTAGTTTATGAAGCTGTAGCAGTTGGATAGTAATCACTGTCATGGTTAACAGCCTATACATAGTTTAACATCAATGATTAATCAATTATTATAATTGTGTATATAGTCTTTAGTCAATTATCTTAAAAAACAATAAACATTATCCTTACCAATGTGGATTTTAATATATTGAAGAAACAAGAACACCAATAAACATCACAATTGAGGAACATAGCAGACATAAAGGATTAATAATGATTAACCTGTAATAACCCATCATGCCAGAGAAAATCAACAAAATAAAATGAAATAATATGATATGAATCATATGAAGGAAAAAGATAAAATAATTCTCTAACATCTTGGTATACAAGTTAGAAAAATCCAGATATTCTTTTGGAACACATTAAAACAGTTTAACCAAATGCTAATACAAGGAAGGCTCTAATGAAGAAATAACACATCAGTCTTTCCACAACACTACCATCACAACCAGGATACAAAGTTAATTAATAATTAGAGTATGGTGATTGGATAGGTAACAGCCATGTTTTATGCTGTGTTAAAAGTTGAAATAATTACCAATAAAGCAAGATTTGTTAAATACGGCATAAACCAGCCTTCAATACTTAGTTAGCGACTATGTAGCAAGAGCTGAGAAGATATATTCAAGAATAAGAGAATAAGCAGGCATGTGAATGGGTCATAAGCAGATATGGAGTTTTACAAATGCCTCCTACATGCACACGCATAATTGTTTCTTTAAATCTGAATAGATTCTGATAACTGAAACTGAAAATATCAAATATGACTACACATAAAGAACAATAATGTCATTATATCTAATGATACAATCACATCAGCTTGCATGATTTAAGACATTAGTTACATTTGAATTCAATATAAGAAACCAAGACAAATTTGAAATTTATTTAATTATCTCTAAACATATAGCTAGTTCTTCTGCTGCAAGTACAAAGATCCTGTTCAGACTCTTGAATACATCTATTTGGGTTGTGTGCCGAGACGTATGTGACACTAAAGAGGTTAACACACAAAAGCAGCTCAATTTTGATCTCACAAATTTGTGTGACAGCTTAAGCAAATGCTTATGAATAAATCACTTACTAAAAATTTAAAAGCAAACTTCAATAATGTTAAAAATAAAAATCAAATCACAGATAGGATTTCAATATGACCTTTCAATAAAGCCTTTTTAATTTTAATAAGATTGACACTAAACATGCAGATTTAATGGTAATTAGGTTATATGTAAAAATAATTAAGGTACTAAAACTCAAAGGCAAATTTAAAATTTAGATAAACAATGATATACTGAAAAATATATAACATAATTCTGCAAATTTAAAATGCTGACAATATTTAACCTTATCTGAAAATATGACTTCATTAAACAGCCTATCTCATTGGCATTAGATATAATGCATGTAGTGTAGTTGATATAATATATTCTCCTTTTTTTTTTTGCTTTCCATCCAAGGTTTTTGGAATTATCAACTTGATGCATGAAAATATCAAAAGATACAAGTATTTTCATAAAAACGACTTGCATGGAGTGGTTAAGTGCATTTTTTGAAATGAATAAATGAAGTTTAAGGAAAATTGTAAAATGATGTTAACAGCTAGATGAAGAGCCCTCACTGAAAACATCAATGGAAGAAATAAAACTTACACACTAAGATCTTATAAACAAATCTAGAGATCCTTTATATATTTTTAAAAAGGTATTTGATTGTGAAAAAATGTTTTAAATTGTTCAAAGTTTTAAAAATCTGAAATACATAAAGCATTAATGATAATTTGTATCTATAAAAACTTCTTACCAGCACTGAAGCTTGCCTTCCATCCAGATGCTGTGTGTAAAGGATTACTTTTAAACAGCAGGACCATGCGACCTGAACTTGCTGTTAAAGTCAGAGAGGGTCGAGATTTTCCAGTGAAACCTTCACCTGGGTGGAGCTGAACACTCCCCTCTGGATTCGTTCCATCATATATCTGATATTAAAGTTTCAAGAATATCAAAAAGAGAATGACCTTTTTAATAATTGATTTATTTTTAAATCATCCAATTTTAAATATAGCAATTTATTTTTTTATGAAAATCTGTTAATATATATAAATGTATATAAATCTCCATGTAATATATTATATATAAGTATTATTATGTTAAACACAAAATATTTTTAAAAGTCCAAAAAACTTGACTAACCTCCACATAGTCATCCTCATTAACATCAAAATGAGTGAATCTTAATGAAACTGATCCACCTTCAGGTCGGGTGATACTGTACTTGCATATTTGATTACTTGGGTAATTTACTACACCAAATGCTGGTGAAGAGATATTTCCAGATGATGCTACCATCTCTACCTCACACCCTACAGTAGCAAAAAACATTGGAAACATTACTGATCATTTCAAACATAAATATTTTCTCAAATATATTTAATTGTGAATTTGTTTTAAAATATGTATTTTTCATTAAAATGTCAACAAACATTATAAAAAAGAACTGAACAGTGTTTCCCACATTTCTATGACGACTAGCTTTTGAATAAAGGTTAGTTTTGTGTATAAACATATTATTCCTTAAATATTCACCACAAAATAAGAAAATAGTTTCTTGATTCAGTGCTTTAATAACTCTCATAAGAGTCTGGCTTGTATTTCTTTAGGCTTTAGAGTAAATTACCTAATGTCAGTTTAACAAGTTTAACATTTTTCACTACTTTTGTGGAATGAAAAAAATTAAAAACTTGCCTGATCTAAAGCGAATAGTAAATCCTTTCCTGCTGTCTCCGTAACTTGTGTGTAGATAAAGATATATCTTGTTTGATGTTGACATTGTGAACTTAGGAACAATATCTGAGCTACCTGACAACTTTGCTAAAAGAGGATCAGATGGCATTGCACCGTCCCGAACAAGGACGTAATCTTTGTTAAGCTCTAAATCCATCTCCACAACCTGTAACATAAACCATACTGTTAGTAACCATGATGAGTTATTCCTTAAGCCTTGGCTACTTAAACTCAAAAGAGAAAAAATAATAAAAGTTACAGCACTGATTACTAATCTGCTTTAAAAAATTACAAGGAGAAAAGTCATAATATTTTATACTTAACTTACAAACAGAAGAAAAGTAAGTAAGAGGAACTATTAAATACAACAAGAGAAATCATGATATTTTATGAAGGAAAAAATAAAATAAAATAAAATTATGCAGATAAACACATACTATTGTATAGTTACTAGATATAAAAAACAGTTCATAATGTTTTGTAAAAGCAAGATAAATAGCAAAGAAGAAAATAAATCTTGTCCTTACAGCTATATAATGTTTGTATTTGAAAAAAGAAAAAGAACATAAACAAAATATGATACATTTTATATTAATTAATGAAACTAAAAAAATTAATAAATTTTAAAAATGAACCAAATTCATAAGCTGATACAATCCAGTAATAAAATTAATTAAATCCATTAATTAAGCACAACATATTTTAAGACTAATATGTTTAAACTCTTTACTGAGTCCACCTTAAGTTATTGATTTTTTCACTGAAAACTTGTATTGCCCATTCTAAGTGTGAAGTAAATGTCATCCAAAGAAACTTCAGCTTTATTTCAATAGAGTATAGTTTTGTATTTTTAATCATAAAATAGCAATTTGTGTAAATGAAGTACATTCATTTCTTTCACATAAGAAGCTATAATAGCACACAAGTAGCAAAAACAAAATACTTTTATAATTCTTATAACTTTAGAACAAATTTTATAACAACATATTTTACCTCTAGTGTTATGATGCGACCTTGAGATGCAGTAATGATGTACACACATTCCAAACCACCAGGGTATGGATCTGGATACATTGGAGATGTGAGCAACTGAGCGGTTGCTTGAGCAAATAATTCTCCTCCACACTTAATGGGTTCTGAAATTGACAGAAATTATTCCAGTTTAATGTAATGTACATTTTATTTTATTTAAAAAACAGCCATAAGTGAAATGTGAAGTTGAAATGCAATCTATACATTGCATGGATTTTGAAACTGACAGAACCCACTTGTGTTATTATATTGTACATTTTTTTCTTATTATTTTTAGCAAAATATGCAAAGTCTGTTAACTCTGAAGTTGTAATGCAGTCTATTTTATTATTTTACTTAACTTAGTTCTGTGCCAATAAGCAGAACTTTTTTCTTTCAACAATGAAATATGTTAGTTATTTTATAAATATTCCTAAACATCAATGTTTCTTTAATAGTTCTAAAACCCTGGAAACAGATTAACCAGATTATATTGAAAGACTGTGCAAAACAAAATTTCCAAGGTGTTCAATACAACAGAATTACATTTATAAACTAACTCAAACCAGAGAATAAATATGCAACAAGATTTTCATTATTGGCATTGCTCAATCAGCACATAAAAGTTACATCCAAAAACTTATTACATTTGATAAATAGTACCATACATAAATGCAGTACATTATAATGTTATCTATGAATGACCTGTTTTCCAACTAGCACGGAATCCATTTTTTTCAACAGAGGAATCAGATCTGAATTTTATAATCATGAGATTGGAAGCTGTCACAAATGATCGAGAACTCAGATCCTCCATTCCTGATAGGGTAACAAGGGAAACACTTGATTCCTCAGTACGACCACCAGCCAAGATTTGTACAGTATCAAAGTTTGCCTCTGTCTCAAAATCAGAAAACTACAACAACAAAAATATATATATATTAGCACAATTTCTACTCATACATGGAAATTTCAATCCAAACACTTTTCTATACATATAGAGGATTAGTGATATAATTTAATAGATAAAACAGATACTTTATGCACTTCCAAAATGTTTATCTTTTTGTATAAATGTCTATGCTTTTTAACCCACCTGTAACACAATTCCTGCTCCAACTGGCCCTTCAAGAGTCCACTTACAATCCAAGTTGGATGCATATTTGTTTGGATAGTTAGGAGACTGGACTGAATCTCCAGAACTTTGGAGATAAAAGTGACAAGAATCTAAAAAAACATAATAATGATATATGCATTTTTCCAATATGGCTATTTTACTTCTTGCAACTAAAAGAAATATAAATTTCAATAGATTAATGATATTTATTTTAAATATTACAACATTTTTAACTTCAGAATAAAATTCTTTATTGTGTTAAAAGTATGACAAATATAACTGTTGTTCAAAGTGTATATTTTTTTATAAAACAGTGGCAAAAGTCACTGAGATTATATTAAAAACTCAAAGATTCTACTGTACCTATCATTTATGGAACACATAAGACAACTTACTAGGACAATCAGTCTCATCTGACTGGTCTCCACAATCATCTTCTCCATCACACTGCCAATGGCTACTAATGCACTGACCATTACTACATGCAAATGAACCTACATGCAATAAAATGAATTATATTAACTCTCAATAATATTTTAGAATAGTAATGGTAGTTAAAATAGAAGCTGTGTAGTGTTGTTTACTGAGTAAAAGCAGTTACAGAGAATATAGTCAGTAATCTAAATTAGTCACAAATAATAAAATTAGTTAATTTCATTATGATTAAAAAAAACTTTCACGTAATTAGCTACTGAAGATTTTTAATTTAAACAGTTATGCCAAATCTACATTTACATTATACGTGTAACAACATCTTAATAAATTGAAAATGTTTAAACAATCACTCCAATGAATAGTTTTCAGATAAAATTATAAGTCCAAGCACTGACGCAGTGAATTAAGCATAGTTTTTTAAGGTCATATTACACTTTACAGGGTCAGTATCAGAAAACATAAATTAATGATGACAGCTTACTTCTATATTACACAGCTCCTTAACCTTTGGAGTTGCCTTTAACCAAAATGTTAGTTTTTTTTGTTGTTTTTTTTTCGATGGTGTTTGGGTATTTGCCCTGGAGGGTCAGGTTCACTTTGACCTCTTCCTCCTTCCTTAACATATTTTCCCTAACTCGTGATGTTATGTTAGGTCCTTTTCAGGGCAATGTCCATTTATAGTCTCTTATTCACAGTAGTCAAGCTTGCTGGTGGCATTTTTTTTTTTTTTAATCTTATTATTATTTTAAAATACATAAGTATGTAAACTATAAATACAAGATTTAAAATTTATACACATACATATTTTAATTTAATTAATTTATTTTTTTTTCTTTATATTTAATATATATGTTAATTGGGGAGAGGTATTTAGGAATATCTTCATCATGTATAAGGTACCTATCTAGTTCGCATAACAAATCATTTTTCTTCCAATTTTTGTTAAAATACCTAATTGTAATATTTAGGAGTCTATCTGATATTATTGGTATGTTCGAGTAATTATGGATGAATTTAGATGATGTTGCTCTCGGAACTCTGTATGCTGTTGTGAGAAGTGCATTTTGTATTTTTTGTAGTTTGGTTTTGATTGTTACATTACTTACAGTTACCCATGCTGGAGCTGCATACTCTATTACTGGTCTAATATATGTTTTGTATATTTTCAAAATATTATCTGTGGATGCTCCACTGTGTTTACCAGTTAGACTCCTAACATAGTTGGTTCTTCGCCAAATTTTATTTTTAATTTCGTTGACATGATTAATCCAAGTTAATTTTGAATCATAAGTCAGACCTAAAAATTTTGCTGATTGGGCAATCTGGAGCAGCGTGCCATTCATATATATTTCTAACTGTTGTTTTCTGTGTTTTGGCGATTTCGTAAAGAGTACGAGCTGAGTTTTTGCTGTGTTTATTTTAATTCTATATTTTTCACAGTATTCACTAATTCTATTTAATTGTGGTTGTATGTTTGTAGCTGCTATCGTGGGTGTTGCAGCACTTTTCCAGATTGCCACATCATCTGGGAACTGTGATGAGAATCCATGATTTGGATCCTTCAATGGCATATTGTTAACATACATGATGAAGAGTATAGGGCTAACCACCCCTCCCTGCGGGACACCAGCTAGTGGAGTAAAGTATTCGGAAAAAAGTTCCTTCTACGTTTACTCTACATTTTCTGTTTTCCAGAAAGTTAGATAACCAGCGAATAATTCCTCGCGGTAGTTCCATTTCATTCATTCGGAACCTTAGACCATCGTGCCAAACGGTGTCGAATGCTTTCTCGATATCGAGTGTTAGTTATTATTTCTAGTTTGTTTGGTTGGTTTAAATTTCGCGCAAAGCGACACAAAGGCCATCTGCACTAGCCGTCCCTAATTTAGCAGTGTAAGACTAGAAGGAAGGCGGCTAGTCATCACCACCGACTGCCAACTCTTGGGCTACTCTTTTACCAATGAAAAGTAGGATTGACTATAACATTATAATGCCCGATGTCTAAAAGGAAGAACATGTTTGGAATGATGAGCATTCAAATCAGTATCCCTCGAATTACAGGCCGAGTGCCTTAACCACCTGGCCTATTTTACTAACCTTACAACTTAATATTTTAGTGAAAGTGAAAGTTTCACCCAAGTTTACGTCTTCATATAACCTACTTTATCTTAAACCTATTTCTAAAAAGTTAAAATTGAAAATAAAGACCATATTATAATATGTCAACCAAACTATAATTGCCATATCAAAAGCCAACAAGTCCTTTCGTATAATTTGGGGCTCATAAAGCGAGCTAGGAGCAGCAAGTTTTATTAGCCTCGTTATTATAGAAGGTATTTTATCATAAGCTTTGAGAAACAAAGACGTTAATTTTACGATGTGAATAATATTAACAAAGTGAACAATAACTGAATAAGCATAATTATTATTATTATTTTACTTAACGCTCAATTAAGCTCCTTTGCGAAGACGTTGTTTTGTTGTTGTTTTGAATTAAGCACAAAGCTACACAATGGGCTATCTGTGCTCTGCCCACCACGGGTATCGAAACCCGGATTTTAGCGTGCAAGTCCGCAGACATACCGCTGAGCCACTGAGGGACTTTGCGAAGACAAGGTTAATTATATGACGTTAGTAACGTTAAGTACTTCATGAGTTATAAATTAAATAAAGTAGTATATCTATTTGAATAATATTATAAAACTAGTACTTTGAAAAGTCACACAAATAAGTGATATAAAAATTCCAATAGATATAACTTAAAAACTAAAAAAAACTCCGTCTGTAAAAAGTTAATTGTAAAATAATTTATATTTAAAATGTTCTACCTAATGTTGCTGTGAAATAAATGTAAATATTTTTGTTTTGGTTTTATAAATATATAGTACCACATGAATACGTATCATTATTTCAGTATTTGAAAATAGTTTATATATAATATATATATATATATTACATATAATGATATATATGCTTGTATATTATATTCTATATACTCATAAAGAACTATATTTTACACATTTTATGAAATACGTTTCAGTTTTAACATTTACACGTAAATTGTACACAGTACGAAATTATGTTTTCATATAATATAAGGCAAGCACCTTTTGGGCAACTATTAAGTTGGCACATAAACGGAAGCAACGCTTCGCATGGGGCTAGTTGCCAAGACTGAAAATTTCCAATTAAATGAGCTAGAACACATTTTCCATCTCGTGGGTTAGGCTGATTCCAGGACCAAAATCCGACATATTTAGGTATAAAGTCACCTCCAGCTGATTCCAAGGTATTCGTCGATAAATCATCAACAGATTTCATGCCTACAAATACATCTTATAATTTACAATCATAACAAGGTAGTATTTCCTCTGTATTCCTTTGAAAAATATGAGATGATTATTTATATATTAAAAACAATTTACACTCATCTATATGTTCATTTGAAAACACTACATGTAACGTTTTTTTGAATAACTGTAATTGTGACTATATACAACTTTAAGAAAATATGATTCAATATAAATAATATAAACATATTTGTATAAATAATCTAATATTTGAATCACCAACGTAAACCTTTGATGCACAGATTATGCAGTAGATGGCGCGCCAGTATTGGTTGTATTATAATTCACCAACATCTCTTACTCTTTTACTGGAACATATTACAAAATCACAAACCTATCCAGTAGGCCACCTGGCCCATGCTTCTAAGACTTTCAGCAGCCAGTGAGCTGGAATAGTTGTTCTGCCCATATTCGGTAATAAGAACGAGCTCGCTGCCGTACCTGTTGAAAATAAATAAAAACATCGATTTTTATACAATGCCGAGAAAGATACAGGTCAGCTGGTTATTTTAGTTTTCATGGAATAAAATTGCCCCCCAGTGGCTCAGCGGTATGTCTGTGGACTTACACGCTAAAATCCGGGTTTCGATACCCGTGGTGGGCAGAGCACAGATAGCCCATTGTGTAGCTTTGTGTTTAATTCAAAAACAAAAAAACAAACAAGGAATAAAATAACTGATAAGCAGCGCTAATACAAACTGAATTTTAAATGGGATAACTTTATTGAAGTTTAAAGTTTTATAACTTTTGTTGGAATGATGTCGCAAAGTGAACGCATAATATTTTAGTAGACTAACTTACCGGATAACTTAAATACTACAAAATCACACATATCCAGTTTCGTGGGCGAAGAAATATGAACGAAAAAGAATGAGCCGTAGATCACTTAAAGATTATACATTAGTTTTTGGAATAACCATGTAGAACTTGTAGCTTGATAAATTAAAGCTACGAATGAAAATCAATCGATTGCATATGAAAAATGTAACAGAATATCGTTAAGGTTATATCACAGCCTTAAACAGCTAGCGAAGGGCAAAGTGCAGTTTGCCCATTGTATATTGAACAACAAACAGTTATTAATTGAACAAGAATGGGGATAACTTCACTAATTATTACACTATGAAAAGTAGATCTATTTTGTTCCTGTAAATTCAAGATGGATGTATATATTCTGCAAAATACTGACAATATAAAGAATAATAACGTAGAAATGAGTGCAGTATTGAGTATTAGGATAGTTATTATTACATTTAAAATAACATTACTGTAAAATTATCAAAATGACAGTATTTTTAAAATATCTTTTTGTTCCCTAGTGTCTTGCTCCTATTGTCTGTGATACCCTGATAAAATGACACATTTTTCGCACATGTTTAATATAAATTTCTTCTACCCATGTAGTTTTAAGAACATTACACTGTAGCTAAGCTTGGTTTTTAAGCTATTCTAAAGTCTGTCCTTGACACCAATCTACAATTACTTTCTGCTTCCCTTCAGTAATCAGGCTACTTCTTTATACTTAACACAGGTGTTCTAGTTGAAGTTGAATGAATGAAATGTACAGTTCAAAAGTATGCATATTTCTAGAAGTGGAACAGTTGCCAAAAATCATTCTTAATGAGTCACAGTCCCATACGTATTAAACTTTATTAACAAAACCTGTACACTAAAAATGATATATAGTCTGTCAGAGATAAAAATAAGGGGGGTTGCACAAATACGTTCAAGCTTATTAGTTACACAACTTCTTTTTTAGTGGTCAGAGATAATTTTGTCCTCGATTGGTATAATATATGTAAATCTGTGGTTTTCGTGAACCGAAAAAGAAATTTTGTAATAGTAGGATCTGCTCGTTTTGTTAAAACTTTTCACAGTTTAACTGCATTAGCAGAAAAAAAAAAAACATTTTTGCGAGTTTTATTTCTTTCATCACAGCGCAGTTTCATTCTGAACTTTTTATTAAGATGTATTTATTCACAAGTATATTTCCATCCAAAACGTTTTTCTTTGCCAGTATATATGATTATTTGTTTATTTGTTTTGGAATTTCGCACAAAGCTACTCGAGGGCTATCTGTGCTAGCCGTCCCTAATTTAGCAGTGTAAGACTAGAGGGAAGGCAGCTAGTCATCACCACCCACCGCCAACTATTGGGCTACTCTTTTACAAACGAATAGTGGGATTGACCGTGACATTATACACCCCCACGGCTGGGAGGGCGAGCATGTTTTAGCGCGACTCGGACGCGAACCCGCGACCCTCGGATTACGAGTGCACGCCTTAACGCGTTCGGCCATGCCAGGCCGAATTTCGCACAAAGCTACTCAAGGGCTATCTGTGTTAGCCGTCCCTAATTTAGCTGTGTAAGACTAGAGGGAAAGCAGCTAGTCATCACCACCCACCGCCAACTCTTAGGCTACTCTTTTACCAACGAATAGTGGGATTGACCGTAAAATTATACACCCCCACGGCTGGGAGGACGAGCATGTTTAGCGCGAACCCGCGACCCTCGGATCATGAGTCGCACGCCTTACGCGCTTGGCCATGCCAGGCCATATGTGATTAATTCCAGTGTTTCATTATTTTCATTCTTTCTTACTGACTTCCCTATCTTTACATTATTTCATTGTCGAAATTTGGTTTTCTCATTATCGCATTGTTGTTGCTTTTTAGCCAAAGCATAGCAGCTGATATAATAGTTTGACGTGTGCTTTTCCCACGTTTTCAAATACAAACATCTAGCTCATGGCTCCATCTCTTGACTGATTTGAGATCCAATTACTTATTTCAAGGGTTAAATAGCCTTCTATATATTAATATTTTATCTTGGTTCTTAATCTTATGTGTTATCGTTCTTATATACTTAACAGAAATAATTATGTCCTTTTTATTTGTTAAACTTGAATATTCTCTAATTGCCATTGACTAGCTTAGTACATTCGTTTTGTTTTTAATGTATTTTATGTTTTATAATGTATACTGTTTCCTAGTGGAATTGCAGAAAGCCTGAAGATTTATGACGCTTAAAACCGGATTTCAAACTCGTCATTGGCAAAGCAAAGATAACTTATTGTGTAGTTATGTGCTCAACTACAAACAAGAAAACAATGATATACGTTAAGCATTTTATATGGATTTCTAATTTAATTTATAATTTCATTCACTTACTGACAACAGCAAAAAAGATATTTCTTTCTGCGTTCACCTTTCTCCGTAAGAAACATAAAATGTAGTGCGCTTTTCTCGTATTCTCTCATTTATATATTTTGTTTTTTGTTACAAAGTTTATCTTATAAATTGGAATTCTCAGCTTTGTTCAGTGACGTTCATTGAAGTCCATTCAACCATTTTTATGTCAAATACTCTTCGTAAACATAAGCTACAACAAAAAATTTTGAATAATATGGAAAAAAAACAAAATAAATTTTATAAAATCTGTGAAAAATACACATTTAGTCGAATCTTCTACCTTAACCAAATTTATGAACATTATTGCTAAAACTTAAGACATAAGTGTGTTGAGAAAAAAATAAATTTAAAGGTCCGTCTAAAACTATAAATATGTGTTGAGAGACAAGAAACCCGAGGATCCATATAAGACAAAGTCAATTATGAGTCGAGAAACAAAGAAATCGTGAAGATACTCCTAAAATTAAGACAAATATATGTTTGGAACCATTGAAAATTGAAGGCTCCTTTAACTTTAAGACATATATGTTTTTGTTTGTTTTTTGAATTTCGCGAAAAGCTACACGAGGGCTATCTTCGCTAGCCATCCCTAATTTAGCAGTGTAAGACTAGAGGGAAGGCTACCTACCGCTAACTCTTGGGCTACTTATTTTATCAACGAATAATGGGATTGATCGCACATTATAACGCCAAATATATGTGGAGAAATTGTTATTATTGTTATTTTGAGTTAAGCACAAAGCTACACAATGGGCTATCTGTGCTCTGCCCACCACGGGTATCGAAACCCGGATTTTAGCGTGTAAGTCCGCAGAATGTGGAGAAATAACAGAACTTGAAGATACCCTGAAACCAAAGACAAATATGTTGAGGCTCGCGAAACTGAAAGATCCATTTGAAACTCTTACACAATGTGCACAGTTAAACTAAAACACCTCTCTTAAACAAAGGTAAAGTGCATTAAAACAATACATTTACTTTCCACTAATACTTTAAATGAATCACGTTTTTAATAAAAGTTATGTAAAAGGTTTTCGAACAGTTAGATTAATAAAAAATATCAGAACCTTATGCATTTGAAAATGTTTTAAAGTTAGGTTGAACATTTTCATCTAGTTTTAATAAGCTTATTCTACAAGTTACATATTTTTAAGCAATCGTATATTTATATTATTACCACTTTCCCTCGAGTAGCTATGCGCGAAATTTAAAAAAAACAACAAAAAACTATTTTCCTAGGCCCCTGTGATTCAAGAAATTAATTATTTAATCAAATCAGAAAGCGAGGAGCGTAGGTTCACATTTGCCACACCGAAATAACAAAAAATTGCGACTTTACCTTAACAACGCAAGCTGTACAGTGATACGCGTTTATGTACTAGTCGTTTAATACAGTATATTATACAGCAATTTTCAAAGTTTGGTCCTTCTGGCACATCCGTTATATATCTAAGTACGACTCTGCTCTTTGTAGATCTTTGAGAAAAAGAGTGTATTCTAACACAAATGTAATAAACATCATAACTGTTTTTGATCATACAATTAATTGATGACATACATAACGCCTAGACTAATGCATCTGTTTGGTTTGGGTTTGTTTTGGATTTCGCGCAAAGCTACACGAGGGTTAATTTAGCAGTGTAAGAACTAGAGAGATGACTAGCTGTCTTTCATCTATTCTAGTCTTACACTTAGCATATTTGGTGTGACGAAGATTCGAACTCGCGACCCTCGGATTACGAGTCGAGTTCCTTAACCACCTGGTCATGCTGGGCCGAAATGCATCTGTCATATTTCAGCCCCTGATTAGCTCCAGTATTATGTGAAAGGCCTCATCGGCTCTGAATATACCAAATCTAGTGTTGTTGACATATTATTAAAAAATATTTTTTTGCTTTTACTTACGAATTCCTAGAATAAAATACGAGGAAAAAGCCGAATGATGAATAACCCGAATAATTTGAAAATATTTTAATGATTTTGTAATTATTTAAAGTAAAACAAAAAAAAAGAAAATTTGTCGTTTTAATATCGTTTTGAAATGCCTTCACTTTTCGCGATGATCAGACACTTACTGGCTTCGAAATACAAACAAATAATGAGACAATTTTAGTTAGTAAATACAGTTTTTTTTTTATTTTACGCAAAGCTACACAACAACTATTTGTGCTATCCGTCATTAATTTAGCATTGTAAGACTAGAAGGAAGGCAGCTAGTCATCATTACTCACCGCCAACTGTTGGGCTACTCTTTTGCTAACGAATAGTGGGATTGACCGTCAAATTATAACGCACCCACGGCTGAAAGAGCGAGCATGTTTGGTGGGACGGAAATTTGAACCTGTGACCCTCAGATTACGATTCGTGCGCACTAACCACCTAGCATATGCCGGGCCTTAAAAGTAAAACACACTAACAGTAACAACGAGGGCAAACGTAGGAACAAAGTATTGTATCACAATGCTGATTCTAAAACGTCAATTTGAGAATACAGTATATTCATTATTGAATCGTAATTGTAGGTTCGTGGTAGTAACGTCTATTCTTGGGTCTCATATAGCGGTTTATATACGACTAGCACAAACAATAAAACTTCACAGTTGTTATAGTTGCAACTTAAAATAGCAAATGAAATTGTTTTATTAGTTAATTTTGTACCTGTCTATTGCAGTAATTCAAGTAGAAATTTTATTTTTTCTAAAGTAAAGGTGTTTTAGTAGTTTATGAAATCATAGTTGATAAATTCAGAACTGTTTAAATTTATAAATACAAACTATATATATATATTTTTACAATCATGTTTTCGTACATATCTATGTTAAACTGTTGTAACATATTAAAAGAAACCCGCAAAGCACTTGCGGTCAAATTATTATATTTATCAACACAGTACTTCTTTTAATAAAGGATTTGTAGAATGATACACAATGATTCTAATCGTAAACAAACGAAATCTCTAAATTCACTTTCATAGGCCTAACATTGGTTAAGTCTGTATCAAGTACGGCCTAGGGCCTGGCGTGGCCTAGCGCGTTAAGGCGTGCGTTTCGTAATCTGAGAGTCGCGCCAAACATGCTCGCCCTCCCAGCCGTGGGAGCGCTATAATGTTTCAATCAATCACACTATTTGTTGGTAAAAGAGTAGCCCAAGAGTTGGCGGTGGGTGGTGATGACTAGCTGCCACCCCTTTAGTCTTACACTGCTAAATTAGAGACGGCTAGCACAGATAGCCCTCGAGTAGCTTTGTGCGAAATTCCAAAACAAACAAACAAGTACGGCCTATATTGAAGAGAGATAAATTACTACTAAATTGTGTGAGTTTTCTTGCAGTCAGGAATAAATTTTACTTTAGTTAACACTACCTAATCAATAACACCTTGGGTGTGAAAAAAGGTGCGAGCAAAAAAAGAATTGAGCATGCAACTTAAGGGTTTGTTTTGTTTTTGTTTGTTTGTTTTTTTTGGAATTTTGTACAAAGCTACTCGAGGGCTATCTGTGCTAGCCGTCTCTAATTTAGCAGTGTAAGACTAAAGGGGTGGCAGCTAGTCATCACCACCCACCGCCAACTCTTGGGCTACTCTTTTACCAACAAATAGTGTGATTGATTGAAACATTATAGCGCTCCCACGGCTGGGAGGGCGAGCATGTTTGGCGCGACTCTCAGATTACGAAACGCACGCCTTAACGCGCTAGGCCACGCCAGGCCCTAGGCCGTACTTGATACAAAGCTACTCGAGGGCTATCTGTGCTAGACGTCCCTAATTTAGCAGTGTAAGACTAGAGGGAAGGCAGCTAGTCATCACCACCCACCGCCAACTCTTGGGCTACTCTTTTACCAACGAATAGTGGGATTGATTGTACATCATAACGCCCCCAAGGCTGAAAGGGCAAGCATGCTTGGTGTGACTGTGATCCTAACTCGCTACCCTCATATTATGAGTCTAGTACCCTAATCATATGACCATGCTGGGCCCGCGAGTTAAAGGATTGAAATCGAAACTGCCGACCAAACCGGTAACTACACTCATAATAAATGTACAGCAAATATACAATCATTAGTTAGCCAGGCCACATTTTTTCAACTTGAAGCATGAGGGTAGGTGAAACAAATTACGCGAAAATAATACACCCTTTCTTGTACCACTACCAGGACTGGAAAACCTCGATTCTTTCCTGGATTGGAACTCATAAACTCTACTCGCATTCGGTCTGTTCGTCAAAATTATTCAAAAACGTTAACTACCTTAAAATACAAAAATGTATTGTTCAAACTGATTTTAAATAATCGTTCAGCAACAGACTTCATGTTCCTCGCTTCCGCATTTCCATTTAATTGGTTTATGTGTTCTCAAGAAATACGAAAAAACAGGAGTGCGCTGAACGGTATGTAGCAGAAATGAGATTTAAACACTGGTGTGAGATAGGTCTACATACAAGGCAGGATTAAGGGTTTTATTGGCCATAGGCTATTAAACTTATGGAAGCCCCATCGAGACTGAAACTCTACGAACAATACTTTTATAGTCATATCTTGAGGTCCCCCTAGTTAGTTTGAGGCTCTGAGCTACAGCCCAATAAGCCTTAATCCAGGGTTGACTATACGCTCGTATGATCGACTTTATATTGAACTATAATTTTTTATTTAATTGTAATCACAATCTTCCGATAATAGCTTCTTTTCCGGGACTGAAAATGCGAAAACCCCTACACCTTCCTGGCCTAAAAATCAGAATAAAACACTTTCTTAATTCGTACGAGGTGCCTACGTACACATAAAAGTTACAAAACTCTGATTATTTTTCGTTTTAAAGGTATGATGAAGCGAGATTCAATTTTTCCAACTTAACTGAAGCCTTAGTCTTGTTCAATGTGAAACAATATAAAATCGTTGAAGTATTAACACACTAATTTTCTAAGCCCGCTAGTATTTATTTCCCTGTTAGATCACGTTCTCAGAGTTCATCTCTTATTGTAATTTTCTAAAGCTCTGAACCATACAGTTTTCCGAGACCACACGATGTCTCCCCAAAACGTCTTTACATTAATTAAACTGACTTCTGTTATACCGACGGGATAGAGTTCAATAATTCAGACGGTCTACGCGCATGAAATAACTTCCCGCTAGAAATGCGGGTGTGTGTGTGGTATCAGCTATACTGAAAGGTAAAATTTAAAGAAAGTGGGTAAAGGAAATTTAAGCAATGTACGCAGTATTGACTCATGTATAAACAGAGTAAACTTTAGTCCACTAGATAGAGCTACTTCTTCTATAAAGTCCAATCCACTGGACAGAACTAGTTCCTGTATAAATAAACTTCAGCCCACTAGACAGAACTAGTTCCTGTATAAATAAACTTCAGCCCACTAGACAGAACTAGTTCCTATATAAATAAACTTCAGCCCACTAGACAGAGCTGGCTCCTGTATAAATAAGCTTCAGCCCACTAGACAGAGCTGGCTCCTGTATAAATAAACTTCAGCCCACTAGACAGAGCTGGCTCCTGTATAAATAAACTTCAGCCCACTAGACAGAGCTGGTTCCTGTATAAATAAACTTCAGCTTACTATACAAAGCTGGTTTCTGTATAAATAAACTTCAGCCCACTAGACAGAGTAAATTTTTGTCCAGTAAGTAGTGGTGGCTCATTGGGTAAAAACAGTAATTAAATATAGTGTCTTAAAACACATCTTAAAAACTCAGCTTGTAAAATGCTTGTTGCAATCGTCATATTTCACGTTTGTCATTTTTCTGATAAAATCTTGCCTAGTCATTAGTCTACAGCCAACAGAGATCGGGTTTCATATGCGCGAAATAACAGGCTAAGCAACATTATAGTTTAGCCCACATACTCGAGCATTGTTCACATAAAACAGCTAGAGAGCATTATGACCTATATTTTAAAGTCAATCGCTTACTAATAAGGCCGAGTTCCTAGTACCTCTACTTAAACCTGCTTTCTAAACCGGATGTATAATAAAGGTTAAACATCACACAAATAATTCTTGTTTCTCAACCTCTGACTTAACAACGTACGGAGCTGTTTCTATGCGAGTAAAACATTTTGTACAGTCCTGTTCGTATAAATTAGGACACTCGCAATTTTCAATCATTATTTGTGAGTGTGCATTTAGTATAACATAGAATAGTAAAAATAGAACTTCTGTGTCAGAGGACAGATAGTAAAAACAACAGAGTGACTATTTGAAACATTCTATGAGACTATGTTTATTAATAACTAGGGCAGTGGTTATTTAAAACATTTTCTCAAGCTGCAGTTAGTTTTAAAAAGAACAGCGGTAACTAAACATTCTATCAGAATACAAGGGTGTAGCAATTTAAACATTTCGTCACTATATAGTTAGTATAAATAGGACAGTGTCTACTTAAAAATTTTGTCGGACTACAATCAGTAGAAAATAAAATACTGACACTTTAAAACATTTTTGTGTCAGTGTACAGTTGATAGATAATGCAACAATGAAAATTGAAAGGTTGTATTGAAGAATAGTCAGAACAAAATAGGAAAGTGACAATCTAGAATACCTTATAGAAATTATATTTAGTCCAAAATTTGTATTTTCAAATTTTCCGCGAGAAAAATTTCTTCGCATTTGAAATTATAAATTCACTACATTATGTCAGACTACAGTTTGAAAAAAACGGGGCAGTGGCATTGTTTAATCGTTCTATCAGATTACAGTTAGCAGAAAATAGAGCAGTGGCAATTTAAACATTCTCTCAGGCTGCAGTTAGTAGAAAATGGAACAATACAAATTGAAAACATTCTGTCAGGCTACAGTTAGTAGAATATAGAGCAGTGACAATTTAAACATTCTGTCAAACTACAGTTAGAAGAAAATGGAACAATACAAATTTAAAACATTATGTCATGCTACAGTTAGTACAAAATAGAGCAATGGCAATTTAAATATTCTATTAGGTTACAGTTAGTAGAAAAAGGAACAATACAAATTGAAAACATTCTATCAGACTACATTAGTAAAAAATAGAGCAGTGACAATTTAAACATTCTGTCAGGGCAGTCAGGCTGCAGTTAGTAGAAAATGGAACAATACAAATTGAAAACATTATGTCAGGCTACAGTTAGTAGAATATAGAGCAGTGATAATTTAAACATTCTGTTAGACTACAATTAGTAGAAAATGGAACAAAACAAATTTAAAACATTCTGTCAGGCTAAATTTAGTAGAAAATAGAACAATACAAATCTAAAACATTCTGTCAGGCTACAGTTAGGAGAAACCTTGCTTTTATGCTACCATAATATTGCGAAATAATGTTTTAATTGTTCTGTACTACTTACAAAGTAGCCAACTGTTTGGTTCCCAATTGACTTTCTTAATTTCCATAACTATAATAATAGTCGCATTAACTTCTTGTTTCTTCCTCTAGTCGTCGCGTCATTTCACTGGATATGATGCATGCTTCGAATCATTGTCTTGCTGGTAGATTAATACCTCTTTAACATATCTTGTTCATGATAGATAATGTACTTGTACCTGTCAGCAGTCGGGCTGCTATTGTTTTGTGCACATTTCAAAGCTTATTAGCTGAAATGCTTGTAATGGTTCTCAATACACTTCTCAACTAATTATAAACCTTACCCATGATGCCATTTTCCTCTCTGTATACAACAAACTACTGATGATTACAACTGGTATTTAATTAATCTGTAAACAGTATCATCCTTCATACCATTGTTTGTCAGCTAGTTCCATCATTAGCCTTTTGGTTTGATTATCTCTCCAAAACATAGTTTTTAAGCAGCTACATATCTACTGAGACCACTTCGTCTCCATACGCATCTTACTATTCTAAATGTAGCATTCAAACCTGTACTTAAAGCTACTCATTAGGAAGACCTCTGCTGTTATGTCGAATTTCACGTAAAGACCATACGCTGAACTAATTAATAAAACTATCAAAGGGTTGGACTTAGTATTATCTCATTCCTTCTGTATATATGTATATATAAAAGGAATAGCTGTTGTTGTTGTTGTTTTTGAATTAAGCACAAAGCTACACAATGGGCTATCTGTGCTCTGCCCACCACGGGTATCGAAACCCGGATTTTAGCGTGTAAGTCCTCAGACATACCGCTGAGCCACTGGGGGGCAGGAATAGCTGAAAAAACTATTATATTATTTACTTTAATTGTCAATGGGAGACCAGCACTATAAAACAGTAATAAACTTAATATGAGAAAATTTCAAGACTTTTTTTAAATAAAAATTTATCGCACTTTCCAGTCGTAATCTAAAAGTCGTGACGGATATTTATGTAGCATTTTGACTTTGGGCTGCAAACAGTCAAAGGCAGAGAGGGTTGAGATGTTGCTGGTATGAGCATTCAACTCTGCACACTGATTTAATTTTACATGAGTTGCATTTGGTTTCTCATTTGCTTTTTTGGATTTTGTCTGATAGACAGATTATCCCCAAAACATTTGGATGCTATTACCAAAAGCAATCTCCATCATGACCTTTGTATTACGGCTGAAGTGTTCGATTAATTTTAATAATTTTTTAAAAAATATTATTATGGATGTGTGTGTATTATATTTTTAATTATATATATGGAGAGACAGTTAATGAGGTACATGTTTTCTTTGTTAAGCACAAAGTTGCACAATGGACAGTCTGTGCTCTGATCAATGTAGGTATTTAAACAATTTTTAGCGGCGTTAAGTCCTCAGATTTATCTCTTACTCACTGAGGGGGGAAGGAGTGGTACCATAATAAATCTAGTCATGTGTCTCTTCAGCTTAGGTGCTACACTCTATATCATGATTGGGTCAAACAAAATTATGTGCTGTTTCAGTTGATAGTTGAATTACCCAACATTACCCAGTGTGTGTAGGGCTACTTTAGCTCTGTCGTATGAAGCAGATATTTCTTTATCCAGTAGAAATGGAAAATAATTTTGGTACTTTCAGTTAGCTTCTTTTGCGAGGCCTCAGAATCAAGGCTTGCTAATAAAGTTTCGTCCTTACTGTAATTTCTCTAAACGTTTTCATTGTCTACTTATCACATGCACTTGATCTTTTAACAATTTTACCACCGACAGTTTTAAGTTTATTCTAATTTTTTAGAAAATGTATTCCCTTATTTGCTTTTATTTGAAAATAATCTGCATGTTTAACTTTATCCATAATACAATAGATTTATCCAATAAAGATAAAAATACAAGTTCCTACCGGCGGCACACCTCGGCGGCTTTGTTCCATGAATGTCTGATGTTAAAAAATCGATAGCAGTGAATTCCATTTTGACTCCAATCTGAAAAAAACAAGACGCAAAATATTATTTTGTGTTTTCAATTAAAAGACAGGAAAACAATGACAGGCGAAAACAATGAAATCACAAGCTTTCCCAGACACGTGTCTGGCACAAGGGATTACAATAATAATCAAATCGGCAAAAATTCCTTTGTCTATATGCCAGAGCCCTGAATCTTTTAAGCACGTAGCGACGCCTCTGAATGAGATATTAATTTATGTTGGGTTTCTAGTCGGGTTATTAAAAAAAATTACTCAAAATGAAGCGGTCTTTGATTATTATAATTAGGTAAAGTTCCTAAGTTAGGCTTTTCTGGATTTGTTAAAATAAAAGTTTTGTTTTCAAACTTTAACACTTTTGCTTCTGTAAACTGAAGTCTCAATCCAATTAGCCTGATTTGCGCAGTAGACGAAATAAGCAGACTGCAAAATAGTCCTAAATAACGTTTTTCACTTATTCGAATAAAATGTCGGAAGGAGAATAATCCTCTTGTTCAGGTTTCGTCATACAACTATATACCGATTATTTCAGTGTAACAAAAGCGTTATAATAGCGAAGTTGTGTTTATACTTGCGATACTTACAAAATAAACAGTTGCTGGCTATTAAAAAGTATGTTGATACTGATGAAGAATATATAATTACATTTTCTTATTGCTATTACTTACAAAGAATAGGGCCGTACGTGGCCAAGTGTACTCAGAGTATGAATCAGAAGGTTCATGGTTCGCATTCTGTTGTCATAAAATACTTTGAGATTATAGGTTTGTTTGAAAGTGAGAACTAAATCCAAGTATTATTCAGTTTAACTAGAATAACCCATGGGTTGGTTATGAGTAATATTTATTAACTGTTTCCCTGCACCTTATCAGTTCAAAATTAGTGACGGCTATGCGCAGATAATCCTAATTTAGTCTTGCGCAAAGTTATAAAATAAACAAGGAATAACTTTTATTGATGCTTCCTCGGAAAATCAGTAATAAATCGTATACAGTATTCAACAGCATAAAATCTTATTTTGGTTTGTTTTGAATTTCGCACAAAGCTACACAAGGGCTATCTGCGTTAGCCGTCCCTAATTTAGCAGTGTAAGACTAGAGGAAAGGCAGGTAGTCATCACCACCCACCGCCAACTCTTTGGCTACTCTTTTGCCAACAAATAGTGGGATTGACCGTCACATTACAACACCCCACGGGTAAAAGAGCGAGCATGTTTGGTGCGACCGGAATTTGAACCTGCACCCCTCGGATTCGAGTCGAACGCCTTAACACATTTGGCCATGCCGGACCCACGTATCATTAGAAAATTGACATTTGTGAAGTGTAATTTATTATAAAAGACTAAGTTAGACATGTACATGTCATTATTTCATAAACTAAGATGGGTTTTTTTTGCAAATAGTAAATTCGAACTCGAAACCTTAATACCTAGATAATGTTCCATCGCAGTATCTCAACATATCGTGAACCATACTGCACGGTATAAACATATATCCATTACACACTAGATAATTCTTTACTTTAGAAACAATAAAAAAATGTTATTCGGTAACATTAATATAGATATTTTAAAAACATTATTTGGTAATGTTTATATACATTTAAAAAAAATGTTATTCGGTAATGTTCATGCAAGTTGTGATGATGGTCATGTTTAGAAAATATCTAGACTCATGATACCAGAATGCGTTAGATCTGGCATGGCCATGTGGTTCGGCGGCTCAACTCCTAATCTGAGGGTCGCAGGTTCGAATCCATTTCGCATCAAACGTGCCACCCCTTTCAGCCGTGAAGGCATTATAACGTGTCGGTCAATTTCACTACTCGTTGGTAAAAAAGTATCCCAAGAATTGGCAGTGTGTAGTAATGACTAGTTGCCTTTCCTCTGGTCTTACACTGCTAAATTAGAGATGGCAAGCGCAGATAGCTCTCATATAGCTTTGCGCGAAATTCAAAAACAGCCAATAAGAATGCGTTACACTTCATCAACTTTTAGTTCTGCCCATCTATATAATTTTCTTAGTTCAACATCATTGTCGTTAGAGAGCGCTGTGAGGGACTTAAATGTCTCTGAAGTTGTTTTAAATATTGAGTAAGGTATAAGCATATAGTGCTAGATTAGAGAAAAGTTGCAAGTATTTTTTAGTGACCCAAGCTAGTTAACTTGTCAATGATTCATTGTGGTTGAACAGAAAGGATTATTTTATAACTGCTCCTTCTAATTGTAATTTTGATTTGATCTTTTGATCTTTAGTAGCTTAATTTTATTTCACATCTCAGGATAATTTTAGTAATACTTAGGTTTTTGAAAGATCGTTTTAACTGTATAAGTGAAGAGTACGGTTAAATTACTTTTAAAATTACAAAATAAACTACATGGATAAGATTATTCTACATGTCGGTGACCAAATTCGAGCACCTATCAGCATAATGTACTCAAGTTCTGGTATCCCAATCAGTAAATTGTACCAAAATTCTGATATCCGAGTCAACGTATTGTACCGCTATCAGTGCTTACGTACTGACATCCTGAGGCCTTATTTAGTACTGTTCTACAATATATCAGTCAAACAAAAATGTTGAATATAAAAACTAGATTATTTCTGGAAATTAACATAGACTAATGAACATTCTTCCTGAGTAATGTTTAATTAAGTGATGCTCAATTTACTTATATATAACCATGAGGGATTCAACAGGTCGCATTTGATACCAATATAATTAATTTGCCTACATATATTTAGTATTATCATAATATATTAAGATGACATAGTAATTAATATTTGCCTTTGTTTAATATTAATATAAGAGATTGACATGTTACATTTACTATTCAGTAACGTAATGAAACTTTTATTTGCATTTGTTTGGTATTGTCATTCATCTGCCCAATTTTCATGTTTGGTTTGTTTTAAATTTCGCGCAAAGCTATACAAGGGCTATCTGCGCTAGCCATCTCTAATTTATCAGTGTAAGACTAGAGGGAGGGCAGCTAGTTATCACTATCCACCGCCAACTCTTGGGGTACTCTTTTACAAACGAATAGTGGCATTGACCGTCACATTATAATGTCTCCACGACTGAAAGAGCAAGCATGTTTGGTACGGCAGGGATTCGAACCCGCGACCCTCGGATTATGAGTTGAACGCTTTAACCCACCAGGCCATGCCGGGTCCAATTTTCATGTTATTATCAATGATTAATATACATTTTGTATAGTATTGTTATAACAGATTTACTTGCCTACTTCAAATAAGAGTAGTCTGTCCTTATTAAATAATATTATAGTAGATTTACTTATCCTTGTTCAATATTGCTATTATAGATTTACTGACTTATCTTTCACTATTATAGATTTACTGACTCATGTTTCACTATTATAGATTTACTGACTTATCTTTCACTATTACAGATTTACTGACTTATCTTTCACTATTATAGATTTACTGACTCATGTTTCACTATTATAGATTTACTGACTCATGTTTCACTATTATAGATTTACTGACTTATCTTTCACTATTATAGATTTACTGACTCATGTTTCAATATTATAGATTTACTGACTTATCATTCACTATTATAGATTTACTGACTCATGTTTCACTGTTATAGATTTACTGACTTATGTTTCAATATTAATTTGAGATTTATCTTCTTGTTCAGCATTTCACCGATATTCAGTTTTTAAAAATTCTGTTTGTTTCTTTATAAGATATGAAAAACAATTACAGCTCACATAAACATTACAACAGAGATAATAAAAACGGTAGCTCATTCTATACTTTACTAAACTTGAGAAGAACGACACTAATCATAATTCATTCATTATTTTACTAAAGTTCACGTGACTAACCACAGCTCATTCAGTACTTTACTAAACTTGAGAAGAACAACACTAATCATAATTCATTCATTATTTTACTAAAGTTCACGTAACTAACCACAGCTCATTCTATACTTTACTGAAGTTCACGCGGCTAACCATGGCTCATTTAGTACTTCATCAAAAACTGATGCTAAATGTAACTTCGTATGTGAAACTGCTTTACAGGTGGCTGGGGTGGGTTTTGAAATGAATTACTTTTGCAATTCAATATTATGAGACAAAAGTATATGTACAGTCTTCATATTATATCACGAGAAAGCCATTATCTATTTTACAACGCTAAAATCAGGGGCTCGGTTCCCCTCGGTGGCTTCAGCAGATAGACCAATGTGGCTTTGCTGTGAGAAAAAACACACCGTTATCTATTTATTTCAAAAATGGGTGTGATGAAATATGTGTTTGTGGTAAACCGGTTTATTTCCAACTAATAATGCAAATATATCATTAGACTTTAAACAAGAATGATCAAAGTAGAAACTAACATGTCAACGTTTTTGTGAAGATTTATCAAGTACGTTAGGTTGGTGGATATAACAAATAGCAGAAAGGAAGAAGAGAGTTTTGTATTGGTCGGTGTCAAAACACGTATTATTGTTTCTTGGATGGCTGTTTAATCAATAGATAAGTGTGCTTTCGCTAAGAAGTTATTTGAAAGATGATATTTGTCTAAAAAGTGTGCTTCACAAACAAACGAATCATTTTAGTCGAAAATATATAAACCGAGAAATAAGAATTATGATTCTATACCTTCAGACGCACACTCAAACACACACAATTAGATATCAGTATAAAATGTGATTATTAAAATATTGTAATCTGAGAAACTGTCGACCTGATTTACGGCTGAAAAAAGGAGAGTAAAAACTTATTTTCTAATAAGATTTTCACAAAGTAAAAATATAAATAAAAAATCCGTAGCTGTGACCTTTCACTTTAGGAAGTATACAGAAGTGTGCAAGACATGAACACAGAACACACTTCTCCAACCGTGTCAGTTCGCAACGCGCTTTTATGCCTGTAATACCATGCCCGGAACAATCGGGTCGTTCACCTGATAAGAAGGCACGAGTTACGAGTTCTCTTCCTTAAAAATGCTGACGTAGCAGAGCATGAACTCAGGGGGCGGATCTGTCACTTTCTACTAGTTGTTGCAAAAACATGGGAAAGGTCCTGGGCTAGACACCGTACATGTACGGCATGACTGTTTATTATGTGTAAAAACTACTGTTTGCGAAACAGATTTACGTTGTTCGAATGAATTTTACACAAATTATGTGGAAATTCTGATGTATAAATCGAATGTTTTCGCACAGACAAAAATGTTACAGTTATCACGATGTAAGGTTTTTAGAGGGTGACTCATGTTACTCTGATATATTCAAAATACTTCACTCCAAAACACTGTATCTTACAACATTGTGATATAAAAACTGTATATAGGTAGGCCCAGCATGACCAGGTGGTTAAGGCACTGGAATCGTAATCTGAGGGTCGCGGGTTCGAAACCCCATCGCACGAAACATGCTCGCCCTTTCAGCCGTGGGAGTGTTATAATGTTACGGTCAATCCCACTATTCGTTGGTAAAAGAGTAGCCCAACAGTTGGCGGTGGATGGTGATGACTAGCTGCCTTCCCCCTAGTCTTACACTGCTATATTAAGGATGGCTTAAACCAGACCAAACTGATATATAGGTTATTATACTTTTCAAGCAATGTTGTAATACGAAGTATAATGGCTACATAAAATACATTGCATCCTCAAAATAACTTTTTAGCTAATTGTGGTAAATGGACTAGATATAAAATTGTCTCCCTTGAAAACAACATTCTAATTAATGGACTGTGTATACACTGTCCAAAAACCGTTTCGCTAAACTGTAGCATGTGGAGTCCAAGTAAAACCGTTCTTCTTCTAAAACAATTTTTGTTAAACTAAAAGTTATCCTGCGGTAAATTTAGTAAATATAACGTATTTTTTTCTTTAAAACAGTATTGCTAAACTTATGTATATGGATTAATGATAATTCTTTCTTCAAAACAACGCTGACTAGAGTTAACCTAATGTTTCTGCAATGAAACTAACATATAGGCTATTTATATGGACTATTATTATTTCTAACTATAACATACGGACTAAATACAGTCTACCATTAGGTTAAAAACAAAACAATAAAAACCACCAAAAATACAAGTCGACAATGGTGTCATACGTAACTCAAATGTATAATTAAAGGTATAGCTTAGTAAAAATTACGTAATACAAATATGCATCCAACAAACGCAGGGATTCTGGAAACTTACTGTTGTTTGTGTGTGTGTGTGTTCTTACAGCAAAGCCACACGAGGCTACCTGCTGAATCCACCGAGGGGAATCGAACCCTTGATTTCTGTTGTTCGTACGGTCGTATAGTTAGACGATGAAAAGAGGGGACGGGACACACTTAATGTCAACGATAAATTATCTAGCAATTTGTAATAGCGCTGTCCTCAGTGACTAACCAAGGGCAATTCTACACACATTAAACACTAGCAGCACGAACTCCTCCTGCTGTCAGAAGTGATGTTGAGAATTACCCACTGACCACCATGGAACAATCCCTACTGTTGCAGGACAGATGCGAGTGTGCTACCAATCAGCAGAAGTTACCTCCATGTCATAGGTTACAATGGAATATTTAGACAGGAAATATCCTCAGCAGTGAGCTTCATAACAATATCACAATCTCCCGCATTTTGGATCATTACTTTTTCCTGACAAGTCCAAATAAACAAAATTCTCTGGCAGTTGGCGCACTGCGTTTAGTAATTATCGTTACAGTAAATTTTGCTGAACAGTATAATTAAAGCCATTAGTAAATACAGTAGCATTTATGTTATGGCGTGGGCGCCATTTGGCAACTGATGGTATGTGAAGGTATGTTAGCCACTAAGCCACCCTCAAAGTAAGGCCCTCTACGTTAATAACAAACTTACCAGACATGTCAGTTTTTACGTGAAAGATGGAACTCCTCCCTAATTTGGTTCGAATCACTAAATGACGGATTGAAGGTTATGTCACTATCACTTCCCATGGTCAGGCTTATCGCAGATACGAATACTATCGATTATGTGTAATCCATTAGGAATCAATCTCTGTGAAAAACCTTCAAACAAGTAGTTTCTAGGGGCACCCTTATTCAAGATATTCGCAAGTGTATATATATATATATATGAGGACTGTTGCCCCTTGAAAACAACACTACTACACTGTACTACCTGATTTATAATAAAGCTGTTTCTACCAAACTACTTTCGTTGTATTTTATACTTTCACAGTAGTATTTGGTCTTTATCATCAAGGTTCAACAACGATGAGTAACAGAACAAATATAAATACATGGCTTTCCAGCTTCGTTGTACCTAAGATAGAAATAATGTATTCATTTTTTTATTATAGCGCAAGGAGATAACGAAATAAAACCAAGACACGAGCTAGAAATAAAGTTGAAAAATGCTTGGCAAAGCAGATTCAAAGTGGAAAAGAGCTGGGCATCTGAAGTAGCCAAGAGAGAGTTGTAAGGATTCCAAGTAGGGTTGATTTCATTTTGTAAGATTAATTTGCATATGCTGATGTATAGCTATATTACTTCACGTGATACCTGTGGCGTCACTGTTGATATATGTTAGCACCATATTTCACACAAACACACAAACACAAAAAATCCTGACCATTCCACAGCCAAATGCCGCAAACTTGTGGTTGAAGAATCATTTCACAGACCTTCTCCGAGGAAGAATATTTGTAGACCGGGAATTATTAAAATATAAACCCAAAGGCACTATTTCCAAAAGGGAAATTTTCAGACTTTCCTGTAGAAGTGGAAAACTCTACACAGTAGAGCTATTTTGAGCACCAATCACGTAAGTCAACTTGGAGCAACGCCCTTTATCATAAAGTTAAAAAGACCTATCATTTACGATAGAGCTGAACGTATGTCCTAGTATCGTTAATATTATTATAAATAAACATTTGAGTTTAGTCTCATAACCTCCAACAGTATCTCGAAATAAGTGATTTGTTTCATGAAATTGGAATTACAGTAATTCCATTCAGTCACAGCCCGTCAAGTTCTCCAAGATACTTTCACTGGTCTTGGAAACAGGCTTCTACTTCTAGTGGAATGGAGAGTATTTATTTTTAAGCTAAGCATAGTGTTACACAATGAGCTTTCTGTACTCTTCCCACCACGCGTACTAAAACCCGATTAATAGATGTGTGAGTCCGCAGACATGGACAGAGTGAAGAGTCCAAGGAAAGTTTGTCAACATATTTTGTCTAAGACTAATTTCGCCTTTCTTCACAAAAATTGTTACAATCTCACTGTTCACTCAGGAAATGCCATTAGATCTGATTTAATATACGATTTCTCATATTACGTAAAGAAATGTTATTACTGGTAAATTCGATTTAAGTAGAAAGACACGTGACTAGTTGAGATAAGTTTTTGTTTTTAGAGAAAAAGAACGTTCAATAAGAATTAAAATCACCTCACGCATAATTTATGTGTGTCTTAAATATTGTATTTTATGTGTTTATTTTTGCGCAAAACTGTGCAATGGGATATGGTGAGGTAGTTCGTTCCGATGTGTCGGTATTTGGGTATTGTTGTTAAATACCCAGGAGGGTCAGGTACATTTGTCCGTAATCTATGGAATTTCCCAAGGATTATCCTATCCAAGTTTGAAAAAATACGTTTGGTGAGGTGGCCATAGCAAGAACTAGACTCTTTAATTTTAGCGCGAAAAGTCTTTAGGCTTACCGTTGCGTCAAGATCCTCATATTCGATGTGCTGTTTCCTTTGTCTAATTGAATGTGACGGAAACATTTATAAAATGGTCATTATTGTTAACAAATAAAAGCTATTTCCACGTGCAATTTTTTTATTATTCTAAATTACCTTGTATCTCTACAAAATAAAACAAGATCTTAGTTTTAAAAATTAAAGTTATGAGAGGAATCAACAGAAACTGTCGTAATCTTATAATAACAAGAGTGAGATACAGAAAACTATGTTGTTTGTTTCTAGTGTCTAGATAGTTTGGACTTTGTTTAAATATCGCTTTATCTAAATACAGAACATAACATATTTTAAGTCAAAGTCATTTAAGATAATTGCATACGTTCGCGTTTGTTTTTAAAGAACGTGGAACTACAAAAACATGTATGAGTTCAAGGTATTTGCAATACTAAATTAAGCGTGAAGTTAAACGTTAATGATGTATAACAAACGTCGCAGGTTACGAAACAGGAAGAACAAAACTTGCCTCAAACCCAGCGGGCGAATATCAATCTCACGAGCTAAGGTAACCAGTATAAGATGGCCTTACACGCAATATATTTAGCAACGGGGATATCCTTGGGGTAAAGTTGAAAACGTTAGTCGGAAATGTGTAAAAAATATGAGTAAAAGAGGCGAGTAATGTTGTTTAAAAACTTCTGTATCATAGGTCTTAGTTTCATCTTATGTTTGTACATGTTCTTTATTTGAAAAAATAAATTTAACAATGCTAAAAATGAACTGTTGATTTTTAAAACCAACAACAAAAAGTAAAAATCTAAAGTTTTGTGACCATCTGATATAGAATTAGTTCCTCTTGTAAAACAACGTTGAAATTCTTCAGACATCACCCACTATTTTTAAAATGTTTAGTGTACCTAATATTTTGATCTTATTTGTTAATGAAGTACCCAAGCCAGTTTAAGTATTAGCCAACTGAGGGAAATGAATGCATTGCCGCATCTTTTTTGTTTTAAAATATATTTTTAACTTGTATAACTGTACTAATAATCATGTTTTTGCTTGTAAAACATGCCCTAATAATTATATTTCGTGCTTGTATAGCGTATACTATAATTATGATTTTAATTATTTTGATAGTAGGAACATAAAATATAAAATTGAACGTACCTTTTGGACACTGAAGAACGGAGTTGTCCTGCAAATAAAAGAGAAGTTCAAAAGTCTACTAAAAGTTAAAACGAAAAACAAGTAATAAATGGAGTAAATCCAAGCTTTAAAAATTAGTAAAATGAAAAAAAACACCAACAAAAAGTTCTACTACTATTAATTTTTTCTTTGTTTTGTCAAATGTTAAGAAGTTAGATATCCAGTAATTTTTGTTTACATTACATAGAACTAACTTTCGAATTATGAAAGTCTGTTTGTTTTTCTGAATTTCGCGCAAAGCTACTCGAGGGCTATCTGCGCTAGCCGTCTCTAATTTAGCAGTGCAAGACTAGAGGGAAGGCAGCTAGCTAGTCATCATCACCCATTGCCAACTCTTGGGCTACTCTTTTACCAACGGATAGTGGATTTGTCTGTAACATTATAACGCACCCACGGCTGAAAGGTCGAGCACCTTTGACGCGACCCTCTTCTTGACAGTCATAATGTGTAATGTTAATTTTTATCTTATTAAGAGATGTTACTGAAAATTGATTCTGTGTTATTGTGTTTATCCACGTCATATTTCAGATTTATCAAATTAACCTTTTTTCATTTGTTTACCATGGTAAAGTATGTAAAAATATTTTTTTGTAGTACTATACATGTAAATATAGAAATCGTGTAGAAAAGTAAATTTATAATTTGGGTTTAAATATATTTAAAACGATATTTTCGTAAATATAGTTAAGTAAATTTTAAAATTAAATATAAAGGCTCTGTTTAATTTTGTAGGTAACCGTAAGAGTTTTAATTAAGATAAAATTATAAATAATTGAATGTATCTTAAAAACGATCAAGATAGTTTCAAAATATTAGACGATTGTAGAATTAAGAGACAAATGTGGCCATTTAAGGGAATAATAATAAAGATCCAAAAATCCAAATGGATTCACTTCCTTTTCTGTAACACTGAATAACATTCAGTTGCAAACAAGTATCATTTTGTCAGTGCATAACATATAATCCAACGCATAATGTAAAATGTGAGATTTATGTAGTTCTATGATGTAGAAACATCGCTATATATATTGTGAGATGTAAACACGACAACAAAACAACTTATAACACGCACTGTAAGACAACATAACACAACAATGTAAAACATGTGAGACACATTAAATTATAATGTAGAACAACGAAATGCGTACTGAGCATAACATACGAAATATTGTAACATTACAGTCTAGGACGAAACGCACATCTCGTGTGACATATGAAGCAATATAACAATGTAGAGCATATGAGACAATGTGTGTGTATTTCCTTATGGCAAAGCCACATCGGGCTATCCGCTGATGAGACAATTTCACGCAACAATGTAGGACAAAACATATACCGTACTGCGTATAACATATGAGACAATATAATACAACAATGTTGAGCACGAACAGTAAAACAGCATAATACAACAATGCAGAAACCCAAATTGTAAGATGTAGGACAATGTAACATCAAAATATTGAATAATAAAATACATGCTTTCGGATGTGAAATAATATAACACTATGATACTGAACAACGACACACGTTCTGTAAGATAAGAAATAATGTAGTAGAATGCAGAACAACAAAACAGGGACTGTAAGTTATGAGTCATTATAATTACAATTTGGAACAATGAAACAGTCACTGTAAAATATAAAATAATATAATACTACGAAGAAAAGCATAAAGTAGAACAAACCAATTTCAATAATATTTATTCTTAACACTTACGTGATTATTTTAAACTCCATTAAATATGCTGTTATGTTTGTTTATTTATTTTGCATTTTACGCAAAGCTACTCGAGAGCTATCTGCGCTAGCCATCCCTAATTTAACTGTGAGACTATAGGGAAGGCAGCTTATCATCACCACCCACCGCCAACTCTTGGGCTACTTTTACCAACGAATAGTGGCATTGACCACACATTATAACGCCCCCACAACTGAAAGGGCAAGCATGTTTGGTGCAACGGGGATTCGAACCCGCGACCTCAGACTACGAGTCGAGCGCCTTAACCACTTGGTCATTCCGAGCTGTTATTCCTCACTTCAAAACAAATTAAAACTAACTAGTTTCCTAGAAATATTTAAGTGATCTATTTCAATTTTAAAAGGAAAATTTCAACGAAATAAATAATTCCAGAAAAACTACAGTTCAATCGTTAGTAATTAATAATACAAAAGAATATTCACCTGAGAGAATCAGGGTGTTTATACTGCAATTTTAAGTCTTCCAATTTTATTGACTTTAACCTTTGACCCACAGTCTTCAAAAGGTAAACATGTATAGAACGTAGAATGTAGTACCTGTTATATAACTATGGTCAAAATCCATGAATACTATCTGAAAATAGTTCGCAAGATGAAATCGGACGAACAGGGGGCAACCCAAGGGCACCTTAAAAATTTTATATGCAAAAACGGCTCGTTTTGGGTTCAGGAAATATTTTAAATAGAAGAGCGAACAACGTTTCGACCTTCTTCGGTCATCGTCAGGTTCACAAAAAAAGAGGTAACTGACCGGAAGCTGACCACATGTTTGGAAGGGGTTGTATAACTGAGTGTCGCAATGTAGAGGGCGCGGTTAGATGTTTGAATATATAATAATCTATAATATTAATATAGGTATAATGGCGTTCCTTTATATTGGTTTATTTTGGGTTTAAGTTGTTGTATAAGTAAGGCTTCTTTAATTTTTCGTTTGTTTATGTTTGTTTCTTTATTTAGTATTTTAGTGTTTTCTATGGTTATGTTGTATCCATTTGACTTGCAGTGTTCGAAAACGTGTGAAGGTGACTTTTTATGTTCTTTGAATCTGATTTCCATTTTTCTACTTGTTTCTCCTATATAGAAGTCGTGGCAGTTATCACATTGTATTTTATAAATAATGTTGGTGTGGTGTTTGTCAGTGTAGTTCTTACATAGTATAGACCTTAGTTTTGTGCCTGGTTTTTGAATAAATTTAGTGTTAACTGGAATGTTATATTTTGTTACTAGTTTTTGCCAAATGTTGGTTATTTGTTTGCTGATGTCAGGAATATATGGTATATCTAACCGCGCCCTCTACATTGCGACACTCAGTTATACAACCCCTTCCAAACATGTGGTCAGCTTCCGGTCAGTTACCTCTTTTTTTGTGAACCTGACGATGACCGAAGAAGGTCGAAACGTTGTTCGCTCTTCTATTTAAAATATTTCCTGAACCCAAAACGAGCCGTTTTTGCATATAAAATTCTTAAAAATTTGCACATTTCTTTAGAAAGTTTCCACTCGATTTTGAGTTACGTGCTATAAACAACTTATTTTATATTGTATTTTTGTTTCTCAATATTGACTCTTTGGTCAATAAAGATGAAAACGTTTCTAAATCAATATTCTAAATGTTGAGACTTAAAAATAAAATGAATAAACCGTGAAATTTAATTACTTTTATAAAATCGAGCTTTTACATTTCCAAACTTTTAAATACTTGTTTAAAGGTACAAACAGTTTGATATTCAAATAATGTTTCGAAACACATATAAGAAATTAGTAACATAAAAGTGATATAATTTTCCTGACAGACGACTAATACACGCGTGTGTGCCAGCGAGATTTAGTAAAATCTTAATATCCGTTAGTGCTTTATTTCAAATACAATAACCCTGAAGATAATTGGTATTAGCATTCTGTCTCGGTCCAAGTAATAAACGATTAGTATGTTTTATACTTAACTTTGATAAATCTCTGTATTTAATAAAGTTATGCATAATTACACTTTTGAAAATCATTTGCTTTATTGACTTTAAGTGGAGACCCGGCATGGCCAGGTGGTTAAAGTACTTGTTTCGTAATCCGGGAATCGTGGGTTCAAATCACCGTCACATAAAAAGTGCTTGCCCTTTCAGTCTTAGAGGCGTTATAATATTACGGTCAATTCCACTATTCGTTAGTAAAAAGTAGCCCAAGAATTAGCGGTGGGTGGTGATTACTAGCTGCCTTCCCTCTAGTCTGACAGTGCAAAATTAGGGACGGCTAGCGGAGATGGCCCTCGTGTAGTTTTGCGCGAAATTCAAAACAAACAAACCAAACTAACTTAGAATGGGGATATCGGAGTAAATTACTGAAGCTTTTATTGGGATTATGACCAAAAATATTGTTCATATCAAGGCTACAGTTGTTTTATGGTTAAAACAACTGGATGTTTCAGCAACTTATGATATAGAAATATCATTCTACAATACTTACACAGTAACTGATATTGTGTTGCAGTCATGTCTAAAACTAAATAAGTTTAACCCAATCAAACACACTGATACATTCGTTACCAGCAAGTGCTTGACACCGAATTTGTTTGTTCATATTTTTAGAACAAAGTCACGTTGGACTATGTGCTGTTTTCACTGCAGAGAACTGAATCCTGGATTTTAGAGAAGTAATTTCGTAAATTTACAACTGACCCACAGGGGCGCTCCCGATCAAGGTAGTTGTTAGCGAAGGTATTCAAGGGCTCGATAGATGAATTCGTCATTAATAAATCATCCACAACGATTGTGAATTATAAGTGGTATGTTTGTAAATAAAGATGTTTCGTAATGGACGAAGGTTGTGAGAAATAAATTAGTTAATGAAAAATCCCTAATGATACAATGATTAAGACGGGGGGCTGGCCATTCCCTCTAAATCCGCCATTGTAAGGTTTTGAAAATTAAACTAGTAAATGATTATTTTTCCATAACAAAAGAGAGTTATGAGTTGAATGTATTCGATAATGATAAATCTTCTGCTAAATCCGTGGATTTTGAGAACTATATCCGTAATAACTGAAACCCTTCACAACGAACGAAGCTTACGAGAAACACGTTAGTTAATGCTGCCGAACAAGAAATTATCCCCAATTACGAGAAGGGTCAATGCAAGTTGTAACCGTTAGTTAAAATATAGTTCTCACTAGTGTAAAGTGAAATACAAGTTCGAGTTTTCTAGGCTTAGCTGTTGTTGTTGTTTTAAATTAAGCACAAAGCTACACAATGGGCTATCTGTGCTCTGCCCACCACGAGTATCGAAACCCGGATTTTAGCGTGTAAGTCCGCAGATATACCGCTGAGCCACTGGGGGACCTAGTGACAAAGATCTAAAACTCGAAATTCAAACAGTTCAGTCATTATAAAAACATTGAATGTTTTTATTAAAACTTAAAAAAAAACAACGACATAGAGTACATTTTAGATCACTTCCTTAAATATATTTGTAATAATTTTGGTAATGTTACTTTAAGGCAAAAATTTTCTCGGTTTATTGCAATAACAAAGATTCGTAACCCTCAAGAGAAAAACACCATTATTGACAAACTAACTTTTATATACAACGAAAGTACTTGGATTTAACCAATGCAGTAATATTTATGTGTCTGAGACCAGAAATATAATAAAAAGGCGAAATATTTTCAATGTGTGTTTCCGCTTAAACTTGAAAAGTTTTTTTAAAGATGAAGAACAGGGTAATATTAATTAAGAGTTGATGTACATACTTTATTTTCTTTAATTAGTAATATGAGTATTTACAGATTACCTGTTGAGCTGATGTTATACCATAAATGGCGAAAAGAACAATGAAAATACACCAACAAGTCTTCCCACACGAAGCAGCCATTTTGATTTCTCGAGATGGCTAGCTAGACAAACGGTTGTTCTTCTGTCACTTATATTTCACCATGTGTTATCAAAGTTTAGTTCCTTTTTCTTAGTTTTCCTTACACTTATTATCCAACTTAAAAACAGGCTCGCTCTCGTCTAATCACTGACAAAATTCGCGCCAGGTTGTCTCCTAGAAATCTTTGTTGGAAGTGGCTGGACCCTACACTTGACTCAACTAAACGACTCTACTTCTCAATTGCAGCCTGTCATTCTGCTTGTGAACTGGTCCGGCAGGTTCTCAAGCCCAAGGTTCCGGTCTTTACCCCTCAGGTGGAGCCAGGTAAAGACACGTTTCTATCGTGGCCGTAGGCTACACCTAGTATCTTAGATGACGAGGGTAAGACAGGTATGCAGATAGACAACTGAAAGGGGAGCGGAAGGTAGCGGTTTCGCCTACAGCAGTAGGTTTTCTTTCCTTCATAAATCTACGTGTACAATACACCAGAAATTATGTGGTTGATTGATTGCATGAAGGTTACTTTATTTATTTATTGGTAGGTGGGTGTCGAAGTTTATCGAGTTTGTAAGGAGTGTTTTGTCCTAATTCTTCTAGTTAATTTTGTAGCATTTAGAAAAGTATTTTCTGAAACTTTTTCATTTAAACTAATAAAGTATTTTCGAGAGCGTTATTAAGGAACTTAGATTAACTTTGAAAAAGGCTATATCAGCAGAAATATGTTAACATGTAAACTGAGCTGAAAGCTGTACAAGGTGAAAGTGGTGCGTTGATTTGGCAATAAGTTGTACGTGCTTTCACATGTTGCATTAAGAAGCAACTTAATGGATGAAAACGTTAGAAAAAATATCTTTAAAACAACTTCTGTTGGTTTGCTGCGGATAATCACACAAAGCTACAATGAGGGCATCTGCGTTTTGTCATTCTTAATTTTTAACTTGGTTTGTTTAGTTTGTTTTCCTGTTGTTTTGAATTAAGCACAAAGCTACACAATGGGCTATCTGTGCTCTGCCCACCACGGGTATCGAAACCCGGATTTTAGCGTGTAAATTCGCAGACATACCGCTGAGCCACTGGGGGGGGCATTTTTTTTTTCCATTTTCGCGCAAAGCTACACGAGGGCTGTCTGTGCTAGCCATCCATAATTTAGCAGTGTAAAGTTATAGAGAAAGTAACTCGTCATTATCACTCACCATCAACTATTGGGCCACTCTTTTAATAAATAATAGTGGGGTTGACTGAAATATTATAACGCTCTCACGGCTGAAAGGGCGAGCATCTTTGGTGTGATGGGAATTCAAGCCCACGACCCTCAAATTTACAACTCTAGCGCCCTAACCACCTGACCATGCCGGGCCTTTTAACTTAGAAACTACAAGGATGATAGTTGAGTAACAGCATTCACTGCTATTTCTTGTACTGCTGAAATCAAATAGTGGCATTTGAACGCAATTCTTTTAACACACCAACAGCCCTAAAATTCGGAAAGAGTTTTTGCATCAAAGAAATACAAACCATGGACCCTCAATTTAATATTCCGTCACATTGAATACAAAACCACACGCGTTCCTTCTAAAATTATTAAATTTTTTACTTGTTGCTCAGTCTTCGAATCGTGAACATGTTTTTGAAGTATTATTTTCAATACAGATGTTGTTATATATATACATTAAGTATATTATATAATTTATCTTAAGAATTTAAGTTTTACTTAAAAATTTATACGTACTAAAATTTTATATCCGAAATCACTAACCACGTCTTGCCAATGTTGAATTATTTTTCATAAGTATGTAAATATTAATAATTTATCTAAAATAGAAAATGTAAAATTAATCATTTATATAAATAATCAGTGTTAAGTATTTGTTGAAATTAATTATTTATACAAGAAATTGGTAACCCTTATTTCTAAATGTTGTTAATTTATTTAAATAATTAGTACCTATTATGAGTTGTTCTTTTTAGTAATTTGCACCAAGAATTTGAGTATTTGTAGTCAAATTAAATTACAGTGTATTTAAGGAATAAGTATTCACATTTGGTAAGTAATAATAACTAACAAGTAGTTGTCTCTTCACTCATAACACATGCACGATGTGGTGTCATAACGTATATCCTTGTTTGAGCAATTAGCAACAGATATTCGTATTTTAACTACAAACTAAATAAAGTTAAACTTTTTTGAACAGAAATAGAATGTTAAAATCGTCTGAATCAGATTCTCCCCAGTCGCACACCGGTAAGCTTAAGAGCTAATAAGATAAAAAATCAAAAGTTTGATACTCGGTATAGAAACGGTTCAAATAGTAAATCCATTGTCTAGCCTATCTTACGAATTTTCTCAACGCGCGTTAAAAAAGAAAAAAAATGCTTGTAGACATTAATCTATACTATGAAACTCAACAATTAACAATGACACCTGTCCCTCGGTGGAACGGCGGCAGGTCTTTGGATTTACAACGCTAAAATGAGGGTGAGGGGTTCGATTCCCCTTGGTGAACATGACAGATAGTTCAGTGTAGTATGCTATACGAAAACACACTGACACCTTGCTTGTTGGAATCCCCAGCAAAAGAAACAAAAATGTACAGAGATAAAATAAAATACTGTTCGTGGAGAAATGTCCTCGACTTTGTTAATGTAAAGTTACTTTCAAGAAATGAGTATCGTATCCCAAATTAATCGAGCTAGTTCTTTTCTAGTATCAACCAGATAGCTTTAGAGTTTACATAAAGTATAAGAAGGAGTTAGTTACCTTGGCCGGCTTACCCAGTATAGACTGAACAGGTAAACTAGTTTTTGTGTACGATGAGCTCAGAAACAGTTCTATCATAGGAATTTAGGGTATAAACAGATTCGAGTGTTAAACAGAAGTAACTTTGATTTTCTCTTCTGATTATCATCGGATATAAATTGTTTTGTTTTCTTTTATAAAACTTACTTTTTATAGTTGTTTCAATTTATTTATTAATTATCTAGAACTACGTACAAAGCTACACACTAGTGTCGAAACACGGTTTCTAGCAGTGTGATTCTGTTTATTAAATAATTTCTGTGTGATTTGCATCTTATAATCATTTTTGTCACAATTATAGCTGTCTAATTTTTGTTTATTTCTTGTTAAAGAGTGATATTAGTTGTAAAACATTATAAATGATTTATAAAAGAAAATATTTGGAAATATAATACAGAGTTATGAACTGTAGCAAGATAGTACTGCGTAATGGTATATATTCTATAAAATAACAGACATTCAAACGCCGTATATTTTATAAGATGATTTCTAACCCACATCACATTTAGAATGCAAACGCAAACTTAAACAAACTAACGTGGCAGGGGTTTAGTTCAGAGAGAGAAAAATCGCAAGAATTCTCTCTCCAACTGGGGTGTTCAGGAACGTTGTGGTTCCTCTTCGTCCCCTTTCGTGAATTGTTATTAGGTTTAGTTTTATTTATTTATTTATTAAATAATTTTTGACTCTTTTTTTTTTTTTGGGTGGAGGATGTTACTCTAAATGTTGTCTTAAACAGAGGCAAAGGCAGCACCGGAGAGAATGGCTAGGTCCCGTCCCGAAAAATTTAGAATGTTTTAAGATAAACTTTTAAGTGTCAGTCAAACTCACTCCGGTTTTAGACTATTTTAGACAGTAGTGCGCTGTCTGTCTGTCAGTCAGTACACACTAACATGACGTCACATAAGAGACACTTAACGTTTCAATTTGTACTGTTATGACGTCAGTAAATTGTCGTTATGCTATGAATCACGAACAGGATTATGCATTCTGAAGGATATAACACAGCTTGACATATGAATTTCAAAAGAAACAAATAAAAAGATTTTTACTGTGAGAGATTTGCCGTTATAAATTGATTTTTATACTTAAGTTTGTTTCAGTTTGATGCATGTGGCGTATATTGTTAGGTGTGTATTGTGCAAGTCCCGTCTGTTTTGAAAACATTTTAGGTGTAAAGTGTTCACCTGATATTGATGACAGTCTCTTTGATTCAGACACCCATAAATTTGAAAAATATTGGAAAATGAATACAACATCAAACTAAGTAAATCTGACTTCTGGCCAATCTTGTTGCAAAGCTCGATCAGTTGTCTCCTGAATAGAAAAATAAACTTTCTAGTTTATTGATTAAATATGAGTGTATGCTGGAGAATGGCATTATAGAATTCAGTAAAAATGATTGGTCTTCACCTTGTATACTGGTTCCTAACTCTGATGGTTGGGTAAAATTCTGAACAGACTTTCACAAACTCAAGGCTTTGACGAAGACAGATTCTATCCCTTTCTAAGAAGGGGGGGTTGTATTGATGAAATTGAAAAATTTAGGTATATCATAAAGTGTGACCTACTAAAGAAATACTGGGCTGTTCCTCTAACTAACAAGGCAGTCGAAACCTCTGCTTTGTTATTCCTGATGAAATGTGATGTTTTTCAAGATGAAAAAAATCCTCAAGCAACTTTTCAGCGAATGACGACTCAATGTCTGAACAATCTGTTAGATGTTGACATTTATGTTGATGATATTGTAATTTACAGTGACACCTGGGAAGATTTGTTTGTTTGTTTTTGAATTTCGCACAAAGCTACTGGTGGGCTATCCGTGCTAGCCGTCCATAATTTAGCAGTGTAAGACTATAGGGAAGGCAGCTAGTCATCACTACCCTCTGCCAACTCTTGGGCTACTCTTTTACCAACGAATAGTGGGATTGACCGTAACATTATAACACCCCACGGCTGAAAGAGCGCGCATGTTTGGTGCGACCGGAATTTGAACTTGCACCCCTTGGATTCGAGTCGAACGCCTTAACACGCTTGGCCATGCCGGGCCACACCTGGGAAGAACACGTGTATATTAGGTATTTTTGAGAGGCTTAAGAAAACCGATCTGACTATAAATTTGCAAAAAGTGACTTTTGTAAGGCCAAAGTTTTTTACTTTGGTGGTTACGTTGTAGATAAGGTCGAGCTTCTCTAATTTGAGTCAAGTCTGGCTGCACTGTGAATTATTCAACCCCTACGAACAAGAAAAGTTTGATGAATTTTTTTGAAAATGATAGATTAGTACAGAAAGTTTTGTAAAACTTTTGCTGACATCACTGTACCATCAACAAACAAACAGAATAAAAGTAAAAACTTCAAGTGGTCTGAAACATCCAATTCTGCTTTTTGAAAATGTCATATCTATAGGGTGTCCCAAAAACGTGTTTTGTTTTTTTTTAATATCACGCAAAGCTATACGAGGGCTATCTGCGCTAGCCGTCCCTAATTTAGCAGTGTAAGACTATAGGGAAGGCAGCTAGTCATCACCACCCATCGCCAACTCTTGGGCTACTCTTTTACCAACGAATAGTGGAAATGAAAGTACCATTATAACGCCTCCACGGATGGAAGGGCGAGCATGTTTAGTGCGACCGGGATTCAAAACCGCTACCCTCGGATTACGAGTCGAATGCTTTAACACGCTTGGCCATGCATGGCCCCACACACGTGTATACACACTTTGAATGACTATAACTCACTCAAACTTTCTCTTTTTACAGGTACAACTGATTTGAAGTAATGGCGAAAGCAAGACTAAGCTTTGAGAAAAGGAAATTTATCTTAAAGTGTTACTGGAAGTGTGAGAACGTAGCTGAAGTGTAAAGATGGTTTAGAAGGAAGTTTCAAACAGGTCCACCAACGAGAATCACCATTACTCACATCAGAAATAAGTTTGAAACAAATGAAACTGTTCAAGACGTCCATAAAGGGCGTTCTGGAAGACCGCTGTTGTCCACCAGTCCCACACGAGAAACATAGCTCTTGGAAAGTCTCTTCCGGTTTCCAAGGAAATATGCTCAGCAAACAGCCCATGAGATAGGAATCCCAAAATCGAGCGTCCATCGCATGTTGAAGTGCGTTCATTGGAAAAGTTTTATTCCGGCATTAGACCACGCTCTCAATGAAGATGATCCTGACCGGAGAGTTGAACTTTGTGAGTGGTACCTGGCACAACCTGCAGAGGATGCACAGTTTCCAAACAAGATTATCTGGAACGATGATACCACATTAAAGTTAAATGGCTCAGTTAATTGCTGCAGTTGCACCTACTGGGCATCTCTGAACCCGCATGTTACCGTTGAACACTACGTAAACGTACCAGGGGTTATAGTGTAGTATGAATTATCAGCGTTGGGCATAAGTGTACCTTTTTTTCGAAAACATAATTACTGGTCTCGTTTATCTGAACATGCTGCAAGAATCTGTCATGCCACGCATTTGAGAGCAATTTAGAAATAAGGAGTTTTATTTCCAGCAAGATGGAACACCTCCCCACTAGCATCGCAATGTGAGGGCCTATCTTTACGAAAATGTGCCAAACATGGACTTGGCGAATAGGTATTACTGAATTTTCTTCATCAGACCTCACATCTCTGGACTTTCTTTTATGGATATACGTCAGAGAAAAGGTTTATAGCACAAAACCTACAACACTCAATGAGCTGAGAGCAGTAATTGAAAGAGAGTGCATCCAAATATCAAAATGAAATGATTCTTGAAGTTTACAATTCCATGTGTTCGCGTTATCAGCAGTGTCTGGATCAGAACGGTCATCAGTTTGAACACTTGCGATAAATCAAAAGATTTTACAATTGTCTTCTTAAACTTGGATTACAGAACCTATATATAACTTAATAAACATTGTATTTATAATCATTTAAAGTTTGCATACATTTTATGGGACACTTTGTTTTGTGCACTTACCCTCTATTCATGACACCTGACTTTGATAAGTCTTTCGCATTAGCTGTTGTTGCAATTGTGTTTCTGGTGCAATTATATTACAGTCAGACGACAGAGGGGTTGAATACTCTGCTTGTTATTTTTCTAAAAAAATTAACTGTCATCAACAGAACTATTCAACTGTGAAAGAAACAAGAACATTGGCTTTAATGTTAGCTTTAGAACATTTCAATGCGCATGTATCTGCATTTCAACAACCTGTTGTCATTTACATTGATCACAACTCGCTAACGTTTATGAACAAATGAATGACAAGAACAGAAAACTGTTATATTGAAGTTTACATTTGAAGATAATACTTGTCGAAGGGTTGATAGCATCTGTGTTGATGCACTTTTACGTGATATATAATTTTATGATAATTAGGTAATTTGTGTTGATTTTGTTAAGTGCTGCCATGATCTTTGAAATTGTATAATTATTTGACAATATTTTGTACTTAATATATTGCTATCGATGTTATATATATATATAACATGAAACAATATTGATAGTTATTGATGTTACTCGCGTTAGACAATTTTCAATTCGTTAAGAAGGGAGATGTAATGGATTTATCGTTATATGTTTATTTTAATGCTTAATTTTGCTGAAGTTTGATGCATCTGACTAATACTGTTGGATGTGTATCGCGCAAATCCCACTTGTTCTCTAAATTTGTATAAGATTTTTGAGACTAAAAATCAACAATATTTACTTTACGCAAACGCTATTTTGTTTTTGAACATTGTTGAACATTCGAGAATCTCGATTTAAACTATATAAATTGATCCACTAAATGACAGTGTTATATATTTTTGGTCGCTACAGTCAGTCTACTATTAGCCTCGGAAGCAAAAATTGTTAGTAACGCTTATTAATCGGAAAACTACAGAATTTGACCACTAACCTTTGCACATTTTAAACATTACGACCCATTCAACTTCAGAGAATTAACTTCAGACACTAATATCCTTTCGAATACATTAAATATTTTTATTGGGTGGCTAGGCATGGCCAAGCGTTTTAAGGCGTGGACTCGTAAACTGCGGGTCGCGGGTTCACATTCCCTTCGCGCCAAACATACTCGCCCTTTCAGCCGTGGGGGTGTTATAATGTGACGTTCAATCCCACTATTCGTTGGCAAAAAGAGTAGCCCAAGAGTTGGCGGAGGGTGGTGATGACTAGCTGCCTTCCCTCTAGTCTTACACTGCTAAATTAGGGACGGATAGCACAGATAGCCCTCGAGTAGCTTTGTGCGAAATTCAAAAAACAAACAAACAAATCTTTATTGGCAAAAAGTTTGCTTGTGAGCAGCGTAAGGTCAGCCAAGAAAAGACAGCTAACTAGCTTAAGCGAGGTGTAACAATATCAACACAGAATTTTTTTGCTCGTCGTGGACTTGGACCATGAATAAAATTTTTGTTTAGAAAGAAAAGTGTATGCGTCAATTTTGTTTGGCAAATATCATACATTTCATACATATTAATATTTAATTAAGATTTCAAATTTCCGGCTATTTGAAACCGTAATACGCAACATAATAAATCGGAAACGCGTTCGAGATAAATTACAATACCTGATATTACTCTTAATTTTGGTTTTATTTACCCTTAAAAGAGAACACTTTCTAGACTCTGCGGAAGTACATCTAGTTTAAGATGATAACCAATTCCTGACAGATTTAGACTATCTAGTGATACAATATGTTCCTTAAGGTTATGGCAAACTCATCTCAGGAGTCTGATAATACTAACTGCTACGTTCTATAAGATGATTGATTATTGATCCCAAATTACATTTTGTTTCCGATAGAAAAACGGCCCGACATGGCCAGGTGGGTTAAGGCGTGCGGCTCATAATCTGAGGGTCGCAGGTTCGCATCCCCGTTGCACCACACAAGCTCACCTTTTCAGCTGTGTGAGGCGTTATAATGTGACGGTCAATCCCACTATTTGTTGTTAAAAGAGTAACCCAAGTGTTAGCGGTGGCTGGTTATAACTAGCTACCTTTCCTTTAGTCTTACACTGCTAAAATATGGACGGCTAGCACAGATAGCCTTCTAGTAGCTTTGTGCAAAATTCAAAAACAAACAAACGATAGAAAAAAAAAGAGTTTAAAGCAACATTTTTTATGCTAGAACATCTTTATTAATTAAGTTTCTATCTGGATAAACAGGGCTAAAATGAAAGGTCCTAGCACGTGCTAAGTCTCAACACTGTGACGTTCTAGTATTCTTCGCGTGTAGTGAAGTTTGATTGTATGGGACAGATGAGATGTGGGTAGGTAACTCTCACAGGCAGACTTGGACACCGGAACTCCTATTCGTATGTCGACAGTTGCTCTTGTGGCCTCATTTCCACGTTATAACGGTTCTTTTTATTCCCTGGCATAAGAAAAATATAAGCCTAGTCTGTTTAAAAACAGTTTGCTCTTTGGAATAGTCCAAGCACAAACTTCAGAAACCCTAAAAATTTTTCTTTGAATTATCATCTCGAGATTACAAGCATTGTTAATTTTTTTATTAACATTATCCTTAGAATGACGCTGAAAATTGTTTGACAATGAACAAATAAAAGGATTACAAATAATAAACAATTACTAAAACATTGTCACTATATTCATTTCTTCGTCACTAAACACCTATAAAAATTCATGTGTTCTCTGTGTATCGTGTTTGCTTCAATAACGTGCACAATAATAACAGTATATGTTTTAAAGACTTTCTAATTAGTTTCAGGATTCATCAAGAATATAGAAAATATCCTCATCGTCAGATCTGAATTAATCACCGACGCTTTAAGAAACGAACATTTTTTGACTTGTAATAAAGTTTCATTCAAATTGTCTCCCAACTTTATTTTCTTAAAGTGTGTTATTAGACACAAAATTTGAATTTATCCCATAAACGGTATGTAAGTTGAACCTTAATTTCTAAGATCAGTAAGCTGTTGTATATTGGAATTAAAAAAGTTTACTTGTACAATGTGATAAAATAATTATCAATCATAAATACATTTTGAAAGATTTAATAATTCCCATGAAATAATAATTATCAAAATGTTTTTGTAAACTACATTTTTAATATATTAATTTAGATATTTATTTGCCAGAGGGCTCGTGACATAATATCTAGAAAGTTACTAAGAGGTAGGTCTTATGTAGAACCTAGAAATTTTGTACAGCATACGGAAACAATTGCAAGAATTAATGAAGCACTTAATTAATGAGCGTTTATGTACAGTATTTATAGTGGGAATTATCGGGTATATTCAGTTACTCAATAAGTAAGCGTGCTTATTTATTGATTACTTTCTCTTGTAGCATTTATGAGTAAGTCAGGCGTACATTATTATTACAGTTTCTATGAAATTGAATGCTGTTTGTAAACATAGACCTATAACTTATTTCAAAGCGAAAATAACCTGAAGCAAGGGTTATTGTAGAAATGAGCTAATACTTTCCATGGACTGTAAACAGCATTGTTTTAATCAAACAATCCAAAAGAACCTGCCCAACCATAGAACATATTTGAACAATTAACAATACAAAAGAAAGGTGAAGCTTAAGCTAGGCTAAAGCAAACTTGCATCGATCATGCGCGATCGTGTTCATTATTATCCTCTTACAGCAAGCATCCTAATATTAATCTTTAATTGTTCAAAAAACATCAAAATTAGAGAAAAACAAAATACCAGATACACTAATTAATGCACTTTCAACAAAAAGCAAGTATGTTCTATTTGTGTTACAAACACGGGATCCGAGTACTTGGTGAACTGCTATTTTTAAAGCGCTATATGTCATAAGTGAGCAGTCTGTGTTTAAAGAGCGTAAACAAATGCGTAGATCAATTTAGATTTTTAGTTCTTCTCTATAATACCTTTTGTTTATAAAGTTATAAGAATTCATCCACCTTTTTCAAATTTAGGCAATGTACACTTCCTGTTGGAACAAAACGATACCTGCAGTAATGTGAGGAATGAAACCCTGAAGGCTTAGAGTTATGAAACATTTTTGAAAACAGAGGAAAACAAGGTTAGTACAATAATTTAAATTTATAGAGGGCGTTAGAAGCAGATAAAGTAGTTCAGAAGCTGTCCTATTTTCTTAAACACGAACGAATGTGTTCGTTCTCCAATTCAGCTTTGAGTGACACCCCCCTTCAGGGCGGAAACACTTTATGAGTGACAGCCCCAAAGTCACGCTTTTCGTGAGTGGATAATTGCGGACATTCGACTATCAGAATGACTGATCACGTCACCTTTTGAAAAATATTACTTTTATATAACACTTCAAAATAAAATGTTTGTTTGTTTGTTTTGGAATTTCGCACAAAGCTACTCGAGGGCTATCTGTGCTAGCCGTCCCTAATTTACCAGTGTAAGACTAGAGGGAAGGCAGCTAGTCATCACCACCCACCGCCAACTCTTGGGCTACTCTTTTACCAATGAATAGTGGGATTGACCGTCACATTATGCGCCCCTACGGCTGGGAGGGTGAGCATGTTTAGCGCGACGCGGGCGCGAACTCGCGACCCTCGGATTACGAGTCGCACGCCTTACGCGCTTGGCCATGCCAGGCCCTCAAAATAAAATGACAGAAAAATTCGAATATCCACTTGTTTTAGACAGCATAATGTATTTGTAAAATTTTACAAATTTAGGGCAATTTTTAAACTTGAATGTTAATAACATTATTCTTTCTGATTTAAAGAAGAAATATCGTCATTGTGCAGTATAATTTAATATATGGATTAAATATCTCACATGCCAGGTAAATTGGATTGACCACTATGTTGCTTCAAATTACCTCAAATAATATGAAGGTTTGTTGTTGAAAATCTTGTATACTTCAATAATTACGTGGTCCCTGAATCTCGCTTGACTATGCACCTTTCGTCATTCAAGAGTTTCATAAAGACAACCGATAAAATAATGTTTCTTTCTTTACTTTAACGAGATTTTGTGTTTGCGTGTAGCCTTTCCTAATTTTCACTTGCGTGCCAGAAGAAGAGTAACCAATCGGTAATGTCCATCCCTGCAGCCCCCCAGTGGCTCAGCGGTATGTCTGCGGACTTACACGCTAAAATACGGGTTTCGATACCCGTGGTGGGCAGAGCACAGATAGCCCATTGTGTAGCTTTGTGCTTAATTCCAAAAGAACAACCAACCATCCCTGCAAGCGACTAATTTTAAACGAACAACGAAATTTACTATAATTCTAATAACGCACTCACAACTAAAGGTACGAGGCATGCAAGATGGTACTAATTTCGAACTGAAAACCCACGGCTTTTTTATTCCAAAGCACCATGAGAAAATAAAAGTTTGGAGTTTGTTTTTTTGAATTCCCCGCAAAGCTACTCGAGGGCTATCTGCACTAGCCGTCCCTAATTTAGCAGTGTAAGATTAGAGGGAAGGCAGCTAGTCATCACCACCCACCGCCAACTCTTGGGCTACTTTTTTACCAACGAATAGTGGGATTGACCGCACTTATAACGCCCCAACGGCTGAAAGGGCGAGTTTAACGAGCTTAACTAAGATGGTGAACAATGTTGTTCTTTTGAATTAAGCACAAAGCTACACGATGGGCTGTCTGTGCTCTGCCCACCACGGGTATCGAAACCCGGTTTTTAGCGTTATAAGTCCGCAGACACAACACTGAGCCACTGGGGGCAGGGTGAACGAGGTTTCAATTTTGGAAACCGTTGGCTTATGGTTATTTCGATAGATCTCTGTGAATGAAGCTCGGGACAACTTCTAAAAATAAAAAGAAAACACAAAAATATAAAAGGAAAATATGACCTGTTGAAATCTGTATGGATTATACCATGATAATATCATAGTGAGTATATACCATCCTTATATTCATTTTTTATTGAGAATCACTATGAAAATCGTCTTGTAATGCATCGTATATCAGCTTCAATTTGTTCACAAAATACTGTAATTAATTATTTCTTGCGTGTGATTCCAGTTCCCGTTTTTTAATGTTTCGCTGTCAATATTGTTTGTTTGTTTTTATTTTCGCAAAAAGCTACTCGAGGGCTATCTATGGTAACCGTCCCTAATTTAGCAGAGTAAGACTAGAGGGAAGGCAGCTAGTCATCACAACTCACCGCCAACTCTTGGGCTACTCTTTTACCAATGAATAGTGGGATTGACCGTCACATTATAATCTCCCCACGGCTAAAAAGGCGAGCATGTTTCGTGCGACCGGGATTCGAACTCGCGACCCTCAGACTACGAGTCGAACGCCTTAACCCACCTGGCCTTGCTGGGTCATCGCTCTCAATACAGTTATTACTTGACGAATCTCCGCTTCAGCTTGTATGTCAAATCAACTGAGATTTCTTAGATTAAGTTTTTCCCTCACCCTACCTGGATTCACAGTTCAGATTAATCGCAACACTTGAACCACATCTAGAACATTTCAGACATGTTTCGTTGCTACATCGTTTCACCTTACATTTCCAGTTTACTTCTCTATGTTGACTCTCATGGTCTCTGGTAAGGTCACAGATGAGATCCAGCGATGTAGATGTCGAAAATAATGTCAAACATCTTCTATTTGTATAAACAGAACAAACCAAAACTTTTTAGAACAACTAATGTTTTTTTTGTTTTTTTAAAATTTCAATCAAAATTCTGAGCTTGCTCGTGTGGCAGGTGTTAAAGCCATTAATATACTCGGAAAATTCGTTCTTGTAAAAGTTAATGAAACATTTTTTTTTAAACTAGAAATAATTATTTTCTGGACTGAATATTGTATTTTTCTCTTTAAAAAACTTATAATGAAAAACATAAAATAGATTATTTAAATGTATAATAATTGTAAAATAATTGTATTTTTAAGCCTTATTTTCGGGATTAAATATGCAATATGCAATAAGTATAGATGCACGTGATAATAAGGTATTATGATTAATAATTATTAATAAGCATATTTATATTTGTAAAACTTCGTATATATTTATAAAATATATTTTGACTAAAGCAAAAGTTAAGTTAATCTTCAAAGTTCTTGCTTCACAATTGGAACTTCTTTCGACATGTTGATTAAGACACTAATGTTTGTATATAACCTTTATAAAAACAGTGTGAATGTCACAAAGTTTTCTTTCGGTGACTTATCCCAGACACTTCTGTTTTTGATAAAGGGCGTGAAAATCAGCGCCTAGTGACAATCGGAAAACAAAGTTTAGTTGATAGTGAGATAGTTACCTTACAAAGGACCTGTTTACATATTTTCATGTTACAAAAAACAAAAAAAAGTCTTTATTTACATGAGCCTTGGCTGCTGTGTTCAGAAACATGTATCTATAAGTTCGCCAGAGTGTTACAGATTCGTTATTAAATTCAAACTTAAATTACTGGCTAAACAACGAAATTATTACCTCATCATAGAGCCTATAAACTCCATAATGGAGGTGGTACGTCCTGGAACACAATGCAAATAAATAAATAGAGCTTTGTAAAATAGATACTGTAACTCTTTCCTTACTATAGGTTTTACAAATTAAATAATGAAGCTGTTATCTCACTCGAGACCCTCTAAAATTGGTAAAGCAACCATTACTTCACCATGGGTTCTATAAATTCCATAATGGAGTTGATATCTCACAGAAGTTCCTGTAAGATCGATGTTGTAACTAGTACCTTACCGTAGACAATATAAATTAAATATTGGAGGTATTATATTATAGAAGGACCTGTAAAAGTTATAAAGTAACTCTTACATCACCATAGACCCTATAAATTAATAATGAAGATATTATCTCACTGAAAATCCGATAAAATTGGTAATACATATCTTATCTCACCGTAGACGCTATAAACTCGACAATGGAGAAGTTGCCTTACCAAAGACACTATTGTTAAAATAATAGTGTATTTTTTCAAAGAAAGCAAAAGTATAAATTCTCTAGAACGTTAAAATTCATTCTTTGGTGAACGAATGCAGTCTGCTTATTCAACAGTATGGATATTACTTTAGAGAAGACTGTAATTACTTCAAGATATTAGAAAGTCACAGAGAATTACCAATATTAGTTTACATCTCTAATAATGGGAAAATTATCTGACCAAAGCGACATCTGTAAAGGTCCAGCGTCTAACATATTCCTTCCCTTGGCACAGCGGGATGTCTGCGGACTTAAAATGATAGAAACTAAATAAAGAAAACATCTAGCTTACTTAATGATGGATTGTCACCTGACGAACAGTTCCTATACAGGTGTTCCAACATTTCAAACGTGTCATTAAATAAATAAAACCAGCTTGCTTGTTTAATTATGGCTTGTTACCCAACAAACAGTTCATCTAAAGATGTGGTTTGGTTTGTTTTGAATTTCGTGCAAAGATACATGAGGGCTATCTACCCTAGCCGTCCCTGATTTAGCAGAGCAAGGCAGCTAGTCATCATCACTCACCGCTAACTCCTGGGCGGGCTACTCTTTTACCAACGAATACTGGTACTGATCGTTACATTATAACGTCCCCATGACTGAAAGGACGATTATGGTTGGTGTGACGGGGATTCGAGCCCAAAACCCTCGGATTAGGAGTCGAGTGCCTTAACCATCTGACTATACCGAGTCTCATCTATAGATGCTCCAGTGTTTCAAAGTTATTATTAAATCAACAAAAATAGGTTTCTTTCCTCACATAATGATAAGTTTATTTTCTCTTTCAACGTTCATCTATAAATGCCACAAAGAATTTCCAATTTATCGCCAAATAGCCAAAGTTATCATATAACAAAATATGCATCTCAAAAATGAACTCATTTGTAAATGTTTCAAATTGTTTCAGATTGATTAGGAACTAAATTAACAAAATTAATATTCTTCCTTAGTGATACTTCAGAAATAATCCGTCTCTAAATGCTTCAAATTGTTTATAAAGTTCATCAGGAACCATATTAACAAAGGTAAAAGCTTTCATAGTTATGCATGACAAATGATTTATCCATATTTTTTTTTATCAAATGTTGAAAAAAAATGATAACTGAATGTGCTTTATTTTCTGTGATGAAAATTCCGGTAATTTTCTTAAAAGTTTAAGCTTCAAGTGATTTCCCGTTGTGTTAATTAGTTCAAACACAGTGTAACATTAGATAATTGGTTTTGTTTTGGAATTTTGCGCAACGCTGCACGAGGGCTATCTGCGCTAGCCGTCCCTAATTTACCAGTGCAAGACTAGAGGAAAGACAACTAGTCGTCACCACCCACTGCCAACTCTTGGGCTACTCTTTTACCAACAGATAGTGGGATTGACCCGTCACATTATAACGCCCCCACGGTTGAAAGGGCGAGCATGTTTGGTGCAATGAGGATTTGAACCCGCGGCTCACAGATTACGAGTCGAGTGCTTTAACCATCTGGCCATGCCGAGTCAAGTAAGAGTATCGGACTAAAGCAATAAAACATGGTGGTGGTGATAGGTTTATTAACGTTTGAGTTCGGTTTTCTGCTGCACGAGCGAGAGATCTTATCAAAATTATCGATATTATAAAGAAAGATCAATATCACATCATCCAGGTTCGTTAATCCATACATAATGAATGACATTTATATTAAGTCACATCGTGAATTCATTATTCTGTAACATTTTAGTTTGATATTTTGCATTCATAAATCTTCATTTTCTATAATTCTTATGAAAAGTTAAGAATGAGTTATCGGAAATGTTTATATCATTGTAAGGGAACTGAACGTTTTGTATTTCATTTTCAGCTTCTTACCGTTTTGATGAAGGTATTATTCTATGCTCTCACTAGTGTGGACCCTATGGCTACTGTTTCACGTGCCTTCCATAGTATTGACTCTTGGTTTTGTATCTTTTGGGTCACACTAGTGAAAATATCTTTCTTATCTTGTCTTGTCTTGTTCCAACTTCCAGTCAGACCAGTTTGCACATTTCACAGATTAACGCTCTGAACCTAAATTGTTATTTAAGTTTCCTCTCATCGACTGTGAAATTAGTTTTGGGTTTTTTAGCTTGATTAATATCTGATACAAAAACAGTGAAGACGTGTTGTAGAGGTCTCGTTCTTATTTGCTGGAAACTTCTATGGGGAAGTCAGATGGTATTTTGATGTTCCTGTATTCCTTGTCTTATTGATCTGCTGGTGTTTTCTATACAGGTTTCACTTCACAAGCACGAAATATTTTAGACAAGGTTCATCTATTTGTCTTCACTTATTAGGTTTTGGTTATGGTAGACATGTTTCTTAAGTTTTTGTCACTTTTATTTATTTTTGGAATGAATACATGAATCCCAGTCACACAAAACATGCTCGCCTTTTAAGCCGTAAGAGCGTTATAAAGGCACGATCATCCCACTATTGGTTGGTAAAAGAGTAGTTCAAGAGTGGCCAGTGTGTGGTGAAGAATAGCTGCCTTACCCCTAATCTTATATTATTAAATTAGGGGCAGCAGGCGCAGTTAGCCCTTGGGTAACTTTGCAAGAAACTCAAACAAATAAACGATGTGTAGAAAGTTTCATTCAATCCTGTACAAAAAATTTCGCCTCTAACGATTCTCAAACAAAATTCCCAACCACCATTCTTCTACGCCCCGGCATGGCCAGATGTGTTGAGGCGTTTGACTGGTAATCTGAGAGTCGAGGGTTCGATTTCCCATCGCACCAAACATGCTCGCCCTTTCAGCCGTAGGGGCGTTATAATGAGCGGTCAATCTCACTATTCGTTAGTGAAAGAGTATCCCAAGAGTTGGTGGTGGGTGGTGATGACTAATTGCCTTCCCTCTAATATTACACTGCTAAATTAGGGACGGCTAACGCAAACAGCTTTCTTGTAGCCTTGCGCAAAATTTAAGCAAAAAACGAACAAACCATTCTTCTTTGTCCAATAACTTTTGAAGCAGATGGTTCGCAGAAGTTTCCACTGTTCAGTTTTGCTGCTTAAACTTTTCCTTAAACGAATCTAATTCTTCTTACGGTTTTTAACATCTCTAGGTGTTCTGATTCATCATGTTGTTAGATCATATTGCTAATTCTAAAACCATTTTCTAGCTGTTTTAAATACAGTTTCATTTTAATAAAATATAACAGTCTATTTATTTATTTTCTATTTAAATACTGTTTAGTTGATAATTTTCAAACGTAACTGATTTTGACTTCAAATTAAGTAATGCAGTATGTTCTTCTACTAAAGCGATCCGCTCCTCTGTGGCTAAGCGGTATGACTACGTACTTACAACGCTAAAAGCCGGGTTTCGATACCCGTGGTCGGCAGAGTACAGAGATCCCATAGTGTAGCTTTGTTCTTAATTCAAAACCACCACCACTAAACCTATCAACTTTTGTTCTTGTTTACTTTTAATGAAACTTATCTTACTGAAACATAACATGAAGAACAAAGCTACAGTGAATCCATAGTTTTTAGCAACATTTCGTCAAATAATTTTTTATAAGTGAAGCGACGAATTAAATTTGTCTGAGTAAGTAGTCTTAAGCTACGTATGGCTATAAAAGGGAGTGCAAAGTTAGGAAAATAGGGAAATATTTCTTTCAGAAATGAAAAAACAACAAAAGGTTATTGCTTTATTTAAAGCCATTGACAACAGCATAATTATTTTATTATAATTTAAGAACAGTCTTTTGACTTACTTTATTTATGCATTTAATTATCTCAGTGTGAATTAATTTAGCATTAATTGACCATTTGTGGATTAGCAGTAAGTCTGAGGGTTTATAATGTCAAAAATCAAGTTTCAATACCTGTGGCGAGTATAATACATATAGCCCAGGGCCCCATTCTGTATTTTTGCACTTAACAACAACAACAGAAAAAGATAAACATCTGAATAAATTCCCTGAATTACAAAAATTACCTCAAACTTTATTTTACTCAAATATAACTGTTTATAACAAAGTAACGTTGAAGTTCCAATTTTTCGTCAAAACCCTATTTTTCCCTTACACTTTCGTATACTCTAACTTATTAGGACTTTTGACAGTTTATAAAGTACATTTATTTAGAAACAGTGCACCAGGCTCAATTTTTATTACAAATTGATCTTGGTTAGTCCTAACATCACTTAGACAAACGTGACTCTCACATTCCATTTGCAACAGATCACTACATTTGTCCTAATAAATACTGACTCCTCGATGCTGTGGTTACTGTGAACATCAGATAACTAATGTGTTCTGGATCTTAAAATATCACGTAACTTTAACTTTATATGGTTTTATAAAGTTTATGGTCACTGTGGTAATACATCGCGAGTTTCATGTTTTAGGTTAAGCGTGTCAGTATACGTATATATTGTACTTCTGGTTTAGATTTTGTGAATTCGTCACATACATCTTTCAGTTCATTTTTACAAACTGATTCCTCATACTGTCAATTGTCCAGTAATTCTCTGTAGAATACCTTTATCTAGTCAATAAAAGTATATGTTAAACAGTCTCTGTCATTAAAATTCACAAATTTTAGAGATCCAAAAGTTAAGGAATATTTGGATGCGAAAAAGGAACGGCTGAGGATATTAAAAATCTCAAGACGGCCTGCCAAACTTCCAAAACTAATCCGATTGAAAATTTATGGCACCTCGTACGAAGTTCAACTGAAAGGTTTACTAATTTATGGCAATGTTTGTACTTGACTCTGAATATTTAAGCGTACAGGATGATACAGCTGTGGGTTTATGCACGCCACAAAAGATCGCTTACTTTCCAGAATCCCATATTAAGTCTGAGTAGCAACAAAACCAATTTGGTACATATGACTCGATCTGTGGATATATCGTGCCTACGAATAGCTACTATTTCTCTATATATAAATAATATTTTCATGTATGAGGTACGACTATGACTATTGGACAGGCGATTTCACAATCTGAGCAATGACAGCTTTATTTAAGTACTCACAGTCGAAATTATCAATAAAGCCTGTACGAAAATCATTCACTTTGTTTTGTATTTCGCGCGAAGCTGAAGGCTATCTGCGCTAGCCGTCCCTAATTTAGGGTTGTAAGACTAGACGGAAGGCAGCTAGTCATCACCACTCACCGCCAACTCTTGGGCTACTCTTTTAGCAACGAATAGTGGGATTGACAGATACATTATAGCACCCTCATGGCTGAAAGGGCGAGCATATTTGGTGTGACGGGGATTCGAACCCGAGGACCCTCTGATTATAAGTCGAGTGTTTTAACCACCTGGCCATGTTGGCTCCGTCGTAGAAGCAATAAAAGATAAATCAATGGAATATATTTGTATTATTAAAGAATATATTGGTATATAATAAATACTTTAAAATTACTTTATTGATTATACATTAAAGTGTATAAAAATTTAATTTTCCATCTTGTTCTTGTTCGGCTGTGAATTTAATAATGAAGACGTTATTTCTCCATGTTCTTGTAAATGTTTGTTTGTTTTCGATTTCGCACAAAGCTACAAGAATGCTATTTATGCTAGACGTTCCTAATTTAGCAGTGAAAAACTAGAGAGAAGAAACCTAATCATTACCACTCACCGCCTACTTTGGGACTACTCTTTTACCAATGAATAATGGGATTAACCATAACATTTTCCTGCTTCCACAGCTGAAAGGGCGAGCATGTTTTGTGTGACGAGATTCGAGCCCGTGATCCTCAGATTGCAAGTCGAGCGCCTTAATTACTTGACCATGTCTATCCGCTATTATGCTAACTCATAAAGACAAAGAAATTTATAGTTTCTTGCGCGAAAATAGCTTTTTATCACAATATATCACAATAAAGTGTTAAATTTTGTTATGATTTAGAAAACTCGAACCTCCCGTTCATGGATTCACAATACACCTATTTAAAGAATTTACACCAGAATACACGAGAAACTATGGTTATAAGAATTAATATTTGATACTACTGACCTCACTGAACAACCCAATTTATGAACTCTAGGTAAACCATGTAAAATTTCAGCATAGAATCCAACAGGACAAATATCCTTCGACCTTTTAAAATATTGATTGTTATCGCATATGTCTGTAAAAAGTGACGCTCACTTCATTAAATCGGTGTGAACGCCTTCCTGCAAATGAACATAAATAGACTGAGTCTCATATGTATATATGTTAACGTATGAAAAATAACTGGCTGCTAAATATAACTGCTTATTTTCGTTCGTACATTAACAAGATTTTGTATTATTTGCCCATGTGTACTTTTAGAGGTCATACTGTGTTATCGAACAAACTCATTTATTTCCCGTGTGTACAGATTAATTTAAAAAAAATACATCTTCGCAGTCGGCTTCAGAATGTTAATCTCACGACAGTGACCATTTGAGGTTTGTTCCAAACTGACCCCAGAATATATTGTGGGACATTAACCATTGAATCGAGTTCATTTTGGGACAAGATATTTCAGAAACCCGTGAACTTGAACAGGTCTCTTGGCGGGAAGTGGAGGACGTTCAACCTTCACCTTGAATTGCTGTGAGCGATGTCTCGTTGCGATCGGCTTAGCTGTATGACGGGCCCATCGCAGGTAGAACATGTATTATGTACGTCCTCTACAAGATGACTTGTTTATAGAAGTTGTCCACACACACAAAAAAAAGTCAAACATTTCATAAAATAAAATATGAAAAAAGTGCTTCTTGGGTATTTTGATAGTTTTAATATTAATCCGTTTAGATGACGACCGATCGATCATAGGTCCGTTTCAATCTTGAGATATTTTTTAATTCTTGAGATGATATTTTTTTCATCAAAACGTCCTGGCTAACTCTCATTTAATTAGGATAAGCAGAAATGGTTTTCTATCATGCATGAATTTTGTCTTCCACTTACTCGGGTCCAGCATGGCTAGGTGGTTAAGGCGCTTGACTCGTAATCTGAGGGTCTAGAGTTCTAATTTCACTCACACCAAACATATTTGCCCTCTCAGCTGTGGGGAGGTTATAATGTGACGGTCAATCCCACTATTCATTGGTAAAAGAGTAGCCCAAGAGTTGGCGGTGGGTGATGATGACTAGCTGCCTTCCTTCTAGTCTTACACTGCTAAATTAAGGAAGGCCAGCTCAGATAACCCCCGTGTAGCTTTGCGCGAAATTCAAACAAACCACTCACTCGGGTTTTTGTTATGTTGCACAATGTCTCTGTTATCGTCTAAAGATAAAATTTCATGTACAATACACAATATTCTGTAACATTAAACTATGAACATGCGTACCCATGAAGATTTAAGTTTCAAAGATTAAAGAGTTCGAATTACCCTTAATTAACAGATTGAGCATCAATAAACAACATGTTATTCTGAAAACAACGCGTTTTTTTTCCGTGTTATTTGCAACAGCTGATGTTTCCTTTTCAAAATTCTTTATATTCATTTACAAATTAGTTTGTGTGTTGTTAAGTGCAAAACTACACAATGAGCTAACTATCTGTGCTACACCCACTGCGGGTATCAAAACCCAGTTTTTTAGAATGATAAGTCTTCAGGTTTAACGTTGAGCCAATGCTCACTTATGTTAAAAAAGTTGTATTCATCCTTTATATTAACTTCGATAAATTGTCGTCAATGTTTAGTTTCAAGTTTGTAAACTTTACTTTTTGGTAAAGCCTTCAACTAATCCATTTCTCCAGTGGTTCGTGCGGTGAACGGAAGATCTGAGATTCTGCGATTCGCGCCATGTTAATGCCAAAATATCGCGCTAAAGTCTTTGGAGTCATAAGTACTTCATGAGAGTGACAGTAAAATCTCGCTCTTTTCATTAAAACAACTCAAAAATTGGCAGTGGGTGGTGTTAACTATCTATCTTCCCTGTATTCTATCACTTCAAAACTAGAGACGGCTAGCGCAAATAGTTCTCCAGTACATTATGCGCAATTTAAAAAAATCACATTATCCGCAATTTTTTGCACAAGATGGTATTGATGTGATTGATTTTCGAACGTTTGTTTTTATGTAGGAAGAAAGTGAAGACTCATGGTTGATGTGTAGGTGTCGCTCTAGTTACACCTATGTTTCATTGCCACGTGCGTCTAAAAGTTGTAGAACAGGACCTGAAGATTTAAAAAAACAAACCAAAACTAGTTCTTTCTAAGAGGTAACGTTGTAAGGTATATTTACAGCGAGATATTTTGATTATGAAACATATTCACCTTGACAGGATTGAAACCGCTACTTGGGTTCATGTAAATGCATGACGTGGGCAACACGGAGATGCCGTGTGAGAAAACAAGTTAGTGTTAACATAACCTAAATTTCGACTATTTTATACAAAAGCACAGCACACTGAACATTAAGGCAAAATAAACATTACGAATTTTTGAATTATTTGAGAAATTATGTTTTGCCGCTTTTTATGTCTAGCCATTAATTTAAAAGTTCTCGTAAATACCATTTATTTCACATGAAAATATTTCTCAGATTTTGATCTTATATGTTGTTGTTTGAAGTTGAGCAGAAAGCTATACAACAAACTATCTGGACTCTGCCCACTACGGGTATCGAAACCTGAATTCTAGCGTTGTAAGTCCGCTGACATACTGCTGTGCTACAGAGGGGCATTAATCGTACATGAAAACGTGAAAACCGAAAGGAAAGACACTGTCGTCAAGTGAAGAAATAAAGAAAATTATCTTTGTAATTATTATTTGTTTGTTTTGAATTTCGCGCAAAGCTACACGAGGGCTATATACGCTATCCGTCCCTAATTTAGTAGTGTAAGACTAGAGGGAAGGCAGCTAGTCATCACTACCCACCGCCAACTCTTGGGTTACTCTTTTACCAATGAATAGTGGGATTAATCGTAATATTATAACACCTTTACGGTTGAGAGGGCAAGCATATTTGGTGCAACGGGAATTCGAATCCGTGATCTTCAGGTTACGAGACGAATGCCTTAACCACCAAGCCACGCCGGACCTCTTTGTAATTAAAGACACATTATATTAAGCAATCATAACAGCAAGAACTTTTGTTTGAAAACGTAACAGGAATTGTTAGTATCACTACCCGAGATGTAATATACCAAATTTTACGAAGAATTGAAAAAAGAGATCAGCAGGTCTTTTATCTCAGGAACCTGATAATGCTTACTGAGCGAATAAATGTGTATCTGTAATTATAAAGACACTTTCTTTCACACACTAAAACAATATATTAAAATAATTGTAGGGCTGTAAATACATTTAGTTGTATTACAACAAACCTTGATGCTATTAACATTAAGAAATAAACATCAGTGGGTCACATGGTTTTTAACTGTGAAAAATATATAGGTTAAGACGTAAACAGAATATTTTCTAGAAAAACAACACTATAGCGTATGTGTTTTTCTTAGAGCAAAATGACATCGTGCTATCTGTTGAGCCCAGCGAGTGGAATCGAACCCTTAATTTTAGCGTTGTAGACTTACTGCTGTACTAGCGGGAGGTGTAACAATATAGCACCACGTGGTTTTCCCCAAGTTAGAATGGTATCAGTTTTTGTTACAAATGTACCTCAATGAATAATAATATGTTATTAATCAGTACTGATATACGTGTTTCACCGTGAGTAGTGTATTAAAGCCAAGCTGCATTTAAAGTCATGAGTTAACCACTTTCACAGATAAGCTGAGAAACTTTTACTTAGTTATGTTTAGTCCCCATAGGCATAGAACAAACATTTCAAACATTTTTGAACACCAGAGGAAACTGTAGCTAGCCCCATCTTTTGGATTATTTTTGAAACTTTATTAACTTTGTGGTCATGTAAACAATATATACTTAGGAAATAAAAAGTACACATCCACTGAATAGGAAAAATAATTATGAAACGTTATTTATTGTTATTGACTACAAAGCTACACAAAGGGCTCTCTGTACTCTGTCCACCACGAGTATCGAAGCCTGGTTCCAGCAGCATCATTACGCAGACCATTGTACCAGTGATGTTGAGAAAACCCACTTGTAGAGAAATATATATGTAAAAACGGCTCGTTTGGGTTGAGAAATTTTTTTTCATAGAGGAGTGAACAACGTTTCGACCTTTTTCGGTCATCGTCAGGTTCACTACTCTACGCAAAAAAATTTTTTCAACTCAAACGAGCCGTTTGTAAATATATAGACCACTGTACCATTCAGAGGTATGGTACAGTATGGGTCGTGGCCTGTAATGTTAGGCAATTTAAACAGAGTATGATTTGTCTTTAATGAAGTATTTTCTTTGGAAAAAAATTCATGAAACTCTGTCTTTTTCACATAGACGTCACAGTATATGATTGTGCTTGAGGCGTTTGAATCCACGTCCCACCAAACATTCTCACCCTTTCATTATAATGTTCCAGTTAATCCCATTGCTCGTTAGTAAACGAGCAGCCCAAGAATTGGCAACGAGTGGTGTTGACTAGCTGTTTTCCCTCTAGACTTACAGTGCCATATTAGGAAGGGCTAGATCAGATAGCTCTCATGTAGCTTTGACCGAAGTTTCAACCATGTCAAGTTTTCACAACTACAATCGCAACAAGGAAAAGTGAGTAGTAACTTACAACCGTTGTCGCACAATAATTAAAAAAAATATTTTATATCTTTATAACTTTCCTAAAATGTTAAAGTTACACAAGATGTTAGTTATCACCCTAGTGTGTGTGTTTTTTCTGTATCGTGTAACTGTAAAAGTTGGTTTATTCGATATTATTTACTGCTGAAAAGAAATGACAGCTATTTTAATCTGACAAAGCTTTAACACTTGATAAATCTTTAACTACTTGTATAGTCTTTTTTTTCTGATTAATTCTCTCAGACATAAATTCCATTGATAATTTTGTGTGTTTTACTAATGTGATTATATAAATGTTTACAGTATGAGAGTATTCACATGTGTTCATGCTTACCACATACATATCCGGGTTTTGTTAATAGAAACTTTAATCACAGTGGGAAGATAGCAGTAGTCGATTGTATTTTGATCACTTGAATCAAATTTCATATTACTTCTTACAAAATCTCACTACCATCTATGGGAATGCACATCCAAGGTTGTTATATAACATTAAGTAAACACGCTAGAAATTCTTGAGAGAATAAAAACTGTGACGAAATACTCTGTATTTTATTGTTTCAGAAATAACAATGCAATCGTGAAAGACGTAAATTTGGCAATGTTCTCTTTCTGTCTTCTTCACTATGTATGTATGACCAGATTCTGCTATTCAGGTTTATTCTTTATCAGTTCAACCCTCACTCCATATTCTTTTTCTTTATTACGCTGTTTGCTCCTTTAATGGCAAACGGTACGTGCTTCTTGTGCAAAATCAGAGCTAAAGGTTCTGCAAGGTATAAACCTACATACACGTTTAGGTTTAGTGAATGTTATAAATACAATATCTCCAACAGTTCCAGAGGTGTTCTAGGTATTCTAACTATAGCAAACAACTTGCCAGCTGCTAACATTCTATCACTATTTCTATAAATATCATTAAGTGGATAACATGACATAGCTAAAAGATTGTTTTACTAAGAGACTTCACCAAATACTCTGAAAATAATAGCCCCAGCCGCATTTTAAATATGTAATCACACTTATTATACAGATGCATTCCAAACTTCAGTCCAAAGCAAATTGTGGATGGGTGATTCTGTTACTGTGGTAAAGCATTAATCTCTCAGTTGGTGGCATTTCTTTTTCTTATTCCTTATACACACCTCAGGGAAAGCTCAACATCACCTTCCACTTCTTCCTTCTCTGCTTCAACAGTGCCATCTACAACTTTGGATTATTAATGTCTTGTTTCCTGATGTTGAAGAAATGTGTCATTGATAGATATTTTCAGATTAATCACGTATTCTAAATAATTTTTTTGAATTTCCTAGTTTCATGAACTGAGTAGTTGTAACTCATGGTAAGGATCAGCACATTGGATCTAAGTGGTTTATGTGCTAATGAAGTTTACTAGAGACGCATGCAGTATCCTTATTTGAAGTGTTCTTTCACCATCCCTTTTCTGTCCCTTGACCTCCGTTTTGTGCAATCTCGTGCTCTTTAACTTATGTATTGTGTCAACTACTTATTCTTAAGGTTATTCGGATAACCATTGCAGATGGGGCTGTACATAAAATACACTGGTTGAAAGGCTGACTGAATGCTGCTCTTTTCCATTATACGAGCCCCCCAGTGGCTCAGCGGTATGTCTGCGGACTTACACGCTAAAATCCAGGTTTCGATACCCGTGGTGGGCAGAGCACAGATAGCCCATTGTGTAGTTTTGTGCTTAATTCAAAACAACAACATCCGTTATACGAAGGGTGATCATTCTGGAGATTTTATATAAACTCCTAAAAGTAGAAAACATATTTTTCACAGTTGATTTCAGGAAAATAATGAAACTTAGGCTGATAAAATGGCTTCACTACACCCAATAACTTACGGAGATTGAACTAATTTATCAACTACTTCAGCCCATTTGATGAAGTAACTTATTATCGCCGGGATATAATGATTACCACAGTTGGTTTGGTGAAAAACTGGAACTCACAACTAATTAGTAAACGTTTCCTTATGGGGACGATTCCTTTCTCTGTAGGGTAACATTTACTTCATAGCTCTACACCTCTATGCAAATTCAACCAGTAAAACTATCTCTGGAGGTTAACTGTGATGTAAGAGTCTCCCTGATGTCATCAATATGATATATGTTACATTTTGGACAATCTTGGATCTCAGTTGTTGCCGAACCACTCATTGCATCACAGATCAGTTATTATACTTGCATCGAATGACGAGAAAATATATCACTCTCTCCGACTGTGCAATAGACGATGTACTCATACAACATTCAGTAATCTGTGATGGTTACACTTCAACCTACTGCAGTAAACAACATTGAAGCTCTATCTGGATATTTTAAATGCTACTGTTATTACTTCATTAAACAACATTGAAGCTCTATCTGGATATTTTAAATGCTACTGTTATTACTTTATTAAACAACATTGAAGCTCTATCTGGATATTTTAAATACTACTGTTATTACTTCATTAAACAACATTAAAGCTCTATCTGGATATTTTAAATACTACTGTTATTATTTTATTAAACAACATTGAAGCTCTATTTGGATATTTTAAATACTACTGTTATTACTTTATTAAACAACATTGAAGCTCTATTTGGATATTTTAAATACTACTGTTATTATTTTATTAAACAACATTGAAGCTCTATCTGGATATTTTAAATACTACTGTTATTACTTCATTAAACAACATTGAAGCTCTATCTGGATATTTTAAATACTACTGTTATTACTTCATTAAACAACATTGAAGCTCTATCTGGATATTTTAAATGCTACTGTTATTACTTTATTCTCTTGTTATATTCAGCATCAGTTCAGCAACTGAATTGCTTTTATTTACATTTCTTGTTATAAAGGCTGAAACTTTAGGTTTTACAGTAGTATTATATATATAAAACCCACGTATAGAGTGTAAATATACGAATACAGAAGGGTAGTTTGAATGGGGTTTATGAAAAAAGAAATTACAAATGCTATTCGGGAGGGTTTGGAGAAGCGCCTGAGTTCTTAGAGCAACACCAGGATGGAATCATTGTATTAATAATAATATACTTCCATGTGACACTTAAACTGAATGTAGTTCTGTTATTAATTATGTCTGAGTTGTAGTAAGCTATTAGAGGTAAAAAAAAACATTAATTAATTCTGACTTAGCTCCAGTTATGACTTAGTGTTTCTGCAAAAGGAAACACTAAATATATTCAAACAAACAATACAGTTTATGATGGAATGACTGCAGAGAATTCGAAGTTTTTTACGTATTGTTTTTATTAAATCTAAAATTTTTATCAGATGAAATGATATCCTTTGTCTAGTATTACCAATGTTGGCAACTTGTGCAATTTGTGACAGGTGAAGCAACATTATAAGTGATATTGTATTCCATATAAAGATAATATCAGAGGTTCTATAGTGTGATAATTTAATCATCAGGTTTTATTACAGGTCACAGTTTTTTTTCTTTACATTTTTTGTGTCATTTTTTGGAGTTCTACGTTGAACAATGTTTTTTGTGATATTTCTTTGTTTGTTAGTTTTTGAATTTCGCACCAAGCTACACGAGGGCTATCTGCGCTAGTCTTCTATAATTTATCAGTGTAAGACTAGAAGGACGACAGCTAGTCATCACCACCCACCGCTAACTTTTGGGTTACTCTTTTACCGATGAATAGTGGGACTGACCGTCACATAATAACGCCCCCACGGCTGAAAGGGCAAGCATGTTTGGTTGGACAGGGATTTGAACCCGCGACCCTCCGATTACGAGTCGAACGCTTTAACCCACTTGGCCATGCCGGGTCGTTCGTGATATCTAAAAACCATATGTGAACAGTAGTTAACTAATGTAAGTTGGTAAAAATTTAAACCATATAGAGTTTCATTTGTACAGGGTACAGAAATCCACTGAAATTGCCGCAATTGAATATTTTTTTCATTTGTTGTTGTATGTGTGGAACTTTTATATTACATAACACATTAGCAAGAAAAACAACAGCATCGTGTTGTTGGATTGTGGATTTCACAAATTAGTGACTATGTGCTGAATTCTTGACGTTATATAGGATAAGTAGACTAATACTGACCTCATTAGTCTCATCTTTTCAAAATATAACCAAAAATGGTGAAAATTGACATTTTACACCTGACTAAGAACCTATGCAGCCATTTGACCCTGTGTTAAACTGATAAGAGACAGTTTCAGCTTGGACGTCAACCTAACTTTGGAACTGGAGGACTCAATGTAACTCTATTAACAATTAGGTTTATTACAATTATATAACAATTACAATTTACTCACTAATAAATGTGCACCACCTCTTTTGGTACTCATTTTTTTATACCATAGATAATTTTTTTCTTCAGAAGGCGAGAGGAAAATGAAATGGTGAAGGAGATGAGTGGTTGTAGTAGCTCATTTCCTTCATCCAGGCTGTTCAAAGTTTTACCGAGACATGCTATGCCTATTGTCCTTTTTCATTGTGGCTGATGGGATGGCTCTGAGTTGTTGTTGTTTTTTCAAGTGGAAACTTTTATTTTATAGCTCCATCTCTTGGCGAACTTGAGCTCTAATTAAAGCCGTGGCCACTGAAGTTTCCTCTTGTTAATTTAGATACGATTTGAGTCTGGGGTAGTTATAAAGATGTTGGAAGTCCATTTCATGCTTTTCAAATCATTTATGAAGAATATCAGCATGGTGGATTGTGCATCGTTTTCTTGAAAACATCCGTCAGTTTGAAGACGAAAATGGAGCATAGGAGTGGACACTTGGACAAAGATGCTCAGAGCTTTATAGTATGTAATGTAATAACATGAGGAAACCGAAAACTCCAATACATGTTCTGAGAATGTATGCCATACTATCATTCCACCTTAAATAGCTTGCACAGTGGAAACAACATATAAGAGTCGTAAAATGTTTTGGAATATCACTAGATTTTGACTTTTAAATTTGTTAAAAAGCAGCAGTATCAGGAACCGGTTGACCACATAAAACACATACATTGATCAACAGTCCAGGAACCGGTTGACCACATAAAACACGTCCATTGATCAACAGTTCAGGAACCGGTTGACCACATAAAACACGTCCATTGATCAACAGTTCAGGAACCGGTTGACCACATAAAACACGTCCATTGATCAACAGTTCAATCCTGATTACCTTTGCATTACTACAAGTGTACGTCTTTATTAGTAGCTGAGACTAGTGGCCAAATACGGGACAATAATGACCAAAATTAATCTTTGACAACTTCTTGCACATTGTTTTCGTTGCAACAGATGACTTTAGCCCATGATTTTTATCCGACTGAATGTTATCGATTTTCAAGACTCGTGAAGAGCCGTCCATTCTTGACTTGAAAATGTTTGTTTTCTGTCCACAATATTCCATGCTTGTAGATTTTTGTACTTATTTCTGTCATACCATTTATATTAATAGGATAATCGACTTTGATTTCTTAGCTACTTTTATAGTTTTTTGCTGTTGAGGTTTTACTTAACTTGGGCCCAAGATAATTCCGCTACCAAAAGCATACACACCATTAACATTTCATATCTTAATAAAGAGTGAGACTCGTGAAAATATGCTTATAATACTTATACTTTACTAATGGTCAAATGACGCACATTTCATTCCGTATTAAGTCCACAAATAGTGGGAAGGTCTAAATACATAATGAGGGTTCTGATTTTTTGTTAACTAGATGGTGTATACAGATATCATGCAAATGTAATCTACTGTGGATTAAGCAGTCCTTCCGCAAGCTTGCTTATGCTACCTTACACGTGCAAATTAATATATTTATTATTAATGATTAAATGGAATAGATAGGATGTTAAATCTATTTTCCTTTGTTTGTCAAATAATAATAGTTTACATTTATACAAGAAAAGATTACTTTAAAGTTAAAAACCATCAGAATTAATATTTTGTTTACCTGAATCTAATAACATTTTCTTGAAGCATACACTTCAAGTATTGGTACTTTGTTGGACACAGATAAACCAATCCAAAAGTATGCGTATAAATTGTAGTTCTTTTTTCTTTTCTTCTTTGTGAATCACGAAGTTTGTCTTTGGCCTAGTTTTATGAAAGTCTACAGGGTTGTATGTCACTGCTTGAAACCACATTTTACTTCTTTTACACTGAAATTCATTACGCTAGCTTTATTTGCCTGTCCCTTATATACAGTGTTCTGGTTCTTAATTGCCCGAAAAACGCTTTTAATATATTATTATTGTGATATAATATTAATATATTTCGTTAAAATATTATGAAAGAGAGCAATGGATGACGAAAATGCTATGTCAGCTTTTTCGTGCCGAAGTTTGTATAAAACACAGAAAAGTTGTACAATCTGATAAGAACTGTAAGAACTTTTGTTTTGCTTATCTGCAACTGGTGGTATGTACTCTCTACACGAGTACAACCCCTCCCCAGCGAATACAAATATACCATCTCCATGACGTCATATACAAATAAAAGTAAGTAAGCGTATAGCTCGGTAAAGACCACAAAACCCATTAAAATGCAAAAATAAACCGGATTTATCAATAATATTTTCACAACGTTCGATAGATCGACTATTGTTTTGTTTTGTTTGTTTTTTTGGAATTTCGCACAAAGCTACTCGAGGGCTATCTGTGCTAGCCGTCCCTAATTTAGCAGTGTAAGACTAGAGGGAAGGCAGCTAGTTATCACCACCCACCGCCAACTCTTGGGCTACTCTTTTACCAACGAATAGTGGGATTGACCGTAACATTATACGCCCCCACGGCTGGGAGGGCGAGCATGTTTAGCGCGACTCGGGCGCGAACCCGCGACCCTCGGATTACGAGCGCACGCCTTAACGCGCTCGGCCATGCCAGGCCTAGATCGACTACTAGGGAACGATAAAAGTCAGCGACAAATAATGAAATCACTTGCAATCATCACCGTCTTCAGTAAATAGGGTCACAGGGCAGTTCCAGTCCCGTTAGAAGACAATAGCTTCTGCACGTTCATGGTGCTCTATACCAACAGACGGACTCTTCCTGCTGTGAATAGATGTGTAGAGAACGACCCAAGTCGACGGCTACTGTTTCATCTGGGTTTGGTGACTACCAAACAAAAATTTTCGATGGGCTATCTGTGAGCTACAACAAAAGTATGACGTCATTTCTGATATGATGCGTTATTTGGGAAGCTAATAGCATGTGATGGACGGCCACTGTTTCTTTGATACATCACAATTATCGAGAAAGATCTATCTGTCTAAACCAATGACTAGCTTACCAGACAAGACAATGCTTTCATGTAAGATGAAAACTCTCTTCAATCAGCCCGAGTTGTAAAATGTTTACAGTGGCCGGAAAAAAACATCAAAAAACACAAGCTGAAACAAACACACACATATCACTAGCTTTTCTACCTTCGTTACTTACGTTTTGTTAGCTATGATATTCGTAGAGGATCAAATTTCACCTAATCATAATTAGATGTGATGGCTTGCTTGGACGACCCTCCCGTGGCCAAGTGAAAAGCGAATATGAACTTTATCGAGCACGTTTTACATTCTTGATCTTTCTCCCTGAAAACGTCTGAAACAACCAACGTCCAAGGGCCACATTTATCAGACCCTCATAGCCCCAAATTGTACGTTTGAGCAGGAAAATCTGAGGGATTATTTTACGCTAAATATTAGGCAGCTACACAATGGACACAGCACAGGTAATCCATTGTGTAGCTTTGTGCTTAAATAAGAAAACGATCTTTTACATAAAATTTGTAAACATGTTTTCTGCCTCAAATACTGTAAAGGGTAGACCCCCTAAAAATCAATTATAGCATTGGACCTTTTGTGTAGTATTTGTTCAACTAATAAATGAAGTTATTTCTAGTGTGTATGCTTATTTACATATTGGTTGGCCATGTGTACCTACGCGTACATATGTATGAATACCAATTTTAAAAATTGGTGCTTCAGTAATAACTCGCTAATAATGTTTTTTTTTTAATTTCGCGCAAAGCTACTTGAGGGCTATCTGCGCTAATATTCCCTAATTTAGCAGTGTAAGACTAGAGGGAAGGCAGCTAGTCATCGTCACCAACCGCCAACTCTTGGGCTACTCTTTTATCAATGAATAGTGGGATTGACCGTCACATTATAAGGCCCCCACGGCTGAAAGGGCGAGCATGTTTGGTGCGAACGGGATTCGAACCCGCAACCTTTGGATTACGAGTCGAACGCCTTAACACACTTGACCTCACTAATAATGCTGAGTAAAAAGAAAACAAAACTTTACACTTAAAATGATAAGTAAAATAACTTTAAAAAATTTTAAATTCAGAAGGACTGAAAAATTTTTACAGGTAATTTTACGGTTTATTCAAAACGTTCCAAGGTTGAAACAACCTCTAAAAACTACAAACTTTATCTTTCTATATATAAGTATAAAATTCAACTTTATAATGTTGATAAAAACGAAACATCTCTAGAAATAACAAATAAGTGCCTCTTATTATTAATCAAACACGATACATTTTCTAAAAACAAAATAGAGTTACGATATGTATTTCAGAACAGCTGGTATGGGTATTAACACTTTTATTCACAGGTAGAGAACAACGTTTTGACCTTCCTTGGTTATCTTTAGGTTAAGAAAGAATTACGATATATTAATTAATGTTTTGTTATTTCATACCAAAAACCTAGGCTTAGTTAGGTGGTTAAAGCAATTTGCAGTTTTATAAAACTTACATAAATCTGTTGAAATGAAATAATGGTAAATTAGAAATTAGAAAAAAAAACAACTTTTTTCATTGGATGAAAATTTTTTTATCTGAATAGTTTAAGTAATTAATATTTTTTGAAAGATATAAATATCTGTTAAAACTTAAATATTTTTTCTCTGTTGCACATTTATAAAAAGTATCAAAACACTACAGTTATAAATAAACCGAAACTACAACGATAAACAAACCACTGTTTGTTGAACCTCCTCCACTACTGGCCTTTCTTCCTTCGTTACTTACGTTTTGTCGGGAATGACAGACGTATAGATTCGAATTTTATGTGATTATGCTTAGTGGCAAGTATGATAATGGTAAAAAAAAGTGACCTAATACTAAGTTTTAATCCTCTAGATTAACAACTTGGACACTGTTTATCCAGTAATACGAATGTAGGACACACCCAGAATCAACTGTTACTCAGTGTTTGCATGTTTATATCTACAAACGCTAGCAACATCATAACTAGAAATTGACAATAAAGTGTTTACAGATTTTGAAATTGTGAGCTGCTTTGAATTTACACCATTTACATTGATTTTAAGGAAACATATTTCTCATAGTAGTCTGTCAGTAAGAAAATTAGATAACCCATTTATGATTTACAAAATTTTCAGAATTTAAAATTATTTAGTACATAAAATAATAGAAGAAAAATTATACTAAAACTAATATGTGAAATCGCTTTTTCTTGTGCACACTTAAGCAACATAAACTATGTAAACTATTACAACGATTAAAACAATAACTAGAATTAGATTTTTTTTTTTTACTTTAACGACCAGAAAGTAGAGGTAGCTACGTATATAAAAAACAAAATAAATCAATCAAGACTGTGCAATAAATAGGTCAAACGCACCATTGCTTCATACAGAGGATTGAGTAATTTGTATTAAAAATTTGAATGTGTAGATTACGTCGCAATTCACGTGACAAACGCAGTTGATGTAAATTGATTGTGGAACGACATTTTCGAGATGCCGGCATTTTGATGTTATTTCGTTGTAGTGTGATGCCACCGAAAAATGATCGCTTTTGGGAAGGGTAATGTACTCGCAATACACATTTTAGACGCAAAATATTCATTAATTCAGGTCATAAAAATGTTTGAATTGAAGATTTAGAATTTCTAAGAGGAAGAGACGCTCTTTCACTTAATTACATTACAATTTAAGCACATGGATCAACCTAGGGTCGTAAGACCACCTAGAAAGAAGTCTGCAACAAGTCGTGCTATAACCATGCTAAGTAAAGTGCCGCGTCTTTTAACAAATCAGAATCCACAATTACAAAGATTTAAAATCGTCCGTGTGCCTCAGGCAACAGTACTTGATATAATTAAGAAAGATTTCCTTCCAGAATACGACTCAAGTTACTTGCACAGAAGTTACTTAAACAACATATCCATTCGTCCGCCTCATTCTTCAAGTCGCTGTATAATTAAATGTGTATTCAAGCTAGTCTTCAATAAAGCACACAGAGTATTTCTGTGCGATTCGAGCCCCTCAGTTTTAAGTACGTCTGTGGACCAGGTTTCGATATCCGTGGTGAGCAGAGCAAAATTTGCCCATTGTGTAGCTTTGTGCATAACTTTAAACAAACAAACTGTTCGATCAGACTATTTAATTCGACGTTGAGAAACCGTTGCCTTCATACACTACATAGATTATGGAAGCTTACAGGGAATGATGGCATGTTTTCCACATATTATCTTTAAGACGGAGCGTTTGAAACAAAAACGACGCTACAGAGTTATTGTTAAGATACATGGTTGTCGGATTGAGTATTATTATACGTGGCGACATAATGTGTAATGACCTGGCTAGGTTACTAGATCGTTTTAATGTAGCTTAATATGCCTTTGTGTTTTCAAAATGGAATTACAGTTAGCAAGATTGTACTTAACAGCAACTACAAAAAAGAAATGTACAAGTGACTTCATGTATTAACTAGGAAAATCAACGTATTTCGCATTCAATTAACAAAGATCTAGCTTTCTTGAAATATTTTGAACTAATTAAAATTGCGTAAAACACTTGTTAAGATATCTAAGATTAATTACCTAAAATCTTTGTTAGATTAATAAACAAAAAGTAGCAACACAACATACATCTGTGTAAACCACGCAGTTTAGATCTAAATGTGACATTTTTTGCATTGTTAAAAAAATAAAGTTTGTAAGTAGCTAGATGTTTTGAAATACTGACAGTTTTGTTTGTAGAAATGCTATAACTGAAACTCACATTAGATATAGATTCACTTTAAATCTTAATGTTACTATTCAAACAGAAGTAGATATAAAACTTTGAAATGAAACGTGTATTCATTTGGTCTGTTCAAATCTCCGTTACTCGCACTTTAACACTGCTTTCAAGATCAGCCAACTGAATGTAAAAAGTCCTTGCTTAATACAATATACTTGAGCGGCTGATCCAAAACTAGATGGATTTAAAGCTAAGTGAAGAAAATATTAAAGTAATACAACCGTGAGTCCGAGGAGAACTAACTTATGTCGTTTTTTATTGGTGGTAACAAAGGAATAAGAGATCACTAGTGGTTTACTTTAACTGGTCAGAATTCATTATCTTGTTCGTCTCCAAGAGCAGAGATCTTTCATTAAACGTATAATAGTAATTCAGCAACAGTGAAAATATTAGCCTATCAGAGTGAACGTAAATTGCATTTATAGAAATTGGCCAGTAAGAACTCAAAGAACGTTTTCACTAGTCAGAGTGAACATAGATTATGTTTATAGAAACTGGCCAGTATGACTACAGCAAATAATATTTTTAAAGGTTAGAGTGAATTAAGATTATTTTTATATAAAATAAATTAAATACTTATTTGTTTTTGATATTTCAGTCTATATACATATACACACACACACACACACACATATATATATATATTTCTTGCAACGCATTTACTTGTGTTCGTGGTCAAGTAGCCACTACTGTAATTTGGGAAGAACAAAACACATGTGGTTTAGGTTTATTTTAAGTATACAAAGGGAACAAATTAAGTAGGTTCAATGCCAAGCAAAAGTTGAGTTTTATCGTAATTAAACATTTTAACTGAGATCGAAAAAACATTAGTTCAAAAACAAAGGCTTAGTTTTACAATGATTCAGTTTGCACTTTCTATTCTGTTACAGTTGGCACTCTGTTTTCTTTGGTTTGGATTTCTTTCTAATAAATGACTCTGCTTGATCAGTTTTAGCTACGGCGCATGCCTTATCATTTTGTACGTTTAGTTTTCTTCTGTTTAAAGAAGAAACAACATGCTTTGAAAGGTTGATTTTCGTTTATAAGCAAGTTCCGTTTTCAAAATGAGAAGAAAAATGCATTTCCCGATGAACACGAATGTGTTTTGTTTTACACCTCACGCAGATAAGAGTCCTTCCATTTTTCTCCACGAAAACAAACTCACCAAACGTTCAAGTGACCTAATAGAATGCATGCTTCACTGGTTTAGTGCAACACTACATGTTACCAGGTTACTGTGGAACCTAGTCGTAACAGAGTTTTTCAATAATCAGTTCTTTCCCTTCATTCCTGTCACCGGTTTCGCCTGTAGGAAGTACAGTGCTTCCTTGTTGTGGCCAACACTTGTTCGTACGGTAAAGTGTTTCCTCTTGCCTTTGTTACATGAACTTCAAACACGTAACTGTTCCCGGGATTTAATCCTCTCACCTTTTGCATGATAAGGTCTTGGATCCTGTGTCTGCTGTACCGGTTGTATCTACGACACATGACTTCTTCGCGATTGTATCCATGTTCGTGTTTTGGTTCGCAAGTGAAAAGAGGCATAAGGTTTCTTGTGTCGTTACTTTGGTAAATACAGTATCTCACCTTATCATCGGAAGAAGCTCGCCAAGCCAGCATCACAGAATCACAAGTGGTGAGGGAATCGAACACTAAAATCCTTTTATCTTTAGGAAGGTCTGGAAATGGAAACTTCCAGTATCTCCGGCTTACAAAGAGCTGCACTTCTCGGGTTTGACGGACCAAGGAAGACACAGTAAAAGTATAAGTACCATTGAGTGCATCATTGATGGACAGGGTCTCTGTGCTCATGACACGGGTGTTCAGGAGGACATTCCTGTTCAAGGATACTTCAAAATCAACCGGTCCTGGTCCCGTGCAGGAACGCACAAAGAAGTATAATACAGGCGTCTTTTGTCTCAGCGTATAAGATGAGACGGAAGAGAAGTCGTCCGATTCTTCTAGTTTCAAAGTTGTCAATGAATGGTCTCTAATTCTTCCACTTTTCGAAACCTTTGTTGTCGTGCTGGCTCCCAAGTAGGCAATACTAGCATTAGTTACTGGATTGACAGAAAAAACGTCAAAGAAGTATGTGGTACCCTCTTGAAGATCTCTGAACATGTGCCAAGTTTTCCTACCAACACATTCATAAATTATGTCATCCAGAACTGTCACAGACTTTTTGATACCTCGGACTTTCATTAACAGTTTCTTTCGTGCAAGCTTTTCCCACCAAAAGCCAAAGCCCGCCCATGGAGGTGGTGTTGGAGGTATGTCCCCATTGATGTCAGCATCTACCTCACACTGTGTCTTATAGCTCTTTCTAGGGTTCGCCGATACACAGTATTCCACCACCTGATTATGCTCAGATTCCGTAGGACTTATCATCCACGTGATTAAAACTCGGTTTCTTCGAACTTTAAGAATTCCAACGCGTGGATTGGAAGGAAGAAGTGGATGAGGGAAGTGAACCTCCGGTTTAGTCGAAACAAAGATCTTCACGCTGGTATCATTGCCATGCGAGTCCATTTCTAACATGTAGAGCCCAGCATAACTGTTAAGGTTTGTGTAGGTCCTCTGTTCTTGTCCAAAGTAAGTTGCTTGAAGAACGGAATAGGAAGGAGCTACATCACCACTCGTTATCTCATTCTGCTGGATATCTGTGGGAAAGACGGATATTACATTAAATACCTTAATATATGTAACACGTGAGTCTGAGTGCGTGTCTCATTAAAGCTGAAAAATTAGCACAAATAGTTAACATCGTCACGTTTGTAGATGAACAACTTTCCCAGTTCAGTTTTAGATACACAGTAAAGAAACAAAACAAATAGAAAGACATGTTTTAATATATCATTACTTAAAACTGGTCAACTCTGACAAGTTTGATTCTTTCTTCATGGTGGTACATAATTTCAAACTAACATATCCTTAGGTTGTTGTTTTGAATTAAGCACAAAGCTACACAATGGGCTATCTGTGCTCTGCCCACCATGGGTATCAAAACCTGGAATTTAGCGTGGAAGTCCACACACATACCGCTGAGCCACTGGGGGGCATATCCTAAGGAGAGATGATATATATGTGTACCCAAGGAAGTGAAAAAGTTAAAAACATCATCTAAGATGCAACCAGTGAAAGCATTAAGGTGAAAATTCTATGTAAAAATCAATACAAAACTTAAAATTCGTATAATAAATACAGATTCTGTGAAACTGACAATACTTGGAGAAATGGCGCACACTGTCCTTTTACATTATATAATTACGTAATAATGAATTTGTATATACATCTATAACAAAAACATCAATAAGTTTCACTTGTGGATATGAATAAGAAAACATTGGAACGTCATACTATTCTATTTCTCTATTTCATTTATTAATTTATTAGCTGGTTTTTGACTTCACAAGTCACTCTTCAGGGTATAGAGTTACTAGAATCTATAACAAAACATAGAAACACCGTTTGTCAACTAAACATAAATAATCAAAATTAAATACATACATATTCCAAATGTACAAACATATACTACACTGCATGTACAAACTAAACACGTTAAAGTGCTCAAAAATAAATAAAATTAGTCAATAAACTTTCCATTTTGAATTAAAGTCTTGTTCGAATTGTACTTTCCCTTATAATTATAGAAATGCAAGTTACTTATTCTGTAAATTCATATTCTTACTATGACCCGGCGTGGTTAAGATACTTGATTCGTAATCTGAGTGTTGTGGGTTCACATCTCCGTCATACCAAATATGCTTGCTGCTTCAGCCGTGGGGGGCGTTATAATGTGACGGTCAAACATACTATTCATTGGTAAAAGTGTTGGAGGTGGGTCGTAATAGACTAGCTGCCGTCCCTGTATTCTTACGCCGCTAAATTAGGAACGCCAGCACAGATAGTCCTCGTGCAGTTTTGCACAAAATTCAAGCCAAACCATGCTCTTACTTACGTTTTTATCTTTTTTTTAAGTCCTACTAACTGTTTTCACCATTTCCTAAGCCATACTGACTTTACACAACCAGTTACTTCTGCTCACTTAATACAATCTATTTAAAGAAGCACCAAAAATTTATAAAATATGTTTATAAAAATAATCTTTCATGTCTTAAATTGTGTGATGAAAAAAGAAAATATAGTTATTTTTTAATTTTAAACATTCTGATAAATACATTTATTAAAATGTTTACTGGCATTATATAGTGGGCTTTCCTTCGAAACGTCTCAAACTTAAATTATCAGTTTCACTAATATTTAATTCACTACAATTTACAAGTGACATATAACGTTCTTAAAATTACAGTTAAAAGAGTTGTTAATAAGAAATACAGTTTTTTAATTATTGTTCTTACAGTTTTCTTGTAACCTAAATTACTTAAAACAATTGTTTCTTTTACATCTAGAAATACCTTCTTCAGAAAAATCTTTCTTTAGGCTTTCTTTAGGTTTATTTTCTAATCTATGCAAATGTTTAGGTTATGTTCTTAATAAAATAATTTGATTTTCTTGGAATAAATCTTTCACTTTTTATCTAATATTTGTTTTAATTCTGTAATAATAAATGAAATATCAGTATATATATATTGGGGCAATGAGTCAGCACAAAGTGTGTAGCCCTCCCCCAGAGGCACAGTTGTACGTCTGCAGGCTTATGCTACTAGAAATCGGGTTTTGATTCCCGTGGTGGGCTGTGACGTTTTTTATGCGGACTGAACGCAACAGAAAGACACAGATAGCAGTTTGTTTAATTTATTATAATGATCTACTTATGTGATAGACACAAAATAAATTATTCAATAGCAATAACAGATATCCAGTTTCAACCTTCAAAACCACTTATAATACAGAAAGATACTGGCCTGTGCTTAATAATGTGATCCAGAATGAGTGTCCAAATCCGAAATCCAAAGTTTCAATCTAGGCGGTGAATTTAGTCCCACGGAGAAATTTTCGAAATTTGAATGGGTAATTTCAAACAAAAATTCACAGTCCAATTCGTATTGACTTTCGGTATAATCCGTAATCCGATTGAATTGTAAAGATTGACGGAATAAAAATTTCACCGCTTTAGTCGATCTAGCTCTATTCACAAATTCAATTCAAATAATCACACGGTAAACATTTAAACTTTCTCAAACGAGACAAACTTCTTGATCCGAGTAAAAATGGATGATTTATTTCTTGACCCGAGTAAAAATGGATGACTTACTTCCCTCGCATCGCCGTCTGTTTATATACTAATCGCGTAAGTTCCCAGAATTCCACAGTACAAACACCAGGCCAATACAAGTGATCAATCTACCTAGTTTTAAAAATTTCTACATGAATAATTCTAAATGAATTTTAATTAATTCTAAAATGTTATTTTAAATGAATAACATATCTTTTTGGTTTAAACTTCGAAAAAATAATATAAATATGGAAATATAATAGATATGGGAATGCAAATACGACATGACATGGTTGTCGTTTACATAACATTTACATAACACTCTCGACATGGTTGTCGTTTACACAACATTTACATAACACTCTCGACATGGTTGTCGTTTACACAACATTTACATAACACTCTCGACATGGTTGTCGTTTACATAACATTTACATGATATTTACATAACATGGGCAGAGCACATATAGCTTTTTATGTAAATTTGTGCTTAGTAACAAAACAAACAAAAGGTGTAAGCTGCTCTCTCTTTAAATATTTTTTAGTAAAAAGTTATTGTTAGAAATTTAAATCTCTTAATATAATTTTCTCCAGATAGTGACACTAAACTAAATGCTGAATTTTTCGTTAAAATAATTTATTAACGCTCATCTCTTCTTTGGAAACCAAAAGATGTAATCTTACTTGCCAGATTTTGTATATTTGGGATGATTACTAAAAAATCTACATATATGTTGTGTGTTTATGAAAAAAATGTCAATTACAGTTTTGTTCTCTTGTAAAACACAGGCCAACACATATAAAAGAGGCTCTATTATTTCTTTCAAAGGTAAACTTAAGATTAGATGTTCAGAAAAAAACTATACACCAGCAAACACTTTAATGATTATATTTTGAACAATTTTAAAATTATAAAAGAAACATATTTTGATGTTGTTTTCTTTTGTCCTTTTTTGGGCATGTAATGTAAAATATGAAAGATTATTTTTGTAAAAATATTTGATAATATTTTAGCGCCACTTTAAATAGATTGTTCTAAGCGAGTAGAAGTAACTGGTTGTGTGAAAGTTAGTAGGACTTTGGAAATGGTGAAAACAGTTGGTAGGACTTACAGAAAAGAAAAAGTAGATAAGCGTATGAAAGTATAGAAGTTGGATTTTTATAATAATAAGGTAAAGTACAATTAGAATAATATTTTAATTTAAAAAGGAAACTATATGGACTAATTTTATTTATTTTTGAGCATTTTAATTTGCTTAGTTTGTACATAGAATGTATTATATGTTTTTACACTTAGAAAATATATGTATTTAATTTTGATTATTTATGTACAGTTGACAAACGGTGTTTTTATGTTTTTCTTAGTAAAATTACATCCTGAAGAGTGACTTTTAAACTAACGAAACTGGTAGAAGAGAAAAAATAGATTAGTACGATATTCCAGAGCTTTCTTATATACATATATATTTGTGTGTGTGTGTAAAAAGATTCGGTGTTGTATTGTCTCTTTAAATTACAGTATTTAAACAAGCATGATATATATATATTTACAAAGAAATTATGTGTATTACTTCTTTACATTAAACATTACAGTCAAATAGTGTAACAAGAAAAGGTTTTCCACTATTATTTTACATAATAATATATATAGATATGAGCATAATGAAATACATTTAAAGGAACAGTTTTCACTCTCTAATTAGTTTTATAATACGTACGAATACGACGATTTTCACAAGATCGAAATGTTTAAGGGGCAAATATTTAAAACAAAGATTGAAGAACGCTGAAACTTTATAACTATTACTTTAAAACTTGTGGTGTCCAATGATGGTGTCACATATTTAAAATTAAAACTTTATTAAGAGATAAATATTTCCAATAGATCGATGTAATTCTATGATTAGATGTATTACTAATTATGCACACGTTTCATCTGTACTGTTTGGAGAATAAAGAGCTCTTTTGGTGCACGTTGTTCCTGCTGTTGGAAAACACCATGTCTACATAATCTTCAGATTATGCTGTTGGAAAACACCATGTCTACATAATCTTCAGATTTACTGTTGGAAAACACCATATCTACATAATCTTCAGATTTACTGTTTGGTTACCGTTTCCAATCGGTGAAGACATCGAAATCTTTTTTTCTTGGAAGTGCAGACTAACATGTTGTTCTTATGCAAGAAACTCTACAAACATATGGCCAAGAAAGAAAACTCCATTTCGGTACATCCAAGATTCTTGTAGTAACGTTGTGGATGCAGTATGAGGCTTTTGGTCTTTTCACACAATCTGAAACAACATCTTCACTAGGAAAGACCAGCCCTCTTCTCATAGACTTCTTATGATATCTTGATTAATTATGGATGGTCTCAGCTCAAGATGAAACCCGCCTCCTTCACTTGCACTGCGCATTGCCATTTGTCAAGATCACTAGAATGAGAAGCAATGTCATTGGACTCGTGTACTGTTCACAAATAAATTATTAAGGCTCATATTTCTACCAGTAGTCAACGATTTTGAATCTTGAGAGACAGAGATGGTTCAGTTGTGGCTTAGTAAAATTTACATATTTTTCTTATTGGATAATTCAACCATGTTTTGTATGACCTATACTTGCTGAACCTTGTTTGTGTATTATGTTCTCCAGGACTGAGGGAAGACTCATTTCGATGGCGGTTATGAAACTTGTAAAAGACAGTATTAGTTGGGAGTTTATCTCCCTTGAATATTTTAACAGGAATGATCGTTGACAGGATAGTTGAGGATTATGGGATTGAGCGCTAAATCTCTTGTCTGAGTTGAAAAGGTTATCATAAGTGATTCCAGAAACGTTTTTCTGCTCCGACAGCCATGTAAGTATATATAAGAAACACTGGAGTAAAGAACCCAGTATTTTTTATATGTGTTTAATTCGTTTCTGTTACTAGGAGCAGAAAATTTAAGTAGTGATGTATGAGTTGTTTGTTTGTTTTTGTGAAACACGAAAACAGCAGCCTAGTAATATGTGCTGTTATTGTTTGTTTACATTGAAAATATTAGATGATATTACATTACTGTATTATTCGAAAAGTTATGTCTCATGAGGGACCTATGATGTCGCAAAACCGGTAAAAGGAAATAAAGAGAATAAAAGACAGAAGAGTAAGGCATAGTTGTGTTTACATATCTTAAACAATTATTTTAGAAAATTTTTCTGCTCGCTAATAATTAGCTAACAGCTGGTACGTAGCGTTAAAGAGTCGACGTTTGGATCTGGCCTCCTATGTCACCTTCTGTGGGCCTTATGCTTTCTCTATGCGATGAATAGGTAAATTAGCTAATGTATATGTGTATAAGAGAAGGTGCAGTATTGTCTCAATCATTATGATCTTTATACACACATATATATGTATATACAGAATTCATAATATATTCGGATCTTGGTTCTTCAACTCAAGTGAAGCTTACGTGTAGCAATCACACTTTTGTGACGTCATTTGTTCACTCCTCAACCAATTGAAATGATTGAAAACTAAGTTGAACTTAAATTATTATAATCAAATATATACATTAAACGCTTCTGGTTAACTAACTGGCTACTGTTTTTATTAGATGCTCTTTCATATGGTACTTAGTGATTTGGTGTTGGTTATATTAAGTGTTAAACAGCGACCTTGCTCACCTACTGAAACGATACTTTTTAATATTTCTAAGGAGAAACGTAAGAAAAGTATACTTAGTTGTACTAATTGCCAGGTTAATTATTAGTTTCGCACTAAGCACAAAGATCGCTATGGTCAGAAGTATTAATTTATAGATGTTCTAATAAGTTACTGCGAGATAGAAAGTTTAAAATACTTCTCATTATATTGTTGTTGTTTTGAATTAAGCACAAAGCTACACAATGGGCTATCTGTGCTCTGCCCACCACGGGTATCGAAACCCGGATTTTAGCGTATAAGTCCGCAAACATACCGCTGAGCCACTGGGGGGCCTTCTCATTATAACAATTTTTAGATGTAGTCTCCAGTAAAGTTTCTATAAACGTGTAAAAACTGAAAAGTTAATGTAACATGAAATATTATATCAATTTATACATTAATATAGTTAGATAAGAACATCTTCGAATGAAACATACGCTGTTTTTTTTATGTTACAACATATTATTTTCGTAAGATAACATTTTAAGGAAATGAGTTTGTGAGTTTTGACTTTTAAATATATTTTTTACGTTTCACTTATAAAACTATTTGTTACGTTTTACACTTAAAAAATAAACTTTATGAAGTTCTTCTTGTAGAATTATGTTTTTCCTCTCCATTTGGTAGATATTTTTTATGTTCTATCTGGTAAAGCATATTTATTAATTTTCCACTTCAAAACTTATCTTAGTTAAATTTTATTAGAAACTATGTGTCAAGCGCCATTAAAAAACAAAGAAACTGATCTTGTGTCAGTTACCAATATCTTATGTTTTTAATGTCTACTAAAAAACAAAGTTGGTTTTCAGTGCCTTTATATTAATGTACTTGAAAAACATCTCCAATAGTATTTTAATATCAAATTCATTCAATTTGTAGGAACACTCTTGCTACAAAGTTTAATTTAATATCACAACTTTTCGAAACTTACACGTATACAGTTTAAAATGTTTAATATTTTAACCACCGTAATGTATTGACGAAAATGAATTTTTCTTTCCATTAGTTCAAGCCTTCACTGTATATATATTTACCATTTACCGGCTGTACTTTTGCATGGCTCCGAATGTTTCGACGGTAAATAAAAAGAATATTAAGCATAACAAATATTTTTGTTTATTGCTGTTGAAGTTCGTAGGTCGTACTCTGTTGTAGCCTGCAGAGTGCGTCATCCTCCGCGTGGTCTATGGCACGCGTACGCTTTACTCACGCCGTGAAAGTACAAATTGCAAAGTTAATCGTTCTTTATATGACGTCATTTTAGTGTCTGCTGAATAATCGATAAACAACACGATACTGTTAAGTGGTGAGAGTGGTTGAAAAAGGTGACCCTCACTAGGCGACCTTTGGCCTCCTTTCAGAGGAACAAACTATGTAACAATTGTATATGTACTATAGCATTACTATTTAGCTGTAACTTCCTTTTATAAGTATATTTATTATTATTATTTCTGAATTTTCTAAACTTTTTTGTCCGTTGTAAGTTCACAGAGTTACAACGCTAAAATTCGGGGCTCGATTCCCAGAGTAGGAGCATTCGATTACCTAATGCTTTACAAACAAAAGAAAATCCAGAATATTATGATGTTTACTTTTTAAAATGATTTAACTTTATTTTCTCTTGCTCATTCCATGATTTCTATAAAGTTCTAGGGGTTAGCCAAAGGTGGAGTAGTTCTGCTAGAGAACCTCGTAGTACGTTGCTCTACAAAGTCCCAGGGATTAGTCAAAGTTGGTGTAGTTCTGTAGGAGAACCTCGTAGTACTTTGTTCTATAAAGTCCTAGGGGTTAGTCAAAGTTGGTGTAGTTCTGTTAGAGAACCTCATTGTACATTGTTCTATAAAGTCCTAGTGGTTAGTCAAAGTTGGAGTAGTTCTGTTAGAGAACCTCATAGTACGTTGTTCTATAAAGTCCTAGGGGTTAGTCAAAGTTGGAGTAGTTCTGTTAGAGAACCTCATAGTACGTTGTTCTATAAAGTCCTAGGGGTTAGTCAAAGTTGGAGTAGTTCTGTTAGAGAACCTCATAGTACGTTGTTCTATAAAGTCCTAGGGGTTAGTCAAAGTTGGAGTAGTTCTGTTAGAGAACCTCATAGTACGTTGTTCTATAAAGTCCTAGGGGTTAGCCAAAGGTGGAGTAGTTTTGCTAGAAAACCTCATAGAACGTTCAACTTATTGTTTCCATAACACTTATCATGCTTGTATTTTGATTAAAGCAGCAGTATTTCATTTCTTGTAGGATTTGGATATTCATTTAAGTTATCATCAGCTGAAACAATAACATGGGCCATGCTAATTCATGCAAATGTACCAAACTGATGAGACAATGTATTATAATCTTTATTACTTTTGGGTGTTTTTTTTTTTAGAGAAAAGCAAAATTGGGCTATTTGCTGTGTCCGGCGCGAGAAATACAACCCCGGACTTTCGCAATGTAAGTTACTGCTGTTGAACCGAGGGACATTTATAAATTACATAGTAGGAAGCGTATGTTTAATTACATAGTAGGAAGCGTATGTTTAATTACATAGTAGGAAGCGTATATTTAATTACAGAGTTGGAAGCGTATATTTAATTACATAGTAGGAAGCGTATATTTAATTAACGGTACTTATTATGGAATTAACTTGCATTTTTATTTTTGTACTTATCTTGCTCTAACTGAAAGTAGATATTAATTAATTTATTTCTTCTAAAAAACATCTTTACAAACTTCACTTCAAAGACACCTAATTTAATTTCATTTTATAAAAAATATCTTTGAAAAGTTTCGCTTAAAAATATCATTGATTTACCGCTTGAAAACAAAATTTGGTAATCTTCTCCACTTGAGAATAGCCAGGATTTAATGGAATAGTTCTGGTGTAATCTGATTGTTTACATAAGTTTACAGTCTAGTTTGCACATCAAAGAACTTACTAAAGCATTTCGGGTGTGACTGAACTACACAAATAGATTTGTTTGCAAGTTAATGGGAAGATGTGCTAGAACGCTTCTTGTGAAACGGATCTTTAATTTAAAGGCATGTTTTCCCTTAGCTGACAAAATATATCTGAAGTACTGGTAATTTTGAAACGCGTGAAAGTTTCAGTGGATGGCGATTTTATCCCAAACACGAAAAGTTAAAGCTTTTAGAACTCATTACTTCTTACAAAGAATTAAAATAAACGACAAACGGTTCTGTTGCATATATCTTGTAGAGTATGTCGTCAAAGTAAAGACAGATGACGCAAAATTAAATTGGTTACATCTGGTTGTCTGGTGCAACAATAAATCATGATGTTTAGAAGCTGATTTTAGAAGTACTATTCGTTTTTGTTGCTGTTGTTTTCTTTTCCTATGCGATACAGTGTCTGTTTCCAAATGTCACTGGCTCCTGTCTGTATTTTCTATGACAACGATTAAACGCCAAATGTTTCTAACTTGAATGTTTGGAACGTACCACATATAATGTTGTTGGTTCTTCAAATCCGCCCCCCGCTAGAACAGCGGTACGTTTACGGATTTACAACGCTAAAACCAGGGGGCTGATTCCTCTCGGTGGGCTTAGCAGATAGCCTGATGTGGTTTTGCTATAAGAAAACACACACACACTCTTCAAATCCGTGCATTTTCGATAAAGTGTTCTTCCTGGTGGTAGTAAAACATAATCACAACTTGGCAGAGTGGAAGTAAATTAAGACGTTATTTTCTAGCGTTTTTCTTAAAACAAGTTTCTGCTTGCTCGATATTGAAATAACCCCCTGTGCCAGTGAAGGTATGTGTTGTAATGTACACCCAAAACTTTCGTTAAAAATAGCTACTTCAAAAGAGTAGAAAGCATTCTCAGCATGAGACTCAGAGTACTTCTACAAGCCAACGAACGCAAATCTTTGTACAGTTACCAAAGCAAAATGGTAGAAGGTAAGTAGAAAAACATTCAAAGAGGAAGAAGCCAGTGTTAGTCTTTGGTTGATTCCAACACCGAAGATGGACACAGGTTACGTTTCCACCCCTGTGTGTGTGTGTGTTTGCCAGCAAGATTTCTCAAAAACGGTTGAATATATTTGGACGAAAGGTGGTATATATTTGGGATATGACACAATTTAGAAGTGATTAGTGTTGGAGGACCAAGGCCAATGTCATAGCAAGGTCAAGAAAATAAAGATATACTTATCCTACCGATTTTTCATACTATTTTTGCTTTATAACTCAGTCAGGAAGGTCGGATTTTGAAGAAACTTGGTGGACATATATAGAATATCATTCTTCATTGTTCTATCAAAAATGATCCGTGTTTGTTGATAATGACGAACATACGACACATTCTGTATTCTTTTGAGAGCCGAGTATGATGAATGCTACGTGACAGAGGTATGCACCTTCTAGTTGATATATGAAACTGTTAAAAAACTTCAGCTTGTTGTAACTTTCCATAAAAATAATACGAAATTTGTAACACTTCTAAAAAAACACACAACTTTTTGAACTATAAAAGTTGGCATTACTAAACTGTTGGTTTTACAAAGTCAATGATATTTAAGAAAAGAAATTGACTACCCTCAGTGTAATTGTATTGGCATCATGAATTTTTAATATAACTATCAAAAATATCATTTCTTTTGCTATCCTTATTCTCCTAAAATGTAAAAAGTATCAGCCAGTATAGCTAAGTGGGTTTTGTTCACCGCGAGTATCGAAGTCCGATTTTTAGCGTTACAAGCTCATTGAGCTGAGCCACCGCGGGGTTGTGGTAATTACAGCTGGAAGCTAATTTCCATCCTTAAGTTGAAACAAAGAGAGAAAATCCTATAAACATTACAATTCTGTCACTCAAACCCAAACTCATAACAAAGATTCATTCACTCTACAGTTGTAGTTTGTCTGCCATACCAGCAAAACTTTGTTGGTTATATTTCATTTTTACGACGCAAATATGTTGCTATTTAAAATCACCTAACGTCTAAATACAGAAATCAAAGTACAAAATCGCAGAAATAATTAATTAGAATCAAACAAACTGGAACTAGTGTTTTAGGTCTACCAACACAAGTTTAAATTACTTGCTGATTTAATATAGCTCCAAATATCACCAACATGTTAAAACACAGTTCAAGAAAACACAGGTATCTAAAAAGTATACGTTGTCACATTAGTCAGTGTTATGAAAATACTTATCATAAATCCATAATTACAGACACTTTATTTCACATAGCCTTATAAAATGTTTGTCGTGAATTCAAGGGTGCAATTTTTATAAAAAATCTGGCTTTATAAAGTTTCTATTATTATTCCAAACTTACGAAATCTTTCTCACAAGTTCAGCCGTATGGAATATTTATAATAAATTTTCTCCTTGTGTACTTGCTATAAAAATACACATGTATAGTTCACTTCAGAATTCCTTCTTAATAACATTTTATTATGCTTGTATCCTTAAAATATTGTTTTAAAACATTATTTATCCTTTAATACCTTTCTCGTACCTTATTTATCCCAACAATACTGTTCTTTAAATAGTGTTTATCTTTCTAATACCGGCCACGAGTGATGCAGCGCTAAGTCAGAAGACTTTTAAAGCTAAAACTTGAGTTTCGATATCCGTGGTGGGCACAGCAGCGATAGCCCGTTGTATAGGTTTGTGTTTAACTATAAACAAGCTTACAGTACCATTCTCAAAACTAATTATTCTTATAATACCATTCCAAAGCAGTATCTTTCATTATAATACTATTTGAAACAGTATTCATCTTTATAATACAGTTTTTGCCACTAAATATGTATATTATCACCTTTCTATAAATTAATAATCCAGTTGAGCTTACCTTTTCCTTGCTGATTACCAGACACTGGGAAATGCCGCAGGGAAAGCTTCCACTGGATGGGAGCTGAACAGGGAGTAATGGTCAGTGATAAAGGACTGTGTTCTCGTTCCACCAAGAAGAATACCCTACAAAGGAATCGGTCTTCGTTACAACCTTCTGACCCTGAATATTCTGAGTATTTCCGTTGCTCGCTCATGCCAGCACTAAGATACTAATTAGCTGACATAAAGTTAAAGCTAAACAAAAGTGATTCCATAATATTTCAAATCGGTCAAGAGATGGAACTATGAAGTAAATGTTTGTTCTTGAAAAACCAACAACAACAATTCAGAACTATTCTATATTGTTGCACTATGACACAGCTAAAAACAGAAAAAAAGAAACTTTTAGTAGCGTATCGCTGGTGTTGTTTGTTTGTTTTGGAATTTCGCACAAAGCAACTCGAGGGCTATCTGTGCTAGCCGTCCCTAATTTAGCAGTGTAAGACTAGAGGGAAGGCAGCTAGTCATCACAACCCACCGCCAACTCTTGGGCTACTCTTTTTCCAACGAATAGTGGGATTGACCGTAACATTATACACCCTCACGGCTGGGAGGGCGAGCATGTTCAGCGCGACGCGGGCGCGAACCCGTGACCCTCGGATTACGAGTCACACGCCTTACGCGCTCGGCCATGCCATGCGACGCTGGTATTGTATGGTAACTGATGAAAATTACACGATGGCTACCTGCGTTAGCCGTCCCTAACTTGCAGTGGAAGACTAGAGAGAAGGCAGATAGTCATCATCACCCACCGCCAACTCTAGGATTACTCTTTTATCAATGAATAATGGGATTGACAGTCACATCTTAACACCACCACAGCAGGTATAGTGTGGCGAGGATTCGAACCCGCCGCCATGAGTAGAGCGTCTTAACCGACTGGCCATGCCAAGCCGTATAATAATTCATCATAGTTTAATTTAAGGAATTTTAACATAGATTGTTTGTTTGTTTTGGAGTTTCGCACAAAGCTACTCGAGGGCTGTCTGTGCTAGCTGTGTAAGACTAGTGTGAAAGCAACTAGTTATCACCACCCACCGCCAACTCTTGGGCTACTCTTTTACCAACGAATAGTGGGATTGACGTCACATTATAACGCCCCACGGCTAAACGGGCGAGCATGTTTGGTGCTACCGGGATTCAAACCCGCAACCCTCGGATTACGAGTCGAACGCCTTAACACACTTGGCCATGTTGGGCCCATTTTAACATAGAACCGGTTGGTATTGTTTGATAACTGATCAAAATTAAATTTAAAGACTTCTAACAATGATATTCATAATACATTCGATTTAAATATTAAGGTTTAAAAATACTCTTTAGGCTTAAATAAGTATTGTTCTTCAAGTTTATTTGAAAACATCTTGGTAATTATACGATTTATAATTTAATTTTTATTTTTACTACGTAGTGGCAAATCAGTACGTTTGTTGGCTTGTAACGCTAAAAACCAGGTTTGGGCACCCATAAGGCCCGGCATGGCGAAGTGGATAAGGCGTTCGACTCGTTATCCGAGGGTCGCAGGTTCAAATCCCCGTAAACCAAACATACTCACTCTTTCAGCCGTCGGGTAATCATGCGGTAATTGTTCAATGTTGAAAGTATGGACCTGCAAGGTTTTTGTTTTATACGATGTAGCTTATAAAAAGTTAAAATTAAAAATTCTAAGTCAGCTACGTTGAGTGTAAATCTATAGCAAACCAAATTTATACGAACGAACTCGAACATAAAAGCTTCTGTCACTTTTATTGGTGAACAAAATAGAAACTTTAAAATGTTACGTTGAAATTTCTAGTGTTGAATGATGACATAATATAATTAAAATTGAGACGTCAGAGTAGAACTAACTTTTTTGTTTTCATCTAGAGCTCATATTATATTGAGACAAAAATATGAAAAGATTTTTCTTTTCTAACTTACCAAATTTTTCATTGTTACTATTTTGAGCTTGCTTTTTTGCAATTTTGCACCAAAGCTTTAAATTTTTATAATTAAATATTTCGGTCTGATTTTAAAAGTTTAAAATCTGATATACCGAAATATTTTTCAGGTAGAACAAGTGTGAATAAAGTAAATACACTTCCTTCTACTTATTCTTCTGGCACAATTTGTTTTTTTAATTTTGCGCAAATCTACACGAGGGCTATCTGCGGTAATCGTTCCTAATTTAGCAGTGTAAGACCAGAGGGAAGGCAGCTAATCATCACCACTCACCATCAACTCTTGGGCTATTCTTGGCCACGGTTGAAAGGGCGAGCATGTTTGTTGTGATGGCGATTCGAACCCGCGACCCTCAGATTACGAGTCGAGTGCCTTAACCACCTGGCCATGTCAGGCTCTTCCAGCATCGTATGATATAATCTAATTTCGGATGTTTAGGATGGTTTAGCTTCACTAGATTTAAAATAATGAAAACATAAAGTAATTCAATACTGAAGAATCAGTGACAGAACTGCCTGTTTGTATATTAGTACTTACTAATAAGGGATGTAAGATGTGAATCAATACTTCTACTTGAAGGCGTGAGATGTAATTGAAAACTTTCACTTGAAGGTGTACGACGGTATTTTAGGGTGACAGGTTTTGTTTAGTACTCATGTCATGTGAAATAGAATATTGATAGAACAGCACTAAAAGCCGTTCTTTAAGAAACACCCGCAAGACAGTCGATACAGGAGTGCACCATCACTAACTCTACTGACGGAATCAGTATAAGACTGCATCGCCACTAACTCATACTGACGATATCAGAATAACAGTGTGTCACTATTAATTCCTAGAGACGGTATCAGTATTTGAGTGAACCACTACCAACTCCTTTGGACGTTGTCAATAAATAATGAAACAAACGTCAAGAACTAGAATCCTCGAACATCGAAGGAACCAATCTGGTGATATTTTACACGGAGAAACGATACAGGTTTAATATTTAATGACTTCTTGTGGTATTTAAAGCAAGTGAAATAAAATATATTATTTGTTTTGTTTTTACCTTTTAATTTTAAGTTAACGTTTATTTTAAGACACAGTCCTACATCTTATCTATTCTTAGAAACGATGCCAACTGTATAATCTTTCATGCGAGCGCCCACGAAATAAGAAATTTAATTCGGTCACCGTGTCTCTGTTTTCCACCTAAAACAGAGCCCTGTAAATGCCACCCCAGTTTACCTGCCAGGGCTCTCTGCCAGCCAACTGAAGCTCGACTCAAATATGTAAGTATTGTGCCAGATGATAATGAAAAGCGCAAAAGGGTGAAAACGTAGAAAGCCCTCGTGTTTCTTAGGTTTGCTTTGGAATACGTTTCAGGCCCAATTAACATCTATTCAGCAAGATTACTTGATAGTACATGTTTTAGAGGTAAGCGAAGAGAGGACTGAAGAAAGGAGAAAAAGCTAGAATCGTATGCCAAGAAAGAGTAATTGTTACGTCGTATTTATTAGTGCCATAATTAATTTCCTTAATCACTCAAACAATATACTCAGGTAATTATTATAACAAATACATTACTACGTTTACTTATGGATCAAATATCTTTTGATCTTTTTTATTCCTGCAGTACACGAGTACAAATCATCCAAATGTTCTAAAGTCAAACAGTATTTTACATATGATGAAAAACTCACTTTTTAACTTCATCTCTGAAGACAAATACCCTGACTTCTGCATCCTCTGGTAAAACTTTGTTGTCATAGAAAACTTCTGGGCGAAACTTCTTAAAAAAAAAGTTAGCGTTGTCTTCTCTAGAAACTTCAAACGTGAAGCAGAGAATGAAGACAAATACGATACAGTTGACTGACGAAGACATGTTGGACTTCCTGCTGAAAAGTTGAAAACGTTTTAAATACAGAGGAATAGATTAAAGACAATACTAAACATCAATATATTAACATAATATATTAGCTCAACCCAAAACTGGATATTCTGCGTAAATAAATCACTTATTTATACTGGCCTGGCCTGAATCAACGGCCGCTTGATAATGGATTGGTTCAGTCCTAGCTGAGCTTGGAGTTTTTTTTTATATCATTATATTGTTGTAGGCTATATTTTTAATTTAGACGCATGAATTGTTGTTAACATTACGTGATGAGTTTGCTGAAAATGTCTTCAAAGTTTTAGAATAGTTTGAGCAGTATAAAGTTTGTCAAGAACGCATAACTAACAATTATTGAGCCAATTAGTAAGCTTTACTGAGTTTGATAAAATAGTTTGTTAGGTCAATGAGTTGTTAGTGCTATAAATACTGAATCTAACTGCTCAACACAGTAATAACAGAAGTGTTGTAGGGCAAGTAAGAGCTTTGTGTTAAGTATCTACTGTGAACACAGGCCTTTGATTGATCATTAACTTAACTAAATTAAATAAGTTGGAGTGGAAAAATAAAACGTTTTCCTTGGCATTAAGCGGACTGGACTTTGTATTATTTCTTTACCGAATAATCCAAAAGATCCCATCCAACAATAACAACCGTGAAAATAATTTGAAGCTTTCTCATAAAGAAAGAAAAAAAATCTAAGAAATCTTATGAAAGCTTGAAATAACACCTTATGAACTAATTATAAATAAAACATAGATGTGAGAAAAAACACACACGTATAAAGTAAAAATAAATTTAGGCTTAATACATTACTTTCTGTTTGTTTTTAAATTTCGCGAAAAGTTACACGAGGGCTATCTGTGCTAGCCGTCCCTAATTTAGCAGTGTAAGACTAGAGGGAAGGCAGCTAGTCATCACTATCCAGCGACAACTCTTGGTCTACACTTTTACCAACGAATAATTGGATTTACCGTCACTTTATAACGCCCCCACGGCTGAAAGAGTATGTTTGGTTTACGGGGATTCGAACCTGCGACCCTCGGATGCGAGTCAAACGCATTAACCCACCTGGCCCTGCCGAGTCATATTACTTTCACAATCCAAAATATCTCGTATAATTTTAACTTTTGGATAGGAATTATGGCGGAATATTTTACGAAAGGTTTAAAGCAATAAGATATTAAATCTAAGAAACTGTGCACATGCTTTTGAGATAGCATTTTTTATAATATCATTGATTTTTCACGAAATATTTTCCCTCTTTTGTCTTGCAGAGAATGTGTTAGGATGTGTTGTTCAAAGATATCCTATTATGTTAAAATATATATTATAAGTTATAAAAACTATAAAATAAAACTCTTTATGTGTGTGTATATATATATATATAAAACTTACGAAATTAAGAATACGTTTGGTTCAAAAATTTTCTATTAGCTGTAAAGCAGTAAGCAGAATATACAGGTCCCCCAGTGGCTCAGCGGTATGTCTGCGGACTTACACGCTAAAATCGGGGTTTCGATACCCGTGGTGGGCAGAGCACAGATAGCCCATTGTGTAGCTTTGTGTTTAATTCAAAACAACAACAGAATGCACAGAAACACACGATTGAATTTAAAAATACAAATAATTAACGAAGCATTTTCTATTATACATGAAACAGTTATTAAAAAGTCAGGTATGAATTATTAAACTTAAACTCAAAGCACGAAGTCGTTAAAGATATTTTAATAAATTTGAAAAGTTTGAAGTGTACATTATGAATCCATAAAAGAACAGAACGTTAATCTGTACATTCACATTTTGTATAGAAAATCGATAAACCTGAAAAACGGAAGTAAATGTTTCACAAACATACGTTTTGCAAACACGTCTCAAGCGTTTTAAGATCTATCTCATGTTTGCTTTAAACCTTACACAAATGAGCAGTTTAAACAGATCCATAAATCATGTCCCGATAGACATTATAGGGGCTGTTTTTGAACTGATATCATGATAATCATCTTTGGATGACACTTCCTGCTAAACAAGTAGATTCATCAAAGCTATCGTTTAAACATGCTATAAAAACAACTTAAACTATATATAATCTCAATAATTAATCATACATATATTCCACTATGGCCCAGCATGGCATGCGACTCGTAATCTGAGGGTCGCGGGTTCGCATCCGTGTCGCGCCAAGCGTGCTCGCCCTCCCAGCCGTGGGAGCGTTATAATGTTTATGGTCCATCCCACTATTAACTGGTAAAAGAGTAGCCCAAGAGTTGGCGGAGGATGGTGATGACTGGCTGCCTTCCCTCTAGTCTTACACTACTAAATTAGGGACGGCTAGGTGCAGTGGGCTAATAAGCTACTCACTTAAATACCTGTTACAGAAACCGCAGTAAGTGCGGCCGTATGTTCCTTAAGGAATTGAATGGTAGATGATGATGATGTTCCACTATGGTTTGGTGTAGTTTATAGGTATGTTAGACTCGCATTCAGTGAGTCATGGATTTAAATCCTCTTCATTGAATTTGCTTACCTTTTCAGTCGTGTGGATGTTATAAAGAAATTATAAATTCCTATGTTCGTTGGTAAATGAGTATTCCAGGCGTTGGTGGGAGGTGTTGTTGACTAATTCCCTCTAATCTATCACTATTAAATAAGGGACAGCTATCACAGATAACCCTTGAATAGCTTTACAAGAAAATCAAAGAATTCTAATACCTCTCAGCAGTAAAATAATGAAAGTAAAAACTTATTTATACAAGGTCTAATAGACCTGAAAAATGTAAACGCGAAAGAAGATTACTACGATATAATCCTTCAAATAACTGACGAATTGCAGAAAAAAATATATTTATGCAAGCAACCACAAACGGAGGTTATTTATTTATATTATTTTTGTGGCAGGAAGCGCTAAATTTTACACCATCATGGTAGCCACGAATTAACAGGTAACAAAAGATAGGTTGATATCCAAAAAAAAAATATATAAAAGTTTTGATGTGGTTTGAATTTCGCGTAAAGCTACATGGGGGTTATCTGCGCTAGTCGTTCCTAATTCACCAGTAAAAGATAAATAGGAAAGGTAGCTAGTTATCACCACTCTCCGTCAATCTTAGTCTACTTTTTCACAAATGAATATTGAGATCGATAGACATTTATAACGCCCCCAAGACTAAATGTGCAAACATGTTTGGACATGTAAGAGATTGTGAGACAAGGGCGAAACGTTCTAAAATCAAAGATCAGAGGAGAAACAAACATAGAAACTCTGTGATGCCAACAATCTACCTTACTTATCGAAAAATTATAACGTACTTTAGAGGTAGAAACTTTGTAATACGTACTCTTTACCTTTCTTATCAAACAATTGCAATGTATTTTAGAAAAAGAAATTGTGCACTCCACCTAAGAAACAGAGACAATGCGATAGATACAATCTGCCGTATAAACAAAAATAATATAATTGCTACACTCTACGTTACAAACATGGACCATCGAAAAGTTGTACTGTACTTTAAACACAGAAACCATGCGACAGATGCATTCTGATTTATAATAAGACATTTACATTCAACGTACAAAACTACGTCCAAAGAACTAACTTGTTCAGTAAATAAAAATGAATCTGTTGTGTTATCAGTAACACTTTACAACAAGCTTAGCAAATAAGAACAAAACTGCAGTGTTATCAGTAACACTTTACAAACGATTTAACGAGTTTAGCAAATGAAAACGAATCTGTGCTATTGTCTGTAACGTTTTATAAAATATTTATCGGGTTTAGCAAGCAAAATGATTTTTTTAGAAAAGAGCTTACATGTTTAACAAAGAAGAACTAACTTATGTTACAGGTAATATTTTTTTATAAAACAGTTAACGCGCTGAACTAATAAACACGAAGTTATACTTTTATAAAAGTCAACGTATTAAGCGAATGGAAACTAAACTATTTTACTAAGACTAAGACTTTGATTATATATATATACATGCATATATATAAAGAGTTAGCGTAATTAGTAAACTATTGTTTGTAGAATTTCGAGCACAGCTACTCGACAGCAGTATGCGCTACCTAACTCTAACCTAGAAGTGATACACTGGCAGGAAGACAGCTAACTAGAGCACACCGTCAACTCTTAGGCCACTCAAATCGAACATACTGTTAGGATTTAACAGTACGTTATAATATTTGAATGCGCGACCATGTTAATGGTAAACGAACTTGCGATCTGCAAATTGTAAGTAGAATTTTCCCAGTAAATGAAAATTCAGTTTCTTTGTTGTGTTTTTTAAACAAAACTGCTTGTTTGTTTGTTTCAAATTATGTGTAAAGCTACACAATGGGTTATCTGTGCTCTGCCCACTACGAGTATCGAAACCCGTTTTTTGGCTCTGTAAGTCCGCAGACATATCGTTGTGCCACTGGCTGAATATAAAACATAAAAAAAGTTTGCATATATACGTTATAATGCCCTATAGATGACTCGTTCACCATACTGTGTTTATCGTTTTTTTCTCTGTGTTCCAGATCTCACCCCGTCTTTCATTTACTGACTGAGATATTTTTGTCAGTTTCTTCGCAGGGTGACAGTCACCTCAAAGAACGTAAAACAGAGTGACTTCAGTATACCCTTTTCTGAAACGAAAACAGTAGATGCGATTACTTTTCTACCTTAGAGTATAACTAGCAAGTCTTGGCTAATATACAGACAATGTAACATAATTGTCGTGCCTTTGAAAAGAAGATGGGACGTGAAGAACAATATCGAAGGGTTTGTGATGACAATAAACCTACTTGAAGTAAAAATGTATTTCAGGACGGTTGATATGGGTACTAACAAGTTGACTAATAAAGCAGAGAACAACGTTTCGACTTTCTTAATCATCTTTAGGTTAACCAAATGGCCTAAGAAGGTCGAAACGTTGTTCTCTGCTTTATTAGTAAAATTGTTAATAACCTCATCAGCCGCCCTGAGATATAGTATGAAAGACTATCGTTATCTGATTAAATCATTTTATTTATATTTTAGCATATTTTAGCTTTTTTCTAAATACGTTACCTTTTGAGGATTTCTACCGGTGAGTTATGTTGCGCGAAGTTATTTAACTTACAATACAATGGTAAAATTACCAGATGCTACAACGTAAATGAAAAATAAGACAAGGAAAATCGCTACACAAAATATATCAATTTACGTCTCTCTACAGCAACAGACACGGATGGTAACAACAATTGAAAAGCAGTGGGTTAGGTTTCGGTTTCATCTGTTAATAATCTCTTGGGATAATAGCAGCAACTTTACAAGCACAGGAATAACTCTAGTTTCGATTTCTTAATAATCGCTTCGAATAATAGAAGCAACTTTACTATCAAAGGATTAACTAGTATTTCTGTTCACTTATAATAATTTCAGATAAAAACCAACACTATTTAAATCTCATCTGGTTTTCTGTAGTTATCCAGTTTAGTTAATGCTGGTTTAGACTCAAACAATTTCATCACTTACAAAAACATAGGCTGGAAAAACCTTGGGTGTAGTTTACTTCCAAAGTTCTTTTCTTTAAATTACCACTATTTAAATACCTGAATTCCAAGTTCCAGACTGGCGAGGAAGAGAATCTGGCGCTAGGCAGTCTAGAGATGGTTCTCAGAGATGCTCTAAGGACGGGCTGTTTTCAAGCCAGGATTCTTGTCTGCCAAGAAGGAGTTGGATGTGAAAGATAAAAGTGTCACAAACCCTCCTGTTTTTATTACTTTAATTTTTTACGCGCGATCACTTCCGTGAGTTGGGCACGTTAGCTTTCCACAGTGTAGAACGAGCGACCTTTTAAGTGCTGAAACAACTTGAATTTAGAGCTTCTACGTCACGACGTTACTCTTCTGTTTGTATAAATGTCAAGTGTTCAACCATTCAGTTAATCTATTTTAATATTACTGATGTACAAAGCCATCTGCGTGTTTATGTTGATTGTTTCTTATTTCATCTATAATTTTTACCTTAAGGTGTTCTAGATAAGTGAAAAAAAGGCTCAGATATTTAATTTCTGTGTTTTTAAATTTGATATCCAAACACTGAACCTACATTTTTACGACATGATTTTAGAGCTTAGTATTTCGTGATCTAGATATCTTGTGCCATGATTTTACTTTATTTCATTTTTCTGAGTAATAAAATTAATTGACAAAGCATGATCTTCCAGTTTTATGTTGTGTAGAAAAAATTAACTGTTAAAATTAATTATTGATATTCAAAAGTGAGAACCACACAGTTACTTGAGAGTACAATCTTCAATCTTCAGGCTGACAGACCAGGACTGTGAAATAGTCCGGCATGGCCAAGTGGTTTAAGGCGTTCGACTCGTAATCTGAGGGTCGCGAGTTCGAATCCCCGTCGCACCAAACATGCTCGCCCTTTCAATCATGAGGGCGTTATAATGTGAGGGTCAATTCCACTATTCGTTGGTAAAAGAGTAGCCCAAGAGTTGGCGGTGGGTGGTGATGACTAGCTGCCTTCCATTTAGTCTCACAATGCTAAATTAGAGACGGCTCGCGCAGATAGCCCTCGTGTAGCTTTGCGCGAAATTCACAAACAAACAAACAAACAGGACTGTGAATTCGAGGTTTCATTGTTCGCAGCTCATTGCCATAAAAAGAACTGTTCATTCCCACGAATTGATGAAACAAGATTAGACAAGAGGTAGCTAGTTAATGAACAGAACTCAGTGCCAACTATTTAGAATTGTTTTCGTAAATTTACAACAAAGAAACAAATTTGTCTTCTAAGGGTTGTATACTCTATTACTACTTAACTTTCAGAAAACCCCACCCACATCAACAGTGTGACGAGTAGTTCGCCTGAAGTTCTTGCAAGAAATAAATAAAAAAGTAAAAACATACTTTGTTAACACTTAAATTTAGTTATTAAAAAAAAAGAGTTAACTAAAAATGTCCAAAAACAATTCTAAAATTATCTCCTTGTTTGGCATATTTTAGCTTTTTCTGAATACGCTACCTTTTGAGGATTTATGTCGGTGAGTTTTGTTACATGAAGTTATTTAACTTATATTACAATAGTAAAATTACTAGTTACTACAACCTAAATTAAAAATAAGACAAGGAAAATCGCAACATAAAATATATCAGTTTACTTCTATCTATAAAATACATTCTACAATAATTCCAAAACTATCTCCTTTTCTTATAATCCTAGGGAAAATTAATGAAATTAATTTATTAACATATACCAATATTGGGGAAATGCACGCTTCAGGATGGATATACAAAATATATAGGATGTTTCTTTAAGAGCAATAAAAATATTCTCTAAATATAATAACTATTTTTGTATATTCATTACGTCCACATTGAATTTTTCACGCTAGTAAATAATTTTAGGCGTTTGAATAGCTGTATTTCTTCGCAATGGTATTCCAACAGTGTGAACAATTTAATACTAAATCTTTCTGGTACTTCGACAGCCCGACATGGACAGGTGGGTTAAGGTGTTTGACTCGTAATCTGAGGGTTGCGGGCCCGAATCCCCGTCACATCAAACATGCTCGTCCTTTCAGCCGTGGGAGCGTTATAATGTTCTCTCAATCCCACTATTAGTTGGTGAAACAGTAGCCAAAGAGTTGGCAATGGGTGGTAATGACTAGCTGCCTTCCCTTTTATCTTACGCTGCTAAATTAGGGACGGCTAGCACAGATAGCCTTATGCAGCTCTGCGCGAAATCCAACAAACCAGTTCGTGTACTTTTTTTAGAAGCGGAATTTTTAATATTGTTTGTACGATTATACACATAACATTGCTCTGTCTGATGTCAGACTTTTAAATAAATTTTGTAATTTTTTTAGATGAGTTGATTGGTTGTTTAGAATTAAGCACAAAATTACACAATGGGCTATTTGTGCTCTGCCCACCAAGGGTATCGAAACGCAGTTTATAGTAGTGTGAGTCCGCAGACATATCGCTGTGTCAATGGGGAGCTTTTAGATAAATTAGCATAATTCTTCGCAAATATTCTTTTAATTAACGCAGCCCAGTTTATGACTTACAAGTTAAGGGTTGTTGTTGTTTTGAATTAAGCACAAAGCTACACAATGGGCTATCTGTGCTCTGCCCACCACGGGTATCGAAACCCGGATTTTAGCGTGTAAGTCCGCAGACATACCGCTGAGCCACTGGGGGGCTACAAGTTAAGGGAGTCAGGTTTTATAAATATGTTTGGACGTTTGAGTTTACTACTGTACAACAAGGAAGCTTAATATTAGTGAAAGGCAGTCTAATATTAACCTATAGAATGGGCCGCTGGGTGGCGCTGAACAGTTTATTTGTAATTTGTAATTAAACTCGCCGGATTCGGTTTATGGGACTGTCTTATCTTTGTTTGAGTAGTACTTTTGTCAGAGATGACTGTCAAAGAACATAAAACTACTAGTATTTACACATTAAAAGTATTGTTAATGAGTATCTAGTGACAGTATATGACATATGCATTTTCTTTGGAAATTTAAAATCTCTAAATAAACAGTTTGTTGTGTGTTTTTTATCCCAAATCCAGTGAGAACTATCGGTCCCCCCTTTACCAGCAGTATCTGTGCCATTGGTTTCTCTTTATCTTAGTTTTAACAAGACTATAATAACATGCTATGTATTTTACAAGTATCAGGTTGATTTAAATTGACATGTAGCTACTTCCAAATAGTTTAATAGCATATACGTCTTCTGTTCACCTTAGGATAATTTAGTTTATTCTACTTTATACGGGAACAGAATCTACTACAAACGTTTTTGAATATATTCTATAAATCATCGTTCTGTTCCGTTTCATTCCTTATTTCATAGCAGAAACTGAAACCAAAACAAAGAATACCAACTTCAAGATAGATTATATGAAATGTAGAATTTTGTCTTACATTAAAAAACAACAACAACAACATATGTACAACAGCGTTTGTTTGTGAAGTAGATGTAGACGGAAACCGGTAGAGGGCGTCAAAAGGACCGCCTACCGGATAAGGGGCAAACTATCAGGAATTCTTTCAACTATTATTAAGATGATTAGTCTAATTTCTACGTGTGAGTTTACGATTATGCCAGTACGTTAATTCTATATTATTGGACTGAGATATTTTGCGCCGTGCTGAAAGATTACGTATTATCTTTCTTCCTGTTTTCTTTTTTTTTCTCTTTTTAATTAATCAATAATTTCCACATAACTGTCTTCAAGATATGTAACACAATGACGTCATGACAACAAGCATCACAAAATTATTCGCTCCTCGTAGTAAAGCCAGTTATACAGCACCTTTTTTTAGATTTGTAATACGTATAGCGACGCCTGTGTCTAACTAACTCTACAGTTAAATAAATAATAGTTGTGTATTTGACAGACATAACGATGCGTAAAAAAGTCATTAATTCCCAGTGAATTCCTTTTTTTTACATTTCAAGACATTTTTCAAAATAGTTTTTTTCCCATATGTTCGATCTCGTAATCCACAAAGGCCAAACATTTCTTCTCTCACATGAAGATCTGAAGTTACATATCGAACCTAAAATATCAACTGTGCAGTGTCACTAACATCTGTTGACTCATCTAGTGCTAAAGAAAAATACAAACAGTCTTTTAGCTGTTTAAGCAACTGATTTTCTGTGTCTTTCGCTAACTCTAGCATTCTGCGAACAATTGCTCTTCGACTTAATTGCAAATTATTTACCTTTTGAAGAATATCTTTTATTTTTGAATCATAATTCTCCAACAGAGTTTCAATGACCACAATCAATATTTCTTTTACTAGTTTAGCATCACAAAATGATTTCTTTTTTGAGCTAGAATTCAAGCTACTTTATAGCTAGCTAACGTAACTAGTTCTATCGATGATAAAAATATTTTTAGGTCTCCCTTTTGTTCAAGAAGTTGTGCTTTCAGACGGCTAATTTCATTCATACGATTTTTGCTATCAACTGGAAATTGTACATAAAATTCGTTGTGAAAATTGTTAAAGTGTTGCTTAAGGTTGTATACTTTATTAACACTGAAACCTTTGTTACACAAAAGACACACTGACTTATTATTTACTTCAGTCACTTCAAATTTTAACTTCCAATTTTCATTAAATTCTTGTTTCACGTTTTTCCGATCACGTGATATTCTCTTTTCGTCAGTAATGCCAGAATTAATTAAATTGTCTTTATTTTCTGAGTGTTCACCATCATCTGGATTGTTTCGTTTTTGAATTATCCACTTATCCATATTATGGCACTGAAAACAAAATATATTTAAACACTTGAAACATAAAAATATGTTTGCTTGTTTCTTTATTTGAAATTTCGCGCAAAGCTACACGAGAGCTATCTGCGCTAGTCGTCCCTAATTTAGCAGTGTAAGACTAGTCACCCTCACCTACCGCCAACTCTTGGGCTATTCTTTTACTAACAAATAGTGGGAGTGACTGTAACATTTTAACATACACACGGCTGAAAGGGCGAGCATGTTTGGTGTGATGAGGATTTGAACCCCCGACCCTTAGATTACGAATCGAACGCCTGAACCCATCTGGCCGTGCTGGGCCAAATATGTGTGCAACGCATGCAAAACAATGCACACTTGATAACAAGCATCTAAATCAGACTGACGTTACAAAATGGGCGGAGTCTGTGACAGTGATGATGCGCACAATATCAGCGATGACGTGAGGCAGTGCAGTTGCTGATTCTTAAATTTACGATAAAAAGAAAAATGATGGAAAAAGTTGATTCCTAAACTCGAGCTAGATACAGCTGTGCTATTCACTGGCCACATGTGGCCAGTGGCCATGGTGTTACTCATCCACGTACTAGAAGTTGGAAAATGTGGCTCTCACACGTCTCATGTGAAACTGTTAAGTACAAAAGAACGTACATGATCATTTATTATTGGTCGTTCGGATATGTGTTTTGAATGCTTATTCATAATTTGTCCCGAGCGAAGCTTATAAACTCTCATACTGTATTTTATGCAAATACTACACACTATTCTCCTGTAATGTATATTTTCTACCAACAAAAGTTTTCAGATTTCCCAGTTAAGATCTGAAATAAGTTAAATTCCATTAAGTTCGTACAATACATTCAGTTGAGATGTTAAGTTACATATTTATGGGATAGTTATACTGTGTTATATCTAACTTTGAGTTGAAAATACTTTTTTATTTCACATGATAGCTAATGACCTTTTTTTCCGATTGCCCAAGTGTAAAAGAGAGGTATATTGTGAACACAAATTTAGTACTTTAAGAAGAAATTCGTTTGGGCACTTAAGATTTGTTTCCTGTCTTTAAGGAGTTAAAGTTTATGGAATAACTCCCATTTTTTCATGCTCTTTAACCTGATGATCTTGTCCCTTTTGTTTCACTTTGTTTCCACCAGGTTTTACCTTAATTATTTATCTAAATACAATTTATTTTATTTTACCGCAGCTCGATAGTAACCATAAAGTATAATAGTTCCAACACTAGTTGATCAACATCGATAACATGTTTTGTCTCTTTGGTTTCATCATCAACAAATCTCTAAAAATTTGTGTATCTTTTGTTTTTGTGAGGATCGAGAGACTTTGAGCAAGGTTTTCCTTGAATTACTACATATAATCTTGATGAGGCATATTTTGGATCGTGACTAGGATCTAATTACACTATGAAACAAAATGTTTACTCTTTCTTGTTCCTGGGCATAAAGTGTTATTTCCCAATTGCTTATGCCTAAAATAAGTGGAAAAGACATATTTTGCTCTTCAAACTTTTCTTTTGTTACCTGGGTAATGAAATGTTCAAATTTATCCATTTTCCAGAACATTCCAGGTAGATTCAGTGCTGAGGAGCTGATAAAGAAGTTTTTCGAACTTACAAGAATTTTTCAAGAACTTTTTAGAATGTTGTAGAACTTACAAGAATTTTCTAGAATAAGTATCCGTCTCTTCCCCTGGCTCATTCAGTGTACCTCAAAGAGGAATACAACAGCATCAAGACCTTGCTAGAAGCCTTGAAGCATGATGTGTATGGCTGGGAGGTTATATTATAGGATATTTCAAAATGGTGGCATTCCTGATAGGTCTCCAAGGAGCCTTTATCAAATTTCCCTTTTATCTTTGCCTTTGGGACAGCAGGGACACTGCAGAGCACTACAACAGGAAGCACTGGCCACAACGGACCCAATTCTCTGTGGGGAGACACAATGTCAAGTGTGAGCCACCGATGGACCTCCAGAAGGTATTTTTCCCACCATTGCACATAAAATTGGGTCTTATGAAACAATTTGTCACAGCTCTTAGTAAGGAGTATGCAGCCTTCAAGTACCTTCGAGACTTCTTCCCTAAGCTTTTTGAGGCAAAGGTCAAAGCTGGTGTTTTCGTTGGACTACAAATAAAGATCCCGGAGTACACAGAATTCCCCAAGAAGCTCAGTAGGAAGGAAAAAAAGCTTGGGACAGCTTTGTCGCAGTGGTTTGGGGATTCTTTGGCAATTACAAGGCCGAAAATTATGTGGAACTAGTGGAGGATCTGGTGAAGAACTACGGCAAAACGGGCTGTAGGATTTCTCTGAAAGTCCACATTCTTGACGCTTATCTTGATAAATTCAAGGAGAACATAGGAGCATACTCAGAGGACAAGGCGAGCGCTTCCACCAAGATATACTGAACTTTGAACGCCGATAAAAAAATAATAAGGAGCGTATAACGAAAACATGATGGTAGACTGTATTTGGGGCTGATACGTGAAAGTGATTTACGTTGCAGTTGTAAATCTCGAAAAACTACTCACTTCTAAACATTTTTGTATAACTCTAGTGTAAATGCATCTAAATCTTGATTCACGTGTTATTTTATTCAGACCTTATGTAAATGAAAATGTATAAATTTGCCCGTTTTTACATAGAAAATACGTTAATTTCTCAATTTCATTATCAAGGTTACAAGAGTAAAGTTTGAAGGAAATAATGGCCATTTTCTGTACTTTTACAACATAAGCAATTAAGAAATAACACATACTATCCATGAACAAAATTTGTGTTACGTAGTGTTATTTAAGAAGTTGTAGTTGACATATATCTTTAATTTATTTTCTTTTTTACATTTTTTGTGAGATGTATCCAAGATTTGTGTTTGAATTTTGGTAAGAAATTTAGCAGAGAAGAGGAGAAATGAGAGCAGAGAACCTAAAATTAAGGTAGATGAGCTGTCTGTTAAGTGCTGAGGATTCTTCTGTTTTCCAATGTATTGAGGATCAGAAGTATCACGAATCTGCTGTTCTGATTATATAACTTGATAGGCTCCTTGGTCCGTAGAATGACACGAGAGATGTCTGTTCTTGCTGTGAACAGTTCCATAATTTCTTGCATGAGTGTCCTTCATCTGCACCCGCACAAAAGATACATGATCGAACTACCTATCGAAATGATTGGACTGTGAAATGGTCCATCAACCACCACTGTTAATGCCAGACAGCTGGAAGCTAGTGAAAAGCCATTATGAAGATGAAGGCAACCATGTGTCCGCTGAAGCTAGTTGGAGTTGTTTTTACAGTGAACTGCCGAGTATTATATAATGCCTTTGGAAGCCACGAAAGATGAGCTATAGTGAGAAGATCGGATTAATTAATTTACACCTATCCATCTTCACAAGATATTGCAATAACCATAGCATGTATGTAATCCACTACCACAATTTATGCATGATTTGCCCTAAATAAGTGAAGAGTCCTCTAATTATGAGAGGAGAAGTGCTGATATTTTGTGACAATTTGAAGCTTTAGTTCGAATACTTTTTTGGATGGAGATATCGTTGCTATGACAATGTATCGCTCGAAGAACAAAAGAAATAATGTAACGTTAGGCAGACCTTGTAAGAGAGGAGTTGATGAGGAGAGAGTAGTTTCACAGAATCATGTATATCATGGCAAATTGCTCTTGGCAGGAAATTGTAAAGTAAAATTTATGATGCCACTCATCAGGCATAATTCAATATTTGTAAACATTTTGTCTTATCACGATGATAGCAGATCAAAAGAACAAGCTTGTGAACAGACGCTTTGCAATTGTTTTCAACACTACTTGGTTACTAGGGGTATTAAATTTATAATAAAAACTGTTTATCTAGCAAAAGGTGTGGAGCTTAACTGTCAGTAATTAAGGCTTGTTCAAGCGACACTATCGTATTTCTCGGCGTGGCGAATTTATTGCAAATTTGTATAATTCTTGGCACCAGAGGTGCCACGAATCTCCTTTGTCAGTTTTTAATGACTTCAATAGAGGATCATCTAACTCCAAGTAACGACAGAATGAATGCCTGTTATAACTGTGAAAATTTCCGTAATTTCTAGTGTAAGTATCATTCATTGTACGAGAAAAAAGCCGAAATGCCCTCAGAATAGACCAAATAACAAAGTTAAGTTCAAGCAAGAGGACAGGCAGTAAACACTGTCACCTCTGCTAATTCAAATAAGTGAACTCGGGATCAGATCTGGTTACTTATCTGAGGAAAGCAATTATCTGTTGCTTCATGGTTGATGGCTAGTGCGATGGCTACAGGATCGAGTATAGTTTGGTATGTACCTTTAATTTACACAGATGTGAGGTACAGTTCTTGGTTGATACGGATCGAGTATAGTTTGGTATGTATCTCTAATTTACACAGATGTGAGGTACAGTTCTTGGTTGATACGGACCGAGTATAGCTTGGTATGTACTTCTAATTTACGCAGATGTGAGGTTGAGTTCTTGGTTGATACGGACCGAGTATAGCTTGGTATGTACCTCTAATTTACGCAGATGTGAGAGATAGTTCTTGGTTGATTTGGATTGTGCTAAAATTATATTTTATATTATAATGTATCAAATACTATCTCGTAAATCACCACAACTTCCAATAATTACAGAGTTTTCCTGCAGGCGAGAATTAGGTAAATAACACAGTATATGGTTTCTTTCCTTTTCAGTTTTAATTTATTATTACCATATTATGTGTTTCAGTGTTATGGTGTTTAACATAAAACATTACCTTTCATTGTAATGGATGACTGCAAATTGTTATTCACAGTACGATTTAGGGCGCTTCAAAATTCTATTACTTATTATGTTACGTTATTTTATATACCAAAACAATGGGCAATTATTATATTAATCACCACATATTCAAGTGTACATTAATTTTTTTGGGTTATTACATGGCATTACCCTTTGTTTCACAGCAGTTTTATAAAACAATACTCATAGAAGGTATGAACGACTGAAATAATTATCAAGTGTTATTTGAGGGCCATGTGGTCAGAGTACAGGAGTAGGTAGATCTTTACCTTCATGTTTAAAAAATGTAAAGAATAACGACGGAAAAACATATAACTCAAGAGATCTTTTAGCTCAAAGGTTTGTTTTTCAACTTCGTGCAAAGCTACTCGAGGGCTATCTGCGCTAGCCGTCTCTAATTTAGCAGTGTAAGATTAGAGGGAAAGCAGCTAGTCATCACCATCCACTGCCAACTCTTGAGATACTCTTTTACCAATGATAGTGGGGTTGATCGTCACGTTATAACGCCCCCGCGGCTGACAGGTGTGACAGGAATTCAAATCCGCGCCCCTCAGAGTACTAGTCATGCACTTTAACTATCTGGCCATGTCGGGCCTAATATAAAAATGAAAAAGAACTGTCCTTGTTTAAAATAATGATAAATAAAATGAAATGATTAAAAAGGAAGATCACATGAAAAATGCTGAAGGAATATAAAGTTTTAAGAAGCATAACACGTGTATATTTAAAGTATTGAATACACTTATGAAGAAGACAAAACCATGGAAACACAAAACATTTTGAGCTTAAGATATATAGATATATGTATATATATAAAATATTAAACTCTAGGATGCACATACAGAAAACATATTAACGTGTGTTAGACAAAAATAATTCATCCTGCTTACAAGGTCACTGGTAATTATCAGTATTCAAATAAGTTACTTTTTAAAATGACTTTCATTAACAACATCATACATGTTTATTTAAGGGAATCATTGTATCGAAACAATTAAATCGGAATGTGTTCAGAACAACTTGTTTCAATTGCAGTGTATACTGGCAAACAAGAATTGGTCGTGAGAAAACAACGATATGAACTTTTCCGTTGTGCTTATTCACAACTAGATTTACGAGTTGTTTTTAAACCTGAATGTGGATTCCAAAAATTTTCCGGGTTTAAAGATAGAATGTTGCCGCTGATGATAACATCAACTGTTTTCATGTACTTAAAAATCTTGGATGCAATTCTAGGATTATTAGATCTACCGCCAAACGGCTTAAAACACGTGTAGGGAAGAAAATGCAAGTATTCTAACCGGAAGTAAATCGTGAATGAGAGATAGTGCTATTTGTGAAAGTGATGTGGTGATGATACCTTATACGAAGTTTAAGAAAATTTCAAAAAGAATTGAAGAGAAAAGTCTGCGTATGAAAGAAACTTGAATCGACGGATTAAAATGATTGAAACTAGATCTGTGATCAATCCTTTACTGGAGTTATTATCACTGGTCGTTTGATTGCATGCTGTTATGTTTTTCAGTTTTACCGCTGTGCATAAAAGGCGTTGTACGTTTCACCATTGTAGGAAGCTATACTATACAGTTTTTACAGTTAATAACTCGAAACCTTAAAGTCTTTTACAGTAGCAAGTTGGCATAACGGCTGGTTTGGACGCTCTCTAACCTTCCTCGAAAATGACATTCTAAGCTGAACATTATCGCCCTTTAAGTCCTGGGAAGTTATAATATATCGCTCAATTCCACTATTCGTTGGTAAGTGGTAAACTAATAGTTTGCGGTGGGTGATCATGATTAGTAGCCTTCCTCCTAGTCTATCACTTGAAAATTAAGGTTTCGTTTGAATTTCGTGCAAAGCTACACGAGGGCTATCTGTGTCAGCTGCTCCTAATTTAGCAGTGTAAGACTAGAGGGAAGGCAGTTAGTTATCACCACTCACCGCCAATCCTTGGACTACTCTTTTAGCAACGAATAGCGGAATTGACCGCACATTATAACGCCCCCACGATTGATAAGGTAAGCATGTTTATTGCCACTGGGATTCGAACCTGCGATCCTCAGATTACGAATTGGGCGCCCTAACCATCTGCCCATACTTGGCAAAGCTACACAATGGGCTATCTCTTCTCTGCCCACCACGGGTTTCATAACCCCATTTTTAGCGGTGTGAGTTCGCAGACACGCTGCTGTGCTACTGGGGAGAAAAGTCAGAAGGGCTATCGCAGATACCCCTAAAGTATCTTTGTGCGAAATGCTACACATAAACTTTCACTGTATGAAATGACATCACAGTTTTAAGCTGCATATAAGTAAATATTATACAGTTTTCATTCCATGAAAAAAATTTCGTACCATCTTTTACCTCACAACACAATATTGTAACAGTCTTTCACTGTAAGAAACAGCTTTGTTTTACTTTTCCATTGTATTATATGAAGCCCTACAGTTTCCATTCTGAAACATTACTATTTGCAGTTTTCCACTGTAAAGAAAAAAAAAAGACTTCGTTCATTTTTCCGTCATATGACATAGTGCCACGCAGACTTACACTGTAAAACATTACTTTGTTCAGTCTTTCTCAGGTTCAAAATAAAAGTTAAACATGGCATTTTAACCTTAAAAGATGTCATCTCATTCTATGATTTGGTGTTTCATAATTTAAAGTGCAAATTTTGATTAACTTTTTTGGAACAAATAGCTCATCGATTGGACAACAATCAAAACACATAATTTTGATCTCTTTATTTGGGAATGTATTAGCACCAATCATTTGTTTGATTAGAAATGTAACGGAGTGGAAACATTTGTTTGTTGTTTTCGCGCAAAGCCATTAAAGGGTTATATACGCCAGCCGAGTTTAGAAATGATAGACTAGAAAGAAGGCAGCTGGTCACAGCCATCCACCGCCTACTCTTGAGGCACTCTTTTACCAAGAATACTGGAGTTGGCCGTCACATTATAACGCTTACAAGGCTGAAAGCGCAAGAATATCCACGATTCATAGATTGAGAGTCGAAAGCTCTAATCACTAGACCATGCCAGGACCTGAACTAGTTGTTTATTTAATTGAGTATATTGAAAGATATTGTATTAAATTAATTATTTGTCTGATGATAAATTTATAAGGCTATTATCTACTTCTTTCGATTATCTACTTGAGTAAATTTTACAGTGAGTAGAACTGGTTATTTGATTAAAAATGCAGAAAGAGTAAAATCAGCCGTTTACTTCATCAGAAATATAGTGTGTGGAATGAATCAATTTCTTGGTTTCAAAGTTGAGGAAGTAAACCCATTTTTGTCAGAAAGTACCAGGAGTGAGATAAGTTATTTATTTGATTAGCAACTAGAAGAAAATGTAGATTTGAACCAGACTGGCATTTTATGCACACATGGGCTAAACAGCCAGGCTGGATACCCCAAAAGTTCAAGTATAGTCATATCTAATTTTGAACCACTGAGCGGAAAGTTAGCAATTACCGCTGCAAGAACTTTCCAGTTCTTTCAACTGAATAATACGATGGACCGTCGAAAACTGAAATTGCAGTAATTGTCTGGCTGCATCAAGTCTCGAATTGCAGGTTTTTAATTTGCGTTTACGCTCCTTGCAGAACGTAGACAGAATTGAACCATTTATTTTTTCAAGTAGAAACGTAGAATGAAATAAACAAACTATTTATTTGTGTAGAAATTTAGAGAATTGTAATTTGTTATTTTTTTAATTGTATGTGTGTTTCTTAAAGCAAAGCCACATCGGCTATCTGTTGAGTCTGCCAAGGGAAATCGAACCTATGATTTTAGCGTTGTATATCCGTAGACTTATATATATTTAATTGAAAGTAAATGTACTGGAATCAGTTTTTTATTTTATTAGAAACTAAAAGTAAAATGAATTATTTGTTGGATTAGAAACGAAGAAGAGTGAAACTCCTAATTCATTGTATCATTAGTTTACGGTTTGATTTGAAATGTAAAAAGCTGGATCACTTATGTGATTGCTTATAAGGTACAGTGAGAAAATTGGATGCTTGATTTGATTAGATAAATATATATAACTAAATCAGTATGGATAGTATGTGTTATTTCTTAATTTCTTATGTTGTAAAAGTATAGAAAATGGCCATTATTCCCTTCAAACTTTGCTTTTGTGATTTGGATTATGAAATTTAGAAATTAACCTATTTTCGATGTAAAAACGGGCAAATTTGTACATTATCATTTACATAAGGTCTGAATAAAACAACATATGAAACAAATTTTACATGCATTAATACTAAAGTTATACGAAAATGAACACAGATATTTAGAAGTGAGTAGTTTTTCGAGATTTGCGACTGTAATGTAAGTCACTTTAACTTACATTATATAGCCTCCCATCATGTTTTTGTTATACGTTCCCAAGTCACAAAAGGAAAGTTTGAAGAGAAAAATAGATCTTTTCCATTTACTTTAGGCATAAGCAATTGGGAAATAACACTTTCTGATCAGGAACAAGTAAAAGTGAAAATTTTGTTACGTAGTGTAATTTGTTTGATTTGAAACTCGTGGACGTAACTTCAGTTTTTGGTTCATTATAAATATATATGAAATGGAATTTATTTATTTGATTAAGAAGTAGGGGAAAGAAATCAGTTATTTATTTCATTATAACATAGAAGAAATATAATTATCATTTGTTTGATTAGAAAGCAGAAAAAGAAATCAACTGTTTATGTCATTAGATATTTTTTATTGATAAATATAGTTAAAATCGATCACTTGTTTGTGGTTAAAACTAAAGGGAGTGAAATTAATTATGTGCTTGAGTAGGAAAGCACGTGCATTTATCGTTTTGCTCAGAAAGTAAAGGGTATGAAATCGTTACATGTTTAGATATATAAAAGGAATGGAACTGCTTTCTGATCACGAGTGAAGCTGGAGTAAACTTGTTTATTTGATTTTAAACTCTAATGAATAAAACTGCCATTTTTAATAGAAGGTATATTCAATAAATGTAATCATTCTTTTGATTGGACAGTAGGTTAAGCAAAATTAATAACTTATTTGAATAGATGTGAAAGTGTGGAATCTATCACTTGTTTTAGTAGCTACTAGAAGGAGTGGAACCAGATGTTTTATTAACATGTAAAATAAATGAAATGATTTTAATTTTTAAATTGAATGTGTTAGTTCAACCTTGAGCCTTCGAATATCTGTTAACGTCTCTTATTGAAACAACACAACTGGACAAGACAGAATATATAAACAAGCGGGGTTCAAGTGACACGTTGTGACTTCCCGTTACTGTTTACCGTTGTTATTAATCTTTTCATCGTCTGTGGTATCCGCAGGCTTGAAGGGTTTTCAGTTTACAGACATACACAGCTTTACTTGTGGACCTATAAGCCCCACCTAAACCTAACTCAGAACTTGAGAAAGGAGTTTCTTTGTGACAGCGTGAAGGGAGATCATATCAAACACTGTAGTTTACTTCTCAGCTCGCTCTTTTTTCGTCGACTTTTAACTGAAACAAAGCAGTTTCTGTTGTACGCATGTCGCTGGAAAGCCAAGTAAAATACTTGTTCATGTAGCATTTACTCGACGTCTGCCACATTGACGAAAATATCCTAATGTTTACCACAGTCATGAAGCAGAACTAAGATATTTTTAGTTTTTGTTATAAATTCCTTTGACTTTTGTAACGTGTTATGTAAGTGAAGCTCAACACTATACTTTCCAAGCTAAGTCCATATCCACATTATAAGTAGTTTTTTTGTGCGTTTCTAAATAGTAAACTTCAATTTATATTCTGTATTGCAGAGTAAGGCAGGGTTGCTGAACAGTTACTCATTCTTAGATATCTTAAGTTCAGTAAGATTTTGTAAAATATAATAGGATTTGTTTGTTTACTTCCAGCAAAACCACATCGGTCTATCTGCTGAGGGGAATCGAACCCCTGATTTTAGCGTTGTAAATCCGTAGACTTACTGCTGTACCAGCAGGGGCGTAGAACAGGAAAACTGAATCTTGGTGTATCGATTCAGAACAAATAACTTTTCATCACCTTGCGAAAAGATTACCACTGTAATAGGCAAAATAAGATAGGAATCAAATTTTAAAAATCGAAATCTTACGTACAGTGTTTATTCAAGATCAAATATATTTCGCATACTTCGTGTGGTTTTATTTTACTTGTTCGTATCCAGAAACTCAAATATGACTGAGCTTCACGCAGTTATAACTTTTATTTCCATGAATAATAAACCTTACGTTAAAGAACATGATATTAACGATAGTGTTTCTTTTTTAAACATTTCATAGAAGTTTTACCTAACACTGAGTGACTTCCAGATCCATATATCACAAAAATTGTACATTCCTTGCTAAGTAGTGTTTAAAAACTTGAAATGATTGAAGAATACAAGGAAAGCCAGCATATTCCTGTTTACACGAAGGCAGCACGTGACTTACACCTTGTTACCAGTTTTTTTTTTATGTGTCTGTCTGTATGTTTTTTGTGAGTAAATTTTATGACTGTTTAAAGTTAGGTCAAAACCACTGTCATCAATTTTTGTAAGTTACGCTTAAAGACACTTAACTGTATACTAGGCGCTTTCTGAATTTATTTTTGTTCCAATTATTGTGTGCTAAAATGATGGAAATACAAACAGCTGAAGTCTTAAGTCGCTAGATTGCCCTTTCAGTCTTGGGGGCATCATAATGTGACGGTTAATCCAACTACTAGTTGGTAAAAGAGTAGTCCAAGGGTTGGTGGTGAGTGGTGTTGACTAGCTGTCTTACACTGTAAAATTGGGCGGCTAGCGCAGATAGCCTTCGTGTAGCTTTGCGCGAAATTCAAAACAAACCAAACCAAACCTTAAATCTCTAGAATATTTAATAACCATCAACAGAAATTCAATTCTCTTGGCAAGAAAACTGAATTATAATTTTATATAACTATAGAATACTTGTAGATGGACTTTGTATTTAGAAGTAAAAAAACTTTGCTTTAATTAATTAACAATTAATAACCTTCAATATTTTTCAAAATACACAATAAAATGGATTGAAGAAGAAATGTAAACGTACATAATGCCCCAAATTTATACAATAAAGATAAGAATGGCTTCACTTGAAATTATAATCCCAACGCTATATAAGAACGAAGAAAATAATTCTTTAACCTAATAAAAACAAATGATATCCCAACTTTATATAAGAACAAAAAAATAATGCCTTTACCTGAAAATACACATGACATTATATTTATACAATAACAAAGACAACAATGCCTTTACATGAAAAAATAAGGTCCAAAATTTATAAAAGAACAAAGAAAGTGGTGTCTTCATCTTACAAAAAACAACAACAAACAGAATAGAAATATCATGTAATAACAAACAGAAGTATACATTCATATAAAGAAAACAGAGTATTCCAGTTTTGTCTGAGAACAAAGATAGGCATGCTTTCAGCTCAAAAAAATACTCTGAGAAAAAAAATCATCTTTACTGAACCACACTTTCGTATTTGTGTGCTACATACAACAAACTACAGCTGTTTGCAACAGCTAAGCTTACTTTTAAGCATCTCCTGATTTAAAAGATATTCGATATCTGGCGGGCACGCGCCACCAGGCCGCTTGGTACCAAAAACTCACCAAAGATTGTAGAAACGGAACTGGGTCAGGAAGCTTATCCTTAACCAGGAGGAAATTCAAGAAGGCAACTGGGGTAATGAACTTTGGCCTGGCTCACCGCAGCTAGAGATGTAAATATTTTTCCTACCCTAGCAATGAAACAAGTTTGCTTCATTGCAGAGTATACAAACTGTGATATTCACGTAAAAACTTTAACTTTATTCACCTTCGTGAATAGTTTTGTTCTGTTCATAAAGAGTTAGCAGTTGTAGAAATTTCACTTTCTGATAATATTTTTTCTTTCAGCTGTCCCTGAGCTAGATATACAATGGTATCTAACATACTTTCATGTTACACATCTTTCATTGATGTTTCGAAATGTGCTGATTTATATCTCACAAATCTAAACACTAAACACATTCATCAACTTAGCAAACTTGTATTAAAATATCACCAGCCAAGGGCTTTAAATTCTTTCTGGGAAGCCAGGTTTCTGGTGCCAAATCGAATGGTGAGCATTAGGTTCAGGAACTGATACACACATAAAAATAATAATAATAATAATAATACAGAAATATCGTTGTTCTATTCTTGAAGCTAATTAATGCACATGAAGATTTAGTAGTCTGAGGGAGATTGTGTACTTTCGTTTTACATATCAAATCGTGATAGAATAATTTAAGGGTGATACGTTGATATATATACTTACATATTCATTTGCATATTCTTAACTAACGAAAAGTATATGATGGATATCTTCAATTAGTCTTGATTCCAATTGATCAAACGTATCTGGAAACGAGGGTAGAGGACGAGATAACGTGCGTAAAACAGACAGAAACATACAACTAAACGTATTCAAATATAATTAACCGAATAGAAATCACACCTGCTATATGTTATATTTCAAATAGACATCTCTTAATAAAATGCGTGTAAGATAATAATGGATTACAATCACTAAAAAAGAAAATTTATGAGGACGGAAGAACCATTAAAACATTTCCGGTCCACACAGGAAGTTATAGAGAGATTAACAATAGTTATTTATGCTTTGAATTCTAAATGTCAGCAACATATGAAGTAGATAATCCAGAGTACGGAAAGGGCCAATGAGATACTGAAAAAACAAGATTATTTAAAGAGGAATGTCTCTATCTTCCTAATCGAGCTGGTTCTTTTAATAAGAGTCTTATACCACGGTAGAAGTTAGTGTTTTCCTTATCTTGCTACATAAAACGTTCCGACCGATCTTTAATGTAAATAACTATATATTTTAACACTTTAGTTTGTTGTTTTTTTCCCACTGAAGTTTATGTTTGAAATCGAATGTTTAATAATATAAATTTACCATACGCAACAACTAAAGAAGACCTCTGGCGGTATTTTAGTGTACCAAAGCTTGCGGTCATAAACATTTACAAACTTTAGAGTTTATTTAGAAGATCAACCTATAAAACTTATACAATAAAAATGCTCATATCAAGAAATGCAAATTCTTAATGACACACATGACGTTCTTGATTTAATATTTTCTACAACTAACTATTAGTTTTAGTGAACATATTTTCATGCGCTTCAACCTATTTTGCCGACCTATTTCTTTTTATTTAAATTTCTACAGTATAGTTTCTAGTAGCGAATTTAAGCACTATTCGTACAAGCTAAAAGTGAGCATTGAAAGCTCTTTACTGTTTCGTCTGAATTAGGGTGCAATATATGACGAACGTTATTTAACTGAATTAGTAATCTACTAGAAACAATATTACACTCCAATTATTAATTAATGTTGTTAGAGTGTTTATTTGTTTTAGTACAAAGCTACAGAATAGGTTATCTGCGTTCTGTCCGCCACGTGGAATCAAATCTGAAATTTTAGTGTCGGGAATATCTGAAATTTACATTCACACCCTGAGAATTTTTTTTTAATTTCGCGCAAAGCTACACGAGGGCTATCCGCCTTAGCCGTTCCTAATTTAACAGTGAGAGAGAAGGCAGCTAGTCTTCACCACCCACCGCCAACTCTTGGGCTACTCTTTTACCAACGAATGGTGGGATTGACCGTCACATTCAAACGCCCCCATGGCTGAAAAGGCGAGCATGTTTGGTGTGATGGGGATTCGAACCCGTAACCCTGGGATTACCCCATCTGGCCATGCCGGATCCTCTTTCTCCCTGAGAATAATACTGTTAGAGCGATGTCTACATTGAAACGTAGCAACACACGTTGGTAAAACAGTGTACTTTAATTCGTAGTCATGGTTACTGGAAGCAAGTCACTTTCATCTTTAGCTGAGACTAGTAAAAAACAAAGACATTATTTCTGAAGTAAGCCACTTGTGCTGAACTACAGTTGGTAAAATAAGTCACGACAAAGTTGGGTTAGGATAATAAAATTAGACTTTGCAATAGACAATCAAACGTCTCTCTTACAAATTCTAATTATCAAATGTAAATGTAATATAGAAAAAGGAGATCAAGGAATAATATGTTCAAAAAGTATGAAACTTGAATACAAAATATTAAGGGTAATAGTTTTATCTCAAAGTAAGAACCATTCTTAAATTAGAATTCTAGTTTCTGTTCGGTTGTAATATAAGTAAAATATAATTGAAAACATTTTTAATAACATTGACTCCTAGACTGATCAGAAGGATGTTCGTTTGAATCTACAACTTATACTATTTAAAATAAAACATTCAGGTTCAGTACGTTTTCCAGTGAATTTCTTTGAGTCTCTGCGCATGCTCCAATTCTTGTCATTAGTTTATGATGTCTTTACGATTATGAGCTTCCAAGAAAAGAAGTCAAGACACCCATTTGCAGGGGTCGGTTACCGCCGGGGAGTCTAGGTTCAGTATAATTAATTTATATCATTCCTTGGTTAAGTATTATATTAACATACGACTCGTTTTTTACAATTGCAACTATGAAAAAAAAAACCAAAAAAACGCGAATGTTATTTTTTGACGTGGAAATGAATGAAATGGGTTTTTAATTCTATTCTTTCGAGAGGTGTTCACATAAATACAATACGTTTTGCTAAATTGGTACACGTGTTTCTGACAATATTTTTTCACATAGGTAAAGCAGCGTGTCAAAAAATAACTGATATTCAACATGACTTTTTAATTTATAAGTTACAAAGAATCTGACTGTATTTTCACGTGATTCATTTTCTGAAGTAAACATTTTCCCGTTATCATTGTAGCAAAAGTCTTGAGTGACACTGTAGCATTTATTTTTATTCAAGCTAGACTTAAGGGGTCTTAGATAATAAATTTCACTGTACCATAAAAAAAACAAAAAACAAGTTTATTGTGTATAATTTAAAATAATTTTCTTACATGTTCATAACAGTCTGTATTTCATATTACATGAGAATATTAACAGTTGGGGAGATAAGGACTTCAAAAACATACATAAAAGAGACAGCTTAGAGTTAAAATACCATAGCAAAAATAAATAACTAAACAAATAAGCTTAAGGTTTGAGACATTAGCGTTCACATTATTTCTTCGTGCTAAAAATCCCTATTTTGACTCTTTTAAATATTACAAAATTTAGACTTGGAGGTTTACTGATCGATAATGAAATGGTACATGGACTTGATCTTATAACCACACGAAAGTTATATATGCCTACACATGCAAATAAATATTTGCTAGCGTAACTCTCTCCGGCCTGGCATGGCCTTAACCATTATAACGCCCCCACGGCTGAAAAGGCGATATAATGTGCGGTAAATCCCACTATTCGTTGGTAAGAGAGTATCCCAAGAGTTGGCGGTGGGTGGTTATGACTAGCTGCCTTACACTGATAAATGAAATAGCCCTGGTGTAGTTTTGCGCGAAATTCCAAACACATACACATCCATGCAGATTTCATAGGCTTTGTTGCTGTGAAGCCATATATGTTGGCACTATTACAAATTATTGAAGTTGTATGGATGAATACAAATACAAGACAATACGTTATAATGTAATTGCACATGTATACAAATATACTTTTTAAGTATTTCTTGTGAATGTTATATTGCCACCTTCCTCTTCTCTCCTGGCCACAGTGTGGTCAGTCGTGGTTTTACTGCAGCTTATAAGACTTTATCTTAGGGCGACATTCCGCATACCCTACAAAGTCTAATTAACAATCATGAATTCATTATATTCATATACCTTCCCCAATTTCACTATGACGACCTTAAAGTCTGATGAGCCTTCGCTGCTGTATAATTTATTTCAAACTAAATAGTTTCTTAATAAAATATGTAGTTACAAATGTTTTCCACTTTTGCCAACAATATCTCCTACTTGCACGATCCTTACCATTCCTTATAGCCAGCTTCTCCAGTATCTATAAAATTTGCAATCACGCAATGTTGGCTATAATTTGACACTTAACATTAGCCATCACTGTGATTGCCGTTCCGACGTTCGAAACTGAGCTTAGTTCTGTTTTGAATTTCGCGCAAAGCTACTCGAGGGCTATCTGCGCTAGCTGTCCCTAATTTAGCAGTGTAAGACTAGAGGGAAGACAGCTAGTCATCACCACCCACCGCCAACTCTTGGGCTACTTTTTCACCAACGAATAGTTGGATTGACCGTAACTTTATAACGTCCCCACAGCTGAAAGGGCGGGCATGTTTGGTGTGATCGGGATTCGTACCCGCGACCCTCGAATTACGAGTCGAACGTCTTAACACGCTTGGCCATGCTGGGGCGAAGCTTAGCTCTGTCTTTTAAATTACAAATTTAACACAGCTGGTTATTTGGTTGAATATTTGTACTATAAGTATACTACTGGCTGGCATTTTATTTTGTAATGTCACTTAATTATGTTTCCAGTTATATTTATTTTGTGGTTTGAGTTTGATGTTATATTCAGTTCTATGATAAATCAAATTTATTTAGTACTATTTATTTCATGATTTTATTTCATTGTGTTCAGTTCAGTGTATTTTGTAACCATAATTAATCTTGCAAAATTTGCTCAATTTAATGACTACTACTTCTGTGTTTGTTTCATATAGAAATATTCCTGAGCTCAGCTGTCAGAAGTTATACATCAAATACTGAAATATACAAGCCAACATTCACGTGCGAGTGAAATTTGTCCTTCTATGTTTGGTATTCGTGTTCAATTTGTTCTTTACTTAATACTTCTTGTTTAGTGCAAATATTTGATATGTTTATGTTGAAAAATCAGTATATATGAATACCACATTAACATCTGTTGGTAAAAGCAGGTGCTCCTTTTTGGCAGTAAAGCCATAGTCTGTTGTATGACAGGTTGTCATTGTATGTTGGTAATATTAGCTTACAGTGTTTACTGGTAAAGTTAGCTTTGTAAGGTTAACTATTTGTGTTTGCCCCCCCCCTAGTGGCACAACGGTATGTCTGCGGACTTCCAACGCTAGAAACCGGGTTTCGATACCAGTAGTGGGCATAACACTGTTAGCCTACTGTATAGCTTTGTGCTTAATTACAAACAAACTGTCTGTAGGTAAACTTAACTGCCAATCTCTGTAAATACGATTAACTATTAGTATATTCTAATAATTTCATCCACCCGAGTGTACTCGTAGTCTTAGCTATAAACGTTTGTCAATAAGGTTAACCGACGCTGTCTGTTGGTAAGGTTAACAGTATCTGTTTGGTTCATAAGGTTACAAACTACTATCTGTTATTAGGAGTCAAGTGACATTGTTAACTGCTAGTATATGCTGGTAAGATTAGCTGTTAATATCTCTTTGTACAGCTATGCACCAGTGTAAGTTTTTAAGCTTAGCGCCAGTGTTTGCTCTTATGATTATCAGCAAGTGTCTGTACAGTCTGTTTGTAATATTAAATGATAATGTCTATTTTCACGATTAACAGACATTTTATGTTACTGATATTAACTGATGCTTTATGTTATTTGCTATTTCTATTCAGTGAGATCCGCTGAATCTTGGAAAGATTTTTATGACTAACTTTTTTTTTTGCAAAAAAACGGCTCTTTTGGGCTCAGAAAACACTTCAAATAGAAGAGCGAACAACGTTTCGACCTTCTTCGGTCATCGTCAGGTTCACAAAGAAAGAGGTAACTGGCCGGAAGCTGACCACATGTTTGGAAGGGGTTGTATAACTGAGTGTCGCAATGTAGAGGGCGTGGTTTGATGTTTGAATATATAACACTAAAATACTAAATAAAGAAACAAACATAAACAAACGAAAAATTAAAGAAGCCTTACTTATACAACAACTTAAACCCAAAATAAACCAATATAAAGGAACGCCATTATACCTATATTAATATTATAGATAAAATTATATATTCAAACATCAAACCGCGCCCTCTACATTGCGACACTCAGTTATACAACCCCTTCCAAACATGTGGTCAGCTTCCGGCCAGTTACCTCTTTCTTTGTGAACCTGACGATGACCGAAGAAGGTCGAAACGTTGTTCGCTCTTCTATTTGAAGTGTTTTCTGAGCCCAAAAGAGCCGTTTTTTGCATATAAAATTCTCAACAAGTGGGTTTCTCGACATCACTGATTTTTATGACTAACTGCTGTTGTCTGTTGATAAGATCAGTTTACTCATTGTGAATGTAATATTAACTACTAATATATGGTAAGGTTTATCTGTCTCCCTATGCTGGTAAAACTAATAGGTTGTTTTCATGGTAAGGTTAACTACTAGTGCCTGTTTTTCAATATAGCTATTAATGTCAGATGATAACTTCTAGTTTCTGTCGATTTACAATTACAATTGCCGTTGTAAGGTAGTAAGGTTAGTGCTAGTTGCTATTTTAGCATTAAATTATCTGCTACTGTATGTTTGTAAGCTTTGCCACTAGCGTGTTTTGGTAACGCTATCTACCATCATCTATTATAAGATAATTTCCAGTATACAATGAAATCTTTACAACGAGTAGAGTTAAGTTTCTTTATAAAATAATATAAAAAGACTGCTGAAGGTTTTGTTCTTTTCATGTCCCAGAAGTTATTTCTTGTAATTTATGTTAAGAAAAAAGCAACACGATGGGATACTTCTGCTCTTCACAGCGCTAGTATCGAAACTCGATTTTTAACGTTAACAGCCCCCAAATTTACTGCTGTAATTTTTAAATCCAGTTTAGGTTTTTCCTACACTCTTATCAATAAAATGTTTTCTGTCAATTTTACTTATTTTTTCTTCCATGGTGTCAACTATCTGGAGCTCGTGTTGCATAGTTTTCTGTGCCTGTCAGACCAAAAACCTAATAAGATAACCAGGTAAAACATAAAACAAGCTCATAATAAACCTGAGAAACTAAATCATAAAGAATTACTTCACAGATGTGCAGCTGTAAGCGTTTCCCTTGGTGAACTTAGCATATAGCCCAGTGTGGCTTTGGTATTAGAAAAATACACAAAACACACGCACACAAGCTATAAGTGATGGGGATTTGTTTGTTTGGAATTAAACACGAAGCTACACAATGGGCTATCTTCACTCTGCCCACCACGGGTATCAAAGCCCGGTTTGTAGCGGCGTGAGTCCGCATACATAGTGCTGTGCTATTGGGGAGCAAATGACGAGAAAAATCAAATTCCTGTAAACCTGGCAAGTTCGAAAATGAACAGCTAAGTTTCCTAAAGTGCAAACATTCTATAAATTGCTATATTTTGTTCATGGAATTATGCATATATACACACACTTCTCCTAAAGAACTTGTAAGTAAAAGCAAAAGGTATATATAATACACTACACCTGCCACATGGTTTGTTGACAAAGCCTTTTGTAGAATAAATACAAAGGTTCATCAGGATACGGCATACTAATAGCGGTCGAGGTGTTGTTTGTGTCATTAGTTTCATGAATAAAAACTTTATGATTTTTTAACTAACATTTCATGTTTCACAAGTGGTCTGATTTGAGGGAAGAACGTAATGTGGTGAATATAATATGAACGATTAACTAAAATAACTAAAACCCTCGCAAAGATCCTCCGCTGTTTCTGTGATAAATGTAAGGACTTATAACGCAAAAATTCAGAGTAAATAGTCCATTCTGTAGCTTTGCATTTACCAAGAAACTAACCATAGTATTGCACGTGGAAGATTTAAGTAGCCTGTAAAGACTGGCGATTGGCTGAAACTTATTATTTCATATTCATTATTTTTCACCACAACAAAAACCGAAGAGGAACAAGATTATTATGAGAGGCTCACATTGTACATTCTATCAAATGTATTTGCAAGAATTAAACGAACGTTATAATGAACGGAAAAGTTATAAAAGAAGAAAATACATACATAAAAACGTAGCACACAAAAAGTACTTTTTAGACGATCGTTTCACACCAATTTCAATATAGTGGACGAACGACATCACTCGTGCTAATAAGTGCTAAATACGTTACAATCTCCTTCGAAGCGCTGGCCCGTGTTTATTATGTCCATCGCTTTTCTTTAGTGTTTTTCTTATAAGAAACCTCATCCAATTACGAATATAATGGATAAACGTGCAATTCTTCCATATGTGGCGCTTTTGATCCCTTGCAAAAATTATTGCGTGAAATAGGCTTAGTAAAATGGCATTTCTAGACCAAACAGTGTCACGTTTTGTGATGAATTGTCAACAGACTTTTCACAGAATAATTTATTTTTTCATATCTTATACAGCAACTTCAGTGTTTAAAAATTTTGCTTTAACGACTTAGAATCCTGAATAAAATAACTTGAGTAACTTTATATAGTCCACCTTAAAAATATGGTGAGTGAGGAACGTTCAAAACTTTGCTTTAAAGATGTGTAAGCTTAAATTCATTTGTAAACTGTTATAAAGGCACAGCAAAGTGTGAACTTTCAATATCTGTTTCAAAACATGAAAGTTTTACTAACGGTGGAAAATGTTTTAAAGGCTTATAGTGGTGAGTATTTTTTAACACTTTGCTTCAGAATCATAGCACAGACTCAGCGATTTATGTAGCTTAAAGATTTTGCCTTAAAAACAAAGCAAGCTTAGTAACTTTTTTCAGGGTGGAGAGGTTAACAGCACCGCATAAGGATGATTAGCACATGCTAATGTATTGGCGTGTAGCCGCAAATGCTACCAGTGACGCCATGGGCGGCGTATTTAGCATTTATATAGTTGGTTCAAGGCAAATTACTTAACATCGGACGTACATCGCCCCTTCCAATATAATTATAACCGAAGGACTATATCACAGCTCTGTAAGAGCAACCTTATTCACACAGCCAGATTGAAGATAGATGCCTTCAATGTTCTCATGCAGTAAAACGTAAGGACAGAAGTGGGTTTGAAAAATTTACTTTAACAAATGCTCCAAAACTTCCAGTTAGACTCTGAAACTAACAGCTGTTTGTATGAAAAAATAGACTAAGAAACCCATTCGATTGCATTACTGTCCATCAATAAAACTCCAGTGAAGTTTGTGCTGTCTAAGTTGTCTAAAATTATAGTCTAGGATTGGTGTCTTTTTTTTGTTTTTTGCCAAAACTGTTATAATAAACGTTCCTGTGAGAAATAGTAACGTATAATCATGTCCATCAAACAGAACAAGATTGACGTTTGAGGAAACATTTGCATAAGTAGCACGTGACCTGAAACACCATCTTTATAAAGTGTGACTAATTCTTAACAAAACATTACTTTGAAGACACAACAAGTTGAATAGCTTTAGAAGCTTATACAACTTTGAAAGCTTTTCTTTAAAGACATAGTAATTTCAATAACTTTAAGTGAACTGAATAACTTTGGAAACCTGGATGTAACGACAGAGCAACATCAGAATCTTTGATTTAAAGACATATCAACTTGATTAATGTTCAAAGTGCTGTTGAAATAGAATGCCTTAAGTATCCATGCTTAGAGCACTATTCTTGAAATCATGTTTAAGTCCACTCTCGATGCCTTGGAATTTCAACCCATTGTTGCATCAGAGAAACTCTTTAGGGCTCATAACGCTAGAATTCTGCATTGGATTCCCGCAGCGGATGCAAAAATAAATCCCAAAGAGTATATTAAAAATATAAATAAATCATGGTTACGGTAATGTTCAGTAGCATATCTTATGTATATCTTACACGGTGATGACAATATTTACATAAAAAAAAATAACTTTGAGTTTAGCCTAGAAAAGTGTCCTCTGTATATAATAACTTACCTGACTATCAGAATATTGACTTCAGAACAATTAAAAAAACGTTTATTCTGGGCTAGTAAATGTTCTTTGTATAGATTATATGCAAAAATATTCGTTCCAAAGCGATTACATTGATTCTCCATGAATAAACGAATAAAAAATATTGCTTTCAGAGAGGTACATTTATTATAACAAACGAACCTGTACATGTTTACCACTGTTATGAGAATATTGGTTTCAAAACGATATCATTGATTACGCAGTAATAAACGAACCTATACATATTTTACACAGTTATGAAAATGCTAGTTTCGGGGCCAATATTAAAAGGGAATTAATATAAACCGTTTCTTCTTCTAATCCGTGGTCTGCGACTTTCTCTTGATTTTCATATAATGTACAAACGTGAGGTTTTCACATTCAGTTATAATGATTTCAATCCATTTAATTAAGTTAATATAATTGGACAGGACGTGAATTTTTTCTAGAAAACCAACGTTTCAGAAATGTAGCCAAAAACGTCAGTATTACTTAGGTTCAGTACAAACACAGCTACATAAACCACTAGTGAGAACCTCTTTCGTTTAATTACGTTTCTCATAATTTTTGGAAAGACTGCTAAGAACATCGTGTAGTGTTGACGGAAGACTTATACTTCCGTATAACATCAGTAAAGTTGAAAAAGAGGTCGCTCGTTTTCACTAATACACCTTAGGATGGTTATCATGTCTTGTAACTAGGGTCTGTAAAAATGTAGATGAGAGTGAGTTTAACGGGATGTTGACATGCATGCCACTTTTACTTGAGTAAAACATGGTCTATTTATACTGACTTAAAAATAAATTAACAAAAACTATTCAAGTTTGGTTATAAGTAACTATTTTTTTAAATATAGCTTTAGTTATTTAATTTTTTAGTTTTTTTCCCACTTTAACAGCGACATTTACCAGGTACTTACCTCTTTTGTACATTCAACAAGTTGAAGACAATAAAATTCGTAACTTAAAAAATAAATTCTCTATGTCAATGAAGCATCAGCCAGTGAAAAAGGATACCTTCCTTTATGGTCGTTTCTATAGTTTAAAACGTAACTGAGAATAATTCTCTTAAAATCTAACAGTTACGGACTCCAATATTCTGTAAATAATAGAGCCATTTTTAACCTGTTATAGTATAACGGGAATTATTTATACCCGTTTTTAATCATTTAAAGATCTAGACGTACCACAGAAAAACGGAAAATACGATATTTAATATTATTAACGAAATAACACATGCTCAAACAATAAATAAGACAAATATTTTAAACGTTTCTAACATCACATATATCTCATCCAAAGTATTTCACGAGGTACGAGCTATTCTTTTGCATGAAGATACCTCAAAATAGTTAACATATTCTAGGAGGTACAGATGCTGATGTTACTGTGAATGCATGGGTTATCTTTTTCAGCTTTAACGTAGTCATCTGTTGCTGAGGCGTTGGATATATTGAGGTAGTTAATGGAAATGTTTTTTGTGTGAATTGTTACTGATTCATGCATGGTTTTGTTTGTTTGAAAGCAAACTGACATAAAGCTATCTGCTGTGTCTACTACGGGAAATAAACTCTAGATTTTAGCGTTGTAAGCCCTCAAGCTTACCACTGCTCCACGTGGGACTCAGGTATGGTGTAATATTTCATCGTTCTACAGTAAAAATGTTTAGTGAAAGTAAAACGCTGAATATTGTACCACAAAAACATGATAAACAGTTAAATCAGCGTATATTTAAAAAGTTCCAAGATCGAAACAAAATGTTCGATATTTTGTGTAAAGAGGTGAATTTTATTGGATGTGAAAACTGTAATCTTCCCCCTTTGTAACATTTTTATTTACTCTGAAAAATGATAATGAAATAACATTGAAGTTAATTCTATGAAAAAAAGTGGTTTGTTAGTAGTTCATATATTGTTCAACAACAACATGTTAAATATCTATAAGAAAATATGGAGTTTCGAGCCGCATAGTTTCATGTTAATTGATAAATTAACAAATTAGATTTCGTGAACGAAGATAAATTAGAAATAGATGCTTCCACTAAGATAAAAAAAAAATAACCAAAACACCGTTGTTTATTTTTACACGACGATTAAACAAAATAAATATCAACATCAAATGTAGTTCGAGAAAAACCCATTTCACAACAGTAATGGCTTCTCTTAAAGTGACTTATAAACGTGGCGAAATCACACCTGAAGAAAATACTATTTTTACATTACAATAAACGTTTGCGTCACTTGCATTTCTCAAAGTAATAAAATGATATTAACAGAAATATGTATTTTTTACAAATTGATTTTGATTTTCCTTTTGTTTCCAGTAGCAAACATGTAAGTTGTTTTACTATACTTATTTTCAAAGAAAAATTATTTTTATATATTTCACATATTTCTGAATATTTTGTACTGTTATTCATGAGAGCTCGAGATATCGTTTACAGTTTGTCAACATTTCCTTCTTCAAAAGGCCCGGCATGGTTAGGACAATCTGAGGGTCACGGGTTTGAATCCCCGTCACTTCAGACATTCGAGTCCATTCAGCTATAGGAGCGTTATAATGGGCGATTAAAATGTCTGTTGATAAAAGAGTAGACAAGAGTTGGCGGTGAAGGGTTATGACTAGCTTCCTTCCCTCCAGTCTTACACTGCTAAATTAGGGATGGGTAGCGTCCTCGTGTAGTTTTGCGCAAAATTCAAAACAAACAAAATCTTATTAAAAAACAACAATTTATCATAATTGTTTTAAATAATTATCGATCTTCATACACTCATCTAGAAGTTTCATTATCAACAGTATATTGTGTAACATGCGAGTCAGACAGTCATATCAAGTCTTAAGCACAGACACCTAAATTTAGAAGTGTTAACTGAATAAATGGTAACAGTTTGTCTGCGTATTACAATTATTTTAGCTAAGTGATGTAATTACCTCACACAGATAGAGCACTTTCGTTGATAAAAGTGCAGCATATCGCGGCTCGAACCTTGGACCTTTTCATTTATTACCCGGCATGTTAACTACACAACTTATCAAGAACAATGTCGCCTGAGTAGCAATGACTGCTTTTATTTTGATTATCAAAAATAAGGACCAAAATAATTATACTTTTAAAAAAAATTTGATTGTATTTATATAACTGTGACTATTTGAGAAAAACAAATGATCAAAAAATTTCAAGTATTCTATGGTGTTAGTTATTACAGTTTACAGTACCATACCATAAAAAAGGATAAATGTACTAAAAATAATAGAGATATTGTAATTGAAGCTTAAAACCGACTTAGTTTTAAAATAAAAACGTTTTCTACACAGTTCGCAATTATTATTGATGCAAACATTTAGAGGTTTTCATAACATTAAATTACTCATTAAAAAAACCCATTAAAGGATATCATTACAGTTTGCATCTGGAATTTATTTATATACAAAGGATAAATATGACGAAGTTAATATAAAAATAACATGTGTTAAGTCCTATTAAGAAAAAAAAAACAATTGGCGATCTTATAATTTTAGCGAAGAGGACAAATTCCATTAACTGAACTCGAGCTGTTAAGAATTTACATGGCACCCTTTTTTATATCTTAATACCTTAGTCCTTTTTATCTGCTCCTGTTTAGTCTGCCACTTTCCTATCCACTCAGGAGTTCAGTGGTACGTTTAAAGAGTTAATGGCACCCTTCTTTATATCTTAATACCTTATTCCTTTTATCTGTTCCTGTTTAGTCTGCCACTTTCCTATCCACTCAGTAACTCAGTGGCAAGTTTAAAGGATTATAGTGTTAAAATTTGGGTTTTAATTGTCGTGTTAAGTACATGAAGACTGACGACTGTATAGATTTGCGCTTAGCAATCAACACTGTTTCTACAGTGCGCAACATACACACAGTTTATTTCATCCACCTGACTTATCCATATCGGCCTCTTTATATTCTATAACACAGCATATACACAATTTACCTTATCAGTCTGAATTTGTACTCCTATCCAAATTAATTTCTCTTTCTATAGTACAACATATGAACCATTTTATTTTCCTAAATAACTTACTATATATATTTATGAATGTCTTACATAACATAAAAACTGTTTTCTCGAATTCGACTGTTTCTTTCCATGAACTGCTTGTGAACTGTATTATTTTTTCTACATCAACTTCCTGCTAACTTTATATTTTGAAAATTTTCTTCTTTTTCAATGTACTGTATATAAAGTCTGTGTTTTTTTTCCTCTCTAATTCGACTGTCTAATATTTCTCTAATTCAACTTTCAACTAAGTATATATTTTTGGGGGGTCTTTTTCTTTCCATACAAAACAAACAAGACTTTCTCTGTTCTAGTTAGATTATATAAACATACGAGTAGCACAGATTCAAGTGATCATTTGTTTTCTGATGAATTATAAATTATCATGGCAGTAAATTATAGGACATAAACCATGCATGAATCCACCAACTCAATGTCATTATGAGTCATTTCTTTCTATTCTGGTTTTGTGTTCAAGGATCTGTTCTAAGTATCGTTCTTTATATATCATAAATCCGTGCATTTATTACGCAAGTTTGCATTGCATAATATATTTCACAAAAGTCTGTAATCCACCAGATAACAAGACGATAGACATAATTCTTCTCAATATGATACTATATTTGTATGGAAATATTTCGTAAGAAGCTGTAATCTGTAAAGCACTTTTACACACCAGTAAAATCACTCTTTAAATAAGTCCTACATATGAGGTATTCGCTATTCTTTTTATAATAAGTCTGGAGTTCGATTCCCTGCAGTGAACACAACAGACAGCTCAATATAGCTTTGTATTAAAACAAATTAATCATCCCAACCTGTACTGTTAACAAAAGTGGCATTAAAAAAATAATGGTATAGAACATAATACTTATTACAGCTAGTTTTATTTTATTTAAGTTTTTGTTATTATACTGCTTGTTCCACTTTGTTAACTTAATATATGAATTTGTGATTAATCTAAATTTTCTATGCTGACTGAACCTCATAAAGTGTTTTTAGCTTTACGGTTTCAAATAACATTAAAATTTCATCCCAATGGATGAAACAATCCATTATAATTTTTATGGTACTACAACGAGAACTAACATCGTATCTTACTCGTCACGTGATTTCTTTAAATATGTCCACATCTTGTGAAGAGACAGTAGTAATGAAAGCCAAGTATAGGTGTTTTTTGTTTTTAGAAAAAAGGCCAATTGGGTGGTAAAATGCATGATAATCTTGTCTACGTGTTAATTAGCACAAACTAAACCCCAAACTGTGTTTACCATATTGTTAACCAAACAGATCAGTTCAGAAAAAGCGTCAGTGGCGACGAACGACTTTGGAATTATAAAAAATAATCTTTACTGATAGATGTCACTATGTCGGAAATATTGTATTCCTACAGAATTCAGTATACACACACACACTTGTACATTGATCAGAACGCAGAAAACATACGTATGTATATAGTATTTTCAGATTGGTTGTAATACACCTAATAACGGAGTGATACATCAACATGCATAAACATAGTCGTTAGTGCCAGAATTCCTGAGTAGCTAAGATTGCCCAAAATTTGGACTTAAAGATTATTATTAAGTAAATTAGGAGCTGCATGGAAGAAAATAAGTCAAGATATTAAATTAGAACCTTTCGAACTGTGTGACATGTTCCAGGGTATTAATGGAACATCATTTGAAATTACATCAGTAAATGTTGACCAAGTGTTCTGCTCTAAAGATAACAAAAAGTTCATTCACCAAATACGATTGAATGATATCACTATGGTTCAGCATATTGTACATCTGATTAATCTCTTTCATTGCTACAATATGTTTCACTAATGTTTTCATATTTATTTTCGTTGCTGAAGGACTTGTTAGAGATCAGTGTTTTTAGAATGATTTAAGTGTATTTATAATAATAGATATACAGGGACGAGAACGCTCTTTTAAAATATTCTGAATATTCAAATCAGCAAGTCACGCAACATTTACATTCGATACAAAATTACTGTGGAAGAACGTGAATCAGAATAACATGTTGACATTTTTTGTGTTACATGGAAAGTATGATACTATCAAAAGTTAGTCACTTTTGATGGAGATTATAACTATGTTTTCTGATGCAAAATATTCGTACTCTTAAATCATAAAGATTTTTTCAGATCAGAAACTTGTAATTTCTAAGATGAAAATATTGTTTATACTTAAATGCATTGGAAAATGAAGGAGTATGAATTAATTTAGGACACCAAGACGTCGAAAAATACGATCTAAGCAAGTCGTACACCAGTTGTGATAACAGTTAAGAATTTACAAGGACAAATATTAGTGACAAGAACTGTCCATATGTTTCAGGAAATGGTATTATACACAATCAAAATGGATTTATGTTTGGAAACAAGGACAACAAGCTATGAGTTCACAAAGATAAGAAATCTCCGTTTAAACATAAAATACCTCAAAGAGTTGGAGAATGAAACGGAATTCATGTTACTCCATTCGAAAATATACTGCACAAGTCATAGGATGCAGCATTTATTGATTTCTATGGAATTAGGCTTTTAAGCGGGCGCTAAAAACATTTGTATTGTATAGTAAATTGATTAGAGAAAGCTTGCATGGAGGAGTGGTGTGCTTTGAAGATGACAACCTTACATCGAAGCTTTCTGTAATGGAAACTATGATTTACAGCTCTTGTCAAGATGCACACTTATCATACAGAACATGACTGAACGTGTTGGCTTGGGGTGTAATGACATGGTGAGGCTCCAAAAAGTTTCAATATAACGTATTGAATTTCTGTGTGTATGTACGTAGGATTGTTTATCAAACTTAAGTTAAAGGTAATCAATAACCATAGTAATTAACTGAACGTTAAACAAACAAACAAACTCTGAAACTAAAGTTGAATATTAATCAACTGGTGGGTTAACTCTCTTGAAAATATGTTATACTTGATAGAAATGTTTACCGTTACTATATGAAAGACATGTAAAGTGTAAAACTGGGTTAAAATATTTACCACATTTCCTGAAATGTTACATTTTATCTTGCGACACTTTTAATTCGGATATGTTTATTCCTGGCCAGGCATGGCCAAGCGTGTTAAGGCGTGCGATTCGTAATCTGAGGGTCGCGGGTTCACATCCCCGTCGCGCCAAACATGCTCGCCCTTTCAGCCGTGGGGGCGCTATAATGTTACGGTCGATCCCACTATTCGTTGATAAAAGATTAGCCCAAGAGTTGGCGGTGGGTGGTGATGACTAGCTGCCTTCCCTCTAGTCTTACACTGCTAAATTAGGGACGGCTAGCACAGATAACCCTCGAGTAGCTTTGTGCGAAATTCAAAACCAAAAAAAACAATATGTTTGTTCTGCTGCTATAACGTCCTCCTAATGATGTGATTTTATATCAGACGTAGTGTGAAGACCGAGTTAGGTAATAAAGAAAGGATGAGACAGATATCTGATTTTACATCAGACGTAGTGTGAAGACTGAGTTAATTAATAAAGAAAGGACGAGACAGATATCTGATCTGATCGGATATTGCACTATCCGAGAAAACTTGATCCAATCGGATATTAATTTGCGATAAATTGGCTAATCAGAGAGCAGTATTTCCATCAACGGATCATCTCAAGATATTACAAACAGATGATACTATTGGCACGTGCGTCACACTTAATAGGTATTGCATCATTTGGCACAATGGTGCTTTCCACTAACTTCTAAGCATAGTAACATTTTCCCGGTGTTTGAGAGTAAAAGTCTCCTCAGTTGTAATACACGTAATCATTACGTAGTTCAAATAAACATCAAGCCCACCCTTTGAGTTTCCACTGTATGTCACAGGTGGGCAATGTAGAATCTGTGACAGCAACAATAACCACAATCCAAACAAGAATCTCAGCGGGAACTCGAAGGTATAAAGCACTGTTTCTCTCAGTCACGTGCCGCATTCCTTTAATGGACCTACAATGGCCACTTAATCATGTGGGACTGTATTACATATTCAAAAGGCAACGAATATGTAAATAGTTTAGTACTGTACTATAATGAATTGGTAGCTCACTACTGAATTCAATTTTCAGTATTACGGTAATATTTACTATCGGATCGGATATCCGATATCTATCTGAAATAACTGTTTGTCCCATTTACTAATTAATGTATTCAATTCCTTATCTATTCAGTTACAGATTACAAACAACCTATTCATCAAGGATACCAGCCCTAACTCTTGAAATAGAACATAGTTAATTTGTTAAAATAAAAAGCACTATTGGTAATCCGTATATGGTTAACAAACAAATTATAAAATAAATAACATTTCATAACACCGTGGGATCGTGAGCACAAAATTCATGATTGTTGGTATTTCTGATGGAAAAATTTTCGTTTTGAAACTTTTTTTCTCTGGTTGATAGTAGTTGTTGGTTTAAAAACAACAATTGAATTTCACTAATCTTACGATTATTAGGCATTCGTAGACGAATGAAGTTACTAAGTATTTAATACATCTAAATGTATACGTGCCATTGCGTAATATAACGTTAGTAGGTTATTATTTTCCAATAATTAACCAATAATTACACATAAAAGTAGCTTTATGAACATGAAATAGAAAAAATATAACTAATTTTTCATCTGAATTTAATCAAAAAATTAATCAACAGAAATGAAAAACCTGATTTATTTATTTATTGAATGCAAATACAAAATTAAAGAGTTTTTACACTTCTAATAGTTGTTCACATATTATATTCAGAAATCAACTAAACAATTAACAACAATAATCAATTCAACCTTCCTTATCGACAGTTAAAAGCAGTTGTAAACAATTTAACATTTTAACGGCAGTTGCAACCCACTACGATCAAGTTGCCATTTAAAACATACATCAAAACATGCTATTACAGAGCAGATTAAACAAATATATGATTTAAAGTTGCCTTTATTGAGCGATATTTTTATTTTATGTGAATCTAAACGATCTTTAAATCAATGACAAGAAGTAAAAAAAACATTAATAACTTAAAAATATATTTTTTAAAATTTTGTTTGTAAGGTAGTTCTTAAATAAACTAAATATTTATGAAACGACGTACTTACGAACCAGTAGTGTGTTCTTTAAAAGGGAAAGAAACGTTAGAAAAACGTTGCGCAGTGTTAAAACATCCTTTTCTGTGTTTAAAGTTCAAGATCCTCTTTCAATGAGTTGAGACCTAGAGGCAAATAAGTTACTTTAACTTCTTTCCGCATGCACAGCAAGAACACTGAAAGACACAGTTAGCCAAGTAGCAGAATCATGTACCCGTTTCAGCCCCGAGAGGTGGGGGGCTAAGGAGGAAATGAAACCCACGTGATCGTGTCTCTCTAATAAATAAGATAAATAATCCACTTCTTACTTACTCTGAAGCAGAATATCGTCTCTCTAAAATATTCTCTTGTGAAACAGAGTTTTTGACTATAAGAGTAACAAAACGTACAATGTGTACTAAATATGGCACGTGAGAATATTGAACAGTGTTCGCGGGGTATACCACGTGTATACACTTGGAAATGGGTTTCTGATGTGAGGTACGACATAATTGTTTTGGAAAACCAAAAAACTGAAAATACTCTAGGGTTGAAAATGAAGACTTTTTTAACTAAGGATAATTATTTTGTGGTTTGATATTATATCAGTAAAACAATCACCGTTTTAATAAATACAACGTTACTGAGGTACAATGTTCACGTGCACACCTCAGCCTTTCACTATGAACGCAAAGGTTGTCAGTTTCTTTATATCTGTAATTAAAAAACAAACTTTAACTTTTAACTTCTTTGCCACGGTAATAAATAACATTAAATTTAACTAGTTACAATCTGATTTCCACACAAACCTCCTTACAAACTAATGTTAACGTAATACTAAAATACTGATCAAACTAGATTCAGTTCCAAAATGATGCCCCCCAGTGGCTCAGCGGTATGTCTGCGGACTTACACGCTAAAATCCGGGTTTCGATACCCGTGGTGGGCAGAGCACAGATAGCCCAGTGTGTAGCTTTGTGCTTAATTCCAAACAACAACAACAACAATCCAAAATGATTTCAGTACATTTAACAACAGATTTACCTTTGTATACAGTTATAAATAGATCTTGATAAATTCAATTACAGGGACTTCTTGCATAAAACAACTGGGCTATCTGCCTATTCACAGTTACAAACTGAACTTTGTATGATAAGTTACAAACTAATCTTTGGATTTGAAATTCAAAGCAGAACTTGGCTTAAGGAGATAAAAACTGATTTTAGGATGCCGAGTTACAGACAGATCCCAATAAACCAATTTACGAAGTGATTATATTATTACAGATTACAAGTTAACCTTGCTATATCGATTTACAAGCTGACCTTGGTATGTCAAGTTACAAACTGTTGTAGTATAAAGAGTTACAAGCTGATCTTGGTATGTCAAGTTACAAACTGTTGTAGTATAAAAAGTTACAAGCTGATCTTGGTATGTCAAGTTACAAACTATTATAGTATAAAGAGTTACAAGCTGATCTTGTTATGTCAAGTTACAAACTGTTGTAGTATAAAGAGTTACAAGCTGATCTTGGTATGTCAAGTTAAAAACTGTTGTAGTATAAAGAGTTACAAGCTGATCTTGGTATGTCAAGTTACAAACTATTATAGTATAAAGAGTTACAAGCTGATCTTGGTATGTCAAGTTACAAACTGTTGTAGTATAAAGAGTTACAAGCTGATCTTGGTATGTCAAGTTACAAACTATTATAGTATAAAGAGTTACAAGCTGATCTTGGTATGTCAAGTTACAAACTGTTGTAGTATAAAGAGTTACAAGCTGATCTTGGTATGTCAAGTTACAAACTGTTGTAGTATAAAGAGTTACAAGCTGATCTTGGTATGTCAAGTTACAAACTGTTGTAGTATAAAGAGTTACAAGCTGATCTTGGTATGTCAAGTTACAAACTGTTGTAGTATAAAGAGTTACAAGCTGATCTTGGTATGTCAAGTTACAAACTATTATAGTATAAAGAGTTACAAGCTGATCTTGGTATGTCAAGTTACAAACTGTTGTAGTATAAAGAGTTACAAGCTGATCTTGGTATGTCAAGTTACAAACTGTTATAGTACAAAGAGTTACAAGCTGATCTTGGTATGTCAAGTTACAAACTGTTGTAGTATAAAGAGTTACAAGCTGATCTTGGTATGTCAAGTTACAAACTGTTGTAGTATAAAGAGTTACAAGATGATCTTGGTATGTCAAGTTACAAACTGTTATAGTACAAAGAGTTACAAGCTGATCTTGGCATGTCAAGTTACAAGCTGTTGTAGTATAAAGAGTTACAAGCCGATAATGATACACCTTAGTACAATGTGATCCTAGCTAAACGAGTTGTAAATTATATATATGTATATCTCGTCACCACGAGTTGTAAATTAATCATTGTTTTCGAGTCATAGACTGATCATAGTATACTGGATTATAAACTTAGCCCAGTTACGACCTAATCTTGGTATAAGTTACTTACTTTACTGAATACAAATTAATGTATGAAGTCACAAACTAATGTTGTTATACCGGGATGTAGAATGGTCTTAATATTTCTATACTGAGTTAAAAACTTATCCTGGTGAACCGGGTTACAAATTATTCATGATATACCGAGTTACGAACTGACCCAGCTATTCTATTTACAAATTGATTTTGTTATTCTGAATTGTATTTTAATATTGACATATCAAGTCACAAACTGATATTGGAATTTGGACATTCAAAATTGACTTTGTTCACCAATTACAAATTCGTTTTAATACTGGTATATCTCTACACAAACTAATCATATTATATCGAGTTTCGAACAAAACAAACATGGTATTCCGAGCAAAAAATTGATCTTAATATACTGAGCTACAAGTTGATCTTGGTGTAGCGAGTTACTAAATTATCTCTCTACACTAAGATATAATTTGATCCCTGTTTTTCGAGCTAAAAAGTGTTTTTTTTTTATATCAGACAATAACGTGATTTTAGAATGTTGAGTTATAAATTCAGCTTTGTTTTAGTTACATAGAGGAATGCTTAAAGTAAATTAGTATTTATGTCGGTATTTTACAATGTGAGTTAAGTATAGAATAGACGAAGAATTGGATATTTAATATAATAAATAACCAAAGATCATAAAATATGGTATGCCAATTAACTGAGAAAGTATATTAAAAATAGAAAAAAAAACACAAAAAACACGACGGAGCCTAATTAAAGCCACGTTACAAATCCTAGTTATATCTTGGCAGTGCTACTAGTGTGTCCAATTAACCCCAATTCTGTACGCCGTGACCTAATCATATAAGGAACTGGGAATAGTGGCGTATGAAATCACGTTAGCACTAGGATGTACAGAACGATATATGGTGTATGTACATTTACTTTATGTTAATTGTTCACCTAGTCTGCCCTGAAGATTAGCAACATTTTGAAAGCTACTGTAAAAAGAAACTTTTTTTTCATTAATGTTCACTTCAAACAGAGAGACGTCTGGTGGACAGTTAAGTAATGTAACTGAGGTATTGATTTAAAGAGAAATGCTTTTACATTAATCAACGTAATTTTGTTCATTTGTACAACTAAAAAATAGCTGTAAATTTTTCATTTATTTTGATTTTATTTCTATTAAGGCTTCTTCACGGTATGTTAATAAAATGTGCTTGGAGAAACTGGTTGCTTGGATTTACTTGATATAATGATAGAATTTTTAACAGCTTGTCTCCTCAAACTAGTGAGTGTTTACGATGAAAACGTCGTTTTTTTCGCTTTTAGAGACAAACAGCATAATTTGTTTGAAATAAGTTATTGTGAAAATATGTTGAACGTATTGTGTTAAACATCTCTTTTTTCTTTATTGTGTATTGTCACACACACACACACACACACACTTATGCAAATCACAACCACGGAAGAAAGGTCCCAAAACTTCACAAATACTGCTGTATATGAAACGTTCTGTGATATAGCACTTGGTTTTTGTCTTTAGTAATGTCAGCACATTGTGTACTCAACACTTCTCAAGACTGTTATCATGCTGTAAGTGTATTCGTTATTACTGAAAATAAATGTCTCTCATTATTCATTTATTATGCAGCTTAACGATGGGTTTGTTTGTTTTGAATATCGCACAAAGCTACTCGAGGGCTATCTGTGCTAGTCGTCCCTAATTTAGCCATGACGATAGGAAACACTAGAGAGAAATGATCGTGATCCCATTACACAATAAATGCTGTTTTTTATATTTTATTTGTTAGGGACCAAATGTATGACTTGCCTTTTAGTTAAAAAACAACTTTGTTTTTGTTTAAGTTAAGCACAAAGTTATACAATGGGCTGTCTAGGCTTTGTTTACCACGAGAATCAAAACCCGGTTTCTAGCGGTATATGTCCTCAGACACACCACTGAGGACATATCAAAAACTATCTAAGACTCTCAGTATGTATTTATTATTTAAACTTATTAGCTTTTAAGTAGGAGTTCTCTTTCAAGTATCATACATGAAATATTCGAAAAGCAAAGCTGAAATATGATAAGAAATGAGGTTATGTACGTTTACAGAATGTTATTGTTATTGTGTTAGTACAAGATGCACTAACTATCTGTACTGAATGCACAGTAAGGGTTTAAACCCGAGATTTTAGCGTTGGATGGCCATATAGTTACCGCTAACCCATCGGAGTACCAAAATATTTTTACCAAAAATTACATAAGTTACTACTTACCAGCCTACTCGGCATGGCTACATAGTTAAGGCGCTCGACTTATAATTTGAAGGTCGCGAGTTCGAATCCTTGTAGCACCAAACATGCTCGCCTTTTAAGCCGTGGGAGCGTAATAAAAGAACAGTCAATCCCACTGTTTGTTGATCAGAGAGTAACTCCAAGGTTGGCAGAGGGTTGTTATAAGTAGCTGTTTCTTCTCTAGTCTTTCGCTGCTAACTTCGAGGAGGCTAGCGTAGATAGCCATCGGGAAATTCAAAACAAACTTACCAGCTCATAAATGATCTTTTTAAGCGTTTTTTTCTTCTTATCAATGTAAACTACGATTGGTAATAATAATAATTTTTTACACCTCTACATCAGTTGTTACTAAATATAAATAACTATGTTGAAAGAATAAATTTCCTATCTACTGTTGTGTTTTTTGTTTTGTTTTTTGTGGTCTAGTATGTTTGTTTTGTTTTGTTTTTTTAAATTTCGCACAAAGCCTCTCGAGGGCTATCTGTGCTAGTCGTCCCTAATTTAGCAGTGTAAGACTAGAGGGAAGGCAGCTAGTCATCACCGCTCACCGCCAACTCTTGGGCTACTCTTTTACCAATGAATAGTGGGATTGACCGTCACATTATAACGCCCCCACGGCTGAAAGGGCGGGCATGTTTGGCGCAACGAGGATGCGAACCCGCGACCCTCAGATTACGAGTATGATCTAGTAAGTTCAACTAATATGAAATCACCCTGGGAATAAAAGTGATTCCAAAGATATTCCGAATCAGTGGCAATACAACTAAATTTGGATCCAAATGATAAAAGAGGTAAATTAAAAGAAAAGTGATAACGGATGGCAGGTGTAGGTGTTTCTACATGAATGAAAGCTCGAATATAACCCTTCTTAATCTAGAATTGTTGACCATGATAACGTCTGGTCAATACGTGCAATGTTTTTGTAAAAACTGTGTTATTTATGGTAAAAATTCGCCATATCTGGCACACAGTTTCCATGTCTTTTAGATATGGGGCAAGATAAAATTAAGAAGTTCTGGTTATTTTCATAACAGTGTTAAAAATAGTAATTTTCTCAACATGAAATGCTCAGTTCTATTTAAATGGAAGAATGTAATTTAAGCATGTTAGATAGACGCAAAAGACACAGATTAATATTGCATGAGGTATTTCCTATTAATAATAGCCTAAAAGTCTAACTTCCGACTAAGTTCACAATTTTAACAAAATATAAAGTGGTGAAAAATGAGGACTATAGTTGGCGGATCTAAACTATATTGTATGAAATTGAAACTAAGTCCCGACACTTCGAAAACTAAATATATTTGTATATTAAACACAGTTGACATTCAAAATTAGGTATGATTTACAACCAAATCTTCAGAAGTTGAGAGAAAACTCTGGCTGTTTGTGATTCCCCATGTTCACCGATAGAGCTCTCTCAGATCGCTCAGCACGTACTTTGCTTTCTTTCAGGAGCTGGTATCAGGCACTGTGTGACCGTTCCAGATCAAAAACAGATGTCAGAGCATTAAAATGATGAATTTTCCCCTCACGTCACAGGGTTATTAAGACGCACAAATATGATGTTAAAACATTTAACAAAATATGTTTTACAACGATACTATATGTTTAAAGTGTACACATTTTTTAAATGTATTATTTACATAATATGCAACAACGGTTTCCCTTGGCCCGGCATGGCCAAGCGTGTTAAGGCGTGCGACTCCTAATCTGACGGTCGTGAGTTCGCATCCCCGTCGCGCCAAACATGCTCGCCCTTTCAACCGTGGGGGCGTTATAACGTTACGGTCGCTCTTTTACCACTATTCGTTGGTAAAAGAGTAGTCAAAGAGTTGGCGATGGGTAGTAATGACTAGCTGCCTTCCCTCTAGTCTTACACTACTGAATTAGGGACGGCTAGCACAGATAGCCCTCGTGTAGCTTTGCGTGAAATTCAAAACAGTTCCCATTCTTGTTATTTGTGTTGATAGTGTAGGAGGCATGCAAAACACTATAAAAGTCAAAACACATTTTACAGACTGTGTTATCTAACGTTAGCTATGAAGGAATCTAAAAGTATTACATATGTAGTATCCAGTTGTTTTTTTTCTCAGTACTTAAGTTAAGACGTGCTTTCTTTCTATGGAACAATAGAATTTGCCTCATTGGTTGGATTTATTGGGTAATTTTAAATAAAAGTAATTTGCAAAGGCTAAAAATATATGGAAGGAGCAATTATTTCGCATCTTTCCACGTGGGAGGGATACATACATTTAGTGTTGTTTCACTGATGACTGAGCATAAATAAATGATGTGCTAATTTTAATTTTTAAGTTCATACTGAAAGATAATATTTTGTTTATTTCACACGACAGTTAAGAATTACATCAAAACAGTAACGAATTGCGAACATATCGATGCTCCAAGAATTGAAAGAATATGAAAAGGAAATTAATTGGCAGAAATGTGTAATGTATGTCAAGACGGCTAGTATAAATATTAAAACCTTTATTAAAATAAAGTAGAGAACAATGTTTTTCCCTCCTTAGGTCATCTTCAAGTTAACAAAGGTTTGTCAACAGTTTTTTTTTAACCTGAAGATGTTATAAGAAAGTCGAAACTTTGTTCTCTGCGACTTTCTTATGCTATCTACAGGTTAAAAAATAAAACTGTTAACAAACCTTTGTTAATCTAAAGATGACCTAAGGAGGGAGAAATGTTGTTTTCTATTTTAATGAATTTTTAATACCCATACCAGTCGTTTTGAGATATATTTTTATTTCCAATTTGTTTTTCGTCATCACGTAGAAATGTGTAACGTGTTGCAAAATTATGAGGTGTCCAGCCAAGTCGAAGAAATAAAAAAATAAATATTTACGGGACACAAAACATTGGAAAAAATACATGAACGTTTAAACTGATTGGTAAAACACCCTTAGGTGTAAACGTTGAGAGACTTGATAACAGAAGCGACAACACAAGAAACAGATTCTCAGAAAATGCAGTGGCACCTTTCTTGTTATATTAAGTTTAAATCTACAGAATGGAAACGTGCCAAGAGTAAAAAACCAGGAGGTACATAGAATGTAAAGAGCGGTGGTGACATTAATGTAAATTATACGCGACGTGGTCTGCAACATAAGGCTATTTAAACAGAAATACGTTTTTTCTCTTTCTGCAATGAAATGTCTTCTTTGGCATAATTACAAGAACCTTTCTCACTTCAGATAGACGTTAGGGTACGTGATTGTGCAATCAAATTACAAAATACGTCTTTGCTGTGCAAGTTAAGTGCAGGTGATAACGTTACGATTGAGGACAAGCATCACTCCAGATGTATCGTGTCGCTATACGAGAAAGTTGTGAGAATGGATGCATCTGAAGAAAACCAAAATAGATCAGACAGATGGAGTAACTAAATTAATTCTCTGAATGAGCTACCTATATGGAAGACAAGAGGAACGACGAAAGTATGTCTCCAGTTTTTAAGACTATCAGATTTGATAAAGTTTTATCAAAACCGCACAAAGAGCTCGTTATGGATGTAAATAGTGAAATCCATAGAACCGTGGCTGAAGATAGACTGCTTTCTCTGATCTATAATTGTATAAACATGGAAGATAAAGTCTTGATGCTGTGTTCATTAATATTTGTAAAGCTACTAGTACAGTGAGGAAGGACTTGTTCGAACGTCGTTCACACAATCATTCTCGAGAAATGTCACTACAAAGGTTAACTTTGATGCCTGTAAGAATGTTATAAATTCCAAATACCACCTTAAGATCATTCATTCAGTTTACGTTCACCTTTCTTCAACTCTCGGTGTACACTGGTTGGTTATCTGTCTTCCAATACCATGTTTTAAATATTTCCATAGGTCTAAAGCAGTTAGCGTACAGTTAGTAAAACCAGTTGCGATGATCGCTCCCCTAAATTACCCAAAAGATTGTTCACAACATCTGCAGTTGATAACATTGACACCATAATCAAAGCAGCAGAAGATTCGTCCCATGGTAAAAATTACCCTTACGGAGAAGCTTAAATAATTCTCACATTGACATAGATAAAAAGCAACAAAGATATAGCGGATGAAAAGCTCTACTTCATAGACAAAACTAGTTGTGTAAGAAAATTTCACAAAAGATAAGCAGCTAATCTGTAAACTGCCTACCAGGGTCAGCCTGCATGTATGGAAGAAAGAAACTGGATTCTGGGAAACCAATGTCGACACTGCTTCCGAACACCATTATTTTACCAAGACTTTATTCATTGTGAGTGTAAGAATGGTTGTGGAGGAGAATGTAGCTTTAGACTGAGAGCACTCTATAAATATAGCGGTGCTTGTGATACTGAGCCATTGTATGACAATTTGTATATCAAGATATTCAGTCAGCAATTTTGACATATTTAAAGAGTCACTCAGTGGCATAGCAAAATGTCTGTGAAATTAAAATACTAAAAACAGGGTTTCGATGCCCGTGGTAGGGAGAACACGGATAACCTCTTGCGTAGTTTTGTGCCTAACTCCAAACAAACGAATTTCTAAAGAATACTGCTTAAACGTGGATATTTGCATGTAAACTTTAGGATAACTGTTCAAAATATAGAGTAACTTATAAAAATAACAAAGAAAGACATCACACAATATGCTCATATATAGATATATTTTGATGCCGGTATTACGTTATTTTCTCAGCAAACCTTCAATGTATGGTTCAATTTTTACGTATCTCATCATATAATTGATAAATACCATTTCACTTTAACATCTTTTTAATTTATTTCACTCATGTTTGACCGTCACTGGTGATAATAACTATTGTGTTTGTCAATCTATAATAAAATTAGTATAACTTGGACGTCATTTTGAAAAATAGCCGGTAGTTGACGAATTGCCCTAATATTTGAGTTTTAGCATGTATGTTGGAATTAAGTCAGTGAAAAATTTCGTGCTCTTAGCACTGACAGCACAATTTCTGCACATGTCGATAGAACTACTTATGAAAAGAGACATCGACTGTCACAGTTATAACGCCTCCTCCCACCTATGAAAGTAAAGATCCTGGCTGTTGACATATCGTGACTCAAGCCTTGGTCTTTCTGATATACAGCCCAATATTTTAGTCATTAGACTGAACCCAACACAATCAAACATAACAAAAATAATACCCGATGGATTTAGATTAGAATAAAAGTGAAGCTAAATCGGAACAAAAGGTAAATAATAGTTCATGTATTAACAAATCCTAGCTAATACGTGGAGGTGGTCAAGCAATAACAAATACCATTCTATACTACATTATAGAACTGGACATACAATGTGTATATTATTTGGTGAAGTTTCTATGTTAACATACACATAACGTAGCATATACATTACACTGTTTATCAAGTAACGTGTATATCATGCTGCATACATACATTACACTGTTGATCAAGTAACGTGTATATCATGCTGCATACATTATACTGTTTATCAAGTAACGTGTATATCATGCTGCATACATTATACTGTTTATCAAGTAACGTGTATATCATATTGCATACATTAGACTGTTTATCAAGTAACGTGTATATCATGCTGCATACATTATACTGTTTATCAAGTAACGTGTATATCATGCTGCATACATACATTACACTGTTTATCAAGTAACGTGTATATCATATTGCATACATTACACTGTTTATCAAGTAACGTGTGTATCATGCTGCATACATTACACTGTTTATCAAGTATCGTGTATATCATGCTGCATACATTACACTGTTGATCAAGTAACGTGTATATCATGCTGCATACATTACACTGTTGATCAACTAACGTGTATATCATGCTGCATATATTACACTGTTTATCAAGTAACGTATATATCATGCTGCATACATTACACTGCTTATCAAGTAACGTGTATATCATGCTGCATACATACATTACACTGTTTTTCAAGTGACGTTTATATCATGCTGCATACATTACACTGTTGATCAAGTACCGTGTATATTTTGCAATGTATTATGAAGCTGATTAAGTAACATATATATCATGTAATATATTATGAAACCAATGAAGTAGCGTACTTGTATATTATGCTGCGTATGTTACAGAGTTAATCAAGTACCATATACATCATGTAGCATATTATAAAGTTGATTACTTAGTATATATATCACATAATATATTATGAAGTTGATTAAGTAACGTACATAGCATGTATAATTCAATATAAAATTCATCAAGTAACATGTGTGTCATGTAATATATTGTGAAGTTGATAAATCAGCATTTATGTAGCAGCATGCCTCACTGCATAACACAGGAATGTCTTCATTGACATTCAAAGGTGATACTGGTAAACAGAACACCATATGGTGTAGCTAAGAGAAGCAAAATGGTAATCAATAGACAGAAAGCCAGTTGTAACATCAGTAAGTAACATCATCTCTTGCGAGGCAGCCCGTCTCCATATGAACAGTCAGTTGGTTCAACCCAGGATTGTTAATTGAGCAAACATTCCACATCACTTAGAACAGTACATATTTCACAATAAATGGTAGGTACTGTTTAATCGTTTGTCTTGCTTTCTTTAGCAGATTTTCAGTAGATTGTAGACGTTCTGTTTTGTCTACTCCTCACACGTCATGGGAAACCTCTAAACGACATCACTTTCATGCGTCACTCTGCCCGTTTCTAAAACTTTTCTTTGTGCGAGCCAAAAGCCAGAATTTGTTCGGAAAACGAATGTACATGTGTGAGAGACGCTATGAGCTATCAGCGGGTAATTAAATATGTGCATGTGGTCTGTGTTACAAAACACGCTTCGTTGTTTTCCACACGAGCTGAACTCGAAGCTGTAACCAAAAAGAAGTAAAATGTTCAATCAAAATGCGTTTTTCAGGCACAAGAAGCCTAAATAAACCGTCTTAGAAAGTATGTTCATCACGTTTTGCGTAAGGCTACTTGAGGGATGTCTGTGCTAATCGTCCTTAATTTTGAAATGACAAAGTAAAGAGAAGGTAGCTAGTCAAAACCACCCACCGCCAACTCTTGGACTACTATTTTACCAATGAATAGTGGGATTGATCGTCACGTTATAATGCTCCCATAAGGTACACGGCGAACATGTTCGACGATTAAATCGTTAATTGAGAATCTGATTAGAAAGTTATTTCACGAAAAACAGAATAATAATGATTATTATGATTTCACATAATGGTTTATGTTATGACCTTTTATTGACTCTTGTTCCCCACTATTACAACGGTAAGTCTACGAATTTACATGCTAAAATAAGGAGTTCGATTCCTGTCAGAAAACTCAGCAGATAGCCCGATGTGGCTTTGCGATAAGAAAACACCTACATCTTTAGTGATTTTTATTACCTGAAAATGGCGATTTATAAAACTTTGAAACACAGAAAAAAATATAATTGTGAAGAATTTTAGTTAAATATCAGAAATAAATATATAATTAAAATTTATTGTAATGGTATGAAATTTGGACTGATAAATAAAAGAAGAAAAAAAACTTTAGATTTATTCACTGCAGACCTGTTTTTTTACACTGCATACAACACTCGACTGGTTTGAGTTTTGTTTTGTTTTCAAATTTCGCGCAAAGCTACACGAAGGGTATCTGCGCTATCCATTCCTAATTTAGCAGTGTAAGACTATATGGAAGGCAGCTAATCGTTACCACCCTCCACCATCTCTTGGGCTACTGTTTTACCAATGAGATTGACTGTCACGTTATAACATCCCCTCGGCTGAAAGGGCGAACTTGTTTGGTATCACGGTAGTTTTCATGGTACATCAGGCACTCAGCGCAAAAATAATACTTAAGCCAGTCAACATAAGCTCTATTCTGATGAATGAAAACAAACTAGACATGAATATAGAGGTGAACTTACAAGTAGCTGCTATTGACTTTGGAATCTATTACAGAATCATTAGAATGAATATACGGTGAAGCCTCCTGGTCACTTTTGCCTGTGCTACAGTAAATTAATAATCTGCGGTTTATTATTATGTGACAAGATTAAGTGTATTAGTGTTGTATAACACAATTATAGAACCCATACACAAATTGCCCAGAAAGCTGTTGTTGTTGTTTTTTTGAATTTAGCACAAAGCTACACAATGGGCTATCTGTGCTCTGCCCACCACGGGTATCGAAACCCGGATTTTAGCATGTAAGTCCGCAGACATACCGCTGAGCCACTGGGGGGCACCCAGAAAGAAGTCATCTGTTTGAGAAGAGAAAAGATCGTGTTGTTGTTTTGGATTATCAATTGTTTTTCTTCTCAATGAGATGGTTATTCTATCGTTAAGAAAATTAAAAACATTAGAAGTTTGTGTGTTTGTAGCTGAGCTCAAAGCTACACAGTAGACTATTTGTGCATTGCCTACCACGGGTATCGAAACCTGAATTATAACGTTTTAAGTTCTCAGAATACCGCTGTGCCACTGGGAGGCAGTAACCAAGAATAATGATAATGTTTATGGTGGTTCCATAGTGCTAAATATGTAAGCAAATACGTTATTACAATATATGAGAAATTGCTTGTTGAGGACTGTGCAATTCATCTAAGAAAGTAACTCGGTGATTTTGCTATTAATCTGTCTATCTATTTGCAGGGCAAGATAATCAGTTGAGTTGAAAACAATAACCCATTATTACATAGACACAGATGATGCATGTTTGATTAAACAACTGCCATACATGCTTCCTTGCAGCACTAGAGATGTAGCCAATGTTGAGATATAGTGAATGTTAAAGGATGGGATTACACATCATTTAGAAAATGTTTGGTTGTCTCCATCAGTGACTGTTTGAAACAAAGAAGGTATGCCAAGTTTATATATTTAGCTGAGACTTGCGAATGCAGTATTAGATTAGAAAAACGTCAAAAACTGAGACTGGCCATGTCAGTTTGAATGATAAGATGGCCCAAGAGTGATTTTTATGTGGACTGAACGCAACAGAAAGACACAGATAGCAGCTTGTTTAATTTATTATAATTATCTACTTTTGTGATAGACACAAGATATATTATCTAATGGCAATAACAGATATCCAATTTCAACCATCAAAACAACTTACAATACAAAAAAGTACTGGCCTGTGCTTAATAATATGATCCAGGATAAGTATCCAAATCCGAAATCCAAAGTTCTAATATAGGCATTGAATTCAGTCCCACGGAGAAATTTTCGAAGTTTGAATGGGTAATTTCAAACAAAAGTTCACAGTCCAATTCCTATTGACTTTCGATATAATCCGTAATCCGACTGAATTGTAAAGATTGACGGAATAAAATTTTTCACCGCTTTAGTCGATCTAGCTCAATTCACAAATTCAGTTTAAACTTTCTCAAACAAAACAAACTTCTTGACCCGAGTAAAAGTGGATGCTTTACTTCTTGACCCGAGTAAAAGTGGATGCTTTACTTCTTGACCTGAGTAAAAGTGGATGATTTACCTCGCATCGCCGTCTGTTTATATACTATATCGCGTAACTTCCCAGAATTCCACAGTACAAACACCAGGCCAATACAAGTGATCAATCTATTTAGTTTTAAAAATTTCTAAATGAATTTTAATTAATACTAAAATGTTATTTTAAATTTCACCGATTTAAACCTCGAAACAATAATATAAATATAGAATTATAAATAATAAATCTGGGAATTCAAAGACGGCATTATATTTACATAACATATGCATGATATTTACATGACATTTACATAACACTCGACATGGTTGTCGTTTACATAACACTCTCGACAACATTTACATGATATTTACATAACAAGCTGAGACTTGCGAATGCAGTATTAGGTTAGAAAAACATCAAAAACTGAGACTGGCCATGTCAGTTTGAATGATAAGATGGCCCAAGAGTGATTTCAACAAAAGAGATGATTTGATGAATTCTGCATTATGCCGTTATAACTGTGTGGTGAGTCCACCATTTTAGAGAGGTTAAAATGGAATGAAGTGGAAGATGTGCCTCATCTATGTCAACAACACTTTAATATTTGGTCACGTGTTTAAGTTTGATGTTGAGAGCATGAAAATAGTATTCAGCAGATTAAACAGGCATGCTCGAAACTGAAACTAGAAATATCTATGTTTATGGGTATGGAAGTGGAATTTCTCGATCATACCGTGGGTAAAGATGTAAACTCCATGGATCCTGCTAAAATAGCATTAGTGTAAGTTCAGCCTCAACCCTGTGACCAAGCAAGAAATCTGTAATGTTCCCAGTTTTACACCATACTAGTAATAGTTTAACAACGATTTTTTTCAAGACTGCCACATCATTGCTGGCTCTCAATAAAGTAGAAACTGTTATAGTAAATAATGTAAGTATTTTAGTTCTTGTTTCAGTAAAAGCTACAGTAGCTACGTTGCTACATATTCATTGTAAAAGTGAACACCAACATCAGTAATAGTTAAATTGGAGCAGTATTATTGCTATTTGAGGACAGTTTAATTTGTAATATTGTGAACTAGTTGCACGATCATAGCTATATAATAGTAATACTGTATGACAAAGAAAGAACTGTTTACAATTTTAATTTTCGTAAAATACTATTGATATTACTTATGTGGTAAGACGTTTACAATTCACTTAGACCATGTATTGTTGAAGAGATGATACTATGTTTAATAACAGTATTGCGGGAGTAAGACATGTGGTACTACCTGAGCCTGTAATATAAATGGCAATGAATTGTCTCACCACACAGCGATATCCTCTTGGCTCTTTGAATATCCAGACTTTATACATTATGTGGAAGTTGAAATGATTTCTGCCACAGCAACAACTGGCCATATACTGATTACACTAGTGGATTAATGCAAAGATCTAACATGGACTATTTTTGCTGTGCCAAAAGGTAAAATCTCACCACCTCAAATTAAGGCATGTACAACAGATAAAAATAACTGGTATTTGTAAAGGCAGTTATAAATACAGGAAGGCGTGATGTGCCATTGTTACCGATATAGAGTTTTGGTGCTGAGAAATAAATTTATCCACACTTTCTAACCAGCAAAGATTACTGGGCATTAAGGTGTTACCTGCACTTGGACCAGTTGTCAACGATATTTCTACGGACTATATTCGAGTCGAGACATTCAGTTCTGGTTGCAATACTGTACAGTGTGTGCCAATTAGAGATAAAGCCATCCTAAATATGGTACACTACTGTAAATAAGAGACCTGGATATTGATGGTCGACTTTCAGAGATGGAAAGATGTTACCTGTTTATACTCTTGGCTATCAACGAATTTACAAAGTAAGCTAAGCCTCATTCATTTGTTAACACATCAGCATAGTCCATGTCTGATATGTTGGCACAACACTAAAAAACTTGGCTCACATCACATGAAGATCATACACATGGATCAGGAAGCAACCGTGAATACCAACCGTTCTGTTAGTTGTCTAATGTATTACGTATGGTAAAGACGTGCACTTTGTCATATCATCCTAGTGCTCACGTTCAAATGAGAAGTTATGCCCCCTGTATGGTCTTCCTCCAAGAGTGAATGTTGCACAATGCCCACAAGAATATGTGGAGTGGTTAAGGTCTGTATTAGTTGATGCATACGACTTTGCATCTCAACGATTAAGAAATACAATAATAAAATAGCAGAAGTACTACAATAAACCTGCTAAGAAGCATGTGTAGCAGCATAGAGATGTGCCAACAGCAAGTAAACAGCTTAGTTCTGGCTACATCTGACTTTACCTTGTGGTCTGACGCATCCGTCCAATGATGAAAAAGTTACAGCAATTAAGGGGAATACAAAAGTGCTTAGTTAATGTTGACTAGCTTCCAACAAACCTTTAGGGAATTGACATGACCATGAGTCAGAGGAAACGGTTGATAAGTCAGAAGAAGACTGAAGTGTTGTCCTTAACTGTCTTGCTTGTATGTCCTTTCAGAAGAAATCATAACTGGTACATGATGTGAATCATGTGTTATAGTATATTTCCCCTTCTACTTTATTTTGGCTATTTACATTGCATAGGTAAGCTGAACGTTCTCTGAGTAGTCGTATCCTATATCAACCTAACCTTCACTACATATATAGGAACAGACAGTGCTGTGAAGCTTACTTATTGTTTTCTTCACAACATGCTTACAGGTGTTCGTCAATTATGAGAGCTATATTATTCATGAAATAATCCCTATTTATTAAAATTGTGTTCGACTTTCACTGTCAACACCGATCGTTTTGAATGTTTTAACTGCAACAGAAATCACCAACAGCTCGCCAATCGCTGATTTTATTGATCAATGTGGAGTGGTTAACACAAAATATTGTGCAAATATTTTATTGTTAGATTCTGTACAATACCTTCAAAAGTCACAGTTGAAATCCCTTCAGCCATTAACCTCATAGACATCCACGATGCAGATCAAACAATTATCTTAACTGTTTAATACCAACAACATTATTTGAGAAATTATATGTAAGAAAAGAGAATAATTTATATTTTTTTTCAAAATAAAATGTGGCTTGTAGTTACATTATACTGTAGTTTTACAGCACATGTATTAAAAGCATAAAACTGGTATTTTACAAGAGTCTTCAATCTTGTGAAGAAAATTTTCTTCCTCCAAGTAAATTTTAAGCATATGCACTTCAGAAGTCTTGCAATATTTCACAGATAGTATGGACAGTAAGAGAAACAATAGCCTTTACGTCACTATTGTCTCGCTTAATCGGCTATTATAAATGTCGAAAAATTTCTCTTATTCCCATGGAGTCAATTTCGGCGCTTCGTCCAACCATTTAATCAAATATACAGACAATATTTCCTCTTCCTCTGACGCAGATGACCCGGCATGGCCAGGTGGTTACGGCGCTCGAATCGCAATCTGAGGGTCGCGGGTTCGAATCCTCGTTCCTTCAAACATATTCGCCTCAACCGTGGAGGCATTATAATGTTATGATCAATCCAAGTATTCGTTAGTAAAAGAGTAGCCCAAGAGCTAGCAGTGGGTGGTGATAAGTAGCTGCCTTCTTTCTAGTCTTACACTGCTAAATTAGGGACGGCTAGCACAGATAGCCCCCGTGTATCTTTGCGCGAAATTTGAAACGAAACAACACACTACAAAAACTGACGCAGCTACAGAAGGTTCGAAGTTTTTTCACCAGATCAGATGGTTACTTGACAGTACTCCTACTATCATCTGTAGTATAATTCTTTTCGCTGATTCGTTTGTCAGTCATGCTAGTGTTGTATAGCCTCATAAGAAGCACTTTTACGTGTCAATTGAACCACTAAGTCCCGTATTTTACCCGCATATCAAGTAGTAAGATACAGTTCACTAGATGCTACTACACGAATTATTTCTGCTCGAAACGTCGCCAGTAATAATAATAAACTTTTGTTATAAACACGTGTTTTAACGTTTTTGAACATTTTTTTATTATTTTTTTACGTCTTGCGGTATTTTCTACCGTGTATTTTCTCATCTGTTGACAAGCGAATTCATGCGCGTCAACTTAAGTGGATCACAATCACTCCGCGTAAGTAATTTTGGGTTCATTCTAGTACCTCCACGTCGGATAAATTCAATTTAAGAAAAACAAAAGTTATGTTAAACTATTCTTTAAAGTCAGCTGGTGGATAATATCGATAATTAATGAAAGGAAAGTATACTCGATTATCCAGTTGAAAGAAACAACGAAAACAGTGGGTCTTGAACACAGAAGTGAGAAACGAATGTTTGAAAATGCTTAATCCTGGATCACGATAATTTTAGAGGTAAAGTAGGACACAATAAAACTATGAGGTCAAACAACAGAGTTGCCGATATCAACCAAATCCAAACTACAACTGAATATAGCACATAGCCTTGATAAGGTTTTCTGTGTACGAACCTAAACCCTTAAAAAAACAAGTTATATATATATATATGATATGTGCTCTAGTTGAGAGAAATATGTAGTTCTTACACAATGACAATATTTCACACATTTTCTTCAAGCTCTTAAAACGATTTGATATATATCATTTCACGAGAAACAAAAATTATACCAGTAGAAAATATCTGACACGTTTTTATCTAATTCTTGAAAATTCTTAATGCACTATTTCTTGATTAGAGACACAAAGAAAGCTATACATTTCTCGTCTAGTTTTGAAGTTTTTAATATTTCTTGACTAGTATATATACTGAGAGAGAATGCATATTACATTTTTCATCTATTTCTTCAAGTTGGCCATATGGTTAGGGCAGTCGACTCGTAATCTAAGGGTCGCGGGCTCGAATCTCCGTCACACCAAATATTTTCGCCCTTTCAGCCGTGAGAGCATTATAATGTTCTTGTCAATCCCACTATTAGTTGGCAAGATAGTAGCCCAAGAGTTGGTGGTGGGTGATGATGACTAGCTACATTCCCTATAACCTTACACCGATAAATTATGGACTGCTAGTTCAGATAGCTCTCTTTTGTCTTTGCGCGAAATTGAAAAACAAACAATTCTTGGCTAGAATATATACTAATAGATATTGGCCAGAAGTATCACGTGAACGTAACTGCCAAAGTGCTGATCGACAACGACCGCTGTTTCATGAAGAATTCCCTACAGCAGCTGGCATGTTTTCGTTTGGTCTCTGAGCGTTACCAAGATGGATTTCAATGGGTCTGACTGACGAAAAAGTTCAAGCAACCAGTAGGGCTGTTTCACCGATCAAACGTTTAGGCTGTCAAATATTTATGTTATCGCACATTCCACGTCTACTTTAAACATAAGCGGCGTAACTTCCTAACACACAAATTGTTTGAAGATGTAAATAACAAAACCCATTCTGTCTATAATCCCCTTCTTTAAAAAATCTTAAATCGTATTTCCATAATATTTGGGGTAACTCTCCTAATCGCAGCTGAGAGAGATTACTCCCTGTAGTGATACACTCTACCAACAAATATTCTTAGAACCGTATCACCACCCCCCTCCGCTGGGAGTGAGTTGGTACATCTTAAAATTCCTTTCTTATTTTTTTATAACACAAATAAATCCAATCCGATTAGAATGTGTTTTATTTCTTCGTAACCGCAGCGTTTACAATAAATTAATATTTTTTTGTAATCATTTCTTCATTTTTACTTAACTTTTAATTTTTTACACATGTAAAGCCATTTTTACCGTACAAGTTACTTTTTTTCCGAGTCATTTTACAAGTAATTTATATTCAAAGTTCAACGAAATATCGGTAGTTTTATAGCTTACAGAACTTTGAACAAGTAAGTATTTATTCATAAACGAACATTGTTAACATAATCAGTAGACGTTTTCATAAAGTTAGGTGCCACTCGCTGGTACAGCGGTAAGTCTACGGATTTACACTGCTAAAATCAGAGGCTCGATTTCTCTCGGTGCACTCAGCAGATAGACTGGTATGGCTTTGTTATAAGAAAACACACCCACATATCAACTTAGATAACTTCCCTAGAATAAAAACATTGAATCCATATTTATAGAGTTTTGGAATATGATGTGAAACACGTTACTAGAAAATATTAAGACTGTATTTGAAAGTTTTGTATATTTGATGAAGAAAATAAAAGTTTACAGCTGCGCAACATGTATTTAAAAAAGTATTTTGGATTTCTGGTTTTTATATGTGCTGCCACCTGTTGAAAACTTCTCAAATTCGGAAATGTTTTGTTTTTATTTTTTCTTTTCCTCAGCGCGAAACTATTCAATAGACCAGTGGTTTTCAGATGTTTCAAGTTCGTGTCCCACTTTTTGGTTTATTTTATTGTTAGTTACAAACACAGACCTAATTTCAAAACCTAGTAACAAAAATTCAGATTTTTAACAGTTACTAATTAATGCGAAGGGTGTGATTGTTTTTTATAGCACGATTGAGGAATATGTGGTACTATTTTTATCAATCTGAAGGAGATTTGAAGAGAAGAAAATGCTGGTGAATATATTCAAGTAGAGTCTATAAGTGAAGAGAATAATACGTATATGTATGTGAAAATCTCAGATAAGGCTTATTACGAATTTTATGAGTTTTTATATTAAATGTGTTGTTTACCACAAACATTACCATCACGTATCGCATGCCATAATTTGAGATATTTGCATCAGACAAGATACTTTTTAAAAGAATGTTAAATGAGACGTTTAAATCTATCCTTGATAAATGTTATAGATGAAATGCGTTTTGACTTCACTCATTTAAAAATTATTGTCCGTAAAAGCAAAACTATGGCCTGATGAATAAAGTTCTCGAGTTGAAATACGTGGATCGCGAGTTCAAGTCCAATTACAGATCATGCTCACATTTTCAGTCGTTTGGACGTTCTAGTGTGATGGTTAATCCCATCTTTCGTTGGTAAGAGTAGCAGCCCAAAAGGTGGGGTAAGTGTTGTTGACTAGCTGCCTTCTTTCTTGTCTCTTATTTCAAACTTAGGGACGGCTAACACTGATGCCTTAAGTAGATTTGCGCGAAATTAAAAAATGCAACTTGGTTAACATCAAGTGGATGTTCTGTCAGTAATTTCGAGGCGATGCTTTCATTTTAATCGCACCCGTCAAGCTGTTATATAAAAGAAATTAAGATACTTGTGCAATATTTAAGATGGTACTTTTGTGTATAAACAAAGGAAGGTACAAGAACCATAACATCACTTACGGAACACTAGATTTAGAACTAAACTTTTATTTCATTTCACAATCAACACTCGTAATATTTGTTTATTTTTCGTTTATCACCGTCTGTGAACTGTTCCAATTTTACAGCGACTCCCAAATCATTGAGGGAAACTCCAGGTGCTTTTGGAGATAATGTTGGCTTGTTAAAATCCAGAGCAAAGGCCCAGGCGTGATAATGCATTATCGATTTGTAGTCGTAGGTTTCTTTCAGGTGATCAATTTCAAATAGTGTGTACTTGTTGAAGTTGTGCTTTTCATCTGAAGTTAGAAAACGGTTGTAATAACTCTTAAATAAAAGAATACTAATTCATTGGTCAACACATTTCAACAGAATATTAGAACACGAAACCGTAAATTTATCTGCAAATGTGGCATAATATTATTTATGAAAACAAATGTTCTGAGATATGTCATTAAGTCTTATTCTGATGTGATTAAAGTTTGGATTAAATGTCTTTTTGCTTTCCAGTAGCTCAACGGCAAGTCGAAAAATTGAGTTTCTGTACTTATGGTAGAGGCACAGTACAAATAGCCCATTGTGTAGCTTTGAGCTTATTTATAAACAGACGATAGTAATTGTTACAAATGTCTTTCATTTCAGAAAAAGGTGATATTTAATACCAAAAAAAGCATTAATAACAAGCTTAATAACAATAATAAGCTTAGTTTTATATCAATTATATTGAATTTTTGTACTACTGTGTGCCCGACGAATAAGAAAATAAAAACAACGCTATTAAATAATTACTTTTTTGAAGTTGAGAGTTGCTTCTTATAAACAAATTATATACTGAAGACTGCACGAGCTAAAAAGAAACCTGATTTTAGTATTCCTGAGCCTCCCTGTGGTTTAGCAGTAAGTACATGGGCTTATAGTGCTAAATATTATGTTTCGATACCCGCGGTAAACAGAGCAGAGAACCGATTTGCAGGTAACAATATATAAATTAGTATCCTCGATGCTCAGACTTGTGCAATAGTACCACAATAATGAAACATGTTTCTGTACCAACAGAAATATTAATCCTAAAATCGTGAGTTGTTTGTGCCAGAAAATTTCGTGAACTTAGGATTCGATTACTTACTTCTATAATCGCGATAAAACTCCCTATAAAACTATAAAACGCGATAAAGTTGTTTTAGTTTTGATGAAAAGTAATTCAAAAGTACAAAACTACTCCGATTTCACTTTGCTTTTACTGCAAGATTGGAAAAATGGTTATCAACTTATTTATGGCATTTGTGATACTATGATACTAGGCACTTAGTGGAAACAACAAAAATGTCCTTCAGCTATCTCTGATGGCTTTTTATTGGTTGAGATTTGATCAGTCACATCTATGTTTTGTCAGTCACTGGACGATCTAAGTGGTCATCATGAGAAGAATATAGTATTTCATTCTTATTACTCCTTGTACTTCCTAAGATTGCATGTCTTTCTTTTGAAAGGATTCTAACGTTTTTTTGGACAACCTCGCTTTCTCATCGATTGAAATTTAACTGAATCTCCAGATAACTTGCAACTGAGACCAGAGAACATGTTCCTTTTTGACATCCTCGAACTGTATGTTGAGTAAGTTAAAATTGTAAACAAGTTCTACGTTGAGTTAATTACATTCAAAAAGATAATATACTTCCACCAAAATCTTACCAACAACAGGAGGGGCAAGGATGAACTTATTTTCAAATGAAGTTTTCTTTGCGACAGGTGAACCAATGATAAGACAATTTTTATTATTTGAAAGATCTAATACCTTTTCATCATCAAAAATAATTTTTGTGCTTTTTTTCCACTTTACTATATATTGTGATAACAGAAAGAGCCACTATCTTCTGTACTTTCGACCCATAATTTTAGAGATAATATTTAAAAAATCATATTTTAAACCTTAAGTTAGGAAGGGTCACACAAGCAAAAAAAGAAAGCAATCAGTTACTTACGTGCACGAATATTATCCCAATGAATGTTGACGTAATCATCACGGTCCGCTCGAGACTGCTCGTGCCAAAACCCAATAGTATGCATCATCTCGTGCATGATAATTCCCTTGTTGATGCAAGCTGGTGTCTGCAAAGAGAATTCTTGCAGTCCTCCAACTTTACCCACGTGAGACCAGCAACTGTTCACCGAGCAATATTTTTTTGTTTATAATCTGAACTGGTTTGGTAAACTTGCTAAAACAGTCGTACTTCATTAACCAAGTAAATAATCTTCTTTAAAATAGAACAATATTTAAGATAGTCCAAATATTAGACTGTAACATACGTTGGTGTGAGGAGGATTCGAACCTGCGACCGTCAGATTACGAGTCGAGCGCCTTAGCCATCCGGCCATACTAAATAATTACTGTAACAGAAGGTATATATAGTAATTGTGACATCCTTCATAATTTAATCTCTCTCATTATAAAGGGACCTCCAGTGATTTAGCAGTAAGTCTGCAGGCTTACGACGCTAAAAATCGGGCATGAATACCGGTGGTGAAGTTTTGCGCTCAAAACCAACTAATAAATTATTTATCTAAAGTGCAACGAATTTACCGTTATACGATTATTTTAATATCTACGTTTGTTTCAGTTTGATACATGTTACGTATATTGTTGAATATGTATTGCGTAAGTAGCACCTGTTCTCTAAATTTATAGAAGATTCTTGGGAGTAAGAATCAACAATATTTGTTTTACAAAAACACTACTGAGATTTTGAGCACTGACTAAGCTTAGAGAATCTCACATGATTGGTATATAAAACCGACGCACTGAGAGACAATTATTATTCTTATTAGTTAGCTACAGTCAGTGTATTATGGGGATCGAAAGCTATAATTGTCATTAACGCCTATTAATCTGAAAAATAAAAAGAAATTACCAGGAAAGTTTTTGTATTTCAAACATTACAAACCATTCAACTTCAATTAACTAACTTCGGACAATAGTATTTCTTCGAGGACATTAACTATCTTTCTCGCTAAGAAGTGAGTTTGTAACCAATGTGAAGTCAGCGAAGAAAATACAGCTAGCTAACTCAAGCGACGTGTAACAATATCAACTCAGAATTCATTTGCTTGTCGAGAACTTGAATCTTCAAGAAAATATTCAGTTCTATACCGGATAGACGACTCAGTATTGTTCGTAAGTTTGTAAAACTTTTGTATATTAACCATCATTTGTAATACCTATTATAATAACCATTATTATAAATTGTATTTTTTTGTATATTAAACATATATTTGTGTTAATAAAGAAAAGTGTGTGTATCATGTTTTTTTGGCAAATATCATAAATTTGATACATATTAACATTTAATTAACCTCTAAATTAAAATTAAAATTTCCACTTATTTGAAATAGTAATACCTAACGTAGGTAACATAATAAATCGAAGACTCGTCCGAGATAAATTATTACACGTAACATAATAAATTTGGGGCGAAACCGGGATAACTTATTACACGTGACAATAAACAAGAAATATGTGTTTATTTGCATTCTTACTCCTCTAAGCCTATTGGACCAATCTCAACCAAAGTCTATATGTAAATACTAAAAAAATTATGAAGTGTTCTGAGGGAGTCAACTTAAACATAACCCTATTTATATTTTATAAAGCCTGTTCATTAATTACTCCTAGCTTGTTGAGACAATCTCAAACAATATTGGCAAGTTGACGCTTTAAACAATGTTGAATATACTAAAGAGATTCAAGGACAAAGTATGGAAGTTACTGAATTGTTTTTTCAAACAATCATGTTTATCTCACAATCAATGAGATGTAGAATGTTCAAGGTTGGAATCACTTCAAAATCTTCATTTGTTGGTAGATAGAAAGCTAAATGCAGACGTTGTGCCCCCCGTTGGAAGAGCGGTAAGTCTGAGGATTTACAATGCTAAATTTAATTCCTCTAGTTGGACACAGCAGACAGCTCGATGAGACTTTGCTATAAATCACGCACACGCAAATGTTGTTTATGAAGAAGTAATGTTGTAATTTTAACATTTTGAGATAAAGTTCATGTTCAAGTTACTAATCTGAAATATATGACTGCTGCTAAAGATATTGTTTGTTTGTTTTTTGGAATTTCGCACAACGTTACTCGAGGGTTATCTATGCTAGCCGTCCCTAATTTAGCAGTGTAAGACTAGAGGGAAGGCAGCTAGTCATCACCACCCACCGCCAACTCTTGAGCTACTCTTTTACCAACGAATAGTGGGATTGACCGTAACATTATAACGCCCCCACGGCTGAAAGGGCGAGCATGTTTGGTACGACGGGGATTCGAACTCGCGACCCTCAGACTACGAATCGAACGCCTTAACCCACTTGGCCATGCCGGTGTGTACAGATACTGCCTATAGTGCAAAACATTTCTCAGTTTAATACGGTACCCCAGTAGCACATCGGTATATTAGCGGATTTATAACCTTATAAACAGGGTTAAAGACCTGGAGTAGGCAAAGTAGCGATGGACCATTGTATACATTTCTGCTTCGCTTTAAACAAACAGAAAAGATATATAAGTTATTAGAATAACAATAAAAACATTAATAAATTTGTATAATTGAAGTAGCTTTCTTTCTCAGTGTATCACCCCGTCTGTGGACTCAGCAGAATATCTGATTGGCATTAAAAACAAATATATCAAAGGTGGTAAATGTCCTGAAGGATGAGGTTCTTATACCAAGAATGTTGTGCACATAGATACGTCTTGTAGTATATTATATATAATTGATGATTATCATACACAGAACTATATTTACTATTTCATAAAGTAATTCTTGATGAGATACATTTCATAAAGTGTTATTTTTTCTGTACTACTCAAATATCTTCAAATGATAGGTATAAATTTACGTACGAATTTATCTATTTATGTTTAGTGGTTATATACAAACAAAAATTTAAAAATGCTACCTGTTGAGCTACAATATGTTTTAGATTTAGTTTGTTGTTAAGAGAAAAGCCACATTGGATCATCTGCTGGCTCCAACAGTAGGAATCGAGCCGCGAATTTTAGTGGTATAAGTTCGTAAAGTTCGTAAACTTACCGCTGTCCCACCGGAAATCAAAATGTTTTCAAACATAATTATCACTTAAACGTATCTTTGAATGTTCAAACATACGACAATTAACTAGAGTACGACCTATAGGTTCTAGAAAGTAAGAGATTTAATCTCACTAGTCTGGATGAATCTGTATATATAAGATACAAGATATATCACATTAAATGGCATGGCCATGTGTGTTACGGCTTTCGACTCGTAATCCGAGGGTCGCGGGTTCGAATCTTCGTCGTACCAAATATGCTCGCTCTTTCAGCTACAGGGGCGTTATAATGTGACAGACAATCCCACTATTCGTTGGTAAAGAGTAGCCCAAGAGTTGGCGGTGGGTGGTGATGACTAGCTGCCTTTCCTCTAATCGTACACTGCTTAATTGGGGACGGCTAGCACAGATAACCCTTGAGTAGCTTTGCGCGAAATTCAAAAACAAACTCAATTTACAATTTCCAGATTGCCCAATCAGCAAAATTTTTAGGTCTGACTTATGATTCAAAATTAACTTGGATCAATCATGTCAACGAAATTAAAAATAAAATTTGGCGAAGAACCAACTATGTAAGGAGTCTAACTGGTAAAAACAGTGGAGCATCTACAGATAACATTTTGAAAATATACAAAACATATATTAGACCAGTAATAGACTATGCAGCTCCAGCATGGGTAACTGTAAGTAATAAAACAATCAAAACTAAACTACAAACAATCCAAAACACACTTTTCACAACTGCATACAGAGTCCCGAGATCAATATCATCTAAATTCATTCATAAATACTCGAACATACCAACAATATCAGATAGACTCCTAAATATTACAATTAGATACTTTAACAAAAATTGGATGAAAAATGATTTATTATGCGAACTAGACAGGTACTTCATACATGATGAAGAAAATCCTAAATATCTCTCCCCAATTAACATATATTTTAAATATAAAGAAAAATAAATTAAAGTAAAATATGTATGTATATAAACTTTAAATCTTATATTTATAGTTTACATATTTATGTATTCAAAAAAAAAATAAATAAATTGCCACCAGCTAACTTGACCTACTGTGAATAATAGACTATAAACGGACATTGCCCTGAGAAGGACCTAACATACAAACAGTTAGGGAAAATAAGTTCAGGAAGGAGGAAGAGGTCAAAGAGAACCTGACCCTCCAGGGCAAAATACCCAGATACCATTGATCCATCCATCTTATTATTGTCAATATTTACCTAACGCTATAAACATTCAAATCACCTCATATCAAAACGTTGTTGCTTGTACGTACCCAACACTAGAATGGATAAAGATATAATTCTCTTCATTACGTCGTTCCACGAATTTGATACACGTATGTTTTTGGTATTCTTCCATAGCTTGGAGGATAACTTCCCGTTGCGCAGATGCTGCGTTGAAAACATAATGATAACTGAATTGTACACTTATAGTACTAAATTCCTTGCTATGAACGAAAAATTGCACTAGCGAAAATTCTGTGTCAATATTATAACCAAGTAATTAATTATTCTAGGTTATTCACGGGCCATACTGTTCACAAGTTTATTGATAATTAGAATACAAATGTTTTTGCCAAAAGAAAACACATCGTGGCCAATGTTATTATGTGGAGTAGATGTTATTTACCATAAAAGAAATATCTAATTAACTAAACTATTAAATAAATAATAATAATAAATACAGATTTGATCTTGAAATAACAACTGTTTTAATATAAAATAACTATCTTTACTTACTAAACACCGAGTCAATTTTGTAATAGATAGTATTATGAGGCCATCTACTGCTTCTATCTAGAACTGCGTTGCGGTCCTAAGAAATATACATAAAACTGAGAATTTTATTATCAACCAAACTATATTTCAATTAACTATCAACTTTCTTTCACAAAAGTGAATGACTTTTGTTACTAGACACACAGAATATCAACAAATTGGTATTCAAATTGTCATTAACATTAAAATTATATTTAAAATAGTTAATATAAAAATACAAGATCGAACAGAATTTAGGAGAAAACAGACCAACAAAAACTTACGAAGTCTATCTGTCCAGGGACTAGTTTTATGTCTCCTTCAAACAACTCTGTAAAATAATTAAAATAGCTCATCAATCACACTCCCTCTTCTTACATGTAAATGTTTAAGACACTTCCCCAGTTTTCTTCCCTTTTCTAGGATATATGTATAAAAAATGCTACACTCAGCTACCTTCTTTATTTCGAAAATGTTTGAAACATGGTTCTCATGTTCCTTCAGAATTATTAATGCCCCACGCTCTCCCTACGAATGTACACATAAAGTAAAAGCTATGATGAGACGTGCAAATTTTTAAATTCACAATATTAACTGAGAATATCAAAATCATACATTTCTACTGTCCTGTTCACTGTTGTTACGTATCCTCATTAAGCATGTTTGCTGTTGTTATTTTTTTAATTTCGCGCAAAGCCACACGAGAGCCATTTGCAACAGTTGTCTCCAATTTAGCAGAAGCTAGTCATCACCACCCACCGCCAACTCTTGGGATACTAGGATTTATCGTCACAATTGAAAGGGAAAGCTATTTGGGGGGAGGGGATATTCCAACCTGCGACCCTCCAATTACGAATTGAACACCTCAACCACCTGGCCTAACTACTCTTAGAAGGAAAATACTAAAATACAAAACATGTCTTAAGCTGTTTTTAGTGTTATATACAATTACTAAAATTATAACGCTTGAAAAACAGTTTATCTCACAACTAAACAATTACCACCCTCCATTGGGCTCCAGAAGGTTTCATTCCATTCAGTTTTTGAGGTAAAAGTGAAACCAACCATTAACAAAAACACAACAAACAGCATTTTCGAAGGATTTTTTTAACAATATGATCTTGCATTCAGATACCGTATCCCTTTCTGAAAGAAAACTGCGAGTATAAAGGTGAACAGTTGTACACCATTGGGATTACACCATCTGGTGGAAATTATGATTAGTGTGACATGGATAAAATATGTAGAAAATGCGCTGAGAATGTCCTTGACAGAAAAAACAAAGAAAATGATGTTTGATGTACACAGAGGTACCGCAAAGACGAAAAATAAAGTTCGGGTAATTTAGTGAGCACACATAGCACTATTTACTAAAGCTAGTAACATGAATCAAAATTTTTGAGCAACATAAAAATAATTTGAAGAAACAGAAAGATATTATGATGAGAGTTATCTAAATACAAACGTCCAGTTGTTTTAAAGTACAGGTACGTCGGAAACGTTAAGATAAGAATGATTATGGTTTGGTTTTGAATTTCGCGTAAAGCTACACGAAGGCTAACCGTCCCTAATTTAGCTGTATAAGACTAGATAGAAAACAGTTAGTCATCACTGCCAACTCTTGGGCTGCACTTTTACCAACGAATAGTGAAATTGATCGCCACCTTTCAGTTATTTGACCATTTATAGATTTTGAACATTACAAACCATTTAACTTCAGCGATGGAAAAAACTCGGCGTGCTAGCTAGCGCTCTGCTTAGTGAATTGTACCTATGTATACTCAGAATTAATTCGTTCATCGTGAGTCCTTGATAAAATATCAAGGAAGTTCCAACCAAACAAAAAACTCAATAGTGTTTGTAAGTTTATGAAACGTTTGTACATAGATCTTTATTTCCAAAAACCGGTACTGTGAATTATTGTTATTTGTATATTAAAATATATTTGTGTATCAATCTTGCTGGCAAGTGTCGTATACTGGATACATATAGGGATTTATTTAACTTCTAAATGTATATTATCATTTTACTGAGTTTTAGTCCATTCAAGATTATATACGTTACGTAATATCAGTTTTCTATAATAGCCTTTAACACTAGCTGTAAGCTTTTAAAACATCACTTATTTGCTTATTTAACATTTCATGTGTACGATAGTACTATATATTAAGGCTGTATGTGGTTTAAAATGTACAGTGTTGTACATGTATATTTTTCCTGTTCAAGAATTCGGGAAAGACACATAAAGTTTATGAATTTGTCGAAATATAGAAGAACGAGCTATTAACATAATTGCTGTATTTAAATATTATTCAGTGAGGCTTGCAATTTGCTTTTAGTAGTTTTGTTAATTATTAATAATGTGTATATCATTACATTAAACAATTCTGAATAATTGATTTTAATAAGAAAAAACAGCATTGATGTATTCTATCCAATCTTTCGCTGTCATAGAAGTTTGGGAAAATATTTCTTTATTATTGGATGTTATTATTTTGGGTTATTTAGTAAAAAAGAAGGATAGTAAAAACGTTTTACTTCGACTACTGTTACTTTGTCGATTTACTTAATTAACGCTTACTGACAGGCGTAAATTCGCATTAGATGTTTAATACAACAATATCACAATATCCTGCTTTTTACCTTTACCTCTTTGTTGAAACATAAACTCAATATTTACAAACTTACATTGACTAACTTATTGTATTGTTTGTTTGTTTGTTTTGGAATTTCGCACAAAGCTACTCGAGGGCTATCTGTGCTAGCCGTCCCTAATTTAGCAGTGTAAGACTAGAGGGAAGGCAGCTAGTCATCACCACCCACCGCCAACTCTTGGGCTACTCTTTTACCAACGAATAGTGGGATTGACCGTAACATTATACGCCCCCACGGCTGGGAGGGCGAGCATGTTTTAGCGCGACTCGGGCGCGAACCCGCGACCCTCGGATTACGAGCGCACGCCTTAACGCGCTCGGCCATGCCAGGCCTAACTTATTGTAACACAATCTACCAAACCAACTATTTCAATAATCAATAAATTTCTCACAGGTCGATCTCTTATATTATCCACTAACTCGATTTTTACATGATTCAGTTCATTTCTTGAACTTTTAAAGAAGGCTCCAATCATTAAGCCCCCCAGTGGCACAGTGGTATGTCTGCGGACTTACACACTAAAAACCGGGTTTCGATACTCGTGGTGGGCAGAGCACAGATAGCCCATTGAGTAGCTTTGTGCTTAATTCTAAACAAACAAAAATCCAATCATTAAACCGTGCTCATCACGTGACATGAAATTTTCTGTAGCGAAAATATTACGAAAAAATTAAAAACACCTTCTCTCTGCATTGTAAAGTCTATAAACTATCTTATTTCACAAAGCAAAACAACAGTGCATTGATTTTAAACTTTCCATATTTTGATAATTGATAATTAACAAATTAGTGTTCATGAATATATATCATAATTATTAACTAAACAGGTGAAATAAAGTACAAACCAGAATTTATTTACTTTACACATTTGCTACCTCGAATCTGTTCAGTCACCCAATCTTTTTGATGGGTTTTTTTTTCCGTGGCATATGTTGCAAAAATGGGAGAACCTGTGATCTTTTATCTTCTGTCTCGTACATGAAAAGAGTGTTCAACGGATAGATGGCCTTAACGAATTAGTGGTGCTTCCATCTTTAGTGATGTAAAGGAAGTTAGCTCTAAAGGAATATCCCATGTTTTTGCATCTTTCAGGGTCATTCTATATCATTTATGATCTGTTGAAAAATGAACTTAATTTGATATCTTATGTTCACGTACCTTTTACTTGAGCATTGGACTGCAATTATCCTTCATCAGCTGTGGACGTCTCAACTCAGACGTTTTTGCTATTATTGCACTTTAGACTGGTGGCCCTCATTTTGTGCTTTCATCTTATGATAATGTTTTCTATGTTGTTGTTGTTTTCCATAATACGTATTTTGGGTGAAATATTCTTTGAAGTTAATCATTTGGCTTATTTTATTGTCAACACACTGAAAAAAAAGTGAATCATCGTTGGGTTGAACTGCTTTTCCTTCTGGATTTGATAACCCACATCATTATTTTTTTAAGTATAGCATAGAGCCCTTCCCAGCGTCTACTTTGACACTTGTCTTCTCTTTTGGCTATACAATACAATGATAAAATACAGTCTTATTACTAATTTCATCATAGTGGCTTTTCATTTTATCACTAGCTCCTTTTAGACTTTCTCAGGTTCAGGTAAAATCACATAATACATCAATGGTGTTCCTTAGTTTCACTGCATACTTTGTACAAACAAGACTGCTGTTTAATAATATTTTGACTTCCCTTCCAGAAATCAGTGATCATGGTGTGTTGGCTTTAGTGCATTGCTGTTTTATAATTCATTATTAAGTTCAGAAGATCTCGATTTCAAGGTCTCTAAGGCAAATTCATGATTTTATATCTCCACCATTTCTTAAGAAGAATGATAAGCTATTGTATAAGAGCAAAGAAGCTATGTTGAAGGGAGCCACACAAAATGATGGCAACTCTCCAATAAAATTCTGTACTCCAAAAACTAGCGCTGTTGCTGCTCATATTGTTTCCTTAATGAACACTTTTCTCACAGTACAGTTAATATGATTTACACTAATCTTTTGCAGATTTCCAGCATTTAATCCAACATAAGTATTTTTATATTCTCTCCAATATTTTCGAAACACCCGAGTATACAGTTTTGAAGTTTATGGAAGTGATGCAGTACTTCTAAATATAGTGACTACAGAAGTTGAACTTACTGTCCACTTGTATCTTTTCATTTTCAATATAACAAAAAGCCTTCTCGTAGGCCTGATGAATCCTACTGTATTCAGAACGTTCTTTATCTTTGGATGTATTGAACTACTGTCTGTCATGAGGGTCGTTCTACACCACTTGTGATACACTGAACAATCAACATAACCTAATATCCCATGTTTTTGCATCTTTCAGGGTCATTCTATACCATTTACGATCTGTTGAAAAATGGACTTAATTTGATATCTTATGTTCACGTACCTTTTACTTAAGCATTGGACTGCAATTATCCTTCATCAGCTGTGGACGTCTCAACTCACACGTTTTTGCTATTATTGCATTTTAGACTGGTGGCCCTCATCTTGTGCTTTCATCTTATGATAATGTTTACACTCTTTGGTAATAAAAAAACTTTCAGGATAATGTATCAGCATCTGGAGCTATTTCATTATCCATCCTTTTGGACTACAGAAATTCATCAGTCACTTAAATATCCTATGATCCTTCTAGATTGTAAATCAATATCTTGATGCTTGAGTGACACTTTGCAGTTCTTTAAGAGTTTCACATTATAGAAAAAAAAAAGATAAAATGATCTATTTTGGTAAAACGGCCATCCCTGTATATTACCAGTTATGAAATGCTACCACCTAACTGAATTATATGTAACTGGTTTTTATCTGACCCATGTCTAAACTCGCATAACGCGAATGGTCAAAACGTGGCTTCAGTTTTTCGTTTTTTATACAACTGTAATGTAGAAACTTTGAAGGCTTTTTCCATTTAAAAAAAAAATTATGTGGAAACAGTCTTTTGGTTAAAATGAGCAAAATTACTGTAGGTTTCTGTTAAAATTTAACCATTTGTATTGTTTTCCAGGAGTTTTATATTGTGGTCACAGAAACTGCTTGAAAATTTAGGACACGATGTGGGCAAATGTATAACTTAAGAGTATAATTATGATTGATTGATAATTAAGTTGCCAATTTTTGTCGGTCAGTTAGTCTGTTATTATTTGAACAATTATTTCAGTTCTGTCTTCATCGATCTAGTTTGTTAGAAAATGGGATAACTTTCTCAAGATTTTGATAACTGAAAATAAATCAATTTTTTGGGAATTTTATAACATTTTCTGATTTCTAGCTTCAGTAAGTCTTGCGTACAGTACATACTGATTTCGTGTTTTCTTATAGCATGGTCACATCGGACTATCTGCTGAGTCCACCGAAAGAAATCGAATCCCTGATTATAGCGTTGTAAATCCGTAGACTTATCGCTGTACTAGCGGCAGGGACATACGGAGTTAGTTTGTCTATAAAATAATAAAGATACACCAAGTGCCATAAGTATGAGAACGTTAGGTTAAATGAAAGTGCCCTATTAGCGTCTGCTGCGAATTATGTATGTCACTGGAAGATAGTTAATCTAGGTAGTAATAGCTGGAGAGAACTAAAACGTTTATGTTATTATTAAATGTACTGGACTTTGTAAAAATCTATATTAGAGCCCATACTTTGAAGAATCAACAGATGACAATAAACCAAGAATACCCTGAAGATAGGTCTAAAAGTCCAGGTAGACCCCAAGAACAACAAAAGCTAACCTGACCTTAAAAAGTAATAAGTAGTTGGATTTATAGATAAAAGTTCAGCTGAGAATATTCCACATGTCTCAGTTGAATTAAATAGTTCATCATTTAAACAAATCAATCCAAGAACTTAAAATTGATAATTATACACCTGTTGTGAAATACCTTTCTCATTTTTTTATATTGCAACGTTTTGTAACAAAAAATTGAGATTTGATATTACAAGAACATACATGATAGAGGTTTATATTCTATTTATAATCCCACAGAACTACTTTTATGAAAATTTGTAAAACAAATTTTAAAGGTTTTTTTCCAAAATCATGTGAAAAAAAAACATGGAAGGAGAAAACAGACTATATTCAAATTTTATAATGTTGAGCTAGCAGGTCCAGCATCACAGTTTTATCTTTATTAAATGTAAAATTAAAAAGTCTTAGAGAATTAACTTGCGAACAAACTAATGATAGATACATGGCTCATTTATAGACTAGCTCTGTATTTAAAATTCTGCAAGGTGAATTCTGTTTGATAATAAGTGCAAATGGCTATTTATGCTCCAACCACAGTGGGTTCAAAACTCAAATTTTAATGTTATAGGCCCCTAGAATTACCACCAAGCTATTTGGAAAATGGGGCTACACCAAACATCAAAATCTATACTTTCATTCACAAACACATTTTTATTGAAAAAAAAAAGTGGAGTCAAAACTGAAATACATTTTAACTGAATAATTATTTTCTCTCAGGTTTATTAGACAAAATGTAATTAGCATTTTACTATTTAGCTAATTATTTTTTGCCTGAAGTGAAAATGAAATCAGAATTAAACTAAGAGATATTGATACAAATGTTGGAAAGATATTTCTTGTATAATATTTTTTACTACACTTCTAATTAATCCCTGTCAAATAATTGTATTTCATTTTATAGTATGGATTGTTTTCTGTACGTATTCAACATCATTGGCCGATATGCAGTCCACATACTTCTTTTTGCATGTTGATCATGATTTCACTCTCACATCTGCCAAACAAACTATCATTGTATATTGTAAAACAACATGAATTTGGATTAATTACCTTCCTCAAACATTGTTCATTTCGTTCTTTAAAGTCTAGTATCCAAATCAGCTTTTAGGTTTGGTAATCTTTCCAAACAAGAAGTTTGAAGAGTTAAACATCCACTGATGCTACTTTCTTCAGGCTCCTACTGGAACAAAATTTTGCCTTTGATCTCATGCAGCCAACATGCTTGTTTTGGGGTATTTTTATTCTAAATGTCATCAGAGAATTATCACATTACTCTCGAGAATAGTATTACTGTAAGACTGTGTTCCAATGCAGAAATTTGCTTAGACTCCACATCAATCCAAGTTCATGGATTGCTTCTGTTTCTAAAACTGAAAGGTTCCTTTTGATTCTATACTTGATCCACAACAGATTACAAAATGTCTCAGTGCAACTTAAAAGTTAAAACTATATTCCTCCAAAACAAATTACAATAACCTAATCAATGAGTTTTGAAAGCTAAATACTTGGAAAGCAAATGTATAAATCATGAGTGACAAATGTAGTCTGTAATCATGTTTTAACTGTGCTGGTATTCTCATGTCTGCTGAAAGTTATATGTATCTAAGGAGAATTATTCACATTATCCACCTAAACTGTTAACATAGGTAGGATTGGTATTGTTCATTTATTGAGTGATTTTATGTTACAAAATTTGGCTTGTAGCTCTAAGATCCAATAGACTGCATGTTAGTCCAAGGTTGGTTATAAACCAATGTACTTCTATACAGTATACAAAATATCTGAAACATACACAACAAAACTCTTCTATAAAATCTGCTTTGTAAAGCATTGTTCAAAAAACAAGACTTTACATATTTATATAAACTATTCTTTTTGCTAAATTATTGATAAAAACTCTTAGTGAATTTAAACTGTTGTCTAGGTTATAGTATTGTTAAATGGAGAAACAGGTGCTGACTATATTTGGAGATGTACACAAAACATAAAATGGTCCCTCATCATTTTTCAGTTAAACAAGTTCTTATTTCTCTTGTTTTAACCATCATGATGGAATAATAAAAATGTAGGAAAGGGGCAGTTAAAAACAAATAAGGGAACTGTCAGCTAACAAATTAAAAACCATTCATTTTTTTCTCCCAGTAACATTTTTTTCACATGTTAATAAACATTTTCTGCATTGGATAAATACTGATGTTTTGAAAAATAATCTTAACAAAGGAATCCAATAATTCTTGTAAATGGTTAATGTTCACATCAAATGCTTTCTACTTTCACAAATTATGAAATCAACAGATATAAATTACACTAACATTATGATGAAACTTTTTTTCACATAGATACAAAAGAAAAAGTTGATAAAAGCAAATGCATAAAAAATTACACCAGAATTGGTTGTTTACATAATAAAAACAGAAATAATGTTGGTATTCTTTGAATGAGATTTTTATGAATATTAACCATAAAATTTACTATCTGCCACGTCCTCGCCCTCGACTCCCAAACACTTTGCCCCTTCCTCCTGACCCTCCCCTGGATTGAGAACCACCCCTTACAGAACCACCTCTTGCTGAAGATCCTGTACCTCCCACTCCTTTTCCTTTGGGAGGTGGGGATTTAGGTCGGAGTGCTTCAATTCTATCAGTGCATCCAGTAAGAAATTCATTAGGTCCTTTGTTGAAGTATGCATTGTAAGTTTCACTATTGAAATTACTATTTGTGAGCTCAGGTCCAATGGTCAACCAACCAGGGCGAATCGTTGTGTCTCGACCAAATATGTGAAGTCTGCGACGTCCAAGACAAAAATGTTCAATAATATGAAATATCTCTTCAGGTTTATCAAGGCTACCATATTCAGTTTCTTCAGATATTATTAGGTCAATATCTACATTGGCATGAATAAAGTCACCATCAGTGCTTCTTCGAACAGTGCCCTTGATACCCATCAAGCAATGTTCCTAAAAAGTAGTTAACAAAGAAATCAATCAGAACCTGACCAATTTTTATTAAAAAAATGTAGAAATACAGAGGTTTAGTATATTATATTAAAACAACTTTAAAGCCTCTCCATGTCATTCCAGTCAGTATTGCCTCATCCAGTCATGCTCTTTCTGATGATTGTGCATCTTGATGACAATCCTACACAACAGTTTCCACTGTAAGGTTGTCATGTCCAAAATGCATCAATCCTCTTTTCTCGCTTTCCATGACATATACAGTGTATGAAAATGATAATTTTCCAATACATATTTCAACACAGTTCCTGCATCTGGTAACCTGACTTCCTATGGAACAACATGTATACCACATTCATTCTTTAATTGCTTAATCTTTATCAATTTGAGGGATGTGAAATTTATGGACATCATCAATGTAAAACTGTTCTACATCCACTTAAGAAGACAGTTGAGGAATTTCAAACCTCAAGACATCATTTTGTAATGGTGAAACCTCCTTTAATGTAAAAACCTGTGTTAAACAACATTTAACTAACATTTATCATACAAAATTACTAAATAAACACTTAAGTATTTATAGTAAAGAACAGTTACAATATTTTTGAAATTTATGATTTTTTTTAAATTAAACTTCACATTTGATGTGCAAAGTCAATTTCCTGAAAAACAAGTATTCATTTGTTCTTTTGAAACTGCAAACTAATGTGGTCTAAATACCAACATTTAACAAATCTACATACTTATTTATCTTTCATAATACAAGCACCACCCCTTTTGCTTATTTAACACTTTAATTCTGTAATTCATCTAATCACTGTTACATTCTTGCCCAAGGAATGTAAGCAACATTCTTTAAAAGCTGGATCAATCTATATATTTTCTAATTACTTATCTTTTTCTTAATATTTTATTTCAGATACAGTGTAACTTGTTTTTCGGTCTGTTTTTGTTGTTGATAAAACATTACTTTGGTTTCATTAGATGCCCCCATCTACAAGTAAGTATTTCTATTTTTATCAACTAATAAATATGCCTAATAAGTTAACATGTGATAAAAACTATTGTTCAAATGTGTATAAAATGAGTTAAAACTCAACATGCTAAATATTAACACAATTGTTTAATGACTCAGGGATCACTAACAATTACTTAAAATATCAACACGTATCACAAAAAATTATAGCTGAAACAAATGTTAACAAAAAATTATCCCACACAGTTAATGACAGAAGTTTCATAGTAAGAAGTGAAAAAACTGTTATAATAAAGTACACCTATTATACTGCCCCAAAACATTACTCATATAGAACTTTCAATTCAAGCTGATTTGATAGGTATCTGTGTACATGTGAGAATTTATTTAAAGAATCTAAGTTTTAAGATAAGCATCTGGTCAACAGAAGCACACAGTCAGTTTCTAATAACTGTACACCACCAGAAAACTAATTACCCCAGCATCTTGAAACATAATTTATCAGAGGTAACTAATAATATCAACATATCTTTATAGCCAGCCAAGTTAGATTCTCTATAGAAGTAGCTTATAAGCTACAAATTATCTTAATAAAACAAAGTTTTGAGCTTAATTGCTGACACTTGATTATTTGCAAGTGTAATTGGCAATTTCTCATCTTCTAAAGACTTAACCTTAGTTAAAAGTTATCATAATTTGTGTTAGTTCCCAAAAACATGAACTATTAGTAATTTATATATTAAAAGTTCACCCAACCAAACTGACTATGTCATGATGATGTTATAGGATTTACCTAGTTATCTTTATCCAGTCAAAGACGTTATAAATTATTCTACTTGTCTTGATCCACTTTGAGCACTGTTATAAATTAATATAGTTGCACTGATCCTATTATTGTCCCGCTTCTATAATTTACTGATTAAGCCATAGCCCATCATAAACTATATTCCTAAGTCTGTTCCTGTCACAGTCTAATTTTAAGCTATTTTCCTCTGACCTACTCAATTATAGTATCATTTTAAATTATTCTAACATACAGTCACAGTCCCAATATAAGGTATTCAACTCACAATAATTCACTAACAACATTCCTATCAATTCATCCTTTCATTCATCAGTTTGATACTTCAATGCATGTTAAATGGAACTTAATTTGAGATATTTTAAAATGTCCAGAAAAACAAACTAAAGTGATTGCATGCTACTACAATATAGAAACATTTCCTGAGAAAATCACCTACTTATTAATTTTACCAGAATAGTATCAAATCTAATCTTTCTACCTTTGTTCTCTGAAATATTGCTCTGGGTTCAAGATTCTTTGAATGACTTGGGTTTTTAATATTCGTTTTAATCCAACAAATGTCTTCACATCTTCTAAACCCCCATTGTCGTAAACACTGAAAACAAAAAAACCTTAAATCAAACAACTATACATAAAAAGTAATGATCATCACTTCCAACAACCATTAGCAGGAATCCCTATACTGTGAGTAAATAATTTTGTAACCAACTGTTTTGGTTATTACAAGCATACCAATCATTTGATAAAATTTTTATTGTGAGGTTCATTACATTTACTGTTTATATAATTTCTTGTAAAAGAATCTGTAAAATATTCAGGTTAATCATTCTAGAAGAGAACTTAATTAATTTTTTTTATTAGAACAGATCCCTTTTATACCTTTCACTTTTATGAGCATCATACCTCTTATGGTATGAGTTATAATTTAAAAAACAATTTTTTTTTAATTTTTTGTCCTTTGCTAGTTAATTACATCCTGAAATGAAAAGTTTCTCACTATTTTGATATGAATTTAATACTAGGATGAAAAGAACTTTTTTAAAATTTCAAGACTGTAATTCCAGATCTCAATTGATAACAGTTTCCATGATGTATACACATGTAATCTATTTTGTTTCTTTTTGAAATTAACATATAGTATTTCATGTCATTTCCAAAACATTAATAATGACTTCTAAAATAAAACTAAGAAATATTGTGATCTCTCAGATAGGAATAATGCCACAGCACTAAAACCAATTAAGACTCTGTAGTTTGAATTGTAGCACTTCAAGCTCCTCCAATGAGATATTAGTACATGACAGGTGAGAAATACGTGTTGAGAAATAATTCAAAGTTTTCATATTTGATCAGTGACTCAATAAAGTGTCTGCTGTCATACCACAGGCTGAAAAGCAGTCCTGATTCATGATCTTCAGAAATACCTTATAGTTTTCTACACACTGAAATATCACTCAGACTTTAAAATTTTGATGCATACATGCTTCTTCAAAATGTACTACAAGCATTACTTTTGTCCATTTCTTTTTTCCACCAATATCAGAAATACATTACAGTTCTTTCTTCTTTTGGTATAATAGAATTAGGATAACTTTTGTAGCAACCTCCAAGTCTTTGTTGTAACATGGAAATTTTCTGTTCCGTGGCATTTCATACATTCTGGTGGCAGAGATTATTAAATGAATTAAAAGAATGATTTTTTCAGACTTGTTATCTACTACATTTTGTTGTTGTTATAATGTTTTGAAAGCTTCTGCTGACAGACTGTTTCTATATTTATTCTGTACCTGAATAATGTGGGTATGAACTACTGATATCAGTACTACCTTATACACAGACCCAAAGTTTACTACTAATCTAATACTCTACATTCTCACCATAACAGCATTCGATTCTCAGACACACCATGTACACATGTGGTTATAATTCTAGTGAAACGAAAAGAATAGAAACTACACAAAAGTCATACATAAATAGCCTTCAAATGAACAGAGACCATGCAGAAATTACATATACTTCTTTCCCATCTAATTCCAGCATTTTATATCAAATTTTATAACCATATGAATATTTTGCATTAAGAATCTGAATATATAAATCAATACATTTTCCATTGTACCTATATATATATAGGTACAATATATATATATATATATATATAAAGTTTCATTCCCATTAAGGCAAAACTAATATATGTGTGAGATTTTATATATATAATTGCCCATACTATTTTTATCACACTATTGAGAACTATTACTTTTATCATTGAAATTAATATTTTTCTAACATAATAATAACATGCCATATTTCTTCCCTAACTCTCTTAATAGGGGTTCAGTCAATTTAGCCTACCATGTGACCTCTGTACTTGTTTAGTATTTTTTAATTTTTTATATTTAATACTTATAACTTTCAATACAGTATAGATATATTCATAAAAGTATGCAGTCTTTCAGTTAATCATTCACATACAAATAATCAGTTTTCAGTGAAGTATTTTTAATAAAATAAAATAGAAATTTCTCCATGAATATACAATTTTTGAATAGTTTGTAGACAAAATTTTCATGTTAAAGTTAAAAATACTTTTCCTTTTCTCGAAAAGCTCACATTTCCTAAATGCATTTTACACATTTTCTTCAGTAAAACTTTATAGTTTATCTGTTATTTTCTCTACCCTATCTCAAAACAGAATCAGATAATTTGACAGACCTCGTACCCACTACAAAATAATCAAAATAAATCTAAATTACCTTTGTTTTTTCTTTCTAAAGTCACTTCAAACTAATATACAACATTTGTTTCTCTTAAATAGTTTTAAGTTAGTAACAGCATACGTCTAGTTACAATTAAATGTTACTTTATTATCCTTTGAATAATCCACACCATAATAAGTTGTAAATCACTCATGTGCACCTCATGTTTCGTTATCAAATTACATTACTTACACGCTGCTTGTGTGTGTGTGTGTGTGTGTGTGCTTCACAAAACATTTTTATTATTATTAATTTTACCTGATTTAATCTTAACCTAAAAAGTTCCTATTTTAATGTTTTAGTTATATTCATAATAATAAATAAACATAAACAACAGAATATAAAGTCCTTACCCAATCTTCTTTTCTCTTTTGCTGTTGTTGACACTTAACACTACCTTTTTATATATTAATGGTAGTAATGCTTTAAATTATATTTATGTACTAAATAATATAGACAAATAACATGAATAAAAGAGGGGTTAAATTTTCTCTAACTCTCTAAATTATTCTGGCTTTCTAAGTATTCAACAAGAGCCATTACAAATTCACTCAAACTAGATGCTAAGTTTCTCATTGGGATGTTGCTTTTACTATGAGTGAAACTAATGCTTATCTGTTAAGAATACAATATTGTATAATGATACATCATTCGATAAAAGAAAACCTTGACTTTCTACCAGTTATAAGTAATATCTAATTAAACATATGAGAGAACCATTAATAAATCGTGAAGAAAAGTTGCAACAGGTAGGCATGACAGGTGGGGGCCTGCTTTTTGATTTAATAGTTCTGTAACAAAACTAAATTAATGAACATAAAAATCATGGTTTGTCTGACAAATGATAATTTTATATTTTTATATAGTAATTTCCATATAATTCCACACTTCTTAGGGGTGGTGAATAAAGTGGGGAAGATGACCTACTAAAAGAAAATGTGTCCCATGTTTCACACTAGGGGAAAGTCAGGATTTTCCTAAATATTGCCTTGTAGAATTAAGAACTAAAACTTATATACTACTAAAATATGGATTATTAGCTCAGATTTTATGCTATTCTAATTGTTGTAAAATAAACAAAAATTAGTTTAATAAAACTCTGAATGTAAAACACTAAAACCTTGTGTCATGCACAATTAGGGATTCCAGTGGCAAAATGATTATTAAAAACATCTGTCTCCATATTCATTTCAACTATAACTGAGCCTTGCTAACAACTGTACTCATTGATAAGATTTCAAACAAAGATGTCACTAAAGTTCTTACCTAATCTTTTCTTTTTAGCTGTTGATGACTCTTAACTCTACTTGACGTAGAATAAGAAATGTAATTTTAAAAGTATAAATATTATAACTAGTATCGAACATCATGTAAATACTGTCTAGTTATTTTTCGAGAGAAATGGACCATTTATTTAAAATGTATAAGGGTGTTCAAAATTTTATTACTTCCCCTAAATAAAAAACCACAACAACAATGTACTCATAGCAATGCACATATACCTAGCACACCTCAAGATCCATCCCAGAGGGATAAAAGATACTCGTACCTGTCTTCCTAAGTCTAGACCATCTGAAGACCCACACCACAAGAAGATGAATGAACGAGGTGCTGCTACTTCTTCTATTTCAAGTTTTATGATCTATGGACAAGGAACTTGATTATGTTACATGATATAAAATCTGAAGACTGTTGAATTTTTTTCATGATAAAATTACTTCTTTCAAATAAAAATTTACATACACAGTAATTTTATAATTATTTTTAAAAACCTTTTACAGTTTTGAACATGAAAAGAAAAAAAAAGTTTTACACTTATGGCCAAATCAAGTTGAATCATAATAAACAGTAGCATCCATACCTCATCCCACGTCCAGAACTTTGAGTTAGAAACACCTTGAGATCTCTGGTATTCCTCAAGAGGGGGTTCAACAAGTATAACATCAAACTTACAGTTAAGTTCCCGCAGCTCAAATGTTTCCATGTCACACTTCAAGTACCTATACATGATGATAATTGTATACATTTAACCAAAGAAATGGTGTATAATTTACAACAATCCTTTATAACCAAAACCAATACAAAAGTTAAAAAAAATAAAATGATTCCTGCATTTCTAAATTAAATCTAAAGAAATGTCCTCATTTTTGTTCTTTTTTTTCTTTACAGACACAACTATATGGTTTGTCAAATTTACTTCATATGGGCTGAAGTATGAGAATTTTCTAAGTCAATATCATATTCCACAATCTAAAATATACAACCTAAAAACTTAAACTTTCTACAGTGGTAAAACATGACCTATTATTTAACACCGGTTATCATATTTACCATAGTAAAACAAAACAAAGTTAGTTATTTTTAATTAAACTTTATATTTGCTTACCTAGTACTTTCATTCAAATTCTGTAAAATTACTATCTGTCTTAAATAAAAAGAATAACTCTGAAGTCCTGTTTATATAATGGATTAAGACAAACATTTATATAAAACATTCATGCTGTGATTCCTAACATAACCAAAAAAGTAACTGTGAACTCACATTGGTGGTGTTGCTGTTTTACTAATCAAATTATCCTTCAAATGTATCAGTTCTTTTAATTTTGGATATTCTTCAAACCTATCTGCAAGACCTGTGGAAAGAAACAAAGAACATACAATAATCACAAATACATTTTCATGTAAATAACCACAATAAACTAATGAAAACAGAGCAAGTTCTTGAAAGACTGTCTCAAACTGACTTGTAAAGCAAGTTCCACACTTCTTGATATCTCACAAAAATAGATTTAATATCATGGTCAGATATTATCAGACTGATAAGAACAGAAACTACACTTCGATCTTATCCAAAAGCAAGCAGCAAATAAAAAAAAGATTTAATGCACTTATCTACAAATATTTTTACTACACAAGATCTTTAGAAAGTTTAATCCTACTGATTGAAAATAACAATACTGGTTACATTCACAGTAGTTCTTCACAAACATATTTTCAAGCAACTGAACAGTACATATTCACAGTAAATTTTTCCCTTTTTTTTTCACTGGAAACTGGCTTTTAATAATTCCAAATTATTCCCAAAATATCTACCTAAACTTGAAATCTTTCACAACAAACTCTACTGTGTGTAGTAAGTAAATGTTCTGTATCAAGAAAAACACAAGAAATAAAAGACGTAACAACAAACTAAAAAATATATATACACATATAACAAAGCAATCACAATCCATACTTAATACCTATAAAAAGATACACTTATAAATATTTATTTGTGTCCTTAATTACAAGTAAAAATTTCATGACATCCTTTTCTAAATTCAGTCACAGAGAAAAAGAGATATTACAAACAACATCACTAAAGTATAGGTTTGTTTATACTGACACACACACACCAACAGGCAGAAGAGTATAATTATTTTGTACATTTTGGTTCACATCCCAGTATTTTTTTTAACAGACATATTTCAGGGTTCCCACAATTTCAACAAAATAATCAAGAATAATTCCAAATTTTTCAGAATATTTTATGGAATTTCAAGAATTTGTTCACAATTTTTCTTAGAATTTATGTCTCAATAACATTTTATATTACCGTAAATCCTTGTGTATAAGCCGCCACCATGTATAGGCCGCATCCCAAACTTTGAAGGTTGTTTTTTTGGGTTACAGGTATACAGCGTATATAAGCCGCACCCGCCATGCCACACTAATTCTATCCATCCCCACATACGTTTTTCCATTCATTTAACACATTTAATTTAAACTAGTCACGTGCATCATTTGCCAAGTCACCTTCCAATTCCAAGGACTTCGATCCATACAACGATACAATTCTACCGGACGAATAGAATCAAGTGTTGGAGATGTCGCATGACAGTGACCACGACTAATGACCCCATTACGTGAGTACAAGTACTGAATATTTCCTAGTATCTTATTGTTGAATAAATTATTTTTAGCATTTGCACATTCTAAAAGGTACCTTAACCCCGGATGTAGTGAGAAGTTTACAGATATAATTTTTAGACTGCGTGTATAAGCTGCACCCCAAACTTTTGAACAAAATTTTAGGTTCACAGGTGCGGCTTATACACGAGGATTTACGGTATATTTAAAACTATAAAACATCCACCATGAATAATACAAGTGACTTGTCATACAGCTAAGACTTGATTAAATTTTTTTTTTCCATGACTAAAGTGTAAGTTTATAGGCAGAGACAGATGCATAAACAGGTTAAAACTGTTAATACCATTAAATTTTATATTTATAAATATAGGACAGATGTATCAACAGGAAATACTATAAATACAGTTGAATTAACAGGTACAAGAATCAGCACCAATTGGGGTATAATTGGAAACACGTATATATCAACAGAAATGATAACTGACAACACTAAAGGTTGAGTTTTTAAATAAACAAAAACAAGTCATATGTACAGAAAATAATGACAATGCATGTCTACATTTTTCTAAAAATATGAAGATGAACTGTGGAAAATTGTAAACACTTACCAACATCTCTAATAAAGTTTTGTGGTCGCTGACCAGTGTCAACAAAATGTTGGCAATAATCATTATGAGGATTAGCACTTTGTGTTCCCTGCAAGAGATGCATATATATTAACATTTTGTGTTCCCTGCAAGATATACATATATATTAATACTTTTCTTTCCCTACAAGATATACACATATATTATCACTTTTCTTTCCCTACAAGATATACACATATATTATCACTTTTCTTTCCCTTAAAGGTATGCTTATTAGCACTTAATGTACCCTGCAAGATATGCATATATTTGCACTTAATGTACCCTGCAAGATATGCATATATATTAGCACTTTATGTTCCCTGCAAGATATACACATATATTAACACTTTTTATTCCTTATATATATTTGTACACATATCTTATTTTTATTGGAAGAGATTATGGACGTGGTTTGTTCAAAGTCAATTCTTGTGTTGTCTTGCCCTTTTACATGATTTTATCATAGGTTACAAACATGTTTTCTCTGACAATTTTCATCTCTATAAAACAAAAATTGTACTATTTGGAAGAGTTTCAGCTAAATGGCATGGAGATTGGGGGAATACTTTGGAGATTTTAATAAGTTTCATCTGTTTAGAAAAGTCTTATGTTTCAAACTGCTATTTCATATCTTCATCAGGTTTGTGACGGATAGTCACTGAAAAATTAAAATAGTGGAGCAAAAATACTGAAAAGAAAGACAGTTAAAAGTTGAAGGAAAAAAGAATATAATTTGTTATTCAAGTAAAATGGAGGATATGGTTTCAACTTCAAGAGTTTTCACAAAGATATTACTTATAACTTGGGAAAATAGCAGATCTTGTTATCTGTTCATAAATAGTGTTATCCAACTGAAAAAATAAGAGATTTGGTGCAGAAGTTAACAAGTTTTGTAAAAGTTTAATTGTGAATCAGTAGTGTCTTTTACCTATTTTTTTTAAAGTATAGTCATAAGAACCACAAAACAAAGTCCATCAAAGAATCTTAAATGTTGTTTTACAGATAATTTACTATTTCTGCCAACATACTCATTATTTATTGCTAAGCCTTTCCAGACAAACAAAGAAATATCTGCTTCTCAAGAAGGGTTTTTTTCAGAAACTAACTTAGCTTATCAGGTTTGTTAAAAGTTTTACCCTGTATATGATTTATTCTCATGAATTCTACATCATATCACTAGACCTCATCTTCTATCTGGCTCAAAAAAAAAACAAAAAAAACTTCACCACCATCATTCCAAAAAGTCACTCTTTCCTTATCTGATAAAGAATCTTAATAGTTACAAAAACAAACTGTTGCTGCTTTAAATTCATCATAGAGCTTAAAATTTAACATTCAATTATAAAAAAAAAGGTAACAGTCTGCACTGTTTCATTAAACAAAGCCAACAGTCAAAATAATTCCATGACAAAATTGATGAATGTTTGTGAACTTGAAGAAATAACATTATATAAAACCATCAGATTGGCAGGAATTATGTTTCTACAACCAAATCATAAGCTAAACAATAAAGAAAACCTTACATTATTCACATAATCCTTTCAACACTTAACAGTATTTAATTAGCTGAGATTAATAAACAATTTATACCCCTATTCCTCTAATAGTATATATATATAAATAAAAAACAGAACCAAGGTTTCATCAAGAAATTTTGGTAATCTATCCCTTTGACCTCTATCTAAGGTAATTTGATTGATTCTGTAACAACCTGAATAAGACATTCTTCGTTTACAAATAAAAGTATCAAATTACCATAGTAAAGTGGTTTGTTTTTAGAAACTTTGATACTTCAACTGAGAAATTTCATCATGCTTCTTAAAAAAAAGTTTAATTCAGCAACTGGGACAACCATTATACAGAAGTAAACAAATAAAAGGGAGAGGTGCCTTGACAAAAACCTTCAACACTTCTACAGCACAAAACTCTTTTCTAAACAATTTAAATTGTCCTTTACTTCAAGTTACTATGCTAAAATTCTAGGATTTCACATTTCTCATCTCTCTCTTTTACACAACCAGTCTGTGTTTTACTATTCAATTCCTTCCGACCATTCTATGCCAACCTAATGAATGCTTGCACTAGCAGTTTAAAATACCTTTAAACTGCTTGCAGGTGGATGGAGCTTATTAAACCACAAACAAAAATCACACTATCCTTAGGTTATCTACTAAAATGTACAGTGCTATGAAAAAAAATTCACATGTAAAAATATTTGTATTTTTAAGGCATATTTTATTGTACAATATTTTATGATATTGTTAAAAAATACAATATTTTATTGAATTTATTTGTTACAAAAAAATACATTTGAAAATTGTCACAAAACATCTAAGATTAAAATAATAATGAATAACAGTTAAACACTTATAAATTTTCCATTTAACTTCAATCTATTCCGTGCATAAAAGAAAAAATGTGTCAAAATTCAGAAAATCTCTCTGAAAGAACTAATGTTTTCTAATGTGAAGAGTGAAAATTGTGAATTATTTTTTATTCCAGATATTTAGTGTAAATAAATACAGCTTGTAAATCTCCTGCTATTGTATAAAAAAGTTTTATACACACACACACAAAAGTTGATAGTGGATGAGTTTATGTGAAATTTAATTTTAATCTCAGATAAACTCATGGAAGAAAATCAGATGTAACATACTTGAAAAAAATATTCTGCTGTCAAGTAAAATAAAAGAAAATAAACATAACAAGAATACTTGTAAATAAACTATATAAAATCTTTACCTTCAAAAATGTACTGGAACCTGTATAAACTTCTTCCTCTGTAAAATCAAGATTTCTTTCCAATTCCTCCTGAAGCACAAAAATAGTGACATGTAAAGATGTATACCTTGGACACAGTTAAGACTAACCACTTTTCTATTTAGCTTACTACTAGATTTCTATTAAGGCTTTAATCAAATGACCTTCTACTGCACACACACACACACACACACACACACACACACACATATGCTACAACCAAATGGGAGCTCTACATCTAATCATTACCATCACACATGCTAATTTACTGGATCAAGTTACTAAAAACTGTTCAATTCTGAGACAAGGAATAGTTTTCAAATATTCAATAAAAGTGATTTTAAGAAAAATAATAAAAAAATTTAATTTTAATTTCTTTTTCTAAAACAAATCATAATTGCAAAGTGGAACTTTTTATGCAAATTATTAAACTATTCTCATTATAACATAATAAGTAAAACAAAATGGTAATTAACATTGCTTTACTGACAATAAATAACTGTAAACGTTGTTGACATTTCTTTGATCCACAACTATTATATGATGACTTTAATAATCAAGCTAAAACAAATGCATTATATATGCGATGCTAAGAAATCACAAAAGATGAAATATTAGGTAAATCTTGAAAAAAAGAAACCTGATACACCAAGCGTGCTTCTGAGACGTTAATTTTCAGGATATATATCAGGTACTCATGGTACACTGATGTCTGACAGATAAATCTAAAATAAGTGCAGAAAGCAGGTAAGAGACTACTTACTATACAAAGAATAACCCAAAATGGGACAAAAAAGAAGAGAGAAAAACTGAGTGAAAAATAAAAAATACTTTTTATTTACAATACTGTGTGTTGTTAAAACTAATTTACTGGCCAGCTTCTACTCTGTATAATTATTTTCTCGCTGTTGAGTACATAAGGGAATAAGAGCTTGATACCAGAGAAATGCACTGAAGGCTAAAGAGCCCGAAAACAAGAAAGAAGCAAGAAACCATCCCACTTTTGTAATCACACTGAAACCTGTGTGTGGTATTCCATAACCCTTAAACATACTTCAAACACCATTCTATATACAATTTTAACCATCCCAAGAACAAGTTACCTTCCTAGAAGTCTATACAGATACACGTACATTATCTTGAAACTTAAGAACTAAGTTTGCACAATGCAACTTTTATCTGGGTAAAAGGATTAATATATGTTTACGGCATTGTGTCATATGATCAAAACAGGTGCAATTAACTGCAGAGAAGCTCAAATAAACCTTAAAAAATATACAAACACACATGAATAAAGATATATTTCATTCCAATTAATGGAATTGCAAAATTAGCACATACATGAACTATGAGATATATATATATATTTATTTTTCATAAATTCCTACAAGGTTACTGATAACGCTGGGATATGCAAGTTCTGATGTCCCAAGGTTACGACTAGTAAAAGATGTACATTTTCTTTAATAAAAGACCTAGTTCTTTTCCCAACTTGTAGCAAGTAGTAGTTATTCAATAATGTTTATAGCTCCATACCAAAGTGTATGTTATACTTTCAAGTTAAAATAAAATAACACCTTAGACTACATTCACTTAGAACTTTCAGTTGTGGGTAAAATAATTATGCTTTAGCCACACAAGAAAATCTTAATCCACATCAACAAATGATAAGCAATAAAACTGTTTAATTGTACATAGTACAATAAACAGAAATGAATGAACTAAACCTGTGATATTTTGCAACACTGGTATAGTAAAACAAGCTGAATAATTAAAAATATAATTGGTGTTTCTTCTATAATCTGTAAGTATTTACTTTACACTGTTTTTCTTATATAAACTTCAAGTCTCTAGTTGTGTTTTCTATATAATGCTGTGTCTGCTGATAACTTGTCATGATCTTGAAAAACTGTGAATTCATGTTTCTAATAAAATTTCAATCAACTGTGCATGCTTTATTTTCAGAATCAATAACCATTTACAATTAAAGAGCAAATAAGCACCTAGAATTGTTTTGTTCATGTGATACTTTATCATCACATGCTTTAACACTTCCCTCACCAGTCAAGCAGAGTTTTTATACCACAATCTGTCAAATATTAAAGTCTAATCTGAAAACATCCAAACATTTAGACATATCTTTTTTAGACAATCTTTTGTTTGCTAACCGATTAACATATGAGCAAAATACACCATCCTAGAGTCTCCACACTAGCTAGCACTAACGCCTACCACCCACTGATAGTAAGTTCAATATATATCGATAAAGCCACATTCTCAGTATAATTAATTAACCAAATGTCAACCTTTTATACCTGTGGTATCACTTTTTTATGTTTAGCTTTCACCTGCCATATAGTAGGGAAGGTCAAGGCATTAAGACAGTTAAGAGTAGAATGAGCAGACAGCAACTCTTCGAAAGCTGCTCAGCTTACTGCACAATATCTACACAGCTGGTTCTAAATGGTTCCTGAATACCTCACATGAAGAGTCCCATACTTCTTGAACTTGGCTGTTAAGCTTGTGATGCACTGACAAATTTCAGTCACTTTACCACTTCAAATCACTTTTTTTGCAGCCTCAATGCTAAGTGTGGGAAATGCCTTGTTTTTAGCCAATAAAAATATCCAAAAACTTTCAGTTAAAAAAATGGATTAGGTAGTTTTTTTAACACAAATTCCTCCACTAGCTCAAGAACGGTCTGTTAAATTGATATATTTTTCCACTTCTTACTTTAGATAAATATCTGTTTTAAAAAACAAATCATCCCACCACTTTTATCACAACCTTATACACAAATTATTTACCTTTTTTTTTAAAAACCTCAACTTACATTCTAACTGCACAATTTCAACTTTGTGTATATTTCAAATGAGCATTCAAAATCACAACTCTATAGGAAGTAATTTAACACATACATAAAAATAGAAGTATTCATTAATATTTATGGAAAATCTTCACTGTGGGGATTCAAAAAACATAAATTGTTGTTGTCAAACACTTGTTAATTTGTACTTTATCAGTAATAAACAAACATATCAAAAAGTTCATTACGGGTAGTTTATTTAGTCAGCTACTAACAAAACCCATAAATATGATTCTAACGTTTTTTTCTCTTCTGAATAACGAAACTAAACAGCAAAGTTCTTCACAAATATGTTTAATGAGTGAATTGAGTATCAATGTTCATAAATTATCTTAACTGATATTTTTATCCTGTCATTTGTAAATCTACTTACTTTAAATTGGTACTCTTATATAATATAACTTTAAAAGTCTATTGATGTCTTCTAAGTAACACTCTCACTGCTAACATTGGTTTGGTTTGAATTTTGTGCAAAGCTACACGAGGGCTATCTGCACTAACTGTCCCTAATTTAGCAATGTAAGACTAGAGAAAAGGCAGTTAGTCATCACTACCCACTGCCAACTCTTGAGATACTTTTTTACCAATGAATAGTGGGATTGACCATCACATTAAAATGGCCACCTGACTGAAAGGGGGAGCATGTTTTGTTCAACCAGTATTCGAATCCACAACCCTTGGATTACGAGTCGAACACGTCTTAACACACTTGGCCATGCCATGCCAACACCTTAAGAGGAGCCAGCAGGTTTCACCCAGTATCATAACATTGTTATCCCCAGCTATGTAGTGCCATATATTTAAAGACTAATGACTGAGATTGAGAAAATGCTGTCTAAATATAATTTCTATTTTTTTTTCTGCATAGTGGGATTGATCATCATATTATAACACTCCCATGGCTGAAAGGGCAACCATGTTTGGTGTAACGGGGATTTGAACCTGCAATCCTTGGATTACGAGTCGAGTACCTTAACCATCTGGCCGTGGCATGCCCAGCTGCTAACATACCTGAATAATGATACTAATAATATAAAAATGTGTATTCAAGTGAACCAAGTTCAAAGTAATCATGCTGGCAAAGATTTAGGCCTGTATACTAATCAAAGCTTTGCCATCATGAGGAATAGTGTGAAAATTAGTTTATCAAAAAAATGAAAATATTTCGCTTGTGGCAATCTGGTAAGCAAGTACCAAAAACATAGTTAGATGAGCAACACTAACTTGTTTGAAAAATGATAATTTCATATTTACCATCATGCTGTAGCTGTGTTATCTTAGAAGTTATAATTTAAGTTCTGAATTTGAGTTGAGTACTTTTGCTCATAAACATGAGTTTTAAAGGCTTATTAAAACTCTTACATTCAAGGAAAATTAAAGTTCAACACACAGTGAAGGGTAATAAAAGTAAAGTGTTGACCACATATTTAAACATATGCTTTCTATAACAAGAATGTAAAAAAAGACTGTTCCTACATGTTAAAATAACGATAAGAAAGTTATGGTTATCAGAAACATGATTTAAGATAGCTAACTTAGTACACACCCATCCTTCTATCTTGTTTATGTTTATACAATTTAGAACCACACACCAAAATACTCAGATACTGAATCAAGACTTTCTTTTGAATGTTTACAGCCTTTAGTGATTTTTGTCCATTTCCTAAAGATGATGGGCTTATGAAGTGACAAGGACTTAAATAAAAGTTTCATTTAATGGATTCTTGCTGCTTGGGCATACTATTTCATCCTCCCTTCAGTTTTAATAGACTGAGCTTTAAGGTACTCTGGTAATCAATTTGAAAAATTAAAAAAATATGTTACCAAATACTTTTAGTCATGTCATAGTTTTAATAATTTAGAAACACTAATAAAAAATTCCTTGCATAAAACATCCAAAACAATTTAAATTATACTCTAACACTAATCACTTACATAAAAGTTGAAAATTAAATGTTACAATTAAAATTTTTAATGTCACTTACAATTATCATCCCACAAGTCTTTCTACAATAATCTATAAAACAAATATTTTGTTCATTCAAGCTCATAACAGATTTACTATTTATGTTTGACTGAAAAAGGTTACAACCTAACTGTCTACTTCTGTAAAGTTCAAATTCTTAATAATGATGTTTACTTTCAAAATAAATAAAATCAAATACTTCAATGTCACAAAACATTTCTATAAAATAATTAAAAAGGACATATTCTTGATGATGAGAAACCCCTTAAAATAAAAATGTATCTCAAAATGCCTGGTATGGGTATTAACACTTTTACTGATAAGCAAAGAACAATGTTTCGAACTTCCTAGGTGAGGTTCAGGTTAACAAAGATTGTTAGCCTGCTGTTCTGAGATACATAAAAAGCACTTACTTCATAATCAACTTCATCATCAGTTTTCTGTTTCTTTCCTGAATCGGTTTCTTTTTCTTGTTCTTCATATTCTTTACTCGCAAAGGAACTAAAATAAAAAATCTGGTGGATAAAATGTTCTCACTCCTGCAACAAACAACACATAGAATACATTGAAAAATATCAAACAACATTCTGTAAAACAGAGCAATTTAGTTATGTCTAATATAAAACATTCCTAAACATGTTTTCACTTTCGTGAAATAAATATTTTCTTAATAATAAGCATTAGTAACTAAATACATGCAAATAAAAATGTATTGTTTCAAGTATTTATCACATAAGAATTTTATCTATAAATTTTAAACTTAAATTACAAGACAATCAGAAAACCTGTGAAACAGTTACAACAGGCTTCAAACTATATTAAAGTTATTTTAACAGGCCCCCTCACAAGACAGCAGATGTTTGTACTAAAGAAACACACAAAAAGTAAATTTTTTTGTTTTTTTCAATTTTAACTGAAATTGTTTGGACATTTTCCTAGGTTAAAAAAAAGGCATCTCTTACACTCTTTTAGCACTGAGGCTGCAAAATTTGATTTGAAGTGATAAGGTGACAAAAATCTGTCAGCTCATTAGCACAAGCATGGAATTCTCCAAATGACACACATCAGTATGTTGAAACTGTTTTGAACCATCTTGGCAGATATTGTTCAGCAAACCCAGTACAATATTATGCCTTCTAAGTGTTCCTTTTTCCTCATCTTACTGTTAACCATCAGGATGCTTTGACTTTCCCTACTGAATATTAACACTAACTTATATGGAGACTTGAGAATGCTGTATTTCATTTTACAATGTGTATCAATTAACAAACAAAAATTTTTCTCAAAAAGATAAATCCAAAACTATCCTCCTTGGGAGTTTCTGGATTAAACTTATTTTTAGTATTCAATAAATTGTACCATAAAGACACCCCTTGGTTTCTGAAAAGCATGTTAAAATTATACTACAAAATGATCAATGGTTTTTCACAATATATAAACCAGAAGACATTAGAAATACTATATCCTTCCTACTTACCTGAGAATGCAATATGACAGAAAGCAAATCAGGCCAGTGAGGATACTTTTTCCTCTCCAGACTTTGGTTCTTGAAAAACTGTTACATTAAAACTTTCAAATACTAAACTGCAAATCCATTTCTCACAATTGATTTAAATCCTTTGTTATCATTATGCACTTACAAAAAATAAAAATATATAACATGGCCTAATACGAAATTATTTTATGGCATTATCACAATCACAAAGTCAAATGGAACCTACTGTTATTTTATTGTAAGACCAATTTAAAAGAATTGCACATAAAGAACTGTTATAATGAAACACATTTTTTTCACTCCAAACTTTATTTTGAAACAAATACCTTACTTTAGTTGTTTATCATTCTGAAAACTTCTGTCCTCTTGATTTCCAAGTACAACACTGAGATTGTCCACACTTCCTGCCCCAAGCTTGAATAAACAAATACAAAAAAGGTTTCATTGTAAATTCAATAGTATATCTTTACGTAAAATACTGTAACATAATTATACATTATTCTATTTGATGTGCATCAAGAATGTCTTTTCATGCAAAACAGCAAAAAAACAACTGTGAAGTGAAATTACTTTATGTTCACAAAAAACATAAATTTGAAAAATAGAGCACACCAATTTCAACTAGTATAGTCCTGAAGGCAGTACAAAAACAGCTGTGAGGCCAACATCAAACAATCTCATTATAAAACTGATACAGTGTGAAGGTGTAGGTTTCAAAATAGTCAATATGTTTCACACAGTTTTTCACGTGTAGAGGGACTGATGAACGTTGAGAAAACTCACTGATTAAAACATACTCAGTGTTATTAATTCAAATTGCTTTCTTTGATGTCTCAATCCAAGCTATATGTATACAAAAGACAAACATCTGGGTGTCTGTCTGTTGTGTAACTACTCCTAGGTCTCTGAGCCAATCTCAACCAAACTTTGCAGGATGATACTTTGGAACAAGTGGCACATTAAATGGGGTGCAGTGGGAGGTTCCTGCCTTGTCCACTCCACTTTTGCTGTTATTAAGCATTTATTATATCTGATGTAAGTCAATGTTACTCACATTCACAGATGGTCTCACACACACACAAAAACTATTTTCTATAATACAACATACACAAGGTTTGTGTGTTTGGGAGTGAGGAACACAAACATTATATATCCAAGTGTGTGTTTTAGCACTCTGAAAGAAAAAATGGATTGGAAAAAATGGCTGCCACTATTGCAATAATACATAAAATCAGTTAAAACTGTTACTCCAACAGTCACCATAAAGTTGATATGAAGAGCCGTTTGAGTTATACCCACTTCCTGTTTTGACCTATGACTTTTCAACTTCATCCCATAAGACACTTGTATGCCTGATTATCATGTTTAATTAATCATGTGAAACACTGTAGAAGGATATCAAGGACTGGATGTTGAAAGTGGATAATAGAAAGCATCCCTATCTCTTCCTGCAAAGTTGCCCTGACTGTTGCAGTGTATATCATGTTTTTAGGTACATACATACTGAGTTATTAAAACTTATACAAAATGATAAGTTAATAATAATTAATATTAAAATAATATTTGATGTTATAAAATTTTCTTTAAGTTCATAACATGTAAAAAGGACTGGTACCTCAATTTGTAGAAAATAAATGAAATCTTTGATTTGATTCATAAAGTTTGTCATTTTATACATATAAATTCTGTGCTGGGTAATATTAATATAAAAATATAATATATATTTCTTCTCTTAACCCTTAAACTGAGGTCATCATCAATTGATGTTGCTACCTACAACATTCCCACTGTTTAAGGGTTAAAAAATGCACAACTTTTTCATCAAGTTAAACCTCACATCTAATCTGCACACTAACAGTAACTTAATTTTTGTAATTAAAACTCAATAATTAAATATTAGGAATCACTTTTTCTACTGTATAATATGGCCATGCTAGGTTTGTTTGTTTATTGAATTAGAAACAGTTTGATTTCAAAAAACTTGAATAATATTTTAGTGCCTCAAACATAACTTCATTATAGAGAGGCCTTGTTATAATTACATAAACTACACCACCAAAAGTCTAATACTAACAGTGACTGTTAAAATATAATGTGGAACAAAACTAAAGTTTTTTTAAATACAACTATGCAAGTTTACAGCCATACCACATTGATGTGATAACTCTCATTACAACATGAATATTAACCATATTTTACTGTTTCTAAGTAATAAGCTCTGCTAATGAAATGACAGTTTGGGATCAGGGATGCACCAAAAGTTAATTCAAGGGCAAAAATAAATTGTCCATTAGAACCATAAAATTAGAAAGAAGGGAGATCATTTCATAGTTGATGACTAGGTTAACCAAATGATGAAGTTAAAATAGTGAGGTTAGGGAAACTGCCCACATTGTTGATGTTGACTCAAGTGACTCACAATCATATGGTGCTAAAAATAGCCAAATTGGTCAATGCAAATAAAACAAGTTAAAAAAAAATGTCCATAAATTTGCCTATAACAAAGTTGAAATGGTACAGAACTATGAAACTGAGTCTTCTGGCACACCAACTAGATCAAATTGAATGTGAAAATCAGATACTATTATAACAGCCTTCAACTACCCAGTATGCTTGAAAACTAAATCCTATAATTTATTTTACAGTCTGGTAACCTATATTTTTATTCTGATTATAACTGAAAAGACACATTAAAATATTATTTGATTTTTTTTAATTTCACACAAACCTACTTCAGGGCTATCTGTCCTAGCTGCCCCTAATTTAGTAGTGTAAGACTAGAAGGAAGGCAGCTAGTCATCACCACCCACTGCCAACTCTTGGGCTACTCTTTTATCAATGAATAGTGGAATTGACCACCACATTATGATGCCCCCATGGCCAAAAGGGTGAACATGTTTGGTGTGACGTGGATTTGAACTTGCAACTCTCAAATTTCAAGTCAAATGCCTTAACCAACATGGCCATGATCAAAATATATTAATAAGGCTGTTCTCAAAGAGAAAATTGTCATTATTTTTTTACTGTTAAATTTCCTTATTAACTTTTTTCCTCTTTCATTTTCTCTTGTGGTAATATTACCATTAATACAACTTAAGTTATATCGATTATTTACAAGAAACATCAGGGCACTTATTTTAGCAAAAAGTCAGTGACATGGGTGTACCAGCTTTAAAACAAACAATTTAATTCAGTAAACTTATTTGAAACATTTAAGGATATAGAACTGTAGCAGGACAGTCATTTGAAGCCATTATAACTTACTAAGTCTTGGGAAACAGTAGCTTAAAACCTGGATTTAAAATTAGATTGAGGGACGGGTATCCAAAGACCACGGTTATATGATGAGGAGCAAAATTAATCATTCGTAAAAACTAACCATGATTATCACTTCACTGCTATTGCTGTAATGTCATATCACTTTACAGCATTATTGTCTTGTTTACCAAGTTATTATGAATAGCATATTTACACACTGATCACACTTCATTTATATACAAGTTATAAGTTAGTAATTAATAGTCGCAGTTTGACTAGGAATAATAATAAAAACTCTTTTAGTCTCTAACTTCTATAATAGTGTAACTTATGTTACTTTGTTAAATTAGGATACCTGTTGTGCTAATAGAAGCCTCCTTTTCTGAGACCTCTCTTTAAGCACCTTTAACATTTTTGTTAAACAACCAAATCTGTATCGTAAATATTTATATATATAAAAAGAGTATATTACAATAACTACAAAATATCACCCTACAACACCATGCCCTATGCCTATATTAACTTTCAGTAAGTTGTTTAACAAACACCAACTTCGAGGACGATTTCTAGTGCCCTCTATATTATGTTCAGACATTAAATTTGTTTTAAGCACTATGCTACAATATTATCATAACATTGTTTTCTTGAAAGGTCTTTTAAATTTTCGTTAAAAGAAATCAAAATCAACTCAACACAATCAACAGCAAATTAATTTATTTCTTATTTATCATTTCTACAAGCTTAAACACTTGGGAATTTGTAGGCCAAATTTATAGATGTTACAAAAATACAACGGTAGCCAAGGGAATCAACTAATGGCTTAATTCTTGACAATCCTGGGCAAGAAATCACTACATGAACTACAATTGCGACAGAAAGTGTTCGTACCCCTGCATCCCGAGTGGTTTTTTGCTCATAACTTAAAAAGTATCACGAGTAGGTTAATAGAAGTATGGTATATTATGAATATTATACTAACACACACCTACATAAATGTTTATGTAAATTAAACAACAAATAAACTGTTTATAAACAAATAACCAAAAATAGGAGGATCAGAAAGTGTTCGCACATTTCAGAACGTGTGAAAGAACTGATATCCCCGTAAAAATTTTGTTTAGTTTGACGAATAAACTACATTATACCACTCCAGAACTAGACACTGGGTTTATAATTATTTAAATTTAGTCAACAAAAAATTTACTTCCGGCAATTTAGCGCCGTCTCCGTCATTATCTGCTTGGTCATCATGGCGAACAGGAAACAACTGTCCAGTGATTTAAAAAACCAAATTATTGCAAAATACAAGTCTCATGTGTCTCTTTCTTGTATTGCTACAAACTTAATGTGCCGAAATCTACTATTCAAAGCATAATTGTCGAGTTTAAGCTTACAGAATTAACTGCTAACCTCCCTCGTTCCGAACGCCCCACAAAAATTCCAGAGAGAAACAAGAGGAAGGTTCTCAGAGAAGTTAGTACGAACCCTCGTTGAATACGTAATGACATAGAGAAAGTGGTAAGAGAAACTGGGGTTGAAGTAAGCACCTCTACAGTTATGAACATGTTACGTTCTTCTGGGTTCAAAGCAAGCCGTGCTCGTAGAACTCCATATTTAAAACCTGTTCATTTAGAAAAACGATTGAGATATGCAAGAAAGCATGTAGATAAACTCTTTACCTATTAGAAGAGTATTCTTTGGTCAAACGAGATTAAAATCAACCTTTTCGGCTACAATGATGTTCGCAATATTTTCCACAAGAAGGAGAAACGAAAATTTCCAAAGAACACCGTACCTAGAGTTAAACACGGAAGTGTATCGATAATGCTATAGCTCTTCAGTTCTTCTGGTGTAGGCAGCCTTTACCGCATCAACGGAATCATGAAATAAGAAGAATACGTTGATATATTAGGCATTTGTATGAAGAATGATGCTCAAAACTTGCGGTTTGGGCGTCGTTGGATCTTCCAGCACGACAATGACCCTAATCACACATCGAAATATGTGCAATCACGGTTGCAGAGGAGCCATATAAGCGTTCTGGAGTGACCATTGCAGTCACCCGATCTCAACCCAATTGAAAACGTTTGGCATGAGTTGAAGACCAGGGTTCATCAGCGTCATCCGAAAAACTTGCAAGAGTTGGAGGTCTTCTGTAAAAACAGAAGGAAGAAAATACCAGTCGAGTACTGTCAAACGATCAAGGAGGGTTATGAGGAGTGATTGTGCTTTGTAATTCACCTGAAAGGCTGCACAAATGACCATTAAAGTAGACGCACAAACACTTTCTGCCGCTCCTATGTTTGGTTATTTGTTTATAAAGTTAATTTGTTGTTCAATTTATTTAAAAAAATTATGCAGATGTATGTTAGTATAATATTTATAATATACTTTACTTTCATTATCCTAATCGTGATACGTTTTAAGTTATAAGGAAATAACTACTCATGACGCAGAGGTACGAACACTTTCTGTCGTTACTGTATGACAGTATTTGCAGTTTTTGATATAAAATAAAGCAAAACTAGAATGTACTAAATTTGCACCAATATCAATATGAAAGCGTTATTATATCTTTAAACATTAAATTAAGCTTTAAAGATATTATGATGGCTGTTGTTGTTGTTGTTGTTTTGAATTAAGCACAAAGCTACACAATGGGCTATCTGTGCTCTGCCCACCACGGGTATCGAAACCCAGATTTTAGCGTGTAAGTCCGCAGACATACCGCTGAGCCACTGGGGGGCATTATGATGGCAACTTTATTATAATATATTATTTTACTTGTAGAAGTGAATGAAAATAGTTTCTAAAACACGCAAAGACTTTCTGTAATAAAGCACAAACCTACACAATGGGTTATCTGTGCTTTGTTTATAAAGGTATTGAAACCCAGACTCCAGTCGTGTGAGTCCGCGGGTATAAAAATGTGTCATTGGGGAGCAACATGCAAACATTAGAATGTATTTAGTTGACTCTTCTTTATTTCTAATTGTGTGACCTTAGCAGCAGTGTTCACCAGTAATATTCTATACATTAAACTAAACTAAACTGCAGCCTGAGCCAGAGTAAGTGTGTCTCAAATGTGCCCTCGTCAACGCGACATTAACATATGTAGAAATTAATAAGAAAGAGTGTAGGTTCGAGATTGTTCAAATGATAAATAGGGTTAGGTTTGACAGCCTTGCTGATATCTATAAATTGTCCATGTATTGAAACGGATGAAGATCGATGTGTTTTGACACAAGGTTGCTGGTAAGGTGTTAATGTAGCTTACAAAATAGTGTAATACATTAAACATATTAAAACGTAAAGTCTAGATCCAACAGTTTTACAGTAGGCTATATTTAAAGATTTACAATTGATCTAGATCACGACAGTTTAATAATAAAATCTATGGAAAATACAAATAAAATAAATACAGAAATAACGAGGAACAGGTAGAGTAAGTGTAAAAAATAGAGATAAATCCGGTAGTGTTCAGTAGGAGTAACGTCAGTAATCTTCCCTCTTCGGATTTACCACGCCAAAAATCAGGGGTTCGACACCCTCGGTGGACTCAGCAAATAGCCTGATGTAGCTTTCCAATAAGAAAACACGCACATGAAACGTCTGTGGTTATTCCTGCACATGACCAATAAACAACTAGATGGCGCTACAGATCAATTATATGATATTATAGTTTGGTTTGTTTTGAATTTCGCGCAAAGCTATACAAGGGCTATCTGCACTAGTCGTCCCTAGCCTTTACACGCTTGGCCATGCCGGGCTCCGGTATTTTAAGAATAAATATTCTCTAATTTCGCTTGTTGTCTCACATTTTATAATAAAAAAACATAGAATACCAACTGACTTGCTTCATTTTATATGCAAAAACGGCTCGTTTTGGGTTCAGAAAATATTTTAAATAGAAGAGCGAACAACGTTTCGACCTTCTTCGGTCATCGTCAGGCTCACAAAGAAAGAGGTAACTGACCGGAAGCTGACCACATGTTTGGAAGGGGTTGTATAACTGAGTGTCGCAATGTAGAGGGCGCGGTTAGATGTTTGAATATATAATAATCTATAATATTAATATAGGTATAATGGCGTTCCTTTATATTGGTTTATTTTGGGTTTAAGTTGTTGTATAAGTAAGGCTTCTTTAATTTTTCGTTTGTTTATGTTTGTTTCTTAATTTAGTATTTTAGTGTTTTCTATGGTTATGTTGTGTCCATTTGACTTGCAGTGTTCGAAAACGTGTGAAGGTGACTTTTTATGTTCTTTGAATCTGGTTTCCATTTTTCTACTTGTTTCTCCTATATAGAAATCGTGGCAGTTATCACATTGTATTTTATAAATAATGTTGGTGTGGTGTTTGTCAGTGTAGTTTTTACATAGTATAGACCTTAGTTTTGTGCCTGGTTTTTGAATAAATTTAGTGTTAACTGGAATGTTATATTTTGTTACTAGTTTTTGCCAAATGTTGGTTATTTGTTTGCTGATGTCAGGAATATATGGTATACAGCAGTATATGATTTCGTGAATTTTTGATTCGTGAGATATATTTACTTTTGTTGGTTGATTTTGCTTTCTGTCTAGGTGTGTGCGTATAATGTTTTCTACGGTTTGTGGAGGAAACTTATTGATGTTAATGAAGTATTGTTTTATTTTGTCTAATTCATCGTTAATTTTATCTGGTGAGCATAGTTTTATGGCTGTGTTTATCTGGTTTCTTAGTATGTTGAGTTTTTGTTTTGTTTCATGTGCTGAGTCCCAAGGAATGTATAGTCCAGTATGGGTGATTTTTCGGTGCATTTCTGTTTTGAATTGTGTGTTGGTTCTTATAATTTTGAGGTTAAGAAATGATATTTGATTGCTTTCTTCCTGTTCACATGTGAAGTTAATGTTGGGATGTATAGAGTTAATGTGAGTGAAAAAATTAAGTATGTGGGGGATTCAAATCTACAGAACACATACTTAATTTTTTCACTCACATTAACTCTATACATCCCAACATTAACTTCACATGTGAACAGGAAGAAAGCAATCAAATATCATTTCTTAACCTCAAAATTATAAGAACCGACACACAATTCAAAACAGAAATCCACCGAAAAATCACCCATACTGGACTATACATTCCTTGGGACTCAGCACATGAAACAAAACAAAAACTCAACATACTAAGAAACCAGATCAACACAGCCATAAAACTATGCTCACCAGATAAAATTAACGATGAATTAGACAAAATAAAACAATACTTCACCAACATCAATAAGTTTCCTCCACAAACCGTAGAAAACATTATACGCAAACACCTAGACAGAAAGCAAAATCAACCAACAAAAGTAAATATATCTCACGAATCAAAAATTCACGAAATCATATACTGCTGTATACCATATATTCCTCACATCAGCAAACAAATAACCAACATTTGGCAAAAACTAGTAACAAAATATGACATTCCAGTTAACACTAAATTTATTCAAAAACCAGGCACAAAACTAAGGTCTATACTATGTAAGAACTACACTGACAAACACCACACCAACATTATTTATAAAATACAATGTGATAACTGCCACGACTTCTATATAGGAGAAACAAGTAGAAAAATGGAAACCAGATTCAAAGAACATAAAAAGTCACCTTCACACGTTTTCGAACACTGCAAGTCAAATGGACACAACATAACCATAGAAAACACTAAAATACTAAATAAAGAAACAAACATAAACAAACGAAAAATTAAAGAAGCCTTACTTATACAACAACTTAAACCCAAAATAAACCAATATAAAGGAACGCCATTATACCTATATTAATATTATAGATTATTATATATTCAAACATCTAACCGCGCCCTCTACATTGCGACACTCAGTTATACAACCCCTTCCAAACATGTGGTCAGCTTCCGGTCAGTTACCTCTTTCTTTGTGAACCTGACGATGACCGAAGAAGGTCGAAACGTTGTTCGCTCTTCTATTTAAAATATTTTCTGAACCCAAAACGAGCCGTTTTTGCATATAAAATTCTCAACAAGTGGGTTTCTCGACATCACTGATTGTGACTTGATTCAAGTAATAATTCTCTTCAAGTCACGAGAGAAATGCTTTTACCTAATAATTGTAACTGGAGTCGAATATATTTATATATATCGTTTAAATACTAAATTATTAAATACACGCTTAACACCAACTATATCGTAAAAGGTTTTTATAGAGTAATAATATTAAATTGTTAGCGGGGCTAGCATTTAATCGTTCCCAATTTTGTAGTGACAGGATGAAAGTAAAGCAGCTGTAAACAATATTTTTTTTTCAGTTCTTGGACTACTTTAACCTTTTTCGCGCACTCATGGTCCTAAACTGCAAAGAGCGGCATTTATTTATTGCTGTGTCCGGTACTTTACCCATTAGGCTACACTGAAATGTCAGAATTACAGACTTTATAAAGAGTAACAATGCTGCTGGGCATCTGCACGATTTTTACTTAAGGTTTAACACACACTACAAAAAAACCAACTAACTTTTAGGACTTCAGACTTCAATAAGTAAATGAAGAAAGTGATGTTCATTGATACAAGATGTTCTGTCGAACAGGAAGACAGATATCTTTGAGGACCATAGATATTCTGATGTAAAACATCAATGAGGTGACGGCTTTTAGGCTAATGAATAACAGTAACAGGAAGATGATGTTTTTAGCAGAAATTTTTCTATCAAACATGAAACCAGCTTGCTTTTTGAGACTCCAGACTCTAATAGTGAGTGGCGAGTTAAAATGAAAATGGACAGTATTTCACTAATAGGAATTATTCCATTTTATATGAAATCACATAGTTCTTGGAACTTACGTTTTATGGTGAGTAAACGTAATAGTGAATGGCACTCGCTAGTAGAAAGTTTCCCAGCGAAGGGAAAACGAAATAGCTCTTTGTGCTCTACACTATTTTTTTATGAAATAGAAATAATGCTTTTCAACAGCTTGCTTGTAGCAAGTTTTCTACGCAAGGGAGAATTAGCTAATTTTTAGTAATTCATACTTCGTGGTGAGTAAAATTAATAGTGGACAAGCAGCTTCCTTGTAAAATATGGCCCGGCATGGCCAAGCATGTTAAGGCGTGCGACTTGTAATCTGAGGGTCGCTAGTTCGCATCCTGATCGCGTCAAACATGCTCGCCCTTTCAGCCGTGGTGGAGTTATTATGTGACAGTCAATCCCACTATTCGTTGGTAAAAGAGTAGCCTAAGAGTTGGCGGTGGGTGGTGATGACTAGTTGCCTTCCCTCTTGTCTTACACTTCTAAATTAGGGACGGCTAGCACAGATAACTCTCGAGTAGCTTTGTGCGAAATTCGAAAACAAAAACAAACTGTGAAATATTTTCCATCAAAAAGAAAAAAAAGCATTTAGTTTCTAGAGTTCCATTATAGTGAATAAAAGTAATGAGGGCAGAAACTTGCTAGTGAAAGTTTTACAACAGAGGGGAAAACCATCAAGACTTTAAGACTCGAGATTTTATAGTGAGTAAAAATTAATAGTGGAAAGTAGCTCAAAAGTAAAACGTTTTCCATCAAAGAGGAAACCAGTTATATTGTATGGATCCAACAAATAACTGTTTAAATGAATAATCTATTTATTTGAAATATGCTGTGGTCTACTTCCATTTTTTTTCAGGTGTAGATTACAAGTAAAAATCACAGCTGGCGTGAGGTTCATCACGGATTTTTGTTGTTCTCTTTATTTCTTCCGAATCTTTAAAGGTAGTGGAAGAACAGAATTATAATTTTCAGCGTGTTGTAAATTTCTTACGAGTAACTTGTTCGGTAAGTTTTATGGCTCTTCTTCAGAGACTAAATATGGAATAGTTCGTTCTTGTGAAGTTAAAAGTTTCATACAGCTGTAACAAGAAAAAGAAAAAGCACACCTCATCCCAGCCTTCAAAGACATGTTATCTTTGGTATGATATAATGAATTAGAATAGAGAGGAATTGGATAAAAAGAAATCTGCGGCATAGTAAATAAATTACACTGGAAAATGACATAGGCTTAAACTACTACAACCTCCACGTGTAGGCTTTTCTTCCTTCTCTTTCAAAAATCTCAAATAATGCGAAGAATGTATGCCAGCTAAGGTTAGTTCGGAGATACACATGTGGGTGGCACGTGACCTCCTGAAAATTTGTCATCCAAACGCATCGGAACGCCGCAACCAAGAGCCTGTCTACTCCAATAAAACGTAAATACGAGTGTGAATTTCCTGCGTTGATGCATCTTAAGGCTATTTCATCATGAACGTTGCTTCTTTCTTCGAATTTTACGTTGTTGGTTTAACAAGAATTAAGAACAGGTGATGCAAAGAGTGAACGTAATATTGTCTGCTTCTGCTATCTTTAAGGGACATAATATGTTTTGTATTCCATGTGTTTTTACAGTAAACGTCTGCTCTATCGACAGTAACTGAAACTGTAACCAAACATTGCGTCCTTAAGGCACTTATAATTTTTTGTACCTGTGTAATAGATCACGTCTTCTTAAATCGTTATTGTTTTAGATTGTTTGGAATTTCGCGCAAAGCCACACAAGGGCTATCTGCACTAGCCGTCCCTAATTTAGTAATGTCATCACTACCAGTCATCACCACTTGGGCTACTCTGTTACCAAGGGATAGCAGGATTGACTGTTACATTATAACACCCACCCGTTTAAGAGGGCGAGCATGTTTGATGTGACAAGGAATCGAACCCGCGACCCTCAGGTTATGAGTTGAGTGCCTTAACCACCTGGCCATGCCGGCCTATTTTAGGTATACTCCACAATTAATTTTACATTTATATATATATATATATATACACACACAAGATTGTTATTTAGCTAATGTATTCTCACAAAAGATTCTCAAACGTCAAATGACTGTAAGTATAGATGTTGCCTCACAGTAATCGTCATTATTATATTCACCACCTTAGCCTTAGAAATCCGAACACGTATCCTTTTCCCTAGAAGAAAATTAACCGTCCAATAGGTGGCACCAATTAGCATTAATTTTACACATAAACACATTAAATAGATAATTACCTACAGTTAAAAACTGTACATCATAAATGAGAAATGCACGAAAAACCATCTACATATTATCACTTCAATTTAACTTTCTCCTCCGAGGAACAATAAGACATGTCGTTTTACACTATTTGTGGAACGTTTCTTGTGCGTGTATAGGAAATGATATAACAAAGTTTTGATATGTTGTACTTTCACGAACATAATTCTTTATGTTGTGATACGTCAATAGGCTATAAACATTCTGGGATAAAATATGTATTTGTTTGTTTGTTTGTTTGTTTGTTTGTTTGTTTGTTTGTTTGTTTGTTTGTTTTGTAATTTCGCACAAAGCTACTCGAGGGCTATCTGTGCTAGCCGTCCCTAATTTAGCAGTGTATGACTAGAGGGAAGGCAACTAGTCATCACCACCCACCGCCAACTCTTGGGCTACTCTTCTACCAACGAATAGTGGGATTTACCGTCACATTATAACGCCCCCACGGCTGGGAGGGCGAGCATGTTTAGCGCGACGCGGGCGCGAACCCGCGACCCTCGGATTACGAGTGCACGCCTTAACGCGCTCGGCCATGCCAGGCCTAAAATATGTATAACAATGTGTATTTAGAGCTCTTTGCAATATAAGCTTCATAAAGCATTAACCAGATGTCACAATGAACAACCAAGAAACTGGAATCAGTTTTCATTGCATGTTATCAAGGACAAGTATTTCAAACAACGCTAGTTATGTTATGTACCCAAAGATTACCTGAAATAAGCTGTTGTTATCATAATTAAGGTATGTTGTGTTAACCATGGGTTTGCTTACTGTATAAAGCCACCAATTTTCACAATGCAACATGTAATCATAATGTGTTTGTTGTTATTTTACTTGAAAACTGATAAATGATATGTTTAGCGTAATTTTGGTCACTACAAGGTTTAGAGATGTTTCCTTAATTTAAAAACACAATTCAAAATCAAGTATTCACTGATATGGATTTCAGTTACTTAATATTTCATAAGATCAGCATAAATTCTGCATATATATATATATATATATACGCCGCCCATGAAGTATATATAAAGTACGTAGGTATCATAGTTGTTTTAGCATTAAAAATTACAGGACTTCGCAATTCAAGTCCAAGAAACGTACAATATTTCAGTATAAATGACTATTTTAAAGGCTTTCTTGAGAGGGAACAAAGGCAGATCATATTTTTAACGTAATATGCAGTCAACGTTTCAACGTGGATGGAACTGTGTATGAAACCTGTTTAAGATTTTGTTGAAAATGATTCAAACAAGAGCAGATAAAGTATGTTTGTTCTCTTAAACTTTGAAAAAACGACTTGACTGCTATCTGTGCTACTCGTCCCTGACTTTTAAGAAATTGACTAGAGGAAAGGAAACTAGTCAACACACTCACCATCAACGCTTGGGATACTCTTTACCAAAGAGAAGTGGGATTAACTGTCGTATTATAACGCCCTCGCGGTTTTCGGGCTCGCGATCCATAGACTTCAAATGCAGTGCCCACGTTAAGATAAAGTAAGAGTATAACCGTATATATACATATAAACATGTATATTATAAATCAAATATTGCAGGACAGCCAACCACAGCTTGCGAACGGACTCGTTTTTGTTTATTTTGTTGTTGTTTTGTATATTTCACGTAATTCATCACTTTTCTGTTTGAATAGCATTAGTTACTAGCTTTTATCTGTAATGTTAAATGCGGAACACTGATCTAACGACAAAGACCTTCATGTTTATCTTGTGTATGGCGGGTTTATAACATGAAATGCTCGAAGATCCTGGGAAGTGGATTCTATAGAGCAGCCGTATTCTCTCCACCATAAGCGTAATGTATCCCTTCCCTCCCAGCTTTTTCAGCTACCCTCTACGAACCCTCACTCAAAATTCATATACAGCTTTCTGTATGTGACTAGAAACCGTTTTCTTCACTTTAATTCTCTGTGCTGACTTGCATAACGCACTGTTATGTATATGTGTAAATATTTTGTAAACGACAACATGTCGTGTTGTGTTTGAATTTTCATTTCTATTATTCATTTTTCCATATTGATATTATTGTTTCGAAGTTTAAACTAATATTTTGTTATTCATTTAGGGTAATATTTAGAACTTTCTTGAATTAAGTAGACCAATCATATGTTTGTTAATGAGTGCTGGTGACTTCGTGTCTCGACGTGTAGTCTCGTGCAAGAACGGATATGCGTGGATAGCTCTGGAGTTGTATGGAAATTGCGAGATTGTTCGAGAAATAGGCCTATCGGTATAAAAGACAGTGACGAGAGATAGATTCAGTCATCAGTTTTTATTCGAAAAAAGAAGATAGATTCAGTAATTAGTTTGATTCGAAGAATAAGAGTGAGATTCAGGCATCAGTTTTAGTTATTTGAGAAAGATTAAGTGTTTGCTGTGAATATTCAACTTGGATTTGTGATTGAAGTTAGATCTACGGAAGTTGTGATTTTATTTCGTCAATCTCTATGATACATCTGAATTACTGCCTGTGCTGAGAGACGGCGATTTCATTGAACTGTGAACTATTTCGGAATTTCTTCTTGGGACCAAATTCACACCCTAGACTGGAATTTGAGACTTTAATTTTAGATCATTACATTAGATACAGGCCAGTACCGTTTTGTATTGTGATTTATTTTGAGTTTGAAACTAATATTATTTTGTTTTGTAATTAATTTCGAATGTTGTAACTTAATATCTGTCACTATTATTATATAATTCATGTTATATCTGTTATATTTGTTAATAGTTTAGTGTAATAAATTATACAAGCTGTTATCTGCGTTTTTCTGTTGCGTTTAGTCTACGAAGAACTTAAAACATCAAAAAATACGTAACACGCACTCTCTCTACAACGCCTTACATTGTGATACATTTTACGCTTACATCGGTACAGCAGCAAGAATTTGTTCATTGTGTCTGTAATGAAATCTTTGTTTCGGTACTTATACTATTGTCTCGGCATGGCCAGGTGGTTAAGGTACTCGACTCGTAATCTGAGGGTCACAAATTCGAATCTTCATCCTACCGAACATACTCGCTCTTTCAGCCGTAGGGGCGTTATAATGTAATGGTTAATCCCACTATTCGTTGGTAAAAGAGTTGGCGATGGATGGTGATGACTAGCTGCCTTTCCTCTGGTCTTACACTGCTAAATTAGGGATGGCTAGCGCAGATAGCTCTCGTGTAGCTTTTCAAGAAATTAAAAACTAACAGATGTTTATACTGTTAATTAATTACCTGTAGCACTTGTACGAAGCTATATAATATAGGTATAGGTATGCGCTGTTCTTAGAACCTTTTCATTTTGATAATAATTTGAAACATTCTTGTGGTATTTACTTTAGTTCAAAATAATACTTTTTACATTAATAGACCCATTTTCAAAATGGCCAAAATAAGAATTAGGTTTTAGACTGCAAATATATCTATAATTACTATATATCTATTAGTTTTGTAATACAGGTCCAACGTCGAACTTGAAAGGAAGTTTGTTTTTTTAAATTTCGCGCAAAGCTACACGAAGGCTATCTGCGCTAACTGTCCCTAATTTAGTAATGTAAGACTATAGGGAAGACAGCTTGTCATCACCACCCACCACCAACTCTTGAATTATTCTTTTAACAACGAATAGTGGGATTGACCGTCACGTATACAGTAAGTGAGTAATTGCGAATTATGCAAATTAACACAAAAGGTATGCTTCAATAATTATTTATTCCACAACATATTAGTACAGAATTACGGATTCAATTCAATAAAGAGTGACAATATAATCATCTTTGTTGCTTTAATTCCATGTTTTCCACAATCAAATACGTACTTTTCATGTGAAGTAATCAAACTAATTTTTAAATACAACTCTTGACTTAACCAAATTCGTCAATGTAGAAAACATTGTAACAAATAATAGTAATAACACTTTGTATGATAACTACTGAGCACAGGTTGGTCTTAATAAGAATGTTGTCAGATGGTATTTTGAAAAATGAAACCATTTTCTTAAGATATTACTTTATAAACTATCAAATACGCCGTTTGAAAATCAAATTGATTAGATTTACTGTTTCTTGTTTCCAAGGCTTTACCCTTAGTAACATGACGTGTCTACAATATCAGATGAATAATTGTTGTTCGAAGAGAGATAGTTGTTGTATTTGTATATTTTAATGGCTGTAACAACAATATGTAGATCTGCTCTGAACTTGCAAAAATATATTACAATTTACAAATTCGAGAAAAAAAACACTCGAAAATTCAACTCAACTCGAAACTATTACGAAAGAATAGTTGAATGACAAGTATAGTGAAAGCCGAACAAAATATATTAAATAAAAGATTGAACAATCGCCGACATTCCAAATACTATATACGTAGTTCTTAGAATTCCACGCATGCTTCATTGTTGTAATCTGAGGGTCGCGAGTTCGCATCCCCGTGGCACCAAACATGCTCGCCCTTTCAGCCGTGGTGGAGTTATTATGCTACGGTCAATCCCACTATTCGTTGGTAAAAAAGTAGCCCAAGAGTTGGCGATGGATGGTGATGACTAACTGCCTTTTCTCTAGTCATACACTGCTAAATTATGGACGGCTAGCACAGATAGCCCTCAAGTAGCTTTGCGCTAAACTAAGAAACAATCAAACAAACAATAAACTATAAAAGAAAGAATAAACATTGAGGCATACCTTTTGTGTTAATTTGCATAATTCGCAATTACTCACTTACTGTACACGTATAAAAATGTAATTGCAGTTGTTGGTCCTACGAATGTTTGTAAAGATGTGTATCTATATTGTCGGTACGTATACAAAAATAGTAAGTTAATCAACTTGCTACTAACATATAAATCTGACATCCTTGAACCTGCTCTATTTTGTCAGTTATCCTCAGTATCCGAAAAGCTGCAATCACCATAGTTGCCCAGTAGGAGATACGAGTTTTCAATTGTCAATAAATCTTGTAATAATCTTGTGTGGAGTGTTTACAATTTTCATATATCTCAGAACGTTTCTTCTACTACTTCAGGAATTAAAGGTGAGATTTTATTTCAAACGGCTCCCCAGTGGCTCAGCGGTATGTCTGCGGACTTACACGCTAAAATCCGGGTTTCGATACCCGTGGTGGGCAGAGCACAGATAGCCCATTGTGTAGCTTTGTGTATAATTCAAAACAACAACAACTTATTTCAAACCGCCTAATGTAAGATATTTACTGACAATCCTTAAGCAAATTATAAAAACTTTGAATTAAACACGATTACATGATTTTTTATTTGTGGTTATCGTATAAATTAAAGTTTATTTTTTTTATAGTGATTTAATTAATTTATGTTTGTCAAACATTTTTTGCCTAGAAGTATACAGTAATGCAAGTGAAATATATGGGTGTGTTGGACAAAGTATGTAACTTGTTGGTGGTGATAAATTTGGCAATAAATGAACAGTACACACTTCGCTTATTTTAAAATAGTGTATATTTAAAACAAGTTATAAGCACAAAAAGAATTTACACTACATGTATGTACATCATTGTTGCATTTCAAACAGTATACAATAGAGTTCTCACTGTTGTCAATAAAATGCTTTAGAATCTAGTTGAAAAGCTGAACTATATTTATTTTTAATTTGATCAATAATAGTGTATAACTCTCTTATTTCTTTCACCTTTGTTGTTCCTTTTATCATAACAGTATCCTCACTTTTGATACAAAATTCAGAAAATTGCTTATCTCCCTTTAACATGTTAACCGTTAGGCTATTCTTTCCCACAGCGTTTAACTTAACGTTACATAACCTTTCAGTTAATTAAGTTCGACTTTCGCTCTCTTCCCGTCAGCTCGCTCAGTAGTTGTATTTTTATATATTTTATTGAACCGTTAACATCTAGATCAGTAAATTTTAAAGATAACTTCCAACGATCGTCTGCTTTTAACTATTATTATGATAAAAAAGTAATGAGATATAATCTCACAAAATAAATAAATAAATACTTCTTACACTATCTTTTATATCTGAAAATTTTGCAACAAACCAACAGCACAAAACAATACAGGTATTATTATTTTATGATATAAACAATAAAGACACGAAAGATTGATTTTCTGTATAAATAGGAGATTTAACATCATTCGTATCTTTAAGGTGTAATTTAGAACGTTCTATATAGCAGTCGAGCCATTATAATCAAGCCCAGCATTGCCAAATGGTTACTACGCTCGTCTCGTAAAATGATGACAGTAGCGGGTTTGAATCCCCGTCACACCAAACATTCTTTCCCTTTCAGCCACGAGTGGGTTATAATGTGACGATCAATTCCATTATTCTTTGGTAAAGGAGTGGAACGGTGAGTGGCGATGACTAGTTTCCTTCCCTCTAGTCTTGCACTGCTATATTAAGGACGGATAGCGCAGATGACCCATGTGTAACTTTGAGCGAAATTTATATTTTTATAGTATATTGATTGTTCTTCTATAGTACTTAATATTATTTAATTTCAGTTGTGCATGAAAACATTTTATTAATGATATTAAATTACTTGAGAGGATTCTGTGTGAAACCACCAAACCATGGCAGAGCCCACAGTCACCTGATTATGAACCATCCATATAAATGGGAATGAAAAGATGGTACGAAAGATGTTCTGCAAATATAAGAGGGTACTTCCAATTGTGAGTAACTGCCTTCTTCAGATGGGCTGACCAATGGATGCAGCAGTTTTGTCCAGGGACAGACCTAATTTAGTGAACTTCACCTGGATACGAAGGCCAAAAGGAACAATGACAAACCACTATTCTGAAAGAGCATGGGCTACTTAAGAAAGAAAACACAATCAAAGGTGGGATGCTGTGGTAGAGATCGAAGTTTTGAAGTATACAGTAAAGACTTACAAACATTAGAGATGTAGAGGAGTTTCATGAGACTCAGTGTACAAACCCTGGACTGGAAAAGTGCGAAAGGCTGTTGTGAAAAGCTGAAGCCCCTGCTGGTGAACAGGGTCCAAGAACTTCAAGGTGCTGACAGAGTTCTAGGCCACAGTGACTCGTAATCCAGTTTTGATGAAGGAAGACACCATAGATTTTTAGCATAAAACGTTAACCTGCTCCCAAGGAGGTGGAAGAGAAGATAAGGAGGATGTTCAGTGTCTTTGTACACTTGACACATAGCTATTTGATGTATGGAGTAAAGGTCAGCTTATAGTCAGTGATAAGCCCCAGGAACCTTGCTCAGGGACCACAAGAAGAACAACTTCTCCAAGACAGAGTTCAGGATAGGAGTGAATGCCATAATGGTAGCAGGAATGCATGAAAACGCTTTTAGAGCGAGAGAAGGTAAAACTCTTTGCTGTAGTCCACTTCAATAAATGACGGAGGGCAATCAGAAGCTACCATTCAATGAACCTCATAATCAGAGACTCTCACGAGAAGTAGAAGTCACTGAGATAAAGAATACTTGCAACTGTAGGGAGGAATTGTCCGCTGATGGCATTAATCTTTATAATGAAATGTGCGGCACTCAAGACACAGCCCTAAGGGACTCCCAGTTCCTGTGGGAAAGAATGGGAAATTGTTGATCCCACACGGATTTTGAATCACCAGTCCATTAAAAAATGTTTAATAATGGTCACTCAAACCATTTGACTGAAAGTCTCGCAAGATGGCAAACATCCACGGTGTGTCATAAGCTTTCTCTACGTAAAACACAGAAACAATATGTTGTTGCTTGAGAACGATTCCCCGATTAACGTTTCAAGCCAAATCATGTGGTTCACGATGGAGCACTGTCATTGGTGCCCACACTGTATGGGTAAGAGGAGATTATTTAATTCAAGGAACCAAAAATAAGTAATAAAAGGCATAAGTATACTATCCACAGATCTTTCAGATCTGAAACAACAAGGAGTTCAAGAACATTGATATGAAGAGGCCAATAACTTTTGTAACACAGTCTTGAAAAGAATCCATCAATGAAGACATGCAAATTTGGCCGTGTAGGAGGAAGTAGGATGTTCTCCGAGACATGAACTTTGCCCAACCGCAATAAGGCTTGTCCATAACTTTAGAAGGGGAATCTAACATCCTGAGCATGGTTTCATTTCTCGTGAAGAACTCATTGAAGAGACTACATATGAGCCCCATACAAGGTGTGTGAGAGGAGTTAATGAAGACATCATCCCCTAAAGCAATTTGATTAAGCAGTTTCGAGAAACAGCTAATAAGTATGATTAGCCAACAGAGAGATGGCTTCTAACATGCAATGGTGCTAGAGCCAACCTAAAGGGTAGAGCAAGAAACTGTATGTTACCTGACGATAGAAAACTAAAGATATGGATGATAATACTCTAATACAATATTGTAAAAAATGTACACTAAAATATAAGTTCGGATTCCATGATGAAGCATGAACATGTTTGTTGAAAAGTTCATAACACTCCTTGCTTAGTCATTTTTTGGACTACAAACTAGCGGGAGGAAACGCCTCAAAAACATGGCAAGACAGATTCGACAACCTCTAATGTAAAAAGGTCATTGTTCCACCTCTGAAAGATGCTGGCACATAATGGAATCCTGAGGAGGATAAAAGGAAACAGGTAAAATGAATAAGGGATGAGGAGTAAGAAATGGATGATGAAACCTTCTGATAATACCTTGACAAACTTCTACTAAACCTGAACGCATCAGGTTGGCATAAAAACTGTTTTTGATAAACCATGTGACTTCAGGAAAACCATGAGTAGTGGCACCAGGGGAAGAATGAATATGGTCAAGGCTCGGAAGGGGATGGTTGGAAGAAGGAATCGATGCTATGCTCGGCTCTGACTCAGACTAATGGGCCACCAGGTGAAAAATGGTGGATTACACTATGTAACAAAATTTTTCTTTTTCTTCTTCCTTATTTTCCAATTCCTTATGCCTAAAACAAATTGTAAAAGACATATTTTTCTTTTCAAACATTACTTTTGTGAAATGAGTTCCCTGTACCCACTTCGCCAGATACGTGAAAGTCGCAAATCTCGAAAAACTTCTCACTTTTAAACATTTTTGTTCACTTTTGTATAACGTTAGTATAAATGCATGTAAATCTCGATTCATATGTTGTTTTATTCAGATCTTTTGCAAACGAAAATGTGCAAATTTGCCTTTTTTACATAGGAAATAAGTTAATTTATATGTGAGAAATAACACATACTATTCAGGAACAAAATCTGTGTTACATAGTTTTATTGCCAATGTGGAAATAAGGAGTGAGAGGACTTTTCCAGAAAACTCCTTCATGTTCCTGTGAAAAATTCTTAGACAAGAGATGGACCGAGGAGAGGTACTGCAACAGAGTCATCACAGTATGACAAAGACAGGAATAGTGAATATCTGATAGATGAATGGGAGATTCGTGATCTGTCTCTCCCACCCCCGAACAAGCAGATGTCAACCCAACCATTTTTCTTGGTCCAGACACGAACAATCTATCCAATGTTGAGAGAGAGAGAAGGAAATGATCCATGGCACGAAGGGACGAGGCATACTAATGCTACCACCCCACAAAGAGATGAAGTGCTCAACACAAACCCAAATATTAAGGGATGGGGAAAAGTAAATGAGGTAGTGAGGCAGAACTATGTGAAAGGGAGAGACTGGGACGATAATAAGTGGAATGAAGAAACAAAACATCTCATGAGAAATAAATTCGAAAAACAAAACAAAGGAGAGTTGATTCAGAATCCTCGGGAAGTGTGCGAGAAGGCATGGCAAACTCGGTTGGGGTGAGTAGAAATGATCAAAATTCCTTTCAGACAAATGTTGCTCCACATAATGCTCAATCTTCCTGTGAATGAATGCAAATAAATAACTTGCTTGGTCGTTTGCACCTGTGGCTTGAAGTATGACATCATATAAATGAGAAAGATCCGAAGTAGTACGTAACTTTAACTTCGGAATTCGGGCTTGAGATCGAACAAACAAATGAAGTATTAAAACACAAGTAAATAAATTCTTTCAAAGTCAAAGCAGAAATTTATTGAAATAAATAGTAAGTTACACTAACGTAAACCACTCCAAGCAGAACTTGAACAAAAAGAAAAATGTCTAAACTTCATCATTACCAAAAAAAAAGTAATATTTCGAAAGTGGCACATAAGAGGGAAATACATCCATGCGTCACGTGACGGTGGTGTATTCCTATTGGTGGAAAGATGACACATGATGATTTGCGTGGGAGATTTGTTAAAATCTTTAATTTCAATCAGGCCCAAAGAGGGGAGCCAGTGCCCCAGGGTCCGGGTGTCTAAGGACTCAGGAGGACAGCCTGTATATAATACTTTGCCAGTTGTTTGTGAAAGGGGGTCTTAATGCCAGGTAGGTGTAAAAGGCTTGTGGAATGCGTTATAAAAAATTGTATATAGAGGGCAGAACAAAATGAGAAAAGCTAATCTTGTAAGAGGAGGAAAGTACCCTGTTACGTATTTTTTAATGTTTTAAGTTCTTCGTAGATCAAACGCAACATAAAAACACAGATAACAGCTTGTATAATTTATTACACTAAACTATTAACAAATATAACAGATATAACATAAATTATATAATAACAGTGACAGATATTAAGTTATAACATTCGAAATTAATTACAAAACAAAATAATACTAGTTTCAGACTTCAAAATTAATCACAATACAAAACGGTACTGGCCTGTATCTAATATAATGAATTAAAATGAAAGTCTCAAATTCCAGTCTAGGGTGTGAATTTGGTCCCACGAAGAGATTCCGAAACAGTTCACAGTTCAATAAATTCGCCGACTCTCAGCACAAGCAGTAATTCAGATGTATCGTAGATTGACGAAATAATATCACAGCTTCCGTAGATCTAACTTCAGACACAAATCCAAGTTGAATAATCACAGCAAACACTTAATCTTTCTCAAATAACTGACTCTCTTCTTTTCTTCGAATAATAACTGATGTCTGAATCTCACACTTGTTCTTCGAATAAAACTAATGACTGAATCTATCTTCTTTTTTCCAATAAAAACTGATGACTGAATCTCTCTCTTTTTTTTCGAATAAAAACTGATGACTGAATCTATCTCGCGTCACCGTCTTTTATACCGATAGGCCTACTTCTCGAACAAACTTGCAATTTCCATACAACTCTAGAGCAATCCGCGCGTGTCCGTTCTTGCACGAGACTACACGTCTAGACACAAAGTCCCCAGCACTCATTTACAAACATATGATTGGTCTACTTAATTCAAGAAAGTTCTAAATGTTACCCTAAATAAATAACAAAATATTAGTTTAAACTTCGAAACAATAATATCAATATGGAAAAATGAATAATAGAAATGAAAATTTAAACACAACAACGACATGTTGTCGTTTACAAAATATTTACACATATACATAACACTCTCCCCCTTAAAAGTAAAAAAAAAAAGTTTGAACTTGTGAAAACTTTTTTTTTGTTTTGCTTATTTGTCTTTTTAAACCAACTTAAAAGGGTTAAATCCAGTAGATTCTGAAATAACCTCGCGAACTTCAAACAATAACAAGGGAACACCCTCAACTCAGTTCTTTGAGTGTTTGTGGCAGTAATTTGGTGGAAACGATCAAGAACACCTTGTGACTCAGGATGGTAGGCACTGGATGAAATTTGATGGACTCTTAATTCATGTATGGCTTGTTCAAGTAGCTTGGACATAAAATTTGTGTCTTGATCTGATTGCACAACTTTTGGAATCCCGAACATGGTAAAGAATTTAACAAGAGCCTTAACAATGTTGGGAGCAGTGATTTTTCTCAAAGGGATTGCCTCAGGGAAACGTGTAGAAGCACACATGATCGTCAAGAGGTATTCATTTCCTGCTTTGCTTTTTGGCATTGGGCCAACACAGTCGATAATGACCCTTGAGAATGGTTCTTCAAAGGCAGGAATAGGCTGCAGTGGTGCTTTTGGAATCCCCTGATTTGGTTCTCCTGTCATTTGGCAAGAATGGCATGTCTTACAAAAGTCAACAACATTTTGGCGCATCTTTGGCCAATAGAAATGTCGTCGGATACGATCTAGGGTCTTTCTTACACCTAAGTGTCCCGACAATATATGGTCATGAGCAAGACTAAGAATATCATTCCGATAGCATTTTAGAATGACGATTTGGTGAATAACATTCCACTCTTCATCAGCAGCAACGTCAGGAGGTCTGTATTTTCTCATTAGCACACCTGACTTCTGGTAGTAACAAATAGGGACAGTTCCTATTTCATTTTCATCAACAGCCAGTTGTAGAAGAGAACGAGTTTCAGGATCATTGTCCTGTTTCTCAATAAGTTTGTTTCGATGAAGAGAGTCGAAAAATGTCTTAGAGTCATCAGTAGAACTTAAAGTTGAGTCAGAAATCTCATCGATGTGAGACATGAACGTATCAGACAAAGAGAAATCCTCTTTGGACTCCTGAGAACGTGTGTTTACATATTTATACACTTATGTATTTATATATATTAATAAAAAGTAATATTTCTTTCAAGGTATTATAAGCCACTTATACAAACATAGCAAACACAGAACAAATATAGAAATTGTTTTCAAAGTCTGTCTGTCTAAACTTTAATTTTTCAAGCTTTTGCTGCTAGAAAAACAAGCTAATTATGGATGTTTTTTTTCTTTCACATTCCTCTTTTGTTTACTGAAGATCAGAATGTAAAAAAATATACATTTTGGGTTATGTTTTACACACCTTTGGTTTTCACCCACAGTTAACAAATTAAGAAATAAATGGAGAAGACACAACATCTGCAGTGAAATATTTTATAATAATGTTTATCTTATACAACATTTCAGTGGCTTACAATATTTAGATTGCAAAATTTAAATTATTTTATGACATGTGTTTCATGGAAACTTTTGTCTCTTGAAATCCAGTCAAAATAATGAGTTCTGTTACTGAATAAAATGTTTATTGGACTCCAATCGTATAATTGTTCCATATTCCTATATTTCTTACAATATATTTACAGTTATAATCTTATTTATCATTCCTAATTAATTTTTAAATTATTATATCTACGTTTTCCTTTTATTTATCTTAAATAGTTGTTATATTTGATATTTTTATATTATGTTGTGGTTGTTTATTTCTTCATTTTTATTTCAATATTAAATCTTTAAATATTATTGAAATATATCTTCTAGTTATGTAAAGCATTGAATATTGTTTACTCTTGATTAAATTATTTTTTGGTAAACGTCCAATATAAAACGAAATAAAACCAACTGCATGAAAAAGCTATGTATTGTACCGTTAATCAGTATAACTGATTAACCATATGCCAAATGACATGTCAGTCCACTTTGTTAGAATAAATTATCATGGATTATTTGAACGTGTGTAAAGAAGAAATGTTTCTGGTTGGATAACTAAAAGTTTGGAAATGTATTATTCATATGATGAAGCAAGGGAGATTCATGGCATAAACAGAATAATGTCACTCTGAAACTGTATTTACTACCGTCAGCTTTAGATACTTGGATATTATAAAATAAATTGTTTTAAAATTCCTAGACACTTGTGTAATGTTCGATGTTATACAACTCACTTCAGTTTTAAAAATGATTATTTTGTTCACAATTCTATGAAATATAAGAGAATTTCCAGGATCCAAAATACAAATAACTTTATACACATGATTAAAATCAGTAAAACCCCAATGAGACTTTAAAACTGTCTCTCACACTTGACGTATTCTGACAAATATCAATGTGTCATCCTCAAAATATGCAAAAATAACCCTAAATTATACAATTAACCTGATGACCAATTCATATTAAAAAAAACTACATTTCTATCATCCTTATTTCATAATTTAAATTTACTTTTTTTAATATCCAATAGATACACATGTTTGGTTTGTTTTTGAATTTCTCGCAAAGCTACACGAGGGCTATTTGCGCTATCCACCCCTAATCTAGCAGTGTAAAACTACAGGGAAGACAGCTAGTCACAACCACATACTGCCAACTCTTGGATTACTCTCTCACTAACGAATAGTGGGGTTGGGCGTTATAATGTTTGGTGCGACGGGGATGTGAACCTACGACCTTCAGATTACAAGTCGAGTGCCTCAACCACCTGACCATGCCAAGCCAAGCATATTTAATTTCCAGGCTTTTCTCAGAATTACGTATTAAATAATTATTGGTTTGAAAATTGTTTATCCAGTTGGATTTTGCTTTTTTTTACCAACAGCAACTTAAAAATAACATTTATTACATGCTATTTATTATGGAACGAAGCAACAAACGTATACAAAAACGACAGATTTGTTGGAATGTGTTTTTCTTTGCAAGATTTAATTGTGCATTTCAATGATTAAATATTTCTCTTTTACAACAAGAGCAAAATAGATTAGAGTTAACCACTGAATATTTATTTTATTAATTTATTCATAATGAATGATAATAATTTTATTTTGTTATAAATTATGTCTGAACATTATAAAGATGGTTTTGTTATGTGGGTGATTTGAATGGGGGAGATTGAACAAAAATAATGCAAAGTTAATCTTTTCATGTGTTCTCATAAAAGGGATATTATATACCTGACTAGATAAAGTTAAATGACTTTTTAAAACCTTAATCTTTTGTTAGCTAAGTTGGTCATATTGAACTGACTATAAAACTGAAACAAGTTTTAATATGCATTAATTTAATTTTTGAGGCTCCCTAGAAATTTTTTACAAGTCATTTCTCTCAAGTGATAAATTTCTTTCCATTATGCAGCTAACTTTGGGATATGTACTCAACTCACCCAAGATCAAACTAAAAGGACAAGTAGAGTTGGCACTCCGAACTGGATGGCCCCAGAAGTGGTAAAGAGAAATGAATATGGGCCCAAAGCTGATATATGGCCATTGGGGATAACAGCCATTGAGATAATTCGAGGTGAATCACCTTATTATGGTGAAAGAGATTCCATGGTAAGTGTTGCTAGTCAATACTTACAGCCAAGGAGTAAGAAAAGATTGAATTTCAGTTTTCGTTGTATTTGGATTTCTCCTGTTTCTCTCTTTTTTTTACAAGTTGTTTTGGTTTTAAATGTTATAAAACCATTGAATTGGAAAAAGAATGTTAAAGCATTTGAACAAAATTGATTTGATACATCTAATTCAGTCTTCCTGTGGATACAATTGGTCTTTCATCAGCAATTTCAAGATCTTTGAAGAATTTGGGTGCATTAATACCTTGCTTTAGTAAACACAAATGTTTCTACATTAATGTTCCTCACAAAAACTACCATTGTTTCACAATACTAGGATTCTTAAAACACGTTCTTTTCACTTGAAAACACAATTGTATACTTTGGCCACAATGTCTTCCAGCAACTACAGGGAACAGCTATAATAAAGGCATAAACAAGGCTTTGTATAATATTTATACATACATACATACATAATGATGAACAGCACAACATTGGCAACAACTATGAACATTTGACAAATGTTTATACAGTAACGAACATTTAATTCTTGAATGTTTTGTAATACTATAATCACCATACTGATAACCCTCGATAATTAAACAGTAACATGTCCAATAATTCATCAGTAATGTTCATCTACCTTATAGTTATACTTTTGGAGCCATTTAGACACAGCTAAGGTGGATTGTCCAAACTATTTAATGCTAGTGTCACTAACAGTATTGGTTAAAATGTTTAATGTATATAAACTGATATATGTTTAATATATATATATAAATATGTGCATATATTTCATTATACATACATAAATTTTTAGTATCAGAATTATTTTAAGCAGTTAAGTTAGGTTATTCATCAAGTCACACACATTTGTTTTCAGATATATCATCTCATAAGAAAGAATGGAACACCATTGATAAAAAAAAAAGACTTGTCTCCAGTCTTTAGGGATTTTCTACTTTGGAAGTAGACGCAGATAAGCGGTACACTGCCCTTGAACTTTTAAACGTGTGGTATAAATTAATGTTATTTTATTAGGATATTTTGTACTACTTTGAACCTAACATCCTAATGAACACAATAACAAACAATATCAGTAAATGTGAAGGTTCACTGGTATGCTTGGGTGTCATCTCACAGTGTGGGAGCACAATGTGTATTGTGCTCGTCCAACCTGTACTTCATATTTGTAGATTCTGCGGTATAAGTGTCAACAATGTGTGATTTGTGTGTATAATAAATTTGTGTTGAGAGAGAAAATTATGTGTATCATTTTTTTAAACAAATATCATAAATTTGATACACATTGACATTCAATTAACTTCAAAATTCAAATTACAATTTCTGACCATTTGAAACCGTATCACATAACTATCATAACACAATAAACTTGAGCCTCGTCTGAGATAAAGTATAATACGCAATATAATAAAACACATACTCAAAGCTCATTAACGCGTTAAAGATTGAATATTCCCATACACATGTTTAAATTACTTGTAAGAAAGAGTTTACAAAGCCAGCATCGCTCCAGCAAAAGTAGGTTTACAAAGTGTGTTCATTAGATTTCTCCAAGAGTAGCAATATATTGTGTACACAATAAACCAACAAAGGAAAATAAATAATTCATTAATGAATTATACCACGAACAATGTAAAACTGGTCAACAATTATTTTCTATTTTATTGAATATTTGTGACATTCATAAGTTGCAAGCATACAGCAATTTTCCATGATTTAGTAATATAGGATTTGAAAATATTAATTTTTTATGAACCTAGAACAAAAGAAAAAACCTACTCAAATTATTATTTCGTTTACCACAATGAACATGTTGTTTTACAATTATGAAGGTGATGACTACCTTCCTTCCCTCTAATTTTACGCTCCTAAATTAGGAGCGGCTAGTGCACATAGCCCTCATCTAGGTTTGCGCAAAATTCAAAAATAAAAACATTTTGAAGAAACTTAGTGCTACAGTGGTATGCCTGCAGACTGAAAACGCTAAAAACCCGGTTTCGATAACAGTGGTGAGCAGAGCACAGATAGCCTATTGTGTTGCTTCGTGCTTAACTGCAAACAAGCTGTTCTTTTTAAAATTATAGGTAGATATAATGGTTTATATCGTAAATAATAACAAGTCTTTATTAAAGGCTTTTGTGCTTTTGTAGTACGTTGTAGATCATTAATACTTTTGTTTTGAGCTTATTTACTGATTGCGAATATTATTTTATTAAACCTTACAGCCTTTACAGTAAGGAAGAATATTCTTGAAACAAGCACAACGTTTTGATCACTAGTGTGATCATTTTTGTATACTTGAGAATCATTTCACCAGTTTATTTGTTTTTCTTATTGCAAAATCACAATGAGCTAGTTGCTCTATCAACCGAGTGGAATCAAGCCCCTGTATTTAATGTTGTAAATTCGAAGACTTTCCGCTGTCCCAGTGGGAGATCAACCATTTTACCAGTGATTTATACGTTGTTCCTGTTTTATAAATATACTCTTCAAAAAAAGAAACGCAAAAGGGATATTTTTTTTTATTTTAAAGAGAAATATGGATCAACTTGTGACCGTCCACGATCTGGCAGACCTCGTGTGACCACACCCACACAAGATCGCTACATCTGGTTATGTCACCTTCGGGATAGGACCACCACTGCGACGTCTACTGCCTCAACTATACCAGGGCTGGGTAGGATTTCTTATCAGACCGTACGCAACCGTCGACGAGATTCTTAGGCCCCAAGCAACATTACAATGCCCGTACTCACCATTGTCTTCTTAAGACACCACAACATCAACGTTCTTCCCTGGCCCTCCAGATCACCAGATTTAAACCCCATCGAACATCTTTGGGATGAGTTGGACCGACGTCTGCGACAGCGACAACCTCAACCGTAGACCTACCTCAGCTTGCAGCAGCTTTGCAGGCTGAGTGGACAGCCATTCCACAGGATATGATTCGTCATCTCATCGCTTCCATGGGCAGGAGATGCCAAGCAGTTATTGATGCTCACGGAGGGCATACTCGTTATTGACGTTGAGTGAAACTTTAACTAGTGAGCGTGGACTTCGCCTTTGCAGACTTTGGATGGTCAGCAGTGAATGTGCAAAGTTTCAGACATGTCATACAGAACTACCCGGAATAAACTTGTTAACAATATGTCTCAAATTTTGCCTTTTGCGTTTCTTTTTTTGAAGAGTATATATTCTTCCTTACTGTAAAAGCTGTGATTTGTATTATTATAATTTTCGATCACTATTAAAATGATTGTTACGTTCGTGTTTTATAACAGTGTTGTTAGGAATAAATTAATTTTAACGCTCTCCTTGACTCTGTGGTAAGTTTAGAAGTTATTGCTTTTAAAACGCACATCATGAGACAGGAAAATGTTTTTATTTGTTTATTTATATTTTGACGAAAAAAAGCAACAACACCCCGTTGCAGCATTTGTTGAACTGCTGTGGAAATTTGAGTTTAAACTGGTTATTTGTTTGTTTTGTTTTGAATTTCGCGCAAAGCTGCTCGTGGGCTATCTGCGTTAGCCGTCCCTAATTTAGCAGTATAAGACTAGAGGGAAGGCAACTAATCATCATCACCCCCTGCCAACTTTTGGGCTACTCTTTTACCAACGAATAGTGGGATTGACTGTCACGTTATAACGCCCTCACGGCCGAAATGGCGACCATGTTTGATGCAAGCGGGATTCGAGTTCCCCCAACCCTCGGATTACGAGTCGAACTCCTTAACACGCTATGCCATGCCGGCCATTTTGGCTGCTCGTAAAGGATGTGTTTTACATATTATTTAGTTTTTGTTTGTTTGATTTGAATTTCGCACAAAGGTACAAGTGGGCTATCTGTGCTAACCGTCCCTAATTTAGTAGTGTAAGACTAGAGGGAAGGCAGCTAGTCATCACCATCCACCGCCAACTCTTGGGCTACTCTTTTACCAACGAATAGTGGGATTGAACGTCACATTATAACGCCCCCACGGCTGAAAAGGCGAGCATGTTTGGCGCGACTGGGATGCTAACCAGCGACCCTCAGATTACGAGTCGCACAATTCTTCCTCAATAGTCCTTGTTTTTTTTATAATAGATGGTATGCCATTGTTTCTTTTTACCTTCATATCCAGGTACAGTTGGCAGAATTGGGTTTGTCCTTAGATGACGTTGCTGTCTCCACTGGTCAGTCCATCCTACTATGACTTATTACTATCTCCAAATGTGGCCTTTCTTTAGGTCATCTGAAGAAGTCCCGATTGGAAATACCGTCTTCTATTTACCAAATATCTTTCAAATCATCCTTCCATTACTATTTATACTGATGGTTTGAAATCAGGTGACTCTGTGGACTCTACCATGTGGTTTGGTGGTTGCACATACAATCCCCTCTGCAGTTTTTATGTTCACTGCCAAATTGTATTTCTTTTGCCCTCACTGATAAATTGAATAATTTACTGATTGACTAACTAATTTTCTCTGACCTTGTTATATCATTAATCTTTTTTGCTCACTACTCCAAACTTCTAGATATTGCATCATCATGATATAACAAAAAGCTTCCTCTCGTAAACAAACATTTATATCAAAATATTAAATTCACAATATTTTAGTACAGAGTACTTTTTAAAAGTCCACGACCCACTCCAATAATTTAGTTTTACGAGAAACAGATCGTGTGATTATGCGCAGTACTTGTATTCTCAGTTTACTGTCTAAATATAGATTTACATTCAAACATATATGTTTTGTACTTTTCTTAACTGTTTTGTTTTGAAACGTTTACTAACTGGATCTTATGATGAAGTTGATTGTGTGAGTTTAGAAATCGTATGATTAAAAGTTGCAGACTCTTACATTGTGATATTATCAGATACAATGATTTCACAGGACTGAAACTTGGTATCTTCCTGTAGCTTGGGTAGTTGTTCTAAGAATTTGTGCAACTAGCCTTCTTTCCTGTTGTATAGGGCCCATGCTTTTGTCCATGTTTCAGTCTCATCCTAACATTGTAATTTCAGGTTGGTAAATATAGTGATAATGACTGGTGGGGTTTTCAGAAGTTTCAATCTTAGTTGTCACTGTGATTGATATAAAAACTACTTGTGTGAGGTAACTTCATCACTGCCAATGTAAATGTTTTTTGATATATCTTGGCTATTACTATCATTGCTTGGAGGATCCTTGGCTTTCCTTGAAATACTTTACCATTGTAGATTGGTTTGTAATTAATTGAACACTTCGTTCCAGCTCAGAGAAACCATTGGGAGAATTTTGCTCCAGAAAAGTATACTTTGAAGTGTAGTGGACGATCCAGAGGTTAATACACATCCTGTGCCTGTACAACTTTCTAAGTGACATCCTCTGATGGTGCATACCATGAATTGGAATTAATGCGTTATTGTTGATTCGGTTATCACCCTCTTCATGAACATTTGTGTAGCTTCAGAAATTAAGTTGTGAGGTACAACCACAGGTAGACCAGACTCAATTAGCATGGTAAAGATTGATGATAGTTCAATAGCAGTTTGGTCCTCATCAATGGAGTTTGCCAAGTCAAACCTGATGTCTTTGAATGGTTGTGAAGGGTTCCAGGTAGTTTATCTTATTAAAAGTTACATTATTTTATAAGATCTTCTTTAAAGGCATAGAAACGAGAAATTCAGTACAAAAGAGAATGAAAGACAAACATAATAGACTAATTCAGAAAACAAGAGACTCTGAAGGGTTAATTGCTTGATTTTAAATTTTAAAAATCATGGTTAAAATGTGAGGTCAAATGTATTTTGATTCATCTACTCATAAATATTTTGATTTGATCCAATCAACTATTTCCCGTTACTGTTACTGAAAACATAAAAATTGTTCCCACCTCTCACTAATTCTAGTATATTTCCTTTACTGTCATCTCTTCTATCAAAATTTAGTCCCTGCCGAATATTTCAATACCAATATTAAAATATTTTATCATTCGCGTCAGTGAAAATAACACTTTTACAATATCTTTAAATAATTCTCTACTGGTAAGTAGTAACAAATATTTTTTTCAAATTCTTAACATTCAGATCAAATTGTTAGCATTCTTGCTATGGGTAAGTTACATATGCCACGAACTTTTACAGAGTTACGTTCAATATTTAATTACACTACTTTATTTTCAATGTACATGAATAAACTTGGTGTCAAAAGGTAGTTAAGAAATTAAAATGTAATATCATATAAGTTTTACTTTCATAATTTTAAAATCAATAAATTCTCAAGCTTCCCTTAAAATATATGTGTGTATATTTTCTTATAGCAAAGCCACCTCTGGCTATTGTCTGTGTCCCTCAAGGAGAATCAAACCCCTGATTTAAGCGTTGTAAATCAAAATACTTTACAACGAAATTTACGCGAAATTCTGCAAACGAACAAATAAATCATTTGTTATGTATTATGATTAATCTATTACTGACTTGTTATTCGTTTTTTTAATGAATTGTTGTTTGAAAATAGACAAAACAAACACCAATAAGCTTGGATTTTTATAACTTTATATGTGAGGATACCCCAAATTTTCAACAGTACAAACCTTTTTGATGCAAGTATATTTGAGACACAGCAAATCAGCCAATAAATATCAGTGGCCCCCCGCAAGTACAGCGGTATGTCTCCGGATTTACAACGCTAAAATCAGTGGTTCGATTCCCCTCGGTGGGCTGAGCAGATAGTCCTTCGTGACTTTGCTATACGAAAAACACACAAAATATTAGGGCTACTTTCAATCGTATTGTTCTCGACCTATGCTGACATTGTTTTAGGTCTGTTATGTTTGGTTTTCAATCATATTGTTCTCGGCCTATACTAACATTGCTATAGGTTAACATTGTTTGACTTTCAGTCATATTGTTCACAACCTATGCTGATATTGCTTTAGATTTGCTTTGTTTGACTTTCAATCATATTGTTCACAGCCTATGCTGACATTGCTTTAGATTTGCTTTGTTTGATTTTCAATTATATTGTTCACAGCCTGTGCTGACATTGCTTTAGATTTACTTTGTTTAATTTTTAATTATATTGTTCACAGTCTGTGCTGACATTGCTTTAGATTTGCTTTGTTTAATTTTCAATTATATTGTTCACAGTCTGTGCTGACATTGCTTTAGATTTGCTTTGTTTAATTTTCAATCATATTGTTCACAGCCTGTGCTGACATTGCTTTAGATTTGCTTTGTTTAATTTTAATCATATTGTTCACAGCCTGTGCTGACATTGCTTTAGATTTGCTTTGTTTGATTTTCAATCATATTGTTTACAAGCTATGCTGACATTGCTTTAGATCTGCCTTGTTTGTAACAGTGTCGACCAACGCGGACAAGGCGTGCACATTTGATCCAACAGGAAATGGTCACATCCGCTGCTCGCAGAGCTCCTGCTATGTGAGAGGTGGCGTTAAAGATTCAAATGGTAAAAGCAAGGAAGTGGTGCAGAAGAAGACGAGAACCGGCAGTAACATGACACCTTGTAATGTTTTCTGACACAGCAAGGGCACAAAGCGAGAAGTTAATGAATTCATGACCCTCTTTCTCTCGAATAAAAGTTCCAAATTACAGAATCTGCACTTTAGAAAATATATTTTATTTTTCTGTGTTTAATTTTAGGAAACGTTAAATATCTTTTCGTTACTTCTAAACAGCTTTCATTATTATTTATAGAACAAATAAAAAATTAAAAATTAATCCATAATACAACAGCTGCAATTTTTGTATCGGATCGAAACACCGTACTCATTAAAATTCGAACATGCACCCTGTAAAAATTGTTGTTACCAACAGTGGTATCTCTGGTATTATTTTTGTGCATAACTTTCAAGAAACTGTTATTGTAATTTGAAGTGATTATTCAGATAAGTAAACTACTTACTAACCATTAAATAAAGGATAAGCTACAAAACGTGCAGTTTTTACATCATTCGCATATGATCGCTTTAATTAAAAGCGATGTTATTTTGGCAAAGCGTTAACACAAATATTCAATGTTTTATGACAATGTGGTCACATTTAAAGATGAATAGACTTTTATATCTCAAACCGTGGTCGTGCTGTCGCTCTTTTTGTATCACATGCGAAATGTCATATGTCAGTTAAATGTTAAATGTTTTTAGTCGAACTTAAAACAGGAGAAGACAAAAACCTTCCATTCCGAGTTTGCAAAGTTGCTAAGGTAATAAAATGTTAAAATTGTGGCTTATTCTGATCTAGTGTTATAAAATACACACTACATATCACAGAAATTTAATTAATATTAACGGCGAATGTATTGCTTTGCTTTTTTTTTGCTTTTTGATTGGAAAATACTTCAGGAATGGTTCCCTGTAGGATAACAGTAAGTTTAAACACTTATGCTGTTAAAATACTGGGTTCGATTCCACACGGTAGACACAGCAGATAGCTTGTTTTGTTTTTGAAATTCGCACAAAGCTACTCGAGGGCTATCTGTGCTAGCCGTCCCTAATTTAGCAGTGTAAAACTAGAGAGGAAGGCAGCTAGTCATCACCACCCACTGCCAACTCTTGGGCTACTCTTTACCAACGAATAGTGGGACTGACCGTCACATTATAACGCCCCCACGGCTGGGAGGGCGAGCATGTTTAGCACGACTCGGGCGCGAACCCGCGACCTTCAGATTACGAAGCGCATGCCTTAACGCGCTAGGCCATGCCAGGCCCCAGCAGATAGCACAATTTTTATCGTCGTTAGAGAAAGTAAATAAAATGTCTAATGTTTTGACAATATCCCATAGATAAATAGTTTTATATCTGTTCATTAGGCCCGGCATGGCAAGGTGGGTAAGGCGCTCGACTCGTAATCTGAGGGTCACACCATACATGCTCGCCCTTTCAGGCGTGAGGGTGTTTTAATGTGACGATCAATCCCACTATTCGTTTGTGAAAGAGTAGCCAAAGAGCCGGAGGTGGGTGGTAATGACTAACTGCCTTCCCTCTGGTTTTACACTGCTAAATTAGAGGCGGCTAGTGCAAATAGCCTTAGTGTAGCTTTGCGGGAGATTCAGAAACAAACAAAAACATCTATTCATTAATAAACTGTTGGTAACGATTTCAATATGTAGGGTGTCCAAAAATGAGTATACAAAAATAATGTTGAATAACTTTATTGTTATTTGAAATAACAACAAAATCTGAATATAAAGACAAGTACCAGGTTTGTTTTAATTTTAATAATTAATGAACTTCCACATGTCTTCCATCATTTGTTATAATTAATCTAATTCTGCGCTCAACTTCTGAGAAAATAGATTTCAACATATCAACAGAGATGTATAAGATACTATCAGGAGTCTGATGTTTCGCTTCTTCGAGTCGTTTGGTTTGTTATGATAGACGTTATTTTCAAAAAGCTCCAGAGATGAATATGTAAAGAAGTTAAATCGGACGAACGAGAGGGCCATTTGATATGTCCTCCGCTACTCATCTAAAGCTTTTGAAAAGTTTGGTTTAAAAACACTTTAACAATTCGAGCAAATTAGGGTGGTGCTCCACCCTGGTAAAAGATAGGTGTTTGTACCAAGCCAGGAGTTGTGTGAAAAAGAAAATGTTACAGCTTGTGTAGATACGAATTTCCAGTAACAGATCATTTGTCAGAAAAACAAAACAAAAAATAACACAACAACCAAAAGTTACAAATCTACTAATTATATTCATATTAATTTTTTGTTGTTATCTTATATAATAAAGTTATTCAACTTTATTTTGGTATATTAATTTTCGAACACCCTGTATACACACCAAGAACCAAATTAGTAATGTTTCATATCTCACAAACAACAAAGTTTATAATATGTAATTCTGTTTCAGATTTATATAACTTATTAGCTGAGAGTTAATACAAATATTGCAACCTTTATATGTTAGTTTTAGAGAAAAATTTCAATTAATAAAATACTGCGTGATTTAATTGTCGATTATAAAAACCCAGTTTAGATTTCAGTTTTAAAAGTAATATTGTTAAAAAAAAAGTTTCAAAACTTTGGCATTCAACATTAAATATACAGTTCTGTTAATATAATTGAATGAACACATATTTGTTAACTTGGAAAAAAATACTTTAGCGCTGTCCTAATTTAGGTTTGTAAACTGTATACCTAAAAACTTTAATCTTATATGTTGGACAACACACTTCATATTATTTAGGTTTGGGATAAGATCTAGTTGATCAGCAGTTCAAACAGCCACTTAATTAAACAATCATAAGTGAAAGTTGGTGGCATTCTGAGCTTACAAAAGATGTTATACTGTAAACTGTCTCCAGAATGCCATGTTGTAACCAGCCGATTATTACATAGTCGGTATATTTTATTGGTTGAAAACTATTACAAATGTTTCTGAACTATAAAGCCAAATTTAGTAGTGATATGTTGGTCTGATGTCTCACGTTAATCGTTCGATCTCTTTGTCTTGTATTAAAATATTGACAGTGTGTGTGTGTTTTTCTTATAGCAAAGCTATCTGTTCTGTCCATCGATGGGAATCGAACCCTTGCTTTTACTGTAAATCTGTAGACTTACCGCTGTCCCAGCGAGTGATGAATCTCGGCAAACCAGTCGAAATTCTAGATACACAGCTAGGTCAACTGAAGTTATTAAAGTTCCAGAAAAAATTAATGTTGGATTCAACTGTTATGACGACCAGTGATTTTGAAAGAAAAGAAAATGTAGTTCAAGATATAAAAAACAACCTTATAAGTAGATTTTAGCTGATTAAACCTTCAGCTCAATTTGTAGAGTATACTTGTCTGATGTGCGAAACGACAAGGATTTGATGTTGAAATATTTTGACAGGACTTTACATGAGAAATTAACCTGTTCAGTGCTGTAAACGAGATAACTCGTCCAAGCCAATCGGTAACACAGTGCCACGGAGGAGTTAATTCGTTCTTAATGACACCTTACTTCAATGTTGGATATCAGCACCATACATGCATTTGACCTACTTACAAATTGTTTCACTTTCGATCCAAAATGGCGTCACAAAAAAGTTACAAAATGAGGAAGCACTAGAGTTGTATTGTAGCAGCTGAAATATTGGCAGTCAACAGGTTAATATATACGGACATATATAGTGCAGAGTCTGACCGACCTTCATTCACACGCAAAACAGATGTTCTGTTTTATCAAACTGTTTCAGATATATTTCTCTTGATGTGTATGTCGTTATAAATATTATTAAAAATTTAATGGTCTGCAAACAGTAAAATCTAGATAATTTTCTCATATGTTTCAATGATGCTAGTCTAACATATTTGAACTATGGGCGGCCACTTGATGAAGATGAAGTACACTTCCAACCAAATTGCAGTGTTAGACTGTCAGCTGTTTTTCATCTCAATTTTATAGATCTGATAAAGACACATTTTTGTGTATAGGACAGTTATAACAGCTGGAGAAAGTGTACAGGTGATTCATATAAGGATAACCGACAACGTAACCTCAAGAAATCAGAGTGACACGTTGACTGTAAAGGCAGATATGCTGCATACAAAAAGTAAAACGGCGAAAAAATACAGTATCACATCTAATTTATGAACAGAATAAAGAAACTATGAGTAAAAATCGTTAATACATCAAAACTATAGCGGATACCCTCAGACTAACAGTGGTCCAAAACACTGCAGAAAGGAGACATAGAGAGACAAATATTGAGGTGAATAAAGTCAATCTCATAACAATATAGAATCTGTTGCAAAAATATTCAGAAACATTGCGATACAAGCTGATAGAAGAACCAGCTAATGCAAAATATAATCATCACACATTACAAAATGCGTTACTTGAAATTATATCAGATATTATTTTAGATGAAATATGGAAAAAATATCAAATGCAAAGTTTTTCTCCATTTTGGTTGATGAATTCGAAGATTCGTCTAGAAGGGAGCAATTTTTAGTTGTTATTAGATACTTCTTCGAATGAGAAATTCATTAAGGATTTATTGATTTCGTGACATCAGAAAGTTCATATGCATAAATCCAGGCGACGACAGTATAAAGTGTAATTGATATACGAAATTTAACAGTTCATAATATGATGATGCCAGTGTAATGGGTGGTAAGAGGTGCTACAAGCTTTATATGTACATTGACTTGCGCATAAGCTGAACTTGTTCATTGTGAATGTAGTCAAATCAGTCATTCTTGTAGCTGCTTTCTACTCAACACTGGAAACGAACTATGTCTTTCTCAGTAGTTCATATGTACATGTCAAGTGAATCAAATACCAAAAATACGTGTCCGGCTGACAAACCAGATGAACTTAAAATTTTACTTTGACGCTCGCTGGCCTAGCCTTTATTAACCTACTTTTGCCAGAGCGATGCTGGCTTTGTAAGCTGCTTCTTGCAGGTCAGTTAAATAGGTGTATGATAAATATTCAATTTTTGACGCATTAACGAGTATGTGTTTTATTATATTGTGTGTTATACTTTACATCAGACGAGTCTCCGGATTACGATTCGAGTGCTTTAACCATCATGTCGGGCTACCACTGCTGTCGGACAAAAATCAAACTTGAAGTATGAATGCTCTAAAAAGGGGCCTGGCATGGCCTAGCGCGTTAAGGCGTGCGCTTGGTGATCTGAGGGTCGCGGGTTCGCGCCCGAGTCGCACCAAACACGCTTGCCCTCCCAGCCGTGGTGGCGCATAATGTGACGGTCAATCCCACTTTTCGTTGGTAAAAGAGTAGCCCAAGAGTTGGCGGTGGGTGGTGATGACTAGCTGCCTTCCCCTCGTCTTACACTGCTATATTAGGGACGGCTAGCACAGATAGCCCTCGAGTAGCTTTGTGCGAAATTCCAAAACAAACAAACAAACAAAGCTCTAAAAAGAAAGAGTATTTAATTCACAAAACAACGGAACACAGGAATGATTACAATTTGTTATTTGTATTATTAATGAAAATAGGCCCGGCAGGGCCAGGTGGTTAAAGCACTCGAATCGTAATCTGAGGGTCGTGGGTTCTAAAGCCCGTCGCAATAAACATGCTCGCACTTTCAGCCATGCAGGCTTTCTAATGTGACGGTCAATCCCCCTTTCGTTGGTAAAATAGTAGCCCAAGAGTTGGCGGTGGGTGGATGACTAGCTGCTTTCCCTTTAGTCTTACACTGTTAAATTAGAGACGGCTAGCGCTGATAGTCCTCGTGTAGCTTTGCGCGAAATTCAAAAAACAAACAAATTATCCGCTATTACTGAAAGATGTTCCAATCCAAACGAAAATTTCGGAACAATTATTTAAATCTGTAAATATCCAACAGACTGTAACCCGTAAAAACCACACATCCGATTGCTGTTACGTAAATTACGTAGCGGAAGCAATATACGTTTATATATTTGAGTAAGAAAATGGCTTTAATTATGCTATTTGCAACGTCGAAATTGAACAAATCAAACTACACAACTTTGCAATTTCTTTTCCTCGTATTTTGATAACAGGAACACAAGTTTTGTTTGTTTTTTATTTCTTGAAGTCTATGAGTCTTGGGCGACTCCATACTTTTCCACAGTAAACTACTAATGAATATTATATAGCGGCGCTGTAAGACTAGCAAAACATAGAAGTTAAATATTTAAGGAATGTATTCGTTCCCGTAAGGCTTTGCAAGAACTATCAACAAACACGGATGTACATGTAATTCAATACTCTTCTACTAACACCACTAGCAGGTGCGTAACTCTCCCTATACTTTAAACCAGGACTTCTATCGCACCCCTTGTTCCTTCGCCTTTGAACCCAGGTTTAATATACACAGTAGATTACAAAACAATACGATCGGGTTCACAAAATAACCAGATGTGGCTTTAGCTTGTAGAGACAAGCTAAAACCAATGAACTATGTATAAATTAATGATAAATTCAGCTATGTAAAAGTGATAATTAGTTCTCAAGGTTAAGGAAATGATCTTAATTATCTTCAGAAACTTTACCAATCATGATGGAATTACATTAAAAATGAATATTCTGGAAAGTTGTTTAGGGTATTTAATTTTCAGAAAAAAATAATAACATTTGCAAGAGACTTACCTGTTCTTATGGACCAGTAAGTTTTTTTGTTTTTTTTTTTAGAAAAGCTGTATTTTTTGACACATATTTCGTTTACATATTGAAAGCAATAAACCTTTTGTCTTTTACATTATCCACAACAATCTGAGGATTTTGCTACGTTCAGTAAAATCTTTACTTTTAGGGTTATCCACACATACAAACAGTTCTTCATTTTATATATCTCTACATTTTGTTTCTAATATTCTTGCCATAATACGTCCCCCACTGGTACAGCTGTAAGTCTACGAATTTACAGCAATAAAATCAGAGGTTCAATACCCCTCGATCGACGCAGCAGATAGTCCGAAATGGCTTTCTTATAAGAAAAACACAAAACACACAAACGCTATAATAACAACTGCCAATTTATTGGTAATGTCATTTTGTATAGAAAATTAACATACGAAACGAATGTACTTTTATTTTTTCATATTTCCGACATATTGTAATCTATGGTAGATTACTTATTTGGCAAGCTAGTAACTAAGTAAAACTGTAAACTATAACAAAATAGTAACCATCAGCATAAAACCGTAAAACCAAACAGCAACTGTCACTCTAAACTGTTAAAGCGACATAATAGTTTTCAGTGTTTAACAGTAAACTAGACAAACTAAGTACTCTAAGAGTAAAATTATTCGAACTAGAATAACTTGGTAACTCTCAAATAAAAACATTGAAAACTGAAAATGTTCAACATAAAACTGTAAACTAAAACAACATGAAAACCGCCACTGTAACATTTTTGGGTAGATTCATTTTTCGTGCAAGCATCAGGTAGACCCAATTTAAAACAGAAACATGGAAATCGTAACACAAAGCTGAATTTAGATAAATGACTTACGTTTTAAGCTAAGAAATAAACATGATGTGAAGTTTAAAATCAATGTTTCTTATATTCAAAACAAAAATCACTGGACGAGCTTGCGTGAATGCTGGAACTCGCCTTCCTACTGGACATAGACATTCAAAAACGATATCCGTTTAGCTATTCATATCTATTACCAAGCAAGAATTATTGCAACTAATGCTGTGTACAAAGTTATGAAACAGACGCTTGTACATTAAATATTGTATGCGATCATGTCTCACTGTTAGAGACGAAAGATTGCACAGAAATAAATTTACTATGCTGCAAATAGTTATTTCAAAACATCATATTGTTCGTAATTTAAGTGAGTAAATCTTAAAAAGAAAATACTAACATTTCTTACAAAAACAGGTAACCTCGATTTCAGTTTCATGAGATATACTTTATTGCCTGATTGGTCGTTCTCATATTACATTCAAAAGCTGTAGCCTTTAGATATCATCTATTCGGATAGTAAATAATAATGCAGTCAACGACCTCTTTTGACACAAAGAGTGACGTAGCAGTTACATCACAGTGACCAAAGCAGATACTATTTCCTAGAGAACAACAATGACTCGAAGACAACCAGAACAAAACAGTTTCGCTGTTTATGTCAAAACTGTATAAAAACATATCAAAATTTTTTTTCATAATTTCGATATCAAGAAAGCAGGTAAAACTTTTACATTTGGTACTCCTGTATATCACATTATTACAAACACAAGTGAAAAATCCTGAAAATTAGAACAACGTAATAACTTTCATCATGGGATTACAAGTTTGTTTGGTTGTTTTGAATTTCACGGAAAGCTACACCAGGACTATCTACGCTAGCCGTCCCGAATTTAACGGTGTAAGACTAGAGGGAAGACATCTACTCATCATCACTCACTGCCAGCTTTGGGCTACTATTTTACCAAGAAATAATGGGATTGACCATCACACTATAATGCACCCATGGCTGAACAGGCGAGCATGTTTGATGTGACAGAGATTAGAACCCGCGACCCTCAGATTATACGAGTCGAGCGCCCTAACCATCTGTCCATTCCAGGACTGAGATTACACGTGCATCACCGGATTTTTCAAAAAAAGATGGGTCATTTCTGACATGATTGCCATATGTAGGCGTAAGTCAGTAACATTCCAGTTTATGGTCCTTTGATAGCTCATAGTAGATTGAAGAAACACTATAGTGCTATACGTAATGTTACGTATTAGAAGTTGAAATAACCTATAACGGAGATAAACGAAAATCTAAATTTATAAGTTAATTAAACGTCGATATGTATCACATGTATAAGATTCTACAACAAGATTAATACACACAATTTCTTTCTTAATGCAAATGTATTATAACATGCAAAAAACAATACAATTTATAATAACGGTTACTGCAGTTACTTATTAAAATAATGAAGTTAAATGGTTTGTGATATTCGAAATCTATAAACGTTCCTAATCAATATATCTGAAGTTCCCAATTAATAAGCAGTAATCACAGTTATAGCTTCCGAGGTTTATAGTACAGCTGTATAGTTTATACTAAAACAATTCAATAATATATACTGTTTTTTTTGGTGCGTGGTATTGGTTACATTTATAGGTGTGAAGAAAGTTTCTAGAAATTCCAGCCTGCACAACAATATTGATGACAATCTGTGAAGACGAGAAAACCCATACCAGCTGTTTTTACATAAATATTATGATTTTATGAAGCATACACACAAACATATATTGTTGATTCTCGCACCCAAAAACCTTTTACAACTTCAGTGAATAGGAAGGAATTTTGCATTACAGATTCAACAATTTAAAACAAGCACATTTCTAAATGTAAATTTAACTTAAACACACATCGATTTTAAAATAGATATATTATAGTAGACTTAAGTGAGGTGGTAAGGTGCGAGCTAGTAACGTCCAGTACACTATCCTTGTGAAACTCATAGCCCATTGAAGAAGCACTATAGCAAAGAAAAAAGTTATAAATGAAAAATTATAATACATGTTCAGCAGTTTTGTAAAGTAATATCTAGGTATATAATATGTCTTCTACCTGTTTTAGTTACACGGGAATTTTAAAAATCGTTTACTCTGATTTTAGGTAGTTCTAGTAAAAAATACGTAGTTCAGAAGTCATTGAGGTTACCATCTTCGAGTTGCTTTGTTTGTTAGCTCGGTATAATAGATAATGCCTTTTCTTCCTGTGGTTATTTTGCAGTAATATAATATTCGTGTAAAAAAGATTGGTAACTGTAATATATTTTGTTTGCCTAATTTACTATGACTGTGTACTACAGCTAACCAACGCTGTAAGATAAGAGGGGTCACGAGGTGACACTGTCGACTGGACAAAGAAACTGAGTTTACACGATGGATTCAGACTGCTTTCATAGTTCAGTTATACTAGGAGATCATCGAGTGCAGACATGATACAAAAACCACTGAGATTTATTTCTACAGAAGCAGATCCTGAAACAGTGAAAACTCAGGGACCAAAAACAGACTAGTGGAAGTGTCAACTGCAATTCAACCTGTTTGACCATGCATGTTGTGATTTCATTTGGTTTTATCGTAGTAATAAAAATTTTGTTCGTTTCATTACACTTCCCTAGTGTCCAAATTTTACCAACGCCAAGAAATTCAGTCAAATTATTAAACTGACTAGAGGGAAGACAGCTAGTCATCACAATCCATCGCCAACTCTTGGGCTACTCTTTTATCAACGAATAGTGGGATTAACCGCCCCATTATAACGCCCCAACGCTGAAAGGGCGAGCATGTTTGGTGTGACGGGGATTCGAACCCGCGACTCTCGTATTACAGGTCGAGTGCCTTCCGTGCCCTGTGAGAAGGAAATTACAAATTAGAATAACATAGTAACTGTCAGCGCAAACGTGTATGAAACAATAATTTAGTCAATGTAGTACAAAAACTGTGTAAACCATAACAATATAATAAACGTCAAATTGAAATACATAGTAACTATCAGTGTAAAAATCTGTTAACTAGAGTAACAAAGAAACTGTCTGTATAAAAAAAAAATCTGTAAAATGTAGTAATATAGTAATTGTCAAACTAAAATAATAATGTAACTGTCGTTGTAAACAACTGTAAACTAAAGTAACTTAGAAACTGTCAGTGTAAATCTCTATGAACTGGAACAAATTTGTTACTGTCTATATTCAAATTTAATATTTAAACTGAAACAAGCTGTATTTATTGTGTCTGTATTCATATTTAATATTTAAACTAAAACAAGCTGTATTTATTGTAACTGTCTGTATTCAGATTCTGCTAACTAGAAATTATTTTCCACTGTTCTCGTTATTCGTCGCTGTGAAGAAGGCTACAATCGATTATAAATGCCAATTTTTGTATTAAAATATATTGTAATCATTTTCCATACCACTGAGTATTTAACAATATCAATCTATTAAATAATTTTGGAAACCTGCATTATTATTTACCAGAATATCTAAATATGACAACTAGAACTTACCTGACAATTCAGATGGAGGTTATGTGAAATCGCTTTCTGTAAACGCTCGTGGTACCCTGAGTCTGCTGTTTTACCCTTACCTGTCATTGACACTTGTCTTAGTGTGTTAGATAAGTGGCTCGTATATTCGGGTTCTGGTCCCCAGGGAGCGGAAGTTATCCTGAAAACATGCAAGAAAATTTAGGAAGAAGTTACCACACTGTATTTACTGCAATGAATAACATGACTATACTGAAAACAGTACGGTCAGCAGTAGTATATCCTACCAAAAGAAGAACTGGGGAAGGAGACAGCGATCTGGAAAAGTCTGAGAAACATTGGATTAGATTTAAAATAAGACAAATAATGGTTGAATCATTGAGGGTAATAGGTTTAAGTGACTTTAAACGATTGCACACATAAAAAGTAGAGAAGACAACAAACAATGCATTTAATTCTGTTCATACATATATTGTTTGTTTGGAATTGAGCACAAAGCTATACAACGGGCTATCTATGGTCATGTAGTCGTGTGGGCCATCTTTGTATTGGTATTTTTAAGGTTGTTATAACGTTGTACTTTAATTGGCAGGTTACCTTAAATTGTCTGGTAAAATTATTCCAAGTCCACTCCATATAAACTATAACAACTTACTTTATTTTTTCCTCAAGATTTAAAAAAAAGTTATTTTCATTGTAGTTGTAAACCACGCTTACAAATGGCACTAACTGTGCTACAATGACGTAAAAATTAAACTTCCTTGTGCTGTGTCACGATATAAACTAAAACATCGCATAATTCATTCTAACATCTCGATATAATTTTAGAGTACTCTCGATACTTCTTTGAACCTCGAATTTACAAGAAATTGTGACGTCAAATTACAGATTAACTCCTACAAACTTTCTTGATCATTACGTCATGCACCCAGTAGCTAACAACAAATTACAAAAGTGATAATACTGCTTATAAAAATACACTGTTTTATTAGATAATTAATGCGTTAAGTTTAAACTGTTGAGTCCATTTATAGATGTACTTGTTTATCATGACGATAGTGATACAACCGAATTGTTGTGAGGGCCTCGGCTATTATTTTTGCTATGTAATTAAAAATTACTCATCCAATTAATACGAATTATAAATATTTGGAAGGCTGACTAAACGCACACACTACATCTATATTAAATTACATATTTTTTTTCTAAACTGTAAGAAGCAAAATTTATCCTTCCCCCGAAAAAGGGGGAATGTAGAATAACGAAACTTAACGATATATTTAGCTGTTGTAATGAAGCAATCACAACGCATGGCAAACAGCTCGGAATTAATTTACTGCAAGGTTCATCGTACACGCATTAACAGGGGTGACACGGTTAATGAGGGTAATATCGTTCATTTTGTTTGGTGGCCTAGAATCGTCTGAACATGTTATTTGTATGTTTAAATGCAGTTAGTTAGCTCTTATCTCTAACTCGGGTTTTTAAAATGTCCTTCGTTCGGTTTTGTTGTTCATTAATTATTTATCAGATGGTTTATTATAAAAGTTTCGTACACCTGTACACAGAAGGTGGTTATTGAAACCTAAGACTCATTCAAACCAACCTACACTCCTAAGACTAATTTCACACTTTTATGTGATAATAACTTCGAGAAAAGTTTAAATATGTTACGTGACTTTCCACTCAGGTTTTAAAACTGAAACTTAATCACACCCGCAAAACTTACCCAACACGCGAATGCTCTTTACTCGCTCGCCTTAATTTGCTCAAAGTAGCAGAGTTTGTTGTTACTGTTTTATTTAGTTGAATTATCAACTGAAAAACGAGAAAACAAACTAAAACTTCAACAGATCGCCACTAGATGACGGGGAAAACAAAGCGAAAAACAATTGCAAAAATGGGAAATGGTTTTAATTCATTCGCACGTAACAGTAAATGGGATTCACTTCCTCTCAGAATCTTGAAAAAAAGAAATATTTTCAACTTTAAACACAAACCTTATAACTTTTTAACTCCACAAATGACTATTGATGATTTTTCATATTGTTTATAATTAACAGTTAAATTAGGCGATATGAGTGTGTATGTGTGCGTTCATTAGGGGAGAGAGGAATAAAATCTCCTTGAAAACTGAGGATTATAAGGTGTTTATAATCGTTTGGATTACCTAGTTCATCAGGTAACTCAATACTAGAAGATAAGGGTTACCAGGCGATCTGTAAACACGATGTTAGCCTGAGGTTTAAGAGAAATACTTATATTTTCTAGCCACTTCTTGGTATCACTAATACACGAATCAACACACACACAAATTCGCTAGGTAGAAATATTAGGTGAGTTAACTACTGAAAAGAGTAACAAGTGAGTCAGCATGTATTTCTTGGCAGATGTAATAAGCTTGTCAACATTTACCCCTCCTTGACGGAATATGCGTGAATCAATATGTGTTTCTTATTCTGAGTCAACCACTACATTTGAATAGGCCTAATAACACGACAAGCACAAAATATAGTTTCTACTAATGGAGATACAGTAGAATGTTCTGGTCGAGCAGAGAAAATGTGCTGGTAATGAACAGGGACACAAGATCATGACATACGGAGAATAACAACTGTGTTGACTGTGGACAGGGACACAAGATCACTTAGGATAGAGAAAAGTTATTGTATTGGTAATAAGGGACACAATATCATGAAGCATCAGGCGTGAAGTGTGATCAGCTGTATTTGTACATTTATACAAATTAAGAACTTCAAAGTGAACGTGCATCACACTATATCTGTTGCATCCTGTTCACGAGGCTTTTAGCCTAATATTAGAGTGGATACAGCAGTGGTTGAGAGGCTATTTATATAAGCAAACTACTCAACAACAGCTGAACAGAATTAAAGTCGACATTTTTAACCCTTATTTAAGATATATGTGACACACTACTAAGAAAAAAAAAGTGACGATTGGTCATTAATATTACAGCCCACATAGAAATACTATCGCTTCCATAAAAAACAAAAATTGTATGAAAGCTCCTCCTGCCGGCCTACTCATTAGGAACACGTGTTTACACATTTCATTTTCTTTATGTTATGTGATATCTAATAGGTCATTCTATGTCACATTAGTAGGTGTTCTTACGTTTCATTAAGAGTGAGTACTGTGATAAAAATGACCTTTTTTATGGTATCATAAATGAAGAGTAAAATAAATTCATGTATGCTATGAAAAGTCATGGCTTGAAGTTATAATGTTTTTATTCCGTAATTCTGTTATCCATTCGACCGGTAAAATTGATTACAATAGATGTCTCTCTTCTAAAAACTAAAGATTGTGTTATATACAGATGGTCAGTCTTCTTAGAAATGAAAGGGAAAGACTGTCATATGTATAGGCCTGTTCGACTCGAGAAGGAAGTCACTCATGAAGTACTTGTCTACATTAAATCGATTGTTATAATGACAATACATTAAGTGGTAACAGTCTGGAGTGCAAAGAGTTCCAAACAAGTCCCCTGCTGGTTCAGCGGTAAATCCTCGGATTTACAACGCTAAAACCAGGGGCTCGATTCCCCTTGGTAGACCAGGCAGATAGCCCAGTGTGACTTTGCAATCAGAAAACATACGCGCACACAGTTCCAAACAACTAAAATATAATAATAAAGTGCACTTTAGTAGATACGCTGTTAAACATTTATCACTTTAGTGTTAAGAATTTAATAACTTAACTTTTGTTATTCGAGATTTATTATTCCACACACCTTGACATCTCAACAATTTTCAGTAATGAAGAAAAATGCTAATATTGAAATAGTAGGTGAATACGTAATAAAATGAAGTTACGATCCATTATTAACGAATAACAGATTTATACGGATACTAGTTTCAATATTTTTACTTATCAGTCGCTCCTCTTTCGTCTAACTTTTCATTTCATACAGACGTTTAACTTTAAAACATAGCTAATTAGAAATGATCATTTTAGTATAACTAAAAGTAACAGAAAAGTATGTTCATTTGCTTCATACTTCACTAATGTTCAAATGCTGTTGTAAAGATAAGCTCGTGAATTATATCTTGTCAGTACTTGATACAATGTGATTGGTTAGTTGATGATGGTTCTCAAACTTCTTCATATGAACAAGCATAAGACACATTCGTTATACTATATATATATTGACCCTCAGAATTATGTTGGATTCATTTACTTATCCTATATGCATCTCAAAAATAATTTAATTTATAAACAATAGAAAAGAACTCAGTTAAAACACGTGTAGGATAAAATTTAAAATGTTTATTTTATTTGAGTAGATATCAAAACAACCTGAATGTTTAATTATGTTAATAAAAATAACACACTTTAGAAATACTAAAGAATTGGTAAATATAAGATTAATTTTACTCTCAAGTGAACTTATACAATCAGTCCGTCAAAAAATAAATGAATAGACGACTGGTTACAACACAGTTTTTATACAAACCGTTTTTACCATGTCACGAGCCGTTCTAAAGCTTGTATTGCTTGTAGTTTTTGAAACTGAATTTGTCAGGTCAGATTTTCTGCTTCTCCTCTTGTAGCTGATATCGCTAGTTAATTTAAACCTTTTATACTAGTATGGGATATCTATGGAGTCAGATCTATTCGTAACATTCTCCTTAACCAGATGTCGAAATGTCGTACATATGTGTGCATTTATTTTACTTAAGATTACATATGGCAAGGACTAGAATCTTGTGAAATTTGTCCTTTTGTCTGTGTCCACCACCCCCTGAGAAATGATGAGCCAATCTCAAGGAGTATCACAGAGATTCGTGCAAGTTAATTTGAATTTGTTTGTTTATTTTTATTTATAAAATTCGATTACACACCCAGCTTTGGATTTTTTTAAAGCAAAACCACATGTGGTTTTCTACTATGTTCACCGCAAGTAATCGATCTCCGGATATTAGTGTTATAATTCCGTAGACTTACCGCTATTCCATTGTGAAACACATTGTTATGAATTATGCTATACAGATAAATTGTACGTGATTTTAAAAACACGCAGATACAGCAACCCCTAGCACAAGTTTTTCACAAATGTGCGAAGGCTTTTTCTGGTCAGGTAGTAAATTATCTGAAATGATGCCTGCTGTTATGCACAGGTTTTTACTTGCATTTAACATGCACCTGTTTTTAATCTTTTCCATCCATTAAGTAACTGCGGGTTAAGCTAAGTTTCTGTTATGTTGGTACCAACAGATTAAACCGTGTTAAAGGAAAAGTAAAACGTGGCAAGTCTATCCCACAAAATGTTTTTTCTGAATGTTGAATCTTGGTTATATCTTCTTGATTTAATATTGGTGCATAAGATACGACGAAAAGGTAGGTGTTTTTCATCCATAGTTGATAATGTTTGTAAAAAGGCGAGGAGAACTACCAGGGAGAAAATCACGTTTGTTTGTCTTACCGGAAAGCCACCTTGGTCTATTTGATTTCCCCTCCAAGACGAGGTAATTTTATTGTACTTAATCAGTTTGAAGTATTATTTTACAATTATAAACCATTTGTTTGTCCTGTTTATATGTTTTAAACACAAAGCTACACATTGGGTTCTCAGTTCAGTGCCCACCAGATTTTTAGTATTATAAAGCTTCATAATTATCAGTGAGCCACTGGGGTGGGGATAAGCATAAATAGACCACTCGTGACGTATGCAATTCAAGAGACGAACCGATGCCATTATATGACAGTTTTTTCAAGAAAAAAAAAAGACGATAGAAATTGTTTGTTTGTTTGAAATTAAACACAAAGCTTCACAATGGGCTATCTGTGCTCTGCCCACCAATGGTATCGAAACCCAATTTCTAGCGATGTGAGTCTGTAGATATGCCACTGTGCCTCTAGGGGAATAGAAAATTTACTAAAATAAACTAATATGCTGAAAAACTGATAAAAATGGAGCTATTAGAGTAATACAGAACTGTTTATTTTATTTTTTTTTACAAACTAATTAATGTATTAGAAGTTCATTAGCTTCGTCATATCCACCAGAAATAATTAAGTTTTAACATCATACGTACGCTCAAACAAATATCTGCAGGTTAATCACGCTATACAAATGGCCACAGCTGTCTTCTCTCTACACGGTGTTTTTAAATTGTTAAAAAAATAAAACAAGTAATTAATATGAGAGTTGAAAGATGATTACTGTCTTACTGCACGTCCAGACTGACAGTGAAACATATTAATTACACGACACAAATATGCGCGACCAAGACAGATATGTATGAGAGGGTGACGGAGTTAAAGATGGACATTAGAATGCTAAGAAGGAAGTGCTCACTCCCCTTAGCTAAGACTTGACACGAAAGTAAGCTTCGCACACTTTGTAATACACAATTTCCAAGACAGAATATCCTTGTGATGACGCCAGTGTTAGTGGGCGTGCTTAAGTGTCATTCAAGGATAAGTTCATACAGTAAATGTCATAATAAGCACGCTCACTCACTCTGTTGTGTCAAACCTGCACGCGCTTGTTGCCAGCGCCACCATGCAGCGAATCATTTCCCTGTGAATCACTCTATTGGTAGCTAGACACGTCAGACATTCGTAGCTTATTCTAAATATTTAAAAGGAGACATTCCTATTCGCTCCAAGAACATCGGTCTTATTAGTGGCATGATTTTGGGTCTTGTCATTTCTGTTCTGGCAAACTCCTTGACATTTCCTTCGAATGGGTAACAGGTCCAACAGCTTGGCGACGCCGACTATAGTTTTATCTTGATAACGTGTGCTGCTTCCTCTAGGCCTAAATCTGTATTTGTTTGATGGTATTGAGTACAGCGTTGAGAGCAGAGTCATCATGAGAGATGTACAGCGGTACTCCTGGTCGAATGAAAAAACGCCGAAGAGGAAAAGTAAGTCGTTTCTATTTTCTCTACAGCACCTATTGACCTATTAAAACACGATTCACCCACCAGATTAAATACTGTTTTTAAACAACACACTTGGATTCTTATGTAAACGCTCTTATCAAATTCAACAAGTATTATTCGTTATTTTCAAATGTACGCGAACATTTATGTCTATGTAGGGTTTGTCATCTTTCTCTTAGTATGTATACGCGGGGAAATTGTTAACTTATGAATCAACGTCTGTGCTGTGTTTGAGTTCCAAAGAGTTATTGGTTATTTTCTGTCCTCTTCTCAAATGTATTAGACTAGGAAAAGAAATTTATATATAATGCACTAAAAATCGCTAGCAATGAAAACCAAATTTGTACTTTCATGCATTATTACCTGTGTATTTACTGATGTACTGAGTACTGTGCACTCTTTTCTGTAGTATATGCCACTATCATGTACTATCTTGTATAATATTCGTGACATGTAGTGTTGTGTATCGCATATGTGTATGCATTCTGCCCTGTTATTTTATGCGTACATACGAGTGTCATGTGCTGTGCCTTATAGTGTCCGTGTGAGTGTCGTGGTCTGTTACCTGTAAGTGTACATATGAGTGTGATATATGCTGTGTCCTGTGTTATATGTGTGTGAGTGTTATATGTCTGTGTGTATGTGAGTGTTATATATAGTTTCCTGTAGTAAGTGTGCATCTGTTACATGTGCTGTTTCCTGTATTATGTATATGTGTGTCGTGTCCTGTGTTATGTGTGCTGTTTCCTATATTATGTGTGCGTGTGCGCTGTGTCCTGATTATATGTGTGCGTGTGTCTTTTTACTTGAGTAACACACAAAAACTTATTTATGCTTAAAAATATGGAAAATAAAACTAAAAACAGTTAAAAATACAGTAACGATAATTACTGTCAGTTGTACGTTACCCCGTGGTTGCGTACTTAACAAACATGCTACGATAGGATTTCAAATTTTGAAAGCAACTCTGTGGTTTGGCCAGTGGTAACAGACCCTTCTGGCATGTAGCCACAACCAGTTAAATATGATGACTTTGTACCGATTATGGTACCTGACTGATTCATGGCTGACTATTACTCATGTCAAAGATTACTCAAAAAGCAGAATTGACGAGGTTAATGGTTTATAAGTAAATCCTTTAAACTTTATGGTGAAAATTTTCTACTTATATAACGAATTTCAAGCTCAGTAAATTATCTTAATCACTAAAAGTGAAGTCATTTTGCTTGAAGTTAGTGAAAGCAAAAAGAGAGAGAATTTTGATAGTTCAGGGACGGCCAGATGGTTAGGGTACTCGACTCCTAATGTAAGGGTCGAGGGTTCGAATCTCTGTTACACCCACCATACTCGCTCTTTCATCCAGGGGGCGTTATAATGTCACGGTTAATCCCTCTATTCGTTGGTAAGAGTTGGCGTTGGGTGGAGATGACTATCTGCCTTCTCTCTAGTCTTACACTGCTAAATTAGGGACGACTAGCGCAGATAACCCTCGTGTAGGTTTGCGTGAAGCTCAAAAACAAACAAACATTGTGATAAACTGAAAGTTTATAATGGCCCATTTACTCAATAGCTTTAATATTAGTATTTGTTGATTGTGACTATTATGAAAACGTGACCACCATAGGATGGCATATATTGTATGGATTGAGTTATTTGCTGAACGTCTGGTTGTTCTTAAGCGCAAAGTCCCACAATAGGTATATGTTCTGTGCCCACAACTAGTATCGAAACTAAGTTTTTAGCAGTGTGAGCCTTCGAATTTATCGCTGAGCCACTAGGGAAAGCTTCTGAACAAGATTTTGTTGAAGAGAAAGATTTTAAAACTAAAGATTATACAGAGTGTTGATGTGCACCACTGAACATAGAACTAACGGAAAATTTACATATACTCACAAGGATTCACAAAATAAAAATAAAATTATTAGTATTTATACGCCGAAAACCAAGATCCATGCGGAATGACACCATTGGATAGACTGCCCCGACAAGATCTAAAATGTACCTACCACACACTTCTGAGACCTTCTACTTAAAAAAACCTAAACACAAATAACTTAAAAACGAACGATAGTGTAGAACGTAGACGTGAACCATTGGGCACAGAACCACTACAAGACTGTTCTCCCGCACCCATCAAAGGAATATTAAAGGGAATAGCACAGAAATCAAGAGTAATATAAAATGCAAGCATCTATCATTGAATATAGGACCACTAGAAGACTTAGATCACATTCCAGAAAATTGAAAATTTAAAAACTCTGGTATTGTGTTAAAATACTGTTATATACGTTTTTCTCATGCACATGAACATCTGTACTGAAAATTATTTGTATAATTGTTCCCTTTTCTGTCGCGGCATAATGGTTCATAGAGTGGTTTCACGCTTTTGAGCTACACATTTTTAGCTTATAACTTCGTCATTTCTTGATCGATTTGAGATATAATTACAGTTGTGTGCTCAGAAGTTAAATTCTTTCGAATTGTGTATTTGGCCATGCCAAAGTTCTTATAAATAAATTTATCATAATCATGCCTAAAATAACTTCAATTTGAGGGTAGGCTGGTAGACAACGTGATTAAGAATAAAATGAATCGGGCATTTGCACGCACCACGTGTCACCCATTATTCTGCATTTGTTTCCATTTATATTCGGTAAATAGTAAATGTAACTTGTACCTCTAAACACCCTAGTGAAGACAAAATCAATTCTCAATTTTCATATGAGACTATAGTAGAAATAGTTACATTCGAAATATTTTATTCATATATATTATTTTTAGGAACGAATAATAATTAGAAATCAACGATACCATTTTTGTAGTTAATAGTACATTATTTTTACCGCTGTAAGACTACAGCAGATCCAAACCTTTGTAACAACGAAGTTCTTTCTTTCTTTGAAGTTAAGCAAAAAAACATGCCTAATGAACTTACTGTGCTCTTCCCACAACCAATATCGAAACTCGTTTTCTGGTGCAGGAAGCCCACATACATGTCGCTGTATTACTGGGAGTCAACAACGAAGTTCTATCTGTACTAAGTTATCATACTACAATAATCTTTTAGTGTATAAATAAACATTATTCACATTGGAAGTCTATTTCTATTAACTTATCTTTCTCACAGTAAAACTTTTAGAATAAGATTTGATCTTGATTCATAACCAAGGTCTACTAAACCGAAAAGCAATATAAACTTCATTTGTACTTTTTAATGTTTTTTTATGATATACCTTACCACCTTTTCTTTTTAAACTTTGTTTATTCAAAATGAGTGCGTTGTATTAAAACGACTAACAATGTTCAAATCAACGAGCTTTATTATAACTACAGTATGTTGCGATGGTATGGAATGTATATGAGCATCATTTTTAGTATTTTTTTTGTAGGGGAGTGTGATGCTACCAAAAGTTGATATCACTTTTAGGAAGGATATCAGCCACTTCCGACGCGAAAATGTTCATATACTTACTTCATAAAAATGTTGGAGAATAAAATGGGAATTCATGCTATTCCATGTGAAGACATGCCGATCAAGTCGTCTATTCCACATCTATGAATTTCTTTGCGCTCAAAATGTTGAAAAGGCTGTTGCTAAACTATTTGTCATACACTAAACCAGTGTTTCCAAACCTGGGCGGTACCGCCCCTAGTGATGTTTTTAATTAAAGGAAGCAGTAAATCTTGGAGAACAGGCAGGAGGCGGACAGAACAGTTTTAAGGGTTTCAAAATAATTGTTAAAATTAAATAATAATTCACTACTATTGTTTTGTAATTTCAGTAACATATTCTAATAGACCCAAAACATTATTTTAAGGAGGCATGAGCGCTCATATTTTGCTGAAGCGGAGCGCTGTGGCGAAAAACAAAAGGACGAAAAACAATGTAGTGAATGGATTATAGAAACACACAGAGAGGAGTGGTGTGTCTTGAATATGACAACCATACGATGAAGCCTTTGTAATGGAAGCTCTACGCCGCAGAGCTATTGTAACGACTTGTAAAACCTTCAAGATGATTTAATTCGTAAAGATAAGGGTACAACTAATTTACATAAATTGGTGATCACGATTTACTGTTTTATTTAAGAACACTAAATATAATAAACAGAACGTGGAAAAGACAGTAATGATTTATTTTATAAACGTGATCCCGAATCATCATTTCTAACACGACATTTGTAAAATCAGTGGAAAGAACACCAGTATTTTAGTACTTAAATTCATAAAACGCCCTAAAGTAAACATTTCGCTAGAGCTGAGATTATTGAATCCTCTCTTATTGCAAAAAATATTTCAAATAAAATTTAAAAGCAACATGTGCTGTGCCTTTTCCCCCTTACTTAAAATAAAATAGTTGCATGTTCCCTATAACCTGTTAAATAATTAAAAAGTCAAGTCACGTGTAAAAACGTAACACGGTTATAGGAAAAACAGGGAGCGTCTGTTTGTTACACCTTTTCGGTTGACGTACAACACAGAATTGTAATTGTGTGGGAAAGTTATACAGAAAGTTACAGGTAGTCTTCGGTGTAAAATTTCACGTATAAGAAACACTTTAGAAAAGTGGTTAAAGAGTAGCCCAAGAGTTGGTAGTGGGCTGTGATGACTAGTTGCCTTCTTTCTGGTCTTACACTGCTAAATTAGGGACGGCTAGCGCAGATACCCCTCGTGTAGTTTTGCGCGAAATTAAAAAAAAACAAAAAACAATATTTCTGGTGATATGAATCACTCTGTAAGGAAGAATCTGAAACTGTGTCCTGTTTACGTCTTGCAAGTTTATGGCTGTATACAGAAGCTGCGACTCATAAAATGAAGTACGTCATCGTCGAGGAAATACTAAACAATATATGTATACATGTGTATACTAAATGTACTTCCGCATTATTCACGAAAGTGTCCTGTTTCAAGAATAAATAAAACAAATGAAATATTTTTATTTCATGCTCTTGAAATTTATATATCATTCTGTGTTGTTACTTGCAGAGTGGATAATTCATTTCGCGATTCATGACATGCGCATGTTTTACCATCATCACGTTAGTATAAGCTGAAACATTAAGGGTCCATTATGTAATGTCATTTTACTGACTCGCTAACAAACAATACGTTGCTGTATTGTAGTGCAAGAGGTTAAAACAGTGGTTCCCAAACGTTTTCAGCTTGTTACCCAATTTAACAGCCACATTAAGCACATTAATGTTTTCAACATTGATATATATGGCTAAATTAAATTAGAGATATATTGCACTTTATTTATCTACAATTTATTTATATAATTTATTTACACTGAATTACACTTTTAATTATTGTATTTGATCATTGTGCATTTCTAATGAATATTGCCAAAGATGTCAAGAACATCAGTGGAATGGATGGAGTTGCATACTTGAAGCTAGTTTAGGAAGTCTTGGCTTTGTGGTTGAAAGTGCCAGCCTGGCATCGTTTGCAACATTCAAGCGAGTCCTCTTTTTTGTTTTCATCCCCAGCACGGTTGAGAACCCCTTCTCGCACAGATACGTTGTTGAGAATGATACCAACGACTTCAAGGCTCTTTTGGACAGAGTTGGCGAGTCAGCTAGTTGTGAAATCCAAAAGGAATCTGCATTTAGGTTTTGGAATTTGACTTTCAAGGCTTCATTTGCTCGCATTGTGATCCACTCCTCCTTTACAGGGAAATCATCATCATGAATGGCCTCATCAGGTACAGAAAAGGGATGAATGATCCACTGAAGACTGGCTGTTTTTAGGTCACTCTCTGGAAAGTAGTGCTGCATGCTTGTTTCAAACCCCTTCAAATGGTCGCTCATCTCTTTGTTGATGGTCTGTAAAAGTGATCCAGTATCATAACTATTCTCCTCAACAAACTGGTCTAGGGTGGGAAACTGAGCGATCACTCCTTTCTCCAAGCGTCGAATCCAGAGTCTCAGTTTTCCCAGAAATGCAGTCACAGTGTGATGGGCATCAATGACAGTCGTGTTTTGGCCCTGGAGTTGCAGATTATCACTGTTCAGCTCCGCAAATATGTCAACCAAGTAACAAAGTCGAGCAAGCCATTCCTTATCAGTGAACTTGGAAGCAAAAGAAGATTCTTCTTGTTTCAGAAATTCCTGAAGAGCCGTTAGGAGCTCAATGACTCGACGTACAACCTTGCCTCGTGACAACCAGCGAACATCGGTGTGGTAGAGCAGAACTTGATACTGCTCTCCCATTTCCTTGCACAGCTCCCTGAATATGCGCGAATTCACATCCCTGGACTTGATGAAATTGACGATTTTCAATACATCTTCAAACACTAATTTCAGATTACCAGGCAGGCTTTTTGATCCAAGAGAGTACCGATGAATGATGCAATGATCTACAGAAATTTTTGGATTCACGGCTTGTATGAGGCCCCGTAATCCACGATTACGACCCATTATCCACGGTGCTCCATCGACGGAGACCTAGATTAAAAAAGGAAAACTATTATTGATTGCGTCAGTCAGTCATTCTTACTTATCTTTTGCGTTATAATTATATGGTTTTAATTTAATTTATTTTGGTACTTTAGTATTCAGTACGACAGACACGATACTTTTTTGTGAATTGTGTATAAAATATTAGCTACACTACAGCTACTTGTACAATAACTAAAACTATATGACTATATGCCATGTAATTCATTGTATTTATACTAATCTAGACTTTATATAAACATCTCTCCCTACCTGTTGAACGCTAATCCAATCCATTCGTGGTAAAGAAACTGTTGATGATATTGAAGATATCTTCTCCCTTCGTGGTTGTCAGCAGATCTTCGCATAATCAGAACTCTTCTTTGATCTTGTCCTGGTGGACGTAACGAACAAACCCAAGGAGAACAGCACAATTGGCTACGTCACACGATTCATCACATCGGACAAGGAGAATTTACAATATGAGCTTTCCTTGATTTCTGTTGTAACTTGGGACAGAATATCTGATGCCATGTCATCGACTCGTCGGCGGATTGTGTTGTTTGATAGAGATATGACACTCAGTTTCTTCGCTTGATCCTCCCTACATACCTTGCTTACCATCTCGTATGCACAAGGCATAATCAGATTCTCTGCAATGGTGTGGCATTTTTGTTGTTCGGCAACTTTATATGCAACAAAGTAAGATGCTTCGACCGCAGCTTGAAGCTTTTGGGCTTGAATTCCAAATGAACCGAACTGGATATTCTTCAGTGCTACAGCCCGGCGCTGAAATAAGCCTGATCCTCATTTTGAAGATTTGGATGGCACTTCTGGAGGTGAGCTGAGAGTTTTGATGGCTTGAGGCTTTCATTTGTCAACACTTTGTGACATACTACACATTGTGGCCGATCCTCTCCACCAGAAGGTAAATTCACAAAGCCATAGCGAAGAAAGGCGTTAGAGTAGGTGCGCTTTTTGGACATTTTATTGTTTAATTTGCAGAAAAAGAAAAACTGCATAAAAAAGTGTGAACAACGTGAACTTATTATTTATTTTTTCATGGCATTCTAGATAGCATTAAAAGAGCTTATTCAGCATAGGAATGATGTAATAGTAGGTAAATACTAACTATACTGCACAGGGTAGTACACATACATATCAGATTTTGTCTACCTCGGCTGATGCTCACATAGAAACTGACAGTGTGAAATAGAGGCAACCTCAGGCAGTGAGTGACGCGTACTGGACACGTCAATGAGTCATCAGGGTTACTGAGTGACTTGTGTTCTGAAGCATACTTGTCAAAGTACTTTTAGATTACCACACACTTAGATATTATTTTTCTTTTCTACTACTGTATATTAGTTTTTGATGTTTATTGTTATTTGGTTTAACTTTATTACATACTTAAAATAGGTTTTATTTACAATTTTACATACTAAGACTAAGTTAACATTAATCCTAAAACCAGCTATCTCAATGTTTTCTTGATTTTCAGAATTTTAACCTTTTTTCTGTCACCCCTCCATTACCCCGATAAATTGTTAACTTACACCCAGTTTGGGAACCACTGGGTTAAAACAAGTTTCATCTTCAGGCGCCCTTCGGCCCACATTCGTAGAACTAATCTGAAATAACCTGAAAGAATAAACACACAAACATTTCAAAATAAATAAAGTTTATTTTAGTTAAAATGGGAAATTAACTTAAATGTTATGCAAGATACATATTTTGAACTTTTCATTTGCATGAATATCAATCAAAAGAAGACAAGATTTTTTTTTCTTTGAAAAAAATTGAGGATTTAAGGAGAACGTTGTTCCTGAAAGTTACCATGTGCAGGTGGAACAAACATCGTGGAAAGGACAACGTTAACAATTTGTTTAAATCATATTTTGGTAATCAGTGATTTAAGAAGAACGTTATAATTACTTAAACTTGTTTATGTAAATGCGTGATGTTGATGTTTCATAAGTGCAAAGCTACGTAATAGGCTTCTGCATTTTGTTCACCGCATGGAATCGAACATCAAATTTTAGCGTTTAATTTCATCAATTGGCCACTGATTAACTAATGATATAAGTAGATAAAAAAAACGTTGAAAAGAGAGAGAAAAAGTGATAGCTTATTTTAATAATCGATACTCAAATACAAGTTTCTCAGTTGTTTTTTATTGAGCACAAAGTTACACAATGAGATAGTTGTGCTGTGCCCACTACAGGTACCAAAACACTGTTTTTAGTATTATAAGCTATCTACTATTTTATTTTAAGCTTTGGTGTAAGAATAAAGTTGAACTAATGTTTACGAGTAGCTAATCCTTTGTAAATACTCAACACGTTTAAGAATTTCAGAAAATCTGCTCGAATGACACTAATGTTTTGGCTCACCTCTTACTAGTTAGATAGCTATAATGTTTGTCATAAGCAAAATACGACTGTTGGAGCTTCCTGTCTTAACTTCCGATATTAAACATCGTCCTTATGATGTCATACATTTCATTGTGGTTGCGTAATTTGATTAAGTACATGTATCTGTACTTGATTGCTGAAACAAAGTTTACAACAGAGAAATATAACAACATATGCTTTTCATTTAGTTTGAATAATTACTAAATTACAAATAGCATATCAAATAGAAATAGATGTGCAACGATAGCCACGCCTACTTTCAGTTTGTACCATTTCAAAAACTACCAAGTGTTGTGATGTTATTCCGCCCATTCCTACCATATTACTTAACTTTTTGATACTCTCTTTACTGCTTCCTAATTTTTATTTGATTTTTAACGTTTGTTTATGTATTTACATAAATGAGATTTTGCGAGGTGTTCAGCTGTAAAGCGACCTCGTGTAACGAAATAAGAAAACTCGTGAGCTCACAATGTGGTTTTTCCCACATAAATCCTTATACTACAACATTACTGCAAGTGTACCGAATCAACACTCCGATATTCCGGATGTTTGTAAGAGTGAGCTCACATTTTATTATGATATACCGAATATCGGATGTGTACAAAATGTTAACATATTCACCTGATTACGTTGTAGAATTAATCATCTTGAATGCATTAAAATTATTATTGACATATCTCGGAAACAGTACAAAATACATACAGATTGATGTATTTCCATATAAACTAACCGTTTGACTTACCGTTCAAAATTATTTTACCGTTTTTGTTTTTTTTAAGATATTGAATGTTTTGTTACTCTTTTTGCACACACGTTTTAAATCATTTTCGAAAAAACAAGTCTGGACAAATAAACCATACCTAATGTCTAAAATTTACCCTTTAACGCAAACACCTTGAACTATATTGTAATTAGTGAATTTCTGTTCGCGATTTAAAACACTGGAGTTCATAGACACTCGCATCGTGGAAAACTTTTCCCCGGGAAAAGAAGAAACATAATATTTTCTTTATTCACTCAGTATGTGTTCATGGAAATTTTATTCACTTCACAATTTCACTCTACTTTGCCCTACCGACCACTGGAAAATTTTGTACAGGCCCCCATGCTAGAGTTCCCATTAATTTATCTTTCTTTTTTCATATTGTGGAATTAAAAAAAGAAAGGTGAATTATAATGTAACATGTGGCGACATATTGTAGTTAAGCGCAAAGCTATACAATGGGGTATCAGTGCTCTGCCCTCCACGGGTATAGAAACCTGGTTTCTAGCATAGTAAGTTGGCAGACATAGCGCTATGCCACTGTGGAGAAAGATCTCTAAACAGAATTGTAGAAAATCAGCCATGTCTAATTATAATTAGACTTGCCTAACACAAGTATCTACATTATGTCTGAACGAGGAATTGTTATTTATTTATGTGTACATGTCTCGAATTTTTTATTAAGTCTTAGGCATCATAATTATTTTCTAGAAACTGATATTTTCAACCTTATTTAAAGTCAGTTACCTCTAGGATTAAGTTACAGCCATACCTGGTTTTTTGAATCGAATAACTATTCTGTCACTTTTCTAACGTGCTCGGAGATGGAAGCACAGTGAGCTCTTAGCGCTACAATTTGAAAATTATTTCATATTTAAAAGTAAAAATGGTTAACAAAACCCTCTTTCTCATTTTTTCAGTATTGGAGTGGCATTAGGTTGATATATTGATCTTGTCAAATATTTGTCGATAAAGGATTATAATTATCCACAATTGCTGTGGTTTTGCAGACACTAAGCGAAAAAATGCTTCATTATCCACTCCACGATTGATCAATGTGAATGTATAAACAAAACTAATCAATATAAGGACGTTCCGCTCGTGCCTTGTACAACTCCACGAACACAGGAAATCGACACTCTTGTAAGAGCCGCCACGCAGTGGCGGCATCCTGTCCCCAATATTTAGTGTGATCCCCCGTGTCCACGTGCCAGACACATGTGCAAGTGAAGTTGAGCAGGATGCAGTGTTAGTTCATTTTAGAAAGGAAAACTCGCATTTTCTGGAAGAGTTATGAAAAGTGTAAAAGATAAAGGGCATTATCCAGATATCTTGAGGACGTTTACTTTTAAAATAATCAACGTGACTGTGGGAGGATGTTTCTAAATTTAGTTTCTCACATATGATGGTATCGGACACAAACTCAGGCTGTTGGACTATGGGTTATATGCCTCTCCTACTGAATCGACACGCGTGCAAGCCAGATGGGCTAAGCCTACTCCGAGATAAACGTGGACAACTTAACAGTTTCATTCACACCTTGTTTGTATTACTTGAAATGAATGGAAAGTATGATTGTACGTACAACCAACACATGACTCTGGACCTAAAATATCACAGTCAATATGTTTTCAGGGTAGTGAGAGCGTTCACACAATGTATATGTCGAAAGAACAGAATGGAACAGTTGATTAAAAGTAAAATATTCCTCTAAAAACTTTGCTATGATAATTATGTCATCCAAGAAATAGTAGTATTCACAAGGTTTGAAAACGTTAGGGAATACAACCTAATAAGTTTAGTTCAACATATTTAGCAACGTTAGTAAGTTTATAATTCTCCGTCTAGACGTAAAACTGAGGTGTACAATACATGTGTATATCTATTATTACATATATATTGAAGATGTAAGTCTGAAATATATTATTTTTAATTCTAAGCCATTATGCGCTAATGTATTTTAGTTGTTGTTTTGATTCCGTATTATTTATTTAGTCTAACATTTCAACGCTTTGTGAAGCTGTTGTCAAGCTGTATAATTAATTAATACAACTGAATTACTCTAGTATTCATTGGTTTTATCTGTATATTTCTTTCGACACTCATTGTGTAGCTTTGTGCGTAATTCAAAACAGACAAGTTTTTGCCCCCCTTCAGTGGTCCAGCGGTATATCTGAGGACTTAAAGTGCCAGAAATTTGGTGGGAAGAGCACAGATAGCCATTTGTGTAGCTTTGTATTTGACTTCAAAAAATATATTTCAACAATTTTCGTTACCATGTGTTCGGGTTTTACTCCGTCTTGTAGCAACATTGAACAGCTATTTTTACTTCTTATTTTGGTTTGTTTGGAATTAAGCACAAAGCTACACATTGGGCTATCTCTGCTCTACCCACCACGTGTATCGAAACCCGGTTTATAGCAGTGTGAGTCTGCAGACATACTGCTGTGTCACTGGAGAGGTACTCATTATTATTGGTGTTAAATCATTTTTGGTCACATGTATACATATGCATATATACATTCAGGTATTTCTTCTAATTGTATAGATCTATAAGTTAATTTTAAAGTGAAAACTACACAGTGAGCTATCTGCACTGTGCTCATAGCGAGTATCGAACACAGATTTTCATTATAAGCCTCAAGCATACCGATGAGCCAGTGGGATACTAGTTGTATGTGTTATTTAAACTATAACAGGGCCCAGCATGGCCAGGTGGGTTAAGGCGTTCGACTCGTAATCTAGAGGTCGCGAGTTCGAATCCCCGTCGCACAAAATATGCTTGCCCTTTCAGCCGTGGGGGCATTATAATGTCATAGTCAATTCTACTGTTTGTTGATAAAAGAGTAGCCCAAGAGGTGGCGGTGAGTAGTGATGACTAGATTTCTTCCCTCTAGTCTTACACTGCTAAATTAGGGACGGCTAGTGCAGATAGCCCTCGTGTAGCTTTGCATGAAATTCAAGAGCAAGCAAAACAAACAAACCATAACATAATAATATGATTCAACAATTTTTACTCACTTTTTATGGTGGATGTTAAGCCATTTTGCGGCAATATATATATAAAAACTTTTTGCAACTCCGTGATGATGTATTGTTACGTTAAGTACGGTAGTACGCAGTAGGAATCGTGATGAAACAAAATGGCGGCCATAAGATTCACCCGTCTAACACCACCTTCAAGATATGTGAATATTAACAATGGTTATTTTATAGTACTAACTGACAAAATTAAAGCTTATTGTACTTATAAACCACCTAAATCGCTATATACATGTTTAAGGAGGGAGTTAAAATTTCACTATTTCAACAAATTTTTATCTAAGTAAGTCAGTAAGTAAATGACTTTTCCAAACATGTGTGCGAAAAAACTGCGAATCTTATCATTCTAATTCCTGGTGAGTAATAACAAAATCGAATTGGATATACGCTTAATATTACTGACACAGAAAAATATAGCTTATGAAAAGGAAACTGGTACAATACAATACAAAAACTAAGTTTATAAAAACAAGTAGGAATCCGTATATATGTATACGTAACCAAGCTGTTTATAGTAATATAAAGAAAGCTTTAATTTTATAAAAAGTGTTGAAACAAGAGTCAAAACTGCAAAATCTAAGATAATTGAAAAAAAATCCTTACTTCGTCTTAGACTAATATAACTACAGTAATTTGCCAAAATAGGGGTAAAAAGTTAAATTTTAAAGAGCTATCTTTTTGTAATTTTGATTTACTTCAACATTTTTTGAAGCATTAAAATTCACTATTTCTATAACTAGTTTTAACCTGTTGACTGCCAAGTATTTCAGCTGCTACAATAAACTATAATGCTTCTTCATTTTGTAACTTTTTTTCGTGACGCCATTTTGGATCGAAAGTGAAACAATTTGTAAGTAGGTCAAATACATGTATGGTGCTGACATCTAGCGTTGAAGTTACGTATTAATGAGAACGAATTAACTCGTCCGTGACACTGTGTTACCGATCGGCTTGGACGAATTATCTCGTCTACCGCACTGAACAGATTAAAGATGTTCTATGGCAAGTTGTTTCCGAAATAAAATAATTCTACTGAGTATGTGAATTAATCCACCTTTGAGTAATATATTTTTGCGCACCTACCTCTGTATAGACTTACGAGTATTTAGCCGTTTTCTAGAAATACATTTCAGAAGTTGTAAACTTGTAACTTTGTTGATCCAAATTTAAAATGATGATCAACTTTACGGTGCAAATATTTTTAAACAATTAAACCTGCAGTGTTTCAGAAAATGTTCGATTTATAATAATTAGAAATTTACAAGTACATCTGTAATTATTGGCAGTGCACATCTTGAATTATAAATACCTATTTAAAATAAATGTCAATAATAATTTAATTACAAAAACGACATAATGTGAAATTATAAATATTATAATCGGGAGAGACAGAGAGGATCCCCTGGATATTTGTCCAAAGAATTCTTTACCATTTTGATCAGTATAGCTTCCGTGTTTGTTTGTTTTCTACTGTTCATATCAGATTCACTTCATAACATTTTTATGGTGTTTTCGAACAACGAGTATCTATTTTAAGTGCTTGGAAACATAGGCCAAGGCCTTTCAAGTTTTCGGTGGTTTTTGTGTTCATTTACTTTCCAGTTTTACCTAAACAAGATTGTTCACATGTGTTACATTGGTTTGTTTGTTTTTTTTAAATTTCGCACAAAGCTACTTGAGGGTTATCTGTGCTAGCCGTCCCTAATTTAACAGTTTAAGACTAGAGGGAAAGTAGCTAGTTATCACCACCCACCGTCAAACTCTTGGGCTACTCTTTTACCAAGGAATATTGGGATTGTTCGTAATATTATAACGCCCCTACGGCTAAAAGGGGCGAGCATGTTTAGTGCGACCGGCATTCGAACCCGCGACCCTAGGATTACGAGTCGAACGCCTTAACACGCTTGGCCATGCCGAACTTATGGATGTCAACCAACTGATAAAACGTATAATTTAATGCTTCACAAACTCGTAGACTACCAGTAAGAAATGTTAGTATATACCACATTTGTATAAAGGTGTTAAGCTTTTTTTAGCAATGTATTTCAAAATGTAACTGTATTTGTATATACGTATTAAGCTTTTTTAGCAATATATTTCAAAATGTAACTGTATTTGAATATAGGTATTAAGCTATTTTTTAGCAATATATTTCAGAAACTGACGTTGTGCAAGACTTATGTGTCCTGTGCTCATCCTACCGTCGGTTATTTTGTCTATTGCGTAAGAATGTCATCCATTATGTTACTAATATTATGCAACTTCTGTCTGTTATTCACAGTATTAATCTGGTATTTTGTTTGTTTTATAAAACTGTCAAAATCCTAGTTTTATTAATAAACCATCAGTTATATATAGTGTGAGATCATTGTGATTCCATGTGCGTTACAAACACCAATAGTCAGATATCCAGTGTGACTGCATTAAAACCATCAGCATTTTGGTATTTTTTATGTAGCTGAGAGTGTCGCGATCGTTTGATCTTTATTGCTACTAATGATGCATTATCTTCGTTGCGTAATACAGTTTCTATATTTGTGACCATTACAACCCATGACAATCCAACCTCCTGCTTGTATTACGAGACTGTCTTGCCCCTTGTCTATTACAACATATTTTGTCTGTAGAGTTTATTTTGACCTCTGTATCCAGTATATTTTGTCTGTAGATCCCATGAATAATATTTGTTCAGCTGAAATTGAACTGATATTGTAAGCTTGCTGTCTACGTTTTCTCTCATCAGTCTCTGTTTAAATTCGTTAACTTCTTTTTTATTTCTTTTTGTCTAATAATGGGGAAAATTCTACATTTCTGATAGATTTATTGTTTTAAGCCTTTGATTAAGCCTTTAGTAATATATTGTGGTAACCATTTATATAAAAAGGAATACTTCCAGCTTTAGAAGGTTCTAATTCCAAATGGATCATTTGGAGTTAAAGAACTGACATTTTATGTGTGTTTCTTTATTATTATGCCCACAGCTCCACAATACTATACCTACAGATTTACAACTGAGTCAAGAGAGGATAGGAACAGATAAACAATTTTTTTTCCTAATTTTGCTTCTTCCGCATTAGAGGTCCAGATTTCTGAAATACATTTCCACATATGTTTAGTACATTCCGATGTCACATGCGTTTTAATCAAAACAATTTTCTTTTCACGTTTCAGGAAGAGTTCTCGATGCCGAAAGTTTGATATAACAGTTGTCTTCGAAGAAATGAGCCAGAAACTAAGTTTTTTATTGATTTTGTTTTAAAAAAGAAACTTGGCAGACGTCTTCTTCCTGTAGTTTGCTATTATCAGTGTTGACTGATGAAAGTATCTGAATAACTGAAATATAATTCTGTGAAAACATTAAATGATCAGTTAAACCAGCTTTGATCCACATCAGTATATGTGCATTCAACAACTAAAACACTGACTAACTTCATGTGTTTGGCGACTTGTATTCGATAGCCATAATGAAGTAGTTTACATACTCGTTAGTATGTCTTCAATAAACTCTATCAACATTCAATTGCCTTATCCACAAGGTAACAATTTGGTAATGTAAGTATCTACAGAGGAACGATTGGTTTACAATAAACTCTATCATTATGATACGTAAATAGAAATATTTTATTAATTTTCATTAATTGATTTGGTTTGTTTTAAATTTCACGCAAAGCTACACAAGGGCTATCTGCGCTAGCCGTCCCTAATTTAGCAGTGTCAGACTAGAGAGAAAGCAGCTAGTCATCACCACTCACCGCCAACTTTTGGGCTACCCTTTTACTAACGAACAGTAGGATTGACCGTCACATCAAGAACGCCCCCACGGCTAAAAGGGGCGAACATATGTGGTATGACAAGAATTCGAACCCGCGACTCTCGGATTACGAGTCGAGTGCTTTGACCACCTGGTAATGCCGGGCCACCACTGCTGTTGGATAATATACAGTTTGGTATCTATACTATAAATGAAAATAGGCCTGGCATGGCCAGGTGGTTAAGGCACTCGACTCGTAATCCGAGAGTCACAGGTTCGAATCCCAGTCAGCTATTGGGGCGTTATAATGTGATGGTCAATCCCACTATTCGTTGGTAAAAGAGCAGCCCAAGAGTTGGCAGCGGGTGATGTTGACTAGCTGCCTTCCCTCTAGTCTTACACTGCTAAATCAGAGACGGCTAGCACAGATAGTCCTGTAATAGCTTTGTGCGAAATTCAAAACAAACGAAAACTATAGCAGTGTTAAATGATCAGTAACCACAGCAATATTTTATTCTAACGTGGCGTACGTAACCCAAGTAACTCTGTTTGTCTAAAGAGGATAGCTTCTTCATAGTCAAGGTCATGAACACTTGTACAGAAGTGCTGGCACGTGGCTAATGTAATCATGATGATAACTCGGTACCAAGCAAACAACACGCGATATACAGATACGGTGTGGAGGGAAAACAAAATAGTTAAACCTGTTATTTCAATACAGTACCTCCAGGGCAAAATACCCAGATACCATTGATCCATCAATACAGAAATATTTAGCACCATGATCTGTTAATTGAAGCCAGAAAATTACAGTCTTTACTTAACTTAGTGTAAATTTAAAAGCTTACCTAAAAGTAACGATTCAGTTACTTGCTGAGTGTATATGTTTATTTCATATATAAATACAATGCATTAGGTTGCAGGTTTGTATTTTCAAGTAATGTGGTGCAAGGTGTTATCATATACAATAATTGGCATTCTCACAACTGTATAATCTTGAAATGAGCTTTAAGTTTGCTGTTAACTTGATCCTATTATATAGCGGAATTCTTATAGCTCTTTACACACCAGTAGAGGGCTCATAAAGTTGATAATTTATTAATTTCCTGTACTGTCAGAGACACTTGAGTTTAATTTATTTCCATACGACGGAAGCTATAACGACATAGAATGTAATGTTGATTTTTATAACTGAGATCCCTAGTGGCACAGCGACATATCTGCGGATTTACAACGCTAGAAACTGGGTTTGGATAACTGTGGTGGGCAGAGCAACTGTAGCCCATTGTGTAGTTCTGTGTTTAAGTATAAACAAACGAACAACTATAAGGTTGATATTATCTTATATATAATAATCTTATAAATTTTAATTATCCTGTATAACTACGACAGAAAATGTAGTGCGTTCAGTGTTATGATACTCTCTACTCTGATTTAACTGGTATTAAGGTATAACGTTATGTATTTTGATATGTCAGTAATACGTTATAAATTATAGTGTCTCCGCAGTGGTCTTAATTTATTAAGTCTTTATACCACTTTATTAAGGTATAACTAGTATTCATAATTTATTAAAAACAGATTCACCTAGTTTTTACAAAAATCGTACATAATAATAATAAACTTCATTTGCAAGCATTTGATCTGAGTTTACATTGGTGAAGTATAATTCACTACGGCTAACACTGAGGCATAACGTCAGTACTACATGCACGTTATACTATCATATACATGTTAATATGAATTCTCCCGCATAGCGACAAAGAATATAGTACACTCAATATTATGGTACAGACAGTCCCGGATTAAAATCACAGTAGGCCCATTAACAACTTCAAGTTTGTGTTCCCCCTCTTTCCTACAACCTACTCCCTTTTACAACCTTTAATTTAATATAATGTTTTGTTTTATTTTAATATTAAAGTGTACATCTTATAAAATATCTGAGAAAGCTGTAAAAAAACAAAATAACTAGTGCGGGCTAATTAACACTGTGTGTGCTTGAATGTAGAAGTGTCGCTAGGTTCGGGGTATTGTCTTATGGAATCGGGTATGTACCCGCGTGCCAGCGCTGAGCGATGATTTTGCTCATGGGTATCACAATACTCTATTTATTTCACCTGTCCGTGAATTTAAACATCAAACGTCCAGTATTATGTTATAGATTTTAATATGCCAAATAATACGCCACAAATTATAATATGTCCAGTTAACAGTTTAATTTAAATAAACAAACCACTAACTTCATATTTTAAATAATGTTCAACAAACATCAGTTAGCATTACACATTAAAAAATAAATAAAATATCTAGCATTACGATATAGATTTTAATACGTGGAATATTATAATACAGATTGGAATGAACCTAATACCGGGATTAATTATAATATACTCCCACTTTTGTTAATATTATATCGGTGACTGCGCCCAGTACAACGATAAACTACAGTACCTCCAAAAACTACGATACATTATGGATAACGGTCAGAACTGCGACGAATTACACAATAGGACAAAACAAATCTACAATGATTTTTTAATATTTTGTACAAAACAGATATAAATGTTTGTTGATACTGATGGCTTTTTATAATTGATATATATGTCTGCAGTTTGCAAAATTACATTGATTAAAAGGTAAGGTATTTAATATACTTCATCTCATCAGTGGAAATATTCCACACGCATGTGCGTCTACTGTGCGAATTTATTGTTTAACCAGATTCTCTCCAGGACAACATTTCATTTAGATAAATTATATAAAACTTGTAGAGTCATATACAGCTTCTTGGAAACTCATTTTTTGCTTGTAGTGTTTATTATCTGATTATTCAACTCATACCTCTGGTCATTACAGAGGACCAGGTGTAATATCACGTGATCGCTTGTAAACATCACGAAGACTTCAAATCCAATCCTTGTTACTGTGGTGTGAAAGCCTTTATCAAAGAGGACTAGTTCTTATTCGAATATTTCTAGTTTATACAACACTTACATTGATGTAAAGAACGTCGTCAACAATCCGTAAACTTTTCCATGAACTGCAAGACGTCACATCATGATTAGCGATTGTGCTTCACGTATAAAAAGAGGCTTAAGCATTAGAATTCTAGTATTCCAAAAAAATAGTAAAAACTACATGAAACAGAAACAAGATGGTACAGTTACAAAGAGCTATAGGAGCTCTACGTAATCGCCTCACTCGGATTGTTGGTAAGGGATTGTAATATTAAAAATTTTAGTGCATGCTTTTAGAACATTGTGTTTTTTAGTCGTAACAACCTTTCGCCATGCGAGTATAGTGCTAGGAGTGAAGAAATGTAGCTATAGCGTTGCAATATCTGTAAATTCAAATACCTAAAATAGATGTTAAACTGATAACAACCTTCCCATCTAACAACTTACATCAAATTTCGGTATTCTCTATTCTTACAATAACAGTTTTAGCCAATAAAATAAGGTTACCGTTTCAAAGTACGTATCGTCTTTCGCTTATTTTGTACGTTAAGGAACTACGCTTAACACAGAAGACCGTGTTCATCATGGAATTTTGAACTATTTGCAGTCTTTGTTATGACTATTATTGGTACAGGGAGCTACAGACTGTTACGTTAGGTTAAAGTTACAAATTAGATTCACACTCGATTGGTGGAAATGAACCCGAAGAAGCCAAATCTTTGTTTGTATCTTACATGGTAGCGTGGAAAATTTCAGTAAATAGTAAAGTTTTTGTTCTGGAGATAATTGAGAAAATTTGAGTAAATAGGCCTAGTCAAGTTGTAGAAATTAAGCTCACGCGCGTACGCACGAAAGGTTTGGCAAAAAACAACAAAACTTATGGCGTGGAAAAATATGCCTACATAGGTTTTGCGCAGCTGTTCATGTGTTTAACGTTTTCTACATAGTTTACATTATTCTGATGAAATATTAGCATTTTTTTGCTTGAAATAGTGGCATGCACAGAGTTATTCAAGTTAGTAATATAATTCAACACTTCATAACTACTTTTCGTATAGACAGTACAGTAATTTTCTGAGTAGGGAATGCTCCAACCGTCGTAGCGTTAGCTCACTTTCCATAATAATTGTGCTCAATACAATATGCGTTTGCTTTTGATCTCGCAAAGTATACCCCCCTCTACGTACAAGCCTGAAGCATACATGAAATGAGAAATATTAATTCTAAAAAAAATGTATTATTGGAAGTTAAGAACAAAGCTACACAATGGCTGTGTGCTGTGCTCACTACGTGTATCAAACACTTTTTTTAGCGTTATAATTCTGAACACTGGGAGATGAAAAATGAATGGCGACATTTTTTTAATATTTATTGTATACTTCACATCTTGTAGTTACAATATGACCACAAGTTTTATCTGAAACGTGTTATAAAATACACTACTGTAAGCACAGACTACTATAAATTTAACCTGTATTTGTGTTGTAAAGCACACTACCGTGAGTTTTATGAGCTCGATGTTGTACAATATACTACTGTAAGCGCCAGACCACTATAAGTTCGACTAATATTTGTGCTGTAAAGCACACTACCAGTAGTTTCAGAGTTTTTATTATACATTGTTTATAAATAACATTTTGCTCATTGCTACTTTGGTTAGAGCTTATCTATTCTTTTTCTAGGGTTTATCAAGCTTTTTCCTAGTGTGTGTATATAGTTTACCTGTCATTTATTGCTACTGTGATAGTGTTTTACTTGCTAGTTTTACCTGATCTGTTTATGTTTACATTACATTTTTTTATCGATTTCATGCGAGTAGTTTACAGAATATACTAGAAAAAACAACAAAAACTTACAACGTGACATCATAAAATTTTACACTGTAAAAGGAAAATGCATTAGTTTTGTTGTTGTGTTTTTTTAAATTTCGTTCAAAGCTATACGAGGGCTATCTGCGCTAGCCGTCCCTAATTTAGCAGTGTAAGACTAGAGGGAAGGCAGCTAGTCATCACCACCCACCGCTAACTCTTGGGCTACTATTTTACCAACGAATAGTGGGATTGATTGTCACATTATAACTCTTTCACGTCTGAAAGGGCGAGCAAGTTTGATGCGACGGGGATTCGAACCCGTGACCCTCAGATTACGAGTCGAACGCCTTAACCAACCTGGTCATGCCGGTCCGAAATGCATAAGTTATATGTATTATAGCTGTAAACAGTAAGTTTAAATAAGCCCGGGATTAGGGATAATCAGAATAGAAATTAATTAGAGTGCCAAATTATCGGGGGCGCCAAACATTCAGTAGTTATAGTTTAAGTAGAGCCGTAAGCCTTAATTTCTGCTTAAGGCGCCAATAAGCAATCGCCAGCTGTCTTAAAACTACATAACGTGAATGAGTATGAAATAAAGCGACATACTAGAATGGTAGAACATGATACTACCCTCAGATTAAACACTGTAACATACCAGCGATAGAATTACACTAGAATTTTACAATTTTAAAATACTTTAAAAGTTTACATCGTAGTATAGCAAAGCAACTATTATGCATGATAAGCCTAGAATCTTAGAACATGAAAACGGTGATATTTTACTCTCTAACTTGAGAGTGCACTAGGCGTGTACTTTAGAACCAACAGTACAGTGAAATGTCCTCACTGTAGTAGAACAAGATGGGAAAATTGTTTGTCTACTAAACAGTGTAGGGTTGATTGGCGTTTTTTGGTGCAAAGCAATTCATTTATCTGCGTCCACTGTATTTGTTTGTTTGTTTGTTTTGGAATTTCGCACAAAGCTACTCGAGGGCTATCTGTGCTAGCCGTCCCTAATTTTGCAGTGTAAGACTAGAGGGAAGGCAGCTAGTCATCACCACCCACCGCCAACTCTTGGGCTACTCTTTTACGAATAGTGGGATTGACCGTCACATTATACACCCCCACGGCTGGGAGGGCGAGCATGTTTAGCGCGACGCGGGCGCGAACCCGCGACCCTCGGATTACGAGTGCACGCCTTAACGCGCTCGGCCATGCCAGGCCGCGTCCACTGTAGGAAAAGGAATAATAAACTACATTCTGTGTGATTTATCTGTATGAACAGTCTTTGTTTTCCTTTGTATTTTGCTAATGCAGATGGGGAGAACTTTATCCCCGCTGATGACATTATTAGTGTCTACATGTGACCTGCAAAGCCTCTAGCAGTTGGGTCCAGCATGGTTAGAGCACTCAACTCGTAATCCAAGGGTTGCGTGTTTGAATCCCTGTCACACCAAACATATTCGTCATTTTAGCCGTTGGGGCGTTATAATGTGGCGGTCAGTCCCCCTATTCGTTGGTAAAAAAAAAAGTGGCCAAAGAGCCGGCGGTGGGTGGTGATGACTAGATGCCTTCCCTCAAATCTTACACTGCTAAATTAGGGACGGCGAGCGCAGGTTGCCTTCGTGTTGCTTTGCGCGAAGTTCAAAACAAATAAACAAATTCTAGCAATTTCAACATATATCTGTTGTCAATGTTCAGTTCTGATCAAACTTCACATAGAATGATGAGAGTTCGCTTCTGTTTTTATGTATGCATAGTTTACAAACGTGTCAATTTACTATATCGTGTTCCACATCTCCCGTGAGAACGAGTTTTAGCTTTACCATAGTTAATTAATACATTCTCTTGCAAAGTTGATGCTAAAATAATCAAAAGTACCTTCACTGAGTATACCAAAATTATGTTGTTGTTTGGACCATTTATAAAACATGACTTGCGTAAATATTTGGCGAGGTTATTTCTATAAGGAAAGAGTGTGTGTATTTTCTTATTGCAAAGCCACATCGGGCTATTTGATGAGCCCACCGAGGAGAATCGAATCCCTGATTTTAGCGTTGTAAATTCGTAGACTTACCGCTGTACTAACGGGGGACTCGTAAGGAAAGAATCTCATAGCTTTTTTTTGTTTTAGATACACAGATTATCTTCTATTAATGTTTTTCATGTCATTTATAGCTGAACTTACCATTATTAAGTGATGATACAAAAACTATTTCCCAAATTATCAAGCTGTTCATATGGCTTGAAACTGTGTAGAAAATTACGCGTGGTGGTTGTTAAAAGAGATAAAATAAAAATATTGGAAAGCAAAACCACCATGAAGTTAACGACAGATATATAGATATATTTAATTTATATACTGTTATCGATGCAACATTTCGGTCAATGCTATTCTTCAACATTTTTCTTTTAAGTTGTTCATATGATCAAGTAATGAATGTCAGACCGTTAACTTTACACACAGGGCTTACATTGTTAAATCATTAGTTTAGTTTTAAGCTTCTGTTATCGGCAAATATTTAATGATCTTAACTAATGAATGTTAAGCTCTTATTTGCATGAGAGTTTATTCTGTTAAATAATGAATTTTAGGTTTGTTATCTGTCAGGTTACTCATTTTGTTAAATAATGAATAACAAGCTTCTCTTTCTTATAAAGCTGATCAAATTGTGCAATAATGTTTGTTTTGTTTTTTGGAAATTCGCACAAAGCTACTCGAGGGCTATCTGTGCTAGCCGTCCCTAATTTAGCAGTGTAAGACTAGAGGGAAGGCAGCTAGTCATCACCACCCACCGCCAACTCTTGGGCTACTCTTTTACCAACGAATAGTGGGATTGACCATCACATTATACACCCCCACGGCTGGGAGGGCGAGCATGTTTAGCGCGACGCGGGCGCGAACCCGCGACCCTCGGATTACGAGTGCACGCCTTAACGCGCTCGGCCATGCCAGGCCCGTGCAATAATGAGATTTAGGCTATTATTTATAGTATTTAAATTTTCAAATAAAGAGAACAGTTACCTGTTATCTTCTAAATAATTTAGGTTCGTAACTAATATGTATTAAACTTCTGTCATTTGTCAAGTTATGCCTCACGCGGCGAGCTAATTTGTGTGACATTACATCACACTAAGACTGATAATTTTAAACAAATCGTTCTTTACTGGCTCGATACTGGTTCCCGGAATAGTAAAATAACATGTCGAACACGCATCTTGTATCCATCAAGGAACTGGGAGTTGCGTGCCATGTCAACTCAGTCTTCTGTTGTTTAACACTATGTTCATATTATTGGATGATAATATTTATCGTCACCATAAAATCTCAAAAAATTGAAGTGGCTTAAAGAGCATCCTTTAAGTGCAGCTCTTTTATTCATGTAAAGCTAATTTGTAACTTAAAGTAATATCAAAGTATGTTACTAAATTTTTTTACATGCGAACGTAAATTAATTCACTCTTAATATATGTGATGGTTTTATTTGTACCCAATTTTCAAGCTTTAAAGAAAACTAGTTGTTTTGCAAAGCGCCCTTGAAATAATTGTAAATTAAACTTCTTCACCACCTGTTACTGGTGAACTGAATTTGTGGGGGATAAAAATCATTTGGTTATTGCAACATTTTAGTTTAATTTGAGATCAAAGATTTGTTTGTTTTACTTTTAAATAAATATCTGTATTTATGTTTTACCTCTACAACTGTGTAAAAGACTGTCGCACAACATCTTTTTACTTCATTTCAGCCACAAACAGCCGCGTGTCCATGGCATCACCAGACCTGACTATTCTGTTCTGCGAAGACGCCAAAGAGTGGGACCGATATCTAACCCAAACATTTCTTTCATGTAGTGGACCCCAATCTATCTCCATTAACCACGAGCGTTTAGAAACTTTGGTATTTCCTCTTCCGTCTGTTTGTGCCCAGAGCTTTACTTCTGCTAAAGCAGTGCTTATCATTATGTCGCCCGCATGTTTGGAGTTCATTGACGGTCATGCTGAAGTCTTCGAATTAGGAAAATTGTTGAGACCTAACCAAACAGTCGCCATGTTGTGTGGCATTGACGAATGCGATATCTCACCTTTCCATAAAGCAGCTCTTGTATCGTACGATGCATGGCCACGTTTGATTGCTCGTGATCAAGACAGAGAATGCGTCGAAAATGTAATTGAGACAACCTTCAGCGTTCTGAACCGTGCTCAAGAAAGTCGAGCCTTTCAAAAAGCACAATTCAAGGTGTCGCCTCGCAAAATCAAAGAGGTATGAGTGCATGATGTTATAATTTCGAATTTTATTCCCAACCTTTATTTGCAATGAATTCATTAAGACGTAGAAATACAAAGAGCGTGCCATAATTTTGTTTTTAATGTTTAACATTTTAATTTTTAAAGATGAATTACGCTATCATCTCATGAAATTAAAAAGGCAAGAACACAAAAGTATGTTATAATTATGTGTTAGTACTAATTATGGTAATTTAAGCATCACCTCACAATGTCACAAAGGTAGGAACACACAAAGTAGGTTACAACTTTTTGTGTTAATTATTATTAATTACATTTCCTTTTCGAAGATAAAAGAATGAAGAATAATAACGAGCAACTGTAATTATGCGTTAAGCCCCAACGTTTAATTATGATGTAATGAGAACTTTGAAAATATTTTATGTAGAATTAAAGTTTCATAATTTGCTCGTCGCCAAATATATTTACAAAGCCAAGAATATTTTCTTTGAAAAAAACAAAATTGATGTGGAAATTTATTGACAACAATTCAAGAACGAGTGATTCCTGAATCGGGAAGATATAACTCTGCTGTACGAAAGGACGGTTTGTGAAGCTATAATTAGATAACCAAGTACGTAAGGAATTTATTAGTAGTGTTATATCAATTTCCATGGTTAGATGGGTTCTTCTTTATTATTCTGTTAAAAGAAATGCAAAGTCCAGTTCACTTAACGAAAAGGTATATTTGTTTGTACATCAGTACAAAGGTGTACAATGGGATGTCGTTGCTGTGTCCACCACAGGTATCGAAACCCAGTTTTAGTATTATAAGATTTCAGAATTACCAATGAGCCACGAGGAAGGGTGAACAAAAATGAAAGTAGTTTATTTCTCCAGGGAAAGTTTTACAACATAAACTAAGTAACAGGTCTAATTCACAATAATACTTAATTCATATACTTGTTACATTTCTCATTATTTTTGCAGCATTTATTCAAAACTGGCTAAAAAACTCGTTAACTCAGTACTCGATCCGCAACGCTGTAACAATCTCAGTAATTAACTGACAGATTAACTGGCTGTCTGATTAATTCATCAACAACAACTCTGTTTTTACACACAAAAAAGTTTTTCCAGGTCTCTAGAAAATCGTAGTCTCGCGTGCATGTCACATAAAATCTAAACAAACACTTAAAATTTTCTAGGCGGCACTCGTCATCATTACGTTACGCCGAAACTTCCCCTATAAACAGTATAAAGTATCCAAATTAAATTATTAAAAACATAGCCTGCAATACTAGCCAAGCATAACATAAGAACATATGTTTTCCCAGGATGATCTACACACATCAGGAACCGACGTCTGAATCAATTTGTGGTTCCTGTATTGGAAGCTCTATCTGGTTATTATAAGTAGAAAATAAACTGTTGGCTAGAAAGGACAAAGAAAATCTGACAGGCATGCGAGTTTATTTATTTACGTCACTTTCACGCTTTCCTAGACCTGCTTAACCTTGTATATATCTCAGTCTCAGATAATGGTTTCTATCATTTTGACAGTCTGTATATTTGAAAAAGTTCTGATGATTATAAGTAGATCTTTTTTATTATTATTATTTAGTTGTTCGGCACGTGAACGGTTTTGGATAGCTTTAAATGAACGATATAGATTATTTTTATTAGTACTTGATTAAAAAGGTATATTATTTTGTCACCCACGGTGTAAATTTTAAAATGCAAACTTAATATTTTGTTTTATGCAGGAGTTACACAATCTATAGATAGCCCCCCAGTGGCACAGTGGTATGTCTGCGGACTTGCACACTAAAAACCGGTTTTCGATACCCGTGGTGGGCAGAGCACAGATAGCCCATTGAGTAGCTTTGTGCTTAATTCTAAACAAACAAAATCTATAGATAAGTAAAGAGACACTCACTTCAGAAAAAATGCCATCATAAGTATTACCTAAACAAACTTGAGTAAGTATGACTTTAGAAGTTGATTGCTTATAACATTCTCGCAGGAAACGATCAAGGATGGATCACATATGCTCTATAGAATTCATACAGTGCAATTGGAAGGACCACAAGAAGGTGATAATGTCCTGTCCTTCAAGCTATTGTTTTGTAATTCGAGATGGACAAACGGTTGACATATTCTGAATGAAACACTGCCATTGGCGTAGAGAGATAGAGAGCTTTGTTCAAAAATTATGTATTACACAGAGGTGACCAACTCTTCGCATACGATTAACGCAGAAAAACTTCCGTGTTTTGTCATGGCTTACAGACGGTTCAGTGAAAGGTCCTGAAAACATAATTGCCATTTTCAGGTGCTTCCACTGTCACAGAGTTGGATAAAATTATCGTTTTCGAAAAGACAGGAGGGCATGATAGTATCTGTGACGTCCTCTGTTATCGACGTACACTCTGCTGGAGTGAGGAGTGGCTCTCGTCTCAGCCATTTGTTGTATTTATAGCCTGTTTTATGAAAATAACTTGTGACGTTATTGAGATTCTCGTGCATCTGTTCTGAAATGTTTAGGGCACTTTGACACAAATCCCCCACACAACCATTCATAGCAGGAATTTGTTCCGTTTGTATTGTGGCGCCCAGGCTGTACACAGACCTGTTTTCCCATGTGGTTGGAACTATATTACCACCCTAAACACTGTGGCTAGCAGTATTCTAACTTCTGCAGGTGATTTTGTCTGCCTTCCCATTTTCCAACTATACTACCTTTGAAGATATAGTTAATTTCCAGAATGTCTTTACCTATGGATAGATTTACCTGGAGAGGAATAAATTTTGAAATAAGAGCATAGTTCAATGTTTAACCATAATGAGTCATAAAACACGTTTACAAAACACTGCATCTCACTAGCACACACAGATATAATCTATGGTAATCTTATCCCTGTGGTGGCTTAGCAATAAATCTCACAGCTCATGACACTAACATTTGAATGTTATAGCTGCAGTTGGTAAAGCACAGATAGATTGTGTTGTTTTGTGTGTAATAACATACAGACAAACAAAGTTTAATGATTTGTATTCTTTTTTACTGTATTATGTGAGTAAGTTTTGCTGATAGTCTAGTGGATCTGGAAGTTGATTTTCTTATTTAGATGACCAGCACATGTCTGAGGGTTTGTTTGTGATTGTACGACTGATTGGTGTTTACTTTATTACCTGCAGACTCATAATGCTAAAAATTTAGTTTTGAGACTTCTGGTGGGAAGAAGAAAGATAGAACATTATGCTTAACATACAAATCAAGCATAATTTAAATCATGATTAAATTTTAACTTTACAACCTCAGGATGGCTGGAAGGAGATTTTCACATTAAGAGAAATTTGGCCTTGATGGTCAGTAGATCAGTAGGTTAGACTAATATATAAAATATATAATGCAGATGAAATATAGCAGCGTCTTCTTTTATTATTAACATAAAGAAATTTAACTTACATGGTATATACAGTCGTGAAAAGTTAGGACACCCTATGAAAGCTTGTGTATTTGTGTGACATTTTTGGATATATAGATATTTAATCTCAATTTTAACAATACTGAGAGATTATAGGAATACAACAAAACAATTAAAACTGAAGAAAAGACTTTTCAAGATCTTCTGTAAATGTAATTCTACAAAAATGCATATTCTAACTGAGGAAAAGGTTAGGACACCCCCACATTTATTCTGACTTAAAATGGCTCAACTCACACATAGGTGTATCACACCAGGTGCACATAATTAGAAGATCATAATTCAGCATTGTGAATGAGGCTTGCCCTATTTAAACCTCAGACATTTAGTTTGGTGTGCTCCTGACTGTTGAAGTGAGAGTGAGCACCATGGTGAGAGCAAAATATCTGTCTGAGGCCTTAAAGAAAATTGTAGCAGCTTATGAGTCTGATAAAGGATTTAAAAAGATCCCAAAAGATTTTGAAATCAGCTATTCCACTGTCTGGAAAATAGTCAATAATTGGGGGGCTTTCAAAACAACTGCCAACATGCCCAGGTCTGGTCGTCTAAACAAGTTCACCTTGAGAGCAGACTACAAGATGCTAAAGGAGGTCTCCAAACACCCTAACATATCATCATGGGACCTACAGCAGGCTCTGGCTACTGTTGATGTGAAAGTGCATGCCTCTACAATCAGAAAGAGAATGCACAAGTTTAACTTGCATGGGAGATGTGCAAGGAGGAAACCTTTGCTCTCTAAGAGAAACATCAAGGCAACTGAAGTTTGCCAGAGAGAATGTAGACAAGGACCAGGACTTCTGGAATAACGTTCTTTGGACAGGTGAGTCCAAAATTGAATTATATGGACACCAGAACAGAGGGTTTGGGGCTGCTTTGCTGCAGCAGGACCTGGACACCTCACAATGATAGAATCCACCATGAATTCTACTGTGTCAGAGGGTGTTTGAGGATCATATGAGACCATCTGTACAAAAATTAAAGCTGAAGTGGAACTGGACCCTGCAACACGACAATGACCCAAAACATACCAGTAAATCCACCAAGCACTAGCTGAAAACTTAGAAATGGAGAGTCCTGGAATGGCCAAGTCAAAGCCCAGATCTTAATCTCATCGAGATGCTGTGGGGTGACTTGAAATGGGCTGTACATGCAAGAAACCACTCAAACATCTCACAGCTGAAAGAATTCTACATTGAGGAGTGGAGCAAACTTTCTTCAGACTGATGTCAGAGACTGGTAGATGGCTACAAGAAACATCTCACTGCAGTTAGGTGTCCTAACTTTTTTTCTCAGTTAGAATATGCATTTTTGTAGAATCACATTTACAGAAGATCTTAAAGTCTTTTTTTCAATTTTAATTGTGTAGTTATATTCCTTTAATCTCTCAGTACTGTTGAAATTGAGATTAAATATCTATATATCCAAAAATGTTACACAAATACACAGGCTTTCATAGGGTGCCCAAACTTTTTCACATGACTGTACACTAGAATGCATATTGTTGGATATTATGATTTAAAATAATCTGAAACTGAATTAAACTATAATTTTAATTTAGAAGATAACTAAATGTAGAGATTATCAAATTTATAATGTTTGCCAACAAGATTGATATACACAATTTTCTTTTTTAATACAAATTTATTTCAATACACAAACAACAATACAATTTATAATAATACTTATTACAAATGATTTATATACAAAAGTTTCAAAAACTTAGAGTATTACAAAGATGTAAGTTGATAATTTCACACTAAATTATAATTTATGATTAGTTATTATAAAAATGTTAAACATTTGATAAGTGTGTATAAACATCATCTCAGAAAGAGCCCTTTTTAAGTCTTTCAAATTATGAAAAACATATCAAGAATTTGTTTAAATTTTAATTATATATGTTTGATACATTCTGTTAACTTAAAGTTGTGCATGGTTTAACATTCTATAGGGTAACGGGAAAGTGTATGTGATCTTAGACAGAGCTATCAGGGATGAACAGAAGATTCAGGTGGTTTTAGAAGGTAATGGAGTTAAGGAACTGCCAGTGAAAAGAAGGAACCCGTACACCTTGCAGTTTGTAGTTCCTGGTAAGTCTTGTCCTTTGCAGTTCTTAGAAAATTAATGTATCTTACAGTGTACAGTTCTTGTTATAAAACATATATCACAGTTGTATAGTTTCTGTTATGAAAGTTAAAATGTACCTTCCAGTTTGGAGTTTTCTTTATAAGTTATTTAAAACATACCTTACAGTTTCTTACATGTACCCTTTTCTGAACTACTCAATTCATTTAGATGAAAGGCTCAGGCTGTGATTCTCAGAAAACAGTTGCTACAATGAGGAGCAAACAAAATGTGTTCTTTTTATATATATTATACAGAATCTATTAATATGAAAGAAATTCTCAAATGCTTGGCTGTATTTTTAATATAACTGAGAAGTAGTATAAGGGGTAAAATTTGGGTGCTTTCTGCCACCCATGGTTAGGTCTGGTAGTTGTATGGATTGTCTGTATAATGTGGGAAAAAAAACTTCAAATGGCAGAAGCATTCTTGTAACAGGATTGTAAGGTTCACTTTATACCTGTTGTCATTAATAAATATTTAAAATTACGAGACAAAGAGCATCCAAGCCCAAAACATTGTGACTGTTAAAAAAAATATCTGATCATCATTTACCATTTATTTGTAGCCTTAGTTTAATTTTTTTGACTTTGATCTTGTAATGTTTCAACTGATTGAGCGAATGTTCAGTTAAAAAGGCATGCTAATTAGTGACTGAGTTTTGTGCTTACAAAAGTGTGATTTTTTTTTTTTTTTTTTCTTGGTCTGGCTCCAGAATGTTTACCCATTTCCTCTAATGTATGTCTAGATGCATGAATACTGAATCTCTTGAATGATGTCCTTGGTGGTGTCTGTAAATGGTTTCTATTTGGAATGGACTTCATGGTTCTGACCACATTAAACTTGTTGACCATACATTAGTCGATTGATTGATTCTATGTTTGATAAAAGTTGAAGATATAACTAATCGAATAATCATTTCATTTGGAGGTTTGTGGGATGTATTGGTCTTCAGGTGTTTTATCATTAGTGTCAAGCGATATTTTCAGGTTTCTTCCTTCACTCTTTGTGTTGTAAAATTCCCTATTTGATGGAAGAATTGAAAATTACGATAGTTTTTGTTTGAAAAACTTTTATCTGTTGATTAAACTGTTCAAGAAAATAAGAGTTGCTTTTTCCAGTTGCAAGATAATCTTGATTTTACTGTCAAAGGAGCTTAGTGAAGAAATAGAGGGTGGGAACTAGGAGATAAGGGTGTCTTCTATGTATCTTTCAAAGAACTTTTGATCAAATATTTCCATGTAAAGTTACCCTAAATCGTTGACAGTGATGAACTGGACTGTCAATTTATTTATAATTGACTGTTTTTAAGATAGATAGTTTTCTCAGAAAGTAAAATAGTGACAATATATTTTGCCTCTTTAAGTAAGACAGTACAGAATATGCAAATTTTTACTTATGTTTTTGTTTTTTATAAGCACTTGTTTCTCTGTAGGAAAGTATGTTGGTGACTACTGGTGCTTGTTTTCCTTCAATACGACAAATGAGAATTTTGGGAAGGAAACATGAGACCCAGTATTTCTTTGGTTTCACCACTTGTTACTGAACTAAAGTGGTTTATGTGTATTTCATTCTTCATTTGTAACCTAGGACAAATTAAAGAATGAGACCAGATTTGTGTAATCTATGTGTGAAGAGTTTTTGTTGTTCTACACTCACCACAGAAAGATCGTATATTTACAGTGATATTCTGAGGAATTTGTAGCATGTTAATGCCATTGATTTATTATTCTCAATTATTTAGTGTACAAGTTATATAAGGCTAAGTGATGTTTTCCCTTCAACACCAAAATTGCAAATATTTATGACAAAGAAATATGAAGTACAATGTGTTTATGAATTTGTTGCTTGTCATTGAGCCAGATTGGTTTTATGGAATTACACTTACAATGGTAACCTTGGACAAGGACAACTTATTCTATTTGGTACCGTTTTCTTTGTATTTTAAATATATCATTCTTTGTGTACCTGTGATATTGAAGTTGGTTGCTATTTTTTATATTTTTAAGCTATATTTATATGCTAAGATTGGTGACTACTGTTTTTGTTTTTAATAAATTTCTATACTTGTTCTTTGCAATAACACTGAGAACATTTTCTTTTAACTATTTCCATCTCTGTTATAAAGTTGAAGATTACTGTTTATCAAATTTGTCTTTCTCTGTTTTAATACTGATGGCTAAATAATATTTATTGTTGGCTGTGTGAGTAATTATAAGTAATTGGAGAGTACTTTTCAGTGATTTTAATTTAAGAAACAATAACAGTGTATATATAACAGTAATGCATTGTTTAAAGATTTTGTATGTATGTGTACATTTATGTAAATTTTATTTTCAGAAAGCTGTATGCAAGTGTGTAAGCTGCTAAATGTTCATGTAAAATGTGATGATTTTTTCTTGGGTGTTCGTGCTTTGAAATGTGAATCAAAAATGGGAGAGCTGTTTACATTACTGCAGAGCGTTAATTCACCTTACGAAATGCTGCGACAAACCATGGGAGTCGCATCCTGTAGCGAAGTGGATAATTTACTTGTAAAAAACTTCCAAAGAAACCTTCCATCAATAGGATTTAAGTTGCTGGATCTGGATATTAACCTAAACCTGAAGAGTAAGCATAATTTTAACAGTAATTATTTGTTAGTTTGCATATCATCTCAAATCATAAGTAGTGAATTTTAACAACTATTGCTTGTTAATTAGCTAGGACTGGATATAATCTCAATCATAGAGTAGTTGTATGTCTATGAAGACTGTACACCTTACTTTCCAGCACCTGAATCTAAGTGACTTTCACTGACTCCAGAAGGATGCTTGTCATTTTGGATGTTATGAATATTATTTTTTCACAAAATTGTGCTTAGTTTTCATCAAAACAGAATATTCTGGCAAAGATAATAGCTAGGATTCTTGATTATCTAACTCTTCTTAAAAACAATCATAATTTTCTGTGTTCTGTTTTATCATAAACAAGACAGAAATCCCCCTCTCCCCAAAAAAAGAGGAATAAAAACTGTATACTAATTTTAATTTATAGCTTTCATAACTAAAATGGTTTCTGTTTAGAATGGACTTCATGATTCTGGCCACATTAAACTTGTTGACAATACAGTAGTAGATTAATTCTATGTATACAATAAAAGTTGAAGATATAACTAATTGAATAATCATTTCACTTGGAGGTTTGTGGGATGTATTGGTTTTCATGTATTTGGTCATCAGTGTGTGAGATATTTTCCAGTTTTTTTTCTTCACTTACTGTGTTGTAAAGTTCTCTAGTCAGTGAACTAAAATCTTCATTATGTGGTTTTAAAAACTTCACACTCTGACCAATACTTTCTTACAGTTTAATACATGAAATAAGTTTCCACATGACTTTGTTGACCTTGTATACTTTTATTTGAAACCTACACAACATCAAAGAATTTCAGCTATTTGACTGGCAGCAGAAAGCAAATTGCTAACCCCTAATAACTTATATTGACTAGTTCTTTACTCAAAATTACATAATTATTCACAATTTTTAAAGACTGTGAATTAATACTTTTTGTTAAATATTCTTAATATAAATTATTTTTATCCTTTTTAATGGAAGAAAATTTCTTAGTACTTTCACAAAACCAAATATTTCCCATTAGAAAACTAATACTGGAAAACTTATACTGGATTTTCATAAACTGTACCATTAATACTGATGAACATTAATTATTTCTAACTTTGACACAAAACTTCCTGTTTCTGACTCTTACCTGAAGTCCATGTGGCTATATGAATTTCTTCATATCTTTAAACTGTCTTATTCTTGGTTACAATAACATTTCATTAATTGAAACCAAACATTTTCTCATCTTGGCTATAATTACTTCTCAATAAAACTATCTTAAAATCTCCTCAGTGTGGTTGTAAAAACTTCACACTATGACTAACACTGACTTTAAACCTCTTTGAATAATAGGAGGAGAAGGTTTCCAATACCAGAGGAAGAATAACTGCTCATTAACATTTTTTCCCACCAGGTGAAGATAAGCTCCTCACTAATACTAATTAAAAATCTCCATAGCTTGGTGAAGATAACTTTACATAATTTCTTCTAGGTGATGAAGAACTTCCCACATTACTTCATTTTTCTGCCAGGTATGGTTTAAGAGAACTGACTTCACAGTTGCTTCAGTGTTCAGGGGCAGCACAGGCATGTAAACTTCAGAATGTTAATGGCTTCTCTCCAGCTCAGCTGGCTAACCAGGAAGGACACAATGATATTGCAGGAATGCTTGAAGATTATCAGGCATGTTTATAATATATGTACAGTATGGTTGGAAAGAATTTATTCAGTTGTGTTCTTGCAGTCTCCTAACTTCAGAAAAAAGAAAAGTTTGATCTGTGATTGTACTTTAACAGATATTCATTGAAATGTAGTAAATCTTGAAATCTCCAACAAATATCATTGTTGTTTGAAACAAGCTAATTCTTTTTGTTAATTGTAAAATGGTTGTATGGTTTAAATTTTCTTAAGCCTGTATTTAAATATAATATAATTCATAAACTTCTTCAATATTTTTTTTATTATGTTGTATTTTGTTCATAGTTATGATTAAATTTTCTTCACACAATAAACAGGATATTAGCTACTTTACAATTTAATGGAAATAATTATGAAAATACGCAAGCAATATGCATACATGAATTACCAGCAATGAGTACTAGCGAAGTTATTGATGAGAAATCTCTTGATTTAATACAAAAATTATAAAGGAAAGCAAAATATGATGTATAATGCACTGTTATTTTCTGTTACATTATTATATCTTATCTCAAATTTTTAAACTACTGTTCAGCATTTTTCATTCAAGTTCCAAACTGGTTGGTTGGCTTTTGACCTTCTCAATTTTCACATGAACCTATACAGCTCCCAGCATGTCCATCTCAGGACTTTGTGTAGACCAAAGCATGGTTGTAAGCATTCTACCAACTTCTATATCATTTCATAACACTTTCTGTATTCTTGGGATAAGATAGTTGTCTTGCTGGAAGGTGAATTCATGTTAAATGAGCCAATTTTGTAGTAAAATGACATAATGAACTACAATCTGATTCTATTTATAAGTAGTCATAGTGTCACAGCTATATGTAGATCATTCACAGTATTAGCTGAAATGCATTCTCAGATTTGTTCTGATTCTTTCATATGCTTTACTGTAAATGTTATATATTGACTATAGTAACATCCTTCTCTCTTTCATTAAACAGCATCATTAACTGTTTCTGAAAAAGTCTGAAAGAGCATGCATTTCTGGCTGTGCTCATTTAACCATTTGTGTTGTGATGCTATTTCAACTTTTTTGTTCAATCATCTCTCATTAGTACCAATGTTTTGCAGATAAATATTCACTAAGATCATTTTGTGCTAATGTGTATTTTGCTGTTATGGGATATTTCATAACAAAGCTTGGTTTATAATCTGAATTAGTAAACTGTTATATAGTTCAACGCTCTTACTAGAGGAGCATAACAAACAGTCATATCTTATCAACCTAGCTCGATTTGTACTGTGGGAGGTTTGTAACAAAGTTAATTCTAGGATAACTATTATAAACCCATCCATTTTAAACGTTTTTTAAAACTATTTATGCATAAGATTGCTTGTGTATCCATGGGTTTGTTAGCTATGTTTCCTAATAACACATGAATCAATCTTGAGATTGTAGACAAAACATACTACGAATATAGCATCTAATCTTGCTAAATACTGCTGGCAGGTTTCTGTGTAGTTTACTTTGAAATTAGTGGTTTAACTAAGTTTTTGTCAGCTCTTTAAACATTTTACAATTTGTAAGAAGTACAAACACAAAATTAATTAAATCAAGATGTAGGCCAGTGCAACAGAGAATGGTATAAATACAAAATGGTAACTTGAGGATTAAAAAAAAAAACTTCTGCTGTTGGCTTTTCTCATACACCCTGTGTTTTTGTCTTACAAGAATTGTTAGTTGATGTGAGTTAGAATACCTAAGTAATATATCTGAAAAACTGATGTGTCAACAATCAACGGGATTGAACATGTTTTTGTTTTTGTGCAGAAATTGACCGAGAGTGAAGGTTTTGATTCTTCAGCTGATGGAACAATAGAAACAATTTATGGTAATGAATTACAATTTTTGTAATTAATTAGTCCATTTAAAAACTCACAAAATTGGTAACAATAAATATATTTTTCTGTTTATTTAAATTTTAAAATTTTTATAAACATTAAAATAAGTGTTTTTCCAAAAGATACTTACTTAAAGGTGCTGAAAGTTTTTATATCTTTGCAGAATGTATACAGGACAATGAAGATCCTGAATCACACGTTTATGATGTCCCATTTCCTGTTCCTATTCCTTCAATATTTGGCAACCTGAATGATGTGCCTGTTCATACAGGATCTATGCTGATTGAGGGACATATGGAATCACACTATCTGGAAATGGCCTCAGGTTATAAGCCACAAAATTCAGGTAACTTTTAGGAATATATTTCAGTAAAACTTTTATCATCATCTACTCACAAAAATGTATAAATATATATGATAAGGAAGTGTAAACATTGGTGTAGGTCAACATTTGAACTGTTGCAAGCGTGGTGCTTCTGGAAAACTCCAAACTTGAAGATATTTCAGCAATGACAATTAGCTAGTTCATTTTGTATTGCTCAAACAGGTCACTTGATAAGTTGCTATGTACTTCCAAATATGAAAATCAATTCATTTAAAAATAAAATTGTCCTACCTCTATTAACTGTCCACATTTAGTTAGTGTAGTATTGTCATGTAGTTAACATGTTGTTGCTTTGAAAATTACAAATGTTTTTTGTACTTTGTGTTAAACAATGTAACTGATTTGGCGATTTAACGTATTCTGTAAGTGTTAGTAATAATAGTGAGAACTGAAGTCATACAATTTGCTTGAATTTGATTTAAGTCAAATGTTTGTTAAAGGTAATTTATTTTAAAACATGTTACAAAGGTTTTCAATTTCAAGAAAAATAAAACTTTCCAAATCTCATTCAAAATTAGTAATACAATAAAACGCTGAAATTCAGAAACAATAAGCAGAAGATTATTTCATCCTAAATTAGGGTGGCACAAGCCTCTTTTTAGTGGGAATACAAAAAAAAAAAATTCAGAGGACTCCACTCAACATCTTATGGGTTTACATAGTGTAGAACTTAGAAAATGAACCAACTTTAAAAGTAAATACTTTTCAGTGGCTGCCCCTCGGAGTGGATTCCTGTACGTGGTGAGGGGACCTCCCAGGGAAGGTTCTGTTCTGTCTGGTTACCTTCTCTGGGATCTAAACATCCACCCACGTGTTTGCCGTGCGTGGCGACCCGTGAAGGGGAGGAGAGGATCCTGGTGGTTGAGGGGTCCAACCCTAACACACCACTTTGGCCTCGAATTCCTGTAGACGGGTGGCCCTTGGGTCAATCGGCTGGTCCACCTGGGCTAGAGCCAACCAAGTACCAGTGTTGGAAGTTCTCAACGGGTGTTGTGGACATTGTGCCTGATGCTGGTGTTTGGGTATAGTGCTCACGAAACCCTGGCGTTGCTGCATTGTCCTTGCGTGACTTTGTAGTGCGTCCCCTTGTAGGGCTCCATGGTGGGTGGGGTCAGTGAGTACCGAAACTTTTCACTTTCCTATGGATCCTTCAAAAAATTTAATTAAAATTGTAAAAAAACAGTCAATGGGTAAGCGACCACATCTCGAATACTCAGAACAGCAATCTCCAACTTCAGTAACACACGTACCTCATTTTCTGATATTGCATTCTCTTTCAGAAAAATCTTTAGGGCAAATGTCCCCTTTTTTTATTCAAAAGGGGCTCGAGGGACTTGCTGGCTCTCCAAAGTCAGTAAAGAAGCTTCGATCTGGTGACATACTGGTTGAAACATCCACATCCCAACACAGTGAACTCCTCTTGAAATCAAAGGTAATTGGCGATATACCTATCGAGGTTACACCCCATGCTACTTTGAATACTTCACGAGGAGTTATTGTTGAAAGGGATTTGAAGAATGTTCCTGAATCTGAGATTCTCGCCGGTCTTTCCACTCAAGGAGTTTCTGCAGTGAGGCGCATCTCCACTCGCAAAGATGGAGTTACACTGCCAACAAATACCCTTGTATTAACATTCACTTCAACACGAGCACCCGCCACCATCAAAGCAGGTTATCTCATTTGCAGGGTTCGGCCATACATTCCAAACCCTCTTCGATGTTTTCAATGTCAGAGATTCGGCCACTCAAAGACATCTTGTCGTGGTTCCCTGACATGTGCTCGTTGTGGAGGCAAGGACCACGATGCCTATGATTGTGACATAAACCCACATTGCGTCAACTGCAATGGTTCTCACCCCTCTTACTTTCATTCTTGTCCGAAATGGTTGGAGGAAAAAGAGGTGCAGCGTTTGAAAACGACACAAACATTAGTTATCCTGAGGCTCGGAAATTGATGTCCACAATCCCATCTCGGACATATGCTGCTGCACTCCGTTCCACAACTACAGTGGAAGTGCAGACAGATCTCTCTGTGCCTCCAAAAGAATCGTTTTCAAACCAAATGAAAAGCCTTTTGCCCTCCGTGGTTAAAACAGTAGATGAATCGACTTCCACACCCATCTCTGTTCCTCCCATAACTTCCAACAAACCTCAAGATCCATGTCCTTCAGTTTCAAATACAGGCATTTCTTCTGATACATCATTTTCTCCCACCACAATAAACAAAACAATTACTCATCCGCGTCCTCAGTCGCTTGACTCCTCTTCCAATAACAAAAACCTGCCCACTCGACCCAGAGCAGGATCCATGGAGGTTGATAGACCTCCTCCGAAGAAAGACAGTAAAGACAAAAGACGAGGTCGTAAACCGAAGGGTTCTCCAACCACTTCACCTGCCCATCCTTAAAAATGGCCACCTTGATACAATGGAACTGTCGAGGTTTACGTTCTAATCTGGATGATATCAAAACGCTGATTGCTTCCTATCATCCTGTTTGTCTTTCTCTACAAGAAACATTTCTCAAATCTGCTGATACAGTCTCCATTCGGCAGTTTTCTCTGTACAGAAATGACAAGTTGTGTGATGGTCGAGTACATGGAGGAGTGGCACTTTTGGTTGATCAACATGTGCCTACCCTGTCTTTGTCACTCAATACACCCTTGGAGGCCATAGCCATCCGTATTTCCTTGGGTCGTACCATCACTGTTTGTTCTCTGTACCTGTCCCCTCGAGAGACATATGATCAATCAGACCTGGATGCTCTCGTTGCACAGTTACCATCTCCATTTCTAATCCTGGGGGATTTTAATGGACACCATCCCCTCTGGGGAAGTGCTGTTATTGATGGGAGGGGTCGATCTGTAGAGCAGATGCTCTCTGATCACGATCTTTCTCTTTTCAATACTGGTTCTTCCACTTACTTTCATGCACCAAGTCAGTCATTCACTGCCATTGATCTCTCAGTTTGCTCCCCTTCATTATTTTCCCATTTTTCATGGAGGGTTGACAGTAATCCACTAGGCAGTGATCATTTTCCGATCGTTTCGAGAGAGACTGGCCGTGGTCGATGCCACCCTACCCGCGTGCCCAGGTGGAAGCTGGATCAGGCAGACTGGTCCACTTTCACTGCTCTCGCAGAACTTGATCCTGCCATCGTAGATCAGCCATCAATAGACGACTGTGTTGCAGCGGTAACTGATTGTATTATACATGCAGATGCTCAGTGTATTCCTAAAACCTCGACACGTTTCCCACGATATCCTCGTCCATGGTGGAATTCTGCTTGCAACTTAGCACGGAAGGCTCAAAAACGGGCCTGGGACACTTTTCGCAGATATCCCACACTTTCAAATCGGGTTGCTTTCCAGCGGGCCCGAGCACATGCTAGGTGGGTAAGACGTCAAAGCCAGAAGGAATCTTGGATTAAGTTCACAACCAGCATATCTTCTACCACCAGTTCCAAGATCGTATGGGACAAGATTCGAAAGGTTCATGGGCACTACACTTCTGTTCCCCTCTCGATCTTACTCTCTGATGGTCAGGAGGTGACTGATGTCCGAAACATCGCTAACACTCTAGGTGAAACCTTTTGCCGGGTATCTAGCACTTCTGCTTGTTCCTCCACCTTCCTGGCCATCAAGACTCGGGCAGAACGATCACCTCTTTCCTTTCAAACTGACTGTTTCTTTGACTATAATAGTCCCTTTACCCTGGTGGAACTAAAAATGTCCCTTCATCGGTCTGCCAGTACATCTGTTGGACCTGATGATATTCATTATGACATGCTACACCATCTCTCTCCTGATTCTCTTGATGTCCTACTGACTATATTCAACCGGATTTGGCAGGAGAATGTTTTTCCTGATGCCTGGCGCCAGGCTATTATTTTACCTTTCTCTAAGCCAGGGAAAGATCCAAAGACTCCTTCAAACTATCGTCCAATTGCTCTGACGAGCTGTCTCTGTAAGACCTTAGAAAGGATGGTTAATGCTCGTCTTGTTTGGTTCCTTGAATCAAACAACCTCCTCTCGCCCACCCAGTGTGGGTTCCGTTGACAGCACTCCACCACAGACCACCTAATTCGTCTTGAAACATCTATCAGAGAGGCCTTTCTCAACCGCCAACACCTTGTATCGATATTCTTTGACATAGAGAAGGCTTACGACACAACATGGAGGTATGGCGTTTTGCGAGACCTCCATACATATGGGCTACGTGGCCATCTACCCATGTTTATTAAAAATTTTTTAATGGACAGGAGATTCCAAGTTCGTGTAGGTTCGGCACTTTCACATTCTTTTGTACAGGAACTTGGAGTCCCTCAAGGCTGTATATTGAGTGTCACACTTTTCAGTATAAAGATAAATGCCATCACTGAACAACTCTCTCTCACCGTTAGGAATGGGCTATATGTTGACGACTTTCACATCTCATGTCAATCATCAAACATGAGATATATTGAGTGGCAACTACAAACTGCCCTCAATCGTGTACAGAAGTGGACTCTTGCGAATGGCTTTAATTTCTCTTTCCAAAACTGTATGCATGCACTTTTGCCGCCGACGAGGTATTCACCCTGATCCTGAACTTCATATCGGTGAAGTTTTGCTGCCAGTGGTCCCAGAGACAAAGTTCTTGGGGCTTATCTTTGATCGTAAATTGACCTTTATACCACACTTAAAGCAGCTTCGGGTCAAATGCACCAGAACACTGAACATCCTTCGTGTCCTCTCTTCTACCAGTTGGGGGGCAGATCGCCGTTCATTGTTAAAGATATATCGTGCACTTATTAGATCGAAACTTGACTATGGATCAATGGTCTATGGCTCTGCCAGACCCTCGGCCTTAAAGATACTGGACCCCATTCATCACCAAGGTCTTCGACTCTGCACCGGAGCTTTCCGTACCTCTCCAGTTCAAAGCATATACATTGAATCTCATGAACCTCCTCTACACCTTCGCCGTTTGCAACTGTCTTTACAATATACTTCGAAACTTCGTTCTTTACCAAAGCAACCCACCTGGGAATGTGTTTTCCTTCCTCGGTGGGCAGTACTTTTTCAGAACAGACGATCTGTCATTGCTCCGTTTGGCCTTCGCATCCGGGCGCAATTGGATGAATTGGGTTTGTCCTTGGATAACATTGCAGATTCCACATATCGATGCATCCCACCATGGCTTATTACAGCCCCCAAGTGTGACCTTTCTTTCAATCACCTAAAAAAGGCGGATACTCCAGACTGGAAGTACCGTCTTTTATTCAATGAATATCTTTCAAACAATCATTCAGTTCCCATTTATACAGATGGTTCCAAATCAGGAAATTCAGTGGGCTCTGCTATGGTTTGCTGTGGGTCAGTAGTTGCACACAGAATCCCCTCTACAGCTTCTGTGTTCACTGCTGAACTGTATGCAATATCTCTTGCCCTTGATCATATTGCAGCTGAGCGGTACTCCAACTGCACTATTTATACTGACTCGCTTAGTTCTATTCTTGCCTTGGAATCACTTCACATTACCTCACATCCTATTCTAGCAGATATTCGAAACCGACTGGCCCATTTCTCATTAGCAGCTACTTCAATTCAGTTTTTCTGGATACCAGGCCATGTTGGTATTCATGGGAACGAGCTTGCAGACATGGCAGCTAAATATGTATGCCTCAGCTCCATCACCCCTATGCCTATTCCGTACATGGACTATGGTGTTGTTTTCAAAGCTCGGCTCCGTGCCAGTTGGCAGTCCACTTGGAGTGAACAACGCGACAATAAACTTTTTCAAATTAAACCCAAAATTGGAGTTTGGCCATCTAGCTTCCGTAAAGTTCGGAGGGAAGAAGTTGTTCTCACTAGGCTACGCAATGGTCACAGTTTTTTAACTCATCATTTTCTTTTATCTGGAACTGATGCACCAATGTGTAGTTTGTGTAACACTCAAATCACTATCAGCCATGTTTTACTTTCTTGCCATCGTTACAATCCTCAACTTTAAACATATTTTTTCCCAGCGTCAATCTGTAACATTGGACAGAGTTATTGGTGATGGTGACTATGTCCACCTTAATAACGTTTTTAATTTTTTAATGGCCATTAATCTTTTTAATCTCATTTAAGTGTTGCATATTTATTCATAACACCTTTTTAATTGTGGCTCCTATTTTACAGTTTTATTCTCTCTCATTCAATGCGACATTAAACAATAGCCAGAACATTAAATAACTCGACACCAGGACTGGAAAGGCCAACTTCAGGTGACTAACGCTTCTGTTTGAACTACTCGTTAGTCTTCCTGGTGAGTTACTGTTATACTTTCGCTGCATATCATTTCACACTTTTACAACCTTTTTGTACTGGCCATATTGACTCATAACCCGGAACCAGGACGGAAAGACCAACTTCAGGTGGCTGACAGTGGTTTATATACTACCTGTTAGTCTTCCTGGCGGGTTATGATCATTCCCATTCTGCTACAGGTTGGCCTTTACTACTTTGTTGACGGGATGTCGTCATTGGTTTTTGCACCATTTCCTGTTTTAATTGCCATTTTGTTTTTATCTTCAATTACCTTTACACATTTTACTCCATTTACTTGACTTTTATCTTTTTACTGGACATTTGGCTACTCTTTATTATGATTTTGCTGAGTGTCTTTTTAAACTTTTATTCCATTACATTTTGATATTAGCTACTATGACACAACCCAGAACCAGGACTGGAAAGGCCAACTTCAGGTGACTGACGGTGGTTTTTGAACTTGTTCGTTAGTCTTCCTGGCGGGTTATGATCATTATTATTATGCTAGAGTAAATAGTTTATAACTTTGAAGACTGGGTGTCACCATTGGTTTTTACACCATTTTCTGTTTTAATTGCTGTTTTGTTTTTACCTTCAATTACTTTTACAAATTTTACTCCATTTAATTGACTTTTATCTTTTTACTGAACATTTGGTTACTCATTGTTGCGTTTTTGCTGTGTGTTTTTTAATACGTCTATTCTTTTACATTTTGATACTAGTTGCTATGACACATAACCCAGAACCAGGACTGGAAAGACCAACTTCAGGTGACTGACGGTGGGTCTTGTACCTGCCTGTTAGTCTTCCTGGCGGGTTATGATTATACCTTTTTGATAGAATACCTACTTTACAACTTTTTACACTTTGCCTTCTATCTTAACCTTGTAGACTAGGTGTCAACACTGGTTTTATATTTTTTGTTTTGTTTTACGTTCATTTCCATTTATGTCTTTTACTACATTTTTACCGGTTGTTTGGCGCAGATAGCCTCGTTGCTTTGTGCCATAAAATACTAAATCAATCAATCAATCAATTCAGTGGCTGTATGGGATACAGGAGAGGCAAAAACACATCTTTAATTGTTTCAGCTCTAGCTATCTCTCTCTCTCTCTCTTACTACTGAACCTGACTATAAATCCGTGATTTCTTATTCAGTAAAAGAAGAAAATTAAAGTTAAGTGGAATTATGTCTGAAGCAATAAAATTATTTGTTATTGTCTTTGAGATGATTTGTTTTATGTCTCATTAGAAAATTTGGAGCCTCATGAGAAAGTTCTCTTGGGTATAGAAGAAGATAAGAAAGAGGAACGAGAAAGAGTAAACGAAACAGAACTTCATAATAGTTCCAACACACAGCCCTCATTTTTAAGTATGTTTACACAGCTGTTTAAGTAAAATTGTGACTGCTCTTTAAATTGTTATTTAACCTCTTGTTATAAAAATAAACGTATTCTCTAATGATTAACTCTGTAATTATATCTTAAGTTAGAATTCACTTTTAAATATATATATATATATATGTATGTATTTACATGTCTGAGAATGCTTAAAATCAAATATTTTCCAATTAGAATGAATGAATGTTTATTGATTTTTCTCAAAACAGTTCACAATTTATTTCTTGTAACTAATGATATGCTATGCCATACAAATTTTTATTTATATTTTCAAGATGCCACAGATATAAGTTATTAAAATTATAGGGATTAAGCATTTTCCTAAATATGAAAAAGTTTTTCTGTTACCATAATTAAGTCATCGATTCTAAATTTTTTTCTTGAATGCTATTATATATTTATAAAGGATTTTTAAATTCAGATATTTCCATTTCTGCAGAAGCATTGAAAAATCTGCTTTATCCTTCAAACTGGTGGATAAAATTGTGGTATAAACCTGTTAAAAATCTGTATTTGATTTGCTGATGTTTCAGATGAATCTGCCAACCAACATGAACTAATTGTACTCAGCACTGGACAACAAGAATTACTAGATATTCTTGAAAGTTATAAGAAAGGAGCAAAATTTTCAGAGGTTGAGCAATTGTTCCGTGAATGGCAGATGCACCACATTGTTCCCTCTGAAAATTCTAGAGTAAGTATTTCCAATCCATAATCAAATTGTAGTTATGTGCATAACACCAGTATTAAGTTGTTGTTTTTTCTGTTTATTGTAGATTAACTAGGATTCCTAGTCTCCAGATAATTGGATCTAACACACATTTAATGAAGTGATGGCAAAATCAAAAGTGATTTACTAAGAAAAACTTGTGCAGTTTTTAAGATAACAGCATGACCAACATAGTTTGAATATCACCAGATGATAATAATCTGTTCAAAAACAATTCACAAAGTCTAAAGATAAAAACTAGAGCATAACCATAGTATTTTTTTGTCAAATTGTCATATTTTTCTTCTCTAAGAACTTATAAAATATTGTTTTTATTTTTCATTGTTGAAAATCCTTCCAGTAGCCATATTCTTAAAAATATGATTAGGTTAGTTTACTGTTACACATAGCCCTACATTTTTTTTAATTATCTTTATATCCTCATTTTGATGGTTCCAAGAAATAACTTGTGTAATTATCTAAATAATCAGTAATTCTCTAAATAAAAATCATTTATAATTTGATATCTCTGAAACAGCACATTTACCATTTCAAATTTGGTGTTGCATTCTTTATTTTGAACCCACAAGTTTACCACCCAAGCTCATGGTTTTATTTGTTGTTTTATAACTGAACTTGTAATTTTCTCATTCATGTATTGGTGCTCTTTCTGTTTCATTTATGAATCTGTAGCTTTGACTGGATTGTATAACTGTGTATTATGTGCTGAATTTTTATAATTTGTCAGTAAAACAATTAATTAATTTAGAGGGTGTAAAACTCTTTGTTCTAATTAGTTAAAATTCTTTGAGGATCAACAATACAGGAAAAATATTAAACTGAAGTGTTTTGTTTTTATTCTATTATTAGTTACTTTTCAATATTTAAAGCTGTTTGAGGATGTTATTTGCCAAAAAAAAGTTTTCTGTACATCTTAAATATTTTTATGTTCAAATATGAATTCTAACACGTATTAGTACTTCACCAAAAACCTTGTTTAAGGCACTTCTATTCAAGTGCTCATTTTGAAAATTACTGTTTGTTGTATAAATTTCAAATAAATGGAAACTGCAAGTTTTTATTTTTTGCTTCTAACTTTTAAAAAGTAACTAATTTCTCAAAGTTAAATAATTGATTGACAATTACAGGAGGGGCTGAAGAAACTATGTGAGATTTACAAGCAAGCTAAAAAAGGAAAATACAATAAGGCACAAACAAAGAATTTCTTTGAACTTCAAACCATGTTTTCATCAAAACTTGGCCAGAGAGATGTGTTAATGGCTAAGGTAGGAAGATACTTTTATGGATTAACTAAGATCCATAATAATAATAATAATAATTTAATTTTGTCTCTTAATCTAAACTCTACAAAATATCAAAAGCTGAATTTGAGAGAAAAGTGTAAGTTTAGAAAAAGCAATAGCACTTAATATAATAGTCAAACTTCCAATTGTGAGTATAATTAAGTTAATTGAACCAAATATGATAAATAATGATTTTATACTAGAACAGTTTGTGATGGAACATCTCACACTATTCAGACATTGAGAAATATTAAATACTTCTCTTTATTAAAGTCAACAAGTTTTAACTAAAGTTTTTCGGTTTTACATATAATATTATTGAAAAATTTCAGTGAAACATTATTTATTTATGTAATTGCATTAGAACAGTGTTAAAAATTATAATGTGAATGATCACTAAATTTTATTGTATTTATAACAGCATCAAAGTATATCCTCTGTTGCTGGAAGAAAAGATGGACAGAAAGAAAATGAAGATAATTTGCAACAGCGTATTAGTACCATAAGTACCCTGTCTTTTACTAGCAGTTCTAGTAAGTCTCTGCTTCTAAGAAAGAAAATTATAGAATTTATAATTCATTTACAGATCGTCTATTTCAAGACTGACTTAAATAAGATAGTGTCCAAATGTATTAGGATGCTCCATTGTTCTTCTAGTTAACTTTCTTATGCTTATGTTTGAACCAAAACAGAAAATTACTGAGGTTTTTACTCTTTTTTTTTTTTCCATAACTTGAATATGGTTTGCATTTAATTAATTTGAGTTTCAACAGACAAGTAAAACTTGACCACAAATTATTAAGTGCAGTATATTTTCTCAACTTTGTTTAAAATGTCTAATTTAAACACAGAACAGTGAAACATTGTCCCACTGGAATGCCTTTAGTTTCCAAACTAGTCATCACTGTCAATATTGAAAAACTCGGAATGTGAAAATTTCAATCAGTGATGTCGAGAAACCCACTTGTTGAGAAATTTTATATGCAAAAACGGCTCTTCTGGGCCCAGAAAACACTTCAAATAGAAGAGCGAACAACGTTTCGACCTTCTTCGGTCATCGTCAGGTTCACAAAGAAAGGGTTACTGGTCGGAAGCTGACCACATGTTTGGGAGGGGTTGTATAATTGAGTGTTGCAATGTAGAGGGCGCGGTTTGAATATATAATTTTGTCTATAATATTAATATAGGTATAATGGTGTTCCTTTATATTGGTTTATTTTGGGTTTAAGTTGTTGTATAAGTAAGGCTTCTTTAATTTTTCGTTTGTTTATGTTTGTTTCTTTATTTAGTATTTTAGTGTTTTCTATGGTTATGTTGTGTCCATTTGACTTGCAGTGTTCGAAAACATGTGAAGGTGACTTTTTATGTTCTTTGAATCTGGTTTCCATTTTTCTACTTGTTTCTCCTATATAGAAGTCGTGGCAGTTATCACATTGTATTTTATAAATAATGTTGGTGTGGTGTTTGTCAGTGTAGTTCTTACATAGTATAGACCTTAGTTTTGTGCCTGGTTTTTGAATAAATTTAGTGTTAACTGGAATGTTATATTTTGTTACTAGTTTTTGCCAAATGTTGGTTATTTGTTTGCTGATGTCAGGAATATATGGTATACAGCAGTATATGGTTTCGTGAATTTTTGATTCGTGAGATATATTTACTTTTGTTGGTTGATTTTGCTTTCTGTCTAGGTGTGTGCGTATAATGTTTTCTACGGTTTGTGGAGGAAACTTATTAATGTTGATGAAGTGTTGTTTTATTTTATCTAATTCATCGTTAATTTTATCTGGTGAGCATAGTTTTATGGCTGTGTTTATCTGGTTTCTTAGTATGTTGAGTTTTTGTTTTGTTTCATGTGCTGAGTCCCAAGGAATGTATAGTCCAGTATGGGTGATTTTTCGGTGGATTTCTGTTTTGAATTGTGTGTCGGTTCTTATAATTTTGAGGTTAAGAAATGATATTTGATTGCTTTCTTCCTGTTCACATGTGAAGTTAATGTTGGGATGTATAGAGTTAATGTGAGTGAAAAAGTTAAGTATGTGTTCTGTAGATTCGAATCCCGCAACCGTGTCATCTACATATCTGTACCAGTATAGTGGTGGATGTAATGCTGTATTAATTGCTTGTGTTTCAATTTGTGTCATAAAAATATTGGCTAGAACTGGCGATACTGGGTTGCCCATGCTTAGGCCATTTGTTTGTATATAGTTTTGGTTGTTGAACATGAAGTTTGTCTTTCTATGAGGGTTGCTAACTGGTTACTGGGAATGTCTATAATCGGGTTAGGGTCTCGAATATAGAGTTCTAAGGCTATCTTGCAGGCTTCTGTTGTTGGAACTTCTGTGAAGAGGGATATAACATCGAAACTGGCCATTAAGGCTTTATGATTAAGTTGATTTAGATTGGACTTGAAATTAACATTCCAGTTAACACTAAATTTATTCAAAAACCAGGCACAAAACTAAGGTCTATACTATGTAAGAACTACACTGACAAACACCACACCAACATTATTTATAAAATACAATGTGATAACTGCCACGACTTCTATATAGGAGAAACAAGTAGAAAAATGGAAACCAGATTCAAAGAACATAAAAAGTCACCTTCACACGTTTTCGAACACTGCAAGTCAAATGGACACAACATAACCATAGAAAACACTAAAATACTAAATAAAGAAACAAACATAAACAAACGAAAAATTAAAGAAGCCTTACTTATACAACAACTTAAACCCAAAATAAACCAATATAAAGGAACACCATTATACCTATATTAATATTATAGACAAAATTATATATTCAAACCGCGCCCTCTACATTGCAACACTCAATTATACAACCCCTCCCAAACATGTGGTCAGCTTCCGACCAGTAACCCTTTCTTTGTGAACCTGACGATGACCGAAGAAGGTCGAAACGTTGTTCGCTCTTCTATTTGAAGTGTTTTCTGGGCCCAGAAGAGCCGTTTTTGCATATAAAAATTTCAATGTAGATATATAAAGGATGAATTTTGTTTTCAAAAGTTTCATCTAGTATAGCTGTATCAAAGATAATTATCATAAGTAGGTCAAAACAAACAGAATCAACAACCTCTGATAGAGTCAAAATTCACTCTTTACATTATGGTGGTTGGAGTTTGGTTGCATAGACATCAGTTGTCATCATGTAATACAAAGTACACATTGAGCAAATAAATGGAAACCAAGACAAAGCAAAGGGTAAAGTAAAAAACTCATTCAAAGAGATGATATATATATGAAAAACTGAAGGAAAAATGTGAAACGTTTCTATACTTAATTCTTTGTCAAGATTGTAGTATATCATCTGGAGATCATCACTTTCTCTTGGAAGTCTCTCTCAGTTTCTAAAATGGAAAATGTTAATAATATGTCATTTTGGGACTGCATTTCACAAATATATCTTAAGTTGCATATCAAAGCTGGACTGTTATTACATACAAAAGTTAACACGTTATTGCATTATATCTTTTCAGTATTTATCTGTTATGTTAGATAGCTAAAAACAAATATGAGTATTATAAATAACTGTAACGTTTTAATAGTAATAAATGATAAAAGATACACCCAAATTTTCTTTTATAACAAAAACTGTTTTCCAGGTTCATCATCAATAGATGGAGTGAATTTCAACAGTAACTGTGACAGTGGAAACGACTCTTGTGATGATTTAGTTCGCTCAAAAGTGAGTATACAATGCAAAATACATCGTAGTTTTAATGACAGCCTGGCATGTCCAGGTGGTTAGGGTGCTTGTCTGGTTATCTCATCACCCCAAACATTTTTGCCCTTTCATAATAAAAGAGTAACCCAACAATTGGCAGTGGGTGGTGATGACTAGCTGCCTTTTCTCTAGTCTTACAATGCTAAACTGGGGATGTTTAGCCCAGATAGCCCTTGTGTAGCTTCCATGAAATTAAAAAAAATAAAACAAACTTTTAATAATTTTCTAACATGAAATGAAAAGCTATGAGAAAAAAACGCAATAGAAATGAGTTATGAAAGAGAACATTATTATAAAACTTTTGTTCTCTTGAAAGAGTAAAGTTTTTAGAAATAGTAATAAAGTTTATGATGCATTAGCATGTTCCAGTGGGTGTGTGTATTTCTGGCTTTAAAACAAATATTTATATGTCTTATGTCAGAATGAAACCTTAAATGTTTATCTCAAGTAACAAGTTTTAAAACACTTTTAAATTGGTCAATGAAAGTAAGGTTGAAATATGTCACTTTGTTTTATTAATGTTTACAATCTGGTGCTTGTAATAACTTAAAGCCAGTGAATGATGATTCATTGCAATTATATCTGTAGTTTTGAAATAATTAATATAAAAGTTTACCCACTTTTATGCCATTAAAATAAACTTGTTTTGTTTAATTATAATTACTGTGATTGCTAGGTTTAATATGTAATTTTGTGTTACATTTTTTGTACTTTGAATTTTTGTTTTACTTTTTATTATGATTTCATCATATGTATATATATTTTGCTTTTAAAATTTTAATTTCTAATAGGAGGATATCACATTGAGGAAAACAGTTTCTGTGACCAATGGACAAACAAATCGGCCACCTGTTCCTCCTCCTCGTCCACAAAACTTACGGAAACTATCTCTACAAAAGTCTTCCAGTAGCAAGTCTTTAGGTCGACTGGTCAGTTCCCAGCAAAAATTAAACAAGTTTGAAAACCTTACATACAGGAATATTCCACCTGTTATGGTATCCAACAAGATTTCTTCACAGACAGCATCCTCTGAAGAAAATACTGAGTCTGTATATTACAATATTGATGCTTATCATCTGAAAACTAAATACAGTGAGGTTCCAACTAACTCAAGGAAAAACAAGAGCTGCACCCCAACTCCACCTTTAGATATGCTACCATCAGGTGTGATTCTTTCTTCTATTTGATATCTTACCTTCATTATTTACCATTCTTTGTTACAGCTTCAGAATAACAAATAAGGAGCGGTCTTGGAGTTACTTTTAGACACTTTTCAAATGTGCATGATAATATAGAACATATTTTGTCATAATGAATTATAATGTTAAAAGTTAACTGTAATTCAATAATTATTTTACTTGTCTTAAGCAGTTTAATGTTAGGTACAGTGTTATCATAACACTGAGTTTAGTAATTTACACTGAACATGTAATGATCTAATAAGGAGAAAAATACCTACAAATATAATGTTTACAAACAGCATACCACATACCATCTCTTCATGTTCCATATTTCATTTTGTACCTACAACTTCCATACTAATCTTTATCACAATAAACTCCATACTATATCTAACCACTACAAATATTACACTATAGCTCATCCTTACAGGCTTTATATTACATTCCATCTCTATAAAAGATATACTAGGTCTCATCTCTCCAGATAGCAAAGTATATTTTGCCTTTGTAAATTCAGTACTACATTCCATTTTTATAAACACCATATCATGTCCTATCTCCACAAGCTCCATGCTATATTCCTTTTATACAAACATTACTCAATATCCTATCTCTACAATGTTTATAATGTTTTATTTTGTCAAGCACTACATTCTACGTCAACAAACACCACACTATACTCTACTTCTACAAACTTTATTACATTCCAACTGTGTAAATTTCATATTACATATTTTCTTCTGTAATTTCAGTATTATAGCTTCCTCTCCTCTTACTATATTATTTTTTTATAGTTTCTTCTCATATTAGTAATAAAATTATATTCTCCCTTATTACAGGTCAACTGTTTCAAGAACTTAATGAACAATTCCATAGGAAGTGCAGAACACCTGTTGAAAGAACAAATTCAGAGAGATCCTCAAGAAAACCATCTGGTACTTCACGTACATCTGTACATTACCAGCTTAGCACTTCTGACAGTTGTCCTGCTTTGAACCTTTCAATTGCAACTGAAGATCATATGACAAAAGTATGTCATGAAAAAAAGTTGTTCCAAAGAACTGATGAATCACACTATGTTATACCCCCTCCTCCTGTTGCAGTCATGAAAAAACATGAAGAATCTGATGTCACTCTTCTTCCAAATCATGATTATGCAATTCCTAGAAAGCCTGAACAAATAGGTAAGGGTTTCAAAAAAGAGAAAAGAATCAATAAAGTTCATGTTGTACCAAAACCAGTACCATTTAATAAAGACAGTGACAGTGAATTGCATTATTACAATTTGCTTCCATCTAAAGGCTTTAGAGAAAGTCAGCTAGTTGATGTAATACCAGATGAACCACCACCACCACCCACTGACGATTTATCAACATCATTAACCTCTTATGGTTCACCTCTTAAATCTGATGCTCCACCCCTTCCACCAAGGGGTGTGACTGCACCCAGGCTGCAGAGGAATATGAATTACAAATCTAAATATAAATAAACAGTATTTGTCTCTTCAAGTGAAAGATTTAGTACATACAAAATTATTCACAAGATGGAAGGCTTGTTACATCAAAACTATCTCAGTGAAACTACATTTATTACATGTAAATCTTGTCACATTTGAGAAGTATTATCTTACTAGATGGATGAGTTTTTCCTTGTTATCTCTCAAGATGGGTGACATGTTACACAACAAAGTATTGCTGCATAGGTCCACCAATTATCTAATCAGATAAAAGACCTGTTAATGTAAGAAGTATTTCACCAAATTAAAGAATCATAATCTTATGAGGTGAAAAGTTTAGTTACATCTATAAAAAAATTTTAGCAAGATGGAAACTTCAAAGCATGTAATGATGCTTGAATACATATAAACAGAAAGTTATGAATATATAATTAAATATGGGAAAACTTCTTAAACTGATTAATGCAAATTCTAGCCAAAAACCTCATTACTTTCAACAACATGAAAAAACACCAATAGAGTGAACTATTAAATTAATACATGATTCATGGTGAGGAGTTAATTTGATGGATGAATAAAGAGGTTGTGTTGTCTTAAGCAGAGGAAAGTAAAAATTTCAAATTTCAATGGACATATATCGATGTCTTTAACTGTGAAAATTATTTATACTTCAGCAATGATTGAAGTATCTGAAAGAAAAAAAAACTGGCCTGACTGAAATAGTTAAGCAAAGAAAAAAGTCAAAACATAAATCTCTAGTCGAATTATCATTTTCTTAGATAAGTAAAAAGGATCGGTGTTACAAACTTTGGTTAAAGTATTATTGTCTTCGCTTATGAATGATCAGCACTTCAAGCTTTGATAGAAGCAATGAAATACTGTTGTTTAAGGAAAGAAAAGAATATTTCAAAGTGAGACTTGCTAAAATGTGTATGAGAAATATGACAATGAGAAAGTATTACATCATCTTTCTTTTCTGAACAAGTGGGTTACTACACAAGAGAAGATAAATGGTAAAAAAAATAGATATGTATTCTTAATGCTATGTAGTCAATAATACTAAATGTGCAAGGGCGTTTTGGCATACTACAATACATTTCAATTGATGGAAACGGTGGACTGTATGCTTATGAAGAAACACAGCAAATTTGTGAACTATTTTTCAAAAATGCACAGACATATATCACTTATTTTTGAAAACATTTAAAATATTTTATGACTTGTAAACAGTCCAAGGTTTTTTCTTTACTGCTACTTATTCTTTATCTAATTTACTATGTGTTTTCATTGCTAATACCTTGTTTGAGTGTAATTGGTAACGTGATTTTACTACCTTTAAAACTTGTTGTGTTAATGAGTAAATTTTGTTGTTTTCAGTTTATTTTGGAAAATATTTTGACAATTCTACTGGCCAGTATATACTGAATATTTCACATTTTTAATTTTGCAGTGTATCAGAAAGGGACCATTTATATATTTCATCTTAAAATTATTTTGAATGATTTATTTATTTATTAAAATTCAGACAATAGAAAGTTTTTTTTGCAATGTAGTATATTATTAATTTGTGCTGTATGATATTTCTGTGTATTTTGATTTTATTCAATATCTGGTTCTGCAGAAACTGAATAAATTAGGTTTTTCTCACCTAGTAGCAGCAAAACCAAATTTCTTAACAATTTATGTATATCATGTATAACATCCAACACATTTTCAAAGCTTTTCATCACCAAAACTGATATAACCTGTTTTAAAAAAATTCACTGAAGTGTTCACCCAGAATAGTTCCAGAAGATGTTTACCAATTTTTTCAAACCACAACTATAAAGGATTTATCTTTGATAGAATTCAAAAAAGTTTCTCTAACTGCAGCTTCAGAGCTGTTTTTCTTTTTGTCCAGAGGTTGTGAATTTGGCAATGTTGGGCTTATACAGTATTGCTACAAATGTGTACTCTTGCTTCCCCTTCTATTATTTTGAGCCATATCTCACAAACAGATCATCCAATGCAAAGGTATCCATGCTATGAATGGCATTAAGCTTTCAAGCCAACTTCATTTATTTTTCTTATCAGTTAAACCCTAATTTGTGGGAGTAAGGTGGTAGCATTTATCTAATTGTTCATTCATTTAAACTCAATTTCTGGAGATTACACTTGTGTTTTTCCACTAAATTTTATCCAAATAGTTGCTCGTCGTATATGAATTTGTCTGATTGTGTTTTAAACATTAGCTTATTATGTGTGAATTCGTGGCTGTATTTTTGGTAGTAGCTTGTTTTATGTTAAATTATTTCACTGAATTTTAATAGTGGTTTGTCATATTGGGAATTATTTTGAACTGTTTTTAAGAAAACTTGAATTTTTCCATAAAATATATTTATACCAGACATGAACAATAAGATGAACCAAAAAGGAAACTTTGTTTGATGCCACACATTAAAAAATTATAGTTTGTAAACTACAGCTATAATTAAAGTTATTGCACTGAAAAAGCTTTTTTAAAAGATTTTTTTTTTGGCAAAAATGTTATCTACTCCTTTTTCCACATTTTATTTTAATCATGTAAGAAAATTTGTACATGGGTTAAAATTAAAGTTGGAACTAGGGCCATGCTAACTAAATATATAGGTCTAGTATTGATAAAACTAAGGACTCCAACTGAACCCTCATCTAACTTACTTCTTGTTTTGAAAAGTATGTCACAAATAACTTCATTGATTTTTTTTTTTTGAAAAACAGACTAATTTCAGTTTGTGTTTTGCCAGTTTGAATAATTAAGTTTATGAGCATCTTTTATGTAAATTTTAAAAGTATGTGATCACACACATGCAATTTTTTTTTATAAATTATACTTTTCTGCCATTTCTACAATTATTCATCAAAACAACCAAACTTTCAACAGTTTTTAGATATTTAACGTTTTGTTTTCATCTCCTCTTTACTTACATTTTCAAAAAAATGATTGAAAGGGAAACACATTTTTTTTTGGTTGTAAGTCAAACTTTTACTTTGTAAGCCTCAATTTTTGTATCTCACCTGATGACACTAGTTAAATCTAGTGAAATACATGAACAAAACAAATATTTTACTATCTACAACTGATATAAAACTTGTGTGAATTCTAAATAATATAGTTATTTCTAAAGATGAATAAAGAGAAAAATACATTTTAAACAATTCTCACCAACACAGAGACTCACACTGCTAGTTTGGTTTTTTAAGTCTAATTTTTTTAAAATTAAGTCGGTGATTAATTCCACAATATAAAAATATTTTTCGAAAATTGAAACACAACAGGAAAATGTATAAAAACTTTGAAGTAAATAAATTACTTTTTCAAAAACAAAACAAATAGAGCCATCTGTTAATGTGAAATGATGTAGAGATAACAGTGCAAAAAAGAAAAAAATACAAACACAAACATGGGGATAAGGCAGCTGTTCAGAGATCATCCTAAAGCAATTTTCAATATTAAATTTTTTCAACTTAATGCTACTCTGTAAAGTGCTAAAGAACAAAATAGTTACAAAGTCATTCAATTCAACCAACCTCGTAGCAAGTCTGTAACAATCAAGACATGTTTTGAATCAACTTTGTTTTCCTTTTACATAAGTGCGAGGCTGTTAGTTACTGTAAATTGATGCTTACCTCATCACGTATTACGATGACATTATGATACATAAATGCAGTGATATTAAGTATCCATTTTACATGGTAATGTTAAATTTTAACATTGAAAGTCCTGTAGGGATGATCTGTACATTGTTGTTTACATTCTTTTTATCACTGCTATCCCTAAATAATTTTACATTTATAAAATGCTTTTGTTTTCTATTGTATAATGTTTTCTCCCCTGATTGAAAGGTAGTATATTCTGTTAATGTGTGTAACAAAATTTATTATATGTTAATTGGTTTTCTTTTAATACTTCCCTCCATACTTTGTTGGCTCCAAGACACATCATTTAGTGTACAAAAAACTGGGTACTCTACTTGTTAGAGTCCCCTAATGTTTATCTACTGTTGGCTGGAAATTCTTGTTTCACACTACACTTAAAGTTTTCAAAGGAACTTTAAAGTTCAATTTTTTTTAAAAACTAACTTCAAGAAGTAATAAATATTACTCTTCAATTATGATTTTTTTGAAATTACTACTAATTATTATAATTAAACAATGATATTATGAACTTTTAAGAAATACAGAAAGTGGATGTAGATTTAAACTGACATCAGTGATAAAGTAGTTGTACATTTATCTGAACTGAAACAAGAAAAAGAAAGATGAACACCTTAAATTGATCATTTTCTGAATTTGTATTAGAGCAATGATTTCTAGCCATTTTAGGTAAAGAAACAAATGAAAATGAGTGGCAGTTATCTTTTAAAGTAACAATCTGTCGTAATTGATATTTCAGAATGCATATTTGTATCTTATCTACTGATTACCTTTGGCCATCTCTTCATATATAATTGTCTTTATGATAATAAATACAGAAGTTTTACAATTCTTTATACAACAAACTGAAGCCAAGCAGTACTAAGGAAAGAAAATATCTTTTAGATGTAAGTGCCCAGGATTACATTAAGTCTTAAGCCAGTTGCATCACAGACTTCCAATAAACATGCAGGAATTTTGATAAAGGCTTGGATATATGCATAATGTTCTTTTCAGCAGTTACATGACACAGTAGCTATCATATCTGTAGAGAATGAGTTTATGAATAGAGGAATTAGCACATAAACATGGAAAATATGGACTTAAAATAGTACATCAGACTCACTGTTAAAAATGCTTTACCAACTTTAATAATGTTTTGCAACATTACATCTTTACACCTGTTCCAAAAATTCTTTGAATGCTAGCAAACCATATTTACAGTCCCCACCAGATAACCCATTGCAATTATAAAGATTATGTTACTGTTAGTCGTGTGTACATTTGTTGGAAGTATTACTGGCTGAAGTAATAGTCTACCTACAGTTCAAACAAATAGAGAAGCTTTCCATCAATTTAAATTATTTTCTTTCCATCACAGTAATTTGTTAACCAACAGCACAAGTCTCAAAGTAAAGAAAAATTTTGTTTGTAAAATTCAATTAATTTATTAGTTCCAAAAAAAAGTGAAGCTTTATCATTTAGAACTTCCTAAAATTATAAATAACAAATTATGTAAATTTTGTGATATTTGTACTTAATTTACCAGAGTTAATCATTAATTCATTCACATGTGTACAATTGAAACAAGTGTAAATTTGCTTTTGATTTATTTTACAAATGACAAAAGTTTTTGTTGTTGCTTTTTTATGTACAAGTTTCTTTTGGCTTTTAATATTTTCTTATAACTTATCAGCATATTGAGATGTGTGTGTGTGTTTTCTTCTAGCAAAGCCATATTGGACTATCTGCTGAGCCCACCAAGGGGAATCGAACTGCTGATTTCAGCATTGCACATCGGTAGAGTTACTGCTGTACTAGTATGGGGAAGCATATTGAAGTAGAAGTATTTCACCATATATGACATCAAAGAAACACTCAAATTTCATTTTAGTGTCATAAACCCTCAAACTTGTAAGGAAATACATGGTCCTTTGACCTTAATTTTTTTCTTCCATCACTGTATCAACATTTCTGGTGTACTATCAACTTGTAGAATCCGTGCAACTCATGTACACTGCTCTTTCATAAGAAACTTTTGGTCAAACAATCACACAATCTACACTGCTATGCATGTAAGAATATTCATGAAACACCAATTTGAATTTCAAGCCAATTAGGTCACAAAGTCATCAGTATCAGTCACTTGTAACTATGAAAAATGTGCAGAGGTCTATCACCTAAAGTTTCTCTTTTTTTGCAAAATAGCACACAAATGCAGTGGATAATTTTTGTAACACACTTCCATTCTATTGGTGACAGTGTAACACAGTGACTTTATACTTTGGTTGAATGATTGAACATTTGAAGATGTCTTTGAGTGAGGCACTTTATCTCAATTCTTACAGTCTATGAAACTATGTAATCATAAAGTACTGACTATTAGCTTGAGGTTAACCTGCAGTGAACTGAAATTCTGTCCAGGAAAAACGTCTTATTTTTTTACTAGCTTTTGCGAATCAAGCTGAAATTCAGTCTGAATCCTATGTGCCATCTTGGCATGGGAGGGATTTGGCCTCTTATTTATCTGACCTTCCACAGATAATGAGAAACTGAAACCTTAAAAGCTACAATTGAAGCTACATAAAAAATTTGCTTTTTTATAAAATATTTAATCTTACATAATTAAATAAAACCTCATGATGTGAGATACAACTGAATATTCAAGAAATAACACTGCAGAATGTTGCACATCACACTCATCATGATAAATTTACCTACAATACCAATTAAATCATTTATGCTAAATAATAAGTTCAGACAAAAATGAAATAATATTTAACTTATCATCACCATCACAGAAGGTGTTTGTGTTTGAAAAACTTCAGGCCTCAGAAACTGAAGAATTTCCCTTCACCTCACAGTGTGAAGGATATTACACTACTTTGCAGAGAGAGGAAAAAAATAGTAATAAGTGGTTCTGACACAAACTATTGTGTGGCACACATCTAGAGATCCAATGTTAAAAATATGCTTGGGGGAGAAATGGGAGTGCCAGAAAGTCTACAACCAGTGATGAAAATAAATCCTAAACAAAGAGGGGAAATATTAGCACAAACTTTCATAAATAACTCAATAATAACTTAATCTGTAGAAAAAAAAGGAAAAAAGCAGTAATCAACCAATAATTTCAGCCTCCCACCAATCACTTTACTTTATATGCAAAAATGGCTCGTTTGGGTTGAGAAAATATTTTGCATAGGAGGTCGAAATGTTGTTTGCTCTTCTATGTAAAATATTTTCTCAACCCAAACGAGCCATTTTTGCATATAAATTTCTCAACAAGTGGGTTTCTCGACATCACAATCACTATACTGGTACAGATACGTTGATGATACAATTGCTGGATTCACATGTACAGAACACACAATGAGTTTTCCTCAATCATGTCAACTCACAACAACTCAACATTAAATTCACTTGTGAACAGGTCAAAACTAACCAAATAGCATTTCTTAACCTCAAAATCACTAGAACTGATAAACAATTCAAAACAGAAATCCACAGAAAAATTGCCCATACTGGATTATACATTCCATGGGATTTTAGCATGTGAAACAAAACAAAAACTCAACATATTAAGAAACCACAAAAACATAGCCACAAAACTATGCTCACCTGATAAAATTAATGATGAAATTAATAAAATAAAACAACAGTTCATCAACATCAACAAATTTCCTCCAAAAACCGTGGAAACAATTATACACAAATACACCTTAACCAACAACAAACAAACACCCATAAATCCCAAGACACAACAAACTACAAAACCTCATACTGCTGCATACTGTATGCTCTTTACATCAGAGAAAAAATAAATAGAAATTGAAAAAGATTTAAAACACAACATTCCAGTAAACACCGAATTTATTCAACAATCACATACAAAACTAAAATCCATACAATGTAAAAACTACATTGACAAACACAACACCAATATAATTTATAAAACACAAGGTAACAACTGCCATGGCTTGTGTGTTGCAGAAACAAGCAGAAAAATGAAAACTAGATTCAAAGAAAAAAACAACTACTTCACACATTTTTTTAACACTGCAAATGAAATAAATACAACATAACTATAGAAAACACCCAAATATTAAGTAGAGAAACAAATATAAACAAACAAAAAAAATCAAAGCCCTATTTATACAGCAACTAAAACCAAAATAAAGAAACATCTTTATTCCTGTACCGATTAATAGCCTGACATCCACTTGCAATGCCACCTACAATCCCGTATCTGTAAATATTCTCATTCTTAAGACATCTGGAAATGGTCAATTTCAAACTCTCTCTTTAACTTTAAGATGACCTATGAAGGTCAAAACTTTGTTTTCTCCTTATCAAATATTAATACCCATTTCAGCTGTTCTGAAATACACATCTGTCAACTTCTTGAAAACTGGTAAATTTATTTCATCTGTTTAACATGTGACAGCATCTCTGATCACATTATTCAGGAGTTCATTTAACCTTTGGTGTCAGTGGCATTTCATCCACCTTAAGAGACAAACTGCAATATTCAATTCCTTCTTATTGAAAACTAAGAACAAGTTCTTTGAATAAATCTGATTAGGTCAGTGTGCTCTTAGTTCGTGTGATTGTTCAAACTCATTAGTTGAACATATAAATTGTAATCTTACAGAAATACGTTTAGCTGCCATGAAATGAAGGGTACTGTTCAGAAAGTTTTTGTTTTTTTTAAATTAGATTAAAGGAATGGTTTCTCAGCTATTAAAGAAAAGTATTCCAAGAAACAGTTGCACAGAAGTATTAGATCAGCTAATTGGCAGAAGTTTATTAATACCTTAACTCTTTTGCTGCATATTCAGATGTATTCAAACAAAAATTTAAACCTATTGACTTCAAAATTTGGATTTACCCTATGACTTCCCAAAAACAAGTTCTCCCTTACTGTTACATGCAGGAGTATGTGTAGATAAAACAACTGTCAAATATGTGTGCTGCCATCTGTGTACCATGTCACAAAACCTTGTTTATATGCCTCATTACAAAATTGCCAACTTTGCAGGAACACATACAGAATCTAGATATATAGACTGCTTCTTTTTATCATGAATATTACATAATTGCTTTATATTTTGGACTCTTAACTTAGTTTTGCCTATATTTATGTCATATACTGGAGAACATGTTCCACCTAATCTTCCTTAATTTTATGTCTAAATAATTATTTTTTATAATTCAGTAAAGTTTAAGGAACATTACTGTCAGATATACAAAATACAACTTTCAATTTTGAGAAAGTAATACAATGAGTAAAAATTCATACTTTTATCTTTTAATGGATAAATGACACATTTTGTGAATCAGTCTCAAAATTTATTGCACAGTGAAAGGGTCAGTAAATAGAATACCTTTGCTGGTTTTTCAGAATGTGTTTCTACAGATAGAATGAATTTGGAATGATAAATCATCTCTCAGGACTTGCTCAGTTTCCTGAGCAGTTATGAAAAAGATCCACATTTTTTTCAGGACAGTACTAAATAGTCTGGGGGATACAAATTTACTTGATGTTTGTCTACATTTTATTTTTTCTTCCATAATTAACACAAAACTCTCAAAATTAATTTTTAAAAAATACTTAGGTTTATTTACACAGTCATACTGAGAGAAAATTAACATTTCGTATAAATAAATTTACAGTAGAAAACAAAGTGTAATTGGAATACTCATACTTCAATATTTTTTTTATTAACACTTAACACTAAAAAACCAATAAATTACCAGTTAAGGAATTTCCTACCACCATGATAAAGTTTCATCACTGAAGGATGAAAAATAAACCAAACCCCTTAACAGCTAGTACTTTTTTAAATAAAAAGTTTATTTATAAATGTACAAGTTCTTAAAAAAATTACTGTATTCAAAAATCTTTCACTGATTTATAAGAATATAAATAATTTCCATATTATAACAACATTTTTTATTATTATTATCAAGAAACCAGTCACTTGGGGTCATATAAACTCAACCCCAGAAGTGCTCATAGTTTCTGTCTGTACAATCAGAATAACCTGTACACATTTCTGTTACTATAAAGAATTAAGATGATTTATTAGATTCTTACAGAAAGTAATACATGGGTTGAACTTCATGTTGTAAATCATGAAGTCTCCAGATCTGTGACCTTGGGCTATGAAGGAATCACACTGAGATTAGGCTGTTAGTTTACCATAGTTGTCTGCTCTTTTAAACTTCTTCACACAAATTCAAACACTTTACACTAATACTTTTTTATTAACATATGAAATACAAATTAATTAATTCAAAACAAATATTTTCTATAAACAATACTCTGCTAATCATTATTAATTTCTTTAAAATACACTCTTCAAAATAAGTTAGGGAACACTTAAGAATATGAAAATAGCTGAGGTGTAAAAATGTCTCATTTACATATGGAGGATGCAACATGATTGTAAAAACATGTATATCAAACAAAGTAGCTTGTTACCAAAATATGTTACTGTTCAAACTATAAAAAGTTAGTCAGTAACAGGCAAGTCATTGAACTGTTTTAATTTTTCAAGATAACAACAGCTAAGCATCAATAAAAAAACAAAGAAAACAAATCCGTTTATTTGAGAGAAGACATTTAGAGTACATTTGATGTGGTTTGTAGTTGGAAGGCTTGATGTTAGTAAAAAACAGAGGATGCTGCCTAATGTTATAAGCAGGATACAGATCTAATTTTAGCATATCAGCTACAACACCAAACTATGATTATGGTGAAAATGGATAAGTAACTGACATCATTCTGTAACTGCCAAATAGCTTCAAAGAGCAACTGAATCTGGTGTAGGCTAATGTTGTTTTCATACTGTAGATTAATGCAAGATGACAAAATTAAACACTTCCACTCTGCTTACAGCATATGAAAGTTGTAGCTTGTATTGGTGGTTATACAGACCTCTATGTCTTAAATGATTATGTTTGCACACATACAAAATCTGTAAACAATTTTATCTTTATAGCTCATAATGCTGGACCATTTAAATAAGAGCATGGAACTGGAAATACAGAATGGCCTTGATATTTCTGCAACATCATTCTCACATGGAAGCACTTGGCACAGGAAGGCACCTACTACCACTACAGTTTCATGTAGAACTTCCTGCTTCCCTTGTCCTTAATCCCCTAAACATCATAAATTACCCACATTGACAGCGTGGATAATCAGTGAAAAACACATTTAAAGGGTCATACATTCTACTAACACACCTCCAGGAGTTTTGGAAAATGACATCCTTATACAATGACACCTTTGATCTTGTTATAATCAGTAACCTTTTCTCCTTCCAATATAAAGAACTCAAATCTTTCTTCATCATTACAGCACATCTTTTGCTTATTACTGAGGTAATGTAGTGAAGGTATCACCTTTCACCTTTATCTGAGAAGCCAATTCCCAACTTTCTCAAGCAGTGTGGACAAAGATGTGTATTTTTCTAGTTATTTTCACATCTTTTCACAATAATAGCTAACTTCATACATTATGTGGTACATAAATCTGTGTACCTGCTCTCTTTTGCAAGAATATTAACTTCATGTGGGAAGTAACTTAAGGAAGGATTTAGTCTAATCATTGGTCCTTAGTTCTGTCATCCATTATAATCTCCTGTAACTTTTATTGTGCAATGTCAGGGCAAGTAAATAATAGGCAAAAATGTGAATGTAATACAGTACATAAAAAAAAGTTCTTTGGAGCATATCACTGTTTCAGATAATAATACATACTTATAAGATAAATCTGTTTAATAGAATCTAAGTTTATGTACACATTAAAATTGATACCTTTTTCTATAAACACAGAGAAAAAATATTCACATAAGGTAGTACAGACCTATAATCCTTTTATTATAATGCAGTTAGAGACATGACAAATCCAATAATACTCAATAAATTTCATCTAGATATCAGGTTGGTTAAAACCTACATTCTTTATTGACTAGGCTGTTTATTTAAAAATAAATTTCTTTTATAGGTTTGTATCATATCTTTACAACTGGTTAAAAACAACACAAAACAGAAATTATATTTAAATTTTTTTCAAAATATCTTTCATCATTACTACCAGCCTAAAACAGGGCATTAAATCTATGGAAAGCCACACAAGTTAACTGTAAATAAAGTAAATTAATCAATTACTTCATGAAAAAGATCTGTTTTTAACAACTCCTACACGCATAAACAATATGAAAAACTAGTTAAGCATTATATCTAATTTCTCAGAAAAGAAGTTTCCAATATGATAAAAAAGAAATAACCCTGAAAAAAATTAAATTTTTGATCCATGTTCAAAACACACATTTAATGTTTCAATTTTTTTTTTTTTTTTTTTTTTTTTTTTTTTTTTTATAAAATACATAAATTCATATTTCAACAAAAAATGTTTGCCAGTTTGCCATCTTCAATATTGTGATTTATATGAAAATAGCCACTGGTTGAAATTTAAAACAGGAGCTTTGTACATTTTTATTTCATAGTTTCTATTTTCTTGTATAAATTTTTTTTCAAAGTAACAATGACAACTAGCAGGTGAGTTTGTCTAACAAATAACTGGCTCAGTGTTAATTAAAGGAGTAACTTTTCTACTGACCTTGATTTGCTAGTAGTATTTGATCACTTAATAAAAGCTAAATGCAGTGATAACTTGATTAATAAGATAAGTTGTTTTGATCAACTAAGTTAAAACATAACTTAAAACATAATTAAACAAGGTGAAAACCATTTTCTAAAAGTAATCTACATGATGAAAGTTCTACAAAAATGAAGGAATGGGGCATTACAAAATTATAATTCCAAAATATGAAAAAAAAAAAAGTATGAAACAGAGATTTGAAATAATAAACGATCATTATTTCACTTCCTAATCACTTGTTAGTCATTTAAGACTTAACAGTTATTGCAAATATTCTCAGTTTAAAAATAAAAGCAAAATTATAAAATGTTACAACATAAAATAAATATTTCCTTAACTACTCTTGTAAACTAAAAATAAACAGAAAACATTTTTCTCTTTCGAGGTTTTGTATCAAGGTAAGTGCTAGGTATACTTAGTATACAAATACAAAACCACTAACAGCCACCAGAGATCAAACTCTTTATGAAACATTAAAAACATTTCTTACAAAACACCACTTCATACACAATACTAATATTACTTGTACTTACAAATCCAATACCTGAATTTGATGAATGGCACTCTTCAATACAAAATTGCATATATTACAAGTGACCGGTTTATGACAAAAAAATAGAAGGAAGAAAGATGGTATCAAACTGGAAGCTCATGAATCCAGAAACTTCTGTGGTTCCATTTATTTAGTGCCTGGGCTCTCTAGTTGAGCACTGTGGGAGTAACCATTTCTTTACTTATTGTCCTGAAATTAAGTTTGTTGTTTTTTCTCAAAACTTCCTCAGAAGTAGCCTTGACACAAGGCCTTCTTGACCTTGGCATTTTTCAAGAATTTTTGTAGTGAGTGAGGATAACGTCTTTAATAATCCATAACAATCACAGATTCATTTTGTCAAGAATCTTGTTTTGTATGTACAACTAGTTTCCACCAGGTAATGAAGGTTGTACTTATTATGCAGCATATCCCCAATATGAGGTAACACAATCTATACAATCTTTAAGTCTTGGCTACTAATTAACTTAGATAATGTTTTTTTAACCCTTAAAGAGGTAAGTCTGACAGATGGATTTGAGTGCCAACACTCCTGCATGACTTTACAAATTGTTCGTAATACCTGTGAAAAATACAAACAAAAAAGTGAAATGTGACTTCACCCTGTACAATAAGATAACATCTCTTTGATATCATATTTACACAAGACATTATTCATGATTATAAGAAAAAGAAACTCATTTTAGTACAAGAACTGGAGAAAATATGAGAACCAAAAAAGGAAAGAATCCATTTAACACAAACAACACGAGGACTATAATGAGAAAACTACCTACTTAGCACAGGAACTGAAAAGAACAAAGAAAACTGAAATATGACAACTTCACCTTGTACACTGAGCTGAAATCTCTTTAATATTACATTTACACAAATCAAATTTCATTTTCAAAAATCCTTTTAATACAAATCATTTTAATATGAAGCACATTGCATTTCTTGACTTACATTCAAAACTTTATTGAATTACTATTTTGTAATTTATGTCATTAAGTTTGGATTTAAATTGTAGATTATAAATCAAACTCATTTTATAAGAGTTAATTTCTTATTTTAAAAATAAATATAAAAAGAACATTAAATACAGAAGTTAGTGAACGATGTGGTATGTTGAATGCAGCACTGTTTAAAATTAGATGTTTGTTATGTCAAATTAGGAACTAATTAATGACTAACATTAACAAACTAGAATATAAAAGAAGAACCTCATTTTCTTTTCTCCCTGTGATATGGCTTACGCACTAAATCAAACACAGTGGTCCCATTCACCTTTTTCAAATTTGGAAATGGTCCCTTGCATACAGTTTAAAATATTGTGACACCTGAATTACCATTCAACAGCTCAAAATGTTTCCAGAGTGGCTTTCTCTGCCATTTTAATATTTGAAAATGCTACCACGTTCTTCTGATGCAAGATTTCAAAAATTTAGATTGTGTCTTCTTTACTCGAAGTCTCTCATTTTTTTAAATCAACATACCAGTTACTAAGATTAACAAATTATAACCAAATTATACAGTATCAGTGTAGTTAACAATTTTTTGGTTATTCAACTGTAAAACCTAAATAAAATTTTGTTTAATATCCTCTACTTACAAAATTTTAAAAGGCTTAGCAACCTATATCTAGCAGCAATGAGCACAAAGATAACAGTGAGAAGAGAATTGTTTTCTCTACTTCTTGATTTACTGTTCTATATTAAAGAAAAACAAGTTTTATAATTTATTTCTAAACAGTAGTAATACCTAGTGTATAATAAATGAAATGAGATTCTATGTTACAAAATTTTATTCCACTGAAACACAGCCAAGACAGGGAAGACTAAAGGTCAGTTTTATAATACTGAACACACGATGGGAGTACAAATGCACTGTTTCAATACAAGCCATATAACGTTATAGTTAGGCATGATCGGAAGGTTACCATAATGAAAAATAATAAACATAAATTAATGATGTTATGAGACTTTTTGTGAAGATACACATACTGTACTGAATCAAAAGTTATAGTGCAAATACTTAACATATGAAAACGTGTAAATGAACTCGTGCATATTATACTCACTGTAAAAGGGTTAATACAAGAACTGTAGGGAATAAGAACCAAAAATGAAGGAATCCCTTTAACATATAAACAATGTGGAAAATACAATAAAGAAGCCACACATTAAACATAGCAATTATGCAACACATAAGAACAACAAACATTCTCTTTAATGTAGGAACTGTTCGAAGTAAGTTACTTCCAATAATAAATAACATGAAAAAAGGTATGTAAATACGATGTTTATAATAAAAATACAATCTTTAAGCAAAGAAATGTGTGAAATATGGCACACACAATGCAAAACAATCTCCCTGAGAACAAAAAGAAGGATTGCATATGAAATAAGAAATTATTTATTAATGTAAGAACTAAAGAAAACTTAAATAAAACTAAATCTTCTGTGTGAAATACAAACTGTGGAGAAAATATAGCAAATAGAATAAGAAACTCTCTTTAATGAAGGAAATGTGGGAAAGACAACATTTACTACATCGATTTAATAAATGTTATATAAAAGAAACAATTCATTTGATATAAAAGTAAACAATTTCTACAATAAAAATTTGCTACAAGAAACTTGTTCCTTAATATACAAATCCCAGGAAATACAACAATAAGCAACCTCTTTGATGAAATAACAAGACACTCTTTAGAATATAAGTGTGAAAGTACACCTACAATAAGAAACCATCTCGTAAGTTGAGACTTGCACCAAGAAATACAGTAAAAATATTTTTTCAAACAAGAAATCCTGAAGAAATGAAACCCAAAATAAAAAATTACACTAACTTATCAATAGTATAAAATATACATGAATTGCAAAAAGAAATTTGTAGTTTATATGTAAAGAATGGAAAACTTTCCATTTAAAATCAGAAATCACCTCTTTACTGAGATAATTGTGAGAATTAAGGGAACTAAAATCAGTAAATGTGTTCCATAAAACGTTTTTCATATCTAATTTTGGCCATCTCTATCACATATACATCTCCTAATGGCAGTAGAAAATGTATCTATAGTTAGAAGCCATGTTTTTAACACACAAAATATGGTGAGTGGTATCTGCAATAAAAATTTTTAACATACAAATTGTGAGAAATATGACAAAAAACCCATTCCTTTAACAAAAGATCTTTGAGAGAAAAAAATTCTATCTAACATGTGAACCACTGTAAACCTGACAAAATACAATAAGAATTACTTAATTTAATAAAGGAATTGTTGTAAATTAAGAAAGAGCCCCATTTTCTATAGAAATATGAAAATTACAACAACATGAAAAATCTCCTTGATATCAGAACTGCAAAAAATTAACATCTACAAAAAGTAATTTCTTTAGTACAAAGATTGCTTATCAAGTTCTTTAATTAAGGTTTGGTCTAAGACTACTGATTAATCCTTGACATGAGCTGACTAGAGTTAACAAAGATTTTATTTACATGGTCATTACTCTATGCACAAGGTTCCAGACTACACAAGTTAACAAGTGGTGTTCATAAACACAGAAATGAATATTTAACTTACTTCACAAGAGTTCCACCTAACTGATATTAAAGGTCGAATGTTATCAAAACAAACTATTTTCTTCATGTCTTCAAAACTTGGATCTGCAGGTACACAGTCTTTATATGGCAGCTCATATTCATCCACCAAACCTGGTCAAATCCACAGGTTTTAATTTTGCATTAATATCCTACTTGGGGGTTTCTTTGAAATAATATAATACAAAACTAAATTTTCACTGACAACCATTTTTATATATATTTGCACTTTTAGGATCAAAACATGTATCTCATAGTTTCTGACTTACACTTCCTTCAGTCTAATTGCTCTCTTATAGCAAGATTATATATTTTTCCTTATTTATCAGCACAAAAAACTTGTAGGCTACAAATGTTATTACTTTTGGAAAATAACTTTGGAAATATCTTCTAAACTTTAATATATTATCATGTCAGGGTTACAAAATCAAAGAGTCTTACTATTTACCATTCTTAACACAACAGCGAGCAATTTCCCAAAGAACAAGCCCAAATGAATACATGTCTGCCATCTTGTAGGAATCAAAATGAGAAGTATTGATTGTCTCATCAAGAACTTCTGGTGCCATATAACGTTTAGTTCCAACTCGTGTATTTTCAGCAATGTCAATTTCATTCAATTCACTAATAAAAAGAAAATTTAGTTAGATTTTCAATTACTTTACCCATAAAATATGCCTAACAACTACAGAATTAGCTAGAAATATACAAAGAATTTTTATCCTGGACAATTTCTTCAAAAAAATGAAAATATTTTCTTACAAGACTTGATTATATCCTAATACTATACAAAAATACACAACATTCATCCACACTAGACATAAAACCTACCATTTTTTTTTTACAGCCAAACTTCAATACTTTATATGTTGTACTGCAGAGGAAGCTTAAGTACTTTACATAGCATCATACCAACTTTGTGCGAAACTTTCACCTGTTGCATTTAACTCGAAATGTGACATACATACTTGTCAAATCTCAAAAGGCCAAATGTAATACACACTTTTTCCATTTCATCTTAAAGATAAATATTAACATACTTCAAATTTCACATCTTACACAAACTTTTTATACAGATATTTCACATCACACTTTACATACAATTTACCTGTCATATTTCAAACATACATTAACTGTCATATCTTATATCCAAAACTGATAAACACATATCTTATAAATTACATGTATATATAATTTCCTTCATATCTTTGGAACAAACTGAGTCATACACAATACAATATTTTACTAATTTATGAGCATATTTGTTAGTTACAAACAAAATTTTTTTTTCTCAAACTCAAGCTTTAAGACATAAAATACCTGTCATATCTTACAGCCAAGCCAAAGTCTGCTATAGCACAAGTTTTGTCCTTCTTCACTAAGATGTTTTTACTTTTAATATCTCGATGAGCGATAGCAGGTTTACCTAAAAGGAAAAAAAGATTGATAAAAGCAAAAAAGACAACATATTTTTGAAGTATATGTGTAATAACTGTTTATATAAATATACAAGATTTTTTATCAGATCTTTATGACATCAAAATACTAAGTAAAAAGAAATTGAAATGGTTTCTATAATTAATATACTAATGTACTAAAAGTGTAATAATATCCAAATTTTGACTACTTAATAATCTATCAAAGTTCCTCAGGATTTTCAATAAGACCAATTTATGTTTTGTAAAAGATGAAAGCTGTGAGAAAAGCAAAATTACTGTAGTTTGGTAGAGTTTAAAACTATTCATAAACAGATTATCAAAATAAAGATATGAAATTAGTCAATTAAGTGATGCAGAAGACTAAAAATTAGTTCTTTAAAATTAATTTTCAAATAAGAAAAAACTGTCCAAGAATTTGAGTGAAAATTAAACAAGTTAATCATTAAAAAAATAAAAAGTCATATCACAGGCTTTGGAAATTCTGTCACATTTTTGTCAGCTAAGCCCTTGTCTTTTAAAAACACAAAAACATTTGTAATTATAGTTCCAGTATTATTGTATCTAGAAAGATAACACTTATAAAAACACTAAAAAAGTACATAAAATAAATCTAAATAAAATGCTTGAAAACACTGAGTGTATCTTCAGACAACTGGTGCCATATTTTTAGCTGAAACATACAAGTTCATAGAACATCCAAGTTTTTTTATCAAGCACAAACTTTCAAGGTTGTAGCTCCATCTCTTAACCAATTTGAGATCTAATGACAGTTTTGTACTCAAGAGGTATTTGACCACAATGAGGATTTCACAGACTAATTTACTCTAGAAGACCTTGGGTGTTACCAAACACATTAACTGAAAGGATTTGACTTCAGTTCAAAACTGTGACTATATCTGAAATTGGTTTAGAAATTAGAGGTATGAGCTAAATATTTGTACTTGAAACACTCAGCCATTCTATGAGCCACTATGCTGCAGATAAAAATGCTTTAAATACAATCAAATAAGAAAATATAACAAAGGACAACAAAGTATTAAAAACCATTTTCTCTCACTTGAAGAATAACATTAAATATAAAATAAAAAAAATTATTTAAAAGGTTCTCAGTGTTGAGTGTTTCTCAAAGTAATTGTTGATACAGAGACAGACAGATGACACAAAGATGAGTTTTGTTTATTTGTTTTGAATTTTTCACAAAGCTACTTAAGGGTTATCTGCACTAGCCATCCCTAATTAAGCAGTATAAGACTAGAGGGATGGCAGCTTGTCATCATCATCCATTGCCAACTTTTGGGCTACTCTTTTGCCAACAAATAGTGGAATTGACCCTATGGCTGAAAGAGTGAGCGCATTTGGTGTGACGGGGATTCAAACTAAAATCCTCAGATTAAAAGTCAAGCACCCTAACCCAACAGCTATGCCAAGCCCCACAAACAAGAAAACAAAAGATAAACAATATTTTGAAAACTGTTTCTTGAAAAAATAATTGACTACTAGTTCCTCTTATTGTTTCATTAATAATACTGAAAAAGTTACAACTAAAATGCATCACAATCAAAATTTCAAAACAAAACCCTTTGACATCAAATACAAAAACTCTTTATATTAAAAAATATGATAAAATAAAATAGTAATTTTATTTCGTTGGACATACACACCTATGTCTATGTGATGGTGAGATATGTTTGTTCAATTTAATCAGCCATCTGGTTCCATAAATACACTGGAATATTCAACTTGTATATCACTGAACCACTGCTACGTTGAATCCAGATTGTGTACACGGTTCATCAATTAGCAGCCTCAGACATGTTGTCAACCTTGAGTTATCTCTCAAATGCATCATAATAAAGGCAGTTTTAGCATTACAACCAGTCTTAGTTACCTGCACTTCACTTGCTGTACCAATGACCATTCCAAAGTGAAGCTGAACAGCCATTTGCTCATAGCTACTGCATCACATTACAACTAAATACCTCTTTGAAAAGTAACTGTTCAAGATAATGTTGCCTACTTTCTCGACAAAAAAGAAAAAAACACATTAGCCCCACAATATTATGTGGTGACAGTGCACTAAATTCATCTGTAATAAACTATGTAACACCACTTGTGTATTTGGAGGTGCAAGGACTCACTCTACTACACAATGTTTAATATTCCTGAATCTGATTCAGCTTCCACTGGATAACTTTCTAATGGAAATACAGTTCACTAATTGCACAGTAAAATCAAACTAATAGTTTCCAGAGTACATCCACTCCTACAATCTGTTAGCTAATATTCATTCTATGGTTGACATATTTACATGCATGTTATCACCAGTTGCCACAGTGAAGTTGACATCATCTTGCCAAAATAGCAGCTTCTCTCAGAGTACATGATACACAGTGAAATCAGAGTTTAGTTTTGCCTATTTTGCACAAGCTGTTTAATGCACTCCTCAAAGTCATTGACTAAATCCAACACGTTTTATTAGTTTCCCATAGAGAAAGTAGCAGCAGCTGCAGCTGATTGACAACTTTCTTGCACTTCCTACATAATAAGGTACAATTAACAGCTGTAAAATGAGATACAAGCAATTCACTTTAACTCTCAGAATGAAGGCTTGGTCATTTTGGCCAATCTTGTAACCATCATGTACCCACAAAACTCTACATACTATTATGTATTAAAAGATAGTCTATGAATTAACAGTCAGTCAGACTGAGGCCTTGACAGGTTTCAATGAAGTGATTTTCATGTAAACAATAAAAAAACACTTCCAATTGCATATTTCATTTACATCACCTCTAGAAACTCCTACATTAATAAATTGTTTTATTCAGTAAAACTTTATATTCCATTACGTTTTTCTACCCTAAATACTAACAGCAACAAAATCAACATTATAAGGAAAAATCAAGAATCGAAATATGAAAAGTAAATTTAAATTACAGTTTCTTTTAGAATGACCCCATTGTAGCAAAATCCTTTAGCCTGTATCATTAAAAACTTTTTCCATTTCAGTTTTCACCTAACCTAACAAGTTTATAATTCTTAAATTTTATAACAAAAAATATATATTAAAGAAACAGAAAATGTAGTACTTATGTCTGAACTCATCCAAAGATAAAACATTGCAAGTCTATTTTTTGTAAGAATGTAGGTGCTATGTATTATTTTTTTTATTATTTCAAATATGCAATTCAGCATACAAAATGTTATCAGGCCCAAAATATACAACATCTTAAAATTACCATAATTTAACTGCCTATTTGATCAAGGTATGGTATAAACAGGTTTAAAAACCTATCTGCTGGTCAAACTGCAAAAAAAACAGATTTACAGTCATTTTAATACAACTTTCAGCAGATTCCTATTCAAAAAATTCAAGATTTATTTCCTTAAAAGTAGTGATGAATAAATAAATATGCATTCAACCCAACACTCTGGATCAGAGCATTATGGAATATGATTATCCAATATCACATGTTATTTCAATAATGATAATTGTACTGCTTTGTTTTAAGCAAATGAGACTAAATACAAAGTATTGTTGGCGACAATCTTTGTTTTTGAATGCAATGGGTGCAATCAGCACATCAGAAATCACAGCTTTGCTAAGTAAATGCAGGAATTGTTTTCCACTGGATATCACTGTTTATCTTTTTACTGAGTGCAAGGGAAGATTGCTGAAAAAGCAAGCATTTTTTTTACAGATATTTAATTCAATTTACACTTTCCCTGCTGAAGTTTTATTTTTATATTTTTATGAGCTCTGTGTCAACATTTCTTCACAAATTTCCAACCTTATGGATAAAGTAGAATTACAAAAGTGTTTCACCACATTTAAGTTGTGTCTTTTATTCCTTTTTAACACTTCATGACCAGTAAATTTTATTGAAATGGTACACTCAGAGGTGCATGTCTGGATGGAAAGGAATTTTACAGTCTGTACAATTCCAACAAGCCTCTCTCCTTTTTACAGTTTCCTGGCACACACATCCAAGCTAGTCTAGACTTCTTTGCAGTTTCTTAATGTTTTCCCAATTTATGCCTCTTCACTCTTATGGAGAGCCTTCTGGCATTTTTATGACAACTGGTCCCAGGAAGTCATTATTCTCAGATGAAGAGTTATCTTCAACTGCACTACCCAGTTTAAACATTAATTTTATGTAGCTTATGAAAAAAATCATGTAACAACTTCTTCTGCTCCTGTTGTTTGTTATACAGCACTTAAGAATTGAATACTGACAAATTCAACAGATGAAACAAGTTTCTTAATCTCCATTGCAGTTCATTTAGTGAAGGAATAGTATTTTGCCATCCAATTACAGTGATCAATCCCTGACATGTTTGTTGTATTTTATAATACACTTTGGTTTCATTTTTGGACTACTTCTTTGTTGTTCTTTTGCTATCAGCAAGTGAAGATTCATACACAGTCGTTGTCTTTACTAATCTCTTATCTATTCCCATTAGAAGTGGTATATTCTCCTTCTGTAAACATGCAACCTTATCAAGAGTGGTACCTTTCTGTATCAAGAATGGTGGAAATCCAGTCAACTCAAATACTTTCTCAAGTTTGTGTCTGGTTTGCAAGCAAGTGCCTAGATACTGGTTTCCCATTATAAACGTTATTTTTTTTATATGTACTTTATAATTCTAATCATATAAATGTCCAAGACATTTGAATCATGGAGTGTCTCATACTACAGTAATGACTATAGTTCCAAGTGTACCTTGAACTTCATTCACAAAGTATATACCCTGTCATACCATATTTCTCTGATTTCTGAGGGTTAACTAAACGTGAGCCTCCTCCTTCATTTCAGCATCCACTCATCTGATGACAAGTGCTCTTCAGGCACGTACAGTGTGTGGAACTTCACTGTGATGTGATTATAAAATGGATGTATTTTGGATATTATTCCATTACATGGGTTGGGTCATGCCTCATTACTGTTAAGTTGTAGAAACTTAGCAATCATATGGAATCTGTCTCTTGACATAATACTACTGACAAATGGTGTAGCTAGCATGATATCTCTAGTCCAACTGGACATGTTCAACCAATGTTATTTTTATTATTTTACTGGTGAGGAAAACAAGTTCAAGAAATTTACACATTTCTGAGACACTGGCATCTTTCAAAGAGTGAGCTTGGGATTCAGCTTTCAGTGATGTGCTTCTGAGAGACTTCAAAGCATTGTTGTTGATCTGTCAAACAAATAGATCCATGAAATCATCAGTTAGAATAAGATGTAAATGGTCAGTAGAGCAGCATCTTTAAGAAGTTACACAGGTAGACTGTGGATGTCAGTGAATGCAAGTACATTTGGCTGTACAATATTTTCACTCTATTCCTCTTCAAGATTGCCTTGATCTCTATTCACATTCCACAGCCACATCCTCTGCCATAGTTCCTACCATGGTTTTGTTCTCTATCAGGAGCCAATTCGTCAAGCGGGGGAGATCATCATTCCCACTCGCTTCTTTGCTAACTTGCTTGTCTTCATCACTGCTACTCACTCAATTTTCATTGAAATCTGATTTAGTGCTATCAGAATTATTTTCATTGAACATCTCTGCCTCTGAGTCATTATCATTGAATATATCATCCAAAACATTATGAATAAAGACATTAGCTTGCTCTCATGGATGCAGCCATCTTGAATTGCTGATAAGCTAGTGACATAAATCATTTGCTGAAGTCGCCTAGTATGTCTTCGATTTCCAGAATACAATAAACATTTCATAGTATGACAAAAAGAGGAAGCCACATCCTTATGTTCAGTGTGTAAAATCCAAACATGTTCATTGATAGAATTGGAGGGCAACTAACAAAAACCAAACACTCATTTTTAGCAGAGACAGTGTTCATTCAAATTTTTCCAACTATGAAATACACACACACACACACATCAAAAAACAAATACATACTAAAATCTTCAAATATTTCTCTCAATTGGTCAATGAAGAAACTCTTGTTTTTCATGATATTCCCTAACAAAAAAATTGTTCTTTAACAAGTTTACCCTCCAGTGGCTCAGCGGTATGTCTGCGGACTTCCACGCTAAAATCCGGGTTTTCGATACCCGTGGTGGGCAGAGCACAGATAGCCCACTGTGTAGCTTTGTGCTTAATTCTAAGCAACCAACCAATTAACAAGTTTATCTCAGACTGACTGAGGCACATACAAACTGACAGATTAATGTTGATACTAATAGAAAATACACTTTTAGAAACTGCACAAAGAATATTTCCGTATCCTTGAAAATAAGAATTTTTATATACAACTTTTTTCACTATTAACGTTATATATTGGCCATCATGTATACACACACATTTTTATTTCCTATGCAGTGAGAAAAATGAAGTTAAGGAATCAAAATTAAAATAAACAGTTTAAAATTTTTAATAATTTCACTCAAAACCAATGTTAATAAATTGTATACCAAAAATAAAACATATTCTAAATCTGAACATTTTATTGTAGCTTTGATTTATGGAGATAGGAAAAAAGTTCAAAAACTTAATTATCAAGTGCTCTCATAAAAAAAGACTGAGCAGAAAAGAATTAGTAATAGCAATGAGTCTTGAATGTTGTCCATGGGAAAAGAAACCACTGCAGTGCAGGACAACAATAATTTCCAATGTTTCATGTGAATATTATCCACATACTCAAATATTTCATGTTTTACATCAAAAAAGTGACCTAAAGTCACAAAAATTATACAATTTATAACTCTGTAAAAAAAAAAAAAAACACTTATAAATCCAGCAGTACATGACTCAGTTATTTTTCTTTAGGACATTTGCAAGACATTATAAGTAGCAGCAAAATAGGTACTCATACATTAACCCTTTCAACAGAGGTAGGTCAGAGTTCACATGTCATGCCTGTTTAGCCACATCAAAATTTAATTTACTCTATTTTCAGTATATACCAGAATACACTTGAGAACTAAATGAAGAAAATACATCAATACTGTACATTTAAAGGAAACATTTAAAAAATTTTCAATCTCATTTGTTATGAGAATCATGAAATTTATTGTCTAAGTATTTTCCCTTCTGTAATTTATTTATCACCCCCTATCTGAAGTACAGGGTGTTCGGAAAGTCACTGTGCACTTGTAAATATTTATTAACAGACAAAACTGCACAGTGATTTTCCAAACACCCTGTACAAAGTTCAACATAAATTACTCATTAACATATAGATAATACTAAAACAATGTCTTACTTTTTATAGCCTTCAAACTTACTGGTTTACAGACTCACAAACTGAAACATCAGACCCACCTGCCATGCTCACTTGTAACATTCTCTTTTACAAATTGCCAATAGTTCTCTCTGACATTTTATATATTACTTGTAACCAATAGGAAGCCAAAGTTTCAATTTATCACACCATATATTATATTGTTTTCTGTATAGACCATTGTCTGTTTTAAGTTTGTCTCATAGTGTTCAGGTCAAAAAGCTTAAGTTATTTTAAGGCTCTTATGATACAGTCAAGTGTACAAGTATCATTAGTATAAAAACAAAATTATTAGCAACAAAACAAGATAACAAATTTAAGTATTAAGTTACCTATTCCTTATTTTTATTATGAAAGTAACTAAAATGTAAAAATAAACTTATCACAAGGTTAATTTATAATAAAACAAATTCTTCACAAGATGTGCTCATGCACTATATAATTCGATAGGGAAACTTGACCAACACATTACCAAGTGCTTTACAATGCATTTAGCAGGATTATTATTAAGAGAGTTCAAAGCACTAAAATTAAGCACAAACAGATGTACAGTGTTACAATCTTTAAGCTATTTAGGATAAATAATGCAGGTTCCTACTATAATCTACAGTAATTCTGCTTTGTTTCATATTTTTGAATGGTGGTTACAAGGTCTGTTAAATCAGCTGAGTCCATATAGAGTTAGGATAGAGAAAATAATACACAACTTTCAAAGTTTTACTTGAAAAAGAAAAGAAAAACAGTTTATTTTGTTCAGGAGATTTTAGAGGTTAAATATAAATTCTGAAACTTTACAAGTGAACAAATATACTTAATATTAACATGAAAATTTCTTTGCACTCTTAACACCATTTAGTAAAAATACTCAATTAAATGTCTCAATGTTTCTTGAAAGCTTGTCAAATTTTTTGAAGATGCACATACCATATTAAAAATCAGCAAGTGTAGCAAATGTAAAGATTACCTTGAGGTTGTGAGGTCTGTGAAATCAACTGAGCATGTGTGGAATATATTAAATGTATTAAATTACCATAGGGTCTTTCACTGAAGCTATATTTGTTTCTATGTTTTAAAATATGTTACTACCTTGTTTGCCAAAAACTTCAGTATGAAGGTGAGAAAGCCCCGAAGAGACTGAGTAAGTCATCCTAAGCATGTCAGGAATTTCTAAAGTATGAAGTTTCAGATAGTCATGCAAAGAACCAAGATCGTGGTAGTCAGTTATGAGAAGAAGCTGTGTCCAAGAGCCTGTACCACGAATATCAGCTGCAATAAAACCTGAATAGAACCATACAAAGGAAAAATATTACCCAGAAGTTAGATTTTTAGCAACACACAAGTCTTTCAATTTTGTGATTTTTCCTTAATATTACATGAAAAATCAACTGTTAACTTTTGTTTGTAGTAATTGTAAAAATTACATATTATAAATTTTAGCTGATTTACTAATATTGATTCTTAATGTGAACTTATTATTTTTAATTCAAATTTCTTTAAAATTATAATTTGAAGATAATAATGCTATTGATTACCAATTTATAAAATTGACAATTAGATTTCATCAACTTACAAAACCAAATAATACCAACATTTTAAAGAAAAGTTTACACTTACAAGGTAAATAATTTCTCTAACATAAATTTACAAAGAAAAGTTGCTTTATCATATATAAAAAAATTATAATTTGCTTCATTCATCAGTAACAATGTTTCTTTCAATACATTAAAACCCAATAATAAAGTTTGTTTGTTTGTTTTGTTTTTTTGGAATTTCGCACAAAGCTACTCAAGGGCTATCTGTGCTATCCAATAATAAAGAAAAACATAAATAACAAATATAGTACATTTACTCTGCCCCCCAAAAAACTCTTAAATCTACAATCTATAGTAACAGACAAATTCTAATTTTCAACTGATAACTGTCCACATGCAAAAAACGTTACTCTTACAAACTGTACTGAAAATTACGGTGTCTAACTACTCTTACAAACTGTACTGAAAATTACGGTGTCTAACTACTCTTACAAACTGTACTGAAAATTACGGTGTCTAACTACTCTTACAAACTGTACTGAAAATTACGGTGTCTAACTACTCTTACAAACTGTACTGAAAATTACGGTGTCTAACTACTCTTACAAACTGTACTGAAAATTACGGTGTCTAACTACTCTTACAAACTGTACTGAAAATTACGGTGTCTAACTACTCTTACAAACTGTACTGAAAATTACGGTGTCTAACTACTCTTACAAACTGTACTGAAAATTACGGTGTCTAACTACTCTTACAAACTGTACTGAAAATTACGGTGTCTAACTACTCTTACAAACTGTACTGAAAATTACGGTGTCTAACTACTCTTACAAACTGTACTGAAAATTACGGTGTCTAACTACTCTTACAAACTGTACTGAAAATTACGGTGTCTAACTACTCTTACAAACTGTACTGAAAATTACGGAACCAAAGTTAAAAATCAATCAAAACATTGATTATTTTCTAAGCTGAGAAAATTAAAGCTATTTTTGGATGTTTTATAAACTTAAAAGCATTATATTATTGTTGACTTTCTGACTTTAAAAACAAATCAATGTTAATATTTCTTATTTTTCATATTTGAAAAACCTACCATATTTCTTATTGGTTTTCAACACCAAGGATGATTCGCTGATAAACTCACTCTTTACACTAACATGTTTTGTTATGAACTACAAAAAGGGTTATTTATCAATGCTGGAAATGCATATAAATCAGCTATCATTTCACTATAAATTTCCTGATGGTTCTAAAAATACTTTAATGTGAGAGAAAATAATCTGTTCTGCATATAAAAGTAGACTACTGATTAGGTTTACAAAAAGCTCTCAATACTTGATTGGTAGTTGAAGTGTACATGCAACCCCCCTCTACCTGGAAGTAAGTATTCATGGAGTTAAAATATTAGATGCAGACCAAAAAGACATAACACTTCAAACAAAGGAATCTTGAATGTTCTCCACAAAAGAAGAAACCAATGCAGTGCAAAGAATTCAGAATAACAATAATTTCTAATGCTTCATGTCAATCAGAAATAAATTCCCAAATTCAAAACTAGAATTTTAATGAAATTTGGTATTTCATGATACATTAACAAGATACTAAAGGTTAAGACATTGATAAAGGACTAAAATTCAAATACTTCCAAACTTCCAAACATACCTCAACATAAACAGCTATTTCATTGAGATAAATAGCCTAAGAAATTAAAATCATAAAAATCTTGACTTATCACATGAAAATTAAGTAGAAATAAACTATACAATAATGTGTTACTCCTCATAATATAAACACTTTTCTTCTACATAGTTCCTTCACACCTGTCGTGTACCTGTCAGATTTTTATCACAATCCCAACACAAGAACTTGTGGGCACGTTTTTCTGAAGTGTGATTCGTAAGTCAGAGTGGAGTGTATCAGTGAACAGATATGTAAGATATTAACTGATATTTACAGATGTATATGCAACAACAGGAAACTAATAGAAAATTACTTAAGATATACTTCTTAATAACTGTGTTTGTGTACTTTTGAAATACCTAATCCAGTTTTCTAATAAATAAACAAATTTCCCTACTAAATGTTTTAAAAATATTTTGTCACTGGTTTTGAAAAAGTCAATAATTTTACCTCCCTGAGATTTTCGAACAATCTCCCCTCCCCTCCCCATCAACTAAACATTGCTACTTTGGTTTTATATGAAACACTAGGTATTCAAAAATTAAACAACCAACCAAATTTGTGTTTAACTTTTAACAAAAATAAAAAAGCACTTACTATGCTATCTTTCAAGGTAAGCATGCCCTACAATTATTTGAATGCATTTCTGAAAAAATAGGTTGGCATTTTTGCCATATATATATATATATGTATGCATAAAAACAATTTTATTTCAGTATTTATATTTTATACAAATACACTTCCTATCTATAGCTCCAACTTACTGGTACACATGAAAACAGTAAGTTAATAAACACTGCACTCCTTTATTTAACTTCTGACTAAAGCATGCTACCTACACAAATTATAACTAAAGATCACTCCAACAACAAATGTAGCTAACTAAATATTCTACTATAACTTATGATAATTAGAACGTAATGCTTCAGCAATTGAGTACTCTGATTCCATTATTATTTTTATCTAATTTGTAGTTTATCTGTAAGTTTGTGTCTCAGTGTATATACTACAAATTTAAAAAAAAAATCAACAAATATCATATCCATTAAATAAAAATATCTTCACCAAATCTCTCCATTTATCATAGTTTTATCTGTACAGCAACAACATTTTTCATATTTCAAGTACAAACTACCTTTTCACAATCATTAATTAAACATACCAAGAATGTTTTCATGCCTTAGTAAGACAGTTTGGTAAATTTCTGTTTCTCTGATCCAACTGGCTTCTTCTGTTGTAAAGAAAACTTTAACTGCTACATTCTCACCCCTCCATTTAGCTTTCCACACCTCCCCATATCGACCCTTCCCAATGCTCTTAATCATCTCAATTTGTTTGGCTATTGTTCTCTGAACCTGGACAAAAAGCAAAGAAATAAAATACATGTAGTATCCAGAAATCTAATAATAATCATTTTAAATTAACTATTTCATTCATCCCAACTGCAGTTAAAAATTCTAGCACTATTTTCCAAAAATAACAACTGATGATACTGTACTCAACTTATTACCTGCCAGATGACAATATTCAATAGTTGTTGAATTTATTCATATAAAATTGTGAAAAATAGAAAGAATGTACTTGTTTTGTTCCTTCAGATGTTTTCATAAATAAATTCACATTATAAAAATATTAAGCTTAACAGTAATCAATTGTAATTAAAAAAATAAGTAGAAATAAGCCAAATCCATCTTTGGAACTCAGTCGGTGGCAGAGAACAGCTTAACAGTACAGGAAAGCCAGACATACTTCCAGACTTTGGGTAGGTTAAGCAACTTAGAATTTTCCAAAAGATCAGAGCTAATCTTATCTCCTTACTGAGAACAGCTTACAGCTTATTAGCAGAAGAGGCCAAGCAAACAATCAGAACTTAACGAGTTGCTGATAAAAGCTCACAATGTACCAGTGGAAGAAACCCAGAACCATTGCTCAAGTTACTGAGTGATTAAGAAGAGCTAAAAATATACAAAATGAGAAGGGTATATCAACTCCCACAGTTTAACTAGTAACTTAAAATAGAAAAAAGGTTTACGTGTAGGGGAAAGCCAGATTCACTCCTAGAGCTTAGCTAGTGTCTGAGAAAAATTAAGAACTTACAAGTAAGGGATGACCAGATTCACACCCATTTTGGCTAGTGCTCAAGAAAGTTAACAGTTTAGAAACAGGGGAAGGAGAGAGCTTATTATGTAACTGAGAACAGCTAACAACTTACAAAAACAGAAAATATGACGTTTTCTCATGGTTCAAGCTAGTGTGTGAGGAAAACCATAACTTTAAAATATGGTAAAACATGATCCTCTCATCAAGCTTACTCACTGACAGATAACTTACAAGTATAGGAAAACCAGATCCATTGACAGAATTTAGAGAGTGACTGAGACCAGTCAACAACTTACAAGTAGAGGAAGGCCAGACCCACTTCCAGAGCTTAATGACTGGTCAATCATATCGTTGATGGTTTCTCCTTTGCCTATAAAAACATTACACTGTTCTGAGGCTATGTAATTTTGTCTTCTTTCTTCTCTTTTTTTGCATCTGTGAATGTTTGCAAAGTACGTTTAAAAGTAATTCTAACATAATAAAAGAACACGCAAATGTCTGTCAATGAACTAAGTATAAACAACTAACCTTACCAATATTGTTACTGATAAGCAATGTACAAACCACAGTTTGTAATGTGAAACTGTGCATAAACCAAGCAGGCAACATTGTAAAAGTAGATCCTACTCTATTCTCTTTTAATATACACATCTTTTAACTGATAATTCCTTTCATAAATACCAAGTAGTTGTACACAGTTCTGTTTATGAAACTAACAGGGGTTGTAATCTAATGAAGGAAACTTTAGATTTTTTTTTTTGAAATAAAAATACTGAAAATTATCAGCTTTACAAATATAGTTATAAAATAAAAACCAAAACCAAACAAGATAAAAAGTATTTTGGCTTATTTTATGCTTATTATATAGCTGTTATGATTAATAATTCTTAAGGAACATTTTAAGCTGTGAAATTTAAATATAATTTGTATATTGTGCCACAATCTTCTCTCTCATCAAGTTTAACTAGGCAAATTACCAGTTTCAAAATAGAAATTAAAAACTAACTTAATAATATATAGTCTGAAAGAAAATTATAGAATTACCTGATATAGGCAACCAATACAAATACAATCAGGAAAATAAAACAGACAGTCACTGATATCAAAAGTGCTATCTGGTGAATACTGTCATCAAAAGTTGAAAACTCTCCTGGAATGAGACAGATAGTAGAAGTTTATAAATGAATTCTTAGTTCGATGAAATACTTACATGAAATTAAAATTAAAAGAATATTAAATTTCAATTTGTTTTTGTAAAATAAAATGTAGTTTCAGTAATACAGGATAAAACACAAACTAATTTAATATCAGTTGATTTTTGATTACTAAATGTAAATTATATTAGTAAATCTTAAAAACAAAAGTAACTGGCTCTAACAATCCTATTAAGTTTTTATACACGTGTGGCTGGTCAGAATTTTTCATTACACTCATTTTAAAATAATATATTAAAACAAATCGAAGATACATACAAAAACTTGTTATAACATTCTTGTCCAGAACTTAAAAAGTTGTATCAGGTTTTTAAATAATTATTTCTTTCCATCAAATGGTCAACACAGGTTTGTTAAATTACTTTAAAGCACCTGACAAAAATTCTTCTCTACTCTTGTTATTACAACACAACCTGAAATTATAATACATTAAATGTTTCCACCCTACACTCTTTATGGCTAATCTTACAAACAGTCTTAAGATATTTGTCTGTATATCCTGTAAACTTTGTCTTAGTTTCAATGACTTATTTGCACTAAGTTGGTCACCTTTATTTATACACACAAGTACACACAAACACACACATACATACATACATACATATGAATTGACTAACTGAACCATAGAATTTTTTATACAGACTACAAAATGTTATGATGTAACAATACTCACTTAAAGCAATGACAAAAATTCAGAAGGTTCAAGTAGTGTGAGGTCAATTTACAACAGTTGATTCATAAACAGTTGTGTAACCAAACCTTCCATAACTACTGCTTCTAAAAATAATTTAACACTTGCATTTTATCTAAATCATAACTCTCATTAAAATTTCAATGAAACAGTCGGGTATTTCTAGCAATCCTATCGTAACATATTTCACTAAAGGACAAACAATTGCTATAATTCAAAGTAAACAGCACATACATTATCTAGGAGAGAGGATGAAGCATGCCTTTATACAGGCTCACCTGGACTCTGAGTTGGTAGTCTAACAGTGTATTTTGGATTAAGAGCCTTATTGCACATGTCAGTTTCATCACAACACTCTATAGACTTTGGAACAAGGTGTGGAACAAGGTTCCCTTTACACTGGAAAATATTTAAAATACACATGAAACAACAGCTGCAACATACATTGTTATTTAAAATATATACTAAAATTTCCTTACTAATCCATGTGACAGATATCTTGTGAAATAACAAATATAAAAGTTCTTTACAATATAATTCCATATAATAATAAAAAAAGTAAAATTTTTTCTGCTTAAACTTGTCATTAAAAATCACCTGGGTTTAATTTCAACCTAATAAAAAAAATGAAGCCTTAGATTTAATTGTGCATTCAAAACTTTTCTGATATGATTTATTCTGTTCTGTATATTTTGTCCAGAATTACAATTACTTTTTCCTGATACTTTCAATTTTTTTTCTTGAATCTAATAGTTAATATACATGTTAATTAGGAATATAATGTATGTAACTTAACTGGTGTTACAAGTAAGGTAGCATGTACTTGTTCAGTAACTCTTTATTAAAAAAAAAGTTTATGTAAACTTTATAGAACACACCATGCAAAGAAAATGCAGATGCATTGAACAGAACAACAAATATGTGTCAAACTCCACAAAAACAATGCAGTACAGTAATAATACCAAACAATCACATGGATTTATAAAGAAACAGTATGTGTTGACGGAGGATAATTTCATACCAAATGCACAGAAAGCCTCTCGTTCTTCCTAAGTTAGCACACTAAGCTCCTACTCTGGATAATGTTACCACTGTCAACACGTCATCACAGTCAAATAGATACCCTGCCAGATGTTAAAGTTTTTCAGAAATAGATGAATAGGACTTTTCAGACCAGTAACCTAATATTACATGTACAATGCAATGAAAAACATAACCATAGTTTCAGAGATGTGCTGTTCTCAGAGGAATATGTAAAAATATGTTAGGTGGAAAACCCGTTTATATGTAGAACTAATACTTCATTTTAAAATACAACACATACAGCTGAGTCAAATCAATATAAGTAATGAATTATGAACAGATGTTTCATGCTGAATTCCCTCATAAGGTATTTTATGAAACCTGAGGAAGTTCACAAAAAAATATGAAACTAATTACTTAAAGCTGTCCAAATATTCTCTACTCCAAAAATTATTTATGAAGGATGATAATTTGTATGACTGAATGTATAGTTTGCTCCAAAAATTATTTTTAAAGATAGTTTTGAACACTAAGATAACTGTTTGATTAAAGACATACCTTTGTTAAAAGAAAGTTGGTTTTAAAGACCAAGTATTCTATCTGACTCAAAATTAACTTTTTTTTTAAAAAAAAAGAATTAAATACTGAGTACAGTGTTTGATTAAAAACTGACTTTAAAAACTGAATGTGCATTCTCAAGATGTTTCAGTATATTACAACAGCTTAACAGATGTTTGAGACGTACAGTGTCTCAGTAAAAAAAATGTGTTTGATGGAATTAAATATACCATACTTCCCGGCATTGAAAACATTATTTTTTTCCCCAGAATGCATCAAACATTTACCCTGCGTCTTCCAGGCTGAAGGTTACATTGCTCATAGGCCTGAACCTAAACCTAGAGGAAGCATTTCAATACCAGACAATAAACCAAGCCCATCTATATGACCCAGAATGAAATGTACAAGTGATTTAGCATTAAATAACAAATGAATAAACAAACAAGAACGGATTACCATAGCTATGGTGCCATAATACTGGCACTCTTTTTAACTTCTCAGACTTCTGACAAAAAATGAGAAGAGGGCAAGAGGATTCATGCATTGTTAAGTCACTGAACAGTCCACAAAACATCTAGAAAAGATTGGTGGAAGTGCTGTAACCTTATTCTTACGTTTATCATTTTTTTCAATATTTAGTTAAATCAAAATGGGTGTGTGTCTTTGATGCTGGGAAATACACTGCTTAGATTCAGAACCTAATGGTAAGGATGTAGGAGTTCAATACTCATCAACAAGTAACTAAGTATTTTATCTACAAATGTAATGATTAGATGTAAATTTCTTTGATGTCCGTGTCACATTGTGCAAGAACCACACCTCAACAACAGCTACAAGAAATGAAGTATACAAGTTTCAATTAGTGATGTCAAGAAACCCACTGGTTGAGAATTTTATAGCCAAAAACGGCTCGTTTGGGTTCAGAAAATATTTTAAATAGAAGAGCGAACAACATTTCGACCTTCTTTGGTCATTGTCAGGTTCACAAGTTTCAACCCCAAAATGCTTGATAATATCTTGATTATAATGCATATTAAATAGTATCTAATGATATCACAATCTTCATGTGCTACAAACAACAGTGTATTATAATAATACACCTGTGTGTTGGAAATTGAAAATATTCACCACAATATAGTTAATAATTTGGAAAACAAGTATTTGAGATTCATCTCACTATTGTCAGTACTACCACTGAAGTCATAGATAAGTCCCCTCAAAAATATCATTTACATATTCAAAATTAAAAATATAGAAAACCAGTTCCAAACATGTCTAAAGTATACTAATATAAAACTTAAAAGTAATGATTTAAGCAACTGAAAAAAAGCTGCATATATGTATGACTGAAATTAAATCAAACATAAAGAGTAGAAATAAAATTACACACAGATGTGGCAGAAAAGAAAACAAACAACAAAAGTTAACACGTTCTCAAACTAAAAACATATTTACAATATTACTTACCTCAATCACAATACAGCTATTACTTCACTGCCATGGTTTTTTCTTTTATCCATTTAAGCATTGGTGTGATGTTTTCTGGCTTTCTCCACTATTTTATACCCCACTTAATTGTTCTTGGTGATATTTGCTTGTGACATAAAAATATACTAAGCTCCACTCACAATACAATTAGAATCCCAACATTGAGAAGGTGGAGGGATGGTAAGGACATTATCCATACAGAAAGCATCTGCATAGATCAAAGTTGTGTCAATAGAAGATTATTATTATTAAAAGTGGATCACAACCAGCAATCACAGAGCACTGGAATCATAACAAGAAGGTAAGCAACACCAAAGTGAACAAACCTTATCCACATGTACAAAATGCAACACCCCAGGCAGAGAATAATAGTAAATTCCATTTGCCCCCTAGTATTATAGGGAGGACATGGAACAAAATGTGCTCAACCAAGGACCAAGGATGTGACCACTCTATATTTTAAGAGTAGACAATGTACTCAACCACTATTAATTAAGAAGGGCCACAACTGACCCAAACAGATAGCCATGATTTACATCTGAACCAGTATTATGATTACACCCCCCATATACAGATTAGTACCTCTCCTAAAAACATGTGTATGAAAAAACATTCAGGGACTTAGGTAGAAGGGCTCCCAAAATTGTCCTCTTCTCCAAGAATAGAGAAGTTCACTCTAACATTCCAGAGAAAAAGCCTCTGTCCACAACAGTGAATGGAAATCAAGTGTGATAAGGACTCTCTAACTTTACTGACAGAATCTGGGTGGGTAATGTACAATGGGAAGTACTGAGGAACAGTGCTCTGGAAACAGTGCAATAGGTGAACAAATTTCCATAAATTTTTAAAACTGAACTGAGCCCAATTTATTCAATCTACTGTGTGTCAGGAACAGGCAGAATCCCCTTATGCTTTACTCATGATAGTCCAAGAGTGGTGGTTGTACAGTAATACTACTAAATCATCCTTTAGATGGTCTTATGGAATACCTCATTTTACAAAGCCTGTCACAACCTAGATAAAGTAGATTTAATTAGTGATTGCTAGTTCTAAACTGGTTTCATCAAAGCACACTTGCCTAGGTAATGCTCACAGAAATGGATTCTCCAAAAACAAAGTAAACGACCCTGAAAGGTAGCAATGAAGATATTCACCCTTCTGCATAATCTAGAAAGGTGGTTAAGATAGGTGCAGGGGGTAGGTGAAAACCATCAGATGAAGATAGTGTCAAATGGGGAAAATAATGCGAGAAAAGTACTTGGGGAGGTTACATACTAGTCTGCGCAATGTCTTCCAGCAGAAAATTATAAAAGGATGTAGAAACATCACAAGTTTGATCAGGCATGGGTTACAGAACATTCCTCTCCATCAAAGAGAGCCCAGAATAAAAAGACATTGTTTAGCACCTATGAAAGACATTAGTGCGGGCAAAAAGAAAAACATTCAAAATCCTCACTTGAACATAAAAATGACTGAACCCTAATCAGACACAGAAGTAAGAAATAGTTATCAGACGAATCAGTTAAAATAATGTATCCCCTTCCCTGTCTGATAGGTCCTGGGCAAGAAGAATCAGCCTGAGGAGGTGTGTAAAATGATAAAGCATTCTGTGGTTAAACAGCACAAACCACTCCAAATAACAATATATATAGATCAGCAGCAACTAAAAATAAATATTTGGTTAAAGATGAAACATAACATATGATAAGGTCACAAACAAGTGTCAAGAAAAGGTATGTAATGTTATCCTTAATATACCACACAGATAACTGGAATGGTAATTTAGGAAAAAAACTAACCCATAACAACTTGAGGAATCTAGAGAGTACTGGAAACTCAAAGAATATTTCACTGTGGAAGTCAATAAGGCCACCTCACACAAGATGATTGTGGAAGATGCAAAAACCCCTGCCAAAGAGCCAGGTAAAAAATAAGTTATGGTTGGCACTTCTGATCAAAGTGGATTCAACCTTTTCTGAATATGCCATTACCAATATGTGTATCATATCCACTGATAAATGTACACCTCAGGACTAAGCAAAGACATGGCAACCTTATGAATTAAACCTCTATGCCATGTGGGAGATTGTATAACCTCTATGTCTGAAGCTTGAGCTTCTTGATATCTGGGTGTACCATGGCTAACTTCACAGAGATGGTCTAACAAAAAGTGGAAGAGGTGAAACTCCTGAAGGTGCCACAGAAGCAGAAACCAGGGTGTAATTGCCAATCCAGTAATATCAATAGGATTCAAATAATGGTTAGTACTTTGAAATGCATCCATTGCTAACATCCAAAGGTGAAGTTCTGGAGACCAAACTGCCAGTGGTTGGGTGTTCCAATGAGTGACTAACCCATAAATCAGTTACAAAATGAAAGCCATTCCAACAGAACTTTGTGATGAATTGTATTGAAAGAACCTGTGCAAGTTGAGACAATTGATCTGCTACTGCAATAATTACCTGTGAAACATGTCAACCAATTAAGCTGATGTGATAGGTGTGGTTCCGAGAAAGGAGATCTAAAATTTGAAACCAAGGAGTCCTGGACCAATAAGAAATGCAGAAAAGCCATTACAAAATCATAAGAGTGAAATCAAGGGCAAATAAGAGAGATATAAAACACTGGAACAAGAAATCAAAATAAGACAAATGCTTAAACGAGCAAAGAAAGAAACCCTGGCAGTTGAGGAGTAATAGCTGTATTGATGGGAGGCAAGATCTCAAATATAAAAAACAACAACTAATTATATTATGAGTAGAAAGAAAGAGCTACACACACATGTACTAGAATTAGAAAAGTTCAGGCATGTGTGTAATTTATTTTTAAAGATATGTCTATATATGTTGTTGAAAAAAAAAGACAGTTACAAATATTAATTAAATGAATCAGAAACTTTAACATTTCATAGTAATTTACAAATAAAAAACTCAGGCATTATTTCAATAATGAAAACAACCCAGACAAGTTGTCAGAGTTAAGCTGTAATATTTCCTTGTACTTGTTTATAGTGAGAAAAACTCTACAGGCTTTAACTATTGATAGAAAACATTTTTTCTTACTGTGAAACAATGATAATTAAAACTTAAACTAAAACAGTTTATTTTAACTAGTTTTAGTACACTGTCTACCCCAATCTGGCCTACATTCACTCTTATACTTTGTCAAAACATTTTTATAATTATTGATTCAACTTTAAAATTCCAATTAATGTTAAAAAACTTATACTATGTATAAATTATGTTTACTATATGGCTAGTTTACTTGAATGAAGCCACGTTCATCTGGAGGCAAACAGCCATATGTGTGTTCAGCTTCAAGCTGTCCATTGTCAGCTTCAACTTCCTCTACTGCACTAAAACAGCGACCACCTTCTCGGGCCACACAGGTTCCTTCTAGTTCATTATTTGGACAATGCTGAACACAGTAGCATTTCAGCCCTGATACTACAGTAAAGAAAATCATTAAAATTCCTTCAATAATGGATAAATTAATGAATGAGACATTAACAAAACTTATAAAATGTTTTCACTTGACACAAGTTCAAAAACATTCCAAGAACATTTTTTTGCCCCCACCAACCTGTTTCACTTCAAAATACAAAACTATGCAAAAGTCAACCATAAAATGACATTTAGTGATACTGATCATAGTTTTACAATCATCAGTGTTAATACTTATTACTCTTCACTCAACCAGCTTTGTGATATTGTATCATACCTGTTGGGAGGTGTACTATGTGAGGGTTTACATTTAATATTATTACTTCTGTTTTTCAACAAGTTAAGTACGTGATGCTGTTTCACATATGCTGACAGATGTACAAGAGGTATACACCTAAATCTAGGTCGTAACACATCACTAACTGCTCTCCAATTGACCAACACCCGTGAACTGTCGAAAGATGTACATAAAACTTTCCATGAACACTATAGTATTACCACGTTGTTACTAAAAGCTCACACAACAAAAGTATGTATCATTGTACTGCATCTATTAACAAATGCAAATGGGCTGGTGTTTAACATGGTGTTGACATACTGTCATTGTTATCCAAACAATCAACACATTGTGCAACATGCTTACTTGTTCCCGGGAGAACACAAGCTTTGCACATTTTTACAATACATTATTGTCATTATTATAACAAAATTATGAATTATTACAAACTTCATGGTCTAGCCTGTTTCACTGACAGACCACCTGAAGAAAGAAAAACAAACCTGCATATATAATAACACATAGGCATTTACATCAGTGTATATTTAAATGTTTACGTACTCTTGAAAAAAAAATATAAAGTAAAGCAAGCCCTTTATCATACATAAAACATTTTGTAAAAATATTCATTAATCAAATAGCACACAAGTCAGATCTTTAACAATGAGTAATTTAAAATCTTTCAAAATTAAAAATACACAATATTTTATGGACAAAATAGCTGCTACAATTTCATTAAACAAGACATTACACTAAACAGTGAAAGCTCTTTAGCATACAACATTCCTCAATAACCATAAATCTTAAAATTCTCAAAGAAATATAAAAATACATAATTTCACAAACAATAAATCCACATTTCAATATGAAATCATAAAAAATGCATATTCATAACTTTAACACTGATTAATCAATGATACACAAGAAATGTGTTTTTGGCAACAATTCTTTAGGTGAAGACGAACCTTACTCCATGTATTTTCAAAAGTTCATGCTGCAATGTTCAAATAGTGTATTAGTACAGGCATAAAGGAATTTGCTTTTCTTAGCAAAACTGAAAATATCAGAGGCTATCTTACAAAACCAATATTATCTGTATTTATGCAGTAAATAAAATGTGCTCACTGAACATCTGATTATCTCACTGTGAACCAAAAGTGAACATTTTATCAAGTGGACAATAACAGTCACTGATCAGTTCATCTATTTAACATGCTTCAGATGTTATATCTTCTATCCTGGAAGAAATGCAGATTCAGCTAGCAAACTTCACCTACCAGTAGTACTTCCATTCTCCTATGATTAATCATGGATGGATTAGACTCAACTGGTCAGAAATTGGAGGCTCTAGAAAACTTACCACTTGGTCTTAAAGCCTTAAGAACCCTGATAACAAGTTGCCACTGAGATCCTCATCTGACAATTCTTCCTGTGTGGTGAGGCCTAAGATCAGGGATATAGCCTGATTGAAATCTCTGGAGGTCTAAGAAGTAGTTTTGCTTCTTGATATAGCTACCTTGAGGTCAGGAACAAGGCTTTTCTATCAATGATGAAAAGCTATTATCCAAAAATTACTTCTAGACCTTTATAAGACATTCTACCTTCAGTACCAAATTCCTCACTTTGCTCATGAGGCTGGTATAAATGTCAAGTTTTAAAGAGTTCAAAACATGTTAAAAAAGAATTCAGCCATGTGAAAAAGTACAGCTATTACAAAAAAATATGAGAAAGCAAATCCTGGTCATGGTAACAAAACCTAGTCTAACTCCACAGTCAGCAGCAGAAAGAATGGCAGATAATATTATGCAGAACTAAAACTGAATTTATAACTTGGAGCAAAATAAAAGTTTACTTAATCTGTATGAGACACTGTCTAAAAAAACAATTAAAATACGTAAAACAAAAGACTACAAATATTCTATTTTTCTCTAGGTGTGAAAGATATTTATGCATCTGCTTCAGAATGCATGAGTTAACCACTGTATACAAATCACAACAGAGCCAATTTTCCCAGAGTAAGCTGATCACCCACAGTACAAGGCCATTACATAAGTAAAACTAGCAGCACATTATCCTCATATTTATATATCTGTAAAGTTGATTTCCCTGGAGTATATACATAGTACTAAGTTATGTAATTCTCTAGTGACCTTTCCAAGTTTGTAAAACCAATTGAAAATAACCCATGCCGAGACATAACTGAAATAAGCAACTTAATTAAACTCCAATATTCCATACCATTGTACAGTTTTCTTACTAGAGTATAAACATTACTACACAAAAACAAACTGGGAAAAGCATTTTAGTTATACTGAATGTAACTTAGCATGTTTGAATGAACTCAGTCAGGTAGTATTTAAGCTTTTATAAACAAGCTACTTTATTTACCATGTTTGACTAATCTAAATCAGATAATACTTAGGCTATTCTAAACAAACTACTGTATTCAACATGTTTGACTGAATTGAACTAGGCATTACTTTGTTTTTCTAAAAAGTATTGTACTTACTATGTTTTTATGAGTTGACTAAATAGCTCTTCTAAATAAGTCAGACATAGAACAGCTTTAAGAACTAGTATAAAATAATTAGCTATAATACAGATTTGTAAATATAAAGTATGTCAAGTAGAGTACAGCCTTAAATGTAAGAACAGAATGTAGCAGCTAAATAGTATAGAAAAACACAAATAAGACTTGGGCCAATTAAGAATAGTGTGCAACCCAAATACACAACATGTCTCAGAGTACAGCAATTAATGCAAGAAATCAGTGATGTTGAGGAAACCCACTTGTAGAGAAAAATAAATGTAAAAATGGCTTGTTTGGGTTAAGAAAATTTACATAGAAGAGCAAACAACGTTTCATAAAATATTTTCTCAACCCAAACAAGCCATTTTTACATGTATATTTCTTCTAATACAAGAAATGAACAGGCCAAGGTGAATACCCATCATCTGGCATACCCTAAGTCATTTTGGAGCACTAAATATTTGCATTATTTATTGCTAGAATGACAGATAATTCAATTTTTTTGTCAACTCTGACTTATGTTCCAATGATCAAAATTACAGAGCAGTTAATGTGCTAGTCAAAAACTTCATGAAATATTTATGCAGTTACCGTGTATAAGTGTATATAATTGTAGTGATTTGACCAGTTAATCAAAAACTGGTCATTTCATGAAATATTGAGCAAATTGTTCTATAAAATAGTTTCCAATGGAGCAAATTATTAAACAATTAAATACAAACTAGGTCTTCCAAAGTACACATGTCTGAAACAAGTATAAAATATGCCATGTACGGTACAGCACAAAAACAATCTGTTAATAAATAAGGGACCCCTTGAAAAAAGTATGGAGTTAATAAAACTGAGCCTTCACAATATAATATAAAGATATAAAATCTTATCCAACAATTTTAAATTTTCATATTTATATATTAACATTTCACTGCAGTGACAAAGTTTACTTTCAGAAATTACTGTTGTTAATTGTGGTGCAATGTAGTTATTGATACCCAGTTTCAAAGCTACTAAAACAGATTGTATATGATATCATGACAGAATATTTTTGATAGGTGGTTTTATAGTCTTTTAATGGCACTCAAAAACCATCTGAGACATTTTTTGGCTCACTGTTCTCACAAGTTATCTTGATAGAAGTACATGTACCACTACATAGAGAGCACACATTACAAGCATCTAGCACTGGAAATTTGCTTAGGATAAATCTCAAAACTTAAACATTCACCATTTAAATTTTTCTGGGATGAAAGACACGGTAACATATTGTACAAGAGAAAATACAATTTTAACTTCTTTAAAATAATGGATCATGGTCTAAAAAACTGTTTACAGCTACAAAAGTAAAGAACTCCCAAGATTTCCAACAAATCTTTGTAAAAGCTCGTTATTCTTCTGAAGATATGTGGATGCCAAAATAACATATTATCTAACAATTACAAAACTTAAGGATTTCCCCAAGATGCATTTTCTGTGTAGCCAAGGCAAATATATCCAAGAAGAGGTATAACAATAACATTAGTGTATACCCTAAATTACACAACACAAGAAAATAATTAGCTATTATGGGAAATATACAGTGAGCAATACACGTATTGGTTACTGTAAAATAATTAATATTAAACTTGGAACATGTAGTAGTTTGTGTTAACATGAAACTTCCATATTTTGCTTGTAAATTCTCCGTATTTTAACAATATTTCAAATAAAACTTACTTCACTTACGAAGTCACTACAGAAATAATTATGTTGTGTTGATTATGTTATATAAAACCAAGTATTAAAAATAAAATAGATATTATGCAACGAAAATTTAAAGACGCAGATTTGTATGTGAAAAAAATAAAGAGTAAAGATCTTAATTATAGAAACATAAACTTTAACGTACATTTAAATCAGTCGGGACCTACAGCCCTCAAAAATAAAGGTCTCGTTTTTTTCCCTCCCTTTACCAGGAAGACATTCCTAACCTGAACAGTACGCAGAAGGCGCTCCAAACTGGCGCCAGCCTTGGCAGGGAACCCAAAACGAACGGCCCTCCCCCTCCAGGTTCTTTAATCTGCGTGTGGTAACCTTTTCGAAGACACCTAATAGCCGTACGAAGGGACCGTTTACTTAGTTACTATTTCTAGTGCCGTTTATAATATTTCTTGGGTAAGATACACAAAAATAAAATGCACATTGTGTCTAACGAAATACAATTCTTAAGTTACGGATGCTACAATCAGATCGATGCCTTCTACTTCCCTTTATCTGATGTTACATTAAAATTAAAGAACAGTAAACACACGCACCTGCATTTATTTACAACTTACAAGAAATGATCTCAAGGTGAATCAGCGGAGGCGATTTAACGTTAATTAGCGTTACTAATCTAACAAAAGTTTGAATGTATGACTGCTAGTTGTATCTTCAAACCAGTAACATTCCAGTGGTCATTCTACATTTTGGTACCAACAATTGTCCAAATAAATGATACAGAGCTGTAAAGTTTATCATGTAAAGTATTATTCCCAACCTAGCCATGACACATACACAAGAAGAATGACCATTATAGACACGCCCACGGAGAAACGTGCACGCCGTAATCACGCTAAGAGGTATTATTTTAAGTTTCACCAGCAATTATGATTTAGATTTAAACCCCCGACTAATATAAACCGAAATCGGACAAATTAACGTAGAAACACTGCTCCTATTATGTTTTGTTTTGTTTTTAATATGTGCATGTTTCAGATTTTAAGCAACTCCTGGAATACACTCCAGTTCCCTTGAAATGAGTTTTGCAAACTTTTAATCACATGACATGCCATTTATAAATGTCAATTATCTATGTAATATTATACAAAACCGTGGGAATTTACCACGTTTGCAGCCCATAAACAATGGAATCGACAACTCTTGTTTAGTTATGACAGCCACACAATATTTTATCGCACAATATATAAAATACACATTACTAGTGCCAGGGGTGTGTTAAAAGAAAAACACACATACATATACAATATATAATGGGCATTTGTTACATTAGCACGACAAGCCTGAAAGATATGAAATAATGATCGACGGATATCACTCAATACAATAAGAAATAACCATCTTTTCATTACACGAGACACCATGTTGACGAGCATGCGAACATTCAATCTGAAAACAACAGTAACGAGGTGTACAACTTTCCAAATACGATAACATCTCTGAATATATTTGTTTTATCATAATGTGCTAAAGCCTGAATCAGTGATAAATAATAGTTCAATTATTTCAGAAAGCACATCTAATATACCCTGATGTACTGACATCGATTTTCTTCCAAAACTCACAACTACAATCTCACAGACGTTTGATAGTTTTTAAGCTCTTTGTTTGTTAAAAAGCACACCAACTCTGTATCGTGTAATTTACATATCGTAAGAATGACGTAAAATCTCTCTTCAGCTTGTGGGGGGGGAGAGATATAACGTTCATGATACGATGTTGAAAGACAAATAGCAATAAATAAACATCCACAATATTGTTGTGAACAATTTTACCGGAAATAATTTACGACAAAGTGTGCAACTAATAACATTTCTTTCTAACAATACTGAAACAGTCCCCAAATAAAGATAATATTACTTCACGCAAGTCTTATGGGTTAGCCACTTCAGTTTAAACTCTATGTTGTATTAAAAAGAATAGAAATAGGTCCACAACCTGAAATGACCTCAGACTTGATTTACGCTTTTTCCAACTCCACACGTAGCATTTTTTTTTCTCTCTGTCATTGTCCACGTGTTAACTTAACCAAACAATAAATACAAGACTAAGTCGTGGATACTGCTACATTATGAGGTGTAACTGTCATATATACATACAACTGAAATGTCTATTAAATCAAAATGTTTAGAACTAACAGAACGAAAGTTTGACCTGCCTGTACTACTCTACAATTGCGCAAGTCACAGTAAAAGCTTCTACATCGTTTGGTCAATCTGATCAGTAAGAATAATGTTCCATGTTTTTTTTATCACATCGCCAGTAAAATAGTATTTACCCCCAAGTACAAGCAAACCTTACATGGTAGAGTAGGTAAAAGTTTCGTAATATCGTACGACCAGCCGAAGATGAACTAGGACACGATATTTTTCTTGCATCATAGCTTTCTGTTACTCAACTTCTATAAAATCTATGGAAGGGGCGACACTTCGAACGCGATGTCTTGTTAAGAAGCGGAGTATCATGTACGTCATCAGCCACACGTTTTATCTTACATTGACGTTTTGACTTATATTGTCACTATCTTCTCTTCCTTGTCAAACTCAAAGCATTTCTTACCTTAATTTAAACATTTAACAATCGAAATTACGTGTTCAATATTGCAATTCCTGAAACAGAATAAAGTAAAAAACCCTCATAAATTTATTTAATCAAAAAATATTGTTCGTTTTAATGTTTTATTACGTATTTTGTAGCATCTATCAACAGGTACCAATGATAAACAATGTACGACATCGATGGCGCATTCATTTTAGCTATAATTGTAACTGTCTGTGGAAAAGAACGACCATATACCAATATATCACGACTAAAGTGTATTCCATTCTACCCAAAAAGCATGAATAAAACACTTAACGGAAAATCTCCGAAATATGCGAAACATGACGATGAGACACTTACTGTTATGAAAAGAGTATACTTGGGTATTGTATGTCTTGAGTGTACGACATTCAAAGATACTTTATGTCAAACATATATATTCACACATACATAACCTAACAGAACTTACACTACTGTTTACCTTATGATTTGGTTTGAATTTCGCGCAAAGTTACTCGACGGCCATCTGCGTTAACCGTGTCTAATTTCGCAGCGTAAGACGAGAGGGAAGGCAGCTGGTCAGTAACACCCACCACCAACTCTTGGGCTACTCTTTCACCAACGAATAGTGGGATTGACCGTCACATTATAACGCCCCCACGGCTGAAATGGCGAGCACGTTAGGTGTGACGAAGATTCAAACCTGCAACCCTCGGATTACGAATCGAGTGCCCTAACCACTAGACAACTGTTTATCTTATACTCTAAACTTTTAGTTAAAGATTTAAACTACAATCAAACATCGTTAAAAAGAAAAAGAAATAGTATATATACCTTTGTGCAAATTAATTGAAACAAGAGGGGAAATTAAGATTTTTTCAATTTGTTGCGTTTTATTTCCAAGAATCCAAAAATTACTTACAAATTAATACATGATATGAAAGCCTTTATTTTCAAGTAAATCATTAATCCGCTTTGGCATCGAGTCCACGAGTTGACTGCAATCTTTACTAATTTTTGGATCGCGGTACCACACCTCAGTTATGGCCTCAATTAGCTTATCTTTTGTAGTATGGTCTTTTCCTGAAGTCTTTCTTTACAAATCGCTCAAAGATTTTCAATATAATTTAAGTTCAGAAAGTTTCTAGGCCAGTCCAACACCTTTATCCGCGTTGTAGTCATAAAAGTTTCGATGTGGGGCACGGAGCCAGATCTTGCTGAAAAATGCCAAACCCATCTGGAAACCTCTTTTTCAATTCTGGAACGACTCTTCTCTGCAAAACTTCGACTGTGATCCTCGCATCATACCTTCTATTATACCTTCGACGCCATAGTAGCTGAAAAAGCCCCAAAACATCTTCAAGGGATGTTTCACGAACTGATTAATGCGAGATTCTCGAAGTTTCTCACCTGAAGATCTGCGAACATGCAGACTTCTTTGATCCTGTACAAAGAAATGAGTCTCGTCACTGAATAACACTTTCCTCTATTGTTCATGCGTTCAGTTTTTGTATTTCAGACCCCACTGATACCGTTTTTTTTTTTCATTGAGTTGGTAAGAAGTTGTTTTTGACTGATCTCCTTGTCCTTCTAACGCAATTTTGAATGACGTAATATTCCTCAAAATTTCGTCATATATCCCAAAAATTGATCAACCGTACTGCAAAACACAGCTAGTGACGTCGTCTGTGTGAAAAAAAACAACTATTAAGGGAAATCAGCGGGTCCAGCAAGCCTACACCGGCTGTTATGCTAAAAATATTGTAAAATGACCATTTGTTTCAATTAATTTGCACAAAGGTGTACCTTATACGCCGCTCCCGTAGTTTAGAGAACGTTTGAGGCCTCATATGGGCAAAGTATAAATTTAAAATAAAGAAATAAGTAAAGTTCAGTCAGAAAAAAAGATATAAAATGTGATGTTAACCGGAGTGTGAGTGATTAGCCATAACGGGCGATATTTTAAAGTGCGTTTCATAGTTTAATAAAGATGAAGAGAATAATTTGTCTGGTCAAAGGGTGTTATAAAGTAACAAGACACGTATGTATAGACTTTGATGAAAAGGAGACATTTATTTAAAGTTTAAGATACAACCACAATGACCCACAGAGTAACACAAGTTAATTAGTAACTGATAAAAGTAGAGAAAAATCATTAGTTTTTTCAATTAGATTTAAAAGTAACTGAATTAGCTTGATAGGATTTTTGACAAGACAATTATTTAGAGTTTTAGATAAAACTATGACTTCCTATAATATATAAAATATTAATATTATGGGAAGTCAGTTTTTTTGTATATATATATTTCACACCGGCCGCCATGTTGAAAATATTGTAAAATGACCATTTGTTTCAATTAAGTTGCACAAGGGTGTAGTATTTTGCTCGCCTTATTATTAGCAGTCCTAATTTGGAGGTAAATATTATTTCAGTAAAATATTCCGGTGGGCGCAAAGTTGAACCCCCATTTATGCAAAATACATGAATTGTTAATAACGTAAAACGTTTCGGAATTCGTATATCAATTATAATAATTATTTAAGACCCTTAAGGCAAGGAACAACAAAACATGGAAATTTTATGTTAGTAACTTTTTATAAATTTAACTCATTAACCAGGCGTTTTATATTTCTTAAAAATAATAATACAAGGCTTAGGTAAAATGGCTGCTCCCCCACGATTTGGCGGTTAGACCACAAGATAAAAAATATCCCCTCTAAACAATGTTATATACAGATGAGAGGAACTAAAAGGTGAGAATTTCTTAACAGTATCACATTTGAACGTACTCCTGTGGATTCTGTCCCAACATCTAAATCATCGTCAATTTCATCTGCACTGACAACAGCGATCATAGTAACGCAGTACTCGTCTGATCACGTTACAAGATTCTTCATACATTATCGCATATTTCATATTTGTTAGGGAGCTCGACTCAATCTGAAGTTCGCGGATTCGAATCCCCGTCACACCAAACATGCTCTCCCTTATCGCTGTGAGGGCGTTATTATTTACTGCCAATCCCATTATTCGTTCGTTAAAGAGCGGCCAAAGAGTTGACAGTGGGCGGTGATGACTAGCTGCCTTCCCTCTAGTCTTACACTGTTAAATTAGGGCAAGCTAGCGCAGATAGCCTAGTGCAGCTTTGCGCGAAATTCAAAAACAAACAAACGTATTTTATTACTGATTATTTAACGCAAACAACTCATTGTAATATCATTTAATCTTCACGATATGCGCTACATTTAAACACATATACCAGCATTTGTTTCAAGTTTCTACATAAATAACGAGTTTTCATACTAAAGTTTAATTCGTATCTGCTTTACTCAGAACCACAGTCCTCTTCCTGTGTGAAGCTATCCACACCTCTTTTAACCTTCTGTTGTACGCAAACTGAATAAATAAATAGTTCATAGGCTCATTGCGCACGCCTACACTCGGGCTTATTCTGATCATGGCGCCACTCTAACAGAAGGGGTCATCTGTGATTTAATAGCTTTACACACTCAGCGCCGAATCGTTAGGCCCATTCCTATTTCCAAGGATGAATTCTAACCCTGCACTAAATAATGTTTCGTTTTCATTTCCATATTAATATTACGTTCCGATCAAAGCGAGAGATGTACTTGAATCCAAGCTAAATATATCAGTGTATACACGTGATAATTTTTAGCAAGATGAAGTATAAAAACTGATAGCAACAGAATACCACGTTTTTATCATATTTTACATACAATTCATACCTTATTTACAACATTCCAGTCCTTTGGTCGAATTTTCTTGGCTGTGCTCTTTTCAGCGTTTATTTCTAAACCATTCATTGTGATATTCTATTTTGTGCCACAAGTTGAAGGTGGATCATGTCTTATATTACGGTCCCACTAACCACAAGACTTCATAGAGCTAGACTTGGTCACAATACAGCAAAATTTAGTTCTTACAATATATATATAAAAGCTCATAAAGTTAATAGTATTTCAGAGATATTGTTAATGTGAAACGTTGTTGTAGTAATCATACAGAGCCATAAAAGGCAAACGTCACTGTACAGGATCCACCTGTTACTTACCACAAAGAGCCATATTTGTTAAAAACTGGTTATAACATGCATGCAGAAAGTTTATACTTATCAATATTCATCGTAAATCAAAAATGTATATGCTATTTGAAAAAAATACCACCCAAGTGAGTTGCTGTTGTTATAAGGTGCGGTTTAGCCCTGTAGTAGAGCTCTGGATTTCGGAGCTGGCGAACCGGCTTCGAATCCGTGATATATCACAATTAAGCTCCGGGTGCGTTATAAGAGTGATGGTCAACTTCTCATCACAGACTGTGGTGGTATTGTTGGCTGCCTGCTTACCTCTGGCCATTAATTCAGAATTAGGGTTAAGGTTTATTTTGAATATCACACAAAGCTACACAAAGCCTATCTGCGCCAGCCTTCCTTAATTTAGCAATGAAAATATAAACAGAAGGCAACTAGTCCATCGCCACCCACCTCCAGCACCTGAGCAACTCTTTTGTCAAAGAATAGTGGGATTAACCGTTACATAATAACGTCAAGGCTGAAAGAGCAAGCATCCTTGGTGGAACGAGAATTCGGACCCGCGACCCGGAGATTACAAGTCAAGCACCGTTATCACCGGGCCCCAAAATTAGGAACAGCGGCAGACTACTTTAGCAACATTTTCTTTCAACAATAAAAATTTTGGTCTTATTGTGTGCGTGCGTGTATTGAAATTATTCACAACATAAATAAAATTTTTACTTATAAAAAAGCTAATAATTATATTTACATAATGATTATAACTGAAATGTATGGTTTTGAAATTTGTTACTTATCTACCAGATTCATACGAATTTAGCTTTCACACTGAAGATTATAAGCCTGCGATAATATGAAAAACAATTACATAAATAAAGTATATTTAAAAAAGAACAGTCTAGCTAAATATTATTCTAATTTTCGTGTATGCGTATTTGTTTATCTGAAAGCAAAACTACCTATAATTATGGTTTATATATATATATATACATACATATCTTCTATATATCAGTTAATGCAAGTACACTTATATGTACTGTATTGTTACACATACGTTCTCGTTTCCACATTGTCTTAATGTTAACTTGCGATCATACCAAACTACTCTCTTCGATAGGAAACGAAACAAACTAGGAAATTAGTGTAACTAATCAAGTATACTTTTTCTTACTCATAAAATCAGAATGCATTAATCAATTAGCTGGGTATCCTCTCTATTGACGACATATTCGGTCATAAATAATAATTCACAAGGCTTTGCCACTTTAGCAGAATCGGATTGGTCATAAATATATATGATAATGTAAAACTGCAAAATAATCTCTATAACAAAAACACAATATTCAAGGGTTACAAATAATTTGTATTTAACATTTGAATCAATAATGTTAAGAAACACCGTGCTTTCGGTTTTTTTATAATTAAGTACTTTAGCTGTATTTGGAAAACGTAAACACATGATTTCCGCTCAACACTAACAAAACAACAACACCACGAATTCTTATCAAATATGTTCCCAGGTATTGATAAACCTTTGGTGCCCTAGGTAACAATTTTATCAGCTATTTACGTCATCAGTATTTACGAAACATTAATCTCCAATTTCCGCTTAATTACTAAATACAAGGCTGTACATGTTCTCTGTAGTAACATACAAGTTCCATGATGTAATACTTAGGTTTGTATAATTTCCTAAATGGATTCTGTATGGTTCCATGCACTAATATATAGTTCTACAATGTGATATTTGGATCCTGTATGGTTTTATGTAGGAATATATTGTTCTACAATGTGATATTTAGGTTTGTATGGTTCTAAGTAGTAAGATAGTTCTACAATGTGATAATTAGGTCCTGTATGGTTCGATGTAGTAGCATACATGTCCTATACTGTGGTATTATATCTGACATGGTTGTATATAGTAATATAGAGGTCTCATACTGTGATAGTTAAAACCTCTATGGTTCTATGTAGTAATATTTATGTACAGCAAGGCCCTATGTAGTGACTTAGATAGCAATATTCCTGAAAATTTTATTTTGTGGAAGCATAACAAGTTTGTAAAAAAATTATGATAGCTTTTGTTTCATTGTCATTAAATTTGGTCCTACTTTATCCCGAGTGGGTCCCCCGTGGTCCCTATGCAATGATTAGTAGGCAGAAATGACACATTGGATAGTTTACAAGTACGTCAGGACTTGCAATACAGAGATGCGTTGACTCTTGATAACTGAAAACATTACACATACACACACAGCATATAATCCAGATTATATAAACAGAAAAATACTTAATATTCATGAAACACAGAACTGTTTAACTATTAAGCCCCAAACAACCAACCATTTATCTGAAGCAAGAACACTCACCTTTCCTATGATCTAACCAATATCCCCGAGCGCGACTAACCTGAGTTGAAATGAACATGAAATGGCAATGTACTCATTGTTTAAACATTGCAAAATCACGAATAAAAATCATACTAGAAACTACAGACTTTCATAAAATGTATCGACATGTTGTACAGGAAAAGTTCATTTCTAATTTATTAACATTAAATTTCTGATTCCTGATACACAGATTCATACAGTACACATTACGTTGTATTATAATAAAACAAATTATGGTATTTCAGTCACTAAAATACTCGTTTGAGAAACTAATGCAAATATGTGGGAAAAACGTTTATTACTACCGTATTTTCCGGTTAATAAGCCGAGGCCAATTTTCAGCTCTGAAAATGAGGGTTTTTCCTTATTACCGCCCAATAAGCCGAGGCTTAAGTGAGTGGGTCGTGAAATCGTGGGACGATATTAGTGTTGAAACTGTAGAGAAGTCATTTAAAAAATGCAGCATCTCAAATGCAATGGATGAAACAGAAGATATGTTGTGGTTGACGACGACGAGGAAGACAACATTCCACTCACTCAGCTAATAACACCAGAGAATGACCCGTACGACGACCAGGTCTCTGCGGAGGATTGGAATCTATTATTTGGTGCTTCTGACGATGAAGATGATGAATTTGATGGATTTTAATAAATTTCTGAGATTAAAGTGTGTATTTTTTATGAATTTTGTTATTTCTATGAATACATGTCATTCGTAATGTATAGACCTTTTTCTATTAATAAATAAAGTTTATTCAACTGAAATAACTCTGCCGTAACTGTGAGATCAAAGGTATGATTTTGGGCCCGATTTTGGTCTTCGGTATTTTTTGGTCCAAAGCTGGTGATCGGCCAATAAGCCGACCCCCAAAAATCAGCTCCAAAATTTAGGGCCAGAAATTCGACTTATTAGGCGGAAAATACGGTATATATAACTACATATTTTTATTTCGCTTGCTAAGAATACGAGTATTATTTTGAAATTTATATATACAAATTTCATTTTAAGAAATGCAAAACTGTTGAATGTTTGATAATAACTTATGTCAACTTGTAAAGTATAGTGAAGATTGTTCACGACCAACGGTGACATTATTTTAACAACTCGTATCTAATCACATTACCCAAAGCCTGCAAGTCGAAACAGTTTCATGACACACCGTGATCCTCTTGAAACAATTCATTTGAAGTGTTGTGATTAGTAAGTACAGTTGACGCTTAAAAAATGACCCCTTCTGTAAATATTATATTACATGACTTCGTGACGCGCTATGTTCTTATAACACGTAATATTTTCAGCGTTTCGAAGAAGTGGGTATCTGTAGTGTTAAACTGTGTCGGCAGAGCAAAGAAAACATCGGCAGTCACACACTGAAGGGGGAGAACAAAGTTAAACACAGATAGATACACACACTGTAAATAGAGAAGATATCTCCTTTAGAATTGCATGTAAGTTAATTCACGTAGTCTTATGTCTACAAAAGCGACCAGAAACCGTGTTTAAGCTTTTCCCAAACAAATGGCTCACCTATTGAAAGTTGGTACATGACAAATAAAAGTTTATCCGTGACGTCATACTAACGAAACAAGTTAGATAACAGCATTTTCGTTTGTTTTTTTTTGAGCCTCACGACAGATGCAAATTACGACTATACGAGTATCAAACATATTGTTGAATTAGACGCATTTTATAATCACTATAAGAAGGAATCTACATACTGATGAGGAGTAAAATTCTCCGAGACTAGAATGACCTAATAACACACGGTGATCAGAGTGTAGATTGAACTGGACCTCCACTGAACTTAAACTTCGAAATTAAACAATCTTCTGAATACTAAGCTTATTTATTAACTGTGAAAGTTAAACACCAAGAAGTCCAGAACAACTCCAAGATGAATAGTGCATGCAGTGTTAAAGATGACATTACAAAAGTATGTGTAAATAGTTTTTGTATGAACTGAATGTCCTTGATGTTTGGCTCTACTAATAAAAAAAATAAACTACATGAACAAATAAAAAATGCTAGATACAAATACACATAAGAGGGGCTTCATGCTATGCTATGGTAAAACATCTTCAATAACCTCTATTCCTTTAGTCAAACAAAATCCTTGAAGTGGTAGTTTGTATGCAGCTGATGAGCTTTGGTAAGCATGTGATAAAAAGGGTGTGGGGCGCTCATCTCAGTTCATTGTAAATAGTACTGTAGTGTAATAGTCTATAATCATCATCAGTTACAGATTACTGGAATAAACTGTAGAATCTATATATTGCATCATTTGCATACACAGTTGAATCCCTCTTTACACTGGTATTAAACAATGTGCCCAGCTTCTTATTCTTAAAAATGGGCTACTTTATTACTATAAAACTAATTGCTTCAAAAAACAATAAGAAATCAATAGCATGATAACACTGGATGCAGAAAGATCAACCTCTACAGAGGAATGAAAAATCACAACAGGAGTGGAAGTCATTTTTTTAAAAAGATTAATGTTCACTGATTTCATAGAAGGTCCTAAGAAAAACAGCATTTGAAACATGCTTTTCTTATAAAGTTATGGGCTAAAACCAAAAATTTGAAGTTTATGAATTGTAAAGGAGTGATTGAGGAAAACAAGAGAGATATAAAACTTAATTTAAAGTTGTGCAAGTTTTAATATCAAATAAGCATTCTTAAGTGACTCTGCATAAGAATAAAATCCAAAAGATTCTGTATCACATCTTACTTATAAGATAAAAGATAAATACTAGTATTAAAAAAAAAGTTACAGACTCACCCCCTAACCATTAATCAATAACCTCAAGATAAAACATTATTGGATACCCTCACTTTTAACAGTACTTTTACCTATGAATCCAATTTAAAGTCAAAAACAGTGGAATGAGTTCAAATATTAAATAAACATCAACACATTGGTAAATAAAATGAAGTTTGAAAAAGTAAAGCCAAAGCAATTTTTGTCTGTAATTAAATAATCTTGACAGACAAAAAATTATTTAAACTATGACACATAATATTTCAAAAGTTTTCCACATTGGTCAAGGACCTGAGATTGATTTAAGCAATATTTCTAAGTATTTGTGCCATCCTACACTAACAATTCTATCTCAAGTCATACAATTTATGTTACTGTTATTTCTTCACTCTCCACAACTTTCATAGGATATTTTTCTTTTATTGAAGATAAATTAGGTTTTTATTTTTTACTGCTTTCATAAAATAGCTTCAGTATCAGCATATACTCTAACAAAAACAACTTATGAAGTTCCCACTAGCCTTGGAATTTTTTTTTGTTTATTTCTGCTGTTTGGATACACACACTATCTTGGTTTTTAACTCAGTCATAAGTGTGCTAAGTACAAACTTGTCCGTGACACAAATTGAGATTTACCATAAGAGAGGAGAGAGAGATTTTGAGAAGTTAGAAATAAACAAATTAATGATAGTTATGGCAATGAAAGAACTGGAAAAAGATTAACAACACAAGTCAACTAAGAGTTCTAAAAATAAGTTTAGTTGATATTACTATAATGTTAGGAGTATCAGAAAGAAAACTGATCCAAAATATACTAAGGGAATCACCAAAACTTAAATTTAAAGAGTACTGATATCAGGAATAATTCTGAAATTCTAAATTTTGAATTTGGAAAAGAACAGTCACTGCATAATTAAATTTGATGAGATAAAAAGATATTAAATTTCAGTTTCTATTTTTCAAAACATTAATTATGAAATAACGACAATTTATTATGCAAAAATGGTACAAGTCAAAAGGTGAACTGGGACAGATTTAGGAAATTTTTAGAAATAGCATTGTTCCTAAACAACAAAAATGGGAAAGAACAAAACTAATTAGCATACTATACATAAGAAAAATCAAATATAAAAACCATAGATTAAACTTACAAGTTTAAATAAAGATCTATAAATTTATAAGTTAAGAATTGGTTGAAAAAGAGAAAGTAAGAAATCATAAAGTCTTATGTTAAAACAGTAAACATTATCTTAAGAACACTAAATGCAAGTAAAACATTAAAATAGTGATAAAGTCCCAAATGAATTGCAATATGATTGATGAACAAAATAAGATGGATGAGCTTACAAAACATTTTCTTTCATTCTTACAAGACAGAATATTAGCAATGTTTTCAGCACTAAGCACATTAACTGAAGTTGATTGTAATCATGTAGATATTAAATGTCAGTGTTAAAGACAGAGATTAAAAACCACAGAAACAAGAAAATGTTCTTCCAAGGTTGTTTTTTTTAATGAAATAAATAGCTTTCATTTTCAGTAGTTCAACATACAGAGAGCAGAAGCTTCAAGAATGGAGAACTGCTAATGAAACTCCTAATTTTGAAAGGGGAAATGAGAGTTACCCTGATAATTACAAACTTCTATAGTGAGAAGAATTCTAGAGCCTAATAAATAAAAGCATCAGCTAATTCAGATCACAAACTTTCACAGACCATTTTATACAATATTAAAGTACTTTTAAGTTTTATTTTAAAACAATGTACTTCACTAAATATATCTTAAAGCACAATAATTTCCTTAAACCTTTTTGTGGACTTCTGAATTTTCCCTATGGACAGACAAAAGGAAGGTTTCTATTCAAACCCTACTGACAGACTATTCTTAGAACACGTGAAAGCTCTTGTATAAAGAAGATACCCAACATTTGGTGCAAAATTTTACTTTCCAAATGATCTTCGTTTGAGGTGTCTCCTACATATCAATTAAGTCCAACATACCTCATATACACTTTGTTACTCTGCTTAATTAAATGGAACTTATAATATTCTTGTTATATAGAATTGTGCACCATCTGATAATGTATCTCATACATACTGTCATTGTTGAATAGAACTCTTCACTTTCTGATACCACACCTTATTAATAGTGTTTTAGTTGTATAGTGCTGTTCACACATTGATAAATCTTAAAGACCAGGTTTTACTGTTTTCTAGGATTGTTCACAAGATAATGCGAGTTGTACATAGTGTTATTATTATATAGGATTATTTTGGTCTGTCAATGAGCATTACACAGAAAGCGTAACTGGTCTATAGGATTGTTCACTGTATGATAATATACTTCATAGACACAGTGTAATGTTTAGGTTGATAATATATCTTACAGATGCAATGTTACTGCTGTATAGGATTATTCATTGTCTGATAACGAACCTTGTACACATTGCATTTCTTCTGTATTGATTAGTTCACTTCGGAAATATTGTGCACAAACATTACGAACCAGAGAAAACACTTAATAAACATATGCATTATCAGATAGTTTGTTTTAATACTAGGACAATGTTTAATATTAATAACTGCAGTTGTTCCACAATACTTTTACATCTGTATAATTATATAATAAAATGCTTTTCAAGGAAAGTGCTTTTTTTTTAAAATAATTAACTTGGCAAATGTTTTTCATTATTTTATGGTATTTTCAATAATCTCCCTAACTGAAATCTTAATGTACAGTTCTCTAATTTTATTTTCCCAACAATTTTTTCTAAAAATAATAAATAAAACAAAACTAAAGATACTGAAACAAGGGGGAATCTTCAATAGCTAGAGCACGTGAAATTCTTTTAGATCATGAGATTTTTTTTCCCTTTCTGTTACAAATATTTGTGTACATCAGGAGTACCAACAGTGGGGTGAACATGTACTCAATTCAATTTTATTACTCATCAGGATCTCTACCAGCCTACCCTCAAACAGAAATTCTTTGAAGCAGGATGACAGTAAATTAATCTACAAAACCTTAAGCATGGTTTAATACATCAATTAAAAGGCTCTGACCTCCCAAGTCCAAAATTTAATTATATCTCAAACTCTTAATGATGAGAAACCCACTTGAAAAAAAAAAGTACCTCAAAACAGCTGGTTTGGGTATTAACACTTACTGATAAGCAGAAAACAGCATTTTGACCTTCCTAGGTCATTGTACATATGACCTAGGAATGTCGAAATGCTGGTCTCTGCTAATCAATAAAAGTGTTAATACCCATACATGCCATTCTGAGATACATATCTCATACTGGACAACAGGTGACGAAACTATGAACTAAAAGTTTGGACACTAAACAAAAAAGAAGTTGGAGCCATTCTATGAACAATTATGCCATGGTCAAAAATAGTTTGAATATATTTTTTATGTAGAGGAGTGAACAATGTTTCGACCTTCTGTCATCTACGAGTTGGTTTTCTCAACATTACTGAAAAAAGTTTGTATTTTGCAATAGATGGATTTACAATAAAAATGATCTTTACACTCAGATTTAGTCTTAATTTTGTATAAGAATACAGTGAATAATTTTGTAAAAAATATTTTGCATGTATAAGAAAATTTTAATGAGGGAAAAAAAATTCTATATCAAAGAAAATAAAACAAAATTTGCCTGAAAATATTTTAAAAAATAAAGGTTGAGATGTATAGCAATTGAAGCTATTTTAGTTTATTTTTTTTAGATCTGTTACACGCTGTACACATCCAAGCAGGAGGTACAAATAGCACTAAACAAGCACGACAGGTTCACCACATGGAAAACCTAAATACAGCAACAGAAATTTGAGCCCTCTTCACCAATCCAAGTAAGAGAAAGCAGTTTTGCCAGACATACTGTTCCTGTGTATACATACATAAAATAAATGCACTCAGAATTTAGATGGAGAATAAAGTGAAATACCACAGCTATAAAATACCACTGAATAACTTTTAATACTTCTCTTATCTCCTTGAAATTAGGAAAACAATGTTAACACTCTTGAGAATACACAATAGGTATGTATACAATATAATCACAATTTCTACATACCACATTACAATCATCAGTTAAACGTATATATTAAACATGAATAATTCCACAGTATTTGTTTTTGCACACTCATACACTTAAAATGCTTGACTTACAATATACATACTAATTAACAGTAAAAACATGTTTCAGAAGGAAATAAATGTGTACTTCAAGCAAATAGGAATAATGCTTATATACATAGAAAATATACAGTTTAAAACTTCCATAAAATTAACGTACATGTGTATAAATAATAGCTACATCTTAATACTGCTACATCACTTCATGTGTATAAATAATAGCTACATTTTAATACTGCTACATCACTTCATGTGTATAAATAATAGCTACATTTTAATACTGCTACATTACTTCATGTGTATAAATAATGGTTACATTTTAATACTGCTACATTACTTCATATGTATAAATAACGGTTACATTTTAATACTGCTACATTACTTCATATGTATAAATAACAGCTACATCTTAATACTGCTACATTACTTCATGTGTATAAATAATAGCTACATTTTAATACCTCTGTGCTCCAGTGGTACAGCAGTAAGTATATGGATTTACAATGCTAAAATCAGGGGTTTGATTCCCCTCAGTGAACTCAGCAGATAGCTTGATGTGCTTTGCTATTAGAAAACACACACATCTTAACACTTCTACATTATTTTATGTATAAAACTTTACCTTTTGTATACACACATTACTTGTTGATGAGCACAACCATACATTTACATTACTTGTTTGTGTCTAATTATTTATAGTTACATCTACACAAATCTGTATACTTGTACTGGTGTACAACTTCATAACTTCATCCCAAAACATCTGTAAAACTTGTACTGGTGCACAACTATTTATAATTTCATCTACACACATCTGTATTACTTGTACTGGTGTACAACTACCGTATTTTCCACCTAATAAGCTGAATTTCTGGCCCTAAATTTTGGAGCTGATTTTTGGGGGTCGGCTTATTGGCCGATCACCAGCTTTGGACCAAAAAATACCGAAGATCAAAATTGGCCCCAAAATCATACCTTTGATCTCACAGTTACGGCAGAGTTATTTCAGTTGAATAAACTTTATTTATTAATAGAAAAAGGTCTATACATTACGAATGACATGTATTCATAGAAATAACAAAATTCATAAAAAAATACACACTTTAATCTCAGAAATTTATTAAAATCCATCAAATTCATCATCTTCATCGTCAGAAGCACCAAATAATAGATTCCAATCCTCCGCAGAGACCTGGTCGTCGTACGGGTCATTCTCTGGTGTTATTAGCTAAGTGAGTGGAATGTTGTCTTCCTTGTCGTCGTCCAACCACAACATATCTTCTGTTTCATCCATTGCATTTGAGATGCTGCATTTTTTAAATGACTTCTCTACAGTTTCAACACTAATATCATCCCACGATTTCACGACCCATTCACTTAAGCCTCAGCTTATTGGGCAGTAATAAGCAAAAACCTTCATTTTCAGAGCTGAAAATTGGCCTCCGCTTATTAACCAGAAAATACAGTATTTATAACTTCACTTACATAACTTGTATAACATCCGAGGGCTTCTAAAGTCACTTGAATCAGTTTCATTTTGGATTTGTCTTTCCACTTAAAAAACTGAGCACACACTGGCAGAACAAATCAGAAGTTCCTAATTTCTGGGTACTTTCAGTTCCAGTTGTAGAAAAATAAGCAGAAATGCCTACTTTGATTTTCTCTTTCAGAATGAAACATTTTATGTTATTGAGACATGCTTAACTGTTAACATGTTCAAAAATGATTCTTTAAGTCAGTGTCAATCATGACTGCATCTTTACATTCTAGAAGGACTGAATTACTTTATTTTGTATCTAAGGAAACTACAACACCAGTTACTTACTCCATAGTGTAACATTCCAGCTGTATCAGTGTTTTGAAAAAACTACATTGGTCTTATGAACACCATTTCCAAGACAATTTCCTCTAAACATTCACAATCAAAATTATTCTTTTCATGTAAACAATAAAGTTCATTTTCATACCGAGTTGCATCAAGTGAAGCATGTTTTTATAAATGGCACTTAAGCCAGATAAAAATAACATACTGAGACAAACTTTTCCAAATCACAACAATTTTCTTGGTTAGTCAGTAAATGTGAAACTAATATTTTAATTTATGCATCACTTGTACTGGTGTTATTATATGTGTGTGTGTGTGTGTGTGTGTGTGTGTGTGTGTGTGTGTGTGTGTGTGTGTGTGTGTGTGTGTGTGTGTGTGTGTGTGAATATAAAGCAGAGATGACCATTTGTTGTAATAAATTTTGAAAAATCAGCTCAAATACATTTAATGACATCTGATGTTAAAATCCACCTGATCTACACATCGAGTAAAAAGAAAGAACTTTAAAAATGACTCATGTTTGGCAGCCATTTATATCTTATTGTCATTAATGAGGAATCAAGTGAATGAGTGGTTTGGTTGCAAAATGTGCAAAGTATAGGTACTTTTGTTACCTTATGTCTTAACTCACACCTATGTTACTTCTTACGAACAACTATTCATAACTACATTTATCATATACACACACTTGTATACGTGTAACATTTTCATATATTCACATTATCTCTTGCTTGTTTTATTTCTATAACTTTACAATTAGATATTTTTACAAATGTAACCATGATGCTATAGCATCTTCATATAATAACATTATCTCATGTACCAGTCTAACTGTATTTGATATTTTTGTCATTTCTATAACTCTACAATTAGATACACTTTTACTTGTGTAACCATGACACTATAGCATCTTCATATAATAACACCATCTTTTGTACCAATCTACCTCTATTTATTATTTTTCATTTCTATAACTCTACAATTACATACACTTTACTTATGTAACTATTAATAACTAATTTACATATATTTCTATTAATTATAATGTATAATGATATCTAAACACATGTATTGTAACTTGTAGAACTGTTTATTACTGCATCTAGAAATACATGTAAAACACATTTCCTTGTGAAAAAGCATTTATATTTTTTGCAGCTACATACATTTAAAACACTACTTAATTGTCTCTGTAAATTATTACATTGCAAACATATTACTATCTTTAAAACAAATGTTTCACCAGAAATAACATCACTAAAGTTTAAAAGTCCTGTTGATCTGCAGGATTATACTGTTTAGTTTGGCTATTTTGACCAAATATTTTCAGAAACTTGGCAGACAATTATAAAAAAAATATATATATATATATATATATCCATACATACATTTGTTGCACCACAACCCATGAAAATATGTATGTGAAAGAATTTAAAAGTTCTACATCCATTTTTAAATACAACTAACACATACATGTATAACATTCAGATGTATATAATTTCTATCTGAACTTTCCTTTAGGCAACACAGTTTTAGCACAAAGTACATGTAAGTAGATAAGCCAACACTACTAGACATCACCATATTAGGGAAATTACACTGATGTACATTATAACATAACCATACTAGAGAAAAACAAGTTTCTTCAACACCAGACAGATCTAATAAATTTTTTTGTTTTTTTTTTAATCCAGAACATGTGCTGGCTTGGCTTATGTACAGGATACAATTTCATTTAGTATATAACCTGGCATGTACCTGTACATTAACAAGCTAATGAAATCTATACATAAACACTTCAGTAACATTATTATCCATGTTATCTTTTAAAATTTGTTGATGCCAAAGAAAGCTATCAAAAATATTTTAAAAGGCTAAATCTAATTTTGCTTTTATTAAGCTGTAAAACTCAAACATGTATAAAGAATTGTGTCATAAATTCAACATTTGTTTATGTCACTCATTCAAGATGATTATAAAAATTCATAATTTTCTTTAAAAACTACCTAGAAATTTTCCCAATTTTTATAATCCATTCCTAATTCAAATTCTTTTTCAAAATTTTCATGTTTATCTTTACCACAAACATACATTTACCATTTCTAATTATAACTTGCCTTTCTAACCATCAATCTTTTTTTTAGGGAGATCTTTCAGTTTCATTATCTTGATGTGTTACAGTAAAGCACAAACTGTTAAAAAAGAGAGATAATCATACTATTTCAGATCTAGACCATTCAACAGTGCAGTACTGCAATGTATTACTTTACAACTGAAAGAACTGTGTCACAGCCTTTCCAAAGTGAAATATACATTCAGAGATTGTTATATACTAAATAGCCCAAGGACACTAATTCACAGTTCAGTGCCTTTTCTGTTTGTCCATGCAATAAGAAAAATTCTCAAAACCAAATATTTAAGAAAATAATAGACTCTTAAGACATAAACCTAACTGGACATGAAGAAACACATCCATCCATAAAATAAACATTAAGGTTATGAAAGAGAATTTTTCAACCCAAATAGCTATTGTTGTGGGCATGTATCCTGGTAACCATTGAAAAGATAATAAAGAATAGATTTGAAGATAGCAAAGGCTCATAAGTTACAAGCCACAAGTTGATACCCATGGCTCTGTGCATCAGAAATTGAAATTATAGCAATTCAAAGTGACCACATATTTATCAATTTTCTGATGCAGCTCAATGACCTTTTTACTTTGATCTACGTAAAATTGTCTTGTAAGCTACTGTCCATGCATAATGTTGGGTTTGCCAAGAAGTATTTAACAAGACACTTACACAAATGAAAATAAGCATATGCATTAGTCAACAATTATAGTTACATTAAGGGCATTCAAACGTGTATAAATAGTTAAGAAAGCAATACAGTCCTATAAGATAATTCTTAGTGTGTGATTAACATCAGTATACACACTAAATAATACCATAACAAATAATGACTATTGTCAAGACCAGCAGGCTGAGCAACACCTCAAAAAATACAAACTGCAAAAAGTAAATACAAATTAACTGGTATCTACAGTATTAAGGAATAGTAACAAGAACTACAGACAAGACTTACTACTAATTTTGCCCAGAAATACAAAAAGCTCTTAATATTCAAAAATACTGACTATAAATAAGACCTACAAAATGAGTGACTGCCTACAAAAATCACCAATACAAACTAGGCAATACCTAAATTAACAATATAACTAGACACACAGAACTCTTAAATATGAAAACTAAAGAAGAGCACTGAAAGCATGGCTATTTTATCTAGCTTTAAAAATAATGTGACATATCTGAAGTAAATCAAGAACCAGTTACTCCTGTTTTTTGATTAGTATTCATAGATTATCATTCAAGGTTCAATAGTCTTGTCATAATTTCCAAGAAGTTGTACTTTGCTAATATTTTTGTCACTATCCATATTTAAGCATATGCAGTTCATATTGACAGACAATGTAACTTGCAAAAGGTTTTTTCATTTTAGTTATTTTTTATAATTAAAGCACTACAAGTCCAGTGTTGCTATTCCTAATATAATTTACACAAATTTGAACTTTGAGAAAAGTTTTTCTTTTCACTAAATTAATTAATTTGCTTGGGTTAAAACTAAAAAAAACAACTGAGTAATAAATATAATTAATTAAAAACATTCTTATTTATAACCATCAGAATGCCCCATTTCATTGGGTACTCTCACTGCTATTTTTAGTGCAAATCCAATAATACCTCATGAAGGTCAGAACTTGCTGTAATTAGGTTAGTCCTACATCTGTATGTTAAGTGAAGAATGCAAAATAAACCATATTATAAACATAATAATAACCAAAAGAATGCTGTTAATAAAAGTAATATTTAAGAAAGAATAAGATATAAATCTTTTACGAAATACATAAACATCAGTTGTTAACTTCAGTTAATATCTTTGACTTAACATTTGGTGACAATGTACCTTCAATATGAATGTGTATTAGAAAATTTTGTAAATCTATGGTAATCACTCTGAGGTGTACAGATATTTTCACCTTTATAACTTGAGTGTTTTTTAATTCAATATATCAAAGAATATTATGTTAAATATGGTTTTAATAATCTTAAGTCATTAGGATTTATCAATTATCCTTCTAGAATTACCTTTACAAGTACATAATTCAATAATGCAGTTAATTTTATCTTATGAAGAAAAATCTACATTCAAGTAGTGCATGTAATAGAACAACAATGATAGTGCTCTATGGTGTAATGACAGCAACCAGTTACTTGCACAGCTTTGTTTACATTGCCATTTAATCAGAGGTGATAAATAGCCAATAAACTAATATTGTTCATTAATTATAGCATTTTAGTCAAGGGATGTATAGTTTCATCCACCACCTGAAATTGTTAAGATATTATATACTAATTTGTGTGTCAACAAACATTATGACATGTGATGTATAAATAATAATAATGTTTCTGGCTTTGAAGTATATTTTAACTCAACTTTTAACAAAATGATGATTCATATCAAAATTTGCTACAGTATAAACATGCTATTAGTAATTTTAGCATCTGTAAACACTTGTAATCCATGAAAAGATATGTACATTTTCCTAACTTCAAAATTAATATAAATTTCAGACAATATTTTTAATAAAACTTCAGGTTCACAGAATAAAGTAAACAAATTGCATAATTAATAAAAAATATTTATGATCTACATTTCTGATGATAGAGGAAGATAGAAAATCATAACACTCAAATAGGCAAGCATCCCAAAAGAAATTTATAGGCAGTACCTTAATTAACCAGTTTATCATTGATAAAAAAAAATTACTTAAATACAAGTAACATTTACTATACCATAATAAGAGGTATGACCACAATATAAATACTTTATACTCCAAGCTTTTATGCACTATATAACTATTTTAATTAATTCACCTCTGTTAATGGCAGGTGTACATGTGATTAACTTTCCACCAAAGTTACAGTCTACATGAGGCATCATGGTTAAGTTATTGTGTACTCAAAAATAAAAACTGTGTTCTAAATCATAAATGCTATATTTAATTAAAAATTCTTATAAAGTGAAAATAACAATTTAATATGAAAAAACAATATGTGCAAAAAAGTGGTATTTTTTCCATTAAAAGTTGTCATAGAGGGAGAAATATTTAGCATTTCTATACCATTATTAAGTTAAAATACTTTTAGTCAGTCTATTAGAATAAAAAGTAATTTCTCTGATAGTTGAATTTTTAATACCAATCTTACTTTGAAAAAGATTAATGGTGATAATCATAGCATCACACAATATCATAATCATACACCAGAGCACTTGTATTTCTGCTTATATTTCACTTAAAACTAGTTTTCAAAATAGTCAAAATACTGATTATTCATTACTAGATTACTATGAAATAATTTCCTAATAAAATAAACGACACAACATAACACAAAGAAACTGATCAAACGATTGTAATACATACCATAATTTATCAAAATATTTTTTCACACTTAAAATGAAATTACATCTATACACCACCAATCACAGTATTAATTTAAACTTAAAGCAACTACCATTTACGCAAAATAAAATTTCAAACTATTCCGATTCGGCTGATTAGATGTCTACATCATTTGTCAAGTTTCAGACCAAGTATCATGCATCAACTAACGTTACTTCAAACACGCCAAGCTACTGCTTCAGAAATTGTCAACACAGCTTAGGAGCACGATCACAACATTTGAGCGTGATTACTTTACTTTCTTTGTACCTATACAGTGAGTAAAATGTGTCAAATAAATAAAACTACTACTACTCTTATAAATTTTGTCTTACCTTTACTTCTCAATGAAGAAAAAATAAGTACTAGCGTTACCGATACAACTTTATTCCACGGCCACCAAACATAATCATCCTTGTTTTTCGCCATTTTGTCATCATACTGTCCACACATAAGAGGTCAAGTGTGTAAATTTTGACGTCAGACGATTTAACAACAATTGGATAGTAGCGCCATCTCATATACATTTAGAGATTTATGGAAGTTTAAAGGTATTTTATAGATTATTTCAAGATCATTTTCATATGTTAATTTAACACGAAAACAAAGAATTAATGTACAGCTTAGAATATATAACACTAGCAAATAAATAAAATTTATGGGCTTGGTAAGTAAAAACAAATGATAAAATTAGACATCTCGAAGAAAGAATGATTATGTTCCATAAAAAGTTCTATATTGTCATATAAGCAATTAACCAATCAGTGTGTGTGTTTCTTACAGCAAAGCCACATCGGGCTATCTGCTGAACCCACCGAGAAGAATCGAACCCCTGATTTTAACGTTGTAAAACCGAACACTTACCGCTGTACTAGCAGGGGGCGTTTAACCAATATAATTTCACTGATAAATTATATAAACGTTTGACAAAATTCATAGGAAAATACGAATTCATGAACATTATAGACATAAGTCTAAAACTACTTCCATATTTTATATAAAAAAAAATTTAATACTTAAAACTTTTGAATGATGACAATATGAAATCCTATAATAACGCTGCAGTTATTAGGAAGGTTATTGAACATTCAGCAAGCAAACATTAATCTCACAGTAATCTATCAGTGTTTCTCTTCTGCTGACTCGGGCAGTGTTCTGCGACGAATTGTACTTTTATAGCAGTGTTATCCAATAATCAATAATAACTTCAAGATTTTATTAAGCTCATCGGTCATTTTGTTCGTCTATGCTCCACTCAGGTGATGAATTATCTAAGAAATAAATAGTGGCAGCAATGTACCTCAGAACGGCTTTTATTGATAAACAGAGAACAACGTTTCGACCTTTCTAGGTCATCTTCAGGTTGACAAAGAACCTGAAGGTTGAAACATTGTTCTCTGCGTTATCAGTTCAACTCCTCGTCACACCAAAGATGCTCACCCTTTCAGCTATAGGGGCATTATAATGATCGGTCAATCCCATTATTTCCTGGTAAAAGAGTAACTTAAGCGTTGGAGGCGGTTGGTGATGACTAGATGGCTTCTAGTCTTATACTGCTAAATTAGGAACGGCTCTGCGCGAAATTCGAAACAAACGTTTATGGTTTCCAATGGTTTTGATAGATGTATTGCTAGTTGTGAGTTTCTGATGTGAAGAGCTTGCATTGATTTCTCGACGTATCTCTCAAATCATCATTATAAAGTTGATAGCAAGATAGATTACTTTATCTTACGTTCATATTGTATGATTTTATGTTGAACACTAGAGACTGTAACAAGTTTTTTCACAAGCTTGCATGCGCCCTCTTCTTTCATTAAACTACTCTCAAACTAACATTACGCATGTGTACTTAACATAATATTGTTAATAGTGATTACCCAGCACAACACCCAGAGAAAATATTTCTTTAACTTCTTGTTATAACAGTTTCCATTGTTGGGTACACTCTTTAGGGGTATCAAGTATAAAACAAAAATTACGCAAAGTCCATAAATAATCAGTTACTTGTTAATTTCTCCAATATCTATGGTGCTTTGTTGAATCACAAACTTAAAATATAAACAATTGAAATTGCAGACCAAGTAACATAAATTCTCACTAATACACACTTACTCTATAGTTAGTCTGTCTAATTGGCATTTTATACTGCTTAAATCAATTTCAAGCTCTCAAGGAAGTTCCAGTCGATAAAATATGTACAAGATCTCATGAAATTAAAAAATCCAAAACAATATTGACGTCTGAATTCAGAAACAAACGAAAAAAGCAACGGACAAAATAAACCTAAATTCTTATAATTAATGAGATAGTAAATGTTAAAAATTAACAGCACTAATATTCATGAATAAATATTTAAGATTAACAAGCCTTAAATTTAGTGTGTGAAACAAATTACAATAAGAACTTTGTGGGAAACAAAACAAAATGTCTTATTTACTTGTTTACTCTTTCTGACCTGTCTAGTCACCAAATCATTTGTTTGGTGGTTTACTTTTTACAATATGGCTTGAGTATAATAATGGGGTGGTTCGTTATCCTTGCCACATTGTAACTTGGGGTAATTCTTTGGAAGCAGATAGTCGACGGTATCACTGGTGGTTTCATCCCCCGTTGATACTCTATGAGTGGTCATAAGAAAAACCTCGGACCACCCAGGTTAACCCACCTATGTGAAGCTTTCTCTTAAGGTAGAGAGCTGTTTATTTTCCTGCTAATGTAATATCAAAGCCAATCTTGCAGGTAACTTTTAGTTTTGGACTGATTGTCTTTCTGAATTCTACTCTGTTGCACGTAAGGTTTAAAATCTTCATTATCTTGTGCTTCCATACTTATTGCTAATGGAAACCCAAGCTCTGCTTTTATAATTTTTGTGTTTTTCAAAGAGATTTGGTAATCAGACACCGTAAAAGTGTTCGGAGTATGTTATACCATATGTCCATATTTCTGCACTCTTTCTTGATATTATTTACCAACGGCACTGCATGACCAGGTAGTTAAGGCACTCGACTCATAATCGGAGAGTCGGGGGTTCGAATCCCCTTCACACCAAACATGCTTGCCCTTTCAGCTGTGGGGTATTACAATGTGATGATCAATCCCACTATTTGTTGGTAAAAGAGTAGCCCAAGAGTTGGTGATGGGTGGTAATAACCAGTTGCCTTCCTTCTAGTCTTACACTGCCGAATTAGGGACGACTAACGCAGACAGCCCTCATGTAGCTTTATTTGAAATTCAAATCAAATAAACAATTATTTACCAATATGTCATGTTGATTAGAAAAGCTTTTTATGGTAAAACTGAGTTCCAGTTTCTCTCTTTTTTTTGGACTATTTCACATTTGTATCAATCCAATCTTTTATTTCATCTGAGGAGTTATTTTAGAGCCCCATAAAGAGCTTACAGTTTCATAATAATTGGTTTAATGATGTCACAATTCTGGGATGGTACTTTTAGTTCTTTGTCTTCGAGTTTAATAGATTTAAGTTACCTCCATAAACTGAGGCCTGGCATGGCCGAGCGCGTTAAGGCGTGCACTCGTAATCCAAGGGTCGCAGGTTCGCGCCCGCGTCGCGCTAAACATGTTCGCCCTCCCAGCCGTAGGGGCGTATAATGTGACGGTCAATCCCACTATTCGTTGGTAAAAGAGTAGCCCAAGAGTTGGCGGTGGGTGGTGATGACTAGCTGCCTTCCCTCTAGTCTTACACTGCAAAATTAGGGACGGCTAGCACAGATAGCCCTCGAGTAGCTTTGTGCGAAATTACAAAACAAACAAAACAAACAAACAAAACAAACAAACAATCCATAAACTGAAGAGCTTCCTTTAAAGAGGAACGCTGGCTCTGCATTAGCCTAATTTGCATATTTTCATTCATATTTTCATTTCAATTGTGTAGATATCTATTGTTTGTTTGTAATTGAGTACAAAGCTATATAATGTGTAATTAACAACATAGTGATAAACGAGATGTATTACAGTTTGTTAACACTACCTGCTACCAACACTTGGGCTATTCTTTTACCAGTCAATAGTCGAATTCACTGTCATTTTATAACATTCTCTGCTCAAAAAGGCAAATATGTTCAGTGACAGGATTTGAATCCTCAACCTGCATTTGGTGAGTCGAGTACCAGATCCTTCTTATTATATTTTAGAGCATTTCCCATTACATCTTTGATCTTGTTTTTATAATTCTTATGTACAAATCGTATAGTTCTGTTTTTCATGTTCAAGCTCTCTAGTGGTTCAATGGTATGTCTGAAGACTTTTATCTTTAAAAGTCGTATTTTGATATCGGGGTGTAAATCTGGTTACTTAACAACATATATACATCCAAATTCAATCTTTACATTTCCGATAGATTTTTTTTAAGTTCAACCTATTTTTTCCGCTCTAAAGTATTCATCATTTTCATTCTTTTAAGAATCTCATGTCTTCTTATTGTAATTCCCATATATGCAGGCATATATTTTTTTCGAATACAATCTGTACATTTCCAAGGATGGGTATCCCTTGTATTTAATGGTATTGGAAAACAACGAAATGTGAATCAACTTGGAGAACCAGAACCTACAAAATATCTTACCCAAATCTTAGTAATCAAAGTGTCATCAGGAATAACTGCCTAAACAATTTATCAAATAATGGGTTTATTGTTGTATTAAAACACATACATACTGCACCTTAACCAGTTACTTTGTAGGCTCTCACTTACTGCGCAGCAGATTTTAAAATTAACTTATTATTTGCAATGAACTTAAACTGACTTTTCTTTACAGTGACCAAAAATGCTGATGCTTACATAGTTAAACGATATTAAGCTGTTTTAGACTTTCTTCCCTGTTTTTTTGTACAATATCCGAGGGTTGCGGAATGGAATACCCGTCACACCAAACATGTTCATCCTTTTCAGTCGTGGGGACGGTATAATGTTTTAACCAATCCCATTACTCATTTTTTAAAAAGTAGCCCAAGTGTTATTGGTGGGTGGAGATAACTAGCTACCTTCCCTCTAGTATTACATTACCAAATTAGGGAAAGCTAAAAGAAACAAATACATGATTCGTATTATTTTTTGGAATACTACAGGCGAAAGGAACTGAAGTCGAATGATTGTTGTTGTTCATAGTATTGGTATGGTTGGTCGTATTTTCACTCCATAATTCAAATAAATTGCACAATATAAAAGTTAACTATCTCTTCTGAAATATAACGAGACTTACAAATAAGAAATCTATCTTAGGATAGTTTGCCATTTTTAACTAATGCCACTTGTTCTCACCTGTTAACTACTAAGTGAAACAAAATGTTCGTTTATGCATTTTATTAAATGAAGGACAGTTTTGTACCTGATGGACGTGTATAGTGGATCAACTTTACTTTATTTTCTCAGTTGGTCAGGCACGGCCAGATAGTTAGAGCGCTCGAGTCGTAATCTGAGGGTAGCAGGTTCGAATACCCGCTACTCTAAACATGCTTGCTCTTTCAGCCGTGTGGGCGTAATAATGTGAAGCAAAGGCAAAGTATTTGCGAGTGTTTTGTCTGTGTTTTTCTTATAGCAAACATCGGACTATCTGCTATATCCACCGAGAGAAATTGAGCTCCTGATTTTAGCGTTGTAAAGCCGTAGAGAGGGACGCTGATTGATTTGAAGGTACGTTCTCATCAAGTTAAGCAGCCCATTCAGTTGCCTAAATAATGCGCTGAAAATACTCAAGAACTAGCAGATGAAACAAATTTTTAGTCGAATAACAATAATTTATATTTTTATCTGTCACAATTTTTTTTTGTTCTTAAATGCAAATAAATAAATTAGGAAATCAATAAAGTAACACTCGGATTAAAAAGTATAACTTTTCTGTTTAGAATACCCACAAATACAAGTGGATCAATAAATCAATGAGGTACAGAATCCGGGTTAAAAATAAACTTCACTTACTATCTTGACAGCTGACGGGAAATAAAAATACACACACAGTTGAATTCTAACTTAAATAGTTTGCTACAAAATCAATGTGAGCTGGTTAGACAGCAGAATTTATTGACGTGAAACTAGATACCACTATTTAAACAAAAATCAGGAGATAAATTTAGACAGATGTGTATAAGTTTGATTCGTTATATTTGTTTCAAATGTGAATAAATGAAGAAGTAATAAATGTCCGACATTCTACATGTATATCCTTATAAAAACCCAGATGTCTTGATTGTAGCAAATTTTTGTAAAGCTTAAGATGTATTTTTTAGAGCCAGGTGTCCCAAGGAAGTTGAACAGAAACTAGAAAGCTATTGAACTTAATTGCTGAAAGTACTATAAAAGAACAGTACTGAGAAGTCTGAGAGAAACATAAAAATCGCCTGGACGTTTTTGTTATTAGGAAAATAAAATAAAAGATATTCCACTTACATTAAATTGTATCAACTAAAGATTGAAATTATCTGATAAAGAGAAGACGGACATTCTTTGTTTCAATGCTAGGTTGACTGTGTTATCTGTCAGTTGGATGTCGATTTATTTGGTTCACTTTCTTTTCCTCTTGGGTGTTTTATATACCCCATTATTTTAGCGTGTGATTTTCCTCTCTGAAATGATATACAATTGAAGATAGATCATTTATGTCTATTTTTCTCGTGAACTTTGGCTTTTGTTTGTCTTTTTAATCAATGTATTGGAATCCACATTCACAAGATACGTTTTAAGTTTTCTTTTTTGTTTTTTACTTTCGTTAATTATTTAGGTGGTTTAGTTTGCACTAAAAACGAAATCTGTTGCAACTTCTGATTAGCGTTCTGGTTTTATGCTGTTTTTATTTACTCTGTATGTTGTCAGAGAAACCTTTAAAACAGGAAACATGAAACTGTGTTCGGTTTCTTCTTTATGATCGTTATTTTATTTTCGCCTTACTATTCGTTCAGGGAATCCAATCTCAAGAATAGTCGTAACGTTTTATTGTTTTGTTTCAGAAGATTCTGGTGATTTACTTCCTTTCCCTCTTATTTTGCTATTCCTATATTACAAATTTTATTACTTCTGTAGAATACAAGCAGTCTACAATACTGTCTCTACACAATCAGGCAATCTACAATACTGCCTCTACACAATCAGGCAATCTACAATACTGTCTCTACACAGCTCGGGATGGTTTGATCTATAGTCAAGGCATTTATATGAATACTTCCTGTTAACCTCTGTGGAGTATAAATTATATGCTTTAGCGAAAATAACGCCTACAAATGAGTTTTTTATTTTAATCTATTTCTATTGTATCGTTGAAAGTTGCCTGTTCAGGTTGTTAATGAACTGTAAAAATTTGTCTGTAGTGAGGAGACTAATCACGAATTTATTGTTAAATACCTGAACCAGATTCTGGTTCTTAAGCACCGGTGATATGGGGTGATTAAACCTTCGTGTTATTGACAGTGTTTTTCTGTTGAGAAGGTAAGGTGTGTTGAAGCTAAGTTCTGTTATGGAGACTGTCAGGTGGACGCGATCTTATAAAGTTCTATCATTTTCAATTTGTTAGTAAGTTATATGCAAGTATTTCAAGAATTGGTATGTTTAGGTTTCTCTATAATATTACAAGTTTCTTGCTTTAAAATCAGGTGAGCGAAATTACTTACTGTGTATGGAATTGCTTGTCCCGTGAGTGAAAACTGAATAGCTGTATGTATCCTGATAAAGCCATATGAATAGCTGTATGTATCCTGATATTCTCTGGTGTATTGCTTATCTTCAAATAGAGGTTGATATTTTTATTCTGTGTTTCGAGTTTTATGTTGATTATTTTTATCCTTTCATTGGTTATGGCCTTATTGAATATTTGAGATAAAATCTCGTGAAAATCAAATCACCCCAAAAGTGTAAAGATAGGCGCCATAGATTGCCTATTACTCTCACAACGATCACAGTTTGTAACAGAGAAAAAAAACTATCAACATTGAAAAAGAGACATACCGTTACTAGTAGAGCGGCCAAACGCTGCAAAAATACGTTAAGTTGATGCGAAAGACACAAGTTGCCTTTTAGCTCATTTGAAAGGTAAAGAAAATGGTGCAAAGACTGAAAAAAATTATGATCAAATTAACTCATCTTAAAATCAAGTGGATGTTTTTGGTTGGCTCAATAAAAGACTGGTTCACAAATTTCTCGAATTATGAGAAATTGAATAATATATTTTATAATCTGAATGGTTCATTTCAATATGTATGAGCCCATTTCTGAAATTCAACTAAACTAAACACACAAAACTAGAAGAATTACTGATTACAAACCATTGCTTTGAGTAATTTTTAGAAAGTATAAATGCATATAAATAATATTCTAATATACATTTGTAAGTTTGTCCAGGTACCATAGCAGTGAAGACATTATATTAATGTTCTATTTTAAAGCAGATTTTATCTTCTTTTTGAATTATTAATCATAATATGCATCATTAAATGACCATAATATGAAAATGATCAAAGCCCTGACAAAATATGCCTATTATTATAAGGTTGCGTATAATATAAACAATTTTTCTGATTGCTTGTTTGTCTGTTTGTTTTGGAATTTCGCACAAAGCTACTCGAGGGCTATCTGTGCTAGCCGTCCCTAACTTAGTAGTGTAAGACTAGAGGGAAGGCAGCTAGTCATCACCACCCACCACCAACTCTTGGGCTACTCTTTGACCAACGAATAGTGGGATTAACCGTCACATTATAACACCCCCACAGCTGGGAGGGCGAGCATGTTTGGCGCAACTCGGGCGCGAACCCGCGACCCTCGGATTACGAGTCGCACGCCATACGCGCTCGGCCATGCCAGGCCTTTTCTGATTGCACTGGTGTTATACTGAAAGACTGTTAACACTTTTCATAATCTTGTACCATATTCCTACACCACACCAAATTGCAGACATTTTGCTAAGTATATATAGTAAGTGAAATTGGAACTTCTGAAGAATATACTTAGCCATGTATAACCAGTTCTAATGTTCTTGTAAATTCATGCGTGTCAGGTTTCTTTCACAGTAGAAGCTATTTTGAAATTGTAGTTTGAAAGAGATAATTCAGAATTCTGTTTTCATGTTAATTTGAATTTTAGTACATAAATATCACATACAAGACAAACAAAGATTTTATTTTTTAAGATGGTGCTTTTGTATGATATGTTATCTTTTTCACAGTACATGTGTTTGCCCTAAAACGTTAATGTTTTACAGTATTTCTTTAAATATATTTACACTGTCTATAATTGACTCAAATAAGGATTTTCAATTAATCCATGGATGGTTTTTCGTGTGCTTTCCAAACGTTTAAGTGAGGGTCACTTTGACCAAAATTTAGACAATATTTGTTCAATGGGAATATTTGGAAAGACAAGAAATGCAAGATTATTAAATTAAAACATTTTGTAACAACCGGCCGCTCGGCTCTATGACCTAAATGGGTGACAAAAGAAAAGAATAATAAAAGAAAATAACAACAATAAGATGGAAAAGAAATACAAATACATAAGTGACATTCTCCTATCTGACAACACACGAACAGCATAAAGCTAGAAGTTTGTTCAGGAGAAACAACGCGATACAATAGCAGTTATTACAGGGAGCAAAAACACCGTTCACAACATTCTGTATGGAAAATAATATAATGAATATCAAAGGGAATTCAGAATTCAGAATACAGAATACTGTTCTCTATCAAAGGGAATTCAGAACACAGAATACTGTTCTCTATCAAAAGGAATTCAGAATACAGAATACTGCTCTCTATTAAAGGGAATTCAGAATACAAAATATTTTCTCTATCAAAGGGAATTCAGTATACAGAATACTGTTTTCGCTAGTATTTTCTTCTTGCAGGAGAGGGGATTCGTTTCTGTTCATGGTCATGTGTTTGACATGAATTCCATGATGAATAAGTTATGTTGAAATAAATGCTCATGATAGTTTTGATTTGAAATGGATTTATCTGTTTATTACTTAAGACTGAATTTTATGGGTACGACACATTTACGCGTGTGTAAATCCCCTTCAAGTAACTGTTTTACACCTTATAAAATAATCCAAAGTAGACAAACTGTCAGTTCATTTCTAAACTTTCCCTGGCGACCCCCTGCAGGAGCGTGACAAATATAAAGAAAGCTCTGTTATACTGATCTATGTTAAATGTTTCCTCTCACATCAGAGAGGAAGATCGTACAATATAATGAATATATAATAATAAGATATGAACCACACAAAAGGTAAAAGTATCCTTTAAACCCCAGCTAACCTAACACTTAGATATCCTTCTTAAAAACACATAACTGATTAATTAAAATCCCACTGGGGTCAGAGTCTCGGTGACACACCAGTCAAGAATCGAATACAAGCTCACGTCATTACAAGCTTCACTTTTATCATGGTGTCCTTGAAAAGGGCCAGCTGATTGGAAACTGAAACATAGTATATAAACTAAGTGTAAATGAATATTTACTTATGAAGAATCAATAAACAACTAGTTAGTAACTAGACTTGCCTAGTCGCACAGGCCACTAGCTATGACAACAAAGAACTGATTTATCTGTTTGTAAAAATATATGTTGTGTGTATAGTTGAATGATGTTCATAATATTCACAAAGGTGATTTAACATTTAGTTATTTATACTTTAAAAGCTTTTCATAGTATTTATAACACATTAATGTCCGTACTATTCTCAGAGAACTGATTTATCAGTTGGTTACCTACACATTTAAAGATAATCAGACCAAGCACAGCTCGATGATGAGCAAGCCGGACTTTATATCTGAGGTCTCATAACCGCCAAAAAAGTCGAGTTCCGCACTTTAGAGTTGTGGGTGCGTTATAGGAGTGAGAATCAAATTTACTTTTCAGTGCAGTAAGAGTACCCCAAGAGTTTGCATGGGTGGTATTAATTAGTTATCTTTCTTCTAGTGTATGAAGATGGCGCCGCTAGTATAGTAATAAGTAAGAGGCCTTATTACATTAAAAATCGAATTTCTATAACACCAGAATCCTGTTTATTCTACCAAATAACAGCTGCTACAAGACAGCTACTATAATTAACATCTTGATAGTAATTGTGATGTATTTCATTGCTGCATATCATCTAGGAACAGGATGTAGAAACACATCTTGCCTCAAGGTGTGGTGGTCTGCTCATTCCAATTGGATATAATATATTATGGCATGTGTCTGCAATTATTCTTGGCCGCGAAGCCCGGCATGGCCAAGCGCGTTAAAGCGTGCGACTCGTAATCTGAGGATCGCGTGTTCGCATCCGCGACGCGCCAAACATGCTCGCCCTCCCAGCCGTGGGGTGTTATAATGCGACGGTCAATTCCACTATTCGTTGGTAAAAGAGTAGCCCAAGAGTTGGCGGTGGGTGATGATGACTAGCTGTCTTCCCGTCTTACACTGTTAAATTAGGGACGGCTAGCACAGATAGCCCTCGAGTAGCTTTGTGCGAAATTCCAAAACAAACAAACAAACAAATTCTTGGCCGCTATTGAATATCAATATTAAACAACAAAGGACGAACTGCTAAAGTTGATAGTTTTTGTGAAACAATTCTGACACTTTAATATCAAAGAAAGCTCGTGATGAGTGCAGGACATGTATCACAAAAGCGGCTCGTGAAATTTATAGATTTTGAAGATACAACACTACATTAGATAATAATAGTGGAAGAACCTATTCTCACTCCAATTCTATCTAACTCAGCAGCTTGGAAATGCTGATAGATTCTATTATAAATATGTGATAAAACTACCATTCGCTGGGTGTAAAAGTCAATGTTGTCAAAGCGAAACAAAAACTAACCATGAAAGGAAGTGGTGGCCAAAGGCAAATAATGAAGAGATCTGTAAAGATCAGGAAAAGAATCCAAATATAGGTTTGATAGTACTCTCAGTAGAGCAGAAGTAAGTGTAATCCCCTCATTGTATGGAGTGTATCACAAAGTTTACAATCTTTGTATAATTATATAAACAATTTTAGGGAGTATCTGAGTGTCTATGATCAGTGCGACCGAAATAAATGTGATGGAAGCATTGTGATTAAGCTAGCGGTCCCTAGAAGTTTTTAGTAATTTTCTTAATACAAGAATTTAATAACTCAACAAAGTGCAACATACTATGGTTAACTTGCATAGATGATTTTTTAGATAAATTTTGGTGAGGATATGGGCAGATGGAACAAACACTGTATTGTTTGTGCTGAGATGAGGAACTGGTGGTACAAACACTGTATTGTTTGTGCTGAGATGAGGAACTGATGGTACAGACACTGTGTTGTTTGTACTAACAAGAGGGAAAGTCAGCCATGCGAGAAAGAAAACTACAACAGGGAATATCAGGTTAACAACATAGCCATTTATATTGATATATCTCTAAAGGTAATCAATATACTCTGGGTATTATAAACTACCTCACAAAGAGGGCTGGACATATCCTATTACAGACAAAACGTGGTTGAGGATTTAGCGGAATATTAGATATCCAGTTGAGGAGGATGTCACAGACTAAGAAACAGTCTTTAACAGCTTGAATATTGCTGAATTGCACCAATCTTTGTGATTCTACTAAAGACACCCAGTAAACCAATATGGATGGACAGCTGAGAAAAAAATAAAGTAAAGCAAACTGTGAAACAGGAGCTAGAAAGATGGTTAGCTCAGAGCGAACTAAGGTGGAAATTCGCAAACTTCTGGTTCACGTGTCCTGGCCTTCTTTGTTACATAAAAGCTCTCTCCGCCAAAAAACCCAGCAGCCACGTGATGTCTTACCACGTGCACAACACGCGGATGAGCTGAAATCGTACGTAATTGGCGAGTGTTTACAGTATTGGCTGGACCAAGATAATCAGGGAGACAAACCCAGAAAACCAAGCAGTGATGAAAATGGAGTTAATTAATATGAATCTTTACCTAACTGACACTGAAGGCTACTTTACAGGAAGAGCATCCTGCAGAATATTATGGTTATTAATAAATACCTCTAATCAATAATCACGATGATTGTAAAGTCAAAACGTGGTTATGATCCTTAGCAGGTTATTAAGTGGTATTCCACAGTAGAAGTATTTTAACGAAAACATTTATTAGAAAATACTTACTTAAACTATTCAACGTATGGTGAAGTAATGAAAAATGAAATGGTGATATAATATAGAGAATGAGTAGAATGAAAAATATAATTTCGATGTTGGAAAAAAAAAGAATTAGTTGTGATGAAAAACATCACGAACACCAGAATAAGTTGCGCTTTTAGTAAAACAACTCATGTTTACAAATATGTTGGGTGTTTTAAGGTTTCTGATTTTATAATTCTTGTTATATTTTATTCGCGTAAACTGAAAGCTTTTCTTATTGACAAGTCTCTATGCCATTGGAAAGACAAGAGTTAGCTGAGGTTTGTGTGGTTGGTACTGCTTGGAAACAACTATGTGTTGAATCTATCATATAGTATAAAATTTCCTTGCCACTAAGTTCAACCACATGAGAACATGGCCTTCTGACCTCTGGTATCATGACTGACTTCGTTTGACCTTCCTCCAACATTTGATCACTTGGAAGAGGAAACTTCAAGAGCATGCAACTTGAAAATTGGCCCCTTAAATACAAAGAACGCTGCTGCTAATCTTAAGGCCCGAGTTAAAATAATGAACATTGTGATATTACATCACTACTAAAACAAAGTAAAGCTGTAAATATGTCAAAAATAAAATATGAAAGCACGTGAACTGAAGGGTATGAATCTGTAATGAGTAAAAGAAGTTGACTAGACAAAAAAATATTCTAAAATAAGTATGAGAGTATGTCCATGTGTATAAAGATAGATTTTTGTAGGAATGGAGGTAAATAATTAAATATAAATTCAATGCTAATGTATTTTAAGGGTAACAAGAACGATTATAAACTGAAACATTTGTTTAAAGAGTTTTCAATGTTAATGTTTAAAAGTGGCTACAATGATGATTTTGATCATTTTGTTATGTAGAATGTTTAAAAACGTGATTTCTTTCAGCATTGAGGAAAACGTTCATTGTATGAGGATGGATATAATCCTAAGGACAAGAGAAAGTAGTAGCAGGGTTAGTCGTTTTGTTGTTTTACCACATGAATTTGAGAGCAAGTTGGTTCTGTGGTACAAATATGGATTTTGGAACTAGAGGGCCGGATTCGCATTACAGTTATAGAACAAACATTCACTCCCACTTTAACCTTTGCATCTGTTATAAAAATGACAGTAGTTGCAACACAAATATTTACTCGAACTTTAACCTTTGCATGTATCATAAAAATGACAGTAGTTAGAGCACAAATTTTCACTCCTACTTTAACCTTTGCATATATTATAAAAATGACAGCAAATCCCTCACCGTGGACAGTACGATGACACTGACTAGCCATTTTCCGCCTGGATAGTATGGACGGTCGCAGATAGCCATGATAATTCTAGCATGAATACAAATACTTTACGAAGCTGGAAAAGTAAAAGATGGTTCTATATTACAGTTCCGTGATGTTGAAGACAGTTTTATTTTAATTTATCTCCTCTCCTTGTAGTTCTGGTTAAGTTGATATTCCTTTGGAGGTAAAACAGTCTGTTACCTTCCACAATTTTAGGTATTTTTTTTAATTTCATCCTGAATTTGATCAATTTAATGTAAAGCACAAAAGCTATTAAAGTGCTATTTGCGATATGCCTACCACTGGTATAGTTACCCAATTTTTAACGTTATGAGCTCTCAGTCACCAGGATTATCTAAATCATTGCATCATAAGTTAAGTAAATTGAGTGCTTGTGAGTTACGTATAATTATTGCAAAAATGTGGGTAGTATATAAATTACTGGCACTTGTGTAACATTTAAAATTACAATAAATAATTAATAACTAACAACGTTTTGTACTAACATAGTTTAGAATTTTCTTGAACCCATACGGTTTCCGCTTTAAGATGATACTTTACGTGAACAAGTTTCGACATGTTCTACTCCTGAAAATGACACAAATCACGTCGAAACTTGTACACATAAAGTGTCACAGTTACGGCAGAGTTCTTTCAGTTGAATAAACTTTATTTATTAATAGAAAAAGGTCGATACATTACGAATGACATGTATTCATAGAAATAACAAAATTCATAAAAAAATACACACTTTAATCTCAGAAATTTATTAAAATCCATCAAATTCATCATCTTCATCGTCAGAAGCACCAAATAATAGATTCCAATCCTCGGCAGAGACCTGGTCGTCGTATGGGTCATTCTCTGGTGTTATTAGCTGAGTGAGTGGAATGTTGTCTTCCTCGTCGTCGTCCAACCACAACATATCATCTTCCTTTCCATCCATTGTATTTGAGATGCTGCATTTTTTAAATGACTTCTCTACAGTTTCAACACTAATATCGTCCCACGATTTCACGACCCACTCACAGACGGTAGCGAGTGATGCAGCGCACGTATTTCTGGCAGCAGAAAAACTTTGATTGCCGGAAACCATCCACTCATTCCAGCATTGACGGAGCCTGTCTTTAAAAGGTTTATTTAAACACACATCTAAGGGCTGTATCACAGATGTCAGCCGACCGGGAATAACTGCAATATCGGTGTTGCATCTTTTGATCGCGGCTTTAATGTTATGGGATTTAAACATATCCCAAACGAGCAGAGATCTAGATTTCATCAGTCCGCCAGGACGACGCGCCCACACTTCGTTAATCCACTTGATGCATCCTTCGTCATCCATCCATCCGTTTTCTTGTACATGGACGATCACTCCTTTCGGAAATTTCTTTTTCTTAGGAAATGTTTTTCTTTTGAAAATTACCATAGGCGCTAATTTTGTCCCATCAGCAAAGTATGTTAAGACTACAGTGAAACGTTGTCTTAACCCAAACGGTTTTCTCGCCAGCTTTGTTAACGGTTTTGTTTCCAACCATATCGAAAAAAATCGGACTCTCGTCCATATTCCCAATCATTTGTAGAGGGTAGTTGTGTTTTTGGCGATAATGAATGATAAATTTGTGGAACGAGGTGATTTTATCATCCAAGTCACTTGGCAGTTTCTGCGCGATCTTCGTTTTCTCTCGAAGTTCAAGGCTGTGTCACTTCATGAAGCGGGTACACCAGCTGTTGGTTGCCTTAAAGGCTCTGGAATTTTCTTTATTTCGACCAGCCCACTTTAGTGCAAAAATACGGATCTGGGCATGCGTGACAGTCAGGCCACTCTGCCGGTTTTCATTCACCCATGTCGCTACATCTTCTTCCAGTTTGGGCCACTTCGGTTGATTTTTCTGGTTACATTTGCTTGTTTTCGACATTTCTTTTAGCACATATTTTGCTTTCTTCCATTCACGGACCTGTTTTTCATTCACACAGTAATGGCGAGCGGCATTCATATTTGAGTTTTTAAGGCTAGCTCTACTACTTTCAGTTTAAAAGCAGCATCATAACGCATTCTTTTTTTTGCAGGTGTAGACATCTTTGGCTTTTGACGGAACAATGATAAACTCCCATTACATACCCTTGGTATTTATACCCTGGGTTATTGATTTTAATTACTGAGTAATAATTCTGGAATTTCATTGGTTACCTAATTACAGTGAGTGGACCCAATAACGAATGACATATTGAATCCATCTCTGTTTCAATACGACACGTTCTGCTTTACTACAGAACGCCAATGATCACACACATCATGTTTGTTGACGCTGAAACGAGACTAAGAAATCATTTTAAAGAAACTTGTCACTTCTTAAAAATGGCCTCGGCTTATTGGGCGGTAATAAGCAAAAACCCTCATTTTCAGAGCTGAAAATTGGCCTCGGCTTATTAACCGGAAAATACGGTATATACACTTTTGGCTTCCAACTTTTGAGTTCCGTTTGTTGTATCTGTTTGGCTTTTAATCTCTACTACTGAAGCAGACGTGATGTTCTGTGATTCAGTCTAATGCTACGTCAGTATCTCGTTCTACTAAATTCGATTTTGAATCTTTCGAAAGAGCTTTTATTTTGTCACATAAACCTCATCTTTTTCACAATGCCAGTCGATTAACATGTTAAGACCCTAGTTAAACAGTGCGTGTGTCAGCCGTAGGAAAAATACAATACTTGGCCAAAAGTATGTGGACACCCCTTCTAATTAGTACGTTTGGCTATTTCAGCCACACCCATTGCTAACAGGTGCATGAAATCAAGGATACAACCATGCAATCTCCATAGACAAATATTGGCAGCAAAATGGATCATACTGAAGAGTTTAGTGACTTTCAACGTGCCACTGTCATTGGATGCAACCTTTCCAACAAGTCAGTTCGTAAAATTCCGGGCCCGGCATGGTCTAGCGCATTAAGGCGTGCGCTTTGTAATCTGAGGGTCGCGGGTTCGCGACTTTCATTGCTAGAACGCAGGTATCGATATCCGTGATTGACAGAGCACAGACAGCCCCTTGTGTAGCTTTGTGCTTAACATTAAATACCAACAAAATTAAAATATTATCTTTTCAGTTTAACTTGTTACAACGAAAAACATCATATATATAGAAAATAATTTGAAATGCTTCAAGTCAGAGAAAACTCCGAAAAGGCAAGAACCACTAAAAACTTTCTGCTACTTTTGTGAAAAATACCACACACAAAATCAAGAATGCTTACAATCGCTATTTAGGGTTTAAATTGGTGACAAAGAAAAACATTGGTCTCGACATGTGTGCGTACACTTTATATGTCTAGTTTGACACAGTGACTGAATAACGAGAGAGAAACTACGTCGTCTGAAGTTCACATGATATGGCGAGAGTCCAAAAACCATTTAACTCTCTATTATTTTTGCACGATAAATGTTTCTGAAAATTGAGGCAAAATTAAAAATACATTAAATGTCTAGATATTTCATCTGTAATTAAACCAGTATATCATGGGGATGGTCTTCCAGTTCCATATCCACCAGTGAATTACAAAACAAGAGTTATCTTGCAAAGAAGGCAATGGGTCACCTTTATTCTCTTCATCTAGTAGTTTAATTCCTGTGGCATCTCAATATAAACTGCCTCATCTGATAAAAAAAAGAGCTAAATGATCCGGTTCGTGACTTGTCTATATCAAGATAACATGGTTAACTTTTTGTTTCGTGTTTTACAGTAATGGCATTTATTACCATCAGGAACACGAGTTTCAGTTTACCGAACTCTCCAACAAAGTCTTGCTTCTCACGACAGCATGCAACGTACTTTATTGACTCACTTGAAGTTATACTTAAACACAATGAGAGCATTAAGCCATCAGTTCCTGTTGCTTTTGCTGTAAATGTAAAAAGAAACGTACATTTGAAGCCATCAATTATGGTTATCACAGGTGGAGCATATGCGTTGATCTGAAAGGTATTACCCGTTAGCTATATTGACTTTTTGTATCTACGAGGCAACCGAGATGGTAAAAATTATCTTAAAGAGAAGTAATGGTGCGTGAGAGTAAATATTGAGTAAAAATCTTTAGTAAATCTTCAAAATATGTTTTGTCTTCATGTTAAATTGAAACTCGTGAAAAATCTTATGACAGAAATGAACGAAAATGGTAACCGTTTCAAACAGGTTTCCAAAACTTAGTAAAACAGGGTTACAGGTTCTAGAAGTACTGATGGGTGAGGATTTTGCTGATGGATATATACGTACACTAATATTTGTTTTTAAACATGGCTCGTGTATAAATGGACTTACATTGGAATTTATCATTTAACTTTATTTATGCAAATATGGAAACTGTAGCTCTGTGGAAAAGACATCCGGCGCTGACCATATCAGGATGAAGAACATTTGGTCGTACGAGTATAAATTGAGAAACCCGACATGGCCAGGTGGTTAAGACGTTCATCTCGTAATCTGAAGGTCGTGGGTTCGAATGCCCGTCACACCAAAAATGCCTCCCCCTTCAGTCGTGGGAGCGTTATAATGTGACGGTCAATCCCATTATTCGTTGGTAAAAAAGTTGGCGGTGGGTGGTGATGACTAGCTGCCTTCCCTCTTGTCTTACACTGCTAAATTAGGAATGACCAGATCAGGTATTCCTCGTGTAGGAAAATTAAAAAAAACAAAAAACAAACGTATGTTGAGAAGAATGTCAAAGGAAATAAGCTGGAGGATATTTATTGGTGTGGAAAATGTTTCTTAAAAGGAAGTATTTGTGTAACCCATAGATACTTGTGGGATAAAATATATGTACTATTAAAGAAAGGGAATATTTATTTAAAAATGGGTTGAAATTTTAATTAAAGAAGATACTTATAGAAATAAGGACAAATTTGTAGAAACAAGAATATATTTGTGAAAGTAATGAACTATTTTTAGAAGCAAGAACATATTTGTATAAAAAATTAGGAATTAGTCGTGGAAATTAAGAAACAAGTATGAAATATTTTGTTCAGAAGAGAAGACATTTGAATAGGTACAAAGGAAGTCACAAAATCTAGAAAGTGTTCATGAAGGCAGCTGATAATTGTCCAACTCACGGTTACTACCAGCGCCACAACGTGAATAATTTGCGAATCACGTAATTGATATCATCACTGGCGCTTCTGTACGGTTAGCAACAGAACGAGAGATTGACATAACATCTTTTAAAAACGTTAAAAAAAATGAAGTTGTCTCGTGGCCTGACTTTATTGCCAAAGGTTACAAGTAATTCGTGGAAGTTTACTTGAAAGAATAATTCGTCATCTACAGATAATTTTTAATGGAGAAAACAAAAAATAAAATTTTAAATTTCGTTTATGTGATAAATTATGAATTAAGATATATAGATATCAATAATTGAACCCCATATTACTGTTATTGTTTAAGAAAGAGTATTTAATATAAAGAAAAGGAAAACATGTAAACAAAACTAAAATGCATATGTTTCACTAACTTAACGTCTAAACGCCTTTCCCAATGTATAATAGTGATGATTAGAATAACAGGTTTTATGACAAGTGTCATGACTGCTTAACTTTCTTCGAAAGTGGAAGATGGGGCAAGAAAGCTAAATTGTTAATAATATCTAAACTAAATGAAAAAACTGGGTAGGGGTACATGCCCCTCATGCCCAATTTCTCAAGCGTCAGTGACAAGTGTAATTACTTATTTTACTATTGCTAGAATGTAATCTTTTCCACGCTTTGATTTGATTTCAAATATACGGCGAAGCCTAAGTTGCAAGTTGCTTGTCTCATGTTTATGGCCAAGTGATAAGGGTGCTCAACTCCCAATCTGCGAGTTCGAATCCCTGTCCTACCAAATATTCTCGCCCTTTTAACCGTGGGAGCGTTATAATGTGCGATCAATTCCACTATACGTTGGCAACAGAGTAGCCCAAGAGTTGACGCTGGGTAATGATGACTAACTGATTTCTGTCTGATCATACACTGGTAAATTAGAAAAGGCTAGCTCAAATATCCCTCGTGTAGCTTTGTGAGAAATTTGTAAGAAACCTTTTATATTGATCAAACAGAAATCATGTGTTGGTGTCATAAAATATTTAGGTTGAAAATATGCTATGGAAAATTTTGCGTTGTCAATAGTTTGAAAATATCTTTCTGGATCTTTCCGAATGCTTCGAATCCACAAACTACGTATTGTTTTATTCTTTAGAAACCTGTGCCACGTTGTTTTTCTCATACTTTACTGATCAGTTTTAAAAAGTATAATGCACTTCTACAACTAAGGAAGTGTTTGAAGAGGATGAGAGGTACTTGAGAAAGTGTAGGATTATTTGCTACACTGGGGATATATTTGTAAAACTAAAGCAGTACTTTTACTGTATTGTTAGTTGATCTAAAGAGATATTTGTAGAACTAGAGAAATATGTCTTGAAGTAAGAAGGTATTTCTTGAAGTTAAGGGATATTTGTAGGAAAGGGAACTGCATGTACAGAAAGAGAATTAACTGAGGATGAGTGTGCAAAAAAGTGTTTACTTTTGAACTAATGAGCTGTATGTAAAAGTAAAGAGGTGTTTATAGAAATGCTTGTAAAAGTGTTTACTACTGAAGTAATGAGCTATCTCTAAAAGTAAGAGAATGTTATGTTTGTAGAGATGTGTGTAAGACAGATGAAAATCAATAATTGAATAAAAATACGAATACTTCACATGTTTATAAATGTGAAAACGAATAAAAGAAAAATATTAAGTACCTGATACCAATACATAAATATGTATTCATAGCTATGTATGTTTTCAGATCATAAGCAACAATAATGAACAGCAGACAATATGATTTAATAATTTTATTTTATGAATAGAAAGAAACAAATTTTGAATAGTACTAACATTTCAAAATTTTATTTTTCAAAATGTAACAACAAAAATTTTGAAGAGTTATAGATATTATAATGATCATCGTCCTTTATGAGCATTAGTCTCCCATGCGTTTTGTTAGTGATATGGTAGCAATCTGGTATGAGGTTTTACCTCCAATGTTAAACAAATGTTCAACTGGAACAGAGAATGCTAGAACACTCGGGTAGTGTTTTGTTCTCAGAGATGAAGTAGTAAAGTTTCATGGATTTTCAATAATTGAGAGGGTTACCTTTTTCAGGAATGCAAGGGCCATCAAAGTAGCTGTTGATTTCTGAGTCCTCAGAAGATGACGTAGCTGGTTTCTTGGAAGCAGCAAAGAAACTAAATTGCTTATTTCTTTTGAGAATGTTGTATACGGTTCTCTTTTGGTTCCATAATTGTAGGATTATTTGTTGAGGAAACTTTCTTGACTTCTTGCAACAGGAGTGTTCAATTGGATTCATAGAATTTGGGTCTAGTGAAACACCGGTTGGGATCCAACGCTGCATCCAACCAAGCCGAAGACAGTTCGTTCCTCATACTGAGTCAGTCGGGCGTGAACATATTTCTTTATTACTGAAAAATAATTATATCTAGACTGCATGTTGTCAATCTCAGTCATCAGTCTTTAAATACATGGCACTACATAGCTGGGAATAACAATGTTATGATCCTGGGTGAAACCTGTTGGCTCTTCTGTGGGTGTCATTATTGTCACCAAACAGTTCAGTCATGAAAAGTTAGTTTCGATGTACCAGTGTCTATATTATCCAACTTCTCCTGAAGAATATTCAATAAAGACTTAACCATCTTAGTTTCTGAAGTTCCACCATGTCAGTATTATCGACTACACTCTGGCCTCTTTCTCTAGTACATTGGTTGTTTGCGTTAATTTCAATATGTAAGAAACGATGGCCAATGCTTTGAAAATTACTTTTACCAGTGGTTCAGCTTTTTCTCATACTATCCCTGACCACAAGCCGAAACGTATTGGAGAAGCAGGGATCATACCTATGAAGAAACTTGGATAAACTGTCTACTGCTTCAGATTTATTCAAAAAATTCATATTCTGTAGATGTACTATCACAAAGTCTCAATCATGTTGGACGAATTCTCAGATGTCACATATGACATCTTGATGTTGATGTTAAAGGTATTTATTATTTCATCATACTGAGCTGCAATGTTATTAGATGTGTAACGTCCCACGAAACACCGACATGCCAGCATGTATTATTCCAGTCAAATATAAAATGACCACCGATTCCAAGAAAGCTGCACATATACCGAGAATCCACGACTGTCGTTAGATCTTAAAATATTGTTTTACTTCACCACTGAGAATGGTTGGAATGTACCAGCAATAATTAAAATTGAAGTGATTGTTAGAGATGTGTTTCTGACGAGAGCGTGTAGACTTATATTTAGTTAATTTTATACAATAAGCTGTTATTGTGGGCTGCTGCACCTGGGAGGAAGTAACATAACTAGTTATATAATTGTGTAGCTATATTTCGTTAGAAATACAAAAGTGTATCTCAGTTATGTAATATAATCTGTAACGTTAATGTGTATATGTATCTGTTCCTTATACGCTTCTACATTTCTTGATCTGTCAACACCAAACTTAACACAGTGATACAGGATGAAATAAGGAAGGTTTTAAATTAGTTTGAACCCCTTCATCTTGTTACACATTGATAAAATTCTTGATAACATTATGTATTTCCCTTCAGTAGTGGCACCTTTGTGTATTTTTATTGTACTTTTAATGTTTATTGCGCTAATAAATAAAAGAAATACAATTTCCTATCCTTCGTCACAGCTAATAATAAATAAAAGTCTCTCACTGGCGCAACGGTATATCTGCAAATTTACGCTGCCAGAAATCTGGTTTCGATACTCGTGGTGGGTAGAGCACAAATAACCCTTTGTTATTAATAACAAATAACGAGAATAAGTAAAAATGATGAACACAGTTAAAAATACGAGAAATTTAGTTTAACTATAGAATATCGTTTATGACAATAAAAACGTATAATGCATGTTTGTTTGTTTTATTAGAGCAAAGCCACCTCAGGTTCTCTGCTGAGGTCACCGACGGGAATGAACCCCTGCTTTTAACGTTATAAATCCCAAGACGGAATCGTGTGATACTAAACAAATGAAAAAAATATATAGTTTAACACTCATGAGAAATTTCTGTTTTTTATATTATATTACATAATTTATATAGAATAAAGTCCATATTAACAAGAATAATACAATGGCTTACCTTCAGATGTAGGCCCGGCGTGCAACTCGTAATCTGAGGGTTGCGGGCTCGCATCCCCGTTGCGCCAAACATGCTTACCCTTTCAGCCGTGGATGCGTTATAATGGGACGGTTAATCCCACTATTCGTTAGTAAAAGAGTAGCCCAAAAGTCGGTGGTGGGTGGTGATGATTAGCTGCCTTCCCTATAGTCTTATACTACTAAATTAGGGACGGCTAGCACAGATAACCCTCGAGTAGCTTTGTGCAAAATTCAGAAAACAAACAAACAAACATAACTTCAGATGTATCAGTAGGTTAGAAGTGTTTTTTCTGAAGTAGAAATCGTCCACTTACAATATTCACACTTTGCATTGATGTGACGAGATCTATCAGTTGTAAGTATAAAGTGTTCATGTACCACGGAAGGCAGTTTATCAGCCATTGGAGTCTCTCAAGTGACTTAACTGGATTAATAATCATGTAATACAATAACTTGTGAGGTGATTAGAGTGTATTGACCTGATTTAAGCAACCTAAGCACTTGATTTTTGAAATTAAAAAAAAAATTGTTTGTTAATGATATTCTAAAAACTGTACAACTTGAGAAAAATACGGAAACTAAAGACACCTAGAACTGATATAAGGATAAATGAGATGTGACTACATGCAGTGTTATGATTGTTATGATGCTGAGAATAACTTAAACATTGTTTGTATGCCCATGGATAAAGGTCATGAAACTACGACAGATTTAATTAGTGAGTGGAACCTAAATATTTGCAGAGTCACGAGGAATATTTGATATAAGCTTCTTTGTTTCAGATTTTCGCTAATCGTCTTCAGATTTTAACTATTATACCAGACAGTAACTAGCTAGTCAATAGTACCCATTGCTAACTCTTGGGTTATTCTAACTGAACAAAGACTTCTGACCACTATTCCCATAATGCACCCATGACCTTCATAAAATACAAGCCACGAACTCACCTTCTTCAAATTCATAATCCGGCATGCTAACGATTAGGTCACGACTGGTATCTGATTTAAGAGTTGTTAGTGGTATGTGAATACGTGCAGCATAACAAAGTTAGGGTTGATTTAAGATTTGATTGGATGTGTATTTACGAAAAATAAAGAAGCTATAATTTGCCATCTATATGTTTTCTCTTATGTTTTTAATTAAGGTCCTGCTTCCTTTCTCTGCACATTTTCTGTATGAACAGTATTTCCATTTTATTGTCTCAGATAGAACAAAATATTACCTTCCTCAATTACTTTTACAATTTGTTCAATGATTTACAAACTGTTTATTTTCACAAAATATAATTATTAGAATCCACACGTCGTTAATGAAATCACTTAATAAGTTTAAATTAACTTTTCAAAAATACATAACTACTTTTCAACCATTAAGGAAGTGTATCGATCGTGACCACTAGATGGCGCTTTAAACAAATTTGGTAAATTGTGTATACGTGTGTGTGTTTGTGTATTTTTTTGAATAGCAAAGCCGCATCAAATTTTCTATCTGCTGAGTCCACCGAGGGGAATCGAATCCCTGATTTTAGCGTTGTAAATCCGTAGGCTTACTGCTGTACCAGCAGGAGACGGAAGTGATTTATCACTTCATACATTTCTTTGATTTAGAAAAAGAACATTTCTAATATTATTTACTTGGTCTGAGGAGAAGAGGGATTGGAATGAGTAGCCATCCCTGATTTTCACGCTTTTCAGAGTAAGATTTAAAACGTTTCATGGGAAAGTACGCTTCCCGACTCCCATTAAGTAGGCGTCTCTTTAAATAAAATCCTGGTAAGCACCTGTTATTCTTTAGAAGATTTTGAAATTAATAAGTCATTTGCGTTTCAAAGCTTACTGTCATTTCAGTCTTTAGAATTAACAACCCATATACATTTCAAAACATATTATTAATTCAGCTTTTTAGGTTAATAAATCAACTGTTTTTTATATATGTATTTAAGTTGTGTTTCAGATTTATTATTAAGTTAGCTTTCTAAGACAACAAATCAGTTTTGTTTCAAATTCGATATTAAGTTGTGTGCTTTAGATTTACTACTACTTATACTTGCTGAGTTAAGAAGACGGTCGTGTTTCAGGTTTACCAGTAAATAGGCCATATGGGTTAAGAAGCCAGGTGTATATTTTAATTTAGTATATTTTGTTCTATTTGGATTATAATTTTCTTTTAAAACATGGCATGAAATGCATCCTATAACCTTCCAAAGTTCTTGCAGTGTTTGGTTAAAGAGAGCCAAATTTATCTAATTATTTAGAGTTCGTTTTTCTCCTCGTTGACCTTCGTTACGTCATGATATTCACGTGTGCATGTACTGAACAAGATTTTTTTCTTCGCTTCAGAAGCTGCTATTGTGTGGTATCCGAGAAGTTATATTTTAAACTCATCCAGACCGTATTCGTGACAAATTCACGTGGCACGAGCAGTCTTGAGATAATATGGAGATAAGTACCGAACGAGCATCTGGACTATTTTGGGATCTGAAACTCTAGAAAGGCAGACGAGCAGGCTTTTTAAGTGTGACTAGAATGAGCGTGGAAAGCTACGTCAACCGATTTGCACTTCCTACTTTTTTATTCGACGAAAAGTTTTCTATGAATTACTTATCAAAAGCACAGTGGGACGGTTTCAGCTCGTAGTTTTTACATGACAAATCTCAGTGAGAACAACTGAGCAAACAAATATAATAACGTGTTAAAGATGTTTAAATCAACATTTAGAAAACGCTGTTCCGTACAGAACTCTATAAAATTATGATGTTTTATTTAGAGTTATGTAACTCATATTTCGTGTCATCTATATGTTTAGTGAAAAATCTTTTGTTTAATATATTTAGCTAAATCTTGATAATTCACTTTTGGTTTATGTTTCTCACAAAAAAATTGTTTTTTTACAACGAAATTTTGTAGACAGTGTCTAATAATTACATTATTCAGGAATTCATTATCTTAAATTAACAAACACCTGTCAAATGAAACAAATTTGGAACACTAAACAATTATTTTCTGTCAGGTAATACAATAGCTTGTATTCTAGAACATGCAATTAATGAAAACAACATAAGTTTGAACAATTTCCATAAACTTCTGAAAAACAGGTCTTTAACTGATCATCGTATCATTTATCAATCCTCAACTAGCTTTGAGAATAGTTTTATATCCTAAACTTTTTAAAGGTGTCGATCTGAGGTGTTAGCCTTTCGTGAAAATGGATAGTTAAACTTCTTTTTTCTTTCTCTAATTTTTAATGAGTTTTATTTGTAAAACTAAACTAAAATAATCTAAACAACAAATCTAGTTAACTATGTTATTTCTTCATAGATAGGTCAGGAAAATTGTCACTAGAATTACATTCTAATCAGTATCTTCCCAAGTTATGTCTTGTGACAACTAAGGGAACATGCAGATTTTCCTTAACATCTTACTCACAACCTGATTAATATCTTTCTGGGTTATATTTGATTACACACGAGGGTATCTACAGATTATCCCAAACATCCTACCATGGCCTGACATGAAATACAAGAACTTAATTGGTACATTTAGTTTCAATAACGATCAAGTTGCAGATAGTGTGGTCACTATAACTAAAATAGCTCATCCTTAATTACAGACGAAGCATTGCTTGGCAAAAAAAGAGAGAAGGCCTAGACCAAGTAAGCTCCCCTTAAATCCCCCGTAACATTTTTCATATTTTTTACATCAAAACTATTCGACATTTTTGTACTCGTCTCATACTTACATCAATATATTCAAGTATATTATTTTAAAAATCAAATTTAAAACCATTTATTTTCCATTCAAAGATATCTCGAGTTTCTGATTAAAAAACAGAAAGGTAAAGCCAGAAGTCGTATCCGGTATAAATTTTTTTCAGATCAGCCAATCCACGAGCCGACGAGAACAGTACTGTTATTGTCGTAGGTAAGAATAACTTCAAAAAAATAATAATCAGCTTTTAAAATGTGAATTTAGTAAAAGTAAATTATTTTTTATAAAATAGGGGGCTCTTGTAGAGTAACGATGGATCTATCTTGTTCTATCAACACGTGTATTTTGTAGGTTTGTTTGTTTTTGGAATTTCGCACAAAGCTACTCGAGAGTTAACTGTGCTAGCCGTCCCTAATTTAGCAGTGTAAGACTAGAGGGAAGGCAGCTAGTCATCACCACCCACCGCCACTCTTGGGCTACTCTTTTACCAACGAATAGTGGGATTGATCATAACATTATAACGCCCCCAGGGCTGGGAGGGCGAGCATGTTTGGCGCGACACGGATGCGAACTCGCGACCCTCAGATTACGAGTTGCACGCCTTAACGCGCTTGGCCATGCCAGGCCGTATTTTGAAGGTTAAAATTATTAGTATACTGAAACGTATTCAGTTGCAACGAAACTGTTTTCATAAATGTGTCAGACTTTTGGAGGAGTAATGTAGTTCTATGGAGATTTATTCACTTCATGCTTATGGTTCATTAAAAGTATAGTTGCTCTGAAACGTAAATATTTATTGCCCTCCGTGGCGTTGCAAACTGCAAAAGGCGCTAATTATATTTGTACAGTTCCGGATTCTATTTTTCACATACGATGTGTTGAATTCAATGCTAATAAATGTATGTGTTTGTTTCTTGTTCTTTTCAACTCAAAATTGTTGTGGTAAAAGTGTATTATATTTTGGATTACCATTGCTTTACAAAAATGCGGGTTAGAGAGCGTTAATTAGGGGTAATACAGTAGGTTATGAAAAGTCTGTTGTCACGTATTATCTCTGTAGTATATCCTGAACACAAGCTTCAGGTTATTTTTCTTCAGAGTTTTGGAGGATATTAAACCCTGACAAAATATAGCGGATAATTTTAACTATATTTTCTCTGATTATTTTTTTTATTATAAATATAACATATATATAACCCTCACAGAAATTTTAATTTTGTACAAGTCACTGGATACAAAATGAAATCATGACTAACATACAACACCGACATTGTTCAAAAGTATCCAAGTTGTGAGATTAAAAAATACTTTTCACCTGGTGTTAACATAGTTTACCTAACAGTTCTTATAATAAACACTTATGTCCGGGGCTTAATAATTAAGACACTCCACTCGCAATCTAGAGGTTGCAGGTTCGAATTCCTGTCAAGGAACATGCTCATCATTTCAATCATAGGGGCATTATGATGTAACGGTCAATCCAATTATTTGTTGATAAAATAGTAGCGCAAGGGTTAGCGATGCGTAGCGTTGACTAGTTGCTTTTCTTCTATTTCTATCTCTACTAAACTTGAGACAGGTAATCTTCAAGTATAGTTTTGTGCAAACTTCAAATCAAACTCAACTTATGATGGGTTTTGATATAACATTGCTAGCTGTTACAAGACACGTTTATCATGTGTTAACATAAGTCTAGCAATGGTACTCTGGATAAACACTTCAAACAGATATTAATTTTACATTCTGCCTGTTAGAAGGCACCTCATCTGAGTTTTGATATAACAGTTCTTCTAGTATCTGTGAAAACATATTAAACATTTCTACAAGTAATTAAAAAAAACACCTTTACTGGCTGTTAACAATACTGCTGCCGGTACTCGTCAAGACTTGTTTGTTTGTTTTGAAATTTCGCCCAAAGCTACTCGAGGGCTATCTGTGCTAGCCGTCCCTAATTTAGCAGTGTAAGACTAGAGGGAAGGCAGCTAGTCATCACCACCCACCGCCAACTCTTGGGCTACTCTTTTACCAACGAATAGTGGGATTGACCGTCACATTATACGCCCCTACGGCTGGGAGAGCGAGCATGTTTAGCGCGACGCGGGCGCGAACCCGTGACCCTCGGATTACGAGCGCACGCCTTAACACGCTCGGCCATGCCAGGCCTCTCTTCAAGACGCCTATACTGTGTGTTAGTGTGGCACTGTTACTGGTACTAGTCTATACTAAGTGTTATTATAGCATTCTTATCGGTACTTTTCAGATCGCCAGTACTGGAAGTGAATATAGCATTGTTAGTGGTACATGTCTTGATGTCTACACCAGGTATTTGTATAACAGATTAAATATTTTTAACTGAAATAACTTAAAGTGAATCATATGTAAAATAGTTGTTTCAGAGCAACTAGTGTTGTTCTGTTTATTGTTCTAGTTTTTAAACACTTCTCCAGCTTCAGAGACGAATATACACAAACACTAGAACACTATTAAGTAGCACAGTCAAAAGATTTTTTAAAACTAACAAACTTGTGTGAATTTATTGTTTTATGGAAACAAAATAACATTTCAATATATATTATGGTGCTGCTTTCGTTAATGAAAACTACTGGTTCAAGGAGACAATAATCGTCCAATCTCATGTTGTCTTTTTAGTGAATATAGTAGTTTCAAGCAGATGATAACCGTCAAACCAGTGTCTGGATCGTTAGTGGTATCATTTTTTCAATGTATTTCTGGCTCTTTTATTGAATTGAAAACTTACGGTTCTCGCAGATAAAAACCTCTGCATTGTTGCTTGCTAGCATATTTAAGCTGTCGTACAGTATAAAACTATATACAGGGGTACATCTTACAAAGATATATAAACTTGATATGATAATACTGTGTTTCTTGCACAGGAAAGATACTTGGTTCTCACATCACAAAAATTGATAAAGTAAAAACTTTCACTGAAATTGAAATGAGATTTATAGAATCATTTAAATGAGGGGGATACGGAGCAGTTAAATACACAAGTTTACATACATTTTCAGAGAATAATATATCATACAAGGGTGCAGAGTTATTTTATTTCTAGTTTAATCGTGATTAAACTTATAAAGTTTGTAAGCGCTGTCTTTAGGATTTGAACAGTTCAACAAAACATTTCACTGTGTTTGTTCGTAAAACCTCTTTTGCTTCTTTTCTTTCACGAATCTAAACCTACTGTGCAGAGGTGGCATTGCCGACGTCACTTCTCCGTCAAAGTATATCTTTGAACCATTATTCGCAATGACCTACTTCGTAACCACCAGCTTTTTATAATTACAACAAAGACATCGCACTGAAAATTGGCACACGAGGGCAGCACGTACAGCAGGCAAGATTCCAATAGCTCATTCTCTGTTGGTGGCAAAAAGACCCACAAGCCTCATTGTCTTCACATCAACAAGGCGAACTTTACCACAAAGACTTTCCTCAGAAAAATGCTATGGTGTTAACATTGATTCAGACCTAAGCCAGAAATTGTTAGTCAACCTCCCATCAGTCAAGGACTGAGGAGACGCCCTCAACTTCATCGATTCTTCTGCCGTATAAGCCTTCGTTTATTGAACAAGCCTCCACAAACTGGGCGTGCTGGACCCAGTTGCTGAATTCGCGCTCAAGGAGAGGACCACGCCCACAACTCGAGCAAGCAGTCACGACAGTGTCAGTTCACAGAACATAGTTCACCAGTAACATCCCAAATTACAACCAATATGTCGGCCACTCAGACCGGCTCTCCCTTTGTCATTAGTAAAGTTCGGACAACAGAAGGATTGTGGCCGCCAAGGGTAGGCTTTCAGTGTAAAAAATTTCCCTGCTAAATTCTGCACTAAAATACATGTCTAGTGATATTATTTATTTTGTAAACATAATGATAATATATATCGTTTACACTTCCGATAAGATTTTAACTCAATCAAAGAAAATACTTGTTTACGAATTTTAAACTCAAATAAGTAAAATATGCAGCCAAGAACAACCAAACAATGCTTTTCTTCTTTTATAATATTTAAGAAATTATTTTCATTTCCATAATAGATAATGTTTTGTTTTTTTTGAAAAAGTATTTATTTCTTTTCCTAGTTGTGATGGTGTGGAAAAATAAGTGTGAAATTTATAATTTTCAGAACTCAAATCAACATTAAATTTCTTGTTTTGTCGAGGTTCTATATACTTGTAGTATGATTTACAGGATTCTAGTGTTCAAAATCTTCCAAAAACTGGATTTTCTCCTGGGTGGATTCTAGAAGGTGGGTATTTTCTAAGAAGTTTAAATTTTGTAATATAAGTAATTATTGTTTTACCATTTTTAACGTTGTATTTACAATAACACAGAATATAGTTACAGTGTTTCACAATTTGTTAAGTCGGATAAATTTTATTCAATCTGTCTTCCCGTGGGGTTTTATGTTTTATACAGCAATGATGGAGACATTCTTTAGGCTTGTTTGTGCTGGTTAAAGGTGCTGTATTCGTCAAGAGTATTATTTAAATCAGATTTTTATTGTTGTTAGCCTTCATATCTTCTGCCAGAAAGTAAATTCTGAAAAGAAAAAAAAATGAATTATTCAGCCTTTTATAAAGTATCTGTGTAATTAAACAATAAAGTGATCATTACTATAGTTAAGTTTCCTACACGATGTAGCTTCACGTTTATCTATCTTATTCAATCATCCTTCCGTCTTAATTTGAATTCTGATGTTCGGTGTATGTGATGGTTTTGGACAGAGTTTCGCACACTTGTTTCTTTTTTATTTTGTTGTCTTTCCGAGTTTAATTGGTGTCTGATTTTTAATGTTTATAAGCTTCCAAGCCAGTGTTTTAAAAGTTTACTTCTTATGGTTGTATTTCATTCTGTCACCTGTATGATAATATTTCCAGCCTGATCTTAGGTGTATCAAACAAAACCGTAGTTTCATAGCCACAATAAACCGTACATAATATTATACACCACTAGAACTGCTCTGCAAAATTTCTTCACCAGCTTTAACTCCAGTGTCACCTCGCGTTTTAAAGAAAAATTCAAACCTCTGTCCAACAATAAAATAATTGCTCTTTTAAATTAATCACAAAGCTACTCAATGGGCTATCTGTGTTCTTCCCACAACGGGTATCGAAACCCGGCTTTTAGCGTTATAAGTCCGCAGGCATACCTCTGAGCCACTGGGGGGGGGGGTAAAATGACTGAGGTATAATTTTTCTTAGTAATATACCTGTGAAGAGAAATGTTCAATGGGGACACATCTGCATGTTTTGACTGACAGAAACGCAAAATCTTCCACAATTAACAGACTCCTCATGAGCCAGTGGAAAAAAAAACAACTACTCAATCTGGTGTTTCCTATTATGAACAGAAATTTTTGGACACTTTTATTGACTAAAAAGAAGACATTTCCTGCACTCTTTCAACATTTTTACTGTTGCAGGTGCAAAAAGTGATTTGAAATGATAAGGTGACTGAAATCATTCAGGTATCACGAGCGTAACGGACAATTACAAGAAGCATGGGACTCTCTAAATGGCATCACAGGTGTTCAAGAACCGTTTAGAACCACTTTGGTAGACATTTTGCAACAAGCCGTTGCAACAATAAAGTGATAATTGTCGATGGAATTTCGTGGGTGAAATCGTTAGTATCTCAATTGAAACTTAAATCTAAAAAGGTGATAGCAGAAGCATAAAAGTTTGGCAGTTGTTTAATTAATGATTCTGAGAATATGGTTTTATTGATACATAATGAATTCACTTCCAGCAGGTAGACCTTAGTGCTAGCTAATATGAAGACTTGAGGATGCTGTATTTCATTTACAGCTTTATCAATTAACGAATGAAAATTTTTCTCGAATTTATCTCGTACAGATATGTCCAAAATCATCATCTTTTTAGACTGAACTTACTTTTGATATTCAACAAACTGTTGTATAAAGATACCATCAGTTTCTGAGGGAAGTGTTAAAACAGTTTTCAAAGTAACATGCACTTCGCTACTATTCACAGTACAAAAAAGAAGAAAAAATACATGGAAGTCAAAGCTGAATGCAAAAGAGCATGTATTAATGAAAATAAAATATACCTTCCTAGCCTTTATTCGGTTCCAGAGCTTACTTCGCATGGCTCAAATCAAAAAAAGAATGTCATATCGTGCAACTTCCGCTTCCGACTCTTTCTCACAAGTTATCATCTTAAAGATAACACTCGTCCCAATCCCACGTAACCCGTCTGATAATGTATTGTAATATCAGCATTATTCTGATCTGTATTTTGTTTTCTTATATAAGCTGCTTCTCTTTAAAGGTCTCATTAAACAATAACAATTACAATGTAAGTATCTAGAGTTGATGTAACATACAGAAGACACGAAATCAATCCAGAACAGTTTGAAAAAAAAACACGAAAATTATGCTTTAACCCAAAGAGCAGTTAACACTTTGTAATATCGCTAATGTTATTACTAAGCATCTAATTGACAACATCACATTTTATTCAGCATAACACCGTGATGACAATTAGGTGACTAGAAAAGGGATTTCAGCTTTCCAGTGTTCATAATCTGTCCCTTACAATGTTTTAAATACCTGTTTCTTATGTTTCAATTCTTTTCGAACATATTTCCTAGTTTTGTTGCTAACTATGAATGTACGTCACCTTTCCCGTCCAATGTTTTCAGAATTTGTTTTCTATGTTTTTATTTTATACTACCAACTGTCCAACATTATTTGCAGTATGATGTATACAATTTTTCGAATAATTTTAAATTATTGTTTTTTATTCTCTAATTTACTGCGCCATCTACTCAGCAATAGTTGCAGTTTGCTGTTGATTGTATATAACGTACAATGTTTTCAATGCTAGTTAGAAAGGTTTCTATTTTATTCAGTGGCCTTTGCGACTTAGTCTCTGTCTAATGTTAAGACCTTTCAATTATAACGTTTTAAATACTTGTTTTTTACATTGAGCGCTGACCTCTGGTCAGTAGTTCAAAATTAGAAAAGAGAAGAAGATACCCTTTGTATCATAATTAAAAGCAAAACAATAAAAACATGTTACCCTAAATTCACCGATTGTATAGTGTACAAAGCAATGAGAATCTATATATTAAGTCATCTAACGTTCATCTATTATATATTGACTGTAATTCATATTTCACTCCGTGAAATAGTTTTTTTCAAGTTGTTTTCAAGTACACAAAACATTTTAAGGAAAGCCAACATAAAGGGGTAATGATAATTTCGTTTAAATTAGAATTGTGATAGTTCTTAGCCTGTGTAAAATATAAGAAAAAACAGATCGACTTTTCAAAGCTCTACAATCTTCTTATTCTGTAAACATTTGAATGTAATATACCAAACCGTTTTTATCGTAGGCTGGCAAAATAATAACAATAAAAAAAATTACAAACGAAACGTTTTCAGCACATTTTTTTACTTGTAAAACTAAGATACGTACTTTCTGTGCATTTTTATATGTGTATAGTCTTAGCAGCCAATAGTAGTTTCTACAGTGTTGTTTAAACGGAATCTTTACTGTTCAAAGTGCTCTTCATTCGAACGTTTTACTAGGACTTTATGCAATTCCTTGTGATGTCTGCTATGAACCACTTAAATAACGTACAACAATATTTAAACAATGGCTGACTCAAACCCTTTGTTAATATTTGCTGATATTGACTTAGAAAGAAACAGGTTAAAAGTAGTCAACAGTGATTAATTTTGGAAATATCGCTCTTGATAGAAAACAACAGTAATAAATTAGTTACATTATACAACTATGTACACCATTGATTTTGTACTTTTCGCATTAAGACGTCTACATTCAATGAAGAAAAGAAAGAATCCACGAGCGACTTACGTTTTTTTTAACATTTCTGCACGATGAGTTGTCTGCATTGTACCCACTTAAGGGATAGAAACCCTAATTTTAGCGTTATAAACCCAAAATATCACTGCTGAATCACCGGATAATGAGATATCCATTCTATAAAACTAATATTTATATTAAAAATATACACGAACAATAGTGTTTACCTGATATTCACTGAATTGTGTAATATGAGTTAAAAATAGAAAGAAACGTTTTGTTTTAACAGAAGGTATTTTTTAAATCTATTCTGGTATCATAACACACCAACTTCCTTCATTTTTATTTTATTTTATTTTTTTGAATATATAGGGCAAGGTAAAAGGTTCATTTGGCCTCCTCCGAAAACTGGAGACTCGAGACAAGGTGCACGATCTATATCTATGATACCGCAAGGAAATGTTGCAAATTCCTGGAATCCTACAAGTTCCCAGGAGGAATCAGCACCTTCCCCATTTCCTCCCAAATCTTCTCTCCCTGCGCACCATGCAAAGAATATCGCTTGGCCTCCTCCGCAAATGCAAGAGCGATCTCACAACATTTTCACTAAACCTACTCGCCAGCTTCGTAGTTTTGACGAACTAGTCACGCAACACGCGAGCATAGCTGTTCCCCCGACTTACCACGCACCCCCAGGCACGCAGCATGTGGAATTCGAGTATTCAGAGGAAGAAGAAGAGTCATGAGATGTATTTCTGTCCCAATACACTATAACAGTATAATATGTTGTTGTTATTTTTTAAGTTAAATATTATGTTGCAACGTAACATGTTACAGATAATTTGTTGCTAGGTTACTCTTTTTTTTTTTAACCAGTATGGCCAAGTGGTTGGAGCGTTTGACTCTTAATCTGAGATTCCGAGTTCAAATCACAATCGCACCAAACATGCTTGTCCTTTCAGCCGTGGGGGCGTTATAATATGATGGTCAATCCTCCTATTCGTTGGTACAATAGTAACTCAAGACTTGGAGGTGGGTGATGATGACAAACTGCCTTCCCTCCAGTCTTACACTGCAAAATTAGGGACGGTAAGTTCAGATAACCCTCGTGTAGCTTTGAGCAAAATTTTAAATAAACAAATACTCTTTTTGCTGTTGTTGAAAATCGCGGAAGAAAATAATTGTTGAAAAGTCCATGAATTTCTTTAAAATATTAATTTATCTATTTCCTCGAATTCGAAGTCGTATTGATGTTTCGAGATTTATTGTTGAATTTCGCGAAAAGTTACACAAGGGCTATCTGCGATAACCGTTCCTAATTTACCAGTGTAAGATTAGAAGAAATGCAGCTAGTCATCACCACCCACCGCCAACTGTTGGGTTACTCTTTTACCAACGAATAGTGGGATTCACCGTCACATTATAAAGTCCTTATGGCTGAATGGGCAAGCATGTTTGGTGCGATGGGGATTCGAGCCCACGAACGTCATAGTACGAGTCGAACGCCCTAACCATTTAGCCATGTCGGGCTTTGTAATTGGATATTAACGACTCGAATCTCGACATAAATCAGAGTCCGTTCGTTTAGGCGTTCAGCTATAGTTGAAGACCCCGCTATATTTTCATGGGTCTTGTTTTTTAAACCATAGTTACATAAACAAAATGTTAATAAAAACATTAAAAATTCATACTTGATAAAAAGTAACACGACACAAGGTAATGTTGTTATTACATTGAAAACAAAATATTAACCAAAGCTTTCAGAATTTTGTCGAATGAATTATTAGAAATTATCTTATTGAATAACGTTTTAAAATTGTTACGAATAACTTATAATTTTATGTAATTAAAAACATTGGTAAGAAATTAACAAGAAAATAAAATGAATACACATCACACACCACACGAGACAAAAACATATTTTGTTAAACAATTTTTAACGTTGAGTTATAATGTTCAGTTGTGTGTAAAACGAACATTTGTTTGGTTGCTTCATTATGGGATGTTTGCGTCCGATCCACTAAAGGAAGTCAAACCCTGGATAATACTAGCACAAACGACGCAACAAAGATTCAATGAATTTTAGAAGATATTACATGTATAAAATCAATTATATTTCTGAGACCCAACCTTTTTAAAACTATATGTCTGCAAGGAACGACCTGTCGCTGTCTTGGTATAATTCGGTATAGCCAAGTGGTTAAGCCACTCGACTTGTTGTCTAAGGGTCGCGGATTCGAATCCCCGTTGCACCAAACATGCTCGCCTTTTAAGCCGTGGTGGTTATGATGTGACGGTCAATCCACTATTCGTTGGTAAAATAGTAACTCAAGACTTGGAGGAGGGTGGTGATGACTAGCTGCCTTCCCTCTAGTCTTATACTGCAAAATTAGGAACGGCTAATCGCAGATAGCTCTCGTGTAGCTTTGCGCGAAATTCAAAACAAACCAATAATTCGGCAACCATTAGTGTCGCATTTAATTTCAAATAGAGAGGCCTGACAGTCTGACATTTCCTTAGTGTCAAAATGCTTTATTTTTATTGCAATAATTATATATGAACTATATATTAGAAGGAAAAGGGGATTTAATTATGAATATATTCAACATGCGTGACGAGATCTTTGCATAAAAAATTCTACAACGACCTATTCTTTATTATTTACCTTTGACTTGAATTTCGCGCAAAGCTACACGAGGGCTATCTGCGATAGCCTTAGTAATACAGCAGTGTAAGACAAGAGAAAAGGCAGCTAGTCATCACTACCCACCACCAACTTTTGGGTTATTCTTTTGCCAACGAATAGTAGGATTGTTCGAAACATTATGACGCCCTCACGGCTGAAAAGGAGAGCATGTTTGATGTGAGGGGAATTTGAGCACGCGACACTTGGATTACGAGTAAAATTCTTGACCACCTGGCCATGCCAGTGTAATTTGTAGGAGCTGCGAAAATTATTGAAGGGATGAATTTTGAAAAACATAAACTGGTTAGAGTAACTGAAATGTGTTTGTTTATCAACCTTAAAGTTTCAATGACTGAATCATAACAAGTATTTGAATAGATACTGAAATTATTAATAATTTTTATTACTCTGTTTTATGTTTAATTTGCTTTTGCTCAACGTACATAACCATAGCGTTTAGTGTTACGTTTTATTTTGTGGTTTGGTTTTGGTTTGTTTCGAATTTCGCGCAAAGCTACACGAACCGTCCCTAATTTTACAGCGTAAGACTAGAGGGAAGGCAGCTAGTCATCACCACCCACCACCAACTCTTAGGCTGCTCTTTTACCAACGAATAGTAGGATTGACCGTAACATTGTAACGCCCCCACGGTTTAAAGGGCGAGGCGAACATGTTTGTTGTGATTTGAACCCGTGACCCTCAGATTACGAATCGAGTGCTTTAACCACCTGGCCATGCCGGACCTTTATTTTCTGCTTTGCGAATGTACAAAATGTTTGTAATTGCACAAACAAATCCCAATTCTGACTCTTTTCCAAGTACGTGACCTCTCTTTGTTGATAACTACAAATAACAGTGGTCGAGCACGTTGTTGGAGCACGTGCCTGTCAGCGGACGATATCTTCTTGACTTCGGAGAAATAATCAAATTATAGGTAAATAATATTTTTATTAAGTTTGTTTTTCGAATTTTATCTTGTCAGAACGAGTACAGAAGGTCGATCTGTTCATATGTTACTTTTTGCTAAAAAGAGAAAATTATAAATTATTCTAAAAATACCATTTGTTGTACAAAAAATACTAAACTTAGCAACCTGTCTAACACTTTTCTCTCTGTAAAGGCGTGAAGAACATTTTAAAAACAGCTTTGAATTTAGCGAAAATTGATTTTTGGGTCATTTTGTGCTGATTTTATACTGTTAAATTAACATGAAAGTGAATTATTTACTGTATCTAGTACTACAGAATTTATCTGCTCTCAGGTTGAGATGAAATATGGTCGTTTGCTAATACTATTAAAACCTGGGAACTGGTTTTATATTGCCTAATGCCAGGACGAGATAGAAATGGGTTATTTACTACTGCTACTAAAGCATAATAACTTATTTTATTCTATCAGGTTGAGATAGAAATGGGTTATTTACTACTAAAGCGTGAGTCGACTCTTTGCTATCAGTATATAAGTTTGTTATTTTCTATTATTAAACCATAAAACTGATTTTTTTTCACAGGTTGAAAACAATTATGTTACCTGACATAACCGATAGGTATGAACCAATTTTCTCACACTTTAAGATAAAAATAGTTTATCTATCAATAAAACACTGTAAACTGTTTTATTTTAAAGTTTTGGGCATTCTGACTACACTTAATAAATTAGGTGAAATATTTTTGTTACTTGAAATATCGGCCTGTTTTATTTGTACTTGTGTAGAAGTCATGCAGAGGGCATCTTCCGCTAAAAATTATTCCCGGTAATGTTCAACGTATTTCATATTTGTAGCAAAATTACCTTACGCTGTAATAAATGTTTAAATAAATATTAAGCACGGACTATAATGGTTTTTAAATAACAGAGTATAAACTTGTAAGAAAATAAAATTAAAAAATACTTGCCAATTGTCAAGAATTCTGTGTCAAAACAATGAAATAGTTTATATTAATTACACTGTGTAAGTGACTATTATTGCCTAGTACGAAATATGTTAATTTAAAGACATAAATCAGGAAAAAAAATGTTACCCATATTTACTTTCAAAATGGCTTTGATTATCTACAATTTCAATGACTGAAATTTGATATTTCTCTCTGATTTTATTAATTTTACCAGTGAAGTGGCCTAGTTGAACTGGCTGTCCTGAACTTCTTCCTTTTCCTTCGCTTTCTGCAACATTTTTATAGCCCGCCCTTATAAACCAAGAAAATCTGAATGATTTATTTTTAGAGCGACCAAGGCCATGTTCAAAATACAACAAACCAAGTATACTTCTACAACCCGCTTATTCTGGCTACTGCACGTTTTCCACAACGTATATACAACCTGTGACCCAACGACCAACAACTTTAATCAAAGCATTATTCGATGATTTGCAAGTATATCGACTTAATTTATCATACACTACTCACAAACATTATAATTTCTAAAATTTGATATGTTATCAAAGAGAATGATCAAAGCGTTATACTTAAAATAGCCGACGTAGGTTTAAATATTGTTCAATGTTACATGTTCATTTCTGGTTTGTAAACATTTGAAATGGCATATATTCAGTTGAAGCACCAGTTTAGCTTTATTGTAAATGGCTCTGTTATTTACCTGGTTTCCAACATATTTTCTTTTTTATTATAATTTTTAGAGTGAAATTCAATATAGTGTTTTATTAGTTTCATTTCTTAAGAAATTTTACCCTCTCCGAGCAAAATAAGAGAAAGCCAGTAAAGAAGGGTAAATCCAAACGACCTGGAAGACCAAAAATGGCATAATAAAGTTCAGAATTGCAACTGACATGTCAGTAAGGAACGTTTTTGAGAATAAACTACAGTGGTAAAAAAATTAGCCTGATCTCAACCACATAAATAAACTTGCAATAGACACTGTTTTCAATTTTGGATTATATATATATATATATATTTATATTAAATTCTAAAGAATTGGTTTAACTGACGACAGTACTGAATTTTAAAAAGAAGGATTAACTCATATTTCTATTGTATCAAAAAAGGTAGGACTCAATGACGTATCACACCAATAAATTTTCAATAAGGAATTGTAGAAGTTTTGTTTTACGTTCAAATTAACACGTAAGTCACAAAATAGGCATTAAAAAAATATGCAACATGTAAAATGGGACAACCATCCTAGCACCATCTATTAATAATTTGAGCTACTATTATAGGAATTAGTTACATCATAATAATGCAAAATATTGATAATATTTTTATTTTAATAGAAATAATGTTAAAATATATTTAATGATACAAACATATACAATATATATAAGAAATTATGAGAACTGTGTATGAAACTAATGAAATTCCATTTACAATCCAAAGAAATAGCTTGTTCTTATTTTTCAACTCAGTATAATATTATATATCTGCGACCTTTTTGGAATTGAACAAGATAAAACTCTATGAAAATAAAAGTTGCTGTTTTAGTGTTGTTTTATAGATAGTGTTTATTTGTGGCCTTCATTTCATATTATTGATTATCCAAATGAAATTCGAGGTTTTTAAAGCTGTTAATTATAATAAAACTATATTTCTCCTTTAAAAATAATTTTTCTGTTCATGACTTATGAAATAAGTGAAATTACTATGCCACTACTAATGTGTTTATGTCACTAAATTATATCAAAAACGTAAACTGTACTGACCAGTTATTCTCCAGTTTCTTCACTTAAAACAGTGACAATTGTTATGAAAGTGTTTCTCATAAAACAATGGTAATTAACTTCTGAAAACGTTCACGAACCAGAAATAAAGTGAATTTCTCCATCGAAGAGTTTCTTTAAAAATGTCAAAATAGTGTACTTTAATGATTTCTTAACCATTCCTAGTTCAAATAATTCGTCTTCAAATAATGTTGTTTTTCTACAAGAAGCTATTCCGAGTACCAAAGTTAGCTCTAATATAGTAGAGACAGGATGGAACGAAGCGGCACTCTGGCATTTTTTTTCAGACCCACGATATTCAACTGCTAGTAATTAGAATTATCAAAACATGTATTTCAAATATTTTCTCGTTATAATTTTTGTTAATAACTATACACTTATAACAGTAATTAATATTGAGTGCTGGTAGTACAGTACATATTAAGTATAAGCATTTAGAATTACACTTCTGTCGAACAACGTGCGTACATATTTCTCTGGAAGCGCCTTCCTAACTTCCCAAACAAAACATTTATTTCACCATGAACGACCTCTATTCCTTCATATGAATTATTAAATGAATGGCAGAACCTTCAACCAATCACAAACGAAATTTATAGCAGCTTTTTTCACCTTTTTATCTTGCAAGTGCCAGCGCTCTGGTGAGTGTATTCCTTGAAAGCAGGATAAGTAGATTTATTATGTCTGGAAGATGTTTAACCTTTACACTGCCATAGAATGTGGACACAAACAAATCGTATCAGCTCACGATTTGTCCAATCTGTCCTCATTTGTCCCAAACACTGTCGCCAAATGAAAGACTAAAAATAAATTGAGAAATCCATTTTGTAATAATGAATAGCTTCGATCTTGGATCTATTGTTTTAAAATAACTGATTAAGTTGTGTATTTCAGCGAAATTATGTTTCACTACTTCTTTTCAAAAGTAAAATTATGATCTATTAAATATATCATCGACCATTGGAAAAGCTCTAGTAGTTTTTTTTTGTTTTTTTTTCACTACAATGATGTTTTTAGCCACAGCATTACTTGCTGCTGAAACAAAAATAGATGTAAAAATGATCAGTTGGCCAAGAGAGGAATGTACAGCTGGGAAAGAAAGATAAAATCACAGTCTTATCTTAAATCATATTAACTTCAAACGACACAAATGTCAGTTACTTTGTAAAAGTAAAAATGAAGTCTGGATTGATTCTATTTGGTCTGTTTCCATTTTTTAAATAAAAAAAATATTTGGATTTATTATTTAACAGACAAACAATACTAACAAACAACATAGAATATTATAAACCACTTCGAAAGTTTTTTGAATTTTCAATATACAAGAAAGGAAAATTATGAAAACTTTTCTAACTAGATTAACTTCGTGAAAAAATTTTTTTTTGTAATAACAGCAGCAAAATAGTGATTTCTTCGGGTCTAAAGAAGATAGACCAATGCTCTAACAAAACATGTAATATGTTCCGTCATCAACAAAATTCTTCCTTATGCTTGTAAGAATCCGGTATGGCCAGGTGGTTACCTGATTCGCGGGTTCGAATCCCTGTCACACCAAATATGCTCGCCCTTTCAGCCGTGGGGACATTATAAGTGACGGTTAATCCCACTATTCGTTGGTAAAAGAGTAGCTCAAGAGTTGGCGGTGGGTGGTGATGACTAGCTGCTTTCCCTCTAGTCTTACACTGCTAAATTAGGGACGCCTAGTGCAGATAGCCCTCGAGGAGTTTTGCGCGAAATTAAAACAAACAATATGCTTCTAAATCGTTTTTTGTCCATCTATCGTTACAGTTGTATAGTATGTTTCTTTACTTAAATATTTTATAAAATTTGAAAATATGAAAAAAGATAAAACGAAGTATAAGTGTTGTTTTCACAAATGTCGTTAAAAATCCATAAGAAGATGAATAAACATTTGATGTTTTAATTTAAGAGTCAAAAATATCATTTAATCTGAGATTTTAGGCTTTTAACCATAAGTTTTGTTTAATCAAAAGACAGTAACACGATCTTTCTATTAACGATATTTTTGACCATAAACCCAATAATATCTCAGGAGGCTCAGCCAGCCCAGGAAATTTAAGTAAGTCCTTAATTCACTTATTAAGTTAAAGTCTGCTAACTGTTTACGACAACAAAATGTGATCCATATCTATTCATTGGATAACAAATATGTTCCACAGCAATAGATTATAGGGCTTTTTCAAGAAATGAGTTTTTGGATAATAATAATTAAAAGAAAAAATACTATAGACAGTTTATGGAATGAAATCTTAAACATCAGAATTGAAAAATAACTGACTTCAAAAAATCGTTGAAATTTCAGAGAATCAAATTTGGATTCCATATAAGAAACATTCTTTACATCAAGAGCTTAAGGAACCCAGATTCTCCTGGGATTGAAGCTTCGAATATCTTCGATAAAATGTATGAAAACAATTTTTTTTTAAAAAGTTTGGTTTAAGCTCAACCTTAGTTTGGCAATTATCAAATTCTCTCGAACCCAAAATTACCCAAGCAACTATCCCAAAATTATCAATTGTGGCAAAAACTTTATACTTTTTAAAGGCATAACATGCAGTTAACATTCGATGAGTTTACAGAATTTCTGGAACAACAACCTGGAAGTGGAGCATACGTATTCATCTGTGCAGCCAAAACAAATAAGTTTGCAAATGACAAATGACCTGTATTTTTAAGAATGATATTACTAAAAAGATAAAAAGTTAGAATGAATTTTAAAACCATCTGATCCGTATCCGTGGGTAAAACCTTTCTCAGAATGGAATAGCTACTTGTTTTCATATTGCGGTTATGTCCTACAAAGAGTTACACTTTTACTATTGGTTTTTTAAGCATTTCAACTTTGAAATTCTAAGGGTGGCCATTTTTTTCAACGTTTCAGCAGTTTATTAACAAAAATTACTGCGAAATTCATTATTTTTCGAGATTTAATTTAAATACGTTATTTCTAGAAACAACAAGAAAAGAAAAACTAGTTACAATCTCGGAAGTATTATTCAAGAAATTTGAATAAATTTAAATTCTGTGAGAATAAAACTAATAAAATAAATATATACATGAGTGAAAAAGTCAGTTTGTGATATAAGTACTATCGTTAGGGAGACAATCACGTAATATATGACAATGAGGGCTGGTAGAAGTCACAAGGTGTATGACATCATAATGTTGAGAGTTCTTAGATGTCTCTTGATTTGACAAGTGTATCGCTTCTTATGACGACGATAGGTTGCGCTATGATATCTTCAGTCCCAGTTAATTAGTTCTGAAACAAGGTGTATCATATCGTTCTCATTATGTGTATGTAATATTAGCATATATTATACTCTTTAATTATAATTACAATGGAAGAGCGATTAATTTTTATCTTAATTAACAGGCATGTGCTTCATCATTAAGTGCCCATAAGTTTGTAGCAATGAAAAAACTTGTGTAATAAATATAGTTTTGCTAATGTTCGAGGAAATGAAGGATCCAAACAAATTATTTCATGATTTTCCATTCGTTTATTAATTTCCAATAGTATGTTTGAAACTAATTTGTCACACGACTGTGTTATTATCATTTGGCATCATTTTACAATAGTAATATTGTATTGCTAATGTTATCTTTACGAAACGGACAGAGCCTCTTTTTCACCGATGCCCAGCATGACCAGGTGGTCAAAGCACTCGACTCGTGATCTAAGGGTTGCAGATTTGAATCTAGGTCATACCAAAGTTGCTTGCCTTTTCAGCCGTGAGGGTGTTATAAGTAACGGTCAGTCCCACAATTCAAACCAAAATATTTTCTACTGCAAGTATTATACGTTTTTTAATACTCGTTTAACGAGAACCTGTTTTATTATCTTTACAGTTTGACAGATTATTCTGTTACATTTGAGTAATATATCTGTCATGACATATTATACTTACACTATCTAACTACAACTGCGTAACATAATCCTTTAATCAAAGTCTTAGTAAAAGAATTATTTTTATTTAAAACTTGACTTACGCTTCACTTATTAGAGCACTTAACATCCGAGTGAGCCAACCCAGTGGTGGGAGGGGGTTATCTGAGGTGAATATCAAGTGATGCCGCCCTGTTGTGGTTCTTAGGGGACATGATGTTATCAAGTGACGTTTTACGTCGCACGCATGCAAAGGTAGTTCACATCGTGTTCACTAAAAGAACGTAGTTCCTCAGGGTGTCACCAGAGGAAAGATTTTTTTTTCTGGCATATCAGAATGATTTTTTTTATTTATGAATCAACCACAGAACGTGATAGTTCTTTATTAGTCGCTAGAGGGTTTGACAGTTTTTTATGAATATCCCAGAAGTTCTGATAATGTAACGATTTAATTACGTCATATGGATAATAATGCATTTTAATACTGAACAACTATAGTTTTGGTATAAATTTTTATTAAAGCTTTTTATTTGTACAGTATTATCCATATAGTGTTTAACTTGTAGATTAATCAACGTAAACCTTATATATGACTATTTTTCATACATCATTGATACATAAAATATTCAAATTCTATATATCCCACATGAAACTTTTGAAAGCCTTAATAAATATTAAGTGTAATATTTTATACATCCGTTTTCACGATATATCGAAAGGTACTATCTGATCAGATAACGCATATCTTAAATGTTAAAAAAAACTGTGGTTTCCACAACATAAGTTAACAATGTAACATTTTTCTATTATATAAATAAAGTAATATAATTATGCAATACTTACCATTTCGATCGTTTTCAAAACATACTATTTGATTGGAAAACACATCTTTTATATTTACAAAGATGGTATGTTTTCTATAGATCGTTGATGAAATTTCGCGCAAATTTTGAAGTGATAGACTAGAAAGAAGACAATTTCCAGCTAAGTCTCAGACTATTATTTTACCTAGATATAATGGAGTTGATCGTCACTCCCACATATGAAAGAACAAATATGTTCGTTGGTGGAATTCGAACACACACATACAGATTGTGAATCGAAAGTCCGAACCACCTGGGAATAATGGCAGTTTCTGTAGAAACAGTGACTTAAAAGCTCTAACATTCTGCAAGTTTACTTACAATAGAAGAAAATAACTGGTCTAGTGGTTATGTAAACCCCGCACAAATAACAACAAATAGAAATAACGCTTTATTCATGTGACATCAGTCGTGGTCCACAGAAGACGTTTGGTTTGTTTTGAATTTCTCGCAAATTACACGAGGGCTACCTGCCCTGGCTCCCTAATTTAGCAGTGTAAGACTAAAGGGAAGGTAGCTAGTCATCACCACCCACAGCCAGCTCTTGGGCTACTCTTTTACAAAGGAATAGTGGGATTGACTATCACATTATAACGCCCCCACGACTGAAGGGGCGAACATGTTTGGTGAGCCGGGTATTCGAACCCGCGACCATCGGATTACGAGTCGAGTTCCTTAATCAGCTGGCTTTGCCGGGCCCCACAGAAGAGGAGGACCGCGTGTTAGTCCACGTTTTCAAATATTTTACTTTTACATCACAGTGAGTTTTGGTTCGACGTCGACTAAAATTTTCCAAACAGAATCTTTACTATGTTATCGCTGAAGTTAATTTCTTATTTTAAAAATTCATAATGATAGTTTCTATTTCGTCAAATTAGTTCCAGTTTGAATTTTTTGTACGGTGTTTATCATAGTTTAGTCATATAATTACTTATCAATATTTTATTTTACACTTTATCATAATTTTTTTTTCTCACATCTAAAATGGCATACACACAAAATAAACCAATTTTGTATATTTTAACCAATCGTACCACACTAACTAAAAACGATATGGTACGTCCAGCGTTAATTTATTTTGTTTTTGTTTCTTTATAGCAAAGCTACACTGGGTTTGTCATAATGTTCATTGCGGGAATCGAACTTCGGACTTCAGCATTACCCATAGTCCATAGACTTACCGCTATCCCAACGGGTGCACCAAACATACTCGCCTTTTCAGTGTGGGTGCGTTATAATGTCACGGTCAATCCCACTATTCGTTAGCAAGAGAGTAGCCCAAGAGTTGGCGGTGGGTGGTGATGACTAGCTGCTTTCCCTTTAGTGTTACACTGCTATATTAGAGACGGATAGCGTAGATAGCTCTCGTGTAGCTTTGAGAGAAATTCAAAAAACAAACAAACAAACTTAATGTCTTGATATGAACATCCCTATCAGAAATATAGCTTAATAAAAAGAATGCGTAATCAGTCATCCAAAACTCTAATAGAATGTAGCACCAGAAGTATGAATGTGTGTATACTTTTTATTACAGCAAAGCCACATTAGGCTATCTGCTGAGGGAATCGAACCCCTGATTTTAGCGTGGTAAATCCGTAGACTTACCGCTGTGCCAGCATAATCAAATGGTTATAGCGCACCACTCGCAATTTGAGGTTCGTGGGTTCGAATTTCCGTTATATCAAACATCCTCGGCCTTTCAGTCGTGGGGCGTTATAATGTTACAGTCAATTCTATTATTCGTTAATTAAAGAGTAGTCCAAGCGTTGGCGATGGGTGGTGATGACTAGCTGCCCTCCCTTTATTCTTAGGCAACTATCCCTCGTGTAGCTTCGCGCGAAATTCAAAACAAACAAGCACCAACTGGTTCCGGAATAAGTACAAAAACATATTCTCAAATTGAACATTAAAGTACGATGGTCAGTTGTTGTTGTCTTTTTCAGTACTGTTCTATCAGTTCTTCATTTAATCCAAAATTTTGTTCTCGGGTAACCTTTATGTTAGTCCTTACTTCGAGCCAAAAAATTCTTCTCTGTGATTTTTGTATTCTCTCCTTCTTTCCTTGAATTCACAGAAATGTTCTCAGTGACAATTTCTCTCGGTTCTTTCTTAAAACTATACGCTCTTTTCAGTGATATTTCTGCTAGATTTTACTTTGTTTAGACTGTTCTCCTGAGTAATACTTCCATTAGACCTTGGATTAGCCCCCCAGTGGCTCAGCGGTATGTCTGCGGACTTACACGCTAAAATCCGGGTTTCGATACCCGTGGTGGGCAGAGCACAGATAGCCCATTGTGTAGCTTTGTGCTTAATTCAAAACAACAACAAAAAAACCTTGGATTAAAAAATACAAAACAAACGATAATTCTTACATTTGGCTTCAGTGTATTCTGCTTATTATAAAAGCCACAAATAAAGAGTAAATTATAAATAAAATTAAGTAAGAACCAGTTAATATCTTAAAAAAAACAGAAAATTGAATGAAAAATAAATATGTAAAGAATGGATATAAACTACAAGAGTTGAATATTGTTATAATGCCATAACTAATTTTTGCATCAGCGCTTACTCTTAAGTTTTTTCGAAGAGGAATTATGATTTAATAACTTTTTCATGTAGTGGGAAAGAACTACGTCAAGCTCTTTTTCTACCTTGGCCCGGCATGGCCAAGCGTGTTAAGGAATTCGACTCGTAATCCGAGGGTCGCGGGTTCGAATCCTTGTTGAACCAAACATGCACGCCCTTTCAGCCGTGGAGGCGTTATTATGTGACGGTCAATCCCACTATTCGTTGGTAAAAGAGTAGCCCAAGAGTTGGCGGTTGGTGGTGATGACTAGTTGCCTTCCCTCTAGTCTTACATTGCTAAATTAGGGACGACTAGCGCAGATAGCCCTCGAGCAGCTTTGCGCGAAATTCGAAAAAACAAACATCTTTTCTTCCTTCTCAAAATCAGTGTTTGGTCCATTTTTCTCTTTCTTCAAAGTTAGTGATCTTAGAACTAAATCAATCACTGAAAAATTAAAAAAAGTATTTAATATTTACTATATTTTCCCAATTTTCAATGACAATAAATATAACAGTTCCTTAATTTTCGTGTAAGAGGTTTTATTATAATGTGGTACAAAACGCTGTTTGACGTCATCTGCTCAGATTAGCAGTTGAATATAAACAATGTTTCAAATATCGTAGGGTAAAGCGTAAACTGAATTTTGGCGAATTAGAAAACTTGTTGTGCTAGACTTTTTTGATGTGGAATTCTTTAAATGTTAAGAAAAACAATTAATTAGATGTTTGTTCGCTTAATAATAATAATATAATCATTATTGTTGTTTTTTATGTCGCTCTCAATGTGGTGTTATTTTTGTTCACGCATATCCTTTCTCTTTGCCTAAAATTTTCTTGTTATGTAATGCATTTCTCTATGTTTACAAAACATCTTCTCTACACTAAAGTTTCTTTATTTACACATCGTATCTCTTTGGATTGTAGTAATCCTGTTTACACGATATTTGTTTCTGTGTTTGGAGATACTCTGAGAATATCTCTCTATATATGAAAGTATTGTTGTCTACAGAATATCATTTGTTTTAAATCTGTCAATACGTAAAGTTGTTTTTACTTACGTAATGTCTCTTCTATGTGCAAGTAATAATATTAACATAATATCTATTTTTATTAGGAAATATTATTGTTTACGTAGTGTTTGTGTTAATATAGGATTGGTTTTTCCTTGTAGGTGCTAAAATAATCATGTTCACAAGATATTTCTGTGTTAAAATATTTTTATTCATCCAACATCTGCCATTCTTTATGAAATGTTTTTTTCTTTGCGAAAGAAATATATTTCCAGTTTTTCTCTTTGTATAAAATGCTTTTGTGATAAACGAAGTATTATTGTACTTATATATCTCTGTAGAACAATTATTATTTCCCAAGGTTATTATTGTTTAAAAATGGCTGAAGGTATTGTTATTTATAAATTATCTGTCTCAAGCTAGAACTATTCTTATTTCAATAATTTATTTCCACTTACAAGTATTATTGTTTAAACAATATTTGTCAGTACGTGGAAATTCGTAGAAATATTCTTGTTCGCGGAACGTCTCTTTGAATAAAAACTAATCTGATTTACGTACCATATTCTTCTGCATAGAAATTGGTTTTTTGTGTGAATGTTTTGCTCAACATATACAAATGTAATGCTGTATGCAGAGCTTCGCCCTCTATGTTAAAGTATGATTTTTAATTGTACGACGTCACTTTCTTTACGTAGACGTATTTTTGTTTGCAAAAAATATATACTTTTAAGTTGGTAATATTTTGGTGTTCCCAATATTATTTCTTTGTGAAAGTATTATTCTTTACAAAATGCCTTGTAGAAAGAATACTGCTCAAAGAATGTTTCACGAAAGTTCTGTTATTTATAGTATCTCTCTTTGCGGAAGTATTCTCGTTTATGTAAAGCTTACATGAAAAAAAAAGTTATTTTTTTCAAAGTATCTTTCTCTCTCTCTCTCTATTTATATATATATGTGTAAAGGTTTCACTTTGGCGTTGCGTCATACCACTCTTTGAAAAGAAGTTTTATTGTTTACCCAGGGTATTTGTATACATTTCTGTCTCCTGTTAATATGGAAAGATTAAGGTTTCATGAAAGTGTGTATCTTATGAGTATTATGATTTTAAAAATGTCTTTCTTTCTCTGTATGAAAATATTCTTTACAATATTTTTATTCACTAATAAACAAGTAAATAAAAATGTTACTTGTCTTAACAATATTTTCCTATCAGTTATTCTTGTTTACATACTGTTCATTTTGTTTTAAAAATATTTTTGTGCGCAGAATATCTCTATAGATAAATTTTGTTTTCACTGTTACTTTGGTCTGGACATGTCCAACTGTTTAGCATGCTCGGACTTTGAATTTAGAGGATCTTAAGTTTGCACCCAATCCCCCCTTTTTTTTTTTTAACTAAAGTACTCTCTTCTGTGGGTGCACTATACGTTTGACGGTCAAATCCCACCTTTAGGCTAGACAACAATAGTTCAAAAGTTGGCGGTGAGTGCTATTGGCTACCTGCCTTTACTCCAGTCTATCAGTTCAAACTTAAGTACGGCTATGAGGAGATAGTCCTTTTATAGATTTGCGTGAAAATCTGAAACAAAAACAATCAATCCATTCAGACGTAATGTTGTTTATAAAATGTAAGTGTTCGCGTGTCGCTTATCGCTCAGAAAGTTTGCAGTTTTGCTGGTTTTTAAGTTATGTTACATCTCGAGCGTTAGCCTCTTGTTGGTTTTACTAGAGTTTAGTTTATACGTTATTTCTCGGAGTCTGTCTGCTCGTGCACAGGCATTTCAAATAAAGTTGTTCAAACGGTTTCATTTAATTCTTGTAAATATTATTCGAAAAAAGAAATAAAGCTTTATATACGTACACATGCCCACCTACTTTGTAAAAAAACATAAAAAAGTGTTGAATTTTGAAATGACTGCTTAATATTTCTATGCATATTATCAGTGTTTCGTGATGGACAGAATGTTAACAGGTAACAAACGTGCCTACGACGATGAATAATTTCAATTTTAATAGGTCGGATTCGCACGAGCTGTATGGTTAATGCTTTAGTTACAATAATTTCCATACTTTACGGTAGCACAGACAGGATTAGTGACGTCACTCATGGCTGCTGACATGATTGGAATTTCCGGGAATTAAAAGAAAAAAGTTACACCAACAAAATGACTTTAAATTTTGTCAAGTGTTCGATACATTTTTTAAACGTATTAGCCAGAGCCCGCAGGCCACATGCTTGTAACTCGACTCCATAATATTGTGACAGGCGTCCTTGAACTCTACGTGTTTCAAATTTCTGTTACTCTATGTTGTTAATGGATTGTAGGTAACGTTGGTGCAATTTATTTTTCAATTTTGTTTGTTTGAAGAGACGTTGAAACAAATGATAAGCGAATTTACTAATGGCTTAAAAATAATTGAAGTTTCAAACACATATTTCTAACACTAGAATTAACGAAAGTTAAACAGTCTGTGTAAACACAATTTATAAACAACTTATTCACCAGATTTGTTTTGGTATGTAATATAAAATTACTCTATTAGGGAATATGGTATAGGCCCGGCATGACCAAGTGGTTAGGCGCACTTGAGTTTTAACCTAAGAATCGCGAGTTTGAATCCCCCTTTCACAAAACCTGCTTGTCTGTTTAGCAATGAAGGCGTTATAATATGACAGTTAATTTCACGTGATGACGAGAAACCAACTTGAAATAAAAATGTCTTTCAGAACGGATGGTATGGGTATTAAAATTTTTATTGATAAGGAGTTAATACCCACATCAGCCGTTCTGAGATACAATTCCACAATTCCTTGGTTAAAGCATAGTCCTAGAGTTAGCTAAATTAGGGATGACGCAAAATTCAAATTAGTGTGGCATAATATAAACCTCTACCGTTACTGTATAAAAAGTTGAAACAAATATACATTAACAGTTTTTGATTTATAAGAAATTAAAACATTATAAATCTACGTTACTTTTGAATTATTGAACACATATTTTGAGTAATGTGGAACTTCTTCGTATACAACACACACATTGTTCTTGCATAAATAAAAGAAAATGAAGACTTGAAGTCTGAGATTCGTGACTTCTGAATTTTTCATTACAAATATGAAACTAAAATATTTGAACTGCGCGACTTTTGCAGTCATTTTCTGTTGTAAAATAATATTTATTGTGAACAAGTATTATACAAATATAACGATATGCGACATTCATTCCACGGCAAGCGTATTTTATTGCTTTATGTCAGTGAAAAAGCGACACCTATTAAGTCAAATCCAACACAACTTGTGTTTAAGAATGACACAACCTACTTTTAACTTAGCGTCCACTGTTGCTAAGCAATTTCAGCCACGTTGGTACTTAACATAGTGACGTCAGTACATATTTGATATAAACGCTTCTGGCAAACAGACCCCTCCCACGACGTTGCACACGAAACTCAAAAACTGATACACATGCATAGTAGGGTAGTTCGTCTGCTGGCGGAAGTGTGATTTGCTTCAGCCAAGACAGGCCGGTTGTCAAGACCGCTGAAGACTACGAGCGACAGCTAAAGCTGCGCCTTGGTCAAAGGGACTTTGGGAAGAAGGTGGTGGCGTTGAGCTTATAGGTTGATTACGATAACGTTTCAATCGTTCGATTCGAAGGATTTTCGAGATGTCGTCGCAAACGTTGACAGTCAAACTGTCCCGGGGAGAAAACACACCCTGGGGGTTTCGTATACAAGGTGGAAAGGATTTTAGTTCACCTTTAGTTATTCAAAGAGTAAGTAAATTTTATGTCTTCAGTTTAAATGTCAGCAAAAGGAAATGGATAACACGTATATTTTAGCTTGTAATTGTTTATATAATACTAGTTAACTGTCTTGCGAAAAACTCGAAATTACCCTTTAATATTTAAGTCCAGCACTGTAGCAGCGATTTTGAGAAACAGTTGTTTTTATAAGGAAACGGAAATAGTTTTAAAGTCAATTGCTTTGAAAATAAGTTAAAAACTAATCAAGTTTTTTAATTACATCTGACAGGTTTATTTATCGTATAATAAAATGTTATGATATTTTCTTAGGTTTTTCCCAAATCGAATGAAGTTTACCGTTATGAAACTAACAGACTAGTTTCCGACCTGCTTAATTTATGAGATGGGGTTACTGCTTGCTTATGTTAGTGTACAATTATTATTTCTAAATAAAGTTAACTATTCATTAACTGTTATGGTTAATTTTTTGATCACTTGACAGAGAACATTTAAACAAGTTTCTTAGCATTTCGCTGACGTCAACGTAACCAGATCCGAACTACTAAAGAGTAATGCTGTATTGCTCTATAATGTAACAGCACTGTGTGCAGGAAAACCCGCCCTCTAGCGACAGGCATCTTGAAAGCCAGCACTGTTTTCTCCCTCCCATATAAGGAAGCGCATCGACCTTGGTCACAGTTCAATATGAGTAACACTTGAATCCTGCCAGATAAGGGTGTTTACAAAATCTTTATTTTCTACAAAAACAGCATTTTTCTGTTGATTATCTACAACTAAGAATTAGAAAGTCGAGGTAAAACTATTTAAACTTCAGGGTTATTCCTTTACCTTTCACTTTACAACTTACCTTGAAAGCATGATGATTCATGATAGCTTTTAACTGGAATCAAAAGGTGGAACTTCTTCACGTTGATTAACGTGAGGTTTAGTTACATGACTTTAGGTTATTTTTTATTTCTTTTATTGTTAAAAGTATTGGCAAACGTAGGTTTGTTCTCAACGATTACTTTACAACGTTGATATCGGATGTTAAAAATGAGGAAGAGTGCAACGGTATTATATAATAGGTTCCCGTGAAAACGTTGCAGCATTACATTCTGTGATAGTGGTGTAAAATTTTAGGTTTACTTAAGGAGTTGGATACTAAAGCAATACAAGTTTGTAAATACATGTATTATAACTAGTAGCAACATCTAATAGTATTCTAAAATGTGACGTTCTAGGAGGACATTGCTAAAACGTTGCGGTTTCAAATGTTAAAAAAGCTGGTGTATATACGTTTTTAAAGTACAAGTTAACTTGAAAGCAGGTTTGAGCTCTGTTAATACTGTATCTTTCTGGACAATGTTCTGCCCCTATATACTCTCTTTGTACATCAGTGTCACTTTGCTATTACTTATTTTTAAAATTAACTAAGACTGTGTGAAATTTTAACGTAAGAAAACTAAACTGTTGATTTCAAGACGTTTGTTACAGTGTCATTAGAGACCTTTCTTGGAAATAATAAATGCTTAAAAAATGTAAAACTATGAAAAAAGTAATGACCAACTTAAGTGTATTCGTCCGTTGGGACTGCATTGTCAACACAGTGTGGGTACTCAGTTAACGGGGCGAACGATAAAAGATGTTTTTGTATATACTTGCGATATTTTTTTGTATATAAATCTGTTGGTAGCAGCATGGCTCCAGCAGTCTGTTTAGTGTGAAAAGTCGAATACCTCATTAGAAATACTTTCCGTCAGAGTGAACATTACCTAGCCCAGAAAGGAATGTTTCATGTTTCACAAGCGAGCTAATGTGCTCACATTCAAGCACGGCAAATGCAACAAAATATGAGGCTTTAGGGATAATCTGGGTGCTAAGAATGATAGCGATATCGAGGGCTGTACGTAAATATCACATTTTTGTATCTAAATGAACGGTAGATTAATTTAATTTTCGAAAATTGCTATTTATCTAATCCGTGATGGAAATTTATGTTTGTTGAACGTTAATTTAGGCCCCCAACAGAAGTTAATTTTATATTCAAAATTCGTCAGACATTAGCTTTATATTCAATATTCGTTAAAAGTCGCTTTTAATCCTCCAGTAATAATTAATCAGAGCCTGTTTCTGCTAAAAGTTAATTGGCGGTTTTGTTTTCAGTCTTAGAAAATAATTAAATTGAGCTATTCTTAGAATTTAGGTGTTGTTTTCATCCCTTTGATAAAAAAAAAAAAGTCCATCTCTGGTTAATATTTCATCTAATTCTAATTTTGTTTTCATTTAATTAGCTTCCAGAAAATATACGTTTAAAGAAGCATCTTCTTAGAGCTTCCATAAAGATTGCTATTTCTATGGGAGCAAGCCGCACCAGTTACTGCTAAATTTAGAACATCGTATACTAAGCCAGCTAATTGCCTCACTGTGGTTTGGTTTTCATTCATTTATGTGCTTCCACACTGTGCAAGTCATCTGTAACAACATAATCACATTAACTAGTAAGCTAGAACGACGGATCAGAATCTATGATGAACCAAACGGGACAAAATAAATGATAACTCGGTTCATTTTCATTGTGAATGAGAGAAATTGGGAGAAAAAAACAAAACATGTTGGCACCCGTCTATGAAGTCAACAGTATAGGTTTTACATGTTCAGGCCGTCTTATAAGTGAAAGTACAGTTAATACCACTTATTGGTGTTTCCCAGGGGCCTTTACCATAACAGTTTATTTTAAACACCCAAACTATTTAAGTGATTTAAAATATTTGTAGGCTGTAAATAAAATGGAAAGGTCAACATTGCTTAAAACTTAAATATCAAAACAAGTAAACTGAGCTAAGTAAAAGCTAGTGTTTGTAGTATTAAGATGCCACGCCATCAACGGTAGGAGGTTCTCTGTTGTAGGAGGTCACCATGCTTCTATCGAAAGGTATAAATAGGTACACGTGACTTAACCTGACCGTTGAAAGACAGACAGAGGGGTGTCAGGTAGTTACGTGTGACATAGCAAACAACTGTAAAATATCTGAAAATTGATAGGTATATATGACATAACTAATAAATGAATAATATTATAATGTTTTACGTTTGTGCAAATGATTGTGGAAAGTCAAACAAGTGAACCATTTGACATAGCTAATAGCTGAAGAACAACTGGAACCTATACGTAGGATCATGCATAGTCGGATTATCCTTTGGACCCAAGACCGGAAGCCGGTACCTATTTGTTTGTAGTAAAGCTACACAATGAGCTGTCGGTTTGTTTGTAGGGCCTATGTATGGAACAGTCCATAACATTTATATTGTGTTGTTTATTCAGAATCGTATATGGGTGTCTTTACAAGAAAATGGTTTTCGTCGAATTTTATATTGTAATAATCAATCTGTAGACATTAAACATCAACATTTATGGATTTACATTTTTAATATTTTGAATAAGTGTTATTACTGTATTAAGTTTATGATTTTATGTATTTTTCAATTTACTTCTGATGAAGTATTTAATTAAGCCCCCTATTCGAAAATGTGAACGAGCATAAGCCTAGAACGATGCACTTTGTGTGGGACTAGCTGCTTAATATTTTTCATTCTTTTCAAGATCTTGATCTTCATGGGTGAGTTTTGTGATGAATTTGATCACTGAAGTCATAATTTATAAACGTTTATGGTGGGTCCTGAGGACGGTGCTTGGTTAATCTGATACTTGCTGCCTGTGACGTAATCTAACTATCGAATTGAGTATTAGATAAATATTCGTGACTTAACAGATCAAAAATGACTGGAAGTGGTCAGTGTGTGTATGTATATATGAAATCTAGTTACATGTCAATTGACAATCGTCGCAAGAGGTCAGTAACTTTCTGGCAATTTCTAATACTGCGACAATCTGCTTCGGTGGACAAGCAATTAGTTTACAGCCTTATAATACAAAAATCAGGGATCCAATTTCATGTGGTGAACAAAGGGCACACAGGGCTTGTACAGCTTTTACAATGGAAAATAAAATCTGACTAAGATGTTTCGTAATTGATCTACTAAGTGAATTTCACGTTTTCAAATTAATGCTACTTTCTAGTATTGCGACAATAAAATAAAATAATTATCGGTAAGTTAAAAACGTGAAACGTTGTGGAAGGATGTTTACGCTTAATTCGGTCAATTGGGAAAAAACAACAAACGAAATGACTATAAATTTACTTGTGTTGTTATCAATTCAGATATGTTTAAATGCGATATCTTGTTTTTTATTTTCTTTTGAAACTTTGTTTATATTTAAAAAATGTATATATTTTAGTAACGTTCTTTTTTATCAACATACTGAGTAAAGACGTTAACGTTTCGTTTAGAGTAAACTAGGATTGTGAATTTTTAGTCTATGAAAAGGCTAAGCGGTTTTCAATTATAAGAACCTTAGCCAAAAATATGGCAGTGTTAATAATTGCAAAAAATATATTAGCAGAAATCACAAAAGCACTTTAATTGTTAAATATTCTGTCGATTTGTGGATTACATAGAAAGTAACCCTTGAGGAAATATCAAGGGTGAAACTTTCCATGTTTAGATGTCAAGGTAGTTTGTAACTCATTTTTATGCTGAGAAATTAAGAAAAACGAACGCCAGATATTTTAATATTTCGTCTGTCGGTAGGAATGAATGAAAAACGGTCAGGTAGGGTTATTTTTATACTTCCTCTGCAATGAGGACGGGAGAGAGGGATTAAAAAGAAACAAAATTTCAGGAAGGTGCTGTTCCTAATTTATTATTCATACACTTCAGAAACTCGACAAAAATACATTATATAACATGCTTTCATTTACAACCCAGAGTTTGTTTCTCCAAAAATAGTATAGGCCGAGGGTTGACCCGTGTTATGGATGTTAAAGTTTCGTTGCTTTTGCCTCGTTACCGCCAAAAAAAAATCACAAAAAATCGCGTTCTTCATTTTGGCCTTGTGGGTGCCTTATAAGAATGATTGTCAAATTCCACTAGTGCAAAAGCTGGCAGTGGATGATATTAACTAGTCTTCCTTGTATTTTTACGCAAAATTCAATAAATTAATAAAAATGCATAGACTCGTATTACTTCAAGCTTATATGAAGTGTTAATTAATTCACACAAATGATTTTAAAAGAGTAATGTAATTATATGAAATCGTTCATCCAAGCTGCAGTAAAAAATTGGAAAAATGATTAAGTCCGTGTGGATATATCAAAAGTTTTAGTTACTAATTTTAAGAAAATCGATTTTTAGGTCATTAGACAATAATTGTCAATAATGAATTTGGATAATGAGTTAAAACATGTGAGACAGGCTTAAGAAATTTGAAAAATATTAAAAATAAAAATTAACAAAGTTTTTAAGAAGTTTTTAAATTGACGGATTTGAAAATTTACAGAACTACGGAAAAGTTAAGTTTTTGGTTAAAAAAGAAAATGTTGATAGCCTATGGGGAACAGGTGCCTGATAATGTTAAGACTTATGGGAATGAACTATGTATGTCAAAGTTAACCAAAGGTTAAAATGAGGATTGGGCCTTTAAATATGCTGGTTGCAAGTTTTTGCTGAAAACTACGAGATAGATGAGCTTTTAAATGTTTTACCCTCTTCTATTTTTATAACACGTTAAAAACGTTCCTCTGATTCATGCTGATATTAAACCCTTGGTAGGCAGGAAAAATATTGGAGGATTAAATAGATAAAGTGCTAGACCACACAAAATTTTCCCCAGGGTAAGTTAAAGATTAGACATCCAAGCTTCTTTCTTTAATTTTGGATAGGTCAGTAGACAGTAGGAAGGTGCCCAAGGATTGGAGAGTCGCTAAAGTTACTACCCAGTGTGAGAGGAGGAGATAAGAACTATTCTGGAAATTATAAGCCAATTAGCTTTAGTTGTGTAGTGGGAAAAATCTTAGTGTCTGATAACAGAATTTTTACAAAATCATTCACTGAAATGTCATTATAGAAAAAAGTTACTTGGATTCAATAAGAAAAATTTGCCTTATTTACTGTTATCTTTACTTTTAAAATGTTACACATTATCTAAACGATGGAAAGGGTGTGGAGTGGCTGTACCTGGATTTTCAAAAAGGGGCCACACGATAGATTAGCAAATAAACTAATCAGTAGGGGTTGTATAGTGGTTGGATGAGAAAAGCAAAAAGGTTGTTATTAATGGACTTTGTACAAATTGAACCTTGTCTGGGTGCCTCAGGAGTCGACGATTGGGCCTTTACAGGAATTGAAAAGGAAAATCGATAATTTAATAAAGAAAGAATGCAAGTTTTAATATTACTTTATTCAAAGTTGGGTGTACAAAGACAGCCATGAAGAATCAAATGTTTCCTTACTGTCCTTATGTCATGCTATATTTGAATGTTTTATTATTCTACTGCTCACTGATCTATAATCCAGGGTGAATGTTGGAGTGTTTCATTCTTGTATCTAAGTTAGAGGCAAATGATATCTGAATAAAACATAATGCCAAATACAAGATATTGTTTATTGTTAAAGTGAATCAGTACAGTCTATATGGATGAATATTTCCTGTGCGAATGGTAATTTTATAGGCACGTTGACATTGAAAAAAAACAACAACGAATTAGTCCACTGTTAAGAAGAATTAAACTTATAAGTCTCCTTTGTTCATTTGAAGCTTAGTGTCTGGGTTACGTATCTGACTGTTTGAACTGACACTCTGAAATTTAAAAGTTGAGTTCGCGTCGGTATGGGATGGAGGTATCGTGCGCGAAACCTTTTGAATCTTGACTATTTTAATGGTCAAGGAAAATTAAACATAGTGCTACAAAAACTGGCGAACGTGGTGTTATACCTTTATATCCATAACCACTTTAATTTTCTAATATACGTTAAATTCACATGGACTGTACATTGGTTTGCTAATGACTAGCGACTTACTTAGGTATTGGCCTGTATTTCAGAAATGACTCTCAAAAAATCGTGATGACGCCCTTGTACTGCATACAGAAATACTGTTTATAGTATATATTCTGTTCAATTAGTTAATCTAGCTAACCGTTTCTATTTTAAGAATGAATTTTTTTTTGGTTTAGTTAATATGCTTATATCTTCGTTTTTATAATTTTTATCGTTACTCGTGAAATACCCTCCCCAACGTTATTGTTCTATGTTTTATTTTTACACGTCCGAGACGAAGAAAGCCAATTCTCTTTAATTAACTGTAATTACGATATTAGTTTTGTTATCATATCACAGCAAAATCTTAGTTCTATCAGTTAAATATCTTTTTGCCCTCCCCCATGTAATTGGAACAAAATTTTACTTGTATAGGATATCTTTATACTACTGATAATTGTCTATTTTTAAAGCCTGTGCTATTCACATGGGAGTACTTTGATATTCAGCATAACTTCTTGGCATTGAATAGAAATTTGCTCAAAATTTAATTGAACGTTACATTATTGTGGTTTCATTTACGTCTGTTAGTCGATGTCTAAATAGAAGAAAGTTCTTTTATATGCAAAAACGGCTGTTCTGGGCCCAGAAAACACTTCAAATAGAAGAGCGAACAACGTTTCGACCTTCTTCGGTCATCGTCAGGTTCACAAAGAAAGGGTTACTGGTCGGAAGCTGACCACGTGTTTGGGAGGGGTTGTATAATTGAGTGTTGCAATGTAGAGGGCGCGGTTTGAATATATAATTTTGTCTATAATATTAATATAGGTATAATGGCGTTCCTTTATATTGGTTTATTTTGGGTTTGAGTTGTTGTATAAGTAAGGCTTCTTTAATTTTTCGTTTGTTTATGTTTGTTTCTTTATTTAGTATTTTAGTGTTTTCTATGGTTATGTTGTGTCCATTTGACTTGCAGTGTTCGAAAACGTGTGAAGGTGACTTTTTATGTTCTTTGAATCTGGTTTCCATTTTTCTACTTGTTTCTCCTATATAGAAGTCGTGGCAGTTATCACATTGTATTTTATAAATAATGTTGGTGTGGTGTTTGTCAGTGTAGTTCTTACATAGTATAGACCTTAGTTTTGTGCCTGGTTTTTGAATAAATTTAGTGTTAACTGGAATGTTATATTTTGTTACTAGTTTTTGCCAAATGTTGGTTATTTGTTTGCTGATGTCAGGAATATATGGTATACAGCAGTATATGGTTTCGTGATTTTTTGATTCGTGAGATATATTTACTTTTGTTGGTTGATTTTGCTTTCTGTCTAGGTGTGTGCGTATAATGTTTTCTACGGTTTGTGGAGGAAACTTATTAATGTTGATGAAGTGTTTTATTTTATCTAATTCATCGTTAATTTTATCTGGTGAGCAATAAAGACAAACTTCATGTTCAACAACCAAAACTATATACAAACAAATGGCCTAAGCATGGGCAACCCAGTATCGCCAGTTCTAGCCAATATTTTTATGACACAAATTGAAACACAAGCAATTAATACAGCATTACATCCACCACTATACTGGTACAGATATGTAGATGACACGATTGCGGGATTCGAATCTACAGAACACATACTTAACTTTTTCACTCACATTAACTCTATACATCCCAACATTAACTTCACATGTGAACAGGAAGAAAGCAATCAAATATCATTTCTTAACCTCAAAATTATAAGAACCGACACACAATTCAAAACAGAAATCCACCGAAAAATCACCCATACTGGACTATACATTCCTTGGGACTCAGCACATGAAACAAAACAAAAACTCAACATACTAAGAAACCAGATAAATACAGCCATAAAACTATGCTCACCAGATAAAATTAACGATGAATTAGATAAAATAAAACAACACTTCATCAACATTAATAAGTTTCCTCCACAAACCGTAGAAAACATTATACGCACACACCTAGACAGAAAGCAAAATCAACCAACAAAAGTAAATATATCTCACGAATCAAAAAATCACGAAACCATATACTGCTGTATACCATATATTCCTGACATCAGCAAACAAATAACCAACATTTGGCAAAAACTAGTAACAAAATATAACATTCCAGTTAACACTAAATTTATTCAAAAACCAGGCACAAAACTAAGGTCTATACTATGTAAGAACTACACTGACAAACACCACACCAACATTATTTATAAAATACAATGTGATAACTGCCACGACTTCTATATAGGAGAAACAAGTAGAAAAATGGAAACCAGATTCAAAGAACATAAAAAGTCACCTTCACACGTTTTCGAACACTGCAAGTCAAATGGACACAACATAACCATAGAAAACACTAAAATACTAAATAAAGAAACAAACATAAACAAACGAAAAATTAAAGAAGCCTTACTTATACAACAACTCAAACCCAAAATAAACCAATATAAAGGAACACCATTATACCGATATTAATATTATAGACAAAATTATATATTCAAACCGCGCCCTCTACATTGCAACACTCAATTATACAACCCCTCCCAAACACGTGGTCAGCTTCCGACCAGTAACCCTTTCTTTGTGAACCTGACGATGACCGAAGAAGGTCGAAACGTTGTTCGCTCTTCTATTTGAAGTGTTTTCTGGGCCCAGAACAGCCGTTTTTGCATATAAAAGTTCTCAACAAGTGGGTTTCTCGACATCACTGATTGAGAAGAAAGTTCTATTACTGTAGGATTTTTTCTCGTGTTTTGTATGTTAATATTCGAGTTCTTACACGGACATTAATTTCGGTCTGTTTCAGACAAGTTTTACTCCTAAACCTTTCCAAAAAACGAAGGAGAACATACCAAGAAATGTGTTTTCTGACAGGTTTTGTGTGTATTTGTTTTCATTTGTCGCAGTTCTGCGCATGTGTATAAACGTAATACAAAGACTCCTATTCTGTATTATTTTGTGACGTAATGAGCAGTAGAAATGAGAGAAGGCGGTGTTGGTGTATGTACTAGTAATGAAGGTTTGCAGACCCAAGAAATATTTCTCTGTCATGACCACACTCCACATATTAATTTTCTTGGTCAGACCAGAACTCGTTTAGCTGTCTCATAATTTCCTGCGTGAGTGTATGTCATAATTTTGTCGACATTTAACATCAATGATACATTATTTTGTAATTTACTCGTCGCGAAAGTGGGCGTTTCCTTCTGACATCATTATACGATGTCAAGTTTGTAGATCAGTAAGAGGTTTAGTTAGTCCTTAAAATTCTTGTGCATATTTGTATATTTAATTTTGTTTTTTGATGTTCAGACTGAAGTAATATTTTCTCCATAAAAGGTTATATCTGTTGAGAATGAAGTCAATATGTAACGCAACTTACTGAATCACTTAGCTCTTATGTAACCATAATATCAGCATTGTTGTTTTTGAGAAAGCTACCGATATCGGTTATTGAAATAACAATGCTGTCTGGTTATTGATATAACTCTACAAATATAATATTGTTTAGCTGTTGATATTATCATACGGTTTTGTTTTTTTTTTCGCTTAGGTAACTACGTCCTCTAAATATTGATAGTATCATACTGTTTGGCTTTTTTTAACCCAAGTAACTACGTCCTCTAACTATTGATATTATCATACTGTTTGGCTCTTTTTAACCCAAATGATTACATCTTTTAGCTGCTGATATTACTTTACTTTTAGGTCTTTATGAAAATGTGCCAATTTCTCTGTTTTTATGTATTTTCATAGTTATCATATTTGCTCTAGAAAGTGATCACAGATCAGACTCGTATCAAAATTAATGGTTAAATATGAAATAAAAGATTAAATTTTAAAACTAGAAAATTGTTAGTGAAACAAAAAGAAACAGATCATGTAACATATTACCAAAGCACATGAATGAAACCCAAAGTAACAACCAATCCAAGTGACAGAGTATGACCAAATAAAATGTCAGTTATACACGGAGCACCGAATGGCGGGAATAGCTATGTGAAGCACGAAATAAAAATCCTACATAAGACAGTATAATTAAAAATAACTGTTATTTAAATACAGATTAACTAATCATTTAAGGACATAGTAAACAAAAAGATAGTCAAACACAAAGAAGCCTATATAACCGATTATAACCAAAATAAATGTCAAAGAACGACAAAAAGAACATGTACTGGGGTTTAGTTGAAGACAAAAAATATGCCAGAACAGGATCAGAAGAAACGTTAGTTCAGTACAAAGTGACCATATAACACAGTATGACCAGAAATGTCATTCAAACACAAACAATATAACAAAGTATGACAAAAAGAAAAGGTATCGAAAAACAAACCTTCTACCAGTATATCGTCAAAAGAAATGTAAAACAAAAAATAACTTATTACATGTTTCTGTATTTAATAGGCAATAACCAAAAAACCCAACAAAAAACAGTTCGATACCAAAAGAACCGTACTAAACTAAGACTACAAGAACTTTTAAACACAAACGAACTATATAACAGTACATATCCGAAACAGATATAATTCAAACACAAAGTAAGAAGTCGTATACCACGTTATATTGGTATTTTAGCAAAATAAAAAAATATATTTTACCAAAGAGTGACCAATTTGCCCTTGAAGAAAAAAACCTTGGGGGCGCTATGTTCGGTCAATCCCACTATTTGTTGGTAAAAGAGTACCCCAAGAGTTGGCGGTGGGTGGTGATGACTTGTTGTCTTCCCTCTAGTTTTACACTGCTAAATCTGTGACGGCTAGCACAGACAGCCCTCCAGTAGCTTTGTGCGAAATTTAAAAACAAACAAACAAACGATGTACCAGAGTACGATAGAAAGAAATATTAAACTAAAAACAAACCCTATCACAAAGTATGACCACAGGAAATTTAACTAAGAAAAACGAAAGAAACTATACAAGAGTTTGACCAGAATAGATGTTAAACAATTGCAAGTAAACCATCTGCCAGAGTATGACAAAAAAACAACAAAAAAAACGTATTGCAGAGTATGAGTAATGTGAATGTTAGTTAAACACCAACAAATAATATAGAAGAATATAAGCCCAAGAAATATAAACTATACAACGTAGTATGACCAAATGCTAAACACACACAAATCATGTTTTAAAGTCGAACACAAACAAGACAGTATACCATTGTAACAGAATATAAACTAAGGTTGTAACGATTCACTGAAATTTCGGTTATACTCGGTTAACTAGTCACAATTCGATACGCGTGTCCTTTGTGCTGCAGTTCGTTTCGTTTTTCCTTCTTTCTCTCAACGTCGTTTAAAATTATAGTAAAACAACCACTTTAAATAATGTAAGTTGCATATTCTTCTCTCCATGCAGAAGCCTGAACAGTCTGTGTACGGTGTAAATCTTCTAAATATAGATTTCGTTGTTTTTGTAACGCGGCTTGGAAATTTCGTTAGTCGGGTTTCTAATTTCTTATTAATACCGCGTATCAAATTATCGAATAAAATGCATGCCAAATTACCACGTACTTTTTTCAATAATTGTTGATTCGTCGAAGCGTAGAATAAAAGACGGATCTTCGTTCTACAAATCGGCTGTTTGTAAGTATTTTAGGTTTAAAGTCATGAATGAGAACTGAATAAGAAAAAAAACAAAAAAACTACTTGTTTGAAAATCGTATGTAAAATTTGTTGCGAGTTTTGAGTGAGTTATAAGATGGGAACAGCGTCAAACATGGCCACACACGCGCAAAGGAAACGTGATATTACGTTTCAAAACACGAAAGAATTAAGAAAGGTAAACTGTCGCAAGCTACACTTTATGTAAGCACTAAAGGGTACGAAGCACCTCAACTGATACTTCAGGAAGTGTTTGAAACGAAATCCGAACAGGCCAAGGGTTAAAGAGATAAAAACTATTGGAATCTTTATTGTTAAAAACATGTGACCATTTTCAGTGTAGGATAATCTTGGCCTTAGAAATCCGATTATGGGTTTGGAGCCAAGGTATGAGATCTCCTCTACGACTTTTTTTAAATACTGTAGTAATTTCAGAGCTGTAAAAATAGAGGACATATTTGACACTGAAGTAAAATACGCTTTTTTTTATTACTTTTACGACTGATACGTAGGCTTCGAGACCTACGTTATTATTACTTGGTATTTTATAAACGACAGCTGAAAAATGAGAAATTCCCTTCTATAAAGAAGACGCTTAAATGAGTTTCATATTGCTGAGGATGTGGCGGGTGTACTGAAGGAAGCTGTAATTTCTTGGGACTTCAAGGGGATGGGTTGTTAGGGCAGATAAAAATGGTAATTTCATTTTTCCACACAAATCCAACAGCAAATGCTAAACTGAAAATAAATCTGTTTATTGCCTACTACCAGGTTTGGATTATGAGAACTTGTATGACCTACAATTATTACAACTAATGCTATACCACCTGTTATTAAAGGACCTTCTGGACTACTCCAGCCAAGACTCTAACAAATTCAGTTCAAGAGTGTAGTTGTCCAGTTCAACATTGCCCATTAGAGACAAACCAAAAGACTATGATGATAAGATACCATGAAAGTCTTAGAAGGCTTAATTTGAAACCATCTTCAAAGTAATTAAGTGGAATAGTGAAGAACAAGCCATCCATCTGTTGCCAATCTAAAAGGAGCAGTCTTGACAGCATTAAGTAACCTTCCAGCTGAGAATCATAACTTTTAAGCATTGGTGGCAGCCTCATTCAACAGGTTTAGAATATCAAACTGCGAAAAAGTATCTGAAATAAAGTTCTCAAACAGCGTTCGTAGGGGGAAAATATACCTTAACCAACTGGCAGAAAATTCAAATAACCTTTTTCAGTTATCTTACCAAGATGCTCCTCGTGAAATAATGGATTTAATTTGCTGGATAACAGACAAGGATGTGAGAATTAGACTGAAGTAAAGAAAGTGTACATCTCTAAAAGGAACTGCAGTTAGTATCAAAGCTGCATATAACTACTAACAGTGCAATCTAGGAAGTTACAATATATTTACCTGGTAGTATTGAACCATCAACTTCCCTAAAGGAAGTCTAGAAGAACTAAAATAATTATTTACATAGTTACCAGAAACTTATTTAAGGTAAATCTGTGAGTGGATAAATTTGATCACCTACCCAGGAAGAGCTTTCCCTGCAACAGGGTGGCCTGGGACAACAAAGACGCCATGTTGTCAGTTTAAAATGTATCTCGGTAAAGAAAACCACCAAAAATACCAATGAGTGGATAACTTAGCACAGTGATTTGATTTTATATTACAATTATTCAAGGAACTTTGTTTCAATACGGCTGGTTAACCTGAAGATGACCTAAGAAGGTCGAAACGTTGTTCTCTACTTTATTTTAGTAAAGTTTTTAATATCTGTACTACTCGTTTTGAGATGCATTTTAACTTCAGGTGGGTTTCTCGTCATCACGAATTATTCGGCTAACTTCACAATTCCAGAAGAGGACAATGTCATTATTTATGCTTTTAATACTGTAATTTAAAATGTCAGCTAGAAGAAACTGTATGTTTCAATGATTATGTTGAGATCAAAATGTTTAAGTTAGTTCTCTAACACCTAGAAATCTCTAAGGATGTGACTTAAATATTTTAATATCTTTTAAAATAAATTAGATGTACGAGATAGTGAAATTTGTAGAATTGTTTTCAAGATAGTGGAGTGAATCGTCAGTATTAACTATTAGTGTTGCTTTGGATAAGTACGATGGTTTGATTTTGTTAGTTTTGAAGGTCGTTTGTAACGTAGGTCTACAACAACTTACGACAATATGTGTTCAAACTTGTAGAAGTCTTAAAGAAATAGTTGTTTTCGTCACGTGACCTTAACATTGAATTTTTTTTTACAGATATTGTTTTTAAAATACGCTCATGAAGGAACAGTGTTACAACTTTGAAATTTCATTCACAGCCCCTTCTCATAAAGTAAAATGTTTTCATCTACAATCACAAACTGTCCTTTAACTATATATAGTTTAGTTCAATATCCCTTCTTGAACCTCTTTGATAGTTTTAATCCATATATATTGTGTGTGTGTGTGGTTTTATTCGTTCATAGAATTGATACTCCTGTGTTTAAATTGCCTTAACAAACGTTAAAGAAAATCCAGTTTAGTTAATTACGGTTGCAATATTAATGAAATCGTTAAATATTTTTGCTTCATACTAAGCATGAAATGAGTTATTTTCAGTTCTTCACTGTGGCTACACTAGTACTTGAAATATGACCAAATATAATTGTGTTGTAAACTCTTGTAACATTAAATACGCTATTGGATTCATTCTCAGATATTGACAGCGAGTGTTCTGTGATCTGTGGAGAGGTGTCTGGCCTATTGTTATTGGTTGTGCTCCCATTATAGCAGTTTTTACCAAAATATTCCTTTGATTGTAATTTAAAATGTTAATCGAACTTGTACAGTTAATAGCAGCTCACTGTTGTTTATTATTGTTATTATTATTAAATCGACGTGAGGTGGCCGTAATAAAGTTACCGTATCGTTTTTCTCAAATCGTGTTTTAAAAAAGAGGTGATTAATTTTACCTAGTGTTAACATGCGCTAAAAAATGTGTGATTAAGTATAATATATTAATAAAATTATTGGACACGTGCTTCCAAAAGCGTGATTTAAAATGTGCGTTTTAAATCGGATACTACAATAAAAAATGTATTTAGATTTGGAGTTTAATACCCGTGTCGTATACCATTAGGTGTCTCTCCAGTTGTCTGAAAGTTAACATTTGAGAATGGGCGCATTCTAAACAAAATTCAGCTACAATAATCAGTGTTGGAACTATCTTAACACCACGGTTGGTTCTTTAATGATTGTACATTATTTTCAAGATGGACGTTGAGCGAAAATGAAAAGCCTTCAAAAGAACTGGAATTTGCATAACGTTGGAAGATGAATTAATTAAAAGAAAATAACTGTTTAAATATAGCGTTTTAAATATGAACAAATTTAGTTTTTTAGCAACGTTTAGAATAAATAATCTTTCTGGCTTAATTTCATTTTCATGTTAAGCCTAAGGATGTACCTGAAGAAAAGTTGGGATTAAAAATGTAATATAGCAGCTTCTTTGATACTTCTGATACGTGACTTCTAGTTTACTGTAACTGCGCATGACATTTTTGTCTTTTAAAATAAAATCGCTGTTAAACGCATCTTTTAAATAGAAACAAATTTGTTTTCTCAAACAACGTTCCAAATAACCACTTTTTTGGGCTTAATATGAAAAATAGTATTACCCTTTACGAAAAGCAGTTGATCGAAAGGATGCAAGAAAAAAGTTTTTGTTTTAATATTGTGTTTTTGCAGTATTTTGTGTGTTATTGCATTTATCTTCAAACTTTTTGTGGATACCAATTCTTCTGATGTTCATCTTGGAAATGCCAACAAAACATTTCAAACTTCAGTCATACAAGTCGGCGTTAGTGCTACTATGATGTTGGAACCACAGGGAGAGAAACTCTCACCTGTGTTCAGTTCACTCTGTATCGAGTTAAATTACGTAATTCGGCATAACTCTATATGAAGATTTCTCATTCAGTACACACACCAGGTGCAACAGGGAAACTGTTAATTAATACAATGTCGTGTAAGCAGCTGTTAAAGGCGACGTATGCCTACTATTTGAGTGGCTGTAATAAGTTATTAAAGCGATACTGATAAGTGTAAGAAACCAACTCAGTCGTTTCGTTCCCTGCCACTACAGCTTTGTTGACATAGCGAGTTAAAGCGTGCCTTATTTGGCAGGAAAGGCATAGCTGCAATATTCAGTTTCGCATATTTTTTTTTCTTTTTTGTTCTACTTCTTTGCTGGCACTCTACTCTTGTGTATTCTATTTTTAACATATCTGCTTTTCTTTTCTATCTATGGCACCACTCTTTGGGAACTCTTATGTCCGGTTCCTGTACTAGGTGAACCCGGGAAGTTTGGCGGAGAATGCTGGGTTACAGTCTGGCGATGGCGTTCTCAAAATCCAGGGCCAAGCCACGGAAAATATGCGTCATAAGGAGGCGCAGGATACAATTATCAAGGCTGGGAATTTCCTAGAGATGCTGATTCAAAGGTATGGGAACTCGCATAATATCTACAAATAATTCCAACATGTTTATTAGTGGACCATATTGAATACTTTAAATGCTCACGTGAAAAGCATGGTTTTATAATTACACTCAAAGTATACATTAAAAAAAGTAAATATGTTAGCAACAAGTTGTGCCCATTAAACATGAAACGTCAGTTCAACATACATTGAAGACCTCCGAGTCAGCAACTAAATTACTTGCCAAGCCTTTCTTCAGATGTTTATTTGATGTTGAACTTAATGAAGAAATTTTATTAACTGAAAGGATCAATAAATATATTTTTAAAAAAACACAAATTGGTAAAGTACTACAGAAATCGTTTCAGTTGTGTGCATACCTGAGAAGAACACCAAATAGTAATATCAAAACACCCTTTCAGTCATTTGCACACCTCAGAATTACACTACAAAGTAGAATAAATAAACCTTTTCAGTTGCATGGAGACTTCAGAAGAATACTACACAGTAAAGAAACCCTTTCAGAACCGAGAACACTTTGCGGCTAAGTAAAGAATCCCTTTCATTAACATGCAGAAACCAGGAACATTGCAATGAATAATATAAAAACCTTCTTGTTAATTATAATGCGAAGATGAACATTACATAGCAATGTGAACAAACATCTCCACATGATTAGAAATATAAAACACAAATATTTTCAGTTAAACAGATGAGAACAACTACATGGTAAAATACAGAAAATCTTTCAATTACTTGCAGAACGGGATAAGACTGCATATAAGCCCCCCAGTGGCTCAGCGGTATGTCTGCGGACTTACACGTTAAAATCCGGGTTTCGATACCCGTGGTGGGCAGAGCACAGATAGCCCATTGTGTAGCTTTGTCCTTAATTCTAAACAACGACTGCATATAGTATACAAGGTCATTCAGTTTCATACACTGATCTAAAAATAATACTACATGGTAAATAAAAAACAGAAACACTTTTAGACATTTATGTAAATAAAAGTTTTTCATGGTAAAATAAAGAAACCCTTTTGACATAAAAATAACACTATCTTAAAATAATGATATATTTTATTTATTTATATAAGTGAGAACTTAACACTATACGATAAAAGTAAACATATATACAATTTCCACTGTTTTCTATAGAAAGTGATAGTTTTTAAGTACATGTAATAGAAACACGTGTGACATGTACATGTTACTCCTGAGCAGACTTGTATGTAGAACAACCATTTGTATAAGAGACAGCTGAAGCTAATGTTGTGTGATGTAACTTTGTCGAGTTTTGTGTGTGTGTGTTGCCATAATGTGTTCTTGACCAGTCAACTAACCTTAAAAAGGATGAAATATTCTTTATTTATTTTTGCTTAGTTTTTTTCTGTCATTTACATTCATTTTAAATAAATAACCTACAAATAGAGAGAGAGAGAGAGACGGACTTCTTTTTGCTCATTTTTATGTCTGGCTTGATATTCTATGTTAATAACATGTTCTATGATAGTTAGTGTGAATATAAACAGTATCACAACGTAACACCATGCCTAACATAGTAAAAGAAGCAGTTTGAAATGTACAATCGTAACGTTTTGTTGTAATCTTTTCACTGAAATGTTGTTTAGTCTGCTGACATATCCTATACATTTTTGCGGCGTTACATATTAATCACTTATTGGACTATCCTGGCTTCCTTTCACGTGTCGAAGTAGTGACGTCTTGACGTCACACGATGTGACTACCGAGACCAGCAGTAAGGCGCGTGGATACTGCCTTCTAGCATATGGCATTAGTAGTGTGATACTACCCACATATATGTGTGATTTATACAGTGGGTCTTGGGGCTTGTCTGGCTCTAAGAACGACGAAACTGTAGCTGATAACTTTCTTGAGTGTTAAGGAAGTTTGTAGTGCGGCCTGATAAAATAATAGAACAACTATCTTACTGGGTCATATCCGTTTCCGTTCTGAACAAAAGCAGTTCGACAATAACGTGTTATGAAAATCAAATAATATTTTAAAGAATTCATAATGCACTGTATTTAAACTTGTGGGAATCGTATCCAGTCTTTCAAATGTTTATGTAATATATTCTTTTAGCAATAACGTGTTATGAAAATCAAATAATATTTTAAAGAATTCATAATGCACTGTATTTAAACTTGTGGGAATCGTATCCAGTCTTTCAAATGTTTATGTAATATATTCTTTTAGCAAAACTTTCACCGTGTCATCTTCTTATTAGTACTGATGCGAATTATTAGTAAGAAAGAGAGAGAAAAAATTAGAGCACGAGAAAATTATTCAAACTTTTTTTTCTTCTTTGAAGCTTCGGGGATCTAAATGCAGGTCCTTCCCCATGTTCTTTACACACGAAAAGTCTACTCGCAGATTTAAAATATATTTTCAAGTTCAGTAATAAATATGTATTCGAAACTCGTATGCTGATAATACACATGTATACACACATACCAGAAATTTACAAACAAGCACAAACCTGTTGAAAATCTATCACTTGAACACACACTCCAGTAAGATTCACAGATCATAAAAAATACACAAAACCAGCTTTCTGTACATCTACTCGTTAATCGCATAAATCTTACACTCGTAGAAACACATCGAAATTAAACACACACCCAAAACGTACACATTTGCCACGTACGTAGAATCTAAAAAATTTGTATTCCTGAATACTGAACACACAAACAACATGCACAGGCATACCCTTAATATAAAATGAATGTCTGAACCAAATTTTGAAACACGTAAAATGTATACACACTAAGAAAACACCCACACATAGCAGCGAACTTTGAACGAGCAGCACGCACCATTCTCGCGCACTGTTGTCAGTGTTAAAGCTACGAGACAAAGTTAATATGAAACACGAGATGATATCCTTACACAGGCGACACGTGTCAGATACTAGTTGTATAGGTTTAAAGATGAAATAGTATGTTAGTTTTGCACTCTGTTGATAGTACAAGAGACTCACGACAAAAGTTTGAGTTGAGGTGTTACCATTTGTATATCGTAGGCAGTTTAGAAACGCATGACAATGTTAGGCTATAAGGATGAGCTAGAACCCTATGTTGAAAAAACAATGACGTACTGTTGGTTCTTACCCACGATAAAGCGTGGAAAAATAAGGTGAGAAACATGCACACTGCTGGCAGTGATAGAGACGTGGGACAAGCTTTGTCAGAAAATATAATGAAATATTAATACCGTACGTTTTCACAAAGGTGTGAGAAAAAATTAGTGTGTAATCGTGATTTATACCAAATTTGGATTTAAACCGTGCGTGACATTTAAATCCTATTAACTCCTATTTTAAGCGCTCTTTGAAATGTAAAAAACAGTAGTGTTGATGACACCAGTGTGACACTTTCGTAACATCACGGAAATATGAGAAACACAAAGACCACAGCTCGGTAGTTGTAATTCTACTCTTTTTTTTTTTTTTTCCAATTGTAAACGTATCCTCCCATTCTGCCCGCACGCTGATACCCAGCATGTGTTAGAATAACCGAAACCTGTTCCTTTTGACAGATCATGAAATAGAAAAATAGCTAATAAGTTCAGGATCATTGCTTTGGTGTAGGTGTTAGTGATGAGGTCATGCGGAAAGACCTATAACGGTAGTAACCACGTTACTCCAAAGGTGCTGTAGGTTATATCGCAACGCGTGTTAGACATATGTTTTTGGATGAAGTTCATATTTCATAAGCACACAAGGAAACGTGAAATATTCTGATAAACTTTAGTAAAATAATTCGTCCGTTGAGAGCTGTATTGTGGTTCTGGCATTTGTATTAAAATAAATATTTCATTATAAACTAGATCTTCCGAGTTTTTATTCCGTTGTTGAGTAACAGTCATGATTTAAGAATTGTTTAATTAAGCTGTTTGTACATTTTAGAATGAACGCAAAGTGACATGCTTGTCACCTAAACATGAATATAGGAGTTGTTATGCTATCTTTTCACTCGCAAGATTGTAAAATACTACATTAAGTGTCTAAACACTGTTTCACTAATTGTCCATATAAACTGAATCCCTTTCTCATTACCTAGTTTATTTCAAAATATACATGTTTTATAAACATTTAGCGAATGTTCTAGGATATGACCACCTCCAATTTATCAGTAACGAAAGGAACGACTGTTAAACACAGCAAATCCAAACCTCTGACTAATTATATTAGTTTTTTATAACCTAAAAACAAGCCGAAACAAAAATAAATTAAAAAAAATTAACAAAAAACGCTGCACTTATTGAAAATATCCCAGGGTACAAGCTATAATGTGGGATATAAAATGCACCTTGGGTTTCGGAGGTCACTGAGGAAGTAGGACTAGCATTGCGGTGGGGATACACCGTCTATCAGCCTTACCTCCATTCGCGAGTCTCACACAAAGAAATAAATTAAAGGAATAGCAATAGATATAGAAATTATGAGAACGAGATGTAAGTGCTCAAGATCACAACGTTCCACGTCTACATCGCTCTTCACTTTCTGCAGATAGTTGTGGGAAGGCGACTGCTCTCCAAAGTAAGTAAGAATAAAAAAAATAAAAATAAGAAAAATAAGGTATTGCCATTGGGGGTAAGTAAGTTAAATAAACTTACCTCTTGAAGTTAGCATTCCAGCGAAAGACACAAATTGATAGTCCATTCAACGAATTATACTAGTATAGAGTCCTATCCATTTATCTAAATAAACAAGTATAGTACCCAACCACTGTTCAAGAAGTTATAATAACGTCAGAGATTATAAAGCGTCTTGTTTTATATGAACCACATTATGAAGAATGGTATATTTAATATTTATAAAGGTGTGTAAACATATGTTTGCGCATAATGAACTTTTTTTCTTATCTCTATGACGAAATACCTCCTTCGGTTTGGTGTGTAACCTTTTACACCTTTTTAAAAGGTTTAAGCATTTACCTCCTGCCGGAGAGTGCTTTAGCGGATTATTTGGCGTGAGACAGTCAGCACAATATGCAGTACCCAGAGGGCCTCAGAAAACAATCCTCTCACACATTATTTGTATGGCTGTTCTATCCGTTTTGTTCATATGTTCCGTTCTGAACAGAAACAATTCGCATATTAGAAAGACCATAGGAACAGTATATTACGTTCATCACGAGTAACCATACACTTACAAGTTTGTAAAAAATGTTTTCTCTTGTTCATAAACATTCGTTTTGCTAACAAGATATTTTTTCACACTGTTCATTGTTCTTGTAATCTGTTTGTAAATCACACAGATATAATCTGCCATTTTGAGTTATTTCGACAAGAGCGCCATCTTGTAAAACGATAATGATGGTGTATGAGTTGGGAGTAAACCGTATGAGACTCATTAGGAACTGTATGAGTGTAGAACCGGCAGTAACAGTTAGTTTTCGATAAAGAATAATAGCATAACTGAGCGCAAAAACTGAACTGGATTATTAATTGTAGAAAAGAAAACCAGATATCGCTAGAAATTGACAAATGAAGACCTAAGGTGGCTAACTGGTTGTTTTGGTATTGTAATACCATATGTGTAGATTGTTTGTTTTTAATTTACTTCTGTGATGTTTGGATGTCGTAACTTTGTGCGACTGTATTGTGCGTGTTTTCTTATAGCAAAGCTATAACAGACAGTGTGTTGTATCCACCGAGGGAAATCAAACCGCCGACTTTAACCGTTGTAAATTCGAACATTTGCCAATGTCCCGCTATGTGAAAATATATATAACAAGTGAAATAAAAAAACTTCTCACTCTGAAGGGTCCACTTATTTGAAAAATAAGACACTTTAGAACCGTATTTAGCTGTTTGAACATAGATAACCCACAACTTTCTTTAACCGTTAGGGAAACTATTTCAATACCCGTTTAAAGGATGGAATTATCAGAGTATTGACTAATCGCAATTTATCATTTAATTTACGATTTTTCTCGTACATCTTATCAGTACTGAAAGCTTAGAACTAAAGAAACTGAAGTTGCAAGAACGTCTGGTAACGAGCTGGGAAGTAAGACTTGTTTATTTTATAACGGTGAGAAAACACGTCGTCAGATGTCTTGAAGTGTAGGAAAATTAACAATAACTGTTTTCCCATTATTCTTTCAGTTTTGGACATCGTATTTTTCTACTGACATTTTACCAGATATGGGATATAGTTTAAATCTTGTTAACGTAAATCGCAGGTTCAGAGAAAGTCATGGTTGACGTGTACTGTAATCAAAAACCATACCATACCATTCAACAGATGGCTTGTTTCATACTACACCTGTTATGGTCATGAATGAAAGAACTGCTACCTTTTAAAAATGTTACCAACGCGTTATTTTAATAAAAGTAATAGTACAATATTAAAAATGCAACTACAGTTTCGAATTAGTTGGATGGATAGTACGACAATTTCATATAATCCTTATGTCGCTTATGACCAATAATATTGTTGTTTGCCGTTAATTTATTTGTCTAACTTAATATTTATTACGAATATTAGTCATAAATATACATTATACTACTTGTAACTAAGATTATAAATATTATTTGTGTATAGTAAGGACTGTATGTAACATCAAGTAAAGTTTTTATTATTTAGTAAGGAGCTTTCGTATGATTTTCAACTCGTATATTTTGCTCTTATCTTTTTGGAAGATAAATTACTTATGAGTTAACTCTGATGTGAGTTAACTGGTAGAGCTGTGGATTTAGGAGTTTATGACTCAAGTTGGAATATGAGATACCGCAATATAATCCCTGGACACTATCGTGGATCGTAGGCGTCAGTTCACTGCCGCCTGGGTACCTTCCATCCGGTTAGTAGTTTCAAATAAGAGACGACAACGAAAAGCCTTATTAGCTTTACCATAAGCAAACAATATAAATATATGCAGCTACATAAACAGAAATACAAATATATACAGCTGTGTAAGTAAAACATTTTATGTAGCAAGATACACACACACACACACACACACACACACACACACACACACACACACACACACACACACACACACACACACACACACACACACACACAGCCACATTGATGTATACATATTCATATATTTACATGTACAAACACCCGGATAAGCAAAATCTACATCATTATAAACTCTGATGTAGGTTATGAACACACATCCACGTAAGTCTACGGACTTACAATTCTTAAGTACAGAATTTTCCTCAAAAAACCATAAGCCATTTTAAACTTGGAAATGCAAGTATTAGAAAACGAAACGCGAAACAAGTATAGACATGAACTTAGAAATATTCTTACTTTGGTATAGATAAACAGCCATAAAAACACAAGTGTTTGCATCTAGGTATAGATGCACATACAAACACTGCCATACACACATGTATATACATGTTACTATAAAGTCAAAAACAGATACATGCAAACACACACAGACATAGAAATATACATATTCAAACATGTTTGTGAAACAGAGGAGGAATGAGGATTTGGAGACCTACAGTGACAGTTGGTGTTGACTCAACTACTCCCGATGTCAAAACTATTCGATGGGATACATGCATTCCGCCCTCTGCGAGGAATCTAACGCCGGATTTTGCGTTGAAAGCCCGTGAACTTACAATTGACCCATGGGAGGCATTAAGTTTCGTCAGAATCAGATTAACAATAGTTTTACTGCAGTAAACAATTAAATAGTTAATACATCAACTTTTATATTGAAAAATTTAACGGTTAGCATAAACGTCGTTTTATTTCAAATTATACAAAAGCGCGTGAAATTTGCATAGTTTCGTCCTGTTTTATATGAAAACTTGTAAAGTTTCGCTCTTTTGAACACTTCATTCTGTAGATTTTGAACATTTCCGCTCTGGGTAGTACGTATACGTAAACTCCACAGTTTGGTTCTGTATACGGTTTGGCTTCTTGGTTTGTGCATTGATATAATTCTAATCGGAAACATTTTTCTCGTATCAAAAATATAGCGATAGTTTTAGATTAATGAGTCATAAGAATGTATTATATTCAGTGCTGAGTGTATGTAATTATATGGTCTCATGCTTTTGTGGTTCGGTAACATCCTTTACTTTGTTTGTAATCTCAGAATTTGAGTTCTTAAATAATACAGTTTTGATTATTCACTTTGATAATAAGATACTGAACGCTATAAACAGCTCATCTTCTTGAAGGGTCAAAGTTTCTGAATGTTGAAACAATAGAAAAAAGACACTGTCCTTAATATCTAGAAGGAGAAACTAAAGGTACCTAAATCACGATAGGGGCGCCAAATATTTTCTATTCCTTTAGAGTTCTAAGAGAAAAGGCTGAATATTTGTAAATTATTGTAGCCGAGTTAAATATGTCGAAAATGACGTCATGAATTACTCATGCGAATAAACTACACCAAGTCTAACAAGTTTAACTGATCTGCAAATATTTTTACATGTATCGTATGCGGATAATAAATTCACAGGAACGAGTGTGTGTTTTTATTGTAGCAAAGCCTCATCGCATTATCTGCGAGTCCACCGAGGGGAATAGAACCCCTGATTTTAGCGTTGTAAATCCGTAGACTTACTGCTGTACCAGCGGGTAACCACAAGAACGAAAATTCTAATTGGGCCCTAAAAATTGTAGTATTTTCTGTTATATTTCTTTTTGTGTCGCAGTTTATTTGTTAATATTTTTGCCCTGGTATTTTCTTGCCCGGATTGCCGAGCGTAATAATGTCCTTTTTTCAGGTATTGGCTAATTTTTATATCATCATGAACTCTTCCTTTTCTTTGATGTGATTTAAAATATTTTTGCGTTGGTATTTTTCTTATTGTGTTAAGATGTGTTTGATAATATTTTTGTGTTAATTTATGTTTTCGAACGTTACGGTGTGCTCAGTGATATTTTTATATGGCTATGCATCGTCGCTTATTTCGGTGTATTTGGTAATATTTTTGTCATTTTTCTACTCATTATGTGTTTTGTTATATTTTTATATGGATATGCTTTTTATCATCTTTAGATGTGTTTATTAGTATTTTAGTATGCTTGTTCAGTATAAGGTTTGTTTGACAGTATTTGTATATCAGTATGCTTTTTATTCTCTTTAGATATGTTTATTATTATTTTTGTGTTTATTCAGCGTATCGTTTGTTGCTATTATTTTAGTTTAAAATTATCGTGTTTCATCGTGTGTTGCAGTGTTATAATATTTTTCAATCAACATTTTTTCTCTTGCGTTTCTTTTGGCATGGGTTTGCTTTTTATGTTTTTCCGGTGTGATCGATAGTCGTTTTTTTACGTTTGTTTTGTAGTATTCTTTTTATTGTTTCGTTTCTTCACTTGTACCAGTTTATTTTGAATTTTAATCTGCACTACAAAATTGGTTTACCAGACATGGCAGAGAAGACACGTTTAGTTGCAAGAGGGATTCACCAAAATAGAAACATCACGGTAAAGCGATCTTGCAAATCGCGTTCAGATACAGAAAAGGCAAGTCCAAACGGGCCCGAAAGTGAGTATTCGTTGGAAGGTAAACCTTGCCAAGTCTGGGTAGCTATTGAACAATTTCAGACCGGCAGTTTCAGATTCGCACTTTTTCAATTATATAATTATATTTTAATCTTTTAAATGTGGCAAAGTGCCTACAATATAATAGCGCGCGCGCGCGCGCGCACACACACACACACACACACACACACACACACACACACACACACACACACACACACACACACACACACACACACACACACACACACACACACACACACACACACACATTAATCTAATGTACATGTGACAACAGAAGTTACTACAATAGATAATATTACAGAAAATGAGCCCCTCCAGCGGCACGTATGCGGACTCGCACTGCTAAAAATCCGGGGTTCGATACTCGTGGTGAGCAGAGCACAGATAGCCCATTATTATAATATATTTCAGATTTTTTGCAGTATTTCTGGTCGAAAAGAAAACTAGTATTTATCAATTAATAAAAACATTTGACAACTTTCTTTGCTTTCCCAAACATTCACATTAACCATCAAATTTGGGGGGAGGGGAGAAAACCAATAGCAAAAATTTTATTGGAAAATTTTCTTACCCAAAGAAAATACTAATGCTTAAAAATTCTGGAACCTATACCTATTGTTAGTGGCATTGGAAAATCAGTGATATTTAATTACTTTAGTAAGTTAGACAAGAAGTAGAAAAAAATAATGTGGCTTATCCTTCCAGATGTTCTGTCTATTTATTTTAACATTATGAATGAATGTTATTTGAAAGTTTTATAATTGTGTTTAGATAATTATCCATCCCTGATATATCCAGAGTTGTTCCAACCAATGCTACTCTGGTTATAGTTTGTTTTTTACAGACATTTTTAATATTCTTGATAATTATTTCGAAAAATCGTGTGCTAGTATTTTTTAAAACGAACCTGTGAAAGAACAGGTTTCTTAAATTCAAATGGTTGTTTTGATTTTGAGAATTCAATAAAAGTATTCAGTGGAACTAATTCAAATATGGAATTTACATTGAAACGAAGGAACGATTTTTGAGTATCGTTAAAAACTGTAGAGAATAGACTGGCACATGTCATAATCCACTAACTTCTATCAATATATATTTTAATATTAATCATCACAAAGACGTCAAATTAAATTTTGTTTAGTGGGGGTAAAAAAAAACGCATTTTATAATTTCGTAAACCGAAATTAAAGAACATACGTTTTTTCAGTTAAAATTTTATTTAAAACAATTATTGTCCATATAGTGTGATAACTAAAAATTTTTAATTTGCTATAACTAAAAATAATCATGTTTGCATAACATAAACTGGGATAAACAACAACAAAGGAAATCATTTTGTTATTACCTATTATTCTACTGGAAGATGAAAAGTATCCAAAAAAACAACAACTAAAGAACATTTGTGGTCGTTTATTGAAAAGACAAGCAAAACTGTGCATAAAATTTTGATTAAGAGAACTGTTAAGAGACCGGAAGAAAATATTTTTCCATATCGGAAGTCAGTCTATTATATCTGAAAAACGGCTATATTTGGTGTGATAAATTTATTTTATGGCTATGAAGACAAACGATTATCATTCATTAATAGTAACACACTCTGATTCTAGAAAGTTTTTTTCTTTTATTGCATGTTGTATTAATGACCTGCACATTAGACGTACTGAAGAGTGGCGTTTAAGAATCACTCCCTCAGTGACTCAGCAGTAAGTTACTGCTAAGCAGTAACTTTCGTATCTGTAAGATTTATTTTTAATTAGTGATGTTTTGTATATAAAAAGTAGCATTAAACTGTAAAACTGGTTACATCATGTTTAGTTGAAAGAAACGGACACACCTCCCCCAGAAAAGTTAAACAGCCACTCAGCATTTTTTGTTTTTGTTGTTCTATACCAATAGGTAATAAGTTGCCTAGGTAGAAATCAATAGACTTGCCACCTTAGGAGGAAAAACGAAACGAGTGTCGCGACCATATTGTGAGGGAGAGATGCCTGGGGACATGCTTCTTTGTAGTTAAAGAACGAATCATATGGATTAATTAGTTTCTTCTGTGCTAATATGTTACATGATTAAAATCGAAACCTTCAAACTGCCTTGTTTCTTGGGTAATAATGTTTGATAGCGAGAAAAACGAAGTAACAAAAAAAATATTAACAGATATTCTAGTTCGTTCGTTTTTATTATGTTGTTCGATTTTTGAGGTATTAACCGTTAATGCTTCTTTGTAAACTTGAGATTTAGTTAAGTTAGGAATAAGTCTGATCTGTTCTTAACAGATTCTTCGTTTTTTTAACTGTATGTACGTTTTCTAAGTAAGAGAATATACAGCTAAGCTAAGTAGGCCTGGCATGGCCATGTGATCTTAATCCGTGGGTTGCGGGTTCGAATTCCCGCTATACCAAACATGCTCGCCCTTTCAGCCCTGCGGGCGTTATTATGTGCGATCAACCCCACTATTCGTTGGTAAAAGAGTAGCCCAAGAGTTAGCGGTAGGTGATGATAACTATCTGCCTTCCCTCTAGTCTTACACTCCTTTGCGCGTGGCCCGGCATGGCCAGGTGGGTTAAAGCGTTCAACTCGTAATCTGATGATCGTGAGTTCGAACCCCCGTCGCACCAAACGTGGTCGCCTTTTTGGGCCTGGCATGGCCTAGCGCGTTAAGGCGTGCGCTTTGTAATCTGAAGGTCGCGGGTTTGCACCCGAGTCGCGCCACACATGCTCGCCCTCCCAGCCGTAGGGACGTTATAATGTGACGGTCAATCCCACTTTTCGTGGGTAAAAGAGTAGCCCAAGAGTTGGCGGTAGGTGGTGATGACTAGCTGCCTTCCCTCTAGTCTTACACTGCTAAATTAGGGACGGCTAGCACAGATAGCCCTTGAGTAGCTTTGTGCGAAATTCCAAAAAAAAAAACAAACAAACAAAACCTTTGCGCAAAATTCAAAAACGAAGCTAAGTGAAGAAGGATTTTAAAAGAATTATCATTTATATTACTGTGATGTAATATTTCCTGGATTTATTTGAAATGTGTTAAGATATTACTAGATATAAAATTTGTAATTTTTTATCACAAAATTATGACTAATTAGTTTCTAATGCTTCATGAGCGTTTGGTATTTAAACCATAAATGTTCAACAGTATTTGAACATTTCAGTGAGTACGCGAATCACACTGTACTCACTACTTATTTATTATATATTTTAACTTAATTATACGCTCTTTATAATAAAGTGAAAATAAATAGTATTACAGCTAGTAGTACAGTAGTACTTATAGAACACTCGGATCGTAGCTCATAACGTGGTTTCAGTTTTAGGCATAAGCTAATAATGTAGGTTAAGATGACAAGAATAAATAAACGAAACAAGAGTGGTGTTTCGTGTTGCAAGTATAGACATCTGCAGTATAAAAAACAACCATTTTGTATTACTTAATCAAAACATTTGTGGCTTTGCATTATTTACCTTTGGGTCTGTTATCTAAAAAAGAAAAAAAAATGTAATTCTTAGTTTATGGCTGTGGATGCATTGCAAAGACGATGTAAAATCCCACTATTCGCCATCATTGAAGTACCTTAAGAGTTTACGGAAGGTTTTGTTGTTTAGCTGCTATTCCTCTAGCTCAAAAATAGGGAGGGCTAAGGCATTTAAAGCCCTTGAGTAGTTTTACATGAATATTCGAAAACAAAGTATTTGTCGTTACAAACGGCTGTATGTATGTATGTATGTGTGTGTGTGTGTGTGTGTGTATATTATTTTCATCATACAATCTATTACAAATGCCAGCCTGTGGTACTTTCCATAAACAATCTTTCTATTCTTAAATTTAAGACTTTTCTATTATTAAAATAAATGATCAACTGCGTTTACAGATTCCAACCTTATGCGTAATGCAGACAAATTGCGTACATTTGAAGACGCCACTTCTGCAATTTCAGTGAGGACCTTATAGAAAGGTAGTATGTGACTGTATTATATTTACCAAATTTTTTGTGTGTGTTGTTATTGACATAAATACTGTGAGAAGTACAACATAAACTGGACGTTAATAAGGAATTTCCAATGCTACCCTGGCAGTTTACTATACCTCGTTAAAATATGACTATGAAATGATACTAGCAGTCCAAATTTCGAAAGGTGTCCCAGTGGCAGATGGTATGCTTGAAGCCATTATGCATGAGAATAGGAACCCAATAAATAACTAATTCATTAATCAGCAGCATTATATTGCTCTAAAGATGCTGATACCAATTAAATAACTTTTGAAATTAGATGTTTTGTCCATAAAAATGTAAAAGTTAATGAGATTTTATTATTATGCATAGTCGTTTCACGTCTCCCATCTGCCACAATAATGAATACAATTAAAAACTTAGGACTTCCTGGTACAGTGTTTTAGTGATTTATGTTGTTGGAGGTGCGTCGTTTGGATTATCCAGAATCACAAAAAGAAAGAAAACTCCAGGCCACTTGACGAAAATAAAAGTTTTACTTCAGGTTTTATGGTTAGTGTGTGATAAACAATTGGTTTTGCTTACTTGCCAATTTTTCGAAATAATATTTCTTTGGCAAAACACAAATTTAGGATTTTCAGCACTGAACTAATTATTCAGCTTACAGAAATAGGCAAATTGAATAAATCACACATTTATTTCTCATTAATGAAAAAACAAACTCGTTAATTCAATAACTCTTTAACAGACTGAACACACTCTAACCTAATTCATTTTTGATATATAGCTTTGGAGAAAATTCCAAACATTGTTAAATTTCTTTCTTGGTAAACGCCACATGTTTCAAGAAACGTCTAGAGTTTTGTCAGTTTTTCGAAATCTGTTTTAGTTAGACATTTGTTTGAAGAAGTAAACATTTAATGCGCGGTGAAGTGTTGAATACCTAGGATGAGGATCTTCTAGGTGGTTGTGGAAGAATGATGCATTTCCTGGATGCATTTTTTTTTTTTTTTTTTTTTTAAAGACAATAACAGCAGTTTCGGAAATAACGCTTTCCTGGCCATATTTCCTGTTTAGTGTTCTCGGAAACCAAGGTGTTTTTTCCATTAAATATGTTTGTAATTAAACATACAACTTGTACGTTGAGCTATCTGTGTTATATCCACCACGAGTGTCAAAACCAGGTTACTGGTGTTGTAAGTTTGCAGACACATCTGTGCCAGTGGTGGGGGCCTTCTCTAAGACCATGCAGACACGGCTTTAGCTATGTAAGTGTTAAATATACATAGATACATATATTTTGATTTGTCTATGCCCCCCGCTAGTACAGCGGTATGTCTCCGGATTACAATGCTAAAATCAGGGGTTCGATTTCTCTCGGTGGGCTGAGCGGATAGCCCGATGTGGCTTTGCTGTAAGAAAAACACTCTGATTTATCTATAGCATTTAATAAAGGAAATCAATTGGTAAATCATTATCAAAAATAAGAATTATGCGAAGAGGAACTAAAAACTGAAAAATCACAACATATTAAAGAAATAACTGTTTTGTTTATTTAAATTTTAATGAGTAACGGGTTAATTTGTGGAACATAAAAGTAACGCTGGCATCTTTCTCATACAGTTACGATGTTTTACTTTACTCAAAAAGGTACAGAAATAGAAATGCATGATTTGTTTTTAGACTGTGAAAAAAGTAATTTATCTTGAAAGTCATGCGTAAGGCATTTAGGCACGAGTCCAGCAGCAAGCATTCCCCCAAAAAAAATACTTGCTCAAAAGTATTTATTACGGCTTTTAGTGGTATAAGAAATCTAACTTGTATATATCGTTTCACCGGTCTTCACCCAGCGTCGTTCGATAACGTGCAGATATCAAGAAAAGAAAAATTCGGTGAAACATTATATATGTACGATGTTGATAAATTGTTAATCTTAGCTTTCATAGTTTTTTACTTAAACTTTTGAAGAGATAACCGGTGGTACCGGGATGTTAGATTGGGATTAGATGATAAATTTTCAAATTTTTGTTTCTTTTGTCTTCTGACCCTCAGTGGCAAAACGGTATGTCAGTGGACGCGCACCGCTAGAAACCGGATTTTAATACCCGCGGTGGGCAGAGCGCAGTGAGCTCATTGAGTGGCTTTGTGTTTAACTATAAACTAACAGTTGTCTTCTGTTTTAGCTGTTTCTACCGTGTTCAAATATGTACGTGACGAGGGACGGTTATGTTCATTCAAGCAAGTTTCTAAATTTCACCTATGTACGTAGTATTCATATCATTTATTGGTCTATACGTCTTACCCTATGATATCGAGTAAATGGGGGATGAAATTTCGTAATATACCTTGTCTTGGTGGAAACCATAACAAGTTTTGTTACAAATACCTGTTTGTTTTCTGGATTTGTGCATTTGACCACAATTGAATGCATTATGGTCCATGTAAAAACTCCGACTTGGCACTCAAATTTGTAGATGATATCACGTAATTTGCTGTACAATAGAGTAGCATTTTTAGGTCATTTCTGACAAAAGTAATCAAAAATATAAAGCATCTTTTCAACGGAGCATTATCAGAGCTAGTACTAACGGTTCATTAATCTAATTATAGATTTAGGCCCGTTATTTGTCTCATTTAATTTTAAATATTTAGTTGCTTTGCCTTTTCAGGTATATCGTTGCTTTCAGTTTTTGTTTTCAACGCATAGAGAGAACAAGGCTGAAAGATAAACATTATTATCACTCAAAAGTTTTTGTTTATACTGTTTAATTGTGATAAAGTTGTATGTTAACTTGAATAACAGATAATACCAGCTGTTGCATTTTGTCATTTCATTTTCCTGTTTCTCACGGATTATCCTGGCACATTTCATACTTAAGTAGACAGTGTATTTCTTCAGTAATATCCAATACTCTGCATAGTATGCAGTATCATACAGAAATATTGCAAAATAAACTTTGTTTTATGATGTGTTAAAATACAGTTCCAAACTATAGGTAGTTAGAAGACTAAATTTTTCTTAAAATCTCAGTTTATTAGAATGTTATAATAAAAGGTGTCATGTTAGTTAAAACAATGTAAACAATATGCAGTTGCAAGATCAATTTTAATTACTAGAAAGCTAACTACATTTTTAAAATAGTTATTATTGAACTTGCAGTTCATTAGAATATTTCAGTTCAGATAGTCAGGTGAGCTAAAACCTAAAGTAAATTCCAGAAATGTCAGTTACAAGCAGATATTTAGAATTGTAAAAAAAAACAAAAAAAAACACACAATAATAATGAAAAAAAACAACAAACAGCTGTTAGCCATAAAACTAAATATTGTTGAAATTACAGTCTGTCAGGATATCATAACAGAATTAAAACTGCTAATACTCTAGATATTAAAACATAATTAAAAACCATTGCTAGCCAGAATGGTAAATTATAAATAAAAACCACTAGTAACAAAAATACTCAGTTAAAACCACAGATATTTAAAAGGCAGGCAGTGGAACTGTCAGTGTGGGAATGGGTCAGAATGTTTATCAAAATGGTACTTTAAAATATCTCCTCAATAGGTCATCAGAACTTATTACTATATAGTGTTTCCTTTTCTAACAATATGTGTGTAATAACTGAGTCACATGTTCTGGAAATGTTTGTAAATATCATGGTAAAAACTTTGAATTTCTTGTTCTTCTTTATTTTACTTTTTTTTATTACATTATGCAAAAACTGAAACAGTGGTGTCAACCAGTTTTACTGAAATGACATATTTTCAAATGGAACATCCACTTTTTTACACATTACTAATACTTTATTGTTTGAAAAGTTTTTCTTTATTTGTTACACTATACATCATGGGTAATCAGTATATTAAATCATACTTAAAGCCTTAAAACTATATACAGTCATGTGAAAAAGTTAGGACACCATGTGAAAATCTGTGTATTTTTGTAACATTTTTGGATATATAGATATTTAATCTCAATTGTAATAATACTGAGAGATTATAGGAATACAACAAAACAATTAAAACTGAAGAAAAGATTTTTCAAGATTTTCTGTAAATGTAATTCTACAAAAATGCATACTCTAACTGAGGAAAAGTTCGGACACCCCCACATTTATTCCCACTTAAAATGGCTCAACTCACACACAGGTGTATCACACCAGGTGCACATGATTAGAAGATCATTATTCAGCATTCTGAATGAGGCTTGCCATATTTAAACCTCAGAAATTTATTTTGGTGTGCTCTTGACTGTTGAAGTGAGAGTGAGCACTATGGTGAGTGAGAGCAAAAGAGCTGTCTGAGGCCTTCAGAAAGAAAATTATAGCAGCTTGAGTCTGATGAGGAATTTAAAAAGATTCCAAAATGTTTTTTAAATCAGCCATTCCACTGTCTGAATAATAGTCAACAAGTTGAGGTCTTTTAAAACAACTGCCAACATGCCCAGGTCTGGTCATCCAAGCAAGTTCACCCCGAGAACAGACCGCAAAATGCTAACGGAGGTCTCCAAACACCTTAACATGTCATCATGGGACCTACAGAAGGCTCTGGCTACTGCTGATGTGAAAGTGTATGCCTCTACAATCAGGAAGAGACTGCACAAGTTTAACTTGCATGGGAGGTGTGCAAGGAAGAAACCTTTGTTCTCTAAGAGAAACATCAAGGCCAGACTGAAGTTTGTCAGAGAGAATGCAGACAAAGGCCAGGACTTCTGGAATGATGTTCTTTGGACAGATGAGTCCAAAATTGAATTATTTGGACATTAGAACAGAGGACATGTTTGGCATAAACTAAATACAGCATTCCGGAAAAAGAACCTCTTACCAACTGTGAAGCATGGAGGTGGAAGTGTCATGGTTTGGGGCTGCTTTGCTGCAGCAGGACCTGGACAGCTCACAACCATAGAATCCACCATGAATTCTACTGTGTATCAAAGGGTGCTTGAGAATCATGAGAGATCATCTGTACAAAAATTGAAGCTGAAGCAGAACTGGACCCTGCAACACTACAATGACCCAAAACATACCAGTAAGTCCACCAAGGACTGGCTGTAAACTAAAAAATGGAGATCCCTGGAGTAGCCGAGACAAAGTCTAGATCTTAATCCCATTGAGATGCTGTTTGGTGATTTGAAACGTGCTGTACATGCAAGAAACCCCTCAAACATCTTGCAGTTGAAAGAATCTGCATTGATGAGTGAGGCAAACATTCTTCAGACCAATGTCAGAGACTGGTAGATAGCCAAGAAGTGTGTTGCTGCAGTTATTTCAGCCAAAGGGGGTAACACTAGCTGTTAGGGGGTAGGGTGTCCTAACTTTTTCCTTAGTTTGAATATGCATTTTTGTAGAATTACATTTACAGAAGATCTTGAAAGTCTTTTCTTCAGTTTTAATTGTTTAGTTATGTTCCTATAATCTCTCAGTATTGTTAAAATTGAGATTATTTTTCTATATATCCAAAAATGTTACAAAGGCTTTCATAGGGTATCTTAACTTTTTCACATGACTGTAGGTGGGTGCAATATCATGAGGTAGTTAAAATAGGAGATTATTTAGAAACATTTTTAATACTCTTAAAACCACCATGGTTATGCCTCACTGATCACTATTGACAACTGAATGAGCCAGGGTGAAAATACTTAGTGATAATAAAGTATGGTTCAAACTAAAAGTGTGATATAATTAAGTAGAATAAAAAATACAAGAGGTCAAGTTTTTGTTATCTCTCTTTCCATGCTTTGTTTTTTTATTCTATTATCCAACATTAATTTTATTTCTTGTTTTGTGTCTCATATCTTTCATCTTATGGAAAAATTCCATTCCTTTCATTGTAGTTTTAATTATAATCTATTTTGTATTTAATAACCTTTCATCTTTTGTAACTGGTGTTTAATTATGAACTACTTTTAACAATATTTTTGTCTTTCTTTTAATTTTTATTTATTCTTTTTTAATTTAATATTTACTTATTTGGTGTGTAGTATATCTAACACACTCACTCAAATAAGTAATATGCTTCCATGATTCTATCAAATTGATGTTGTGTATTGTTTATGAAACAGAGGAGGAATGAGGATTTGGAGACCTACAGTGACAGTTGGTGTTGACTCAACTACTCCCGATGTCAAACCACTCACAAAGACATCTCTGGCTGCAACCAAACAGGTAGATTTTACTGTCAATTTTTCTGTTTACAAATTTGAGATAAGCCTGCAATTTTTCTTCATAGTAGTTAAACAAAGAAACTACATTAAAAGAATGCTGTGTTATAAGAAGAATGACTCTGCAATATTGTTTATAAATAAAATTCTCTGACAGTATCATACAGTTTTGTGCAAAAGCCTTAAGAAAAGATAATATCTTGTTACTCTTTCCATTTTATGGGGCATTTTCTTGCACACCATTATAGAACGTAAGTTTCAATGCTGTGGTAATGCCTTACTGATCCTTGTTGACAAATGAATGAGTCAGAATTCTTTAGAATTCCTGTATATTTGTACCACATGTATGTCATAAGGGTTCTGCTTCAATTAATATACTGATCAAATAACTGTCACTGTACCCCATTCAATATATTAATTATATATATATATAAAGAAGCTGGCAAAGAGCTTGTATATGATATCACTATATACTAGAAGAAATAAATTGCACTCCACAAATAAGCATTGATAAAATATTTGTAAAATGGATGGAATAATGAATCAGAGCAATACTGATCTGTCATAGTATATCCAGTGTTTTGTATATTATTGGTGAATGATTCTACTTCCAATAGATTATGATCCCAAACACTCATCCAACCTACACAGAAATTTCTTACCTAAGAAAGAAAATGCTGGAGCCATTTAAAGGATGCAATGACCCCCACAGAGCCTTAATCTCAACCCAGTTGGACAGATATGAGATTTGATAGATCAGAAACTTGACAAATCAAAGTTACTTCCAAAGAAACTATTGGAATTTATTGGAAACATTTGGAGTAAAATCCCAAAAGATGTCGAATGATTGTCTGCAGTTATTACAGCAAATGGGGGGGCACACAAAATATTAACCTTTTGTTGAACTTAAACACTTTGCTGAGTTTCTGTTGTATTAAATGTGTAGATTTATAAAGTTTTGATTTGTGATTTGTCGTTCTTTGTTTTTTGTTTGTTTTTAATCCTGTAGTCTGAAATCTTGTTTTTGACTTTGTCCTAACAAAATAATTATAATCATTATAATACTATATAATAACTAAAAATGTCTTGCAGTATTTAAATTATATTTGTCCACAGATTTCTCTTCCAAAGTCCTTGTAATTATCCCATTACTATCTTGGAATCAGTTAGTGATGGATAAAAATAGTATTTTAAATATGCCTTTGCCAAGGAAATGGTAAGAAAATTGACATCTAGACCCAAATGCAATTTTAAACACTTTTATTAGATTCAGTAAAGTCACAGATTTATGTAATTTGTGTCACTGCAGTATGTTTGGTAAGTTGCATTCAAACATTATTACAACTAATAAGTTCTGGTTGTAACAAAATGCTCCTTAAAGCAGTGACTTGTAACAGACAAGACAACAGATCTGAAACACTATTTTCACACCCCTACCTCTGTTTCATAATCTACAAAGAATAAAAGAAGGAATTTGAAAACAAAATCCTGGAGTAAAACGTAACTAACTTTTTTAAAACCTCAAAGCTTTCATCTTGTTAGTCCAATTTCTACATAGCTTAGCATTTTTTTTTTGTGAACAAAATTACTTAATAGATTTATTTGTAAATAAAAGTATATAAAGCTAATTTTATATATATTTTTAAATGCATCCAACCAGAATTACTTAACTGTTTTTTTAACCAGAATTATTATAGTGATATCATTATAAACATTTATATAATAATACTGTTCTCTTTACAATGCAAGTTAAGTGACACCTCTTTCAATGAACAGAATTACTTAACAGTGCAGTTCAAAAATTTACTAAACTGTATTGTTATCAAATATAATTGCAAAATAAGCAGAATCACTTAATATTTTTTTTAATATTTTCTGAGGGCATGTTTATAAATACTGTACTATTTATGCATCTTATGAACCTACTGATCTTCATGCTATTTTTTGGAATATTTATTGCATTGAATTTTTTATAATTATAAATAATTTCTATTAATTGTGCTAAACATTATTCATATAGGAGTCTTTGAATATTGGAAGCAAACACAATGTAAGTGCTAAACCTTTCATTACTGGAGAGGATGGACAGATGAAAACAATTGTCCACAACCAGTACAATTCTCCAGCCAACATCTATTCCATGAACAATATTGCTGAGACACTTTCAGCACAGACTGAAGTCTTGACAACTGGGGCCAAGGGGTAAAAAAAATTGTTGCATTAAATTATGTTTTACAATACAGTTTTAATCTTTCAGTTTTATTCATTTCCTCCTTTTTGCCATAATGTACAAAGGGAATTTTTTTTTTTAATGTTAAGATTAAAACATATTTTTTATTTGTGGATATTCAACAGTTAGGTAAAGTACAAAGTGGTATGCTGAGTACGTATTTCGTATGAACTCTTGGATTTTGAAAGATCTGTGATAAACTGCTAATTAGAAAAATTCATGGTGAAATGTATTTGATTACATGCAAGTATTTCTAATCTTGTCATTTTAATTATATAATAACAATAGATTCAATGTTAATGATAACTACACAATATGAGCTTTTTGTATCTTCCTTTTTTCTTTTTAATAGGATCAATTTTATGAAAGAGCAACAGCCTGTGAATAAGGATTCTGCTGTGTATAGAATGGTGCATGAAGAGGATGTCCCAGCTGCTACAGGTGAAGATGATGAAATGAGCTTTCAGGGTGTATCCAATCCTAATACCCAGTCCCAAGCTTTTCGTAAACTTCAAATGGCTTTAGATAGGGGGGAAGGTAAGCCTCTGAATCAGAGGGAATGATTACAAGAGAGTTTTAAAAAAATTATCATTTGTTTTCATTTGCAATATTTCAAAATTTTTTGATTATTTTAATTTCATTGAAATTTTGAAATTGAATTATGAAAAATGAGTGATGTTTAGTTTTCTAAAATTTTCTAAATTCTTTATTCAAAAATGACATTTTTATCTGGTTTCAGCCATACTTATTGTTGAACATTTTACAAGGTATAGCATGTCTCCAAATTTTTTGAAAATTTCTTCATGAAATATGTCTTAATCTTTTAACTTTCTTGCCACAAAACTTTTATTGTATAAAATTGATACATTGAAAAGTATTATCAGTGTACAGGGGTAATTCTGGCTAATGTGAGATCCTCAGATAGTATTAGAATTCTTCAGTTTATTTGTATTTGGCACTTCTTTCCCTCTGATTCAACTATTAGATGGCTAACAACCTCTTCATGGGAGTAATTTCCACTCTTGTACTTTTCAGTCAGTAAGTCCATTAATTTCTGCTAACTAATATTTCTGCTTGCTTTTCTCCTGTAGTTGTAGGTGTAAGCCTGACTTAGTCGGGTAAGTTCTGATTTATTTATTGTTATTAACCCTGACTGGTTTTTAACACCGTAGTGTTTTTTTTTTATATTATCATTGTTATTTTCTGTTGTTTCTCCTTTGAATATATGTATTTTCTTTATTTTTTAATGTTTTAGTTATGTAACCTCAAAATAAATTGATAGAAATAAATCATTTTTAGTTAATAAATATATTTCTACTTTAAGCAATATAAAGTATTTCTAAAATCCTTTTACAATATATTTTTTGTTTTTCTAATAGTTTTTTGATATGAAGCTTAAGTAAATGACAGCCCCTAGCTAACCTGGTTGATGTAAGATGATAATATTTACATCTTAGTCCTAAGCTAGCTGTATGTTTTTTTTTTTGTGGGTATACAGTTAACTTTGCATAAGGCTAAATCTGTGTTTTGGTAAGAAGCCCTATTCTTTGTTTTTTTATTATAATTTAAATATAATAATTGTTATTGTTTGTATTAATATACAGATAAGTAATGGTTTAAAACTGTTTTTGATTTTCTGAAATATTATTTTTAAGTTTAGGTTAAATTCTGTTTTACTTCATTGATGGTTTTCATAACTATTCTTATAATCTTCAAACAATATATTACATGTTTGTGTGACACTTGAGTATCTTTACAAATATTTTAAATGCATTATGGATGCTAATTTTGTCATATCATACTGAGCAGATTACAATTTTTGTTACACAAATAAATTACGTGTAATAATAGATGAAAGTGATTGTAGTAGGTGCTACAGTATTAGAGGCTTGTACTCTAATAAAGAATTTGCTCTAGTATCTTTTATTTTTACAATAATTTTTCTTTGGCATTTAAAGTAGGTTTTTACTTTTCAAAATAGTTATTTCAGTTTTTGTATTTAGTTAATTTTGCAAATCACACAAAATAACTGTTAATTTGTTCATTTTTATGTAGAATCTCCCACTCCTGCAAGTGGAACAGTAAAACATGTGGAAGTTCCTAAACCAAAACCCCAATCTGAAAAACCTGTAGAACCCTCAGCCAGTCAGAACCTTTGTACTGAATGTGGTCGTCTAATTGTGTAAGATTTGTCACTATTTACATCATGTATTATACTTGTGATTGTGAACCATGTAACTGATTTAGATAAGGGTTCAAATATGAGTTTTACTGAAGTATGTATAGTATTATTGGATTGAGTTTGTTAAGGTTATTCAGAGTTAAATCAATGATCCAAGTCTTTACTTTTTACTCATTTATTAGTTAGATTATAAGTGGAAAATTAAACCAAGTTTGTTTATTTCTTTGCTCTGGGATAATTTCTATTGTAGAATGATGACATTTATACAGTAGTTGAGTTTTTAGAACTTCAAAGTGCTTCATCTGGTGTTACTTACTCGTACATTCAAGAAATTTTATTTTAAGTCACTGTTAGCTATTAATTATTTTTTGAAAAAAATTATATGATTATTTTGTCCAAGTAACTAATTTTGAAAAATAAAAATAACTTGTAATTAATTACAACATATTTATCATTACTTCATATGAAACCAACGTTTACAAAAACCTCTTTATATTTTTGCTTTCATGATCAGTTTAAAAGTAAGCATATCATTGATTTTATTTGATGTTTTTATCAAATAACTTGTTTTTTGAAGTAAAACACTTGAATTTATACTTCAAATTGACAAGAACATTATTTGGGCTTAAGCAGTATGTTATAAAATGCAAAATATATTGAATTATAATTTTTGTGTTCATGTAGTTCTGTATTATTCTGTATACAAAACATTTGGTTCAACATTTCAAGCAGTGATAAATAATCAGATTTAACAGATTGAATATTATGTTGAACTTCAACATATAAAAATAGAGATAATACTTTATTCATCATAAACAAAATAAGTTCAGAAAGAGATGGTTATGCTGACCCTGAACAGGATATTACTTAAGGTGATGTTCCATTCATTCTAAACAACAACAAAAAAAACAAACAAACAATTTAGTTCAGGTAATACTTATTTAACCCTGAATAGAATCAAGTTACAGGGTAAATAGCATCTGACTTGGTATACCTCATGTTAACTGAAAAGAACCAAGTTAAGTAGAAACTATGATTTCTTTTTCATCGTGATTAGAGACAGAATAATAGAAACGTTTGTCTGCTTGTCCTGAACAGTGAGGTTATCCCCTTTTCTCACAATCAAAGAAATTGGGTAAAATAAATGTACTACTACACATGTTTCTGGGGAAAGTCAGATGTAATATAATGTATACATTTTATGTAAATCAGTCTATTTAGAATAAACATATTCATATTTAGGCAAAATGATATGTGGTAAACTCTTTTTCCTGAAAAATTTAGTCTAAATAAAGATGATTGCTCTGCTCAGTCTGAATAGAATTGGGCTGAGTGAACTTACTCTCTTTACACATTGAACATAATTAGAAAAATTGAATGTTTCCTTGCATGGAATTGTATGTAGTGGATAAGTTATTCTCCTAAGCAGAATCTATTCAAATGATTTTAGTACTGTTCTAAAATGTTGAAAAGAATTGGAATAATTATTAGTAATATCTTGCTCACCCTGAAGAGAACTGGCCTAAGTAAGAATGGTGCACTATTAATTCAGTACAGGGAGAGCTAAGGAAAATTATAATCTGTTCATTTGACAAGATCAACTTAATTAAAGATATTCACCCTGAACAAAAGAAATCTAAGGTAGGGAGTGTACTCTTATTACTCTAGACAGAATCAAACTAAATGGTAATAATGCTTTGTTTACTATAAAAAGAACATGACAATATCGAAAAGTTTTGTTTATTTTAAAAGTGATCGTGCTCTCACTTGAGCTGAGGCTGAATTTATTCTTAACAGAGTTAAACCAGCTACAGTTGATAGTGTTAATCATGAGTAAAGTCAAACTAAGTAAATGGAATTGGACTAAGTGGAAGTTGTACCTTGTTTATTCAGTTCTTGTTCTCATTGGAGATGCCACAAACTTTTACAAAATTATCTAAATTGTATGCAATACAGCAAATCAGAAGTAGTATGGCATGTCATCTGCAGTTACCTCAAATTTACTGAGATTCTTGTTTTGTTTTACACACAATTTATTGTTAAAGCAATCCATAAACTATATATTCACTTTAATTTTTATTTAGTTTGTTTGTATTTTTTACTTTTTTTTATATACTTGATTTGCTGGAAGCATACTTATTATATCCTAAATATAGTGTTATGCTATTTCAGTGGAGTGTTTGTGAGAGTAAAGGACAAGAACCTTCATGCAGAGTGTTTCAATTGCAGCACATGTGGTAATTCACTGAAAAACGCTGGTAACTATTAAGTTGTATTATATGAATTTTCTTAATGAACATATAACTTTCCTGAATATGAAATTAATATACTTGTAAAACTTATAATTAAGATTTTTATGACCATTAAGTTTTTTATGTTAAATTCATTCCTTGTAATGGACGTTTCCTTCAATAAGGTATTCATATTTTAAATGCTGAATAAATCTTGTAATTTAAAAAAACTTGCATGGGAAGAACTAAAAGATATTTTGAAATAGTACTTCTATCAGACCACTGATCTGAATGGGAAATTACAGAAGTTTAATGAACCTAAATGTAACTTCAATCTCATGTGACTTGGAAACTGTAGCACATGGTTTTAAAATATATCTCGTGTAATGTCTAGTTTTGTGAAAACTCAAAATGTAAGTCTACTTATTCAAAGCTTGAAGGTACATCTGATAACAATCAGAAGTTGGATTTTTAGAAATATATTTAACGGTGTACTTTTATATTATACTTTAGGTTCTTGGGTTTTTCCTTCTAAACATAGTGCTTTTAAGTCCCCAATGTTGAATAATTATTATTAAGTATGTTTTTAAAAGTTTTGTAAAGGTTAATTAAACTGTATTCTTCAGTAGGGAATTATTAAGTAGCAGCTAAAATGTTGATTGATTTTCAACGGTTCACAATCCACAGTAGAATAAATGGGAGCAAATTTTGCAATATTATTGTTGCTCAAGGTGTACAAGTTGGATGTGTGGTAAAGCTTAAGATTTTAGAGCTGGCTAGAATCCATGCAATACTACAGTATAATTCTGTGTACTTTAAGCTGTGAATGCATCGTAAGAATGGCAGTCAATCTTTAGCCATGGACAGTTGAGTGTTGCTACAACTGTTCCTGATCAAAATTAGGAATGTTGGCAGAAAGCCTTAGATGTTTTGCTATGAAAACAAAATACAGATTGTTGCTCAACAACTATGATTTGTTTTCATTTTGAGATTTAGTTAAGTTCCAGACAACTAGACAGTTTTTGTCAATAAACTTTGTCTTGAACAGACATATAGTTTTGCATATGTGTATCATCAGAATAATAATTTATTTAGTGAACTGAATTAAACAGATTTTTTTTTTGTAAAATTTATGAGCGTCATTTAAAGTACTATATAATTTTTCTTCAGGATATTTTAACATCAATGACAAACTGTATTGTGAAATCCATGCTAAACAAGCAGCCAAGATCATAGCCCCAAATCTCGAGGCATTACCAGTAGCACCGTAAGTTTCTTCTCCTTTTTGGTGTAAAAGAAGACATTGAACCTGTACCTGTGATAAAATTACTAAGTAACTATTTTTTAGCTATTTATGTTGGTTCCCTGTTCTTTTTTACTTGTTGATTCTTCTTGGTAGTTTTGTGAAGTATATTCCTTAAAGTTCCCATGCAAATTTTAGGCCAAGAAATGTTTTGTTTGCTTATTTTTATTGTATCCTGTATATATCAGTTCTGTACTTGTGTTTTCATGTCAGATTGTACAAGAACTATAGTATATTTAACTTCTCTTTTACATACTTTAAATTATTTTAAATTTTAGTATTTAATTTTGTGTTTTAATATCAACTATTATCATTTCACTGTGCTAAAATATGCAAAATTGTTAGTTTGTTACTTTAGTTTCTTAAATATTTAAACATATAGATATTCATATGAACACTGGCTAAAAACTTAGCATTAACTGCAGTACATTTTATTTATTCATGTTTTTTTTTTCCATGTGAAAAAAAGTTGTTTCAATGATAAACAATTTGAATTTTATTATGAAAACAATTCAAAATATATTTTCAATATGTAAATATAACCAGTTAATAAACAATTCTGCATCATACGTGTATATGATTGTTGTGAGTGTTTATGTCATGTTTCTGAAGAATTTGATACAGATAGGATGTAGTCATTTTTAATGACTATCTTTTCAGGAAATATTGAAAGGAAGAAAAGAAAAAGCATCTTTATAACCAAATATAATCCCCAAAATTATGGTTTCTTAGGCAGTTGTAATCCATAATAACTATTTTTCTCAAGTTATTTTCAGAAAATGAAGTTCTAACTATTGCATATTGATAGATTCTTAAAATATATAAATAAGTAGTTTACTGTTTTTCAAAAATTGAAGGGGAGAAGGCTTGTAGTTTGAGGTGAAACAATAACTGAGTTCTGCTGATTTAAAGTTTTGGTCAGTTTAGCAACTGCTGGTTCCTTGGATTTGTTACTGATAATATAAGCTAAGGATGAGAAGCAGTTATGGGTCTAAGAAAGATTCTAATGATTGCTACTCAACAGAACTCAGTAGAACTACTATTAACTATCAAATTGGAAATTTGTTCAAGTTTTTAAAAACAATAAAGGTGTGATACTGTGTTTGTATGTTCAGTAATTCACTATTTGTCAAAGCATTTTGGTCATAACACACTTTACTGATGAAAATTCATTAAGAAATGTTTTATTTGACATCATAGCTAGATGGATAAATATGAATATTTTTTTGCCATAACTAATATTGCTTGTTTTATCATCGTTTTTACTGGAAGTGGTCCAGAACCAATTGCCAGCATTATGGAGGAATCAAGGTTAGTGTAAGGACCCTGGAATCCCAGTTTGAAAATAATCCTATATTTCAGTCAAGTTCATTTAGAACATTGAATGTACTTTTCTGGTAGAACAAACCTTTTGTTGTTGTTGTTGAAAATAGAATGATTTCAGAGCTACCAGCATCCTGCAGTGTAAGACTCCTTTTCCATACAAGCATGATATTCCTGTATTTTTGTGTCTAATGTTCTCCTCAAACTACAAAACTGCAGAATCTTTGCCTCAAAAAAGATAATTACAATTTTTCTGAGCTCATGTTACCAAATAAAAACAAAAAATTTGTAAAGTGCATGGTACTTCGATAATTATACATTTAGCTAGCAACTTTTTTATGAGTACTAGTTTTAGACTTCATTGTAATTCTAAGTTCCCATATTCCTTAAACTATTTATATATTCGTAACTGAAATAAAAATATTCGCATATGCCACAGATCAAAAATATTTTTATATAAGAATCTTCCAGTAGTGTTTTTTTAATTTCTAGAAATAGAATATTGAAGTGTCTTTCACAAAATATATTCCACTTGCTTTAGAATAAGTAACAGTCATTGGTTTGAAGCAGACATAGTAGTGTGTGGACTAATTACTTGAATGTTTATTTAAGTTTTGTAATTATTGTTAGTTTCTAACCATCATTAATAATTGATTGGTTAAGTGAATGTGTTATGACACATACCTATCAGAAGATATATTGTGTTATAAAGTTTAAATATGGAAACAGAAAGAAGAAACTTTAATTTATTATAGCTACATCTTAAAAGTATTGTTTATATACAATAATAAACAGAACACATTAATGTGAGTCAAAAACAACTAATTATATTTCTCTATGGAGAGTTACTTCTCATTTATGAACTTGGATCTTTTTTGCAGTATTTCTTCATTAAGCTTTTATGAAGCAATAGCATGAGTATAAAAGAACAAGAAATGCAAATTTTTGTAGCTTTATGAAAGAGGGATAAATGTTTCCATGTTGTTTATTTTAACTTCCTTAAGTATTCACAATATTCATTAGAATACAGTAATAGGTATTAGGTGATATCTGTTCTCTAAAGTTTCAAAATACAACTTTGTCTTTCATGTATTTTAATACTCCTCCATGTGCGTGCGTACACACACACACGCACATTTTGTATATTTCAGCTTTATTTATTGTGAGTACTATTGTAACAGTGGATTACTGTTGCTCAGCATGATTTCTTCTATTATTCCCTAAAAAGTAACAATGCAAACCTCAGTCCATTGAGTTATAAACAATGTATTTTATTTCTTAGACTTTAAGTTTGATGACTAAGCTTAACTAATGTTCACTTAAGTTCAAACTAGACATAAACATAAATTTCACTTACTTGCCATTTTTTCATATATGTATATATCTAATATTTCATTGAAATATAAACTCCATATTCATAAAGCTGCAGTTAAAGATAAACTAATTTATTAATTCAGTAGTAAATTCACTACTGTAAAAGACTCAATCTGAATTAGTAATCAACTGTCTCACATTTTGTACTGTCCAGATCCTTTCCTTCAAAATTCTTTTAGCCAGTATGGATATACAAATATTTGGAATGTAATAAAACACACACCATAGGCTACCTATTATTCTCCTCATTAAGTAGTTGTTAATTAATTGTTAATAATACAAAAGCATAGATTATTGTAAAGAAAGTTGGAGACCCAGAATAGAGCATGTTCTACCTTCTTTTTCAGTGTAAACTGGTATTTAGATATTAGATAATTAAATGTTTTACTAAATGTGATGTTTACATTGGACTGTAAGTTATAAATATTAATATCCTGTGTAAAGCAGTGTTCAATGCATTTTTGAAATTTCCTAAACAACTGCAGATTACTTCATTTTGTGAATATCTACTTTGGATTGTTATCAGTGAATTCACATTGAAATATTTCAAATAATTTTGAAAAATTTTAATAAATCTGAAGAGTCACTTTTACTGACATTGCTAGTTTAAACTTGATGGAATTAATTAATTAGACTTCATCATAGAAATTGATTTTTTATTATTAGTACTTATTCTTTAGAAATAACTTAAATAGAGTATATGGTGCTGGTGTTTGCTTGCTAATCTTATTTTTATACTTTTTTTTTAATACTGTTAGGAGTATCTATTTCTGACAGTTCTGACACTGAAGCACTTAATTTGGAATTTACTTTGTTGTACTTCAAAAATTTAAAATTTAATTATTTGGTGGGATTCAATTTCAGTTTAATAATTCTTTGTTTTAGTGGATTTTCTATCCCCTCTGATGCTCCTGTTGTTGGAGTTGGCCACACCCCTCCTGCTGCTCCTGAAGTAATTTCCAAACCAGTTTTGACTACACCTCTGGCACCTACTACTCCCACAAGTTATAGCAATGTATCTCCCATACCGTTCCATGTAGGTTTTTTTACTCTTGTAGTCTATAGAAATAATTTAGTTTCAAATTGTGTAATATAGTAATCATATTTGAAAGTGTAAGGTAGTTTTAAAACATCCTGCAGAAACATTAGTCCGAATGTAAAAGTACTTCTTTAAAGTTAAAACTGCAACAAAGTTACATTTTTCAGTGTTTGGTATTGCATTTATCCACCATGATTAATGTTGATGAGGTTAAATTGAAGTATTTATTTTGCTTTAAAGCTAACCTAAAGCTAAAGATAAAATACTATTTTTACATGTAATTGAGTTTTGAAGATATTAAAATCAGATTGTGCTGCTTTCTTTATTTTGATACATAAGTTGTAACAATGATTTGGATGAACAGTAAATAAGTGACATCATGTGACTGTAGTTTACAACTATAAATTTATATTAGTAGAGTAAAATGCATGTTTTCTATTCTACTGCTGACTTTCCTGTGTTCATAATTCTAACAAATGTTCAGTCAATTAATTTTTAATTTAATGTTAACAAATAAATTAATAACTCTTGTACTTTAATATTTTTTATGTTTGAACAAATTTTGATTCTATTAACTTGCAACTACCCTATGTGGTAGAACATATGGCTGAAAAGCCTTGGTTCAAATACGGGTACACATGGGGGTTGTCAGCCATAAAAACTCGATTAGAGAGGAAATATGTATTTTCTCAGTTAAAAAGGGATTCAAGCATGAAAAAATCTGAACTTTCAGTTGAAATTTTATTTTTTCATATTTCTTGTAAAATCCTGCTAATTTATGTGATAATAGTTCTTTGCTGTTAGTTTAGCCAGTCAGTACTTTAGTGTTAGTTTATGTTTGAAGGACTTACATCATGGTTAACATAAAGTTGCAAAGTTATGTATTAGAATTTGTTAACTACTTCAGTTGGTTTATGATACGTCTCTTTTATTTTAAGGATGCCCTACATTTGGTGTAGTTTTTTTATTAGTTAAACAAATTTTTATATTCATTTAGTCTGAAAGAGAGTGTGGTTAAGGTTGTTCAACTTTCCATGTGGAATTAGTATTGTTTCACTTGACTTGGTGGCTTTAGTAATTAATGTATCTCAGAATACCTGGTATGGGTATTAAAATTTTTATTCATGAGCAGAGAACAATGTTTTGACCTTTCTAGGTCATCTTCAGATTAATTAGAAGATGACCTAGAAAGGTCGAAACATTGTTCCCTGTTTATCAATAAAATTTCACCCATACCAACCATTCTGAGATATATTTTTAAGTGGGTTTTTTATCATCAAGAATATATGTAAATTCATTCATTCTTATTAGTTGAATCTGAGCTCACAAACTTCAAAAGTATACCTTTTCAGTTTTGGACGGTTCTCTTAACTAACCGTTACACAAAAATCTGACTTTAAATTTGTTTCTTGGTCAGCATGATCTTTCCTGTTGTTCAGAGAGAGATACCCACTGCTCACCTAATATTGTGATGATCAGATGATATCAGCCACCACATGTGCTTCAATGCACTTAGTGAAATAACCGTTTGCTATCAGGGTGTAATTATTGCCCTCAATGGTTTTTGGAGTGTCTGGTAATATCCAGGGCTATTTTCTGTAATGGAGAACCAACAATTCATTGATGGAATTGTCTTTGCTGTAGACAGTTCTTTCTGTGAACTATACAGGCACTGCTGCACATGTACTGTTACTACATATTTGCAGAAATGCACCATTTAAAACCATTTCTGAAGGTTGGCTGTAGTATTTAGACACTTCTATGATGCTTTTCAATCTACATATCAAATAACTTTAAGAGAATTTTAGATTTCTGAGATTTGGGACCACTAGCTTTATATTTGAGTTATAATAATGATAAAGTTCATTCTCTCATAACTAACTGATCAAACAATTACAAGAGATTATAGAATTTAACATTATATTAACTGGTCTTTAATGGCTGCATCTACATACAATTAGTTCTAGAGCTCTATCTGGGTCCTTTAACTATTTTTATACCATATATATATGTAAAAACGGCTGGTTTTGGTTGAGAAAATTTTTATGTTGAGAAGTGAACAATGTTTTGACCTTCTCCAATCATCACCATATTCACAAAGGTGATTATTCTTTGATATCCATTTCTCAGAAGAATCTTTACTGTTGGCATGACTTATCCTCGCATTTGAGGTTTAGAATGTCATAGTAGCACAATGTTTAGGTTTTGGCTACTCTACAAAATAGAAAGAGCTCTTGTGCAAGGAATAACATCCATCTGTATTTCCATGCTGCAGGTGTGATCAGTGTTTGTATGGTGAAGTTGTACTCCTGTACTGTTGGGATTCAACATGTGATCTTGCCTTCCAGTTCTCTAATTCATCATCAACTTTACTGATGTATGATCTACTCTCACAGTAATTTGGTGCCATACAGATATGGCAAAAGTACTTGATAAGTTCTACAGGTGTAAGTATTTCTGCTCTTTCTTCGTTGCACTCTAAATGCACATTAGTGCTCAACTTACATATGATGTATACACAGCCATATGTACTTGTTTGTAGACTCTTTTTATCCTAGGTGTCACTACCATCTGTATACATGATGAACTGAACATTTTGTTTTGGTTAAACTGACACATGAGAAAACATTTCACTGTCTTTGTGATGGTGAGAAACCCACTTTAAATAAAAATATATTTTAATGGCAGTTGGTATGGCTATTAAAACTAATTTTTAATACCCATACCAGCTGTCTTTTAGAATATATTTTTCTGACTTATTTCAGACCTGCTTGTTGCTGATATTGAAATATCATATCCGGATTTTTGTTTTAAGGTGTGTGCCAAAATTCTAAAATTCATCAACATACATAAGACACTTCCCACTGCAAACAGCATACTATGAGCTCTATAAAGTGTTCAAAAGTATGGGGCTAATTACAGAGACTGAAATGCATCAAAAATGCTCCTATAAGATTCCTTGAAACCTGAAAGTAGTTTTTTGTCATAGAGCTGAACCAAAAAATAGCCAAAGGCAAGATGTAGGAAACTGGACTAGTAGGATATTATCAGTGCATCAAATCATGTTTACATTTAGAAAAAGAATGAATCAACAGACTTAAGCCTAACTCTGGAAACAATATAAAAGAAAAATAATTTCAGTTTCCAAAATTAAGTAATCATATAATTCCAATATCACCTAAACAATTTGATAATACTGTAATCATACCAGCATTTAAAGATCGATTATTTTGGTAATAAATTACTAAACAATAAGAAACTAACCGTAAACCATCTCATCCTAATAAAATCAAAATTAAATTAGGTCTTAAAATCAATAAACCTATCTTATGTCCACACAGAAGTGTAAAATACCTCCTTTCCAAAGACTTCTCAAAGTACTTTTAATGATCCTGTTTTTCAACATTCAATTTGCCTTAGTTATGACTATATCCTTGTACCATGAATGACCAAACTGTCCATCACTGTGGTAGCTATCTCTTCTTTTATGAAGTCTGTAGTTCAGGGCATTTCCCCATTGACATTACCAGCACCTGTGGAGTAGCAGTCTTAAGTTGTTACTGCCACTTGGTTGAGAGCCATTCAGGCTGAAAAGAGTCACTGCATGGTTTCTCTAGAAATGACTATCTTTTGCAGTCTCCAGTAATGTGGGGTCATCATAATTGGGTGCAAATTCTCAGGTGCAGTGACTACATCTACTGTTATATGCTTCTGCTTTGATAACTTAATTGGAGTTGCTGCCTTGACTCTAGTTATCACTGACACATCTTCAACTAGAAAAACATTATCTCTAAAACTGAGACTTTGTCATGTGAACTTGAAAAGGACTCATTTTGCAATGTTATTAGTTATCAGAATCTCTTCTTCACTCCCTACTGGGGTGTTATTCACAGTAAAGACATCAGAATTTAATGCTTAAAAACTATCAGATACATTTTATGCTGCGATGAAACACTGATGTTGCCTTGCAATAATAGCTTTCATGTTGCAGAGTTTGCCTGGTTTTATGTAAAAATTGACTTTTTAAAGACCTAAAAATACCTCTGTTTCATGTGGCAATTGTAGAGTAGTTCTACAGAAAGTGATGTAGAAGAATGAATTTAGCACAGGACCTTTACTTGATTTGGTATATACCAGCTAAGAACTTTAGAATATTTAAGATTCTGCAACTATTAAATATATTCTACATTAAAATGAAATGTGTGATATTTACATACAACACTTAGTTTCAGCAAACCATAAGAAAAGAATAGTTACAGAATTCTGCCTGAATCATTTAGTGTCTGTAAAACAGAGAAAATTGAAATTGCTGTAGATGAATTATATAATTTCAGCAAAGTGTGAAAAAATTAGGTTTGTAACTGAATCATGTAGTTCCAAGAAAGCACGAGAAACTCTTACACGTAATTTGAACAATTTTTTTTGTTTAATTACATGAGGTAAGGTATGATTGTTGGAGTTTAATCATTTATTTTCATCAAAACAAGATAAAGGAGGCCATAGACATGATAATAAAAAAATAGACTAATGAAGCTAAACTACTGATGTATTGATAAGCATTTAAAAATATTTGAGAAGTACAGACTTGAAAAATTTAAAAATGGTAGAATTTTAGTATTCAGAAATAAACTGTATTGAGATAGTCCTATTTTGCATAGTGATTGTTTATATGACAGGATAAATTGTGTTGTCGACTCCTATTTGTATCTTTGAAACTAGACATGGGTTTATGTTTCTCATCTTTAAGTACAACTTGTATGAATCTTGTTGACTCTTATAGTATATTTCTGTGTTTTTGTGTGCTATATTTTTAAAGCATGAAATGAGTTTGTTTGCTGGCTTCAGTACAAAAGTTGTATTGACTCCCAACTGGCTTTGTTTTTAATCTTGGATATTGTTTTTTTTTGTGTTCACTTTTACAGTATAATAAATTCCTATTTAGATATCTTAATGTCCCCATGTCTTAAAAGCTATTTATAAATATCTTCTTACTGACTCACATAAGTAATATTAATAAACCCTTTGTCTGCAAATATGAAGCAAATTCATCATTTACAGTTGTTTATTGACTCTTTAATAAAACATTTTAATACCCAATATTAATTTACTACTTGTAAAGGTTTTAATTGATTTGTAATTTATTATTTTAGTTCATACCTCTGAATGCTTAATTTTTAGTGTACAAATGATTTAAATTTTAATAATTATGTGAACTTAAAAAAATTATGACAAAATGAACAAGTAAGTTGAGGAGCTTATGATGAACTAACATGTTTGCAGAAATGTGACATTTACTAAATAATGTCAATTTTTGTTTGTTTGTTCATGGAATAATTCTACGTTCTTTATTCACTTAAAATAATGTTGTTAATAATTAAAGAAAACAACTTGTTTTGTTCTAGTTTTTATGATTGTTTTATATTAATTGAAACTAATCTTGTTTATTTATAACTCCTTTTAAAAATGATAATGAATTTCTTGTGTATTAATTTTTTCTTAATCATTTATTTGTTTTGATTTTTTCTGTTGCTTTTAATTTTTGTTTCTCAACATTTACTGGGTTATAACTGTTCCTCTTGTTTTTATCTTTAAAATTGCATTTATTATTAGTCATCTGGTGCACCCTTTGGTTAACTTTATTATATTGCAAAATAAATACTTAAACAATGTGATTGAAAATTCTAAAACAATATTTTTTTAAAGACTGTATGTTACTTAACTTTATATACCCGAATAAGGATGAGCATAATAAATAATCTTATAGCAAGTCAGATTTTGTTTTTGAATCCATATATAATGATAAATGAGCGAAGGAATAATGTATAGAATTCATGAATAAATGGCTTGCATTTTAAATACACAATTCTGTAACTCAGAGAGAATCTTAACATCCTTACATCATAAATAAGGAAGTGAAACAAGACATTGCATGTTTTTCTAACTGCAGTTTTTGTAGAGCATATATAGTCCAATGCATAGCTTTGTGCTTATCAACATACAAACAGAAAAAGCTCACCTTTTCTTTTTTTTAATTGCAATAAATATATTTTAATGTCTTTAAAATGTACCTTAAACTTGGAAGAGGATTGATTTTTGATGGTGAAATTATAAGGCAAAACTTCTTAGTTCATGTAATTTAAAAAAAAAAAAAATTGTAGACGTAAAATGTTTGCTGTTTGGTTTAAGTTTTTCGTGTTAGCCACCATCTAGCATAAACTTCTTCAACTTTAAATTTGTGTAACAACTGGATCACTTTTACAATGGTTTTATGATTTTTGAGTCTATTTTGATAATGTTAAAAGTAACAAAAAACTTGTCCACAAATAAGAAGGATTGTGATCTTGAAATATTGTACTTTCATACCAAGATTACAGCTTAAAGTTAATAGCTTCTACATTGTACAGATTTATACAGCCCTTCAGTGAGTAGTATCTGTAATTAAAGGTATTTATATGTTCATAACTTGATGTCACCATTCCTTCTTCGCTGTTGCTAATGTCCTCTAGCGTAGTACCTCAGAGGTGCACCATGTTGATGCACCTACAAGCCCACAGCCCCTGCAGTCGCCACCAGTTTTCGTTCCAATAAGCAGCCCTCCTTCAGCTGACAGGCCTGGTGTTTTCCCTGCTGTGATTCCTGAGGTATCAAAACTTCTTGGGAAATCTTTTATCTTTAGCATTGAATTAGGTGGTGATAAGTTCAAGTTCAATCTTTAAAAAAAAACTTGCAAAGTTTGAGAATTTTTTTTTACAAAATCCATTTCTTGGGCATTTGCTACTAACTACATGGTTAATGCTTGTAACTTGCATTGGAACCTATATACTGTCTTAAATTCTCACTACACTCTTGGTAAATCCTCTTTTGCATATAAGTGGGGTTTAGAATGTTGTATGTAAAGTTCTGGTTGAATATTTCAAACTTTATTTTCACATTTCTATTTAAATTACGTTATTAATATTCTGAACATTCTAAAAACAAAAGAAAATTTAAATGAAATATTGATGCTTTTTTTTAAACAATATATGGACCTGAATCTTAAATCACTGCCTAATTCCATTCTCTGTAGACCTAGGTTTGGTACTCCCTTTTTAATTAGTATATTATTCTGTTGTTGGTGACATATTACATCCAGCTTGCCTGAAATATAGAAGATCATAGCATGAGCACACTGCATGTAACTTGTATTATTGATGTCATAGGATGTAAAATTTAACAATATAATAGAAATGTGATAACTCAGTTATTTTGTCAAGTTTTGTTGCATGAAAATTATAAATCTTGCATTTATTTAACTATTATCTCAAAATGTTATTTAGTTCAGCATAAAGATTGGCTGTTGTATGAGAAACCAAGCAATTTAACATTGTGTTTGTGTACAGTTTTGTATATTAATAATGTCAAATATCTGTTTTTTAAGCTAACTCCTAAGTGCAATGATTCTTTTGTTTTCTACTCTGTGACTTAGTATTATGAAACAGAACTTTGGATTTAGGATCCTGATGAAGTTTATTTGGTGCCATTTGAATATTTCACAGAAGCAGTATCACGCTCCTTTTGTAATGTTTTGCTTCAGTTGTAGAATCCATTTTTGTGCATGCATGATATAGAAGCATGGCTACAATGGTATCATAAGCTTAACGCTATAGGTTATCTGAGCCAAATAGTTTACAGAACATTAGTGAATTACTTCATATTCATATTTCCTTGTTTTGTTCAATGTTTTATAATTTTTAAAGAAACTTTTGGTTGATAAACTTTAATTTTAATGTTATTTACTAGAATAAAAACTTAAACAGTACTCATTCATTATTATACTTTAACTGTTTTAAACATATCAACTGTACTTTTTGATACTTGAATATTTGTGTTAGAAATTTTTATTTGATAATACAGTAGCAATGTAATTATCATCTTTTAGGGTAAACTGTATCAATATTAAATATTTTAAATTTTATATCGGTTTGCATAATATTTGTTCTTGTTTATCAAATAAACTACATAAAATTTATACTCTTATAAAACTGCATTATTCCATATGTATTGTTTAATCAAAATCATTAGTAAAGTTGTGTAAAATATTCTTTTTTTTTATATTTGTGAGGGGTTATAAAAGCAAATAAAGTATAAGAAAGGTAAAAAAAAGAAACCTGATGTGAACCCTAATCACAAACTGACTAATCTGGGAGAAAGTAAAAAAAAACAAAAACTAATTAAGCTGATGTTAACAAGAGAGTAAACAGTCTTAGGTGAGAAAAATATTAATCCATCTGAAGCCAAGTTACAAACTGATCAATTTGGAGTCAGAGAAAATGCTAACCAGCATGAATCAAGGTCTCAAACTATCAAATTGATCAACAGAAGAAAAAAACCAACAAATTTTTGCTACTTATTAAAAAGAAATTGACAATATTATAGAACTACAACTTTTATTATTTTCTCATAAAGAAATTAAGTATCCTTATAGCACTTTCCACTCTTCTGTCGCTGTGATATAGGATATAATTGTAATATTTTCTCTTAACTATCATCACAAAATGGGCCAGTCTTATGGCACTTCCCATTATAATATCATTATGTGAAGCATCCCTAAACACATTGTAATAAAGACATGGAATATCCTTTTGATATATGTCATCACAGTATGAAGTATCTGTAGTATGCTTTCATAATTGCCTGTTATAATGCAATCACTTTATAGGATTCCACTGAACACTTACCATACTTTCATCATAACTAGAGGTAAAGTTTTTGTTTTTTTCGTAGTACTTTCAATTTTGTTATGTTAAACTCTTCAAAAATATATAGCTACATAAAGCTTACACTAAAACACAAAATATTTAAAATTTTGGTTTAAAAGAAATTCAAATCACAGTGTTTGTATACTTTAAAAGGTTTTGGATAATGTAGATACAAATATTAAAAAAGAAACAATCATGGTGTACAAGTAACCAGTCGATAATTGTACTAATTTGTCTTGTTATATTTGTACCTGCTAAGCTTGGTCAGTAATTCTTTTTTTTTTTTTGAAAACACCTTTTCTGAATTTCAGTTATTACACAATTTGTAACCATGTGATTAAGCTTGATTTTGAAGATAAAACGTTACACAATCCTCTAATAAAGTTTTCGCTCATTTATAAAAAATCATAAATGCTGTTACAATGAGATGAGTTTTATGAACATCACATATGCATGTCTGCTTGTTTTTGTATTGTTAACTTCAGTTTTTTCTAAACACAAGTAGTGTATCATCTCAGACATTTTTTTCTTTTGAGCAGTGTTTCTATAAAGAGTTAATTTAAAAAAAAATACATAAATATATAACTTAATCACTTTATAAGGTTGTAACAGTACTGTCTTTTGTACAATTTCTCCAGCCCACTAAGGCACCAGCTCCAACACCAGCAACCACTCAGTTCACTCATCCCCAAACTGCACCAGTTGTTGATGCCCATCATCCTACTCCAGGTCTGTAACCAGTGTCAGTAAATGTTCACTAGATCTAAATGTTTATATATATATATATATATATATATATTAAAAAAAGTATATAATTGGAATTAATTATGATAATTATCTTGCTATGACTGAGATACTCTAATTTTGCTTGCTTGGATCTGTTATTCTTTGGATATCCATCTATTGGGAGTCATCAACATTTTAGCCCTAACAACTACTCATGTACAATTATTTTCACTGACTTTGATGATATTTTAATTTTTTAACACTTAATAAATATGTTAGAAGCATGCATTAATGATAGAAAAACAAATTTAAAATATGCTCTTGAAATGGTACGCGACACCAAGAATCTAACTCATAGCCTTAATTAAATAGTCATCATTAAAATTATATCAGAGGTATCATGTGAAAATTAACTAAACTTTATGGGATCTACTTTCACCATTATTATTATTATGTTTTAGTACTGGTTATTCTTATTTTATACAGTTGAAAATGTAAATAAATATATAAATACATATAAAATTAATAACAATGATCATATCATATCTGATATGTGGTAGTTATCACTGGTATAAAGGTAAAGTTATAATTAGTTGATGGCAAAAAATTATCTGTTTTTGCTAAATCAAAGCAAGTTACATCTCCATCATTTTTTGTCATAACTAACTTACTACAAGGATCATATTAGTTAAAAACTTGTACTAAGAAATTTTCAGTAAACATTGTCACAGTAAACACATTATTATAATGATATAATGGGGGCCAATATATATATAATAATGAGGAATATACTAGGTCACAGTAAACATGTTTGAAGGCAGTAATATGCATATCATAATAAAATAAAGAATAGGTCACAGCAAGCAGTTATTATCAGATCATAATGATTTCAAAATATGTAGATAATAATCAGACCAAAACTTTGTCATAGAAAACACCATTATTATCAAGTCAAGACTAGCAGTTGTAATCATAGCAACAAGTAGTGACTTGGTTCAAAATAAATGTTCTGTCAATACTTGACAAAGCTGAGGGCAACTCTATTGTTATACTGTAATCTTCATAACAGTGCAATTAGATTACATTTAGTTATATAATGAGTTATTCAGAATAATATCTCAATGGTAGTTGTTCACTTATTCACAGTGAATAAGTTATTCTAACAGAATTGAGGGAAAACAAGACAGTTGTACGTTTCATAAATACAACATTTATTGTAACCATGGTTTTGTCAGTAAAAGCATCACCAGGTACTGTCAAAACAATGGTCATAAATAAATGACATATTTGTGAAATGTACGGTTGTCTTGTTTTCCCTCAATTCTATAATTATGAAGATTCACCAAGTACTGACAGTTTCAAGTATGAACTTATTCAGAGTTGAAATATTTTGTAAAAATGTTTTCTTATTAATAACTGAAAATATTTTAAAATTTACTATAGATATCATGTTGACATATTTCTATGATATAATTCAAGATCTCTTGAGAATTTGTGTTTGAAACACATCTGCCTTAGCTCAATCTTGTTGTTATTAAATAAGTGAAAAATGTAGATGTTAACTTCATTTAACCTTGTGCTGTTTCAAGTTGTGTTTATTAGTGGGAAAAATGTTCTAAATATCACACAGTAACACATAGCTAATCACTGACAAAATTAGTACTATATTTTTGTGAATAAAGTTTAAAAAATAATGTATGTGTTTGAAGTTCTCCGTATGAAAATAAGTTATTAAATAGATATTTAACCATTCCTCCATTGACTTGCTTGTAAAATTTTTTTAGCAATGTTTTTCGTCCGTGCATGGTAATGTTAAAGATGTTGTTATTTACACTTGTCTAGCAGTAATAATTTTTGTATGAGTGCCATGCTATATTTTTATTTTATATTTTGTTTCTGTAGTGCTACTTAATCAGTTTGATTTGTAGTATAACACTAATAGTACTACTATTTATGTGGTATGATTTTGACAGTTTGATTATTTTGCTTTGTTTTATACATTTTATTTCATATGTTTTGTTGGTTGAGTTTGACTTTTGCTGCAGATCACATAAATTTCCAGTCTGTTTTGAGGACCATGCATGAGCTGTGCCATTATTCCTCTCCTACTCCTGCAAAATGATATTCCCTATTCTGAAAGGTTATGAACTTTATTGCCACATCTATGTTGCATTTTTATCTACATCACATTTTTTTAAGTTCCAGTTAATGCACTTGTTTGTTATTTAGTGTACTATTTATAATTTAATAACAAAATACTACATAATACTCCAAGTCGTACTTCAGCATTATGTGAAATGTAACTGTCTTCACAAAAAGTATATATTTGGATAAAAATTATTAAACAGTTACTACACTTGTATATTTTTCTGTCAGTATTGAACAACAATCTAATAAAATAGCTGACATTTAAATTTAGAAGATAACAACATGATAATACATAATAAATAGTTTTCAACAGTTTACAAGCTTAGGAAATCTTGGTTATTTTAATCAATACCAAGAAAAAAAAATGTTTCGCTTATGGTAATACTACAAATAATACATTAATTCAAAATATTAAAGTCTGAATATATATTAACTTAAATACAGTTTTTGGTAATGACCAAATAAACAATATTCTGCTTTTTCTATCAAAAGTATAACCTTTACTTCTTTTATTCCCTGTTACTTCATCTTTTTCTTATTCTATTTATACCTCTTCTCAGGTGGTGCTAAGTTTGTTTGGCCACCTCCCAAACAGCCCATGCAGACCTATGAGTCCACTTTAGAATCAAATGCTACTCCTTCAATCCCATCTTATCGCCCTCCTCCTGGTACACAACATGTAAGCCATGCTTCTGCTGCATTTTCTAAAGGAAAAGGAGCCACTCAGTTTTCAGCTCCTCAGGCTCCTGCTTCCACCTGGAAACCCCCTTCAGCTTCCACTGTACCCCCTCCAACTACACCTAAATCTCCAGGCACTCAGATACAAGCTCCCTCCTGGAAGGCTCCCACTACTCCCACTAGCACCCAACCACCTCCTACTTTTTCTCCTAAAAGTCCTCCAATTGTTGCCCCTAAACCTCATCCTCCTGCTCAGACTTCTACACTCTCTGGCAGCCCTGCATGGTCATCATCCCCCTTGGGATCCATTTTAGGTGGACTGCCAGGATCAGGTTCTCGTCCAGCCCCTCGTCGTGGACGGGGTCAACTGAAGCCTCAGGCCTCTCCAGGAACACGTATCCCTATTTGTGCTGTATGTGGCACTCCTATTAGGTAAGACAACTTTCATTTACATAACTGACTTTCATGAGTAATAACATCTAGTTATTAGTATTAAAGCAATTTATTCTTACATTAAGTTCTAGCATCTAGTGATAAGTGTTAAAACAGTTTATTGTTTCATTAAGTAACAGCATCCTAAACTAAAGTGTTGTTTGTAAAGGTGCACATAAGACATGAAACTGGAGACCAAAAGTTACCAAAATTGCTCTAAAACAATTGTATTTATAAATGAAGATGAGATATCAACTTAACAGTATTGTGAAATGAGAATAAACATTCAGTAACAATGTTCAAAGTACACGTAATAACAAAATGTGAAAAATGCCAAATGAGCACTATTATGTTACTGTTGGCACCCAAGTTCTGTCATCTTATTTGAAGAATGACATTAACCTGTAACCCTGTCAGTATACAATACGGTAGTAGTTTGGGCATTCTGGTGATACTGTCTATACAGTTGAAACATGTTAACTATCATTCAACTGAATACTGTTCCATTATTTAAGTCAGTGATGAATAAGGTTTTTTTATGATGCCTCCCTTATTGTTTTTCATTACTATGCTACATAACAGTAGTAATGTTTGTACAGCAGTTTTTAAGATATTTTTTAAACACTTCTACATTTAAAGCTGCAGGCCTCCTTGCAACTTTGACTATAGAAGCACTCCAAATTTAGATCTGCAGTTTGTCTATTGTCTTCCTTTAAATAGCTCATGATAAGGTTACAGAAAGGAAGTGGCAGTGTTGTAGAAGTCCCATTGTAGTTAAGTAAGGTTTAAAAAAAAATTCAAGTAGTCTGCAAAAAAAAGTCTGAGAACCACTCACTGATCAGGATTACTTGGCAACAGCTGTAGCATGATGGTTAATAATTTTTTTACCTTTTCGTACCCTTCATTGGTATAATGACCTACTTGTGTAAAATTCTCATCTTGCACCTCAAACCTAGGTTTGTGTAACAATTATTATGGTTGGATTTTAATTTTCTGTATAAGAATTTCATATGCATGGAAAGGGTGTATTTATTTATATTTATAAAATGTTATTCTTAGAGAGCAGTTTCGGAAATATTTTGATATGAAATGTTTTATTTATTATTGTCTACACATTTGTCCTTAATAATTTCAATGCATGATTTATATTAATAAAATTTAGGAAGGACAAAACCTGTATTGTCGTAGAATATACCTACGTCAACCCATTCAATATCACTAACAGTAACTTATATAATAACGTGTATTGTCGTAGAGTATATCAACCCATTCATTATCACTAACAGTAATTTGTATAATAACGTGTATTATTGTAGAGTATATCAACCCATTCAATTACTAACAGTAATTTTTCTATACCTCTGTTTCTGAATTTTTTGCCTGTCATTAAATTTCTTGAAGATATTTATAAGCTAATTGCCTTCAAACTTATAAATTTTATTAAATCCACGAGGTTTGAATTTAATTCAATAGAATAAATAAGGTGTCATTCTTTTAAGATGTAAGTCTTTCATGAATAATAGCCTTATTTAGCTCCAAAGGTAGATTACGAGTAGAATGCTAACATAAACTTGTAGAAGAGCAAAAGATCAGTCATATTTTACATAAAAATACTAAATTTTGATTCAAATTAATATTGAGTTTTAGATGTATTTTGATAATGGAAAATATAATTATTTCAAAATTCGAAACTTCTGATCCTTTCAACAAATATTTACTAAATAAAGCTGAACATTGTGGCAGAATGTTTTCCTTTTATATGAGTTTGTTGGAAAATATTATGATAGCAAAGACATGCAAAACATTTGTGATCAAATTAGCATCTTTGTCACAACAGTACCTCTGTAAGTACAAGATTTTGAGAATAATACAAAAGAATTCTAATTGCAGACACCAAAATCTATAAGCACAAAGTTTCACAAGGATCAGTATTCTGCCCCTATCCCCTCTTGGGCTCACCACTAATCCAAAGTGGAGGAAGGGACAATGAGAGTGATGCATAGAAAAATTTATTATTTTAATAACAGGAAGTGTTGATGACATTATTGATTAAAACAAACCATTCAGTTTATTAATAAAGCAAATTCTGATTTAAACTTCAACAGCTGTCTCAGATGAGGGACAACACATTTTTTGAACATGCTTGAGCAATATTAGACATTCTTGTAATCACTTTGCATTGATCCACTGTGCTACTTTTCACTAAAGTCTTGTGTGTATAATATAAAAGTGATCATAGCATTATAAAGACATACTGATCATGGACAGTACTATGCTCAGGAGCATTGAGAGCTAGCATATGCTCTGGGGCAAATATCCCTGCTGGGCCCCCTTTTTTTCTCCTTTTTTGACATTTTAAAGAACTTATTAGAAAGGTTTTAAAGGAATAGGAATGAGTTTATAAATAAGGCAAAATCATAGCATCAGCCATTTTTAGCTCACGGTGCAATTGTAAAAACATTTATAAAGTAACAATAAGTATTTATGAAATCTATAAAATAAACATGTTAATTATTACATGTATTATTATTTCAATCATTCTAAATGTATCAAGAATCTTCATGCAAAGAAAAGCCAAAACTGCTTTTTTTGAATAGATGAAGATATAGCCAAAAGATGCTTTATGACATAACCAAGTTTTATTCTCTTGGGCAGTTGCTTTTTCCTGTTGGCAAGTCTGATTATTCTTCATTAACTTTTAAAACGGAACTAAATAATCTACGTGTTTTAAGATGTACTGTTGTGTGCAAGATTCTTGGAGGAATTGGGAAAAATGTATAAATATCATAACTTTGAACTTGTCAAATGTGCAGCAGAGATCAGATTTTTACTTTTAAGAATTGGGAACTGTAAAGGTATGCAGTACACTCTAACATGTGTTTTTTGCTCTACTAGAATTTTTTTTATGATAAGATGTAAGTGTGGTTATGAAAGTTTTACACCTTTTGGGTTCTTTTTAATCCAGAGGCCCTTTTGTAACTGCTTTGGGAAAGACCTGGTGTCCTGAACACTTTCACTGCTCCAATGCTCAGTGTCACCGTCAACTACAAGATGTAGGCTTTGTTGAAGAACAGGGTCAGCTTTACTGTGAATCATGCTATGAAGCATACCTGGCTCCTGCTTGTGCTAAATGTGGCAACCGGATTAAAGGGGTAAAATTTTAATGAACAAGGACTAAATACATTGAATGTCACATAATTTCATGAAAAATTGATGTGTGAATCATAGATCTGATTATAGAATTTACTTACACTCAATGTTTTCAATTTATTAATATACTAAATGATTATTGTATTCTTACATACTAGAAGGTTTTATACCAAACTTGCATTTCTTGTATTACTGTGTACTAGAAAGAATATTATATGCAGAGATAAGTTTTATTATATTCTCATATACTAGAAAGAATGCTTAACAGAGTGTAGGTGAAACTTTTAAATACAATACTTTATGAAAGAATAAATACTTTAATTTTGTCTCTCTTAGTTATATAATTTTGTAAGTAAGCTTTATTTTTATTGAATATTTTTCTGTAAATGAATTATACCCACAGAGTTGAAAGGATCATAACAACAAACTAAACTTCAAAACACAGGGTATGTGGATAGATTGTAAATTTAAATGTTTATCAAATTAAGAAACATTAATATTTTATGGAACGTACAATTTTGAGAACTTTATGTAAACTTCATCCGCACGTCATAATTTATTCAAGAATATTAGAATTCTGTCATCAGATTTTGTCATATGAAATTTATTACATGCATTTTAAATCTTGTATGAATGTATTAACAGTTGAAACATGTGCTTTAGAACCTATGATAAGATAATCAATTCCTTATTTTTGTTCAAGGATTGCCTCAATGCCCTTGACAAGCAGTGGCATCCTGACTGTTTTGTGTGTAACTACTGCAAGCAACCTTTTGGCAACAGTTCTTTTTATTTGGAAGATGGATTGCCATATTGTGAGAAAGGTATTTACTTCAAAAGGGACTGTTGAAACCACAGTTTTTAGCTGCAAGTTACTTGTTATGAATAAAATTAAATATTCTTTGAATTAGCACTGTAAAAATGAGTACCTTATTTAATTCTTTCATTGGACATCTGTAGGATACATTACCTACTTTTTGTTCTAGTCTTAAAGTGTGATATTAACCACACAAGTTTGGGGAAAGGGTATTCCACTTTAAACTTTCCAAAGTTTATCAGTTTTACATTTCATTATAACTAAATATTAAAATACATTTCATTGTTTTTAATCATGTATCTAAAATCAAACCTGCCACTAGAATAACTGTTTATCTATAAAATGTCAGTGAAATACTTAAATACTCTTAAGATCAAATGTAACATTTGTTCCATACATTTAAAAATGATTTGAATTTGCATATTTTTCACTTGGGCCTGTCTAGTTTAAATATTTGTAAGCTATTAACATTATACAATTAATTATATTAGAGTTGTCACTTTAGTACTAATGCTCCACTCTTTTTGAAACATTGCAAGTTGACCAAAGTGATATTGATTTTGTATTTCTAAAATTACTTCCAAAACTACAAAATGTTGCACTGTTGGATATATAAGACTCCAGTTATAATTTTAAGTTTGTAGAAGTCAGACATAGGGTTATAATGAAATGTTAGATTACCCGACAAGAAAGAATTGTAAGAGTAGTGTCCATCTGGTTATTGCCAATTTTGATTAAACTTTTTCACCCTACTGACCCATTCTGAGGATTACATTGTTGCTACCAACTAAACAGAGAAAAGTATATAAATCTGTGACTAATCTTTAAAGAACAGTAGGAAAAATAACTATAACACACATTATAACTAGTTTTCTATAAATAACTATATAATTACTTAGCTTTATAATGTTGCAAAATTAATTTTTTTTAAAATCTTTTACCAAATAATTATCTCCAGTCTATACATTCAACTTTTTTTCTGAAAGTTGTATATATTTCTCTCTCTCTCTCTCTTCGAATTTTCAGACTGGAATGAACTATTTACCACCAAATGTGTGGGTTGTGGGTATCCCATTGAGGCTGGGGATCGCTGGGTAGAGGCTCTCAACAATAATTACCACTCCCAGTGCTTCAAATGTTCTGTAAGTGTTTATAATAATTTATTACCAAGATATGTGTTTTAAGAAATATTACAATTTCATTTATAAGTATTTGTCACTATGGAAACTGCAAAAAACTTAGTATTTGTTCAAGGCTTTAGTATTTGAACTAGGGCACCATACTCCACAGATCCACCTCAGGAACAACATACAGAATTTTTAATGAACAAAGGTACAACTGTTTGGTAGAGTGGTATTTCTTTAATTACAACATATACATACATAATCTAGACAATGAATTGAGCTGAGTATAAAGTAACAAACTTAGGAGGTTGTGCCGATCCATTGTGTTGAAAGTGGCTGCCTTATAGTAGGTAGGTAGAAGGTTCTTGTACTGATTTTACCAGTGGCCTTCTGGCTGCACACTGTTCTCTTTGTAACCAGTTATTTTTTTACATTTCTCAGCTACAATATATAATACTTTCCAGTAATCTTGCTCAATTTAAATGTTGGTAAAGATCTTCCATGGTTGCCATTTTCACCTTACTAGTGCAGGAGGAAGTCTGTCCTTCCAGTAGTTTCATCAGATTCAGTGAAGTACTTAGACATTCTTGAGCTTCATTGTTTAGTTTCACATATAGGTGATAGTGTTACTGTACAGTTGCTTTAATATTTGACATCTATCCTGGGGACCAACCTTCTGATTTTTTAATCAGTTATAAGTATTATATTGGTAAAACTACCTATTTCTAGTTTCTTACTTCCAATAGTCCAGAGGAAAGCCTGTTTTATAATCTCCAGCTGCATCCTAGTGGAGCTTGAATGTTCTACTAACCTTATTTGAAATGTGTTCCTTTTAGAAGTACCAGAATAAATTACTCGTGAGATTGATCTTACTGCATAATTCATTTCATGTATTGTACTTCAGAACATTATCGGTTTTAAAGGCTCCATTCCTTCCCTACCTCTACCTAGACTGGATCATGCTTTATCTACGTGAACTAAACCTTGACTTGATTATATGCTGCCTTCCAGGCTTTATCAATATCACTCTTCTGTCAGTGCAGGGTGTTCCTTTTGCAAAAGTTGTTGATTTGAACTTGCTTGAAGAAGCAGAGAAATTTGACTGTGGAGGTGGTGCAACTGTTTGGAAAGTTTTTGTTGAATGACAAATTCTACCACTTGACCTAGATACAATTTTTTAAATCAATTATAATATACACCTTCTTGTTCTAAGCTATCTTTAATGCACAAGTTTTTGTTAAGAAATATACTGGTACAAGAAAACTTCTGGGTTGATAATCTTCTCTTCTTGTTCTATACTTTTAAAAGATTTTTAAAATTTTTGGCAATTGTATTTGTTGCTTGTTTTTGTTTCACTTCATTAGATTTCATAAAACAAACTAAACAAAAATCTCTGACCAAAAAAAATAAATTGAAATATAACTGATTGTCTCCTGAATTTAAGAAAAGACTTCTATAACATTCTAAGCCTTTAGATTAATTTGATGATGTAACATACTTGTAGATAAAACGAAGAGCACTGAAAACATTTACCAAATCTTAGGAGACTATAATTTAATCATTCTTGGATTAATTTACTCAGGAGAATCAAAATATTCCTGAAATATGAAGACTAATAAGTGTTATATGATTCAGTCTTACAAAGGTTTATTCAATGATTGAGATATTCCTGGAACAATGGAGACTCATTAAAGTCTTACCTGCCAGGGTGCCATTGATGGCTGTATGAAGGGTAATTTAGGAAGATTGAGATACAAGTTTTTAGTTTAAAAGTTTTACATACATTGAATTCATTTAAATAATTTACTGCTGTTCTTCAAGTGCTGGTTGATACTTAGAGCAGGAACAATATTGCTTTGTTATTAAATGTGTTATTTTTTTCTTTCAGATCTGTCACAAGAATCTTGAAGGCCAAAGTTTCTATGCTAAAGGTGGCCGTCCTTTCTGTAAGGCCCATGCTCGATAATTGACCAGTCATATGGTACTCATTACATGGCTACTCAAACAGACTATGTGTGTTAAACAAGGAAAAATCCTTAATTTTAGTGCAACCACCCCAATGTTGCTAGGTCAAATCCTAATTTTATAATGTTTGTTTAATAATATATTATGATGTTTGTGTTAAGGCTTAAAATAACTTATCAGTACTTAAAATAAGGAATACAAATAAATATTTTAATTTATGATCACACATAGATATCAGATGATTTAGTTGTATGTCTGTTAAGTGTAAACGTGCTAAAGTACTTAAATGGTGCTGCTGTAGTACACTTACAAGATATTAAAATTTGCTGTTTTAATTTTTTATCAATATGAAAGTACAACTTTCATTAAAATGACAGCAACATACATTGAGTGTTGAAAACGCGTAGTTATTTGTGTTTTAAAACTGTTTGAAACTAAAGGTGCTAAAATCTGTTACCAATACTGTAAAAAAAACATTATCCATACATACAAGTTTTTGTTACCTCTAACTTCTTTACTTGTTATGCAAGTTGTTTTAATTAAAAAAACAAAAACGTTTGTGTGCTTTTTTTTTCCTGTTGAAAGTTGTGGCAGTATTATTAGTAGCCAGCATAAATATGTTCCATTTAAAATTAACTAAATATCACTTATAGTGGCCCTTAGTTGTGAAAATCAAGTAAAATGAAATTGTGAATGTGATTTTTGATGTTTTTCTCAACTAAATTTGGTGTTCCACTTCTTGCTTCACTATGTTTTCAAAAACCTCAATTAAAGCTAGTAGTGGCAAGTTTTAGTTTCATATATGTGAAGTATGTTTTTGTGTCATTAGAACAGCAGTTCAAATGAGTAAACATGTCCATAATTTAGCCTTAATAAACATAGGTTTTGTGAACAATATTACCCATTTGTTTATAAGTGATTTGTGATTTAAGTTCTCTAAAAAGAGCAGGCAGTTACTTAAAAACATGACAATTACATGTAATTAACAGGCAATTTTAGATCTGAGTCCAGTAGTAACAGCCTTTCATGAAATATAAAACTGTTGAATATGTTATAAGAGAAATAAACATTTCTCCTGCTACATCTTGTTTGTGGAAGAAGCTAAAATAAATATATTTAAGTTCAGTCTGAGTGATTTATCATTTTCCTATGAAAGTATAAAACTGGTACCACTAAACTATTAATATTCAGGGACTGCTACAATCTTACTGTAAGTAAAACAATGTCAAATAATAAATACACATGTTTCTCTAAATTATTTTTCTATTACAATTTTTCAAATGAAAACTGCACATTAACTTTCCTAAAGATAGTTATTTCCAAATCCTACAATCTCAATGGGAAAATGTTTTGATGAAAGTGTGTACCTGTCATAACAAAACCTCAAAATAATTAGTCACAGTTACATTATTCTACTCTTTTCTAATGTGCACAACTCTCGAGATAGTCTTAATAAAACTGAAAGCCTTAAAGGCTGCATCCGTGTATGCTGTAAAATATACATAACACCCATTTTTATAATATTATACAACAGTCTGTACTTTTCTGGAGTTCTCTAACCAGATGTTAATGACAAATTGTAATTTACCACAATGTACAATTATGACTAGAAACTGAACATGTTTCAATATGCAATCTAGTAATTTTGTGCCTACTCTGTAAATGAGTTACCTCATACCCACTGTTAACAAATAGCAGAATGTAATTTTTTTTTTTTTGAAATGGAAAGATTAAATAGACAATTTTTCAATAATCAAAAGTCTAATTTTTTATTGTGCCAAACAACTCTTAGTGATGTGCTTTCTAAAAGATACAACTGAGTACTTGAATCCAGAGTAACATAAAACAGTTCAAAGTTCTAAATAAATATTTCTTCTATTTTAATAAAGGATAAGTCTTTAACAATCTGTTAACTTGTGTAGAGGACATTTCTGTGTAATTCAATCCAGGTATCAGTCCAAGGCTTTCTTTTTTACGTTTTATTTGAAGGTTTTTCTGTAAAAAGAACAAAATACCTGAAATACTACCATAATTTTATTCTATTTATAAAAAACATCTAGATTACTATTTCAAGTACACGACACCTACCCAACAGGGCTGCTATATGAAACAAATAATTAAAATCAAAACTGTTTGTATGTTATGAATTTAAAGACTATAGGCACAACGATTCTATTATAACTTTTTTTCAACGAAAATGTTAATGTATAGGCATTTAGAAGTGTGTGCTTACATACAGGAGTGAAAAACTTGGCAGCCTTTTTGTTTTATGTACATGGTTATCTTTCAACAATTGCTATTCATAGAAGCTATGAACAAATTATATTACCCTAGGTGTAGTAAAAAAATTATCCACAGCTTAAGGAAGCTGAAGTTGCCATTACTTGATTTAGTACAAGGTTAATCAACACTTTACAAAAATTAAGCTATCAGCAAGTATACGACTATGGATCTAGTAATACATTAACACACAGTTTATACCTCTAAATGTGTCCTCTACAAGTTTTTCACATACTCACCAAATGATTGACATAACATGTCTGAAAGGCTTGCATTTCTTTACCACAGTTTGACTGATCAAAATCATGATTTCTAAAGCAACTCAACATAGTCATCATCTCAGACAGACAACAAACTTCTGCATTACAGGAATAAGAAAAAAAAATCAATTATAAACCTATATAACAGTTTATGTTCAAAATTTTCCTGATTTATCATATATTGTAACTTTACTAAAATTAGAAAATACACCAATTTTTTCAGTTTTATTTAATAACAATACATACTAATTAACTGTTACTTAGCAGAACATTTAATTTATATTTTTGGTTTAAAATAAATTTCAAACAATCACGTGGATTCAAAATACCAATCATCTTTCTCATAAAGTTCTCAAAATTTTTATTGACTTTAATACTTTAAATTCACTATTCTCCCATCTTTCATATAACTTGTTGCAATGCTTCAGGAGAGCTGCTTTCTTGCAGCTGGGATAGAAAACCATGTATCACCTAATTATGTGGAGTTGAGGTGTTTGGAAATATGTTTTAGAGGTAAGTACCTGTTTGAAATGAATATAAGCCTTAATAATGTAAAATTCAAATTACACTGAATTACCTCTGAAATACTGATAGTCAGTGTTCACAATGGGAAGTACATGGTAAACCGGGAAAAATTAGATTGAAGAATGAAATACTGATTACAAGACATGAAGTTATATCCTTAATGTAAAATAGGTTGTTATTCAATGAACTGGATTCAAAGGAGAATGTGTTGAGCAGACCAGCCTTATATAAATACTCAACCTAAAAGTCTGGGAAGAAAAGTATTTTTAGCAGGGTACCACTTTTCTCAACACCCTTTGGTTCAGATATAAAAAAACAAAAGTCGATCAGAGTAGCAATCTGTTGGCCTATGGAGCTACGCAGTGGGAACACAGGTGGTGGTATGAACAAGCACAATATGAGAAATACTGTTTCGTGAAAGGTTTCTAGGGGAGCAGACAGACCAATCAATAATTACGAATAGATATACTCCTGGTACTTTATCCCTGCCATCAACATATGAAAGGCTAGTAAATTGTGAAACCAGGCAGATTAGTTGCAAAGGTAGAGATGCAGAAATTTCTACATTGTTCCAAAGACAATGAAATGTGGCAAACAAATGTTCACAGTCCCCATCCTGATTGGAGCTAAAAGGCATCTAATAAAAACAAATTTCATTTTTTCAGATATTTCTTATAATGCACAAAGATATACATATAAAGGTGAGAAAGATACCTACAGACCATTATCAGCCACCACATGGCATCCTCAATCCAGTATCAGATGATATATCCTCATTAAGCACCAGTAAAGAAGATGGAATTGTGTCTAAGAGAAATACAGAGGTTTAAATAATGTGAGAATCCCAACTGGAATAATCTATAAATACACATAATCTCTTTAGAGAAGAAGATACTACAACCTATTCATGTGCAAGAAGAATATAAGTACAGGTAAGGTATAACCTGCAAAAATGCTAGTTGTAACAATCTTTTCAAAATATGGAATGAGACAAGAACAGAAGCATAGGGAAGATCAGATTTGCGGACAATGAACAAGTAATTCAACACCAAGTCTTCCCAGACCAAGAGGTGAGCCTTCAAAAGACAAGAGTCAAGTCCTAGTGACAAGTATATATATAAGGATAGGGTTCAAAGTCCACATGATAAGACCTTTTATAGAGTGCCATTCAACATGGTATTTGATGTCAGAGTTAAATATTAATTCTACTCTACATTGCTGATTTAGCAACAGTTTGTGTATTTTTACCCTTCACATAACATCACCTTGTACTTTGATTTGACAGATTCATCAATTCACAGAAGTATCTTGAGTACAAATACTTCTGTGAAATATGATTTTTTTAACAGACTCGTACACTTTACTAAAGGTTTGCCAAATTGTATGTAGGTACATGTAATAAATTCAGAGTTATCATCAACACTTGTTCTCCAACACCAGGTCAGTAACAATTTCATGCATATTTAGCTAGAGACCCAGGAAGAAAGTAAGTAAAAACCTCAAAAAGATCAGTCAAGAGAAGGGGACAATTTTCATGACATTTAAAAGTAGCATAAAAGGCAATAGAGGAAGCATGAAATACAAACATGAAAAATGATGTAATTTATTGTGGAGCTAGAGAAAGACAAGAAACTAATTTCTAAGTCACCAACTCCTGAAGATGAAATCAGTAGATGGCCAAGGATGAACATCAGTAAAAATGTGAGAACACTTTAGCTTCTCAAGACTTGAGAACAGTATACAGCTTCTCTAATCATGGACTACATAACAGCCAGCCAGTTGCAGACTATAACCCCTCTTGCAATGGGCTCATGTAAATTACAGAATACTGGGAATTTCACTGATGCAACAACACATACTGTAACACTGAGATTTCTTAATGTATACTCCCCAAAACTAGTAATATTTTATCAAAGATGAGAGGTATTTTGTGCACAGAGAATGATGTAATTATAATTCAGAACTTTTACTGAAAAAAATGTTATTTCTTGTAGTTACTTGCACGTAAACTCTTAATAATCTAAGTGTATATTGTTGATGTCGAGAAATCCACTTGAAATAAAAATGTATCTCAGAATGACTGGTATGGGTATTAACACTTTTATTAGTAAGCGGAGAACAATATTTCAACTTTCCTAGGTCATCTTCAGGTTAACAAAGTGTAGACTGATTCTCCTTTTAGTACAAAAATACTTTTCTTCATCTTGTAGTTTTGTATTTCATTTGTATAATCTCTAGGTCAGAGATTTCCAACAGGCAGCACATGACATGGTTTTGTGTAGCCTGAGTAGGTTTATTGAAAAATGACCTATTTTTATATTTTTTTTGTAGTGAAGAAATGAAAAATTCTGACTTGCAAGGTAAAATTCATAAAAGTTTCATCTGACATTCAATAATGAAATTTCGAAATTAATTTTGTGTGCACCTATATGTTTATTATTTATGCCTCTGTAATTTTACAGTAATAACTTGATAGTAATAGCTTCTAAATTATATTTGTTTTGGAATTTCGCACAAAGCTACTCGAGGGCTATCTGTACTAGCCGTCCCTAATTTAGCAGTGTAAGACTAGAGGGAAGGCAGCTAGTCATCACCACCCACCACCAACTCTTGGGCTATTCTTTTACCAATGAATAGTGGGATTGACCGTCACATTATATACACCCCCACGGCTGGGAGGGCGAGCATGTTTAGCGCGACGCGGGCCCGAACCCGCGACCCTCGGATTATGAGCGCACACCTTAACGCGCTCTGCCATGCCAGGCCCTAAATTATATCACATGCATCTCACCATATTATACCATCATCCCCTCCTGAGACTAGCAACAACAAAACTCCATGTCAACATACCCTCTTTGCTGAGTGACCTCAAAGTTTACACGGAAAATTTTATGTCCTTACTACTTTAAATATCATAGATATGTTTGTTATTCTAGTTTCTTTTATATGCAGCATTTTTCAATAAATTTATTTATATTGTAATTGAACATGTTTAAATTACATTTTCCTTTTATTTTGACAATAAAATACATCTTTTTTCATAAATATGCCCATCCAAATATCATATAACGTAAAGTAAGTCACATCCAGATTAACTCTTTCCCCAACTGTAACTCATTTTACCATGTTTAAAGGACATAAATTAACCCTACCATGAATCTATTTACTCTTTATTTTGTATCACGTAATACACCAATAAGCCCTAATTTGACAAAAATATTATGCAACCCGCCACTAGACTCATGAATATAATTGTGGCCCTCGGGCACTCTTAAGTTAGAAACCCCTGCTCTAGGTATTCCTAAAATATTATCAAAACTTTTTTAAGGTAAATGTTTATATTTTTAGTTTTCTTTACCATATCACTAGCTATTATCATCAATGCACAATGTAATTAAATGATTAAAATTATGAAAAAGAAAAACAAACCACACCTTTCAATTTTTTGTAAAATATTTTTAAAGATTTTCTTTTGGTTATATTTGTAACTTCAGGTTTTTTCCCTTTCACATAGTATTAACTTTTAATGTTTTATTTTCCTTTCTTGGCTTTACCATTTATTATTTACCTTGATACAAGTCAATGGAACCTTTGGGGCATATTACAGTATCTCTGGCAGCAGTGTAAAACCCTTTGACAAAAAATTTTGTGCACCACATAATATAATTAATACAGTAATTACAGTCTTGAGAACTGACACCAAAGTATAATATATATTTAGAATAATGTTTAAACCTTTCAATTATGCATTTTAAAACACAAATAGTACATAATACCAATTTTAAATGAACAATTGTTAGATTATAATATGCAATAAGCTCCTTCTAGTGATTATATACAGGTATATGAAACATCTACGTGTAGAACATAAAGCTAAAAAAATCTATTGACAGTGGGAATGGTACAAGTTAGAGGTTGACAAAACTTATTATTTATTTCAAATGCATTCATCCAGAGAACTTTGAAATGCATGTGTAAATTAGTTAAGCAAATGCCTTATTTTCTAGATGTACCATCTACACAACTGGCATTATTTAAATGAAGATGCAATGTGCAAAAATAGAGTATTTTATAGCTTGTGGGTCATGTGACAATGCATCTGAAGTTTTAACATAGTTTTTATTAGACTTCTTTTGAAATAAAAGAATTAAAACTCGTATAATATAAAACTTTGAAATCATAACATACATTATAATTTTAATGTCACCTACGTATATCAACAGTAAGTGTTTAATTAAAGTTTGAATTTAAAACAGTGACTTTTAGAAGGGGTAAAATATTGTTGTGGAAGATGGACATCCAAGAAAGCACAGAAGATATCTTCTGAGAAGGAGTGGAATATAATCCTGTTAAGATAGAAGATGCAACAATGGAAGACACAGTTAAGCTTGTGAAGCAAATAAGAATAAAACATTTCAATGAATTAATACTGACTGGTATTCAAGTAAGAAGATGAAAAGGAACAGAGATGTAAAGAGAATGACTGACCTGAAACTAGTTAAAATAATCCACTGTTAGAGAAATGAAGTCTAGAACTACAGACTAATAAAGCAGAAAATGGTTGTCCACCATTGTCAAAGCATTATTCATAGAACAACCAAGCCAATTGCACAAACACTGAAAAGTTGAAGGGCTCACACTGTAGAGAAGCCTGTGATCTCTGGGAAAGAATCTGCAAGAATGTTCATGACACTTGTCATGTCAGACTTCGAGATAAATACAGAATGAGAGGAACCAAAAGATTAAGAGACTAAGATATCATGTTCCTTCCTGTTTGCTAATATAGGTCACCATTATAGAAGTGTTTGTGTGAACTAAATCACAATAATGGTGTAGCAAAAGTAGGATCTCTTAAAAGATTAATAAGAGATTTTGATTCCCAAGGAGACCAAGAACCCACAAGACAACATTTCCCCTTAAAAAAAAAGCACTCCCATCTTTAAGAGAAACATTGGTAAAGAACTGTAATGGAAAAAAAAGAGAATCTGAGATACAAAGCTCTCAGTCGAACCAAAACTGAAGATAACTGATTGTACAAAATGAAAATTGTATAACAAGATACATGATACAAAGTAGTGAAATCAAAATAAAAGTGCTTCACATGAGTGTACCCCAAGGGAATCGCCCACAAAAAGGATGACTTTAACAAATGAGGCAGAAGATAGAAAGTAACCACACCTGAAAGTTAACATTATCTTTATTTGAAAATGTATTTCCAATTGATACTTGCCCTCACATATGTCGCAGCTGTTCCTTTCAAAGTTTTCACATGCAATCTGAGGTGAAACTAACATGAACTGCACCTACTGCATGATATAATCATGGTAAAACATTAATTCCCATAAGCACTTGCACTCAAAATTAACTTCATTCATAAACAAGGCAAGAGTAATATGCACTAGCAGTGGGAAGGTGTGCAGAGAGGTAAGTATTTACTGAAAATAAATTTCCAGGAAAGTATAACGTTAATCTCCAAAATTATTCACAAACCTTAGATTAAATGTTGTGGTGAAGGGGCATGCAGAATTATAAAAATCTAAGTGAATTCCATTCTGGAGTGTGACACCCTTTACTGTAGGTTTATTGAAGAAGTAAAACTTGTAGGAAACTGCATTCATCCCACGTGTTACATGGAATCCTATCAGGAATATACTGTAGGGCTTCAAAAAGACAAGTAACAAAAGAGTAAGTAAAAATAAGTAAGTAAAAGATATAGATAAAATAAATGAGCACTATAAAGTGTAACTAAAGTCGGGGGATCAGAACCACAAATAATTAAAAAGGGATCTTGAATCCAAAAAAGGAAAAGTGGAATAGCCATAAGCAACAGTGAAGGAATCCTGAAGTCAAAGAAAATGAGGATTTTTAAATCCTCAGCACTAAAATCCTGTATTAAAGGAAGTGAAATATTAAAAGGCCTAAAAAAAAGGTTAAGAACAAACCAAAGTAATCAAATCTACAGATATTTAGTGAAGTATTGTTTTCATGAAAAAGTAAATAGTCTAGTGCAAACTCAGGAGGAGGAAATGTTGATTAAAGTCAATACTCTCATGGTCAGCCTAAAAAAAGTTTGAACGTCAAACTGATGTAGGGATAAGAAGATGAGGCAAAGAATTCACAATATCATGAACTATACTAGTAATGTCTTCAGTTGGCTATAGACATAGCAGAGTAATCCCAACAACTTCACAAGAACTTCCAATGAAAATACCAGTCACTTTCACTTGAGAATTTATGGTACAGTAAATCTCCAGATCAAGAATTTGATTTATAGTTAGTTGGTAGTGATGCAACTTCAAAATTAAGTTAAAAGAAACTAAAAGAAAAAAACATAAAAAGTGAACACAGAAAAGGCAATGCTCATGTCACAAAATTGAGTTTAAACATAAAGAAACAAAGCCATTAAAAACAATGGAAAGTTTCTGTCAAATAATGATATCATCATGCATTACTAGCGTGTTTGATGTTAAAACATGTCTTCAGAGAGAGATAGTTCAAAATTAGTGTATGTAAAAAAAATCAAAGACAAACATGCAACTATTAGCTGGAAATGTGCAAGATAGCAAATCAATAATTATGGAATAAAATAAGGATTGCAATCAAGTAGCTTTTAAACTGATTTGAGTTTCAAAATTTATAGCAAGAATGAGAACAAACTATGATAACAGCACAAGTATCAACAAGAATATCCAAACTGTGGCAGGAGAGCAAAGCTTATGTAAATTGTAATGCATACGTGTTAAATTACGTGAAATGTTCAAGAGTGGAGATTTCTGGGGAAGCTGGTACGTGCACTGCATTGCATAAGGAGTATTCAGAACCTTTAAGTCATTAGTTATTAATAGCACAAAAGTAACTCTTCCAGATAGGAATATATAATTTTCAGAGGGTTTTAGTTATAGCTCAACACAGAAGAGAATCAGTAATGGCTTCTTCATGTTACAGCCTCTTTCCCTTTTTTACAAATAGGTTATGTCTTAGGGACAAAACGAAGAGAGATAAAGTTAAATGCTATTTTAAAAATTGGATTCCAAACTACAATAAGCTTTAATGACAACCAAACTGGATAATCTGGTGAAAAATTCAGAAAGTATTATGTGACCAAAAGCTAAAAATACAATGAAACCACAAGTCTATTTACCACTATCTGCTCCACTTTTACCAGATACTCTATTTTTTAATGCCAATGGGAGAATCTCCTGGAACTTAAATGGAGGAACAGCTGGCCTTCTACCTGGTTTTCTCAGTAATGGTGCAGTAAGACGAGTCATTCTAACACCTGATCAAATTCTACAAAAATAAAAGTAACAATATTAAAATGGTGATCAACTGAATAGAAAGTATACATTATTATTTCATGGAATATGTGACCATCAATGCTGACATAAAACTTTCATCTTCTGTTTTTAACACATTATTACAGGCACAATTAAAACACAGAGGATAGATGAACAAAATAAGAAGTTTTGTGAAACATATTTTCACAGGTTATAAACAGGAATGTTACTTATATAATTAAAGCATATATAAAGCACCTCTATATGACCCAGAATTAAATGTATAAGTGACTTAGCATTAAATAAATAAATAAACAAGGAAATGTCACTGTGCTGTAATACCAGTACTCTTTTTAACTCCTCAGACTTAGAATAACATTATTATTGATAATAATACAGGTATACTAGTGATAATACAAAGTATACATTTTCAAAGGGAGATATGATAAGCACATAGCTCACAAAAATGAGAAGTGGACAACAGAATTTATGTACCGTAAGTCACTAAACAATCCACAAAACATCTTGATAAGACTGGTGGAAAGTGCTATACACTTATGTTCATCTTTTTTTTTCAAAATTTAACTTATCAAAAATGGAGGTGCATCTTCGATGCCAGGAAATATGATAGTTAAAACCACAGTTGACTCAAGAATAACAAATTTTTATTTAATGGTCACCATGCCAAATAGGTCATCAGTTCAAATATTTTTAACATAAAATTGTCGAATAATTTAACACACCTGATAAAATAAAGATAAATAAACATTACCTTGATAAAAAAATAAATATAGATCTTCAAGTATAAGAAATAAGTACAATAAAACTATCTTCGTCAAACACATCTTGCTTTAATCAACTTTGTTGATTAATTAAACATATGCTGGTACTCCTTTTCAATATTAAATCATTACTGTTAATATAAATTTTAAATTTAATTCCTATTTCACTTATTCACCCATACAATTTCTGATGTCTTGTATACTAGGTATTTAGTCAACTTTAATGAAATAATACAGGTTGGTGTTCATGATTTCTTCCATTTTAATGCCACAAATTTTATTTATTTAATGGGCATTATGTATATCAAAAGAATTAATTTTCCATATGACTGACATAAAATGTGAATATTTTTCCAACAAATATAACAATAAAAATTGACAAACAATTAGTGTTGTGTTAATGATTCTTACCCAAAAAATCATTCTTGTAAATGACTTATTATTACTTTGTTTACAATGGTTCACACAAAATAGTTTTTGTTAATGAAAACTGATGATATATGTAATGCCTGGAAGATAACTGTGTCTGTTGTATTCCAGCAAGCCTGATGAGTCCTGATATTGGGTGAAAGGTTTTGTCTGCTCTGGATATGGCAAATGTAGTGTGTTTAACATAATTTATTTCCTTTTGCTTTCACTCATGGGTCTTAGAATTGCCAAAAGGTGTCTGTTAACAAGAAAAAAAAGAAAATCTAAAACAGCTTAAATGTTGCCTGACAAACCTTCAAATGTTCATATCCACCTTCAAGTTCCTGGCTACAAAATAAACCTTCAAAGAGCCCTACAGTAATTTCCTTACACAGTGAAATATTGGTAATAATTAAAAATGACTTGTAACATAATAGGAGGCCATAAAGCTCACACATACCCAAGCTAAATTCAGACCTTTATATACACATACCTATTCAATGAAAGAATAAACAAACTTAAAGTAAGAATATATACCTTCCATAGGCAATTCATTTACGTTTATAAATGTAACAAAAAATGTTTTTTGCTATAACTATGCACTGGTGGGTATTGTGATAATTTGTGATATTAGATAGATGAATTGATTTAACAATCACTCCATTTGCATGCTTATCAAGGACAAAAAGCTATGTATTTTGTAATATATCACATCAACCATTAACTAAATTTTTCACCAACACACAACCAGTAACTTCTTCCAGAGGAAAATTAATTAATTATATCAGATATTTATATACTGCTCAAAAAAGTTAAAGGAACAAGTATGTATTTCAGTATATTCTTGTCATAACTAGATTTATGTATGAAGTTTGAAGTAACTCAAACAAAACTCACCTCACTCAAGGAGAATGCAACTCAAGGTACCCTATATAAGGCTGTTATGTGAAACTATGCATTCCTCATTAATTCCCAAAACAAACACCAACATGGACCTTTTGTAGCTCATTTTTTCAATGTGTACCTTCACCTTGTGTACCCAAGTAGTCAGGTGCCATTTGACTAAGAAAGAGGAGGACAGGGCCGTCCAGATACTGGAGGATGGAGAGATGCAAAGGAAGGTGTCACAGCATGTTGGTGTGTCACCAAGCGTCATCAACCGACTTGGGTGATGCTACCAGGAGACTAACTCTTATGGCAGGAAACGAGGTCAAGGCCATCATCACTGCACAACAGCTAGAGAGGACTGCTACATTGTAACTACTGCTCTGCAGGACAGGTTACCTACAACAAGGTCACTGTGAAATTACCTTTACCATTCCACTGGAACCCATGTGTCAACCCGAACAGTTTCCAGTCATTTGCACGAAGCACGCATTAGAGCCAGACGGCCTGCAAGAGGCATTATTCTGACAGAGTGACACCATGCAACAAGGTTGGAGTTTGCTTGTCAGCACCTGGACTGGGAACTTGTCAATAGGCTACTATGCTGTTGCTGTGGACAGACAAGAGCAGGTTCACTGTGTCTTGTGATGATGGATGTGCGAGAGTGTGGAGATGGTGAGGAAAGTGATTTTCCTCCTGTAACATTGTGCAAGTCAACGCTTATGGAAGAGGTTCTATAATGGTCTGGGCAGGCATATGCTTACGTGGCCGCATGGACTAACTCATACTAGACAGGGGTGCTCTAAATGAACGATGACATAGAGACAAAATTCTGGAAACCCATTGTGAGGTCTTTGCTGATGCTGTTGGTGATAAGTTCATTCTCATGCAGGCTAACGCACGAGCCCACATTGCCAGACTACGTATGGACTTCCTTGATGAGGAAGGAATAGAGACTTTTGAATGGCCCACCAGATTTCCTGATTTAAATCCAATTGAACATTGTTAGGATATGTTGTTAAGGTGTGTTAGTGAATGCCAGCACCCGCCTCAGAATGTATAGGACTCTGACAAGCCCTGGTAGAAAATTGGGCTGCCATACCCCATTACAATATTGATAGACTGATTTGAAGTGTGCCAAATCAGTGTCACAACCCATGGAGGTCACACTAGGTATTGAATGTTTCAAACATTTCTTAAATAAATGCATGTAAACCGTTTGAAGTGTTGTTTCATGTGGGATATCAGTTTTGGTGATATTGGTCATTTTAAAAAATTCTATTTCTCCATGTTTTACTTTTCATCACATATTAAAAAATGGATACAGATGGAACTGAAATGAGGCAAATTACCTGAAAAATAAAAATATTTTTATCACATTTGGAACACCGAGATAAATTATAGAAGAAAACGTACTTGCTCTTTTAATTATTTGAACAGTATATACTACAAATTAAACTGTAATCCAACATAATAAATTTCACTTATTTAGGTAAATAAAACATATGTAAAAACAGCTCATTTGGGTTGAGAAAATTTTTATGCTGAGGAGTGAACAATGTTTCAACCTTCTTCAATCAATGTCAGGTTCACAAAGAAAGAAAGAGGTAACTGACCAATAGCAGACCACATGTTTGAAGGGGGTTGTGTAACTGAGTGTAGGAATGTAGAGGGCATGCTTAGATATTTTAATATATATATATTAATATAGGTATAAGGGTGTTCCCTGGTATTGGTTTATTTTGGGCTTCAGTTGTTGTATAAATAAGGCTTCTTTAATTTTGCATTTGTTTTTGTTTGTTTTTTTATTTAGTAGGTGGGTGTTTTCTATGGTTATATTGTGTTTATTTGATTTGCAGTGTTTGAAAATGTGTGAAAGTGACTTTTTGTGTTCTGTGAATCTGGTTTCTATTTTACTACTTGTTTCTCCAATGTAGAAGTCATGGCAGTTATCACATTGCATTTTATAAATGATGTTGGTGTGCTATTTGTCAGTGAAGTTTATACACAGCATAGACCTCAGTTTTGTGCCTGGTTTTTAAATAAATTTGGTATTAACTGGAATGTAATATTTTGTTACTAGTTTTTGCCAAATGTTAGTTATGTTTCTCAAGAAATAATTTGTACCATCCTGAGTGGGATGGGACCACACACTACCTACAATATAATAACCATTTTTGATTTGTAAGAGTTTTCTTTCTTTCTAAATAATAATATTCTTCATATATACATTAACATTAGTAACTATTTTCACTAAAATATAAATTTATAAACTTTTATATGCAAAAACGGCTCTTTTGGGTTCAGAAAATATTTTAAATAGAAGAGACATTAATTCCATTAAAAACCTAAAACAAGACAGAAACATAAAAATTCTAAAAGCAGATAAAGGTAACGCTATAGTAATAATGAACACGAATGAATACATACAAAAAATGAATAACATCCTATCAGACACGAACAAATTTAAACCAATACACACAAATCCAACAAAGACACATGAGACGCAACTAAACAAATTACTACTACAAATGAAAAAAGCCAACACAATTTCACAAACACTTTATTCCTACCTACGTAAAACTGACTCACGCACACCGCAAATATACAGCATCCCCAAACCTCATAAACCAGATTGTCCATTACGACCAATAATGTCAACATATGAATCATTTAATTACAATCTTGGTAAATACATAGCATGGGCATTCTCCAAATATGTAACATCAGCCAGCTCATTCATCAAAGACTCTTTTAATTTCAAGTCTAATCTAAATCAACTTAATCATAAAGCCTTAATGGCCAGTTTCGATGTTATATCCCTCTTCACTGAAGTTCCAGTTCGCTCTTCTATTTAAAATATTTTCTGAACCCAAAAGAGCCGTTTTTGCATATAAAATTCTCAACAAGTGGGTTTCTCGACATCACTGAAATTTATAAGCTGTTTAATTCATCATTATTTTACAAGAAAACAATTGGCATTAGTTCAACTGAAGACACCCCACTCCCCAAAAAATTAGCATTACAAATTGAATTATTTACTGTATCAACAAGAAATAAGGAATTTTTAACATATACACACACAATTTCAATAATATGTTTTTGTCAAATCCTTTAACATACTCTTTCCAGCTTAAGGTTTCGTGAATTTATGATAATTTACAATTATTCTTTATTCTGAAATTATTTCAAAAATATGATTTGGGATCTTTGATAGATTGTTTAGGCAGAATATTCATGATAAAACATTGAAGAATGGTGGCAATTGCCTGTTGTGGAGACACAAGTGTAGATGATGACATTTTGAATGTTTTGTGCATTTCGTCTTTGAGTCAGTTTGTGTGCAAGAAGTTGTTGGTCTTTTACAGTATCCTGGTGGATTATGGAAAGCATATTTGAAATGTCGTCCTCTACACTTGTGTCTCCACAAAAAGCAGTTGCCATCCATTCCACAAAGTTTCATCATGATTAGGAATAATTTTCATTTATAATAACTTTATTTTTAATTCAAAAAAATTTATTTCAGTTATATTACTGGGCAATTTATTAAAAAAAAAAAACAATTTCCAGTGTTTGCAAATCATATATGCAAAGCCAAACAATTACTGCTGTATTATCAGCAAATATAGCAATTTTAGTATTTAAATTCCATAAAACATTTGTGTATGTTATAAATAAGATAATGACTGTACAAAAAACTATGGAACACCATACTTTATTTTTTCTCATCAATAAATTATTTTAACATTTTGTTTTATTTTATATGAGAAAAACTTAATCCATTTTAATTCAATGTTTCTTACTTCTAGAATTTCAATTTTACCAAATGGTGTTTGATATGATACTATCCAATATTTTATCTTAATCTAAACATAAACTTAGTCTTTATCATTACCTAAAGTTTCAAAACTATTATGTGAGAAATTTAATATTATTGCTTAAGTAAGTCTTTTCTAAATATGTATTGATTTTTAGTTAAAAATAATGGTAGCAATAAAATTGGTCAAAAATTTATTAATCTTATTTTTTTCAACCCTTCATCATCCATGGAGGTTTGTTTATTCACCATTACCATAAATGACAAATTTACATATAAAGACGATGTTTAACATGCATGGTTATGCAGACAGAGATGATAAAGGATAAATGTATTTAGTTCCTAAGAAAAATTTCTCCAGTTAATAAGCTCATAATTACAAGTGATTTTAAGTTCAAACATATATATATTGGGAAATGCTTGAGTCAAACCATGACTGAGAAAGGTTTTTTTAAAACTGTTAAAGATTCTTTTCTTCACCAATTTTCCAAGGACCCTGCTAGAAACAATGCTACTTTAGATTTTTAAATATTCAAGATAAACATATTCCTTAGAGAAAGAAAAAAGTGGCTGCAAATAAAAAACAGGTTGGTTCACAAAGGGTATAAGAGATAAAATTAAAGAAAATTATCGCAAATTAAAAAAATTAAATTAACTGTTATGACTGGAAAGATTGTCAAAGAGAAAACTGGATCATCAAAAAGAATGCATGAAAAAAGGTTGGCTGAAAATGTAAAATTTAACAGTTAGAATGGAGTACAACTTTTGTGAGGTGATAAAGGAAGACTTGTATCTTATGGTTATGAGATTGCTGGGTTATTACATTCTGCTTTTTCTTCACTTTTTACCAATGAAGATTTAAGCAGTATTCCACACCTTGGACTGTTGACAGATGCAAACAAGGTTGGACACTATGACTGTATTAATTCCGAGTTAGTTAAAAAAAAATTGGGAAGTTTATAAAATGGCAAATCTTGGTCCAGATACTACTATCTCAAAGGTTTTGAAGAACATAAAGAATTGAATATATGAGCCACTTGCAATTCTTTTGTGAAGTCCTTGAATATTAGGCAGGTGCTAAAGGATTGGAAGGAGCTAAAGGCACTCCTCTTTTTAAGAGGGTTAACAAAAATTGTCCCAGTAGTTAAAGGCCTATTAGGCTTGGAAAAGGTTTTGGTTGATTGATTGATTTAGTGTTTTATGGCACAAAGCAACGAGGCTATCTGTGCCAAACAACCGGTAAAAATGTAGTAAAAGACATAAATGGAAATGAAGGTAAAACAAAAAAAAGTATAAAACCAGTGTTGACACCTAGTCTACAAGGTTAAGATAGAAGGCAAAGTGTAAAAAGTTTTAAGGTAGGTATTCTATCAAAAAGGTATAATCATAACCCGCCAGGAAGACTAACAGGCAGGTACAAGACCCACCGTCAGTCACCTGAAGTTGGTCTTTCCAGTCCTGGTTCTGGGTTATGTGTCATAGCAACTAGTATCAAAATGTAAAAGAATAGAAGTATTAAAAAACACACAGCAAAAGCGCAACAATGAGTAACCAAATGTTCAGTAAAAAGAGAAAAGTCACGTAAATGGAGTAAAATTTATAAAGGAAAATGAAGGTAAAAACAAAATGGCAATTAAAACAGAAAATGGTGTAAAAACCAATGGTGACACCCAGTCTTCAAAGTTATAAACTATTTACTCTAGCATAATAATAATGATCATAACCCGCCAGGAAGACTAACGAACAAGTTCAAGAACCACCGTCAGTCACCTGAAGTTGGCCTTTCCAGTCCTGGTTCTGGGTTATGTGTCATAGTAGCTATTATCAAAATGTAATGGAATAAAAGTTTAAAAAGACACTCAGCAAAATCATAATAAAGAGTAGCTAAATGTCCAGTAAAAAGATAAAAGTCAAGTAAATGGAGTAAAATGTGTAAAGGTAATTGAAGATAAAAACAAAATGGCAATTAAAACAGGAAATGGTGCAAAAACCAATGACGACATCCAGTCAACAAAGTTGTAAAGGACAACCTGTAGCAGAATGGGAATGATCATAACCCGCCAGGAAGACTAACAGGTAGTATATAAACCACCGTCAGCCACCTGAAGTTGGTCTTTCCGTCCTGGTTCCGGGTTATGAGTCAATATGGCCAGTACAAAAAGGTTGTAAAAGTACAAAATGATATGCAGCGAAAGTATAACAGTAACTCGCCAGGAAGACTAACGAGTAGTTCAAACAGACAGTTCAAACAGAAGCGTTAGTCACCTGAAGTTGGCCTTTCCAGTCCTGGTGTCGAGTTATTTAATGTTCTGGCCATTGTTTAATGTCGCATTGAATGAGAGAGAATAAAACTTTAAAAAGGAGCCACAATTAAAAAGGTGTAATAAATAAATATACCACACTTAAATAAGATTAAAAAGATTAATGGCCATTAAAAAATTAAAAACGTTATTAAGGTGGACATAGTCACCATCACCAATAACTCTGTCCAATGTTACAGATTGACGCTGGGAAAAAATATGTTTAAAGTATTGCCGTCGTTGAGGATTGTAACGATGGCAAGAAAGTAAAACATGGCTGATAGTGATTTGAGTGTTACACAAACTACACATTGGTGCATCAGTTCCAGATAAAAGAAAATGATGAGTTAAAAAACTGTGACCAATGAGTAGCCTAGTGAGAACAACTTCTTCCCTCCGAACTTTACGGAAGCTGGATGGCCAAACTCCAATTTTGGGTTTAATTTGAAAAAGTTTATTGTCGCATTGTTCACTCCAAGTGGAATGCCAACTGGCACGGAGCCGAGCTTTGAAGACAACACCATAGTCCATGTACGGAATAGGCATAGGGGTGATGGAGCTGAGGCATACATATTTAGCTGCCATGTCTGCAAGCTCGTTCCCATGAATACCAACATGGCCTGGTATCCAGAAAAACTGAATTGAAGTAGCTGCTAATGAGAAATGGGCCAGTCGGTTTCGAATATCTGCTAGAATAGGATGTGAGCTAATGTGAAGTGATTCCAAGGCAAGAATAGAACTAAGCGAGTCAGTATAAATAGTGCAGTTGGAGTACTGCTCAGCTGCAATATGATCAAGGGCAAGAGATATGGCATACAGTTCAGCAGTGAACACAGAAGCTGTAGAGGGGATTCTATGTGCAACTACTGACCCACAGCAAACCATAGCAGAGCCCACTGAATTTCCTGATTTGGAACCATCTGTATAAATGGGAAGTGAATGATTGTTTGAAAGATATTCATTGAATAAAAGACGGTACTTCCAGTCTGGAGTATCCGCCTTTTTTAGGTGACTGAAAGAAAGGTCACACTTGGGGGCTGTAATAAGCCATGGTGGGATGCATCGACATGTGGAATCTGCAATATTATCCAAGGACAGACCCAATTCATCCAATTGCGCCCGGATGCGAAGGCCAAACGGAGCAATGACAGATCGTCTGTTCTGAAAAAGTACTGCCCACCGAGGAAGGAAAACACATTCCCAGGTGGGATGCTTTGGTAAGGAACGAAGTTTCGAAGTATATTGTAAAGACAGTTGCAAACGGCAAAGGTGTAGAGGAGGTTCATGAGATTCAATGTATATGCTTTGAACTGGAGAGGTACGGAAAGCTCCGGTGCAGAGTCGAAGTCCTTGGTGATGAATGGGATCCAGTATCTTTGAGGCCGAGGGTCTGGCAGAGCCACAGACCACTGATCCATAGTCAAGTTTCGATCTAATAAGAGCATGATATATCTTTAACATTGAACGGCGATCTGCCCCCCAACTGGTAGAAGAGAGGACACGAAGGATGTTCAGTGTTCTTGTGCATTTGACCCGAAGATGCTTTAAGTGTGGTATAAAGGTCAATTTACGATCAAAGATAAGCCCCAAGAACTTTGTCTCCGGGACCACTGGCAGCAAAACTTCACCGATATGAAGTTCAGGATCAGGGTGAATACCTCGTCGGCGGCAAAAGTGCATGCATACAGTTTTGGAAAGAGAGAAATTAAAGCCATTCGCAAGAGTTCACTTCTGTACACGATTGAGGGCAGTTTGTAGTTGCCGCTCAATATATCTCATGTTTGATGACTGACATGAGATGTGAAAGTCGTCAACATATAACCCATTCATAACGGTGAGAGGGAGTTGTTCAGCGATGGCATTTATCTTTATACTGAAAAGTGTGACACTCAATATACAGCCTTGAGGGACTCCAAGTTCCTGTACAAAAGAACGTGAAAGTGCCGAACCTACACGAACTTGGAATCTCCTGTCCATTAAAAAATTTTTAATAAACATGGGTAGATGGCCACGTAACCCATATGTATGGAGGTCTCGCAAAACGCCATACCTCCATGTTATGTTGTAAGCCTTCTCTATGTCAAAGAATATCGATACAAGGTGTTGGCGGTTGAGAAAGGCCTCTCTGATAGATGTTTCAAGACGAATTAGGTGGTCTATGGTGGAGTGCTGTCGTCGGAACCCACACTGGGTGGGTGAGAGGAGGTTGTTTGATTCAAGGAACCAAACAAGACGAGCATTAACCATCCTTTCTAAGGTCTTACAGAGACAGCTCGTCAGAGCAATTGGACGATAGTTTGAAGGAATCTTCGGATCTTTCCCTGGCTTAGAGAAAGGTAAAATAATAGCTTGGCGCCAGGCATCAAGAAAAACGTTCTCCTGCCAAATCCAGTTGAAGATAGTCAGAAGGACATCAAGAGAATCAGGAGAGAGATGGTGTAGCATGTCATAATGAATATCATCAGGTCCAAGAGATGTACTGGCAGACCGATGAAGGGACATTTTTAGTTCCACCAGGGTAAAGGGACTATTATAGTCAAAGAAGCAGTCAGTTTGAAAGGAAAGAGCTGATCGCTCTGCCCGAGTCTTGATGGCCAGGAAGGTGGAGGAACAAGCAGAAGTGCTAGATACCCGGCAAAAGCTTTCACCTAGAGTGTTAGCGATGTTTCGGACATCAGTCACCTCCTGACCATCAGAGAGTAAGATTGAGAGGGGAACAGAAGTGTAGTGCCCATTAACCTTTCAAATCTTGTCCCATACGATCTTGGAACTGGTGGTAGAAGATATGCTGGTTGTGAACTTAATCCAAGATTCCTTCTGGCTTTGACGTCTTACCCACCTAGCATGTGCTCGGGCCCGCTGGAAAGCAACCCGATTTGAAAGTGTGGGATATCTGCGAAAAGTGTCCCAGGCCCGTTTTTGAGCCTTCTGTGCTAAGTTGCAAGCAGAATTCCACCATGGACGAGGATATCGTGGGAAACGTGTCGAGGTTTTAGGAATACACTGAGCAGCTGCATGTATAATACAATCAGTTACCGCTGCAACACAGTTGTCTATTGATGGCTGATTTACGATGACAGGATCAAGTTCTGCGAGAGCAGTGAAAGTGGACCAGTCTGCCTGATCCAGCTTCCACCGGGCCACGCGGGTAGGGTGGCATCAACCACGGCCAGTCTCTCTCAAAATGATCGGAAAATGATCACTGCCTAGTGGATTACTGTCAACCCTCCATGAAAAATGGGAGAATAATGAAGAGGAGCAAACTGAGAGATCAATGGCAGTGAATGACTGACTTGGTGCATGAAAGTAAGTGGAAGAACCAGTATTGAAAAGAGAAAGATCGTGATCAGAGAGCATCTGCTCTACAGATCGACCCCTCCCATCAATAACAGCACTTCCCCAGAGGGGATGGTGTCCATTAAAATCCCCCAGGATTAGAAATGGAGATGGTAACTGTTCAACGAGAGCATCCAGGTCTGATTGATCATATGTCTCTCCAGGGGACAGGTACAGAGAACAAACAGTGATGGTACGACCCAAGGAAATACGGATGGCTACGGCCTCCAAGGGTGTATTGAGTGACAAAGACAGGGTGGGCACATGTTGATCAACCAAAAGTGCCACCCCTCCATGTACTCGACCATCACACAACTTGTCATTTCTGTACAGAGAAAACTGCCGAATGGAGACTGTATCAGCAGATTTGAGAAATGTTTCTTGTAGAGAAAGACAAACAGGATGATAGGAAGCAATCAGCGTTTTGATATCATCCAGATTAGAACGTAAACCTCGACAGTTCCATTGTATCAAGGTGGCCATTTTTAAGGACGGGCAGGTGAAGTGGTTGGAGAACTCTTCGGTTTACGACCTCGTCTTTTGTCTTTACTGTCTTTCTTCGGAGGAGGTCTATCAACCTCCATGGATCCTGCTCTGGGTCGAGTGGGCAGGTTTTTGTTATTGGAAGAGGAATCAAGTGACTGAGGACGCGGACGAATAATTTTTTTGTTTATTGTGGTGGGAGAAAATGATGTATCAGAAGAAATGCCTGTATTTGAAACTGAAGGACATGGATCTTGAGGTTTGTTGGAAGTTATGGGAGGAACAGAGATGGGTGTGGAAGTCGATTCATCTTCTGTTTTAACCACGGAGGTCAAAAGGCTTTTCATTTGTTTTGAAAACGATTCTTTTGGAGGCACAGAGAGATCTGTCTGCACTTCCACTGTAGTTGTGGAATGGAGTGCAGCAGCATATGTCCGAGATGGGATTGTGGACAGCAATTTCCGAGCCTCAGGATAACTAATGTTATGTGTCGTTTTCAAACGCTGCACCTCTTTTTCCTCCAACCATTTTGGACAAGAATGAAAGTAAGAGGGGTGAGAACCATTGCAGTTGACGCAATGTGGGTTTATGTTACAATCATAGGCATCGTGGTCCTTGCCTCCACAACGAGCACATGTCAGGGAACCACGACAAGATGTCTTTGAGTGGCCGAATCTCTGACATTGTAAACATCGAAGAGGGTTTGGAATGTATGGCCGAACCCTGCAAATGAGATAACCTGCTTTGATGGTGGCGGGTGCTCGTGGTGAAGTGAATGTTAAAACAAGGGTATTTGTTGGCAGTGTAACTCCATCTTTGCGAGTGGAGATGCGCCTCACTGCAGAAACTCCTTGAGTGGAAAGACCGGCGAGAATCTCCGATTCAGGAACATTCTTCAAATCCCTTTCAACAATAACTCCTCGTGAAGTATTCAAAGTAGCATGGGGTGTAACCTCAATAGGTATATCGCCAATTACCTTTGATTTCAAGAGGAGTTCACTGTGTTGGGATGTGGATGTTTCAACCAGTATGTCACCAGATCGAAGCTTCTTTACTGACTTTGGAGAACCAGCAAGCCCTTTAGCCCCTTTTGAATAAAAAAAGGGGACATTTGCCCTAAAGGTTTTTCTGAAAGAGAATGCAATATCAGAAAATGAGGTACGTGTGTTACTGATGTTGGAGATTGCTGTTCTGAGTATTCAAGACATGGTCGCTTACCCATTGACTGTTTTTTTACAATTTTATTTAAATTTTTTGAAGGATCCATAGGAAAGAGAAAAGTTTCGGTACTCACTGACCCCACCCACCATGGAGCCCTACAAGGGGATGCACTACAAAGTCATGCAAGGACAATGCAGCAACGCCAGGGTTTCGTGACCACTATACCCAAACACCAGCATCAGGCACAATGTCCACAACACCCGTTGAGAACTTCCAACACTGGTACTTGGTTGGCTCTAGCCCAGGTGGACCAGCCGATTGACCCAAGGGGGGCCACCCAAGGGCCGCCCGTCTACAGGAATTCGAGGCCAAAGTGGTGTGTTAGGGTTGGACCCCTCAACCACCAGGATCCTCTCCTCCCCTTCACGGGTCGCCACGCACGGCAAACACGTGGGTGGATGTTTAGATCCCAGAGAAGGTAACCAGACAGAACAGAACCTTCCCTGCGAGGTCCCCTCACCACATAGAGGAATCCACTCCGAGGGGAAAAGGTTTTGGAAAGTCTGATAAAAGAAGATTTGAAAGTTAATTTAACAAAAATTTAGAATTTTAATGAAAAGTCTACATGGCTTCACTATGAGAAAATCTTGCCTTGCAAACTGACATTCTTTGAAAAGGTTACTACTAAGTAGATTAAGGTATGCAAGGGTGGAGTGGATTTCTTGAATCTGGATTTTCAGAAAGCCTTTGACATGGTGCCATGTAAAAATTCTCTCTGTAGATGTAGGAAAAAGTTAGTTAATTATACAGAAGAGTGGCTAGATAAAAAAATGCAGAGGGTTGTTTCAAATAAAGTTCATTCAAACACAGTGTTGTAAGTGAGGTATCTCAGAGCTCAGTCTTAGGGCCTTTGCTCTTTTTGATTTGCATCAATAACAGATGAAGGAATAGTCAACAAATTACATTTGCAGATGATACTAAAGTCTTGGGTGTTACCAGCTATAAAGAGGATGCTGCTGATTTATAAAAGTATTGAGATCATCTACTGAGTTGGGCAAATAAATGGTTAAGTTTTAATTATAATAAATGCAAGATAATGTTTGTGGGTCATCATAAGTATAATATGAATGGAAATAACCTAAACAGTGTTATGAAACAAAGAAAGGGATCTTGGTATAAGTTATAATGGTTGATCATTCTCCTAACACTCAAGCCATCTAAGCAGTGTAATGTTGCTAGTAGTAGAGCAAATAGGATTTTAGTTTGTACCTACACAAATATTGGACACAAGTCCAGAGAGATTATAATTTCATTGTACAGGTCACTGGTTAGGCCATATTTGAAGTATTTGTTTTCCATTTCGGGCTCCTTACCTTAGGAAAGACATCAACTTATTGGAAAAGTGGAAGGAGTACAGAAAGGGTTATTAAAATGGTAAATGGAATGGAGGGGCTGTCATATGAGGAGAGATGAAGATCTTTGAAACTGCTTTCTTTGAAAAAAGATCTGATAGAGATGTTTAAAATTCTAAAGGGAATTGATAGTGTTAATGCATCATCTTTTTTCATATTTAACACTGAGAATTAGCCAGTTGACAAAATTACATTGTTCTTTATCATATTATCTTAAAAACAAATCATTGGGAAAAAAACAATTTTTTCTTGTTCTTAGCTTTTGAATAATTCTGTATTGATAGTTATTAAAACTATGCTCATAATAATTTTTAAAGGAATACTTTTAATCCATTGCATTAAAGAAATATAAAAAATAAAAAACTGAAACAAGCACATTTGTCCGTAATCCAGGTGACCTTTTTGACAACACTCATAAATGCCCTGACCCCAATCAAGATCAAAGATTGGTTGGTTGGTTGATATGGTTTTTTATGGTGCAAAGCAACCAGGCTATCTGAAATAAACATCCAGTAAAAAATTAAAATTAAAGTAAAATTATTAAAATTCATAAAAGGAAGTTAAGGTAAAACAAAACAAAGTTTAATTTTTGAATTAAAAAAAAATAGCATGAAATCCAATTTTTACAAATAGTCTACAGCAGTAAGAGAAAAACCACAGTAATACAAGCTGTAAAGGGCTTTCTGTAGCATGACTGTAATTATCATTACTCAACAGGATGACTAATGAGTAAGTTGAAAAATCAGAATTAGTCACCAGAAGTTGGTCTTCCCAGTCCTGGTTGAGTTATTTGACATTGTGGCCATTTTCTAATTTCAAATTAAACTAGATGCACATTTATTCTTAAAAGGGAATTGCATTAGAAAAATGTCTAACATGTAAATTAAAGAAACAACAAATTAACTAGCATTGAAAGGATTAATGGCTTTTAAAAAACTAAAAACATTTCTAAGGTGGACAGTGTCACTGTCACCAATAACACTGTCTAACGTTATGAATAAATCTTGGGACAAAACATGTTTAAAATGGTGCTGTTGTTATGCCTCTCAGCAATGGCAAGACAGTAAAATGTGACTTATTGTAACCTGAGTATTATGCAGACAACACATTGGTGCATCAGTCTCAGCTAAAAGAAAATGATGAGTTAAAAAACTGTGGCCAATGCACAGTCCAGTTAGAACAAGTTCCTCTTTCCAATCCTTAAAGAAGCAAAACAAGCAATGTCCAGTAGAGGGTTTTATTTGGAAAAGCTTGTTTTTGCATTGCTCACTCCAAGCCAACTGCCAACTGGCATGGAGCCGAGCCTTGAATACAGGACCATAGTCCATGTATGAAACAGGCACAGCAGTGATAGTGCCAGAGCAGAGAGATTTAACTGTGGTGTCAGCTAGCCCATTCCCATGAATATCAACAAGGCCTGGTATCCTGAAAAACTGGATAGAAGTAGATGTTAAAGAGAAATTGGCTAGTCGGTTTTGAATATCAGTGAGAACAAGGTTAGAAGTAACGTAAAGAGATTTCAAGGCCAGTAGAGAACTATGTGAATCAGTATAAATAATGCAATTTGAATACTGCTTACCTTTCATGTGATCTAGGGCAAGAGAAATAGCATACAGTTCATCAGTGAATACAGAAACTATTGAGGGGATTCTGCAAGCAACCATCAAATCACAACAAACCATGGCAGAATCCACAGAATCACCTGATTTCGAACCACCCATATAAATAGGAATGGAAGGATGGTTTGAAAGATGTTCAGCAAATAACAGACAGTATTTCCAATCAGGAGTATCTGCTTTTCTCAGATGACTTGAAAAGTTCACATCTAGAGATTGTAATAAGCCATGGTGGGATGGGGTGACAAGTGGATACAGCAAAGTTATCCAAGTACAAACCCAATTCATCCAAATGAGTCTGGATACAAGGACCATAAGGAGTAATGGCAGACTGTCTGTTCTGAGAAAGTGTGGCCAATGAGGAAAGAAAACAACCCCAGGTGGAATGCTTTGGTAAGGAATGAAGTTTCAATGCATACAGTAAAGACAGTTGTAAATGGTGGAGGAGGTCTATGAGACTCTGATCTTGGAAAGTGCGAAATGCCCTTGTGCAGAGCCAAAGTTTCTGGTGATAAACGAAGATCAGCATCTTCAAAGACGACGTCCTGGTAGAGCCACAGACCAGTGATCGTTAGTCAAGTTTCGACCGAATAAAAGATCACAATATATTTTTAGCATAAAACATTGATCTACTCCTCATGTGGTGGAAGAGAGGACACGAAGAAGGCTCAGTGCTCTTGTACATTTGACCCATAGCTGCTTGATGTATGGTATAAAGGTCAGCTTATGGTCAAAGATAAGCCCCAAGAACTTTGTCTCAGGGACCACAGGCAAGCAAAACTTCACCAATACAGAGTTCAGGATCAGGGTGAATAATCCATTGGCAGCAAAAGTGCATGCAAATGGTTTTAGAGAGAAAGAAGTTAAAGCTGTTTGCTGTGGTCCACTTCAGTAAACGATTGAGGTCAGTCTGCAGCTGCTGCTCAGTATGCCTCATGTTTGACGACTGACAAGAGATGTGAAATTTGTCGACATATAGCCTGTTTGCAACAGTAAAAGAAAGTTCTTCAGTGATGGCATTAATCTTTATACTGAAAAATATAACACTTAGAACACAGCCCTGAGGGACTCCAAATTCCTATAGAAGAGAATGGGAAAATGTCAAACCCACAAGAACTTAGAATCTCCTGTCCATTAAAAAATGTTCAATAAAAATGGGTAAATGGCCAAGCAATCCATATAAATGTAGGTCTCACAAAATGCCATACCTCTTTGTTGTATCATAAGACTTTCCAATGTCAAAGAATATTGATACAAGATATCATTTGAGAAAGGCTTCTCTGATTGACGTTTCAAGGAGGTTGTTTGATAAGAGGAACCAAACAAGATGAGCATTAACCATCCTCTTGAAGGTTTTACAGAGACTGCTCATCAAAGCAACTGGATGGTAGTTTGAAGGAATCTTGGGATCATCCAAGGCTTGGACAAAAGTAGGATAATAGCCCTGTGTTAGGTATCAGGAAAAACATTTTCCTGCCAGATCTGGTTAAAGACAATCAGAAGAATAGAAAGAGAAGCAGGAGATAGATGGTGCAGCATTTTGTAGTGTACATCATCAGGTCCAACCAATGTACTGCCAGACTAATGAAGGGTCAGTTTGAGTTCCACCAGTGTAAAGGGATGATTATAGTCATAAAGACAATGAGCTTGAAAAGAAAGAGGTGATTGCTCTGCCCAAGTTTTGATGGATAAGAAGGTGGAGAGTGAAGCAGTACTAGATACCTGCCATAGCTTTCACCGAGAGTATTGACAATGTTCTGGGTATCAGCTACTTCCTGGCCGTCAGAGAGCAAGATCAAGAAGGGGACAAAATTATTTTGCCCACTGACCTTTCAAATCTTGTCACATATGAGTTTGGAACTGGTGGTAGAAGATATTTTGGTTGTGAACTTAATCCAAGAGTCCTTCTGACTTTGATGTCTTACCCACCGAGCATGTGCACAGGCCTGCTGGAAAGCAATGCGATTCAAGAGCATGAGATGCCTACGAGAAGTATCCAAAGCCCATTTTTGGGTATTCTGTGCCATGTGGCAGGTAGGATTCTACCATGGAGCAGGTTATAGTGGAAAACATGTCAAGGTTTTAGGAATACATTCAGCAACTACCTGTATAATACAGTCAGTTACTGCTGCCACACAGTCATCCACTGATGGCTTACAGACAATGGCAAGATCAAGTTTTACAAGAGCAATGAAATTAAGTCAGTTTGGTTGATCCAGCTTCCATCAGGGCATGCAGGTTGGGTGACATTGACCATTGTCAGTCACTCAAAATTATAGGAAAATGATTACTGCTTTGTTCGTTATTGTCAACCTTCCATGAAAAATGGGATAATACTGAAAGGGAGCAAACTGAGAGATCAATAGCTATAAAGAACTGAATAGAAGCATGAAAATAAGTATAAGGATCAGTATTGAAAAGTGAAAGGTTGTGATCAGAGAGCATACGCCGTATGAAGCAACCTCTCCAAACAATATCAGCACCTCCACAGAGGGAATGATATCCATTAAAGTCCCCCAGGATTAAAAAGAGAGACAGCAACTGTTCAATGAGTGCATCAAGGAATAATTGATCATAGGGTTTGCAAGGTGACATGTAGAGAGAACAAACAGTGATGCAATGACCCAATGAAACATGGATGGCTATGGCCTCCAGGAGTGTGTTGTGTTGCAAAGACAGGGTGGGCACATGTTGATCAGCCTGTCATTTCTGTATAAAGAATACCACCAAAAGGTAACTGTATCTGCAGGTTTCAGAAATGTTTCTTGGAAGGAAAGACACACATGATGCTATGAAGCAATCAGCTCTATGATGTCATCCAGATCAGAACATAAACCTCGACAGTTCCATTGTATCAAGATGGCCATTTTTATTTATGTGTAGGCAAATTGAGAGGAAAGCCCTTCTGTTCATGACCACATTTCATTTCTTTATTGTCTTTATTCAAGGGAGGTCTGTTGACCTCCATGGATACTGCCCTGAGTCAATTGGGCAGGTCTTTGTTATTGGAAGAGGATTCCAACAACTGAGGACATGAATGAATGATCATTTTGCATCTTGGGGTGAGAGAAGATGTTCCCAAGGAAATGCCCATACCCAGAACCAAAAAAATAGATCTTAGGGTTTGCTGGAATGTATGTGAGGGCCAGAGATGGATGTTGAAATTGATTCATCAACTTTTTTATCAATGGAGGTCAAAAGACTTTTCATTTGATTTGAGAAAGATTCTTTTAGAGGTACAAAGAAATTGGTCTGCACTCCCACTGTAGTAATGGAATGAAGTACAGTAGCATATGTCCGAGATGAAGTGGTGGGCAACAATTTTCGAGCCTCAGGGTAAGTAATGTTTTGAATCCTTTTCCCATGCAGCACCTCTTTTTCTTCCAACCATTTAGGGCAAGAACAAAAGTAGGATGGGTGAGAGCCATTGTAACTGATGCAATGAGGGTCTGTTTCACACTTGTAGGCATAGTGATCCTTGCTACTGCAACAGGCACACTTCAAGAAACCACGACATGATGTGATCGAGTAACCAAACTGCTGACACTGGAAACATCTGATAGGGTTTGGAATGTATGACTGTACCTTGCAATTAAGATAATCTGCCTTGATGGTGGCAGGTGAGCACGGTGATGTAAATATTAAAATGAGGACATTGGTTGGCATCACAATTCCATCTTTGCGAGTGGAAATACGCCTCATTGCAGAAACTCCTTCATTGGAGAAACCAGCAAAAATCTCTAACTCTGGGATGTTCTTCAAATTCCTCTCAACAATAGCTCCTCATGACAAATTCAAACTAGCATGAGGCATAACCTCAATAGGTATATCTCCAATTGCCTTTGAACGTAAGAGAAGTTTAATGTGTTGAGATGTGGATGTTTCCAATAATATGTCACTAGATTGAAGCTTCTTTGCTAACTCTGGAGAGCCAGCAAGTCCCTCTAGTCCCTTCTGAATGAAAAAGGGAGACATTTGCCCTAATTGTTTGTCTGAAAGAGTGTGTGGTATAAGAAAATGAAGTATAGGTGTTACAATGTTGAAGATTGCTGTTCTGAATTTTCAAAACATGGTCATTTATCTATGGACTCCTTATTCACTACTGTATTTCAGTTTTCATTTGAAGGATCCATAATAAAAAAAGAATATTTTGGTACCCACTGACCCCACCCACCATGAAGCCCTATGTGGGGAAGCACTACAATGACAAACAAGGATACTGCAGCAATGCCAGGGTTTTTGAGTACTATACCCAATCACCAGCATCAGATACAATGTCCATAATGTCCGTTGGGAACATCCAACACCAGTACTTGGTTAAACCTATCCCAAGTGGACCAGCTGATTGACCCCAGGGGGCCACATGAAGGCTGCCCATGTACAGCAATTCAAGGTCAAAATTGTGTGTTTGGGTTTGACTCTTCAACCACCAGGATCCTCTTCCCCTCCTAGACAAGTCACCATACACAGCAAACTCATGGATGGATGTTTAGATCCCAGAGGAGAAAAACTGAAAGAACAAATCCTTCCCTGAGAGGTCCCCTTGCCACATACAGAAATCCACACTGAGGGGAAAGTCTAAGAGGACAAGGAGAGAATGGACAAGAAACAGCATTAAGTGCAGAAACTGCATACCTTTAATGAATCTGTCAGATGTGATGAATGAACCTGTCATATGTTATGAATCATCCCACAACAATGATAATAAGACTGAAAGATACAGTACCAATAACAATAAAAAAGAAAGAGGAGAAACTAGAGAATCATCATTATCTACTGAATCTAAAAAGTGGGAAAAAAGAAATATTATCACTTCAATTTAGTAGTAGCTATATGCAGAACAAAGTTGAATGACAGAGGACCAACATTTGTCTTCACTGCCACAGCTCACAGCCTTGATCATGAACTACAAGAACTAGCCATCAACCATTTCTTGAACCAAATGTCTGAAATTACTTGAATGATGAACTTACAAAAAAGTTAAAGGAACAGCTCCACTTCACACTTTCATATGTAGTTCACTGGGATATCAAGCTTCTTCATGAATTCACAGGGGAAGTGTAAGTGGTTATTCTGCCTGCAATTCTGTCTGGGGCATAAGAAAACCAATTCTTTGATGTTCTATAGTTGATTTCTAGCAATGGAAAGGCTCAAGCTTCTACTGTGGCACAAATACTGAATGGGTCATTGATCATGTAAATGAAGTTTGATCTTACATAATGTTATCTATTATAACATTATTTTCATTTTGGGCAAATTTTTAGATGTAATTTAATTATAAAATCAGAATCTTATTCAAGTTGGTTGGTTGTTATTCAAGTATAATCAGTTCTAACAGTTAAGGTTAAGTAGTTAGCGCACAGGATCACCTACAGAATTTGTAATATTTTCAAAACGAGACCCAAAACTCAAGTGCTTCAAATATCTAACTGTTCTTTTTCAGTAGAATAAAGGAAGAATATTCAACTAATCTAAAATGCTCAAGTTATGGGTCTCATTTTGAAAATATTAAGTTCTAAATACTAGCATTAAATTTAACAGTAGTCAGTAAATCACATTAGACTAGTATTTATTATAATTAAATGCTAAAAGTAACATCCCAAGTAATAATTTGGTATAAAAAATGAAATTATACTAACTAAATAATACTTACACTAGTAGAACCAAGCAATACTAATTACAATTAATACTACTACTTTGCTTTTGCTGAAAATTTCAGTATTACAACTAGTAATGCTGCTATTAGAAGTAGTAACACTATCACTAGCAACAGCAAACTGCTTTGATGGCTATGTGCGATCAACCATTATAGTTTTACCAATACCTTTTTCTTTCACGAAACTGTTAAGGTTATTTCCATCCAAACTACACTGATAACATAAATTATGATAACCCACATGCATTATCTTCTATTTATTGTAATTAAAACTTATATGCCATTTATTTGCTAAACTTACTAAATGATCTAATTCTAAATCCTTTTATGATACAGCGGTATCCTCTCCACCGCCAACAGTAGCATTAACACCAATGACATTATAGAAGTTAAATGCAAGCTAATAGAACAGTATCACAGACAAATAAATAAAATTTTAAAACTGAAGTTTAAAACACTTAAACTTATATTTTTAAATATTCCTTACATTACTTCACTAGCTTCCAACATCCACATACAAATCTAAGATATGTTAAAAGTTTACATCACATGTACATGCTTATTTCAGGCAAAATGGTTACGCTGGTAACACTGCAAGGGCCTCTATCACAAATACGGTAAACTAAATGAGTAAAATGATAGGAATAAAAGTGAAATCCACAGTGGTTTGTTTCTGAATTTTGCGCAAAGATACTCGAGAGCTATCTGCGCTAGCCGTTCCTAATTTATCAGTGTAAGATTAGAGGAAAGGCAGCTAGTCATCACTACCCACCACCAACTCTTGGACTACTCTTTTACCAACGAATAGTGGGATTGAACGTAACTTTATAACGCCCATACGGCTGAAAGGGCAAACATGTTTGGTGTGACGGGGATTCGAACCTGCGACCCTCAGATTACGAGTCGAACGCCTTAACTCACCAGGCCATGCCAGGTCCAAATCCATAGTGTTCAGAAACAAACTTTTCTCTTTCCTGTATGGTAAACAAATTTGAACTAGAAACAGAAATGTTTAAAAAACGGTTATAGGTGCTCGTTTTAGGTCAATGTTTATTGTATTGTTTTGTGTTGAAGAATGTTAACCGCAGAGAGACTCAGTTAGTTAACAATTTCGAATGTACTTCTACTATAAGTATTACCGTTATTTCTTTGTTAAGAATTTGTTTGCCTTATATTTATTTTTTCTTATGTTAGCAAGGCCGCGCAATTTTTTACAAATTTTATATAAAGAGAAAAACTTTACGTTATTATGAGAAAAATAGTTTGAATTCATATTTTTAATTTCAGTGCTTATTGGTCGAGCTTTCAACTTCTGTATTAAGAGTTTGTAGTGTCACCCTGCAGTAAACCGTGAATTTTAGGATTTACAACGCTAAAATCTGGGTAACTACTCGCTGTGGACATAAAATATAGTCCAAACAGGCTTTACTCTAAAACAAATAAACTAAGTGTTATGATATTTTTAGTTTGGTTTATTTAAGATGTTCCGTCGAAATTATACAAAAATTATATGCGCTGGATGTCTCTAATTTTTAACTGATAAGGAAGGTAGAATAAACACCAACAATCACCAACATTTGAGCTCCTCTAATCGAATCTTTTATTTCACCGTCACTTTTATAGCTCACAAAACTACAAATCTGCCACTGGTAGGTTGATCGCCAGGCTACACTTAACCCGACATATTGATATCTTTTTTTCTGATTTCTTCTAACACCATAAACATGTTGAGTTCGAAATGTTTGGAAGTGACATTCTCTGTACTTTTACTTATGGGATTACAAGTGACTAGCGCCTTTGTATATACTTCTACTTTCTTAGTCTAAACAGAATATCAACAAGATAAAACAACAGATTATAGATTAATTATTAACCAATAAATTATTTTATGTTCATAGATACGATAATAAAACAGTAACAGAATGAAACTTTGAGCGTGAAGACTGAATTTGTTTCTGATGTCTGGAACCCCAAAATAACTTTAATCTAGCTACGTTCATTCACAGTTTATTAAACTACTAGCTGTATTATTAGTGGATACCTCAACGGTCTGAAGATACATATTACAGCTAAACCCCTTAAGGTATAGATAGACCAGGAATCAGAGGTTGAGTCTAAAATTAAGAATAAAGGGGGAAATATTATGTTATATCATTTCAACTCAGACGATGACGAAGAATATTCTAAAAGTATTTATCTGGCACTTTGAGAGGAGTCAAGGGTAGAAATTTCAACGGAGGAGTCGTGCTGTAACTTCGATGAGTGGCATCTCTGTCGACCACCTAATCTATAAGAATATCTTCACAACAGTTACGAAAACTTTTCTTGAATATATCTGAATAAAGATATGTTCTTCACTATTTCTAGAAGGGTAAAATATAATCACATTATTACCTATTTTAAAAATCTGGAAGAGTTACACCACCATCATTCATACAGCTGACATAAGAAAACAATTAAATGAACAAATAACATTTTGTTATTTCTTGATAACAAGAAACCCACTCGAAGTAAAAATGTATCTTAGAACGGCTAGTATTCATGTTAACACTTCAACCAAACGATAACCTGAGAAGGTCGAAACGTTGTTCTCTGCTTATTGGTAAAAATTTTAATACCTATATCAGCCATTCTGAGATACATTTTTTTATTTGTATAATTTATGTTGTAGTTACTAAGATGCAGATGGCGTTAACTAGTGTTAAAGCATGGTGAATGAAAGAAGAAGGATTTTAATTGAATTGTGTATGTGTTTCATTTTTTAGTATTTGAAACTTAAAGGTCAACGAGTATTATTTTTTTCCTTCGTTCATATACATCTTTTTATTGAAGCAATACATGTGCTTAACAGCTGAAGATCAGTCGAGAACATTTGATTTACAAACAATAATTATGTCATTTAATGATTTACTGATGACTTAATCAGAAACTAAGTAAGTTACTTAAGCCTAGAATTTACTCTATCGTAACATCAATAATATTAACTTAGGATTAAGTAATCGTCTTTAACAGTATTATTTGCTGAAGAATTAGAATACTAATCGGTGAAAATGTTACTAGAAGTACTACTACCAGCACATCATTGAAGACTTGTACAAATTGTAGCAACATTTTGAACTATGTGCATTCGTATTTGTATGTTTGTTTTTGACACTTGACAGTATTACTTAAATTTTTCAGTTGGTAAATGAAGCATTTATTAAAGCAAAACATTTTAAAGTTAAGTTATTTAATTTCGATTTTAAAGGTAAAAATCACTATTAAAAACGTTATAATTGATTTTGATCGAGTGATGAATGACTATACACTTGCTTCTACAGCTTTGATAATTTAAATTTTAGATTACCAAAAATGTGGCTGTTTGCTGCTGAGAATAAGTTATTGACAAACTTCCTTTGTCAGTTGTACTTGTTAAAGATAGGGCAGTATTCTTAGAGTGAAGTGTTCTAGCCTTTTTAAAATTTTTGGATATTCATTTTTTTCAGTCATAGGCTATATTCATCATTTGGTATTGCTGCACCTCTTAATTTTATAAATATGTTAAGTTTCAGTAATGAATGGTGTCTACTCTTCATTACCTCTTAATAATGTATTATATGGCTAACCTAATAATGTTTTAATGGTTTAAAAACAAGGTAATCAGTTGTTTCAGACATATTCTTTAACTGTATACATGTATGTTTGAGTTTACACTTTAAGGTGTGAAATGTTTTATACAAGAGTTAAAAAGTACTTGAAATTTGCTGTGTTGAAAGACACCGAAAATTCATTTTAAATTTTTTGTAAGGTTAACCAGTTATTTATGAATCAATTATCAGATTGTTTAGTGTAAGCTAATAAACTAACCTACTGAATCTTTAGTTTTTTCCAGAGTCTTTTAGTCAAACTGTACAATATTTGATTCAAGTTTGAGTACAGTTTTTAAGTCGTTTTAATCAAGATGGTAAAAGAACAGTTTCGTGAAACTGATGTGGCCATGAAAATGTAAGTTAAGATATTAAAAAGCTTTGAAATTAAATACTATCAATTTATATTAACATTATTGCATATTAAGTGTGTATAAAATTCTAGAATAGTTGAAATGTTTTCATATTATAAGTACAAAAAGAAAAAAATTAATATTTTCTCTAAACTGTCACAAAATAAGCACTGTTTCTAAAAATTTTACCGGCAAACTTGTGCATTTCAACCTTACTCTCATATTTTACAAAATTTTTTATTATCTGTTTACATATTTATAGGTACTGTTAAAACATCCACATAATTAGCACTTACTACATGAACTAATATAGAGAAATAATACATTTAAAGTGTTAAAGTGTTTATGTATGGATTTTTTAAGAAAATATTATGTAGTATTAGTAAACATAAAATGTATCTAACTTCATGTAAACCTATTTTGTTGTTATGGCTTATTCATTTGAAAGCTGTTAGGAGGGTACATAATTGCTACTTTTCTTTTATCAGAGTATTTTATATGCAAAAGCGGCTCGTTTTGGGTTCAGAAAATATTTTAAATAGAAGAGCGAACAATGTTTCGACCTTCTTCGGTCATCGTCAGGTTCACAAAGAAAGAGGTAACTGACCGGAAGCTGACCACATGCTTCCGGTCAGTTACCTCTTTCTTTGTGAACCTGACGATGACCGAAGAAGGTCGAAACATTGTTCGCTCTTCTATTTAAAATATTTTCTGAACCCAAAACGAGCCGTTTTTGCATATAAAATTCTCAACAAGTGGGTTTCTCGACATCACTGATTATCAGAGTATATTTGAATATGTATCTAATATGAATTTGCTGTCCTGACACATTTTCTTCACATGAAGTACTTAAAAGCTTTAAACTAGGTTTACTACTTAATTGTAATTTAAAAAAAAAAATCAAGTGGAAATACTACCTTACAAAAGCACTACTAACTAGGTATTAGGTTAACTTATTCTGGTATTTTTTTGTTTTTATGTTATTCAGTAAATATATTAACATAAGTTAATTTCTACAGAAGCCACCTTTGTTTTGGAATTGAAAATGCCAATGAAATAAGACAACAAGCCCACATGCAATGTGTCAGCAAGAATTTATACTTGCAGGATAATAGTCGTAAACCTGTGCAGCATGGTGTGCTGGATAATAGATTGGTTTGTATTGAAACATTTATTATGTATTTTAGATGAAGTGTAATTGTCACAAACCTGTGCTCTATGCAGTTTATTTTTTTCATGAAGATTGTTTAATTAGAATTTTCTGCTGAGGGGCTTTTTTGCCAAATAAGGGTTAAAAAATAAACCTAAACAAAAAGAAATGAAGTTTTAACTTTGCACATAAACATAAATTTAGTTATACAAGGCAAGCTTTTGAAACAGTAAAGTATTTTGTAAGATAATTAATACTTCACTGTCACATCAATTATCATTGAAGTGGTTAGGAAAGATTCTGACTCAGTAAGTAACCTATTTTCTCAATTATGATTAATTGAAAAAACTGTCTTGGGAAAAAAGTTTACAAAAAAGGAAGTTTATAAAGAAATTGGCATACAAATATATTGAAAGTGCAAATATAAATAGTAACATCAGAATTTAGACTTTTTTTTTCCTGTCGTGTGTAAGCCACTTAAGATATTGAAAATTTACCTTAACAAACTTCTTTCTTCAAGTTATTAACCTTTCTGTATTTGAGTTTAAGTTTAAGCTTTCCCTCATTTGACAGTCTCGCAACTCCTTTGCTTCTTTATTAGTTAGATTTTGAATACAGGTAGATTAGAGAGAAGTTTAGATTTAATTAAAAATTAATGTTTATGAAATCATTCTGATCTACAGTATGGACCTAAATATGATAGGTAATTATTAGATTTTTAAAGTTGGAAAATTCTTAATACTTAAATGCCAAAATTAGTTGTTTTTTGTTTTTACAGATAAATGTAGATGTAGATAACTTTGTCTTTCAGGGAACCAGTCAGAAAGATTACAAGTGTGAAACATGTGGAAAGAATTTGGCTGACTGCATAGGTCATTTTGGGTTCATTGACCTGGAATTACCAGTTTTTCACATCGGTTACTTCCGTGCAACTATTAGTATATTACAGTGCATTTGTAAGGTAAAATTGATTTACATAAACATGACAATAAATCTTGAAACTGACAGGATTATCAGTATAATTATAAGAAATACTTCTTATATATAATTGATTTAATCTGTATTTAAACTAATAAAAGGATTTTCTAAAATAGCACACTGATCACAGTCAGAGGCTGTTTTTCAGAGTTTATTTCGTAAAGATATAATTAGAATTGTTTCAATATACTAAACAAACTAAGTATAAGATAACGTTTGTTACAAAATATATCAAGTTTAGATTTGTACTACATAGTAAAATGTGTAGACTTCATATTGTTCAAATGTATTTGTGGTTTTTGTAATGTAAAGAATGTAGTTATTTTGTTTGCTCTGATCAAAAGTTGATATGTAGGATACATTTATATTGAGTACCAGTGAAAGTGGAACCAATATCTTCAGATGTACTTGTGCTAATGTGCATGCTACAGTTGTGTTAACTTTCAAGGTTTTATTGTTCAGAATAGGGTAGTGTTTGTGTACAGATTACAATTCTGATGAAGTAAAGGATGCAGTTTTTCATGTATCATTAATTTATTTCATGATCGATATTATTTGGGTAAGCCTTGTGATTATGCCAAAAAAGGGGATTAGGAAACTAAATATTTATCCTTTAGACGTGCAGCAGAATTTTACTGTCACCGCAACAAAGAGATGTCTTTTTTGATACCTTAAGACGACCCAACATCAGCTATCTCCAACGAAAAGTTTTGCATAAAAAAATCATTGAAAGATGCAAGAAAAACTCCACATGCTTTTACTGTGGTGCTTTGAATGGTGAGTACTACCGTAGATATACAAAATGTTTTAAAAACTTTACCCTTAGTTTCCTGTTATTTATGCTGCTTACCGAGCTCAGAAACAAATGTGGCTATTTTCTGTGCTGATGTTCATTACCTGGATAGTTTGTGTACTAATTAGCTCTTATTGCTCTCCTATGAAAGGGTAGCCATTAACTTACAAAGGACAGAAAAGTTTTAGAAAAAGATACCAAAATCTGAAAAAGTCAGGGAAAAATTGTAGAACTTTTTTTTTTAATCTCAGAAGTTACCTGTATGCATAAAACATAGTTTAGCTGTGCAAGTTATTGGTGTATTGTAGCATACTCTTTGTATGTCTGTCTGTTTTATCTAAAATAATGTTTAAGTTTGATGACAGTTTAGTTTGAATATTCTTTTATAAATAAAATCAAACATTATCTATCACCAATGAAAATATAGTATTTTTTCTCCAGCACAGTTTCTCAACTAAATATATCCTAGAGATATAATTACCTTTGATATCTTGATCAATAACTAAAGTAGTGTTAGTTTCAATTATTAAGAAACGCTGTAGTATTAGTGTTTTTTATGTGCATGTGTTCAGGTCTGGAAAATTTGGATTTTTTCATAATAAGTAAAAACATACTAAAATGTATGTAAATTAATGCTTTCATCAGAAAGCTAAAAAGTGATAAGTATAGGTTTGAAGATTTGTTAAAAACAACTTTTATTCATTTACAGCTGATGTTGTTTTACTCAAAATAAAGCATAATGAAAATGTTGTTAAAAGATTCAAATATATTAAATTAAAAATGTTCATTGACTACCAGCACACAAACAGTAACTCTTCTAAGAAATGTTAAATATCAGCTATGCATCCATGTGGAAAGTTTCCTGAATGAATTTTATTACTTTAAAAAAAAGTGAATTAAAATGAGATTTAAGTTTTGATTTTTTGTCAGAATAAGAAAATTTAAGGTTGAAAACACATTAAAAATTGAGTGTTTTAAAGGGTAAATAACAAACAATTCTATTTATTAGCTGTATCTTAATGTATGATATTAAAAAACTGATATAGGTGTTGTGAAGAAATGTGGTCTGTTGAAAATTGTTCATGAGAAATTTAGACACGTGAGAAAAAACGATACGACTGTATCTGAGTTTCTGGCTGAATTTGAAAATGCAGTGAACTACAATAAAGAGCTTGATATTCATCTCAAGAAAGCAGCTCAGGTATGTTCTTTTTTTTAAATGTTCTCTGAATAGATTTTTTTAATATATATCATCAACATGTAGAAAATGTAATACCAATTTGGACTGATAACCAGAAAATGTTAGACATCTATATTTGTTTTGTAAAGCATTAATTAGTATTTAAATTAGTGATAATTAGCAGAAATACTGCAATGAAGGCAGTTGTTTGTGCTAATAATTATTCGTAGTATTCTTATCTGATTGAAAGAAATGTAAAAAAAGTGAAGATTTCCTTAAAATGGGAAAAATGTTCAGGTTGTGTTCTTTCATTATACACAACTCATTACCTCCGTGTAATATGATGTACAGAAATTTTATTCATATAAACTGTAATGTTGTTAAATATTAAAAGTGCTATTGTTTACTGAAAAATAATTTTTTTAAGAGTTTCAGTTTCTTTGTTCTATGTAAAGGTATTATCACACTCTTACATACAGTCCTAGTGAAAGTTGTTTTAGTTGTGAGGAGAATAATACTTTTGTTTTAAATTGTATTCTATTATAAAGAACTAGTTGTACATAGAACAGTACTTTTTCTAATATTGTTTGAATATCAAATACCCAAAGTGTGACATTGTTCATGTATTTTTTGATTATGGAACAGTTCAGTGGATGGCACAGGAGTTTTGGTGATAAACATAAATACTGACATGCATGCTTTGTCCATTACAGTAAGAAAATACGGTTTTTTCTTTATATCAGTCATTATTGCAGCAATTTTGAAATGAGGAAGGATTCAGTTACATGATCAACTGTTTTTTTCCATATTTAAAGTTGCTAATTTTAGACTTTTTATTAGAAAAACATTTAAGAGGTCAATGTGATTTGTATTTTATGTTTAAATTTTGTGCATTTATTATAAACAGTCATAGAACAACAAACAGTGGAAATGTAGTGACATCTGTATATTTATCCTCATCTCATTCTCTACTTTCTCACATCACCCTCTTCATAGTTAATTATAAACTTTTTTAATACTTGTTCTTTACTTTCTCTTTTTCTAAGCAATTTCATTACAGTATGTTGTAAAGTAATTTAAATGTAATATATACTGTTATTATCATGTTAGTTTTGTTAGTATCCTTCATTATATCAGTGCAATTATACATCATCTAATTGATAACAAAAGATTGTTTTTTTTTGCTGGCCATTATCTTGAATTGTTTGACTTAATGTTGAGGAACCTAGAATAAAGAAGGAACATTTAAAAATGTATAGCTGTATCATCCTTATTTGTGTTTCCATTAATTTTGGCATTGCCATCCATAAATAATTTTATATTTTCAAAATGTTTAGTTACTTGTTTTGTGAGATTTTATACCCTGATTGAAAGCTAGTCCATCCAATAAATATGTCATAAAATGTAATATCATGTGTGCTTTTTTTTATTATTATTATTCCTTCACTTCATATGTAATATAGGGATTGGCTTCCTGAGGACATCTGTATAGTATACAAAGCATCAAGTACTCTACATGCTACAGCAATGTAATATTCATCTATTATTGGCTGTTAATTTCTGTTTGAATGTGTACTTAAGTTTTTTAAAGGACTACCAAATTTTTGTGAAAAAAAGATAACTTCATTTGCACTAGAGTTACGAGTTTTTTAGCTTCTACGAAGCACTACCTTTTAAGCTCGCAGTAAAACAGTTATGACACTTTGCTTACTCCATATTTTTAACTTTTTTACTAAAATTTATTTTGCTTCATTTTAATAAAAAGTTACATTTCTTAAATATTTGACCATGTAAGAAATTTGTAATTTTATAGTATTTCATTTTAAATGTGGGTCATATTGGATAAACAATAATATAATTTGTTAGTAAAATTAAGTAATATTTAAACATTTTTTGTTTTTTAATTTCTTCATAAAACATTTATTGTTGAGAGTTTTAACTTGTACATCTTAACATAACGTGAAAATTCATTTTGTTGGCAGTTAATGTAAAACTTGCCTATTTTGTAATGATGAGGAACCTACTTGAAGTAAATATGTATCTCAAGATGGCTTTTATTTTAATAAAAGTTTTAATACCCACCCCAGCTGTCTTGAAATACATTAAAACTTACCCATAAAAGCTCAAGCCTCACAGGTAAAAAGAAAAACTAATAATTTGATTAACCTTAGTGTATATAACTAAACACTTGACATGAATTTCCAAAAAGAGTTGTTTCAAGTTTGTGATGAAAAGTACATTTTCTACTTTAAAGTGAAAAAGTAAAATGTTGCTTTTATATGATTTTTTGTTTTATTTTAAACTTGAATAATCTCATCAAAAAATGTACAAGGAGCTATTGGAAGAGACCAATTTGTTGTTATAGTGAAATTTTTCTCATATTTTATGTTGTAGACATTAAAAAAAATAATTTTAACCATTCTTACAGCTTGTCGAGACAATCATGCCTGGAGTACTTTCTGGATAAAATATAATACTTCCTTTGAGTAAATCTATATTGCAAGGCTATTCTTCAAGTTTAAATACAAATTACACATACAAATTTTACTTTGAAATTTGAGGATGCTTCACTTTCCAGATTATGTGTATGAATACAACTAATGCTTGATAAAATTGTAACTTTTTATGATTGTGGCAAGGTTCTTAGTTATTATATTAAAAAATCTGTTCCAAACTATGGACTGATGATTTAATCAATTACATTTGAACAGTGATAACATCAATTAGTGTAAAGTAATAATTTAATCAAAATTATGCTTATGTTGATGATTCAAAGTTAGTATTTCTAACTATTGTTGTTTTAGACTTCAGCAATAAATCAAAATTACAGTTAAATTGGTTGTCATGAAAATAATCATTTAATGTAAATTAGGGTTTACAATTATTACTATTTTTGATTGTTACAACCATTTGAGTAATTGAAATATGACTTACGTTTGTGCATAATGACTTCTCTGCCCAGTTTTAGCCATATATTTTTATTTTTAGTTTTTTTCAAAAACATTGTGATTATCTATTTTTGATCAAAATCCTAAGCAAAACAAAAGCAGACTAATTCAATAACCAGAAACAATACTGATTTTAATGTGAAGTTGTACAAGAAATCCTATTCATATGGACTGTTTGGCCAAATACACATTTTTATTTGTAATGTTTTAGCATAGAGGTGATTCTTGGTTAACCCTTTTCCAATGTCCCAGTATAATATACAGTAAAGTATTTGCACTATAACTTTTGATATAACATGTGTATCATTATTAAATTTGGCAGATTTTTAGTAAAGATTACAAGTTTTTGTACACAAAAAATCAGATTTGTTTATGAGATATTTTTACTGAAGATTTGTTTTTTTTAAAATATTGATATTGCTGGTCTGAATGCAAGGTGATTTTATGTTATGAATTAAAGTTTTCTTTGTTCCAAAAATCTCAGATCATATTTGTGTGAGCTCTAAAATCTTCTAAATGCAAATCAAATGTTTGTTTCAGTAAGACAATATTTTATGCTATTTTCTATACCCTAACTATATGGGGTCTGTCACTTGACCAACCTCATAACCATCATAAAAAAACTAGGAAATAAATGTAAATTATGTTTTTTCATGCTAAAATGACTACATATTATAACACAAAAATACAAATGTTTAGTCTGAGTAGCTTAAGTGTCATAATGCTATAAATATTTATTATTTTTTATTAAACATTCCAGTTATGCCAAGCCTTTTGAAATTTTGAAAACAGAGGATATCAAACAAAATTTTTATAGTTTGCATATGTACAGTTGAATGAACAAAAAAAATCATAAATAACTATACTGATACTATAGAATTCCACTGTAATTTATTAAGCTTAGTAACTAAGATGTATTTAGGTTTAAAAAATATATGAAACTTTGAGCAGACTAAAGACACACCCCACCTTCATGAAATATTGGTTCAAAATAATGTGGTTCCTTGAAGGATATTCTCAATCATTTTAATCTTTGAGAAGGCTGCATTTTAAGCTGTTGATTGGTTATTCACATGCCATATATTTAAATAAATGCATATAAGGGACCATTTCCAAATGTAGAAAAAGGTGAATGGGACTACTGAGTTTGATTCAATACATAAGCCATATTTCAGAAACTAAAATAGATATAAGGTTTCTATTTGATATTCTAGCTTGTTAATATCAGTAAATTGAGTCCCTAATTTGTGTAAAACTATAGGCCTAGTATTTTGACATCATAGATGACTAATTTTAAACAATGCTGTATTCAACATACCACATTATTCACTAAAATCTGTATTTAGGTGTCGTCTTTTAATACTTACTTTTGATTAAGAAATTAACTTGTATATAATGTTAAAGTTTGAATTATATTCTACAATCTGATTCCAAACTTTTTGTCATTTGTAAAATAGTAGTTCGATAACATTTTGAATAAAAGTCAACAAACACAGTGGCATGGTCTTTAACCCCTGACCCGTTATACCAGTTTTTAATATTTGAAATCAGAATACTTTAGGTTTGTTTCTTGAGTTTCACGGTATTTTGCAACATGATCAATGGGATTTTTTATTTACTAGAGTTGCAAATGGCCTGTATTTAAAATGATCCCAACAGTTATTTCTTTTACAATAGAAGTAATTCAGTATTTATTACCTCAGTATAAAACATGATCATATTTATATTAAGAACTAATCCTCCTTTTTTATAATTTTTGAAAATGAAATTTTGTTATTTATAGGATATGTTAAATCCACTGAGAGTTCAACAGTTGTTCCAACAAATTATTGATGAGGTAAGATTTTTGACTCTCTCAAATTTACCCAGAAATTGTGTGTTTATAAAATATATATTGCTGGAGTATTCATTTATTGTAGGAGATCCTAGTTTGTGTAGAAACTATAACTCTTGCTATTTATTTGTGCTTACAAGGTCAGTCTTACTGAGTTCTAATTATTCTATAAAAAAAAGAAAAAAAGATGCCATCAGTATAATTAAAATGTATTGTTGATTAGACTTTTTATACTTGAAAATTTAAAAATAATGGAATGCCAGCATAAAAAAACATTTATAAGCTCTTATAAAAGATTAAATATGTGTCATATTTGTCTTGTGAAACTCTCCACATACATCAATGCACCCTCTATCCTGGTATTCTGTACAAGTACCTCCTTCAGATACTATTATTACTTTTTCAGACTGATCCAATTCTCAGTCTTTAATACAGGTTCTTAATGGAGGGGATGTTCTGGAGAGTGTGACTGGAGGTAAGTATCATTGGAATATTATTTCAACTTATGCTAACATCCAACACATACTTACCTCCTCTCATACCACATCTAGAATTTCACATTGACAAGGTGGGTTGGTGATGTCATTATCTATATAGAATACATCTGTGTAGATCAAGGCATGTTAAAAGTAGAAGATGATTAGCACTCTAGTGGGGAAACCGCAAGATATTCAGAACAAGTATATTATTCACTAATTTGTGCAGTGTGGGTGGAATTTAACATGAAACATGTTTCGTGTTATAATTTATTTCGAATGAGTTTCCAATTTATTATATTTTGTATGTTATATGTTATGACTTCGAATGACCAGAAATTGGAATTTCAACTTAGAAGTTAACTGAATGTCAACATGTATCAAATTTATGATACTAGCTAACAAGATTGATATACACAATTGTATTTCTTGCCACAAATGTATCACATTTTTGGTTGGAGAATTTAGACCAAATTATATACATTTGTGAGTAGATCCCAACATCTAATTGTATAGTAATGTGTTTTAAGCCACTGGAATCACGAGAGAAGGCTAAACAACACTGAAGTGAACAAACCCTCTCTTCAACTTGATGTTGGAAAGCAACACTCCAAACTCAGAATAATGGGATTCTGTATGCTGTACTTGAGCCAATGAAAGAGAACTCATTCGATCTGGAATTTTGAACACTCATCCTCACTTCCTAACTGTATGGGTAATGGGCAAGGTAAATTCCACTTGCTTTTGGAATTTGGGAAGGATGTAGAATAAACTGCTCAAGCAAGGACCCAGGATATGACCATTCTGTATTAAGAATTATAAGGAAACCATGGACCTTTTCCTTGAACAATATACTGAAAAAATAATGATGAAAAGGATGGGTTACATTGAACCCAACCAGCATCAAATCTTATCCAACTTTAAAAGTAAGCTTCCATGTAGGCTGATGTCACTCTTACTGACATCTTGGAAAAAAAAAACCCAACAAGGGCACTATATAGAAGACTCCGAACTTCACCCATTTTCCTAAGAGGGAAGAAAATCATTCCAATGTTCTGAAGGAATAACTACTGTCTGCTCCCCCTTCCTCTGGTGACTTAGAAACTGAGAGTGGTAAGGACCCCCTTGTTTCACTAGTAGAATACATGGGGGATGACACTGAAAACAATGCAATAGGTGAATCAACTTTTAAATTTTTAAAAGTAAACCCATCCTGATTTAAACAATCCACTGATTGGAAGGGACAGGAAGAATCCCTTTATGATTTACTCATGGTAGTCCTGGAGTTGATGGTCCAGCATAGTACAATAATACCACATGGTTTGCCTTTAAGTGGTCTTGTGGGACACCTCATTTCTACGGAGTCTGTTGCAACTCAGATAAAGTATATTATATTAGTGGTTACTATTTATATAAAGTTGTATGGAGTAGATTAAAAATTAATAATGGCACCATAGAGCATACAATGTGATTTAAGCTATAATTTGTGCTTTCTCAAAATATCGATTAATCAGAGCTCTTTTATGGGTGAATAAAGAAATCAAATGAGAAATGTGGGAATTTTTTCTATGTACACGTTTCGTTTCATTTATGTCCTTGCATTTGAATAGGAGTTTTCTGCTTGAAGTTCAGGAGCTCTGACCACTGAGGCAGTTTGAATATTACTAAAAAATGGTAGCTTATATATAGATAGATGAGTTTAGTCATCACTTAGAGGTTACTGTGAAAAATAATATTAAGAAGTAAAGAAATGTGAGGATACACTATTACTTTAATTTATGATGTAAAACGTTACCTGACTGTGAAGTAGAGAAAACGTGAGAGTACAAGATTAATCTGATTTGTAATGGAAAATTTTGCCTGACTCTTGAAGCAGTGAAAAGATTTGTGTTTGCTGGAATTTATAATGAACAAATGAGACTTGTTGCTCTGACAGTACTAGCATAAATTATTGTAATCTGTTGTTATAGATTTATAATTATCTGCTTAATGCTTTTTGCTCAAATGTAGAATGTTTAATGTAAATGAGATGAAATGTTTTAATATAATGTATATTAAACTGTAAAATACTACTATTGTGAGTGAAAATAGGGCAAAAGTATATATTTTACCATTAACTGCTACATTAGTGACTCACAGTGGAATTTTTATATTATTTACATTGAAGTAACTGAAACAAAAAGCTGTTTTATTTCTTTTAAGATAAAAACCTTCATTATTTCAGTCATATTTGGTTTGTATTCATTGATCATTTGTTTAAGTTTGTCTGATAAATGTTTTAGGATATACCTCTACTGCTGATGGATCCAGAAAGTAGTCGTCCTGAGGATTTAATCCTAACTAAAATAGCTGCTCCTCCTCTCTGCATCAGGCCATCTGTTGTGTCTGATCTGAAATCTGGAACGTAAGCTCATGTGTATATGAATAGTATTTATTTCAGTTACCTTATACAACTATTTTAAATGAAAATTTATTTATTTTTTCTTGTGTAAATGAGAACTTATTTTGTCAGTACCAGTGATTAAAAACGTGTAGTTTGGAGTATAAGGTTACATATATTTATTAAAATTTATATGATCAGAACTGAATATTGACTCAGGTATTTAACCCTCTCACTGTCAAAGTGCACGTCACAAATTTTTAGAGTTACATTCAAAATTTAATCGAGCTACTTTATTACATACATATGTGAATAAAATTGCCATCAAACATAGCAAATCAAATTTTAATGTTATATGAGTCATAAGTTCGTAATTTTACAAGGAAATATTTCAAAGAATCATTTGTTTCTTGTAGTATGAGAATCATGGCTTTTGTTATTCAGGTCTTCTTTAATTTATTTACCATTTATATCTGAAGTACATAATTTAACATAAATTGCTTGTTATAGTATAGGTGTTACTGAGTAAAGTCTTATTTTAATAGCCTTTAACATTCTTTGTTCATGTCGTCATAAACTATAAAATTAGATTCACTTGCCATGCCTGCCAGTCACATTCACTCTTACCCAAATTGCTTATAGTTCTAACATTTTATGTAATAATATTCAAAACTAATAGAAAGATTAAATTTTAATCTATTAAATGAAATGGTGTATTACATTGTTTTTAGCACAGAGTTTTGTCTATTTCTTCTTCAGAGTGAAATTTTCTCTTGTGATATTTAGATAAAGAAACTTTGGAAATCATTTTAAAGCTTTTATGTCACAGTAAAAAGTTAGTTGAATTATGATAGCTATAGGACATTGTGCATGTTATTGAAAAAAAAAGTAGCCTTAAATTTCATTGACAACCAACAGCAAAAAACAAAAAGTCAAAGGTAAGTACTTTATTTCTTTTTTATCATAAAGGAAAAATTAGAAACTTAAGATAACAAAAATTAATAAAAATTATTTATGAGGTATGCTCACAAGCAGGTCATGTGCTACATAATTTAATAAGTTGCAATAAGCTATGCTTTCACTGAGTGATTTACAACTTGTGTGGCAGAATTATTTGTTAAATGTGAATAAATGGGCAGTAAAACAAATTAAGTATACACAGATAAAAGTAATTTAGGTTTATTTTGCATAGTGGTTAAAAGGCTTATCAAATGAACAGAGTTTGTATAGAGTTAAAATAGAGAAAATAACAGGTAAAATGTAAAAGTTTACTGAAGAAAGATGTTTCATAGTTATTTAGGTTTTAGAGTAAGTCAAATGAAATTTAAAGTTTTTTTATGTGAAAAAGTTGTTTTTAGTTGTAACTTGAAAGTCACCTTGGACTCAAAAGAATCAATACTCTGAATCCATATTTTCATGGCTATATCTCAAGTACTTAATAAATATTCAATTTTAACTTAAAAAAATACAAATTTATGATATTAAAATTTGAATCATAACCTGCAATTTTTAACCAAATTTATTATTGTACATTCATAAACAGTAGTCCAACAACATCTTTAATATAACTCTACCTATGTGATGACATGTCCTCAAGCCACTACCTACAGCAAAACGTCTAGTCAGAAAATATGATTTTATGCACAAATATCTTGTTTTGCTTACTGAAAGCTTTGCAAATTTTGCAAATATACACAGAACATATTAATTATAGTGTGAAAACTCTTATGGTTACTTTGACTGACCTCATGTGACATTGAAAGTGTTACTTCACAAGAGTATTTAGCTATTCTCATTTTATTTTAAGAATTCTCTGAGTTTCCATAATATAATAGCCAAAAACAGAAAGAAAATAAAACTAATTAGATTGAGCCACTGTATATTTTTATATGTTTGTTATTAATGTATAAGCAAATTTAATTTCTTTTACAAAACTTACAGCAGAAATAATTCTTTATTTTGTTATAAATGCTCAATAAGTGAATGATGTTTGAAATTATAGAAATTTCTGTGATACATGAATCAGCTTTTTGGATTATAATTTGTTACTTGTCATTAACTTAAACAAAATCATCAATACTCAAATATTTCCATTTCAGATGTTAGTTGCATATAAATTTATAATTAAATTTCATTAGAATTTGAAAAGATGCTTTTGTCAAAAATTACTAAATCCTGCTATTTGTGTTGAACAAGGATACATTTTAATATATCCATTGCCACAAATTAATACTCTAGCATTAGTAGGTGTAATCCAGTTATTTTAACTTTCAAAGCTACACCATCATTTCCTATGAACAGTGTGTTTTCTACTGAATACAGTGGATACACTAAATCTTTGAAGTTCCCATATTTCAGAAGTGTTTTTTTTTTCTATTTATTCTTGTATATTTGTCATCTTGAAGAATTAAGTTTTGTATTCATATATGTTTTTTTTATTCGTTGTACACAGTGTTTCGTCAGATTTATCTGGCATCATCAGGTAAACCTTGTGAAATGTAGTGAATAAAATAAACCCAACTTTTACCATGTAAAACCAATAAAAAAACGTGTGAAAATTCTAAAAATATAATTCTTTCTAATATTTAAATTCATTACCATTGTAAACATTATTTACTAAGTGTGAACCATGGTGTAATTTCTTTTAATCAGTCAGTAACAGTTTTGAGATATTGTAACTTTTGTGATAACTCAGTTTCTTCTGATACTTTCTAGTATATCCTGTTGGCTTAGTTACAGGTTTAATCTATGTGGTTGGCACAGGATGGCCAATATGTACTTTTTCACTAGTATGTTAATTTAGATAATTCACAATTCTCATTGGATTTGTCAAAAGTAGTAACTTATACTCAGGTGTTTTCTTGAAATTCATACTTGACTTCTTTTCATAAGACATCAAAGATACTACTTTCAAAAGTCATGAGTGTTTCTGATGTTGAATTTTTAATAAAGTTATTAGAGGAAGTTTCATACTTAACATATTTGCTCTCTCATTGCTCATACATGAGTGATGTGGTTTTACTGTAATGTACAGTGTCATTTAAATATGAGTGATGTACAGTACTTAATTTTGTTAAATTGATGTCTTTCAAATGTGATTCACAGTACTTTAAATTTGTAAGTAACTATTTGAGCCTGGTTCGTAAAACTTATTCCCAAACCTTTTGTTATGGTTTTAAAATAGTATTCAGGCAGAAGAACACTTACTTTTATACATGTCTATTATATCACAATACCAAATGTAATATGGAAATGTATGTGTATTACAAAATGTTCAAATTGTAAATTCTTAATAAAATTTTTTTTTTTAATTTCTCAAATGGGTTATTTATTACAAAATTAAAATATACCTCTTGTTAGAACAAAAATAATGAGTGACATGGTTTTGGAATTAAATGGACTTTCACAGAGGCCCATGTCACTAATTTTTTGAAATAAAAAACAACATAATTATACCTTATACTTAATAACCCTAAATATAGCAAAAAGTACTATTTGTCATGAAAATGAAGTTGAGCAAAAGCAAAATTCTTTAAATATGACTTTGGGATTTAACATGTTAATTATGATTAGTAAGTAAGTGCCTATGTAATGTGAATGTTAAACTTGTAAGTGTAATTTTGAAATGTCTATTGTTAAATCTGTATTACTTGTCTGTTGATGAATTGACAGAAATGAAGATGACCTCACTATGAAATTAACAGAAATAATATTTCTGAATGATGTAATCCAGAAGCATCGGGCATCAGGGGCAAAGATGCAGATGATAATGGTAAGTTTAAGAACTCTGTGCAGGAAACTATTGCATTCTCACACCTAGTATACTACAAAAATATATGACACAGTAATATATTATGTTTCTGAATTTACAGGAATTAAAAAGAGAGAGGAACTGCCTGATATTTGTTGTAATATTTAATTTTGATTTATCAAGAAAGAGGAAATTGACTAAGAAAATGCTTGAGATTTTATGATATCACTTCATAAAATTTCAGAAGAACTTTTGATAACAAATGTTAAAAAAAATTTTGTTTAGGCCTAGTAATATCAGCTAATCATATGGTAACATTGAAAACTTTTGGTTTAGTTTTAATAATAGCAGAATACTATTAGAGCTACTGAGCTCTCACAACACTGAATCCCCATTTTGAATGGTTTTTAGTTTAGGTGCAGTTACAATTCAAGTTATTATGTATGTACTTCCAAGTATAAACTTAAAAGTTTCTAATATTTCATAGGAAGACTGGGATTTCCTCCAACTTCAGTGTGCTTTATACATAAATAGTGAGACATCTGGAATTCCATTGAACATGCAGGTAAACATTTCAGGTGGAATTTGTTTATAGACAATTTTGTTTATTTACAGTTTTATTAAGTATGAAAAAAGACATTTGATGCTGTAAATAATACTTTCTTGGTACCTAATGAAATACAAAATATAAAATAGGAAAATAAAAGATAAAATGATTAACATTTACAAACAAAAGTACTAGAGCCATGTGTAAAAAAAAAAGTGCTGTGTAAGACAACTATACTGTGCAAATGTAAGGAAACGAGAAAAAATGTTATTCAGTACATTTTTTCTTTAAAAGAGTTGAAAAATATTTTGTGCAGTGAAATTTGTAGTTTTGTGTTAACATAAGTTGTGCTATACTACTGTTATGTAAACGACAACCATGTCATGTCGTGTTTGAATTCCCATATCTATTATTTATATTTCTCTATTTATATTATTTTTTCGAAGTTTAAACCAATAAAATATGTTGTTATTCATTTAAAATAACATTTAGAATTCATTTAGAATTAGTCATGTAGAAATTTCTAGAACTAGATAGATCGATCACTTGTATTGGCCTGGTGTCTGTACTCTGGAATTCTGGGAAGTTACGCGATTAGTATATAAACAGACAGCAATGCGAGGGAAGTTAGCCATCCGTTTTTACTCAGGTCATAAAGTTGTTTTCGTTTGAGAAAGTTTAAACATTTGCCGTGTGTATATTCAAATTGGATTTGTGAATAGAGCTAGATCAACTAAAGCGGTGAATTTTTATTCCGTCAATCTTTACGATTCAGTCAAATTACGGATTATACTGAAAGTCAACACATATTGGACTGTGAATTGTTTCTGAACTTACCCATTCAAACTTCGAAAATTTTTTCGTGGGACTAAATTCACCGCCTAGATTGGAATTTTGTATTTCTGATTTGAACTTTCATTCTGGATCATATTATTAGACACAGGCCAGTAGTATTTCTGATTTGAACTTTCATTCTGGATCATATTATTAGACACAGGCCAGTACCATTTTGTATTGTAAGTGGTTTTGAAGGTTGAAACTGGATATCTGTTATTGCTATTGGATAATTTGTTTTATGTCTGTCACATATAAGTAGGTCATTGTAAAATTATACAAGCTGTTATCTGTATCTTTCTGTTGCGTTCAGGCTACATATAAAACATAAAAAAAACAAAAAACGTAACAACTGCGTACTGAAAGGTAGTAAGTGTACAACATTACATTGTTAACAGCAGGAATTAGCACTGTGAACATCATATAAAAATTACAATTGTATATATATCATGCAAAATTAGCACTGTATTTCCTGTAAAAAAACAACTTAGAATTGTTTGAAGCATCCTGTAAAAAATTTGTTACAGGATGTACCACAAAATAGATAGCAATGCATGTCTCATGAAAAGACTTAGCACCATGCGCTCATGAAATGCTCAGCACTGTTCTATCACGAAAACATGATCAAGTACTCCATGAGATCTAACATTGTGTGTACTGGGAAAATTTAACTCCACTTGTATCATGAAAACCAAGCAAAATCACTTTGTTTAAAGTATATTAAAAACAACAACACAAAAACAAGCAGTATTGATTTAATATTTTTTTAATTTTATCATTAGCACAGTACTTACTTAAATTGTTACAATACTTATGATTTGGTTTATAGCCTAAGAAGCCTACAAGAGGATTTGTTCAGAGACTGAAGGGAAAACATGGACGTTTTCGTGGAAATCTCTCTGGGAAACGTGTAGATTTTTCAGGAAGAACAGTAATTTCTCCAGATCCAAATTTACAAATCGATGAGGTAAAAACTTGTGCATAAATAACAGAATATTCTGTTTTGAAATATGTAACTTCATGTTAATAATAAACCTGTTTAGTAAAATGTAACCTTATATTAAATTAAGATTTAATATACTGCATACTGAAACGTGTAACTTTGTAGTACGATCTTTAACATAAAAATATTAACAAATATAATCAAAACTAATCTCAATTTTTTATTGTTATTATCAGTTTTAAAATTTTAAGACAAAATGGTAGCATTATGATAAATAATTTGTCATGTAACTGAAGAATACTATCATTTTCATGAAATTATATAAATATAAATCATTGAAAAGAATGTTTGAATAACTTAAGTAATCTGAGAATACTGGCTACAAATCAGACTATAAAATTAATTACTCTACTTTTATTTGGTGTGTTGTGAATTAACTAAATTTATTTGGAGCAAAAACGAATAATTGTGTGTGTAAAATTATAAATTTTTTGAGGTTTATTTCTAACAGAAAGGCATTTGAAGTTATTTTAATGTGCTTGAAAACAAAGTATGATGTTCTTGATGGTCCTTCATAAATAAGCTCTTTATGATACAAGATATATCAAAGTTTGTTTTTTCCCGAGACAACTATTAAAATGACAAAATTCAATGGTTGTAGGTGGGTGTACCAGAACATGTAGCAAAGATCCTCACTTACCCTGAAAGAGTGAGTATTATAAAGTTATTTTGCTGATTTGTTTTACTTACACACACTTTTTTTTTTCTGGAACAGTGAGTATCTAGTTTTTACCTTCTCTGATCATTAAGCTCAGAGCATTAAGATATTAAGTTAATTTTTTCTTTTTATACTTTTAGGCCATAGATCAATAAGCATAGGTTATCAAATGTCTCGTAACTAATTATTTTGACCATCTGCTATTCTTTCAGTGTTTTGAAAACGTTTGTGAGCAATTTTTTGTGTGTATTTTTATGTATTTATACACATTTACTCATATGCAAATCAAGAAATGCTTCAGCCTGTCTAATTTCATTCAGTAACATTTGTTTTTCAGTAATTATGTTTGGAAGAGTACAATGTATGTATATTAATATGAAACTGATTTTGTGAGCGTGTGTAAATTCCTGTTGCTCTAACTTTGATTAAGTATTCAGTGGAGAAAAAAACAACTGATGATTAAAAGGGTTGAAGTTCTTCCTGTTTCACATATATTTGTTTGTTTGTTGAGTAAACTGTACAGGATAAAACAACTACATTTATATATATATATATATATATATATTTAGACAGTTATATCAACACTATAAAACAAAAATGAATTTAATATAAATGAAAAACATTGCCCATGTTTTGGGGTTTGAACATGTCAGTACTCGAAAGTGAGGATTGTGTTGCAGCAGTATAGAAAGCAGTCTGCACTAGTATGGAGGATGTGATGAGATTGGTAGAGGGTGGTCACATGATCAGTCCATGTTGCTGTAGTGATGCAAAAAAATTAGGAGCACAGTGTTCCCTCATGTATCGCGGTAGATGTGTTCCAAAACCCCCCGCAAAAGGAGATTTTCCGCGAAGTGGGATCGCCGATTTGTACGTATATATTTATGTGCATTTAGACTTTTAAAACCCTCTCTGTACAACTATTTAACCCTCCCATTACAATACTGTTCATTATTGCTGAAATAATAAGAACAATTATTAAGATATCAAGCCTTAAAATTAAAAATTACATATCTTCAGCAGGTGGTGTCTTTTCGGGGGACACCACTTCCTCTTCTGTGGAAGGTGAATCTGCAATTTCTTTGTCGGTCGTTACAACTTCAGGAACAGTACTTGCCACCGGTACCCTTTCTTTCTTGCTCGGCTGGAAAAACATTGTTATTGGCAGTTGTTTTCTCTGCCTCTTTAGCCTATCAAAAATGATTTGATAAGGAGTCATCAGTTCTTCTATTTTATTGCAAAATTGTACTGATCGAACCATATCGTTATCCCATTCCTGTGAGCACTCCTTCACTTCGTTAATTAGTTTCATCAGTTTACTTAACCGCTCTAACGACCATCCACTTTGCTTGATTGTTTCCTCGGCTTCTTTTGGTGTTTCCTTTTCGTCGTCTTCCTCGGCAGCAGACTTCGTCAGTGCTTCTAAGTCTTGGTCGGCGAGTTGTTCGGATTCTAAGTCAATCAGATCATCTACGTCTTCCTTCGTCATATCGGCAAATCCTTCACCTTTGATTACCGAAGCTAATTGCACAGCTTTTTGAACAGCCGAGTGTTGGATTTCTTCAGGCGTGAATCCCTTGTCATCGTGCACAACTTCTTCCAGCTTGCATTAACGGTGCAGGGCTTCATCTCTTGCAATGCCTTATGAACATTTTGAAGACATGTAGCAATGGTGAAAGACAATCAAAATGGGTAACTGTCATTGGCTGTCTTTCATTTCTGCACCAATCATAGCTTGTCTTGCGCATCGCTACGCCATGAAGCTGATCTCGCGTAGATTTTGCAGACGCACAATGTGTACATCTATAGCCTTTCCAGTTGGTTCTGTTTCCATTTTTACGCTGTTATAAACTCAAATATATGTTTATATCTCAAAATATACCTGTTTTTTTTTCTTTACACTATTAATTATATTTATATTTAAAATTTTAATGGTATTTAATGCTATATTTTAGATTTAATGTTTGTTATTTTATATATATATGTGAGGGTCGGCTGAGCCTGTGAAGTGGCGAGAGAACACTGTATAAAAGACTGGTGTGTTATTCATAAAATTTACTGATGCCTTGAGGGCAAATGAAGGTTGAGATAACTATTAGTGAGCTATATTAGATAGCTATGCAAATAATGGACTTAATATAAATCAAAAACATTGTCCAAGTATTTGGGTTTGTGAATGTGAGTTTTTGAAAATGAAAGTTGTGCTGTAGTGGTAGATGAAGCTACCTGCACTGGTGTGGAGGGTGGTCACATGTTATTGTAATCGTACAAAAAATTTGGGCATATAAAAGACTGGTGTGATGTTCATAAGATTTACTAATGCCTGAAGAGTAAATGAAGGTTGATATAGCTCTTGCTGAATGGAGGTTAGTGGCTACTGAAGTAAATTTTCAGTGTCAGAAAATGTTAACTTTTGATGTTTGTTAATATTAGTATTCTTGACAGTGATTTTATACTATAGCTTCTTTATATTCTGGTTTTCTTAGTGTATAACATATCAGGGACAACAAAATAATAAAAAGGACTTTTTATATACATTGTTTGAACAAATGAATATTGCACTGTTGGAATTTTGATGAAGAAAGCAATAACCAGATGAAGTTTGCTATTGTGATTACTTTTCTGGAAAGTATCAGAATATATTTGATTTAAAATAGCAATTAATTAAAGAATTATAATGTAAGTTTTATAAGTATTTGCCAAAGAGCATTGTTAATTCTGATACAACTGTGGTCAAGAAAATACCAACCAGAGACCTATTTTTATTCTGTTACAATTTTATTGAAGAAAGAACCAATGAAAGAGCAGTTAACCTGAAAATGACTAATGCAACTTTGTTGAAAGAAAAGACAATTAAAGAGTTGTGTATTGCACCAGAGTATTACAACATGTTGGTAGTTTATTCTAAGAAGTTAGAGTGAAAGTAAAGAAGTATATATTATATCATCTCAGCTACATTATATGTGCCATACCCAGTACTGTTAAGGCCTTATACTTTGTAAAAGGGCATGTCAAATTGGCTGAAATATGAGAAAGAAGTGGTATATGCACTATTTAGTGTAATATGCTTTCATCCAACCATTTAGATAGTGTCATAGGACATTAGCAATGGTATACAGTTAAACTTAAGGCAGCATAAAAATCTAGCTTTACAGCTCTCTTTCAAACAAATTTGAAATATTAGTGCATTGTGCAACATATTTTCATTTCTACATTCTTACTAATGACAAAATCACAGTTTAGCTGCAGTTAATAAGTGTTTAATACATTCAATTGAGTGTAAAGTTTAGAAATGCTGACTGATAAAATAATCAGTGATAAATTTGATTACATTTTATATGTTATTCAAACATGATTTTTTTTTATCTACTCTTGTGTTACAATTAAATTCATTTCATAGGTTACCAAGGCAAACATTCAGTTAATGAAAAAACTGGTTGTAAATGGTTGTGATGCTCATCCAGGAGCCAATTTCATTAAACAACGTGGGTCTAGTCTTAAAAAGTAAGTTGGTAAAAACAGAAAACAGGTACTTGTATTTGATATTTTTTTCTGTTTTTAATTTTTGAGTCTTCCCATTCAAGTAGTTTCTTTAATTGGGATTTATATTTGATTTGATGATGTATTTGTGGTTATCAATATATTACTATGAACACATACTTTAAACACACACACAGAGTACAGATTACAATTTTATAATAACTTTAAACCTCGTATTATCCTGTTCACAACATGCTGCTTTATATTGGATTGATAATTTATCCCAGTCCTCTTGTCTGTAAGAAAAGAAAGTGGGTTAAAAAGTATTTGTTTTACTCTCTTTTATTCAGCATTAAAGTTAATTGACTCTGTAGAATATCATTATTTGTATTATTTTCTTCTCATTTTTATAATTTTTTTGTATTTAGGTTCTTGAAATATGGAAACAGACAAAAAATTGCACAGGAGCTTAAAGTATGTATTTTTGTCTAATATCTGAATTTGAAGATTTTTTATATGTAAATAGTAGAAATATTCTGTAAGAATAGCAATTTTCCTTTGTAGGATTATAGGTGCAAATAATGTTTAGATACCATAAAGTGGAAATGTTAATAATTTTAATTTCTTGTGACTGAAATACAGTTCTTCATTGTCAGTTGCTAGCTGAATGTTTTTTCTAGCAGTAGATCTGTCTGATTTTTCATATTAATGTTGTGTTGTGAGGACCTAGTTATTTGGCTTTATGTGATTAAAGGTCAAGGGGATACCTTGGATATTGATAGCAGTTCTAAAAACATTTGTGTACTGAGGAGACAATGAAAAAGTTATGAATATCATATTTTTTCCAGCTTGGAGATACAGTAGAACGTCACATGCTGGATGGAGATGTTGTTTTATTTAATAGACAGCCTTCATTGCACAAACTTAGTATAATGGCACATCAAGTGAGTAAGGCTTAGTGAATAAATGTTAAAATGCATTGTTAAACTCTATAGACTTTATATATTGTCTAATTATTTTTATACCAAGGTATTGATATATCTTATACCATCAATTGAAACTATTTTTTTGTTTTATGTGAAGATCTTTTTATTGATATTTATTTTGAAATATGAATAGTGGCCCTTTTGAAACAAGTTACCCATTTAAACACTTTTTTACTCAAGTCACTGTGTTAGATTCAAAATTTAACTAAACATCTTTACTATCGATGTATATGAATGAAATTAATGGTATAATGTATTAGGATTTGAAGTTTCAAGTTATTTTAGTTTCAGTTTCTTTGTGTCAAAGGAAACTTTAAAAAACTACTTAAAACTAGATGTATTGTCGCATGACAAATGAGCTGTGAAAATTCTCTACTCTGGTATTCTGTATCTTCAATTATATGATGCCAGTTATACTTCCTAATTTTAATCATTTTGTTACATGTTGATGATGACAGCTAATCAGTGATACAATAGAGATAATAAAAAAATTAATGATGCACATTTTCCTTAAAAAGTACTTTTGGTATGGTGTTAGGTGGGGGGCTCTAGAGATTATGTAAATGAAGGATGGAAACTATAAGATGGGAAAAAAAAGTATTTTTATTCTTGAAATGAAAATACCTTGCATTCAATTTATTAAGAATTTGGGTACAAGTAACTACTATGTATAAGTAACAGAATTGCATCATTCTTCCCCTCGGAGTGGATTCCTGTACGTGGTGAGGGGACCTCCCAGGGAAGGTTCTGTTCTGTCTGGGATCTAAACATCCACCCACGTGTTTGCTGTGCGTGGCGACCCGTGAAGGGGAGGAGAGGATCCTGGTGGTTGAGGGGTCCAATCCTAACACACCACTTTGGCCTCGAATTCCTGTAGACGGGCGGCCCTTGGGTGGCCCCCCTTGGGTCAATCGGCTGGTCCACCTGGGCTAGAGCCAACCAAGTACCAGTGTTGGAAGTTCTCAACGGGTGTTGTGGACATTGTGCCTGATGCTGGTGTTTGGGTATAGTGGTCACGAAACCCTGACGTTGCTGCATTGTCCTTGCATGACTTTGTAGTGCGTCACCTTGTAGGGCTCCATGGTGGGTGGGGTCAGTGAGTACCGAAACTTTTCTCTTTCCTATGGATCCTACAAAAAATTTAAATAAAATTGTAAAAAAACAGTCAATGGGTAAGCGACCACGTCTTGAATACTCAGAACAGCAATCTCCAACATCAGTAACACACGTACCTCATTTTCTGATATTGCATTCTCTTTCAGAAAAACCTTTAGGGCAAATGTCCCCTTTTTTTTATTTAAAATGGGCTAGAGGGACTTGCTGGCTCTCCAAAGTCAGTAAAGAAGCTTCGATCTGGTGACATATTGGTTGAAACATCCACATCCCAACACAGTGAACTCCTCTTGAAATCAAAGGCAATTGGCGATATACCTATTGAGGTTACACCCCATGCTACTTTGAATACTTCATGAGGAGTTATTGTTGAAAGGGATTTGAAGAATGTTCCTGAATCAGAGATTCTCGCTGGTCTCTTCACTCAAGGAGTTTCTGCAGTAAGGCGCATCTCCATTCGCAAAGATGGAGTTACACTGCCAACAAATACCCTCGTTTTAACATTCACTTCACCACGTGCACCTGCCACCATCAAAGCAGGTTATCTCATTTGCAGGGTTCGGCCATACATTCCAAACCCTCTTCGATGTTTTCAATGTCAGAGATTCGGCCACTCAAAGACATCTTGTCGTGGTTCCCTGACATGTGCTCGTTGTGGAGGCAAGGACCACGATGCCTATGATTGTAACATAAACCCACATTGCGTCAACTGCAATGGTTCTCACCCCTCTTACTTTCATTCTTGTCCAAAATGGTTGGAGGAAAAAGAGGTGCAGCGTTTGAAAACGACACATAACATTAGTTATCCTGAGGCTCGGAAATTGCTGTCCACAATCCCATCTCGGACATATGCTGCTGCACTCCATTCCACAACTACAGTGGAAGTGCAGACAGATCTCTCTGTGCCTCCAAGAGAATTGTTTTCAAATCAAATGAAAAGCCTTTTGACCTCCGTGGTTAAAAAAGTAGATGAATCAACTTCCACACCCATCTCTGTTCCTCCCATATCTTCCAACAAACCTCAAGATCCATGTCCTTCAGTTTCAAATACAGGCATTTCTTCTGATACATCATTTTCTCCCACCACAATAAAAAAAAAACAATTATTCGTCCGCGTCCTCAGTCACTTGATTCCTCTTCCAATAACAAAAACCTGCCCACTCGACCCAGAGCAGGATCCATGGAGGTTGATAGACCTCCTCCGAAGAAAGACAGTAAAGAAAAAAGACGAGGTCGTAAACCGAAGGGTTCTCCAACCACTTCACCTGCCCGTCCTTAAAAATGGCCACCTTGATACAATGGAACTGTCGAGGTTTACGTTCTACTCTGGATGATATCAAAACCCTGATTGCTTCCTACCAGCCTGTTTGTCTTTCTCTACAAGAAACATTTCTCAAATCTGCTGATACAGTCTCCATTCGGCAGTTTTCTCTGTACAGAAATGACAAGTTGTGTGATGGTTGAGTACATGGAGGGGTGGCACTTTTGGTTGATCAACATGTGCCCACCCTGTCTTTGTCACTCAACACACCCTTGGAGGCCGTAGCCATCCGTATTTCCTTGGGTCGTACCATCACTGTTTGTTCTCTGTACCTGTCCCCTGGAGAGACATATGATCAATCAGACCTGGATGCTTTCGTTAAACAGTTGCCATCTCCATTTCTAATCCTGGGGGATTTTAATGGACACCAGCCCCTCTGGGGAAGTGCTGTTATTGATGGGAGGGGTCGATCTGTAGAGCAGATGCTCTCTGATCACAATCTTTCTCTTTTCAATACTGGTTCTTCCACTTACTTTCATGCACCAAGTCAGTCATTCACTGCCATTAATCTCTCAGTTTGCTCCCCTTCATTATTCTCCCATTTTTCATGGAGGGTTGACAGTAATCCACTAGGCAGTGATCATTTTCTGATCGTTTTGAGAGAGACTGGCCGTGGTCGATGCTATTTTACCCGCGTGCCCCGGTGGAAGCTGGATCAGGCAGACTGGTCCACTTTCACTGCTCTCGCAGAACTTGATCCTGCCATCGTAAATCAGTCATCAATAGACAACTGATTGTATTATACATGCAGCTGCTCAGTGTATTCCTAAAACCTCGACACGTTTCCCACGATATCCTCGTCCATGGTGGAATTCTGCTTGCAACTTAGCACGGAAGGCTCAAAAACGGGCCTGGGATACTTTTCGTAGATATCCCACACTTTCAAATCGTGTTGCTTTCTAACGGACCCGAGCACATGCTAGGTGGGTAAGACGTCAAAGCCAGAAGGAATCTTGGATTAAGTTCACAACCAGCATATCTTCTACCACCAGTTCCAAGATCATATGGGACAAGATTCGAAAGGTTAATGGGCACTACAATTCTGCTCCCCTCTCGATCTTACTCTCTGATGGTCAGGAGGTGACTGATGTCCGAAACATCGCTAACACTCTAGGTGAAAGCTTTTGCCGGGTATCTAGCACTTCTGCTTGTTCCTCCACCTTCCTGGCCATCAAGACTCGGGCAGAGCGATCAGCTCTTTCCTTTCAAACTGACTGTTTCTTTGACTATAATAGTCCCTTTACCCTGGTGGAACTAAAAATGGCTCTTCATCGGTCTGCCAGTACATCTGTTGGACCTGATGATATTCATTATGACATGCTGCACCATCTATCTCCTGATTCTCTTGATGTCCTTCTGACTATCTTCAACTGGATTTGGCAGGAGAATGTTTTTCCTGATGCCTGGCGCCAGGCGATTATTTTACCTTTCTCTAAGCCAGGGAAAGATCCGAAGATTCCTTCAAACTATCGTCCAATTGCTCTGACGAGCTGTCTTTGTAAGACCTTAGAAAGGATGGTTAATGCTTGTCTTGTTTGGTTCCTTGAATCAAACAACCTCCTCTCGCCCACCCAGTGTGGGTTCCATCGACAGCACTCCACCATAGACCACCTAATTCGTCTTGAAACATCTATCAGAGAGGCCTTTCTCAACCGCCAACACCTTGTATTGATATTCTTTGACATAGAGGTATGGCGTTTTGTGAGTCCTCCATACATATGGGTTACATGGCCATCTACCCATGTTTATTAAAAAATTTTTAATGGACAGGAGATTCCAAGTTCGTGTAGGTTCGGCACTTTCACGTTCTTTTGTACAGGAACTTGGAGTCCCTCAAGGCTGTATATTGAGTGTCACACTCTTCAGTATAAAGATAAATGCCATCGCTGAACAACTCCCTCTCACCGTTATGAATGGGCTATATGTTGACGACTTTTACATCTCATGTCAGTCATCAAACATGAGATATATTGAGCGGCAACTACAAACTGCCCTCAATCGTGTACAGAAGTGGACTCTTGCGAATGGCTTTAATTTCTCTCTTTCCAAAACTGTATGCATGCACTTTTGCCGTCGACGAGGTATTCACCCTGATCCTGAACTTCATATCGGTGAAGTTTTGCTGCCAGTGGCCCCGGAGACAAAGTTCTTGGGGCTTATCTTTGATCGTAAACTGACCTTTATACCACACTTAAAGCATCTTCGGGTCAAATGCACAAGAACACTGAACATCCGTGTTCTCTCTTCTACCAGTTGGGGGGCAGATTGCCGTTCAATATTAAAGATATATCGTGCACTTATTAGATCAAAACTTGACTATGGATCAATGGTCTATGGCTCTGCCAGACTCTCAGCCTTAAAGATACTGGACCCCATTCATCACCAAGGACTTAGACTCTGCACTGGAGCTTTCCATACCTCTCCAGTTCAAAGCATATACATTGAATCTCATGAACCTCCTCTACACCTTTGCCGTTTGCAACTGTCTTTACAATATACTTCGAAACTTCGTTCCTTACCAAAGCATCCCACCTGGGAATGTGTTTTCCTTCCTCGGTGGGCAGTACTTTTTCAGAACAGACGATCTGTCATTGCTGCATTTGGCCTTCGCATCCGGGCACAATTGGATGAATTGGGTCTGTCCTTGGATAACATTGCAGATTCCACAGGTCAACGCATCCCACCATGGCTTATTACAGCCCCCAAGTGTGACCTTTCTTTCAATCACCTAAAAAAGGCGGATACTCCAGACTGGAAGTACTGTCTTTTATTCAATGAATATCTTTCAAACAATCATTCAGTTCCCATTTATACAGATGGTTCCAGATCAGGTAATTCAGTGGGCTCTGCTATGGTTTGCTATGGGTCAGTAGTTGCATGCAGAATCCCCTTTACAGCTTCTGTGTTCACTGCTGAACTGTATGCCATATCTCTTGCCCTTGATCATATTGCAGCTGAGCAGTACTCCAACTGCACTATTTATACTGACTCGCTTAGTTCTATTCTTGCCTTGGAATCACTTCACATTAGCTCACATCCTATTCTCGCAGATATTCGAAATCGACTGGCCCATTTCTCATTAGCAGCTACTTCAATTCAGTTTTTCTGGATACCAGGCCATGTTGGTATTCATGGGAATGAGCTTGCAGACATGGCAGCTAAATATGTCTGCCTCAGCACCATCATCCCTATGCCTATTCTGTACATGGACTATGGTGTTGTCTTCAAAGCTCAGCTCCGTGCCAGTTGGCAGTCCACTTGGAGTGAACAACGCGACAACAAACTTTTTCAAATCAAACCCAAAATTGGAGTTTGGTCATCTAGCTTCCGTAAAGTTCGGAGGGAAGAAGTTGTTCTCACTAGGCTACGCATTGGTCACAGTTTTTTAACTCATCATTTTCTTTTATCTGGAACTGATGCACCAATGTGTAGTTTGTGTAACACTCAAATCACTATCAGCCATGTTTTACTTTTTTGCCATCGTTACAATTCTGAACGACGGCAATACTTTAAACATATTTTTTCCCAGCGTCAGTCTGTAACATTGGACAGAGTTATTGGTGATGGTGACTATGTCCACCTTAATAACGTTTTTAATTTTTTAATGGCCATTAATCTTTTTAATCTCATTTAAGTGTGGTATATTTATTTATTACATCTTTTTAATTGTGGCTCCTTTTTTACAGTTTTATTCTCTCTCATTCAATGTGACATTAAACAATGGCCAGAACATTAAATAACTCGACACCAGGACTGGAAAGGCCAACTTCAGGTGACTAACACTTCTGTTTGAACTGTCTGTTTGAACTACTCGTTAGTCTTCCTGGCGAGTTACTATTATACTTTCGCTGCATATCATTTCGCACTTTTACAACCTTTTTGTACTGGCCATATTGACTCATAACCCGTAACCAGGACGGAAAGACCAACTTTAGGTGGCTGATGGTGGTTCATATACTACCTGTTAGTCTTCCTGGTGGGTTATAATCATTCCCATTCTGCTACAGGTTGTCCTTTACAACTTTGTTGACTGGATGTCGTCATTGGTTTTTGCACCATTTCCTGTTTTAATTGCCATTTAGCTTTTATCTTCAATTACCTTTACACATTTTACTCCATTTACTTGACTTTTATCTTTTTACTGGACATTTGGCTACTCTTTATTACGATTTTGCTGAGTGTCTTTTAAAACTTTTATTCCATTACATTTTCATAATAGCTACTATGACACATAACCCGGAACCAGGACTGGAAAGGCCAACTCCAGGTGACTGACGGTGGTTCTTGAACTTATTCGTTAGTCTTCCTGGCGGGTTATGATCATTATTATTATGCTAGAGTAAATAGTTTATAACTTTGAAGACTGAATGTCACCATTGGTTTTTACACCATTTTCTGTTTTAATTGCTGTTTTGTTATTACCTTCATTTTCTTTTACAAATTTTACTCCATTTACGTGACTTTTCTCTTTTTACTGAACATTTGGCTACTCATTGTTGTGATTTTACTGTGTGTCTTATAATACTTCTATTATTTTACATTTTTAAACTGGTTGCTGTGACACATAACCCAGAACCAGGACTGGAAAGACCAACTTCAGGTGACTGACGGTGGGTCTTGTACCTGCCTGTTAGTCTTCCTGGCGGGTTATGATTATACCTTTTTGATAGAATACCTACCTTACAACTTTTTACACTTTGCCTTCTATCTTAACCTTGTAGACTAGGTGTCAACACTGGTTTTATATTTTTTTTTGTTTTACGTTCATTTCCATTTATGTCTTTTACTACATTTTTACCGGTTGTTTGGCGCAGATAGCCTCGTTGCTTTGTGCCATAAAACACTAAATCAATCAATCAATGCATCATTCTTTGTGTACAAGATACTTATGATCAGTTTTTAAAAGTGTACATTAAAAAATTTCAGAGATACAATATGTGTTGTTGCACAAGTGAAACTCCCAGTATGACTTCCAAAACTTACAGCAGCATGATGCAAAAGTGTCAATGGTTGATTTGAAATAAACTATGTTTAAGTGGGAAGACTGTATTCATGTTAACAGACTGCAGAATAATTTTATAAATATAAAGTACTAAGGCACTCATTTCAACATTTCTTATAGGCCAAGGTTATGCCACATCGCACATTCAGGTTTAATGAATGTGTCTGTACACCTTATAATGCAGATTTTGATGGAGATGAGATGAATCTTCATCTTCCCCAGACTGAAGAAGCTAGAGCTGAAGCATTGGTGCTTATGGGGGTAAGTTATTCATTTTATTAATGATAAAAGTATGTACTTCAGGTAAAGTATTTTTAAGAGTATATTTTACAGAAGATAATAGAATAAGACATAATAAAAGATTGATGAGCTAGTGGTGATTGTATGAAATAATTAGTGATTGGTATATTACAGACAAAAGCCAACCTTATAACACCAAGAAATGGAGAACCTCTTATTGCTGCAATACAGGACTTTATAACTGGTATGGTGTGTTATTCTATCAGCTACACTAATTAGTTGAAATATATTTCAGGAGTTGCTTTTACTATTTTACACCCAAAAGTTTATGAATAGTAAAATTAATTTCAGTTTTGGTAAAGTTATTCAGAGTCTTTCTCAAAGTATATTCATGTTTTGTTAATATGATAGGAGCCATTTCAGTTTGCTCTGTTTGTTTTTTGTTGTTTTTTTAAAATATTAACAAAATTATATTAACTGGTATTTAATGAGAACTGTCTTAGACATAGTTTTATTAATCTGCCATCTTAGTAATAAAATTAGAGATTTAACAGAATGTGAGAAAAACTTTGAAAGCCATATATTTGTGTGTTTCCAAATCTTTCTAATTAGTAACTCCAGAGTGAAAAATACTGCTATGCTTCTTATTAAATGGAGGGTGAGAGAAGTTTGTTCTTAAAATATCCAAACATTATTTCTAAGCCAAATGAAAGTACATGAAGTGAGTTATTGAGCTGGTTTATGTACTATTTGGTTTTGTTTCATTAGGCACTTACCTCCTTACTCAGAAAGACACATTTCTAGACAGAAGTAAAGCCTGTCAACTCATTTCCTATATTTTGGCCGGAAAGGACATCAACACGAAACTTGATCTTCCACCTCCTGCCATTCAGAAGGTGAGATCATGTTTGATCAGATAATTGTTTAAAAATTGAACATTGTTTTATTAGATTGCGTAACAAAGTGATTTGATTATTTTGAATTGCCATACTGTCAATCCAGATATTTCTTTAGGTTTCAATGAAAGCAGGAAAGTAAATGTAAGTATTTTAAAATTGGTTTTTAATCTGTTTCTCATCAAATATATATATTTCATGGTATAATTCTACTCTTTTTCGTTGAATGACTGCTTTATTGAAACCCGTTACAGATTTGTTGAGTACTTACCTAATTGTATAGGCCATTCTTGTGTTTTTTTCAATTATTTTTTTGAGACATGTAAATCATAAATGTAGTTTTATTAAAGTTAGTGGGCTGCAAGGAATAAGAGTCTCTTTGACCTTCAGAAAGGCATGCGATAGATGCCCAGCTATCATGAATAGTGTACTCAGAGACAATCTGTTTGATTTAGTTTACAGATGTCTGTCATCAGGGCATGTGAGCAATTGAAAATGAAATATACTATGACTGTGACAAAGTGAAACTGTGGCTATTAACTGCTAGTCACAGACTGAGGGAAAAGATAATTGTAGAATCTTGTAAAGTGCATTAGACATTAATTTGTTTTTAGTGTAATTAGTTCTTACAACACTTGCCAACACTACTATTATGACATTACAAAAAAGTATCTTCTGTGATCAGAATAGAAACTGCTTATCACAGAGTCAGAAAAGATAAAGCACAGTAACAGTTTTAGTATGCATATTTTACCAAATAAATGACTAGGAGCATATGATGTGGTTCATTTAGTGGTATCTCCACTCTAAAGATGTGTAGAGAATATGATACAAGACACAATCTTGCTTGCCTTGTTTCAATGATACAAGATGCTGTAGGTTTTGTATTACCAAGAATTATATTATTTCCATAGAAGAGCAAATGAAATCAATTATATGCATGACAGCTCTTATACCAGTCGTGATTATCTAAAATGATGCATTGCTATTCTGACGGACATTTTCCAGGAAAAAAGGATATTCAATGTGTCTTGCATCTATAATGAAAATTAGTGTGAAAAGCATCTAAATAATTTTATGCACACAATAAAATTATCAGACTGATTATCTGGGGAATGAATGTTGAATTTACTAAAGTAATCCATTGCAGATATTGTGCATCAAATACAGATTGTATTCCTTAACAAATGCACTATAATAAAACAACAACATTTGACAAATTGTGGATTCTGTGAAACTATTGTTGCAGATAAATGGGGTTCATCTTTATTAGGTGGCAGTTCTAATATAAAAATTGCAAATTGGTGTGTGTTATTAGGAAAGTATTAAATAACCACCCCACGTATGTTATAGTCTAGGGTATATAGCAAAATAAAATGAATATATAAATCAACTAAAAGTTATCAAAATTGCCATAAAATGTTTATAAAATACATAATTCCCTAGCATGAAAGAAATATTATTCAAACAAATATTTTATTATGTTTCTCTTCTGAAGTGGCACATGGAATCAATGCTGGAACATCTGAATGACGAGGAAGTTAAACACATTAACATATTTTTCAGCAGTTATTTTGTAATAATCTATGAATGTATTTACGTTTTTATTTATTAATATCATTATTTTAGATCTGTAATAGCTTTTTAATTTATTAATTAAGTGTTTGCCTTTAGAATTGCTTGTCTGTTTGTAATAAAAATATTCTTATAACAACAGTTGTTTAACTACAGGTACCACTATTATGTGGGATCTCTATATTTTGACTAAGGTTGATTTAAAGTATTGGATAAAATTAAGTTGCATAAAACCATGGGAATATATCGTTTATACGAAAACCCAGTTTAGAGCTGTATGACTGTCCAATGAACTTAGAGTGAACAGCCACTCTGACATGGCATTTCATTATGTATTTTGTAATACATAAAGAAATACAAGAACCTCTGTTAGTCAAGTATCCAAACTAAAGTGCATGTTGACAATTCAAAACTATGAAGGTCAATTCATTAAGTTTAGTGTAATCCAGACTTTTGTGGTATACTTATATAAATGACTCATTTTTTTCTTTGATTCTTAGTTGAAAACTCTCAAGGAACCTCAAAGTGTGAACAGAAATCCTATCTTACATACCCTTCCAATATACCTTCAGCTGTTTTCCTTCTCAGTATAACCTGTGTATTAGTAATTTTTGTCAATAAATAAATCTTATAGCAAGTAACAATAAGTGGTAGTTGTTTAAGATTTTGCAACTGTTGTTGTATATATATTAATATTGTAGCTGATAGCAAAAAAAATGATTTCATTTAGCATATTGTTGTTTTAAATATGTTAATATTGTACCTATTAGCAATAAATGGTTTTCATTTAATATTGTAGCCAGTGGTATTATGGACTGGAAAACAGATTTTTAGCCTGATAATAAAACCAAATAAAGCCTGTCCGATTAAAGCAAGTTTGAGAACAAAGGGGAAAGCTTACACATCTGGAGAAGAGATGTGCATAAATGATTCCTGTAAGTATGCCAGCTTTCTCAGTTTCCAGCTTCTTTGCAAAGTTGGTGTATAATGTGTATTTATAGAAAACACTTTAAGTATTGGTTAGGGAATGACATCATCATTTTTGTACATAAATATTGATGTACTATATCTTTAAAATAATTGAGAGATTTGTAGCAAACTCAGACATCTTTTCAATTATTAACTTTGCTCATCATTGGCTTCATTTCACAATACCTTATTCAGTTAGCTTTTTGCGTTACATTTAGATTAATATTTGTTTCACTGAAATGAACACATGTAAGTAAAAGACAAAAAATACTAAGGTACAAGATCTGTTTCATCATACAAAAAGCAAGGTTTCAGTTGAAGATGAAATAAATGTTAAATGCAAGTTGTTGGAAAAAGATAAAATAGGCTCTAGAATAAATGTTTGGTATGAGATTAAATTTAGGAGGCTTTTTTTTACAAAAAGCACATTGATGATAAAAAATAAAACTGGGATCTTTCTGACACAAAAAATGTGTTGTAAGATGACATACAGGAATATCTCTTGTAAAGAGTAAGGAGTTAGTGAAAGATCAAATAAAGGAATTACAAATAATTACAAATTGCAAATAATTTTGACTCTAGCTGTCACGTTCACAGATAACTCCTAATGCCATCTTTGTTTTCAGGCATACAGTAAAACAAAATGATTGATGATTTGATCATTCTTTACTTCTCTGAAATTTGACACTGAGACAGCCTGAATGACTTATAAGGAAATCTTTATTACAAGTTTTAATTTAACATAGTAACAAATAAATAAATTTTTCCGAGGTTTTGTCATCACCTGGGTTTCTTATTATCAAATCTTACAATGGTAAACTTTGGAACGTTTAAAAGGAATATCTCTAAAGAGAAAGATGTGTGTATTTCTAATATTGAGTTAAAAAATAGAATAAGATATGCAGTCTTATTTGAGATGCTCATTCTGATATGTTTGTGTTGTTTTAACATCGAAAATGCTTTCTAATAATTTATTTAATGCAGGTTTAATATTGAAGATAAACGTTAATTCTTTTGAGATTTAAATACAGTCAGCTTAAGAGAAAACAAGATTCATATATAATTTAGTTTTTAAAACCTTTTTGAAACAAAAATGTTCTGTTTGTTATTATTTAGTTGTACAAATCAGAAATAACAAGAAATGTTCTGTTTGTTTTTATTTAGTTGTACTAATCAGAAATAGCGAATTGTTGGCTGGTTCTCTGGACAAGGGGACATTAGGATCTGGGTCCAAAAACAATATCTTCTATATCTTGTTGCGAGACTATGGTGAATCCTATGCTGCTAGTGCAATGTGGCGCGTGGGTCGCGTTGCTTCATTTTATCTTGGTAAGATTACCAACCTTAACAGCATGTGTATTTTATATTTAATTAAATTATTTATAAACATTTTGTTATATCAGTTGTTTGTTCCTTATATTTAGTTTCTTACTCATGAATATAATATGTACAGATGTGTACTTTATAAAAATTTAATCTTTAATTATCAAGTAAGACAACCCCCATGGTTTGGATTTATGTATGTGGTGAGTGAACATCCCAGTGATGGTTATGTTCTTTCAATTTACTTCCTCTGGGAGCTGAACATTCACCCATGTGTTTTCTGTGTGTAGCGACCTGCGAAGGGGAGGAGAGGATCCTGGTGGTTGTGAGGTCCAATTCTAACATACTACTTTGGCCTTGAATTCTTGCAGACAAGTGGCCTTGCAGTGGTCCCCCCAGGGTCAAACGGCTGGTCCACATGTCAAATGAGTATTAATTTGGACTTTCTCAATGGGTGTTGTTGACATTGTGTCTTATGCTGGTGTTTGGGTATAGTGCTGGAAATCCTGGTATTGCTGCAATCTTTTTGTTTATAGGGCTTCATGGTAGGTGGAGTCAGTGGGCACTGGAATATTCTTTCTTCATTATGGATCTCCCAAATAAAAATAAAATAATAAAAAAACAGACCATAGGTAAATGAACACACCTTGGAATATTCTGAACACCATTCTTCAGCTTCTTCGACATCTGTACCTCATTTTCTGATATTACATTTTTTATCAGACAAATCTTCAGAGCAAATGTCTTTCTTTTTTATTCAGAAGGGACTAGAGGGGCTTCCTGCCTGTTCTAAACCAGTCAAAAACTATGTTTTGAGGATATCTTGGTGGAAACATCCATTACAAAACACAGTGAACTCCTCTTGCATTCAAAAGCCTTTGGATTTATATTCATTGAGGTTACTTCTCATGCTACTTTGAATTTGTCATGAGGAGTTATTATTGAGAAGGATTTGAAGAATATCCCTGATTCGAATATTTTCACTGGTTTCTCCACCCAAAGAATTTCTGCAGTGAAGCATATCTCAACTCACAAAGGTGGAATTATGCTGCCAACCAATGTTCATCTGCCACTATCAAGACAGGTTATCTAAATTGCAAGGTCTCCTAAACCTTCTTGTATATTTCCAGCATCAGTGGTTTGGTCACTTAAAGATATCATGTTATTATTCCTTGATGTGTGCTCGTGGGATGCCATAGACCTTGTAATGGTTCTCGCCCCTCGTATTTTCGTTCTTGCCTCAGGTGGACGGAGAAGAAAGAGGTACAGCATTTAAAAACATTTCGTACTCCAAGGCTTGAAAATTACTGGCCACCATTTCTTCTTGGATGTATGCTGCTGCACTCCATTCCACCTTTACAAGTGGAAGTTCAGATATATCTCTCTGTGCCTCCAATAAAGTCATTTTCAAACCATGTGAAGAATCTTTTGCCCTCCGTGGTTAAGAGAGTTAACGAGTCAATGTCGGCAAATGATTTTACTTTTTCTTGATGACGAGAAACCCACTTGAAATAAAAAATCTATCTAAGACAGATTTTTACCTTCTCTCTCTAAAACTGCTTGCATGCACTGTTGCCATCAACAGGGTATTCACCCTGATCCTGAACTTCATGTTGGTGAAGTTTTGCTTCCAGTGATCCCTGAGGCAAATTCCATGGGGCTTATTTTTTATCATCAGCAGACCTTTATTCCACACATCAAGTGTACAAGGGCATTGAACATCCTTTGTGTCCTCTCTTCCATCTTTTGGGAGGGGACAGATGTTCTATGCTGAAGATCTATTGTGCCCTCATTTGAATAAAACTGGATTATGGTTCTCTGGTCTATGGCTCTGCCAGAACTTCAGCCTTGAAGATGTTGGATCCTGTTCACCATCATGAGCTTTGGCTGTGTGCAGGGTTTTTCTGCACTTCTCCAATCCAGAGTTTGCACTCTGAGTCTCATGAATCTCCTTTACATCTTTGCTGTTTGCAGCTGTTGTTACCGTTACTGCAGAACTTTGATCCTTACCACAGCATCCCACCTGGGATTGTGTTTTGCTTCCTGAATGAGCCATGTTTTTTCACAATAGACAGTTTACCTTTCTTCCTTTAAGCCTTCATATCCAGGTGTAGATGGCTGAATTGGGTCGGGTCTTGGATGCTGATGCTGTCTCCATTTGGCAGTCCATCCCACTATGGCTTATTACCATCCTCACATTTGACATTACTTTGATTTTTCTGAAGAAGGCAGATATTCCCAGTTGGAAGTACCATCTTCTATTTGCCAAACATCTTTTAAGCCATCCTTCCATTCCCATTTATATGGATGGTTTGAGATCTGTTGACTCTGTGGGCTCTGCTATGGTTTGTTGTGGTTCAGTGATTGTACACAGGATCCCCTCTATAGTTTCTATGTTTTGCCCTAGATCATGTAGAAGCTATGCAGTACACAAACTGTACTATTTATACTGATTTGCTTAGCTCTTTACTGGCTCTGGAATCACTTCATGTTAGTTCTCACCCTGTTTTCATTGATATTCAAAACCAGCTGGATCATAAATCTTTATCATCCATTTCTATCCAGTTCTTCTGGATACTAGATATTACTGGTATTTGCAGAAATGAGCTCACTGACACTGCAGCTGAATCTGTCTGCTCTGGTGCTATCATGGCTGTGTCTATCCCAAACATGGACTATGGTCCTGTATTAAAAGCTCAACTTCACACCAGTTGGCAGTTGACTTGGAATAAGTAACATGATAAAAGCTTTTCCAGATCAAACCTTCTGTTGCTTTTTGGTCATCTTGCTTGTGTAAAAATTGGAAGGAGAAAGTTGTCCAGACAAGGCTATGCCTTGGTCACAGTTTTTTAACTCATAATTTTCTTATATGTGGGACTGATATACTAATGTGTGGTTTGTGTGATACTCAAGTCACAGTAACTCACATTTTACTGTTGTGTCTTTGTTACAATCATGAGTGATGGCACTATTTCAGACATTTTTACCATAGGTTTACCCTTGACATTGGACAGTGTCATTGGAAATAATTATGCTGTACACCTCAGTTATGTTTTTAAGTTTTAAAGGCCATATCATAAAATGGAAGTGACAGTTTCAAATAAAAAATTTTAAATTATTAATTGTATTGTTTTATTTTGCTTTTACTACTTTTCAACTGTTCTCTAGAAAATTCAACACAAGAAATTTATCGTTACTTTAGATTGTGTGTGTGTGTGAAGATACTGTTTTGTTCTTCTTTCAGCAAATCGAGGATTTTCCATTGGAATTGGAGATGTAACACCAGGAACTGGTCTTCTGAAGGCAAAGCAAAAGTTACTGGATGAAGGGTATGTGAAAAATCACTATTTTCATGAGTTTGCAAAATAAAGAGTCTTTCTCTATTTTAGCTGCTAATTCTTTAACTTCTTATGTGTTTTAAAGTTTGAATGAGGTCTCAACCCACAGTTCTTCTTTTACATTTGTGTATAAAAAGGACATATATTGGATTATTTTTGTTTGTTTAGAATTTAGCACAAAGCTACACAATGGGCTATCTGTGCTCTGCACTGAAACCAGTTTCTATTATAAATTCAAGTGTCTTCTGTGTTTTACTAGTATAAATTAACATTATCTTTTTCTATACTGTGTCATAATAATTATTCTTGATGTTCTTATATTGTAGCTTAGACTATTGTATGCTAGTTGTTCAGTGCCAGAATGTTGTTCAGTCTTAGAAGAAGGGCTTCATGCAAAAGACTTGTGATCATAATCTTAACATAGCAGCTAGTTAGGTTATACTGACTGACCTAAAGAGAAGGACATAAAGCATTGTTACAGCAATGAGATGAATTATACTGTTGATACGATGAGAAATTTTTATAGGGCTTTGAAACTTAATGTTTTCATTGAGTTATGTAAGTAATATTGTTGAAAAGAAAGAGAACTGGTTTAGTACAAACTATTAATTTTGTTCTTAATGTCAGGCTGATGTCTATTAAATGTGTATCATGAATTAAGCATATTTTGAAGAGAAACTGTATTATGTGTTGTTTGTTTTTAACAAACCATGTATGATGATTGTGTCAGGATCTTTTTAAAATAAAGACAAGAAAAAAAATAATGGCAGGTGGAGACAACTCAAAATAACTTGAGATTTTCATTTCTAAAGTTTAAGTGTGCAGATTTGTTTTTCTGTGAATCAGAAAAGAATTTTTTCAAATAATTAAAATATTTTATCTTTATTATAATTTTTTTCAAACACTTCATGGTTCTGCATTTACAGCTACAGTAAGTGCGAAGAATATATTCAATGTCTTAAAGAAGGAAAACTCCAAACTCAGCCAGGATGTACAGAGGAAGAAACATTAGAGGTATATAAAGTTTAAGGATAATAAGTGATTACTGGAATGCACAACTACGTTTGAGAATAGCAGGATCAGATCAGTAATGATTGTGTGATTACATAGTTATGACTTATAATAATATAATTACTACTGATTACATGACCACATAACAATGATTGATAATAATAGAATCATTATTGAGTATGTAATTATACAGCTGTGATTGACAATAATGGAATCACTACTGACTACATGGTTACAAAGCTGTGATTGATGATAATAGAATCACTATTGACTACATGGTTACAAAGCTGTGATTGATGATAATAGAATCACTACTGACTATGTGATTACACAGCCCTGATTGGTGATGATAGAATCACTACTGAGTACATGATTACAAAGCTGTGATTGATGATAATAGAATCACTACTGAGTACATGATTACAAAGCTGTGATTGATGATAATAGAATCACTACTGAGTACATGATTACAAAGCTGTGATTGATGATAGAATCACTACTGACCTTACGATTAAACAGCTACGACTGATAATTGAAGAATCACCACTGGTTATGGGGTTACACAGCTGTGATTGATTATTATTAGAATCACAGTTGTAAGTGGTTAGTTAGTGCATTAATTCATGACTCAATAAATGCTATTCTTTGTTGTCTTGAATAAGTTAGTAATATTTTCACAGATAATTTGTTCATCAATGTATAGACAGTTCTAAAATTGAAATGTTTCATATTCTGCTACATATAATATTTCCATGAATTTTAGTCTTACCATTGAAATATGTATCATCTTTATTAGTTTATTTTGTCAAATAACATTGTCTAAAGAGCATTTGGATTAATTATAGAAATTAGAATTTATTTCTCTTATTTTGAAATATACTACTGTAATGCATGCATATTGCATAAGTGTTATCATATGTTTTGAATTATTATGTCATAAATATCTTCTAGTTTTGTGCACATATGAAATTAGGTCAAGTTTTGTGGTAGAATCTGTGTCTGTACATTTTGTATCTGATTGGATGATACAGTGTGTTTAATAAACATGACACATATGTTCATCAGTTTAGATTTGATTTGTGAAATAAATGAATTAACTGCAAAAATAAAATACAAAGGAATAAGGTATGTTTTTTATAAAAGACAAATTACTTGAAATATGAAGCGGCTCAAAATATAAGCTAAATTTACTTTAGGAACAAAGTGAGTAACAAAAGTAAATGTAGGATATAAGATGAAAGTAAACCAGTTTATCAGCATCAATATGTATCATTTCAAAAGAGGTATGATTCAATATATAGTCTTGAAAAATAAAGCTATAATAAAATCTCTAGTGTTTTTAACCTTTTCCACAACAGAGTATTTTTATTTCATAATAGTAACTTACTTTGAACCTATCTGTTACAGGCAGTTATATTGAAGGAGTTGTCTGTGATTCGTGATCATGCTGGCAAAGCTTGTTTAAAGGAGTTGCACAAAACTAACAGTCCATTGATCATGGCTCTTTGTGGGTCTAAAGGTGAATGTTGAGTGGTTTAGTTTTGTATGTGTGGATATTAACTGAAAAAAATATAAAATGAAGTGGTTAAATTAAATTTTAAGGTTATTTTGTAAGCTCAATAGTAAAATAGCATGCTTAGATTTTTAAAGAGAATCATAAGTAAAATAGAAAAGTTAGGAGATAAACATTCAGTACTAGGATGTTACTAACTGTGGATTAAATTTTAATTGGTGCCTGTAATTGACTTTGAATTGTTTCTCTCACAAATTGAAAACCATAATTTTATTTAACAGGTTCATTTATTAACATCAGTCAGATGATTGCCTGTGTCGGTCAACAAGCCATCAGTGGCAAAAGAGTGCCTAATGGTTTCGAAGACAGGTCACTCCCTCATTTTGAGAGACATTGTAAGAATTTTTCTGATTTTAATTAAACTTTCCTTATTACATATTGGAAAATTTGGGAATTGGCAAACTTTGTTTTATGAATACCAGAATTTTTCTCTTCAGCTGTTTCTCAGGTTAGGAAAATACCTTACTAGTAGAGTAAGATACAACTTGTGAAGAACTGAAGAATTGGAATATATGCAGCTTCAGTGAACTTGTTAATACTTTGTGTGGATTGTGTTGTGATTTTGGGGTCTAATTGGTACACTGCCATGACAGCTTCTGTACCTTTCAAAATTTGATTAATAGCCCTATTCATTCAGGTAGATACAATTTTATTAAACTTGCAATTACCATGAATGACAGACATAAAATAACTCTGAATTTACTTATTGTTTCTTCACAAAATTTGCAAGCTAATTGCTAAACATTACAAGTATTTTGCACATCAAATACCACACACAAAGACAGACCGACAGACACTGAAGATTTTGTTTGAAGACTTTACTGAGTCAGCATGAGTGTATGATATTTTGTTTTTATCCAACAATTTCATGTTTTGTTTTATTAACCTCTCTAGATCAGGATGGTGAACCTTTTTGAAACTGTATACCCAAATTGGACATAAACTTATAAAAAATTCTTGTACGTCCATGGTAATTAATTAAGCAGCAGATTATCATTTTTTATTATTCTGAATTATTTTAAATGAAGCCTCTGCTAGCACAGCGGTATGTCTACAGATTTACAACACTAGAATCAGGGCTCAATTCCCCTCGGTGGGCTCAGCATAGCCTGATATGGCTTTGCCATAAGAAAACACAAACACATTTTAAATGAAACTGCTTAAGGAGTTTCATATTATCAATAACTGTAGTAATTCACAATAAATCAAGTTATTGGATTAATAACAATAATAGAATTTTTTCAGGAAAAAGGAGGAGTCTTCTTGCTTTTTCACGTTTATTTATTGTTTTACTATTAACGGAAAGCATTTTGTGAAATGATAAGCTTTGTTTCATATTGTGTAACATAAAACAATAAACAGAGGAAAGGGAAATAAGCACATATTGCTCTTAGTGATACTTTTACTGCTGCACCAATGATGACAGATATTTTATATCAGGCTTGTATTTGGTTGTTTTGAGAGCTATACATGCAGCACTGGTTTCATCAGCACGTCTTTTACTATAATTACACTTTACAAAGTTCGTCACTGAAAATAATGAGTTGCATAAATATGTTGATGAAAATACTGTTAATACTGCCATTACAACATTTTTCAGACAGTCAAAAGTTTCAGGAATAGAATTCCAAAGTTTCAGAACCTCATTTTCTGCATTATTCCAGTCACTAACCAATTTTTTTCAATATTTTATAGTTCAGCTCTTTGGTTGACAAATTTTTGCCCCTCAAATTAATCTGCTTTGTAAATCAATCAGTTGCATCTCAGTATTATCCAAATCAATCCACTGCAATATTTCCAGATTCAGTTTTTCTAACATTACACTATCTGCATACTTTATGAATTTTGCAGTTTCTTCAAATAACCTGAACTTATTAAATCTCTTAAAGAAAAATGTTCAAAGGTTGAATTAATGGTGCTTGAAAATTGCATTTGCAAGCTCTAAATGTTTATTTTCTTATGAATTTCAAGATTTGTCAAGTGTTGTGTTAGGTTTGGGAAATATTTAAAAGTGCTGTTATAAATGTCATGTTTAAAAATTTTCAGTTTGATTTCAAAATTTTTTATGTTATGAAAATAACATCAAGTGTTTTACCAAATTCCTTCCATTATGGTGTTCATGTCATTTAATTGTGAGGAGAAATCTGTAAAAAAACATCAATTTACAAATTCACACAATATCTGATAATTTTTGACAAGAAAATATATCATTTGTAAGAAACAGATGAATTTCATTCAAACACTGAACAAATATTTTAACAAATACTTAGCCAACAAACACTGTCATAAATATATAGTCTTGTGTACATTGAATTTGCCTCTCTAAGTAAATTCTGAAATTACCTTTTTTCAAAGCATGTGCAGAAGTAAAATCAGCTACCCTGGTTACAATTTCCATCACTTTTTGAAGCTCCTTAAGGTCAGCTTTTACACACAAAACCTACCAATGGATGTCCAACATATTTTGCAATCAGATCTACAAAATCTACTTCTTTACAAATCACACTGGGAGCACTATTAGATGTCATGGAAACTATTTTTGAAAGGTCAACATTACAAAGTTAACCAGTTCTTTGCAGATTTCACCCCGACAAAGTCAAGCAATAATGGCTAGCCTAGCCGATGATGTAATGTCTGTGCTCTCATCAAGACAAACAGAAATTAATTTAGATGAACCAATATATTTTGTTAGCTGTTCTGCTGTGTTTCTTTCCATCTTTAATATTCTATCTTTTACTGTGTTTCTTTTCACTGCTAATTCCTTAATGTGCTGAATAATTTTTTTCTTTTTGTGGATACTATCAAAAATAAAGGGAGCAAATTCCAGCAATGATTCTTCAGTAAACTTCCCTTCACTAAGTGGTTTTCAGGGCTGAGCAATAATCATTGAAATCTTAAAATTAGCAGCAACTAAGTTGGAACTACTTGAAACAAATTTCATCAAAACATTTGACTGCATGTTGTTGTTGCAGACTTCTCAAGAAATGTGTTCTTTTTGTTCTTGGTCACTCTTCTCATAAGCCATTTATGAATAGTTTCATAATGCTATTCCACAGAGGAAGTCCTACATGCCCCTATTTCAGAACATAAGATGCATAATGATTTACCATCCTTTTTGATCATGCCAAAGCTTTCAGTCCACGATCCTTGAAAATCTCTGCTTCTGTTCCTTCCATTTGAATGTTTTTGTTTCTTTGCTGGTTGAGTTGAGATTCTGATAAGCTGAAAAGGGTAAATACAATTCAAACATATCTCACCAGTAAACTTAAATGTGATAATTTAACTTACCATAATGTAACACCAGGGGAAAATTTATCATTTATATAAAAATAAATCTACAATTAACTAACTAATCAAAAATATATCCATGCTATGCCAAATAACAATTTTAACAATATAATTTATATTTTTATTGAACAAATGAAACATATTTACTGTTATTATTACTGAGTATCTAATATTCATTCACAAACAACAGGAGAAAAATATAAGCAGAATGAAGCCAATATCAACAGTTTACTTCTACTTTTACTCAAATACTGATGTGTAACCTGGATCTGCGAGGAATTCAAAACATGTCATCCAATGTTATATGTCTCTGCAAACCAAAAGGGTACCAAGAGGGCATGAAAAGAAAAGTCTCTTTTGAACATTTCTCACTGTTCCCAGGTTGGAGAAAATCATTTGCTGCTGCATTTGGCAATAATGATAATCATTATAAACATATATATTTATTTATTTATTGTGGGCTAGCATTAGGATTTAAAGAATTAAGAGGCAGAACTGCATTCCACATGCTAGTCAAATTTTTTTAATGTGCTGCATTGGGTACACATGCCATATGTTTACAGCCACTGCTCTATATCTTCAAATAACAATATCAAAAGTTTTTGGCTAAACGTTATATTTTATCTCTCCTATGACCAAATGTAACAAAATCATAAGAATAAAATGTAGAAAAGTGTGAGATATAAATCAGAAACTTATTCATAGGATGATTGCAGATTATAACAGATAACTCCAGATATTTATTTTCAAAAAGTTCAGGACTAATATTTTCACAACTATTTTCATTTAATTTTCTTGCTTTATTGTTCTTTTAACTGAATCTGTTTAACAAAGCAATAAATCACTTGTTGAGAGTGTGTAAAGCTTTATGTCAATAAACCCTTAAATTATGTGAAATGAGGTGGATCGCATACATTTTCCAAAGGTAAATTGTTTGTTGTTTAAATTATAACCTGCTAAATTTCTAACATTTCATCTTTGAGTTACTCTTGTTGATTGTGTTACGTATTTTTTAATGTTTTATATTCTTCGTAGATTAAACGCAACAGAAAAACACAGATAACAGCTTGTATAATTTATTACACTAAACTATTAACAAATATAACAGATATAACATAAATTATATGATAACAGTGTCAGATATTAAGTTACAACATTCGAAATTAATTACAAAACAAAATAAAAATTAGTTTCAAACTTCAAAATTAATCACAATACAAAACGGTACTGGCCTGTATCTAATATAATGATCTAAAATGAAAGTCTCAAATTCCAGTCTAGGGTGTGAATTTGGTCCCACGAAGAAATTCCGAAACAGTTCTCAGTTCAATAAATTCACCGTCTCTCAGCACAAGCAGTAATTCAGATGTATCGTAGAGATTGACAGAATAAAATCACAGCTTCCGTAGATCTAATTTCAATCACAAATCCAAGTTGAATATTCACAGCAAACACTTAATCTTTCTCAAATAACTAACTCTCTTCTTTTGAAATGAAACTGGTGTCTGATTCTCACTCTTTGTCTTCGAATAAAACTAATGACTGAATCTCTCTCTTGTTACCGTCTTTTATACCGATAGGCCTATTTCTCGAACAATCTTGCAATTTCCATACAACTCCAGAGCTATCCACGCATATCCGTTCTTGCACGAGACTACACGTCTAGACAGGAAGTCACCAGCACTCATTTACAAACATGTGATTGGTCTACTTAATTCGAGAAAGTTCTAAAATGTTACCCTAAATAAATAACGTATTTTAGTTTAAACTTCGAAACAATAATATCAATATGGAAAAATGAATAATACAAATGAAAATTCAAACACAACACGACATGTTGTCGTTTACAAAATATTTACACATATACATAACAACTGGAAGTAAAAGATATTTATAATAAAACAAGAAATTTAAAACTTGCCTTACCTTTTATGCTGTTTTAAGCCTACATTTTTCTATTTTCGATGTTAAAAAAGTAATGCATGTAGCTTTTAAATAAAGCTGTAAAAATATGTTGAACAGTGGAATAGAGTGTCACAAAAGACTGAAAAGTTATTTTGAAATTGAGAAATTACTACTTAGATAAAATATACATTCAAATTATAAATTAAAAGTACCAATTGTATTAAAATGTACTGATAATAAAGTTGTTTAATTAAATGTTAACCATAAAAAAGCTATGGCATGTGCATTTTGACTCCCTCATCTTTTTCATTGGGTTAAACTAAAGTAAATATTAAAAGTACTACTTTTGTATCCCTTGTAATCTATGATTTTTTAGCTGAAGAGTATGTTAACATAACAATTATATGTATGTCACAATTATAGAACTATAGGAAATATTGCCATGACAGTTTATGTACCATTTGTAATTCATGGCTATCAACAATTCTACTACAAAATTTGGACTTATTTCATGGCTGCCAATAAAAGTTTCCCTCTGCTCTGACATTCAGGAATACATACTTGTACTTGAAAGAAATGCCAAACTGAATTGTGTGTTGCCATCTGTGTACTACAGTGTGAAACCTGGATCTTTATACACCTTATTACAAAATTGCCAACTTTGTATGAACACGTACAGAATGTCCGTAAAGACAGCTTCTTTATATCTTGGATATTGTTATCAAAATAATTTGTTTCATTTTCTGCAATGATTTTGGACTCTTACTGACTTAATTTTGTCTATATTTACCATTCACTGGTAAACACTTCTAATTTTCCTCATGTCTTTGCTTAAATCATTATTTTTCACAATCCAGTACAGTTTTCAAGGAATATTACTGTCAGATATAGAAAATAAAGCTTCTTTTAACATTTAAAGTACAATATAAAGGGTCAAATTGACACTTTTATTTTTGGTGGATAATTGACACTTTATGGGAATCAGCCTGAAAATTAATTGCACAATGAAAGGGTTAAACTAAAAAGTACAATGTTCTTACAGTTTCTATACCACTTGTAATTCATGGTTATTAAACTGAAGGGTATATTGCCATGTTGATTTCTGAACTACCTGTAATTCATGGTTATAAAACTAAAGGGCATTGCCATGTAATTTGTGATTTCTAAACTAAAAGATGTAATGCTAAATAATTTCTGTATCACAGCTAATTCATAATGGACCAAAATAAAATATAAATTCAATTATAGAAAATACTATTGCAAAACTAAAACTACATGGGAAGTCAGAATATATTATTCTATTTCCATGAAAAAACCAACAGTGCTTATTAAGGCCAAATAGTATATGATTTAATGCGTTTTTTTCATATGTTTTTGTAATTTCATGTACGAAGGATACTGTCTTATTCCTTAAAACAAAACTTAGGAGTAACACTATTATTTAGAATATGAAACAATAGCTAACTAACTTAAAACCTTGAATTAATTTTGTCTTCTTAGCAAAAACTCCTGATGCAAAAGGATTTGTTGAAAACAGCTTCTACTCTGGCCTGACACCGACAGAGTTTTTTTTCCATACAATGGGAGGCAGAGAAGGTTTTTATAATTTTTTTATTGCTAAAGCTTAGTTTTTCAAAGAAACAGATTCTTTTGAACAGACTTACAATGTAAAACTAATGTTTGTGTTTTTGCTTTATTTTCATTTAAATGTAATCAGTTTCTGTCTGAATCTACAACTGAAGAACTATGATATTTTGTTTCAGTACATAGCTACGAGGGATGTTAAAAAAATACGTGGACTGACGTCATGAAACAACGTGTACTTTATTTAGAAGTTACAGGTCTGGGACTCCTTCAAAGTACTCTCCTCCCTATTGCACACACTTATCCCAACAGTGTTTCCACTTGTTTAAACAGTCCTAGTACGCTTCTTTTGTAATGTCCTCCAACTCCTTCGTCACATTTGCTTTAATCTTGGGAATCGTCTCAAATCTTCTTCCTTTCAAGTGTCTTTTGAGTTTGGGGAAAAAGAAAAAATCTCAAGGAGCAAGGTCGGGTGAGTAGGAGGGGTGGGGAAGAACAGTGATCGAGTGTTTGGCCAAAAACTTATGAGTTCTAAGGCACAAATTTTGCAGCAACGCGGTGCAACTTCAATTGTTTGGTCAAAATCACGTAACAAGATCCAAATGATATCACACACTCTTCAGCAAGCTCCCTGACAGTCAGATGTCGATTTGCCTGCACCAGGGTGTTGATTTTGGCGACATGTGGGTAGTCAGTTGACCTGGAAGGACGTTCAGGACACTCATCATCTTCAATGGACTGTCTACCATGCTTAAAACATTCATGCTACTTGAAACATGCTGTACGCTTCATTGCAACATCACCGTAAACTGTGTTAAGTATAACAAAAGTTGCAGTCGCAGATTTTCCAAGTTTAACGCAAAATTTCACAGCAAGTCGTTGCTCCTTCAGGTCATTCATTCTGAAATCCACCAAACGAAAAAATTGCACTTCACTTAAAACCACGTAGCTAATACACAAATAAAGATATCTGCAATCAGGAAATGTCGTCGTAATCAGCTGATCTGTGCAAACCTAGCAACACCAATCGGATTCCCCTGGAACCAACTGGAGCCGTGCAATTCAAACAGTTTGCGTATACTTTTCACAGACCTCGTATGTTTGAACACAGCTATTCAGAGAACAAGATATATGCTTTTGTTGCGTGGTTAAAATGTTGACAGAGGTAAATATCAAGTGTGTTCTGATTGGTTAATTCAAAATCACTGTTACATAATTATCGTGTTTTTGTTTGAACAAACAAAGATAATATGGACAGCAACTGTCTGGTTTAGTCTGACACTTTTGTGAAACGTCCTGGAGAACTAAGCTACAAATGTAGCTCAGATAAAATGGAACATTTCAAAAGACTTCTGTCTTTCATTATGTTAATGCTTGTTCTCTTTTCTTGGAATGAAAATAAGTTAAATCAGTTTAATATTGCACATAGCTTAAAAACATTAGTGTACATTTGAATATATATTATTTTAGGTTAATAAACACTTCTTTAAAATGAGCAGCAAAGTTTAATATATTCTTGTATTTTGTGATTACTTTTTTGTAATATTTTCACTTTAAACCGTATTGAAATGTCTTTTATTTTTATAGGGTTAGTTGACACTGCTGTCAAAACAGCTGAAACTGGGTACATGCAGAGACGACTTGTAAAGGTGGGTTGAGAAAAGCTGTAATGTTAATTTAGTACGACTCTTCCAACTACTGTGTTGAGATAAACTAAGCTATAACATGTGTATATATTTTTGTATACCTGTTTTTTCACTTATTTCTAAGAACTCATGAGTGAAAACAAAGAAAACCATTAGTTTTACACTACCTTTGCTTTCTTCTTTGCCAAAGAGGCCTTTTGTTTAGTACTAAAAATTGTCAGAAAAGTTAGTCAGACAGTCACAGTGATGGTTGGGATGGGATTTAGATCATCAAACAGCTTGAACAATAACTGTTATGGTGTGAATTACATTAAGTTGATAAAGTGTAATTTCTGTCAATTTTATATTAGTTATTTACAGATTAGAATTAGGGTAAGGAATGGTATAACAGTTTTTGTTAACATCAAGTATTTAATATTATTTATTTGTTTATATGGTAAAGAAAATTAAGAGTGAGAGTGCAGTCCAGATCATGTGATACATTCTTTTGCATATTTTGGATCTTAAGTGAATATAATGTACAAAAGGTTTGATTATGTTATACATAGCATACATTATTTTATATTGTCCCAGGTAACTGCTTTGAATAAATTCCTCATGCCTGAATGCTAGATACAGAGATGCCAACCATTACGATTTGAGCGTAATCATTATGATTTTGGTGTATACATTACGACTATACTCTCATACAGACAAATATTACGACTTGTTGCAACTCCAAACTTATTATATATTATATAGGCCTATACAATAAAGTGATAAATTATTCCCCCAGTGTTTGAAAGGGGTGAAAAGAAAATTTCTGGTGAGGTACAAATAAATTTTGATAATAAATAAAAGACATAGGCGAATAATAATAAAAAATATTTGTATCTTCGCCGTCTACCAATAGTTTGAGTGAGGTGCTTCTCCATACTGGATACATGGGGTAATAGTTACGTCATCACTATCTGTCAGCCAATAAGCACTCACGTAGATGGGTATTTCTTGTTTTCTAAATGGTATAGAAACACCAATGCGATCGTTCACAAGATGGACAAAAAGAGGCCTCATTCACCAGATTGGCTTGTGTTTCTGGCAAATCTAAAAGGACTAAAACTGTGAATCAAAAATTTAGGAAAAAGTATAGTGCAAAATATCTGGTCATTGCATCAAAAGTCAGTGACAGTCATGCATTTTGTGCAGTTTGTTGCAACAATTTTTCTGTGGCACATGGCAGGATAAACGACTGTTCCAGACATACAAAATCAGCATTTCACCAACAAAAGGCTGAGGTGAAGACAAAAATGATGCAGATAACTACATTTATGAGTAAAAATTCAGAATATGAAAACATAAATGTAGAAGTGATGTTCATGCAATTTGTTATTGCTCATAATTTACCCCTAGCTGTAGCCGATCATGCAGGACATCTATTCAAAAAAATGTTCCCAGACTCTGATATAGCAAAAAAATATGGCTGTGCTAAAACCAAAACTACAACTATTGTACAAATGTTGGGTTGTGAAGATGACAAAATGATTTCAAGCATACTTACTAACAGTGTTTACAGTTTAGCCACAGATGGATCCACAGACATGGATGACTCAAAATTGTATCACGTGGTTGTAGGATATCTGTGCAGTCTACAATCATTATGTTCAGTCATTTGAAATAGTTGGCATCTCTGCAGATAAAGAATTAAAAACGAAAATACATAGAAAGCATTAGAATTATGAGTGTACATGGAGTTTATAGTGATTTTTCATATGTTTAGTAATGTAGAATAAAATATCATACAAAATGATGTATTCATAACTGTATATCTTTCAGTCTTTAGAAGATCTGTGCTCCCATTATGACATGACTGTGCGAAATTCTGTTGGAGATATTGTTCAGTTTTACTATGGAGGGGATGGTCTCGATCCTGCAGCAATGGAAGGAAAAGACAAACCTGTAGACTTTAAACGTGTATTAGATCATGTTGTAGTAAGTATATTTATAACCTAGACCCAGTATGATTGTTTGAAGTGATGAACTTACAAAATATGTTTGCTTTTAAAGATTATTTTCAAAGATTTTATGCACGTAGATTATAATTCATAATTTCACTCTAATATTTTTTTGCATTATTCAGAAAGCATTGTGCATTGTAGTCAGTATTCTATTTTGATACTCCTCTTTATTCAGCTAAATTGTAATATTTGAAAAATTCTCCATTTTCAGCCATTTTTCAAGTTACAGTTTGACTTTAAACGTTATATTTAATCTGATATGATTTACAGTGAAAGTGTGTAACAAAAAAACTTTGATCTTAAACATTTTGTTTATTTTAATTCTGGAATGAGTCTAATATTAGATGTTCTGTAGGCAATGTTTTCATGTTCAAATGAAGATCCATTGAATGAGAAGATGATTCTTCAACTGACTACAGAAATAGTAGACAGTGAAAGCTATAAGCGGTGTGGAGAAACATTTAGGAATGAACTTAAGTAAAGAACAATTTTTTCATTTTTCTTGGATTTTAAGATATTGTGTATGTGCATAAATTTAGATTATGTAAAAGTTTAAATGTATTCCATGAATGATTACAGATAAAATGTTTTTAAAATAAGTAGTGTTTATCGTGAAATATTTTTTTAAATCACTTTCAGTAAGATTAGTTTGAAAAAAAAGTTCAGAATTTTTAAAAACACTGCATTTCATATTAAATACGATTACTTAGCAGAAATAAGTTTCTGACCACTAACAATAAATCAATTCACTGCTGCAACACACCTAGATGTAAACATTGGTTTTATATTATTTATGTTTTTAACTTTGTTTTGTTCTACCTTAATTTCCTTTTATGAATTTTACTTAATTTACTTTTACCTTTTTCCCCGATGTTTGGCACAGATAGCCTAGCTGCTTTGTGCCATAAAACACTAAATCAACCAACCAAATAAGCTGCAACACACACACATACAATTTGAAGCAGGAATGTATACAACATGCCTAAAAAATTGAAGTACTTTACATTTTTAGATTTAAGTCAAAAAATGAGCAAGATATTAGTTTGTTTCTTTACAAAATATTATACTTAAAAACATTTACCGAGAATAGGATTATTTGTGTGGAGTTACTGAATGGCTATGCAGAACGTAGCTTTTATGTAGGCTTTTTTTGTTTGGTATCTTGGTTTTTGTGTTATATATTGCAACAAAATCAGAGAATAGATTTAAACTTTTTTACAGAGAATTTATCCATGCCTATGCAGCTAATGTTGGAAAAGTTCATAAAAAATACAAAGCTAGTAACAAGAAACGATCTCCTCCTGGTAAGACTTATTTTGATTTGATTTCTTTTTAAAGTTTTGAGTACTTAAATAAGAATTTTGACAAATCTGACTATGTAACAAGATAATTCTCTATAGTTGTGGCATGTGAAATTCTTTTAGGTAGGATTAGAGTAAATTAATGTACGAGATATATTTTTTCCTTTTTATTAGCTATATTTTGTGTGTCAGCTATAGCAAGCATGATATACACTATTTAATTGTATTACTCATCAGGATCTCTACCAGCCTGCCTTCAAATTGATATTCTTTTAAGCAGGATCAGAGTAAATTAACCTCTGTGACCTTGAGCATGATCAAATACATCATTCAAATGGGTTTGACTTCCAAAACTGTAATTAGTTCTAAAATTAGTAAGGAGATGTCAGGGCTACAAGTTAAAATAATTGTTGAGATAAGGCAATAACTTTTTATATTCATAAAGTATTAATTTGTCACTTTCTATCATCATTGTAGTAGATTAATTGTTTCTGTGCCAGTAAATATACAAAACAAATTTTAGAATATTAGTAAAGTTAACAATTTTCATTGTTTCAACAGTTTTTACTTAAAAGTACTTTAGAACTGACATACTGTCATTTTCTAACTCTTATTTACCATAATGCGCAAAGGGAAATGAAAGCATTTTTACCCATTTCTATACATCTTTGAGAATATTTATTCCTATCCCAAATCATATGGTTTGTATTTATTAGGAAACTGTTATCCTTTGTTTTGTTTCTTACACTATTTTTCTTCTCTTTCTATGAATTTTATTAGTATAGTCTTTTGCTTTCCACCCTTTTCTGACTTCATAGTGGATAATTGAACAACTGCTAATAAAATTCTGCTTTCAAAATAGCTATGAGAAAAATTTAAATACAGATTGTGACCCATGTTATTGAGTTCTGTTATTTATGATTTTATGGAAAAGGGACAAGACTAAACTTGTGCATCAATGGTTTGACAGAATGTAGTGAGAAGCTCATAAGACCTAGAACCACATACCTGGATTTTATTTTTATTGTGCCTGTGTAAATTCTATTTGTTTTTGAAAGTAGTTTTGTTAAATATACTTACTGGAAGGCTATAGAAGTTTTTTTCTATGGAACGGTATTAGCTAAAATGTTAGGTTTAGAAAATATGATGGGTAACAAATAAAAAAATTCTGCAGACTAAAATCCTTACTTATTGAATATTGCTGCTAATTCTGCTGTATTCAAACAATACACATAAGTAAAAGAACTGATAATTTATTGAAAATAAAGTATATTTGTTGGACAAAAATTGATTTCAGCCAAGAATATTGTTACCAAGTCTGACCTGTTGTCGTTTTAAAGGTCAAACTCTTAGGTCATTGATAAATCATTCTCTGTTTCTTTGATGTTTTATATGATTTATAGTTGGAAGTGGTGCTTACAGCAGTTGACAAAATAAAGTATCAAATCACACATGTTGACAGGCATAAGTCAATTTGAAATTGATTTTATGTATAAAATGTAACTTTCTAAGCTATAATTTAAAATATTAACTTATAAAATGAAATAAATTCTTTTTAATTTTTTCAAAATAGTGTCTCCCAAAAATATTTTTGAGAGTTTGTAATTTAAAAAAAAAGTTATATGAATTTTTTAAGTTGGAAATTTCTAATCATCATGCAATTGTATATAATATTTTCACTGAGAAGAAAATCAAATCAAAGGTGGTTAGTGATTCCTTCTGTTCCAGAAAGGGTTAAAATATTTAATAACAATATGGAGTAAAGTAAAAGTATCTTGTTCATGTTAACAGGAGTCTCAAGGTAGTCATTTAACATGTATAATGATGCAATTAAAGGCATAACATTAAGACTTGTTTTATGTTAGCTATATCTCAGAATTGTATAATTGTAAATATGTGCCTTATTTGCAAAGCTTCATTCATGTGATGTGTGTTATGTTACTTTTTGAGGATGAGTAATCCTAATTAGAACAGCTTCTGAAACAAATTCTTCCAGTAGTGATTTAGAGTGCAATATGACTAGTTTTTTTTTCCATGAATGTTCCTTTTATAACTCTAGTTTTCTGTATTTATCTCTAACTTGTTACTAGCAGTAGGCTTTCTCTTCTTGAATTATTCCTGCATAATAACAGTCATTAATAAACAATGAATAGAGTCAACCCATATATCTTTGTTTTCTGTGCATATGATAATACATACCTGACTTCATTTGTGTTTGTGTAGTCATACCTGATGTTTTTGTCTCCCATTCACGGGTCCACAAAAAGGAAAAAAAACATCCATTTATTTGTTGTCTCATATATTTATGCCTGAAATTTCTATTCTGATGGAAGAAATATTGATTTCCTTAAGTTTTAATCCTATATTCTCTAACACCTTCAATGTCAAATATTCTGATAAGGTTTTTTATTGTACCTAGCAGTCATTCTTTGATGGCAGTTAACTGACTTCTGTAAGATTTCTTCAAATAATGACCATTAAAGTTTACAAAAGTGTTCTATTATTAGAATCAATACAGAATATGAAAACCAGTATCTCTTTCTAGTTCACTTTACCCTTTGTGACAACAGTAGCCTCCTAGTGAGATGTTTGGTTGGTATCTCTTGTGTTGTGTACCAGATTTGGTTATGATTTCATGGTATATGGACTTGAGTGTAGATTGTTTGTAACTCATTGATTATATAGATTTTTTGAAGTGATTACACTCAATTGATTAAACAACACCTTCTGTGTAGTGAATGTATCTCCATTCTGATAGTTTGTAGACTTTTCACATATCCTTATACAACACACCAAAGATTGGTCACACATGACTAGTGATTACCATGATGCATTATGGGTCACAACATCAAAGTTCTCACCCAGGAACCACTGAACACATTTCTAACTTTTAGTGCTTAAGAGCAACAGTCAAATTCATTATTGAATTCAATGTCCTTGTTGTTGCATGAGCTGCATTTCCTTTGGTAAATAGCTTAAAGTTAATGTGGCTATATATGAATCCTTGAGATGTGTTATCTACCTGTTTTACCTATGTGTTGCATTAGATTATATTGTCCATTATGTTGTCATAAGGCCATAGATTTAGAAATCTATATAACATTCAAGTCTACTCTCAGTGTAGTTTAATTGTAACAAGTCAGCAACCTGGAATTTTGCCTCAGGCCAGAATGATAGTTTGGTTGCCATGATACCAGTTTCTTTGTTTCTTTTCATGGTCTATTGTACACGGTATTGGCTATTTTCTTTCTCCAGGAGTGATAGCTGTCTATCTTCACGTTTTTATGTTCCTCTTCCAATTATAAGTGAGGATTTTAGTTAGAAAGTTAATGTAGAGTTAAGTTGTGTTGATAATGGGTGTAAAAACACATGTAATCTCTTCAGCTTTGAATGTGACTGAGAAGTTACAGGTCATCCAAATGATGATCATCAGATGTGAAGTTGAGAGCTGAGTGAAAATTAGCAGAAGCTTATATCTTGGCATGTAGCCAGAATAGTAGTGAGTAACTCAAGTTGTGGTTGAGATAAGTATATACTTGAATCCTACTTTAAAATACAGATTTTAACATTATCTTTTTAGCTAACACAAAATTTGAATAGTATTTACTGTGATGCATCTGCAAGTTTAATTATGAAGAATTTGTGTAATTAAACTGTATTTATATCATGACTAAATAATGAAATGTGAATTGATGAAAAATTACATAAAACAAACTGACTACAGTTGTGTAATGTCGTAAAGCAATACTCAAGAAAACCTAAGATTTGTACTGATCATATATTGAATGATATTTTATTAAGTATCCCTTCTATTAATGCTATTTTTATCATAACTCTAGTAAATTATCATAAAATATGGCCAACTTATGAGAATTAAGATGAACCTAATAACATTTTTATGCTAACAATGAAAAATAATCTTCATAAGTAAAAGAAATTATTTTAAAAACATCAAAATTTGTTTTAACATTTTAGTCTATGGTGTTAATGAAACTAAATATAAAGAAAGATGAGGTATGTTGTTACATGAAAAATACACAAAAGTATCATTTATTAATTTCTAAAATGCACTCATAATACCATACTTGAAACATTAATAATTTTGTACTTATTGAGTAATAGTGCTCATCTGACAACATATATTTAGAAGGTACAAAAACAGATAATCATAAATAGAAGAACTGTATGTAGCTAGAATTGTGGTAAATTATACCCTGTTGTTATACTGAACCTACTTTGATTACATGGGATGCTCATTAGTTTTGTATGGGCAAACATTCAGTTTAGGAAGTGGCTCCCATACTTTATGTTAAAGTAAGTGAAAGAAGGAATCTTATATATCTTATATGTTGTGCATATCGTAGTTTTAAAATAATTTACCATTATATATGGAGAATGTTGCACAGTGCAACAGGTGGGATAAAACTGGGAGCAAGATCAAGATATTTTCCATAAAAGATGAATGGTGAACTACATCAAACGTTTATTCTTTAATAACTGACTTGTTGTATTAAAGTTGCATCTTTATAATGTTTTATACAAGTTATTAGTTTTATATTGTAGTACTGAAGCAGTTAGAGAGACTGACGGTCACCCAGTTGCAGGAGTTCTTCAATATTTGTAAAAGCAAATACTTGAGGGCTGTGCTTGAACCAGGTAAATGTTTATCTAAACAATTATGCTTATAGTTAACCTGTAGTGTTCATGTATAGTTCATATTATGTATAAACTTATCACAGTCAAGTAGAGTTTTTCTCAAAAAAATTAAGTGAAATTGGTGTAATTATTTAGAATTTTATGACATATTGATCTGCTGATTTTATTATGTTGGCCACTTGTTGCCACTGAAAATAGTATTAGAAAGACTTAACAGGAGGGCTTCCTGGGAAGGAACAGTTATTTTATTGGAATATATTAACATATGATAACTTAGAAGGCTCAAAGGTGATCTTAATCACTTTGACAGTCATCCATGGATTGACAGGATGTTGTATTGTAAAGAGAATATGATAAATAGACACAAAATTTAGAAAATACAAGCTAGGTTCCATTTAAAGCAGGGTTAGGTTTATAACAAGTGATTAACTTATGGAATAAGTTTCTTGTAAGTAGTAGTAAAATCTGCCACTTCAAAGAAGTTTAAGAGGAAAATTGTTCATCTCCCTTTAAAAATAAATAAGGAATTTACATTTTTACTATTCTCAAGGGTGGGTGTGTTAGGACATCCTCGAATAAGAAAATATTCTATTCTTGTTGACACATTATTTTGTAATGATATACCTTGAAAGGTCTTTTATACATGTGGTCATTGTAATTGCGACAAGTTGACATATTGTCTGACTTGGTTACTAAATCAAATCAAATGTTCTGTGAACAAGTGATCCTTTTACTCCTAGAAAACTAAGGTTAAGTGAAGGTATACTGGTGACAAATAATATATTAACTGTGTAAGTTGTTTTGAGATTTGTAATAAATAAAAACATGTCAGTTGATCATGATATTGTGTGTAGTGTTTATGTTAGTGGTAAGCAGGGATAGTTGTGACAAGTGAAAATCATATTGTATCTGTTGACTACTTTACCTGTGGCAGTTGAAGGTAGAAGTTATAAATGAAAATTACATTGTATTTATTTGTTCGAGTAACTGTGGCAGTTGAAGGTAGAAGTTATAAATGAAAATTACATTGTATCTATTTGTTAGAGTACCTGTGGCTGTTGAAGGTAAAAGTTTTGAATGAAAATTACATTGTATCTATTTGTTAGAGTACCTGTGGCAGTTGAAGGTAGAAGTCACAAATGAAAATTATATTGTATCTTTTTGTTACAGGAAGGTAGAAATGATGATAGAACATTATATAATGCTAGCAGATGCTCTTTGAAAGTATTTAATGGTACTTTCCTAAAAAAACAGTGATAAATAAATAGAAAAAATTGCAGCAAATCCAATGTTAAGAGCTTATATGCAATATGATTATCCATTGGCCATTTACAATAGATATTTTACTGCATGTGTTATTTCAGAAAGGAAAATTGCATTTCATTTGTTTTTGAGCAAAGAAGACTGTCTACAATACACTGTCAACAAAAAATGTTTGAGTTTGAATCCATCACAGTATAACAATCAGGTTCACAAAGTAGCCATGGAGATTTTTTTTTTCAATGGATGCCAATATTCCTTGGCATTTTACTGAACACAGTAAAAGACTGCTACCAAAGTGAGTGGTTTTCAAAAGTTGTCATTTCTGTGAGAGGTGTTGTGTCAAAGGGAAAGCCCTCAATTCAGTTGAAATTAATTTATTTGATATGGTACAAATACTTCATTTGTGGTATAATATCGACATGAAAACAAAAATTATATATGTATAAACCAAAAAACAACAAATGCATACTCAAACATGTTCCTATCTTTATGGATTACTTCCATTCATGCTCCTATTTATAAAACACATCTTTCAATTAGTCAACCAAGGAAGTGCTGTTTGTTTTTTTCCAAATTTCCATCATAAAAAAAGAGACATTTTTCTCAGATTGACCATTCAGCATGTATCAAGACTGGCAGATTGATGTTGGTATTGATTTGAAATTTTAAGAATTGCAAGAAATTAGTAATATTACTTTAATGTACTCTTCAAAATAAGCCTTTTGATGTAGAATTATTTTTTATACGATTAAATGTTCAGGAGATAAAGATCAATTCAAACTATATTTGGTTGTGTGTATGTGTATATATAATAAGTGGCATGATGATTTGTGTAGTTGTTAGATTGTTTGTACAAGATGAGTGTATGAATTAGATATGCCCATGGTGTTCTTTTTTAGTATTAGATTTGTTGCAAATAAAGAGAGCAGAAAAAAAAAATGTGTACTTACTAGACAACACTTGATAGGTGAAAGTAACAATGACTGTGGTATTATATATACTTACTAATGTGATGGTAAGTAAAGATGGTATTGGCAAGTAATCAGGATTTTGTGAATTTTGTCTATAATTATGACTTATTAAAGTACCAATGACAAGTGAATGTGATATTGGTTGTTGTCACTAGATTATTTGTTGTAAACAAAACTAGCAGACACGTGAATATGATGTTTGTTGTTACTAGATTACGTTTTGCAGATAAAGGTAGCAATGACAGGTTGTTATGATATTGTGTATGTAGAAGTTACACTCAATGTGGCAAATGAGGATATTGGTGGCAAATTATAAATTTATTGTGTGCACAATATCTAAATTATTTGTGGCAGGCAGTTGATCATGGTATTATATGTAATTACTAAATTGATTATGGCAAATAAAGATGGTATTAAAAAATGATTGTACTGTTTAATAAAATGAAGGTAACAGAAACAAGAGAAAATAACAATTTGGTAAATTATTATCATAATGTGTTTGATAACTAGTGACAAGTGAACATGGTATTTTGTTTCTTTACCAGGTTAGTGACAAGTGGTTATGGTATTGTGTTTTGCTATTAGAATAGTGACAAGTGATAATGGTATTTTGTTTTGTTATTAGAATAGTGACAAGTGATCATGGTGTTTTGTTTTGTTATTAGACTAGTGACAAGTGATCATGGTGTTTTGTTTTGTTATTAGACTAGTGACAAGTGATCATAGTATGTGGCTAGTAATAAGTGATTGTGGTACCTTCTTTGGTTACCAGGTTTTTAACAACTGGTTATGGAATATTTGGCTAGACTTGTGGCATGATCATTGTATTGTGTTTGGAGATGTGACTAGTAGCAAATGAGCATAGTATTATGTTTGGTTAGGCTAGTAACATGATCATGGTATTGTGTTTGGAATCTTGACTGGTGACAAGTGATCATGGTTTTGCTTTGTATTATTTTATTTATATTTGATATACCTTTTCTTCTGTACTTTGTTTAAGCTGTGTCTTGTTGGCATTTCTTAAATATGTTCTGTTTAACTTACAAAAGTTCTACTAAATACTTTGTTGTTTTTGTGTTAAGAATCTGATGTTTGTATTTTTCTTGCTTTTTTATTTTAGGAATAAGAGTAAATGTATAGTTATTTGTCATTTAGACTTGTATAACTAAAGACGTCTGTAAGCTGGTTGATGTTTATATTTTTCTTGTTACTAAACAATTTTACAGGGACTGCTGTTGGGGCTGTTTGTGCACAGAGCATAGGAGAACCAGCAACACAGATGACATTGAAGACCTTCCACTTTGCTGGAGTAGCTTCCATGAGTATCCTTTATTTGTAGGATGGTTTCGTATTTGTAATTAGTATGATATGAAAGCAACCTGAAACAGTTGATAACTATACTGATCATAGTATTTTGACAGTCAAACTGCTGTTATAATCAAAAGAATTTGTGAAATTTTGAGAATTTTCTGTACTCATTCTATTGTAGCTTTATGTAGCGTTGCTGAAATTTATAGTTTATTTATTTGACTCAAGGGAAAAAAATTGTATATCTTAATTTTGGCAGTAGTATCATGCATGAACCTTAATTTTTGTAGCTAATATACTGTGGGACTCAAAATGGTTTTGCAATAAAAATCAAGTTAATTTCATGTTGTCTTAAAATAATTATGAAATTATTGAAAAGTCATATCCATTTATAATACAGAATTATAAAACATTATATATGAAGCAGCAACAATAACAACATAAAAGGGACTAATATAATCTGTCACAAATTGTGAAATTTAGTATTTGGTATTAGCTGTTGATAAATTAGTGTAATTACCCTGAACCTGTTCAGTGCCATAAACGAGGTAACTCGTCCAAGCCGATTGGTAACACTGTGCCATGGACAAGTTAATTCGTTCTCAATAATACCTAACTTCAATTCTAGTATCATCACCATACATGCATTTGACCTACTTACAGATTGTTTTACTTTCAGTTCAAAATGGTGTCACGAAAAAAGTTACAAAATGAAGGAACATTAGAGTTGTATTGTAGCAGCTAAAGTACATGGCAGTCAATAGGTTAAAATAAATATTTTTGGAATTAGAAGGATTTATAGTATTGCTATACAAGTATTCATAGTTAGATAATAACAGAGTAATAAGATGAAACAATCGTGTGTGTATGTGTCTGTGTGAATTTTATCTGTGTATCGAAACAAGTACTAATGTGGAAAATAACTGAGTAAGAAAATGTATGAATATTCATGTGTGGACTGAGAAAGTATGACTAGTAACTGAGTAATATGATGCTTATACTAACTTATAAGAACTACAAGTGTTCATTTATGGATAATCAGTAATAATGGTGTAATAGTATCATTCATTATGTATACTGTATATAGTATATACCATATACTTGTAGACCAGTTTTTAGTTTAAGTGATGTTGGTGTTATATGCACTTTAATTTTAAACAGATATAACTCAGGGAGTACCACGAATAAAAGAAATCATCAATGCTAACAAGTTAATTAGTACACCAGTCATTACTGCTTCTCTTATTTGTGCTGTTGATCCAGAATTTGCTCGCAGGGTCAAGGGTCGTGTTGAGAAAACTCTCCTAGGAGAGGTACAGTTTAGATTTAGGTTTTACGTTGAAGTCAGAATGATTGCATATACTTATATAGCTGATTTGGAAAATGCACATTCAGACATATGGTAACATTTTTGGTTTTCATAGTTTGTTAAAGTATCATTTATACTTTGTTTTGTTGCTATAATCAAGTAAACTACCTTTTTGTTTTGTGGATTAAAATAAAACATAGTTCTTATACATGATTAATTGGGCTGGAAGTAATCAAGGTTAACATGTTGGGTCCAAGGTTCAAGATGTGATTTTGCTGAAGAGTTCCATGCTTTTATCTGTGAGTGGGTTGTAAGAGTAACATTTAGTTAATCCCATTGTTCAGTTCAAAGGACTGGACAAATCTTCATTAGTGTCAAGTTCTGTGGCTGGTTGCTTTTTCTTTAGTCAGTTGTCAAAAATATGCTATTTACATTGGTATTATCTTTACATTTTAAATGAATGTTTTCTTCAGTAATAGTAATAAAAACTAGTTATTAATATTATTTTGATTACCTGGTTTTAATCCTCACAGAAAGGTATTTGGATAAAGTAGAAAGTGGTTATTCAGTGTGAAACTAATTGAATTTCTTTACAAATATGAGTAATATGATATAATTTGTATACTTTTAACAGGTGTCTGAATACATTGAAGAAGTGTTTCTTCCTGATGATTGCTTTATTCTTGTAAAGTTAGATATTGATAGAATCAAACTTCTCAAGGTTTGTTTCATCATAATGATTATTTAAGAATTTTAAACTTATTTTTCAAAGATATGATTCAGGTGTTAGCCTGAATAGTGTAAAAGTAAAAATCATTCTAGTAATAAGTTTAAATGTATAGATAAATTTTGAATTGATACCAATATTTGTGTGATTTTGAATTCTATTCAGCCTTTTACTTGTTTTTTTGTTACTGTGTTATAAGCGATAATTCAATAGTTATAATATATGTCTCTTATTTTGTAAGTTTCTGGTTTTACCACTTTAAAGTTTTCTTTTTGCTTTATTGTTCTCATGAAATAGTAAATGTTGGGCTTTTAAATTTTCTTTTCATTTAAGCTTATTAACAGTAGTTAAAGTCATAATTACTAGCCCTAATTTTTGCTTTGCTCCCAATTGTAATTATTATTAAGATAATGGAAATCCTTAAATTTCCTTCTGCACAGATATAACTTGTCAGTGGATGTTACTAAACTGTAAAACTAGATTCATTTGAAGTTTATTTTTAGCCTAAGTAATTTAAAAACAGTAAATTTTTGAAGCTAGTGATTTTAAAAACTTGAAAATCCAACTGTCTGTGTGTTTTGTTTTACAATTTTTGTATTTCTAAAGCTGACAAAATTGTAAACAGATTGTCATAAACCTGGAATTATTTTCTTTCTCACTGTTAATATAAGGTTACTTTTTTCCTTATTTAGGTATACTAGTTTGTAAAGTAATATCTCATCAAAAACATAGATGTAAAGAAAGTGGAACCAAAAAAGGACTGAGTGTGCAACTTAAAGGAATGAACTCATAATTGGCTGCCAAATTGGTATCTACACTTAATAACATTGATAATAATTTTACAGCAAATATTTATTCATTAGTTTGCTGGAATGCATTTTTTTTGTTAAACTTTGGGCATGATTGTGAATAAAACTTAAAATGTGTATGTTTGCTTTAAAATGCTTACCAAATGCTAAAAGTGTAGCTACCAGTTTTGCTTCTAATTTTCATTTCATTCTTTTGGTTGCACCTTTCTTTTCACACCTAATAATGTTTTTTATTAGATATCATGACTTTTTTGTCAATAAACACCAACAAGTCACAGAAAGGAAGAAAGTGACTCTTAGTAGTAACCCACATTAGGTTTAGGGTTACATTCCTGGTATTTGGAACAGAACTTTACATTCCAGAACCAACCAGATTTTAAAAAAAAATCTGTCAGTAGTTTTCCTTTCTAAAATGGTGTTGATAGCTTCCTTTATAGCAGCACTATAGAATTTAGGTAAACAATTATTTTTGTCTTTACCCCCATGCAATCAGTACAGATGTATCAAGCATTATTATTTATGCTGAGTGCTTAAACTAATATCACCTGATGGTAAATGCTCTTTAATTAGGATAATTTCATAAAATTACACAGGTCAACAAAGTTTTTGTTGCATTTATATCACACTTGGTATTACATAATTTCTTGTCCTGATTTCAGATCTGAAGTTAGTTTTTTCCTTAGTGCTCTACTTTTTTTGCAATCAAGGTATTTGAAAATCTCAAAGTTTCGTCATCACATTGATGTCGTAGTCTATCATGAAAAATATGTGATAAAATATGTTATAGAACTCTTTAATATAGCTGGGTAATAAAGAAAAAAGCAAGATAGTATAAATGTATTCAAGTTATTTATATAAATTCAATTTTATATCAAGTTATAATTCAGTTTATTTATATAAAACTGATTAGTAGATAAGACATTTGCTACTACGAGGAGGCAAATCTCAATTGCAGTCTACTCAGGCATGAATTTCTGCTTGTAACTCTTGTGTTTGTGGACTGTCTCAGGGCATTCTCGTTTAATTCTCCAGCAGTAATCTGCCATCATATGTTTGTTCCATCTTCCTTGGTAACGCTCTTCCATGGTCTTGAGGTCCTGATGGAACCGCTTGCCTTGCTCGTCACTTACAGCTACTGGGTTCTCAGGGAATCTATCAAGATGACTGTACAGGTAATGGAGTTTGACACTCATGTTACGTTCAAGATCACAAAAAGCTGACAACATATTCGCTACAAGGGTTTCATAGTTGTCAGCTTTTTTATTATCGAGAAAGTTTGCCATCACCGCCACAAATGAAAGCCATGCAGTCCTTTCCTTGTTGTTCATCTTTCTGGCAAATTCTTGATCACGCACAAGTGCACAAATCTGTGGTCCATCAAAAACGCCTTGATCTTCTCGAAGAACAAACCAGGGAGCACAGAAAATGTGTTGGAAGCATTCACCATCAGTATTCAACACTTTCCTAAACTGTTTCATCAAGCCCAGCTTGATACGGAGAGGAGGAAATATGATCTTTTCTCAACTGACAATTGGATCATTGACAATATTTGGCATACCTGCCTTCAGAGTCTCATGTATGAGCCACTACTTCTGGTTCCACATGCAAAGATAGCAGGGGTACTTTGTAAATCCTCTTTGTTGACTTAGGAGGAAATTAACCATTTTGAGGTCCAAATAAATTGTCCAGTTGTGCTCGTGGTATTTTAGTAGGTCAATCGCAGTCTTAATGTCATTATATTCCTCTCGTAAATACACAGTGTCCAATTGGAACAGCTGCATAGACATTGCCATTATGAAGTAGAACGCACTTCAAACTTTGTTTAGAACAATCTAGAAATAATCGCCAGTCATTTGGATGGTATACTGGCATCCCAAATTCCTGGAGAAGACCTGAGATATGACAATAAACAAACATATTCTACTCTATAAAAAAAATGGCACAAAAGCCTGCTCCCGATTTCGGAAGTATGACACTTTTCTTGCATCCTGGAAGCTAACACTTCAGCTGCATTTTTGGAGAGACCCAAATCATGCACAAGGTCATTCAACTCTGGCTGGCTAAACTGTTGAGGAGTTAATGACTGTGGGGTCTCATAAGAAGGATCGCCAGAGGCTAGAGACAAGTGTAACGACAACCTCACATTATCATAGCTCATGCAGCACTGAAGCTGTCAGATGTACAAGAGCATCTCAGCAGTTGCCGGTTTGCCAATATAGGCATCGCAGGAAACGTGTTAATTTGACCACAAATGGCTAGAATGAAAAACTTAAAATTGCTTTAAAACTAGAGCAAGTAGAACTGAACCGTTTTCATATTTGAATTTAGCAGGTCATAAAAGGTAAGAATGAGTTAAAAAATCTTTTGCAACTGAGTTTTCGAAAAAAATTTTTTGACCAGTGTTATCAACAGTAAACCCTACTGTTATATATTTATGAAAAGTTGCTCTTGTGTTAATGGTTTATGTGGGGCATACATAATTGTTTAGTAAATAGTTTTGTTAGGTTGTAATTTTAGCATATTCTAAATTCATCAGAATAGTTAAATTTATATTTTTAAAATATTCTTCCCCCATCATGCCATATTTTAAGTGTCTTTCAGCTATGGAAGCTGTTATGAGTTATCAATGAAAAGTCAGAAGTCACGTTATATCTGCTCATCAGTTGTAAAGGGTTAAAACTATTTTGGGCATCACTACAGTCCAAATAACTGTATCCAATCCTTCTTTCTCTGATGAAAGTGAATCTTGATAATATCCCTGTGGCAAAAATTTTATCATGCATCTGTTATTTCAAAAGTACAGTGCTGCTTTATGCAGGCTTTTTATTGCACTTGTATTGTTTAAAGATGATTGTTCTCAGCAAATTTGTCAATAATCCAGTTGCAAGGAAGTCATAGGTGCTGCATCTGGTGACTTGACATATATATGAAAGATGAATGGATGTATCATGGAAGCAACTTATGTGCATGACTTGCTTCATTTTTTTCAGACAAAGATTGTCCTTGATTTTTTGAGTATTGTTGTCTGGGGCTTGTGGATGGCTTTTGCCACAGATCTTTGAGTTAATGGATTCTTACCTATTACAAGATGCTGCACTTTTATCAACAAGGCATGTATGTGACTTGTGAAATCCTCTTTGAGTGGTCCCAGTACTCTGTATTCATTTGTATTCTTTTTTTTCAGTGCAATTAACTGTATAAAATATCTCCACCTTGGAAGTTTTAAATTTCTTATTTGAGCACACATTTTTGATTTGACAATTTTGCATTGGAAAAGGCTGTAACATACCAACCACAAAAATAATCTATTTCCAGTGTGATAACACCATTTACAAAGTCAAAATGTAGTGTTGATACATGGCATTTCACCATTACTTCGTATTGGTTGTTTTGTTACAAAACTTCCTGCTTTCTGTATTCAGAATCATTTTAGTATATTGTGCTAAACCCTCTGTATTCTAGTTTTTTTAATGGATTTGTAGTTTATTGTTTTAAAATCATTTTTCAAAATTCATAAACATGTTTTGCACATGAAAGGCTGTAACACAATTGCAGTTGTGTGTTTTAAGAACTTACCTGTTAAACTATGGTATGTGTAAGACAGAAAGTAAGGATTGAGACATATAACTTGGTACTTTACATGACCAGTAAAATATTTTATAGTTGTGGTTTAAAGTCATACAATAACATTATAACTTCCTGTAATCCAGATACATTGAACTTTACAGCTTGAAGTTTCTGTTGAAACAATTCGTTATTCAATTTGCATGTCGAAACTACGAGTGAAGCCTCAAAATGTTAAAGTTCACAGTGATTCCATATTGACGGTTCGACCTTCAGATAGTAGCCGCAGCTCTCTGTACTATGTTCTCCAAACAATGAAGGAACAGATACCAAGCATTGTTATCAAAGTAAGACAAACATCACCAATCACTCTTTAAAGACATTACATGATTTATAAAATGAAAGTATTAATAGAGTTAAGAGTTATAAATACCTAAACTCAGAATTAAAATTAATTTTACATAAGATAACACTAATTAATCCTTCAAATAACTAATTTTTTGCTCTTAGACTTAGCATAAGTATGTGTGAACCAAAACTTAACCAGTAAAAAAATTGTGTGAAAGGCAGATTCAGGTCCTCATATTAATTTACTCCATTAAATGTCTTAAATTCAGGGACTGCCCTCTGTGTCTCGAGCTGTTATTCATGTGGATGACTCCAGTTCCCCAGTTCTCTACAAGCTACTAGTGGAAGGTGATGGATTAAGGGATGTCATTGCAACATATGGTAGGACATGAATGATGAAATGTTCTGGTAACTTATTTTAGAAAGTATTCAGTTTTGACCACAACAATTTTGCATCAAATTTTCTAACTGTAATTACTTAGTGCTGCTTTGACATTGGAATCTTATACTTTGGGTAATATGATAGCTGGATGAAATTAGTTTGGTTGTAATTAGGGTTGTAGTGAATATTCATTTAGTATTTGGTAGCTTTACCAGGCATTCAACTTTGCTGGATATTAATGCCTATCCAGCAGCAGAATAGTTGCAACGTTGATATCATTTACAAAAAACAATGTAACCAAAAGACTTAAGTGCTAGAAAGTTTTAAATAACACACAGAAGGTTAGGTAATTAGTTAACTTTATGAATTTTAAATAGTAATAACACAAGCAGTTTTTAATAAATATCACAAAAATTATGAAAAAAAAATCAATATCAGTAATATATTTTTAGGCATAAAACAGTTTAATTTTGATATTTTACCAAGCATATTATCCTATTGTCAACTTGCTTGATTTTGTAAAGAAGCACTCCCAGTACACACTGGTATTTGGGATTGAAGGAAATCATTGTGATGAGATAATACTGGATAGAGATTGCCAAGTGCTCTGATGTTTAGAAGCCATAAATAATTTCTAGTAACCAGGATGGTATCTTAACTTATTTGTCCTCAGAAAGTATGTTCACCAAGTTTCAATTTTATCAAATTATGCATTTTATACAAAAAGATAGTACACATACTGCTTTTTTGTAGAATATTCAAATATTTACAATACTTTGAAGGTGAACCAGTCTTGCAACATTTTCCATGTGTATATCAATTTTTTTAAAACTGTTGAAATAGAATAGTGTAGCCTCAAAGTTAGGAGGATTGTGGGTTTAAGTCCCCATCACATTGAACATACTCGTCTTTTCAGTTTTGGAAATGCCTTAATGCAGCAGTCAATCCATTGGTAAAAGAGTAACCCAGTGGGTGGTACAAACTAGCTGCCTTTTCTTCAGTCTGTCACTGCAAAATTAGGGATGGCTAGTGCAAGTATCCCTTGTGTAATCTCTGACATCATCTGTAAACCATCAATAGATGACTGTGTGGCAGCAGAAACTGACTACATTATACAAGCAGCTGCTCAATGCATTCCTAAAACCTCAACAAATTTTTTACTATATCCTCGTCCATGGTGGAATCCTGCCTGCCTTGTGGCATGGAAGGTTAAAAAATGGGCCTGAATACTTTTTGTAGAAATCCCACACTCTCGAACCACATTGCTTTTCAGTGGGCCTGTGCACATGCTCAGTGGGTAAGACGTCAAATTCAGAAGGAATCTTGGATTAAGTTCACAACCAGCATATCTTCTACCACCAGTTTCAAAGTCATATGGGACAAGATTCGAAAGGTCAGTGGGTAATATAGTTCGGTCACTCTTTTAATTTTGCTCTCTGATGGCCAGAAGGTAGCTGATACCCAGAGCATTACTGATACTTAAGGTGCTTCTTCTTCCACTTTCTTAGCCATCAAGATTCTAGCAGAGCAATTGCCTCTTTCCTTTCAAGATGATTGTCTCTATGACTGTAATTGTTCCTTTACACTGGTGGAACTCAAGCTGGCCTTTCATCGGTCTGGCAAATACATCAGTTGGACCTGATGATATACACTATGACATGCTGCACCATCTGTCTCCTGCTTTTCTTGCTATTCTTTTGATTGTTTTTAACTGGATTTGGCAGGATAATGTTTCTCCTGATGCCTGGCACCAGGCTATTGTCCTATCTTTCTCTAAGTCTGAGAAGGATTCCAAGTTTCCTTCAAATTGCTGTCCCATTGCTTTAAAAAGCTGTCTCTGTAAGACCTTAGAGAGGATTGTTAATGCTTGTCTTGTTTGGTTCCTTGAATCAACCAAACCTCCTCTTGTCCACCCAGTGTGGGTTTCAACAACAGCGCTCCACCATAGACCACCTGATTCAGCTTGAAACGTCAATCAGAGAACCATTTTTCAAACGACAACATTTTTTATCAATATTCTTTGACATTGAGAAGGCTTATGATACAACATGGAGGTATGGCATTTTGTGAGACATCCACATATGTGGGTTATGTGGCCATTTACTCATTTTTATTAAAAATTGTTAATGGACAGAAAATTCCAAGTATCTGTGGATTTGAGATTTTCACCTTCTTCTCTACAGGAACTTGGAGTCCCTCAGAACTGTGTTCTGAGTATCACACTTTTCAGTTTAAAAATTAATGCCATTACTGAACAACTCCTTCTCACTGTTGAAAACAGGCTCTATGTCGACGACTCACATCTCATGTCAGACAACTGACATGAGATATATTGAGCAACAGCTATAGACTGCCCTCAATCGTTTACTGAAGTGGACTACAGCAAACAGCTTTAACTTCTCTCTCTCTCTGAAAATGTTTGTATGCACTTTTGCTGCCAATGGGGTATTCACCCTGATCCTGAACTCTGTATTGGTGATGTTTTGCTTGCCTGTGGTTTCTGAGACAAAATTCTTGGGGCTTATCTTTGACCATAAGCTGACTTTTATACCACACATCAAGCAGCTATAGGTCAAATGTACAAGAGCACTGAACATTTTCGTTGTCCTCTCTTCCACCACTTGGGGTGTGGATCAACATTCTATGCTAAAGATATAACATGCTCTTATTCTATTGAAACTCAACTATGGATCACTGATCTATGGCTCTGCCAGACCATTGGCCTTAAAGGTGCTAAACCCTATTCATCGTCAAGGACTTTGGCTTTGCACTTGGACTTTCTGCACTTCCCCAGTTCAGAGCTTATACATAGTCTCATGAACCTTCTTTGCACCTCCTTCATTTATAACTGTCTTTACTCTATGCTTTGAAACTTCATTCCTTACTAAAGCATCCTACCTGGGGTTGTGTTTTCCTTTTTCAGTGGGCCATACTTTTTCAAAACAGACGGTCTGCCATTGCTTCTTTTAGCCTTTGTATCCAGGTGCAGTTGGATGAATTGGGTCTGTCATTGGATAATATTGCTGTATTCACTGGTCAGCCCATCCCACCAAGGCTTCTTACAGTCCCCAGTTGTGACCTATCTTTAAGTCATCTGAGAAAAGTAGACACTCTTGATTGGAAATACTGTCTGCTATTTGCTGAACATTTTTTGAACCATCTTTCCATTTTTATTGATACAGATGATTCCAAATCAGGTGACTGTGTGGTTTCTTGTGGTTTGGTGGTTGCACATAAATCCCCTCTACAGCTTCTGTGTTCACTGCTGAACTGTACATCATTTCTCTTGCCCTGGATCACGTAGATGCTGAGCAGTACTCAAATTGCACTATTTATACCGACTGGCCCTGGAATTGCTTCATGTTGGTTCACACACTATTTTCAACAATATTCAAAATTGACTGGCCCATTTCTCTTTAACATCTACTTCTATCCAGTTTTCCTGGATGCCGGGCCACATTGGTATATGCAGGAATGAGCTTGCTGACACTGCAGCTAAGTCTGTTTGCTCTGGCACTATTACTGCTGTGATCATTCCATACATGGACTATGGACCTGTATTTAAGGCTCAGCTCCATGCCAGCTGACTTGGAGTGAGCAACATGAAAACAAGCTTTTCCAAATAAAACCCTCTATTGGACTTTGGTGGTCTTGCTTCCATAATGATCAGAAAGTTGTTTTAACTAGACTAAGCATTGGTCACAGTTTTTTAACTCATCATTTTCTTTTATCTGGAACTGATGCACCAGTGTGTAGTTTGTGTTACACTCAGATCACAAAAAGCTACATTTTACTTTCTTATCATCTTTATGACTCTCAGCAACAGCACCATTTAAGCATGTTCTGTCCCAAGGTTTGTCCATAACATTAGACAGTGTTATTGGTGATGGTGACATTGTCCACCTTGGTGATGTTTTTAGTTTTGTAAAGGTCATTAATCTTTTTAATGCCATTTAAGTTTTTTAATTTATACATTACATCTTTTTAATGTGGCTTCCTTTTAAGAATCAGAATTTATCTTATTCAATTTGAAATTAGAAACTGATGAATTATAATTATAATTTTGCTAGATGTCTTTTAAAACCTTTTTGTTACTTTCCTTTCTGAAAATGGCCATAACATCATACAACTCAGAACCAGAACTGGAAAGGCTAGCTTCAGGTGACTGACAGTGGATTTTTTACTTTCCTCTTAGTCTTCCTGGTGATTTATGATAATTACAGTTATTGTATATGAAGTCCTTTACAACTTGAATTACTGCAGTTTTTCTCTTCACGTTGTGGACTAGATGTAAACATTGGTTTTATACTATTTATGTGTTGTTGTTTTTTAAACTTTATTTTGTTTAACCTTAATTTCCTTTTATGAATTTTACTAAATTTGTTTTTACCTTTGTACTGGATGTTTGGTGCAGATAGCATAGCTGCTTTTAGCTGTAAAACACCAAACCAACCAACCGTCTGAGTAGAATTGTCCCAACTTGAGTTTGTTGAACAGGTTAGGTAACAAACTATGGATATGAAAGAAAGATTTTGTACTGAGTATTAACACTGAGTAAAGTACTATATCATATTAACTTTTATATTATAATAACCCTGAAATATAATTAAGAAAGTAGTTAATCATTTAATTGCTGAAAAGTTGTTATTACTTCAGTCTTTATATATATATGTGTGTGTGTGTGTGTGTGTAGGGATTGATATTTTGTATTATTTTATCAGGTGTGAAGGGGACTGCTACTTCATCTAATAACATCTGTGAAGTCGAAAAAACATTAGGGATTGAAGCTGCTCGGTAAGAAAGAAAGTTATTTCTACATAAAATACTAATTGTTACTTGGGTGTTTTTTATTACATGTTTTCTTTCAGAATGATTTCCTAATTTCAAAGGGAAATATTTTTAAAAATTTTCAATATTAATTTTGTAACAAATACATCTGGGCCCTGAATTTTCCTTTTTAAAAGTTTATATCTTTATTAATAGGCTGATATCATTGAAAATAATCTATAAACACAAACTAAACATAATTACAAGTACAGTTCTACTAACCTTTGAACCTTCTATCTTGTTAAATTACTGATATAACCAATAAATTTGTGAAATTCACCAGTGAAGCTCCTCTCTTCATTGTCTGTCTGGTTATGCTTTAGGTTGACAGTTCTTGCTAGGCGCATATGATTATTTTTATAATCAATAGAAAGTGCCTTTTCTCATCTCAGTGAGTTTTAATGACCCATAATTTAGATTTTTCTTGTAAACAGTTTTTAGTAATTTCTTGATTTTATGATCTTATTTTCTTCAAGTACTTACAGAATTTTTAAAATCTGTTTATAGCTTTGTTAGAAAGTCAGATGAATTATAGTTGTTTTGGATTCTGTTTATTTTTTATATATTTTATGTTGTAAAATATATATATGAAAGCTATATGAATTATTCTTTTCAAGACCAATATTATGTATAAAATATCGTTACTGAACCACAGTATCTGAGTGCAAAAATGTCTCAACTTGCACTCAACATGTTTTTGTATGTATGTGTATATGTTTTATTTATTGTTATTTGATTTTAAACCCAAGTAACTAAGATTTAAGGATTGTAAACATTTTACTTTATCTGATTAAAAAAAAAGTCTTAAATTACATTAAAACATTGTGTGATCATCTACACACATGAAATTTAACTCAATCTCGTGTTGAGTTATGAGCTTTTATGTAAACTTTCTGCCACAAGCAGTGATTTAATGATTTTTTACACATATAGTGGTTACAAAGATTAGCAATGAAACTATAAAACAAAGGAAGACAGATGTGAAAAGTTAGCAGTTGAAAGATAATTAAATAGAGTTGGTGACATATGATGGATTGAAAGAAAAATGTATTATTTATTTCATATTTTTAATTATTTCACTACAGTTAATGGTAGGGTAGAGGAAATAATATATAAAGTTTTTGTAGCAAATTTTTTTGTATTTATTCAGGATGTTCTAGGTGTTACGCTAGTGAGATATAAAAATTGTAACATTAAAAGAAATAATTTTTATTTTTAGCATGGAAATCGTCTCTTACTCAGACTTATTTAATTGAGACTTTGTAAATTCACAGACAAATATTAAGTAGAAGTACTTTATTAAAATATCTCCCTTTTTGTGTACAGTGGACTTAAAATGTTTAAAAACTTGTCATATTTTGTAAAGATAAACTAGTAAATTCATAGTTATAGTATGTATTGTTTCACACTTGTGGAAAGATTGAATGATTAAAGAAAGAACAGTCATTATATTTATCTGCATTATTTCTTCATCCTTATTAATCATCCCAACACTGCACTACAGATACATTATTCCCAAGTCAGTTACTCTAACACACTGTAATTCAATAACATTATACTTCTGTCAGTCCTCTTTACTTAAATTTATTCGTTATTAGTCTCCAAGACATTCTGCCTTATTTACAATATGCTTCAGTCTATTGTCCAATACTCTGAGCTTGCCACAGAATTTAGTGTGCTAAATTTTATTACTCCTTTTTTTTTTTCAGAACCACAATTATTAAAGAAATTCGGTACACAATGGAAAATCATGGTATCAGTGTTGATAGGCGACATCTTATGCTTTTGGCTGATCTTATGACATTCAAGGTTAGACTTGTTTGATTTTGCTGGAAAATAAAAATTAATTTTAAGTGTAATGTTTTGCTGGTGAATTTTTCTCTGTTTCTCAGCTGTTTGTATCAAGTAGTAATGCATTTTTCTTCTATATGTATAGCATGTACTTACTAAAGAAAACACAGCAGGAATAAAACTAGTTGATTGGTGTAATTTACTAATCAGTTAATTGTTGGGCTCATTAATCAATTGCATTTAACTAATCTCACATAAGATATTAAAAATAAAACTCATAAAACTCAAAATTGGTAGGCAGGTCACAGCCAATTATGTAGCTTTATGTGTGAAAAAATACTTAATGGCATTATTGTTATTATATGGATAGTTGAAATAATTGAAAATAATAATAATCTGAAACACTAATTTTGATTAGTTGAATACTTTTACACATTTGAATAATATTTGATGAAGCTGAATAAACACAAATTAATTAGAAATGATGATGAAAAATCCTAGCTGAGGCATAAGACATAAAGGAAAAACTGAAGTAAAATTAACACTTTGAAAAATCTTGTTAGAAGGCTTAAGTTGTTATTCACACCAAGTGACTGTCTCACCAGTTGTTCTTCAATTGCTGTTAGACTAAGTCATGCATGTTCTAGCAATTAGCACCTCAGAGTGTGAATCTAAAGGTCTATGATTTGCATTTTTCTTGGTGCAAAATCACACAACACTGAGACTGCAGTTGCATTATACAGGGCAAAGTGTATCTTATTAAAATGATTTTGAGTATTCTAGTCAGCAATTTACTTGAAAATGTCAACTTTAAGGTGGGGCCTTTAGCCTAGGAAATACACTTATCAAGATTCATAACAAACTAGTGAAGCATTAACAGATTTGTCAACGTGAACTATAATGACATAAGAGGCTCCAAAACCTGTTTACATAGCTAACTAAAAATGGTGGTGAATACTGACTAATCTATAAATTCAAGATGTGAGAATGCTAGCACAAACAGCTCTTGTGTAGCTTTATATGTGTGACTAATCAATAAATAAACAAATGAATTATGGCTACTTTGACTGTACATCCTCTGTAATAATAAATAAATATTGATTTTTATAAGATAATTTTTAATTGCCTTGTCAAAAGATAAAGCCAGTTGGTATGTGAGGTATGCCTAATCAGTAAATACCTCTTTTATGTTGTGACTTAGTTATTGAGTTATTTTCATTATTTCATTATTTATCTGAAATAAACTTGTGTTTGAGTTGTGTTTTTTTTACTTTGTGTTGCATTTACTCATGACTGAGCAACACAACTTTTAAAAAAATATTTCTATAATGAACTGAACTTTCTCTTTTCTCTGTTCTTTTAAAATGAAAAAGCAAAATTTTACTTGCAATGAAAAATGCATAGCATGTTATAATGATTGATTTTATTCAAAAAAATGCCCTTTATAAAAATGTTAAATCTGATTTTTGTTTTAAACTTTTTCATATGCACACAATGCTTCTATTTTATACTACTATATTCTTGAGCTCTTAAAGGTTATACTTTATATTATTCTTAAACACTGATATTTGTATGTTTAGCTAAATCTTACATCAGTTGAAATATTTTTTTTGAAATCTTAATAGTTTGTTTTATTTCTGTAACTGTGGTGCATTGTCTACATTTTACACGGACTTTTTGAAGAAATTGTTAATTTAAATACAAGACAGATTTGTAAATATTATTTTTAAAATGGTGGCTTGATTCAGTTTGTTATATTTATACCTCACTATTTAAGCCAAACCAAAGCCCTTTCTATAATGTAAAATATTTTTAACAAAAATAAGTTGTTTTCAATCTAAATTTTAACAAGATAAAAAATTATGCTTTTTGGTAAAATAATAACTCAAACTTTATTCTTAAGATTATGCAATAGCTTGATGCATAAATTTAAGAGACTTTACCATCTGAGGCTTTCAGGAGATTGATCAATTCTGGAGCCTTAAGTAATTTGGTTTGTTGAAAGCATCAGTGCCCAAAGAAAGGAATAGCCACCTCTAACTTTAGATAGGTATAATTCTCAGAAGTTTCAACTGTGCTATATACCCAGTAACTTAATTTATTGTTCTCTGTATTTTTCTGAAGTCATAAGTAACTGTGTAGAAATAATTTTTAATTATTGCTGAGCACACATAAGTGTTTTTATTATCAATTACTTAATAATCATAATATATCCAGATAATTTTACATGAACGTTTTGTGATTGTGTTTAACAGAAGACTTTTTTATACTTAAAATTTTTCTGTTATTTGAGAAAATTGACAGTTGACTTTCTATTTGAATGAGTTCTGATTTGAGTTTTTTTTTCTTATTTTACTAGGGTGAAGTATTAGGTATTACACGATTTGGTTTGGCCAAAATGAAAGAGAGTGCATTGATGCTGGCCTCGGTAAGATATCGAAGTGTGTATTTAATAAAAAAAAATACAATATATAGGTTGTTGTCAGGTTGTTTGTATGAAGATTTTGTGGTAATAATATTTATAATCTAAGAGAACTAACCAGCTTTTATGTCTTGTTTCTGAATTTTTTCTTCTTTACAGCTGAAATTTCCCAGCAAATCAACATTCTACTTGCAATAATTGTGAAAACATTTTATGTGGAATTATTAAACCTTCAAAAAGTGAAGATCACGTGTTCTATATTTAATGTGTTGTGATGATATGTACATTGTATTTAATTTTTAACAGTTTATTTACATAATCTTTTTGAAGTTTGAAAGAACAGCTGACCATCTTTTTGATGCTGCCTACTTTGGTCAAAAGGATGCCATTACTGGAGTCAGTGAGTGCATAATCTTGGGCATACCCATGTCACTAGGAACTGGTTTCTTCAAGCTTCTCCACAAGTATCCTTTTTTTCTGTTTCTGTTTACTTTAAGTTATCAGTATTTCAGTTACAAAAATTTGAAAATGCTTATGTATTTTACACACATACTTGTGCAAAATCTTTAATATTCCTAAATCCCTAGTTATACCTACTTGTTTAGGTGGTTTAGGGCACTTAATTCCCTATCCTACCAAATATGCTTACCCTTTCAACTGTGGGATATTATAATGTTATGGACAATCCCATATTAATTGGTATAAAAGTAGGTAAAGAGTTGATGATGGGTGGTGAACACTAACTGCTTTACTTAGGCTTTCATTGAAAAATTAGGAATAGCTAGTGCAGATATCTCTCATCTAGCTTTGCATAAAATTCATAACAAACCAAACCAAAACCCTGGTTAACAAGCTCTGAAGTTTAACCTTGTTAGCATCTGAAAGAATAGAAGTAGTTATTACTTTAACAAATACACTGAGAAATTTAAAAGAAACCAGAAATCATTTTCTTGTTTATTTTAGACAGGATTTTAAAAAAATGTAATGTACGTGTAAAACATTTAATTACTGTTTGAAACCTACTCTATACATCACTAAGATCAGGGGCGTAGATTTTTTACATTCGATGGGGAAGGGGTGATTTTTGCAACCACTTTTGTGGACTGTTCAATTTGCAAATTGGTAATCTCTGATTACATAAACCTGAAAGCTGTAAACATGCAGTCACAGAGTAATCTTGTTGCCACTATACTTACATGTATACTTAGGCCTACTGATTGATACTTACAAACTATTGCTTAGATCGAAAAGCTTAGAAGGACGCCTACATTAAAGATGTACATTTCGGCTTCTGAAAAAGCCTACATCTAGGCCTAATTATGCAATTCGATTGGAAAGAACATGAGATCACAAAAACAAACACACAATTTGTAGGCCTGTGATGCAATAAAACAATTCAACAGACCAAACTGTGGGGGTGGATGGTTGTATGCACCACACATACCCTCCACCTAAAATGAAAGGGAGATGTATACCCTCCTTCCCCCCAGGATCTATGCCCTTGATAAGATATGCAATTTGATAATTTTACAATTATTTATCTTACTTATGTCATTGTTTTTCCTTAACTACTATACACAGAGCTGAGAGGGAGCCACTTCCACCTCCCAAGAAACTGGTGTTTGACTCCCCAGAATTACATTTGCCCTTTAACAGTTAAAGTATTGAAATATTTTGTTTATTTAAAGAAAAAAAGAATAAATGATGTAAAGAACTATGTTTGTAATTATAGATTTTTAAGAATTAAAACTGTTTTGTGGTAAATAGTTTAGTGTTGTAATATTTGTTTCAAAAACTATTTTTAAGAGTAGTATAAGTGATAAACCATTACTGTAAGATAAGTAAACTAATTTCACACTATTGATAAAATAGATTTTCATTTACTTTGTTGTATCCCAATACCAATGAAAGCTCTTTTGTTTTTACCAAATAGTAATTTAAATTATTAAATAAGTGTTTGTTTTTTACTGAAATGCTGAATTTAGCCAATAAAAAGTGGCTTGTTTAAACTTTTCCAGGTATTGTTGTGCTTATTTCATCTGTTCAGCCTAAGGTGGTCGTCACATACTCCCTCCAGTAACTCACATTTTTTGAAGTACTAATATAATTATTTAAAGAATTTTATTAAAATATTTTACTTTTGATAGAGGAAGAAAGAAGCAAAAAATGTGAATTTTTAATTCAAATTACCAACTTTTTTAGATTCTGTATATTAAATTTGTGTTAAGCACTAATATAATGACTCAGAACAACTGACAAGAATTTAGGCTCACTTTTTCTGGATTATTCTTTCACTAGGTCAGCCTCAATAGAGAATCATATTGAACACCCACTTTCAGCCAAAGTTCTTCAGTTGGTTTGTCAGGTTTGTGAGGTTTTGGGGTTTTCTTCTATTCCATTTGACTGCTCGTAGTAAGAACAGCAAGTGGCTACTTGGCTTTTCCATATTCTCCTGATATTCATTGCAGGAAATTTTCTGATTAGTTATACGATAGGATAATCTTCTCCCTCATCCTTTTTGGATCAGCATATTTTGGTTTATCTCTACCAGGAGGAAGTATGCTTATATTCTCAGTGGATGGGCCCCATTTTGTGCATGTTGGGAGTCCAGATTGGAGCCTGTGATTACATTAAACAGATTGCTTTCTTAGATTCATCTTACTCTCATGGCTTCTCTAAGGTATTTATCTTCAATCCAACTGTTTTCTGAAGCTTCTCAGCAATTTGAGGATGAAAACTGGGGATTTTTCTTATATCTATCTCAGTCGGATTATATTATCTTTAGAAATCCTTTCTTTGGCTTACATGCTGGTTTGTTCTTTGGATTTGTTGGAAAGGGTTTGTTTACCATATTCTTCTCTTAGGAAGTTACGGGATGCTCCTTTTCTCCATCTGATGTTGTATGTTGAAGTTCCAGAGATGTTAGAATCCTGAATTTATACCAACTATTTAAAATCTTTATCATCATTGGCTTCTCGTTTTTCTGGCTCTGATTTTTAAGTATCAACCTGTAATGGTATCCAAAAAGACAGGACATTGATGTCAAGTCACCAATCTATATCAACTCAACCAATTTTCAGATCTTCCTTGTTTCACAATGAAGTCTTTTTTTTTACCTTACAATGGTACTTTGAACCAGGTTTCTGGATAACGAAGTTTGATGTTACTGTTCCCATAGCAGAATTTTCCCAGAAGTTTCTCAGGCTTGTGCACAAGAGAAAGTGCTACAGTTCTGAGCTCTACCTTTTGATCTTGTATCAGCATCTTATGTCTTAAGCAGAGTTATTTGAGTTTATTTTTTCTCATCACCTGCATTTCTTAAGCTTGAGCACACATCATTATATGGACGACTAGCTCTATCCTGCCAATTAGCAGAACAACATGAGATTCAGTTGCTATACAAGCAGTCTTCCTTATCAGATTGGAGAAGTCTATTTTGTTAGTGATGCAATATGTTGTCAGTTTTTGGTGTTTTTCAATATTCATGTTGCACTCAACCAATGCCTCTCAAATTTCAAGCCATGGAAAGAGCTGTCAGGCTTTTGCTATATCTTTCTCCTACTGCACGGATGGTTTTCTCACTTTTGGGAATGTTGGCATCCCTTGAGCCTATCATTCCCCTGGGCTGAGCACATAGGTTTTTTTAGTTGTCACTGCGCAACCAATATATCATGCATTCCAATCCCAAAGATTCTGTATCATTACTCAAGAGCAACATTGTCAGCTGTAAATAGTAGTTGGATTGGAACAACACTACTTTTAGGATACTAATTTCACCACCTTGCCCCAAGATCTATCTGTTCACATATGCATCTCTTAAGAGATTGGGAACTTATCTTCAAGGCCTTCAAGTTCAATAGTACTAGGCAGAAAAACAATTCTACTCTCCATATCAACATGGGTCTAGCATGGTTAAGTGTGTTAAGGCATTCAACTTGTAATCTGAGGGTCATGGGTTCAAATCCTGAAATCCTGATCACACTAAACATGCTCGCCTTTTCAGCCGTGGGGGCATTATAATGTGACAGCCAATCCCACTATTTGTTGGTTAAAAAGTAGCCCAAGATTTGGCAGTGGGTAGTGATGACTAGCTGCCTTCCCTCTAGTCTTACACTGCCAAATTAGGGACAGCTAGTGCAGATAGCCCTCGTGTAGCTTTGTGCGAAATTCAAAAACAAACACACCATATCAACATCCTCGAACTTCTTGCAGTACATATGGCAATAGCTTAAGATTTGTCTCTCTTGACCAGAAAAATTGTTATCAATACATTCTGCCAATTCTTCACTGGCATATCGGATATCTCATCAAGAAGGCACAAAACAAACACACCATATCAACATTCTCAAATTTCTTGCAGTACATATGGCAATAGCTTGAGATTTGTCTCTCTTGACCAGAAAAATTGTTATTAATACATGCTGCCAATTTTACACTGGCATATTGGATATCTCATCAAAAAGGCATACATTCTCAAGGTCTTGGTTTTTGCACCTTTGCATCATATCAATCTTTTGGCATGTCATGTTTCAGGAGTGATGAATTTAACTGCATATTACTTGTCTTGACTTAACTTAATCCTTCTAATAGAATGAATACTACATCATGATGTTTTTCAGTGTATTTGCTCTCAGTTTGGGGATGCCTTTGTGACTCATTGGGATTTACAAGTGCAGTTGGTTTGGTCTCTGATAACTCATCTCAAGCATTGGCAATAAATATATTCTGTCAAAATAGAAGTGGTTTACTTTGTTAAGCCTTCCCCTTGGCTGTTATTTCAGATTCTAACTGTGGTTCGTTTACTTCCTTACAAGTTCACTTGGTTGCAAGATATTGGCAAGCTCAATTTTGATTTCTGCTCTTAAAGTATCTGCAAAAATTCCCACCTTTATCTCTTCCACATTGGCAACATCTATTGAGACAATTTTAGACATTCTCCATCCAGGTGTTTGGATCTTGATGGTCTGAAGTTATGTGGTCTCTGCCTGACATCAGGGTTTAACTTTTATGGTTTCTCTGTATTTAACCAAATCTCTCCATAGGCTAATCACAATTATTTATCAACAAAAGTGGAATATTTGTTGTTACTGGTGTATTGAAAAGGAAGTTTGGCCCTTTTCATCCAAAAGTATCTATCATATCCTGTTTTTAACTTTGGTATTTGAGAAGGGTCTTGTTTCATCTATGGTGGCATTGCATAAGGCATTTTTATCTACTGTTGTTAGGTATTATGAATATCAAATTTCATATTCCTTTCATATTCTTTACCCCAAATGATCTTTTCAATTATCAAATTGTGATTTTACAGTTGTTTTACATTTGTTGAGCCTTTAGCTTAGTGTTCTTTGTTTCATCCTTCTCTTAAATTGTATTTTTTGTTGTTGTTGGCCTGTGGGCATCATCATAGTTGTTTGCAATCCATGTGTATAGGACTCTGTCATTCCACATTTGTCCTGCTTTATCTCGATAGATCGTTTCTTTCCATGACTGGCTGCCAATGAAGGGGAAAGATCCTTCTCACCAATTCATTTCCCAGCTGTTTCTTACCTTTATTGACTGCTCTGATCCTTATAGTTTTATATGTCCTTATGTCCTGTTAGAGCCTTTAGTGTTACTCAGCTTGTAATAACTGATGTCAAGGTACAAAGAACTGATTGTTCATTCATTGTGTTCCTGTGACAAAACTGTCTGGAAAGCTGCAAAATCTGAAAGATGTATTTTTTTTTTAATTCCACAATTTTATAAAAACTGTATCTTTTGCTTATTGTGTTTGATAGTTTTTGTCTTTTGGAATATATTTAAGGCCAAATTACGAGTAGGGATACTGGAACAGGTGACAAAAGTCCTATCTATTTGGATGTTATTCTAAAAAGTACTTTATTTTCCAAACATTATTGTTTCCCTTCCACCTTTCCCAGCCCCGGCATTTCTGATTGCTTCGTTTATTCTCTCTCTGTATAGCAAAGTTGTTAAACTGCCCAGTATCTTCTCTCGCTGTTTAAGTCTACTTCTTTTCCCCACAAATTTTCCAGTTGTTACCAAATGTTCCATCCACTTTCTCATCACATGATCAAATAATGCTTATTGTCTTTTTCGTACTTTTCTTATCAATGTTCTTAATTGTTCCTGCTTGTTGTAGAAATTCATTCATTCATATATACTGAATTTTTTTTAATATCAAAAATTGGCCTGTGTATAGTATAATGTATTATAGTTCCTACAGAATTCGTGGTGGTATGTGTGTTACTGAAGAAACAAATTTGTAAAATATAACTGAAATCACTTAACTTGTATCCATTATTATTTCACGTCATTGCAAATTAATCAATAAATCGAATGACAGCACATTGTAAAATATTTTACGAATATAGATTCCCTGGAACTAAACTGAAGTAGTGAATGGTGATTCCCTGTATACATGTATTACTATGGAAAGTTCTAGAAAATTCTAAAAGGTTTTTGAAAATTCTCATAAATTCTACAACATTCTAGAAAGTTCTTGAAAAACTTTGTAAGTTCGAGAAAATTTTGTCAGCTACTCAGCACTGAATCTACCTGGAATATTATGGAAAATGGATAAATTTGGAAATTTGATTACCCAGATTACAAAAGAAAATTTTGAAGAGAAAAATACAGTTACGACAGAAAGTGTTCGTACCCCTGCGTCCCGAGTAGTATTTTGCTCATAACTTAAAAAGTACCACGATAAGGCTAATATAAATACAATATATTATAAATATTATACCAACACACATCTACATAATTTTTTAAACAAATTAAACCAAGTAATTGAGCCAAGTAATTCACCTGAAAGGCTACACAACTGACCATTGAAGTAAACGTACGAACACTTTCTGCCTCCCCTATGTTTGGCTATTTGTTTATAAACAGTTTATTTGTTGTTCAATTTGCATAAACTTTATTTGGATGAGTGTTATTATAATATTTAAAACATACTCTATTTTAATTAGCCTGATCGTGATACTTTTTAAGTTATTAGGATGAAACTACTCACGACTCAGGGCTACGTAGAAACACTTTCTGTCGTAACTGTAGGTCTTTTCCGTTTACTTTAGGCATAATCAATTGGCAAATAACACTTTCTGCCCAGGAATAAGAAAAAGTAAAAATTTTGTTACATAGTGCTATTGTGATCGAAACAATAACCAGAATAACACACACGCCTTCAATGGTTAATAACCTAGATAATTCCTTATTATTTAGTCACTTTTTTCACTACTTCATAATAATTAGTTTACCCCCATAGTAAGATGGTTAGGAGTTTTCAACTCGCATTCTGAGAGTCACGAGCTCGAATCCCCATCCCACCAAATATACTCGCCCTTGCAGTCGTGCGGGCATTATAATATGACGTTCGATACCCCTATTCGTTAGTAAAATAATAGGGCAAGAGTTAGCGGTAGGTGGCGAAGGCTAGCTGTCTTCTCTTCAGTCTGCTAAATTAGGGACGGTTAGCGCAGATCGCCCTCGTATAGCTTTGCACGAAATTCAAAACAAACCAATCAGAGGTGTCGGAACTGGAATGCTGCAGCCCCATTTTTACATAGTTTACTTACATAGCAACTTTAAATTATATTATTATATTAATTATCTATGATGGGGGACATGCCTCCAGGCACCTTTAGATTGAGCTGTATTTGAAAGCACAGAAACTTAGCTAACTTGTATGATAAATAGGTGGAATTTTTAAAATATTTCTTTTCCGTGTGTGTGTGTATGTTTGTTCATATCTCATTATTTTAGTTTTATTACATTTCATTATATTACAGTGATTCTCAAACTGGAGCACATGTACCACTGGTAACATGTGGAACTGATGTCAGTTGCACGCGAAAAAGAATATTGTAAAAATTATAAAATTTATAGTGAATTCTATCTAAGCTTCACGCGCACGCATGTTCACAATGTTCTTCTCGTTTATAGAATCGGGAGTGTTATATTTCCTCCAAATTGATAAAAATAGCACAATATCCTTCAGTTGTGCCAGAAAAGAAAATCATATTTGTCTCATTAATGGATAAGTGTTGAATATAACAATTTTTACAAATAATTTGTTTTTTGGTTTGTACTTCACACATTATGAATTATTGTCGTAGATAGATCAGTATAACAATTTTTTTTTTTTTGTATGCTTATTGTGACCCTGAATTTATAACGTATGTTGGTATTTCTGTTTAACATATTGTAGTCCATCTTCACAAGGGTTATAAAAGGTAATTCTACTTTTGATTGTGTCTTTAGATGGTTTGATATGTACTAATTGCATCTTTATTGTTTGTTTTTTTTTGTTTCAGAATTCTGTTATGATTCATTGTGTGCTTTCAGATATAGTTAGAAAGTATGGAAATATAAGAACGTGTCTTAAGTTTCTTCCTGTTTATTCTTTCTTTCTTCGTTATCAAATATTCAGAGTATTCGATGTTTTCTATTGAAATTTCTGTGAGTTTGTAGGTTTTACTAAAACATATCTCGGAATTTTAAATGATTGGTACACAGTTTTGATGTCTAATAATGTAAATTGTTTAGAGGTACAACTTTTCCATTTTGAATGTGGTACTATCTCAGTCTTTCGAAACATGGACACTCAGACAACTAGCAGTAATAGTACAGTGTTCCATGTCAAGAGATATTTAACCCACAGAGAAGATAACAGATGATCAGGGATTTTTCTTTGATAGACCGTTAATGTGAGTGTAGTGCATGAATAAAAATAGAAATTAGTTTATTCTCTTGTGTTGAATCTCAGATTTCTGTTGATTAAAACATGAACTTAAAACTACATTCAAAACGAAACTAATTAAACAAAGGAAACAATAAAATTACTTGAAATTTATCATAAAATTACAGTGACTTTAATTAAATGAAAGCAGAAAATACGAACTTAAAAAATATGATGGTTAGTAAGAGATCAAAGAAAAACTCATCGTGATGACGAGAAACCCACTAGACGTAAAAATGTATTCTCAAGACAGCTGGTATGGATATTAAAACTTCAATTAAAATAAACTACAGAACAATATTTCGACTTTCTTTAGCATCTTCAGGTGAACAAAGAGGTTTTTGCTTAAAATAGGCAGTTTTATCTCCTCTTTTAATAACTACCGAGGTAGCCTTACGCTAAAATTTTTTGGAAAATAATACTGGTACAGTTTTTCAGACATTACTCACATAACTCAAGCTAAATTTTATAAATTTGTTAACTTGAAGAAGCCCTAAGAAGGTCAACACGTTGTTCTGTACTTTATTTTAATACAAGCCGTCTTAAAAATACAAAGAAAAACTCATTATAACTTAGATGTCGACTCCTTCTCTTAGCCTTTGAAGAAAGTATAAGAACAGAAAGAGTGTGAAACTACTTGAAATAGGCAGTTTTATTTTCCACTTTTAATCGTTACAGAGGTAGCCTTGTACAAAAAATTCGCGAAAAAATACTACTACTAAAGTTCTTTAGAGATTACTCTCATAACTTAAGCTAAATTTCATATTGTTTTCATGAGATTTATTCTCCAGATCCATGATTACTTTGAAAAAACAATTTTAACAATCCTTGATCGTGCAGGAAACAATGGCAATGATCAAAGGATATTGCCTTACATCCCAGTTCGCATTGCAACAAACCTTTTTTTTCTTTCTTTTTTTACAAAGGACGGTAATGCCAAACTTAGACCTTGCTGTCTTTAAACTTTTTACAGACTCTATAGTTTATGGGTGTGTTGTCCTCCAACGCCTTGTTTAAAAAGGCCGAAAACACAAACATTCATTGGAATTGATTTAGGAATGTGACAGATATATGGTAGAATTGGACTGCTGTAATACTACTTTTTTTAGCCACCTATCTTATGAATAAAAACCTATAGGTTGCGAGGAGAGATTTTGCTAACACCAAATTCTTGTTTATGTCCAACTATATTTCCCGGCTTTTTTGTTTATCAAAGGATTATTTTTTATAACAATAGCCTTCACTTTGAAAGAAGGTAGCATAAGATCCTTTACTGAGACATGAACAAATGCAACACGATTTAACAGCCAAGGAAAACGAGAAAATGTTTTTTTCTCCATGGAGCTCTAGAGCAATAGTAATGAGTAATAAAAGACTACAACACAGGTGTTGTTCCGGCTTGGATTGGCTTTGAATACGGTTTCAGAAGATATTACTACCCTAAACTTTCTGCTACACAAGTTTTCAGCTTTCTCGTGAAACATTAAATGTCTCAAGGCTTCAAATGTTGCATCCTTTGGCTCTGTATAAATTACCAATCTCACTGTATGAATACTTTTCGTCAGCAAGTTATCTTATGACTTTCAGCCCTAAGTTTATCTGTGTCGGCATTGCAATGTCGTCAAATAGTGCAGAATTTGTCGTTAATGTGAAATTTAGGTACTAAACTTAGTTACCACAGTGTCAGGCTTCGCATCAGCTACAAAATACCACTGCATAAGTATCTTCAAACTGAATAATAGCTACGAAAAGTTCAGATCTGGTTTTATTAGTTTTAACCATGATAATTAATTCCTATTAGGATGAACACTGTTCTTTTAGTTTCTGAATCCTAATGTTCTTTTACCACTTGAATAAGACTATGCCATCTCTTTGTTCGATGCATACACATATCAGGCCAATAACTGTGGTGCGTTGTTAGAATTCATTGAAAAATTTAACATTGAAGTAGCTATATATTAATATACATTTATATATGTCTCTCTCCCAAAATATTTGTTTTGTTTGCAAGACATTTATCAAATTAGTTTTCAGAAAACACTAATTAAAAATTTGGCTTAAACACAAAGTTTTACAGTGGACTATCTGTGCACTGCCCAACACAGCTATAAAAACCTGATTTTTTGTGTTGTAAACCTGTAAACTGGGGAGCTTTTAATCAAAAGTAGAGGTTGTACAACTTTTACGATGTGATCTGACAGTCATGTGATAGCATGGGGTTACTGTAATTCCATTTTATTCAACTACACTGCTGGCCAAAATATTAAGGCCAATGAAGATAAAGAAAAAAATATGTGTTATGCGTTGTTAGACTGAACCACTTATTTGAGTAAAGCTTTGAAAGATAAAAATAAGAAAAGGGAAAATAAAAATAAACAACTTTTTTAGCATTTAATAGGGAAAATGTGAACACTATGAGATTAGCTTAAATACTAGCTGGTCTAAAGTTTAAGACCATACTGAAATGACGAGTTAATTGGTAAACACGCAACGAAATATCGTCATTTGTTTTGAAGCGTTAGCGTTGTTAACATTTCCCACTGACATCTCCTGTTTTACATTGGGTAAAAACATGGCAAAGGCTAAAAAGTTGACAGAATTTGAATATGGTAGAATTGTCGAGCTGCAAAAGCAAGCTCTCTCTCAACGTACCATCGATCGGACGTAGTAAAGCTGCTGTTGAAAATTTTTCAAATTACCCTGAGGGATACGAAACGAGAATTTTAAGTCGTCGACCCAGGAAAATTTCTCCGGCGTTGAGCAGGAGGATTCGACGGGTTGTCTGGCAAGATACCAGCCGATCGTCGAACCAGAATAAATTCCTTATGGACACAGAATGCGGCTCAAGAACAATAAGATGGTATATACAAGAAAAAGGTGTTAAAAACCATAAACGTTTTCAAAGGCCACGTCGTCTCCTTCTACACCATGAAACAGCTAGGTTAAACTTTGTTTAGAAGTACCGAACATGGGACGTAGAAAAGTGGATAAAGGTTTTGTTCTCTGATGAGAAAAAAATTATCCTGGCTTCTAACATTACTAGCACGATGAGGATATTCCACCGGAGACATTTTCTACACGACACAGTGCAGAAGGTTCCATCATGATCTGGGGTGCTTTCTCCTTCCATGGAACAATAGAGCTTCAAGTTATACAGGGGCGTCAAACAGCAGCTGGCTGCATTGGCACGTTGGAGAGAGCATTCTTATTGACTGAAGGCCTTCGCTTGTGTGGAAATGACTGTATCTTTCAACAGGACAATGCCCACAGGACAAAGGACTTTCACTTGGCAAATAATGTGATTCTTTTGGACCATCCAGCGTGTTCGACCGAACTGAACTACATTGAAAATGTTTAGTGGCAGATAGCAAGGTAATTCTTTAAAAATGGATGTTAATTCCAAACAGTGCATGATCTTCGTGAAGCCATCTCCACCACTTGGAATAACATTCCAGCTAGCCTTCTGCAAACGCTTATATCGACCATGCTAAAGCGAATGTTTGCAGTTATTCGCAATAACGGCCGTGCATCTCACTACTGAGACCTCTTGTTGGTCATATCCTACCCTGTTTAGGACTTCTTTTTGGTATGGTCTTAAACTTTAGAACAGCTAGTATTAAGGCTAGTTTCATAGTATTCACATTTTCCATATTAAATGCTAAAAATGTTTTATTTTTATTTTCACTTTTCTTATTTTTATCTTTCGAAGCTCTACTCAAATAAATGGTTGAATCTAACAACGCAAAATGCATATTTTTTCTTTATGTTCATTAACTTTAAGATTTTGGCCAGCAGTGTATCTTTCTCATGAAAACAACCATTGATTGCGAGGAATGGCTGGAAGCTTATGAGTCTTTTCCAGAACCAAATTATTGTTCATTAGTTCTAGTTACCACTAAATACGTGCAACTTCAGTGATGGCACCCACCTTCTACATCTCATAGCGACTAGGTGGTACATCAGTGGGTTTATAACGCTGAAACTGGATTTCGATACCAACGCTAGGTAGAGAATAGTTTATTTTGTAGCTTTTTGCTTCACAATAAACAAAATCGTTGCATGGCTTTTTTTGCTTTTTTTTTAATATTAGGATTGCCTTCATTCTCAGAATGGCTATGTGTAAAAGTCATTGTTAAGACATAAACAAATGTAACTCAGCCTTGTCGTGAAATAAAGTTAGAATACTTTATTTTTCATATAACGCTGTCTCTCCAATAACAAATGTTCCCCGCTGGTACAGCGGTGTGTTTACGGATTTACACGGCTAAAATCAAGGGTTCAATTCTCCTCGGTGGACTCAGCAGATAGCCCAATGTAGCTTTGCTATAAGAAAAAAAACACACACATCCAATTACAAAGAAAAATTTAATGGAAAGTGTATATTTGTACCTGTTATATTTACGATTCTAACTACAAGAGGGCACGACTGTCATTTATAAGGCGTTTGACTTGTTTTTTAATCTCAATTAAAGGTACTGTTATTTGAAAGTATTCTTTGAAGTGTTGTTTTTTAAAGGATTGAATCTTATGGAATTTGCTTGGATTATCATTTGACCATTACCATTAAGAAATTACAAAATTTAGTTTTGTTTAAGCATAAATATAGCGAAACAGATGCTGATGGCTTCGTTTAATGCTGTCCAATGAAGTAGCTCCTTTCCCGAGCATGAGGATTGGGTTGTGTGCGCGCAAAATTATGCGCAATGCAGGATGCAAACAGAAATTTTGTGTTTAAGGCATCTGTAGTTCGCGAGTTATTGTATTATATCCGTCGTGATCTAGGTTTCGACATTGCCATTTATTTATGTATGTTGTAAAGTGAGGTTAAAGGCTCTATAAAATGTCTGCAAATAACACCAAACTGTCGACGACAGAGCGGATCGTCAAAAGTAAGTTTCATTTCCGTAATTCAAATTGCTATTTATATTTCCAAATGCAACATAGCGGAAATGCAAAACTATTCCGCCATTTTGAAGGCCGAGTTAAACACTAATAATTCTCAAAATGTATTTAAATCAAACGTTTCAGTTTTCTTCAACATTTTTGATCATGGTAAATTGTATACAAGACTATCTTCAGGAGAATCTTCACAGGCAAACGCGACTCTTGGTTAACTCGTTGGGACCTTCATGCTACTTACTGCTGGTTTTAGCTTTTAATTTTATTATAGGGAAATTATGAATATTACGAAAGGTTATAGTACATATATTAAGGATACGTGATTAGCTATATAATTAAGGTTAATCTTATGCAAGCCTAAGGGCCTTAATCAGTTTGTTATCTAATCCTACAAGTACAAGATACTTCATATTGTCAGGTGTCTGTGTGGAACGATAAGTGATCGTAAATTTGTCGTTTATTCAGTTACAAATACTAGTTGCAATGTAACATCAGATCTGTAAATTATAGTAAGCATAATAATAACTTAAAGAACAGTTTGAACAAGAGACCTCAATCGGAGCGAACAGAGGTGATGCAAAATTTTGCTGCAGTAATATTTGGAATCGTGTAAATTTTAGGCCTAATGTAGGTTTAGTTGACGCATGGTAACCGTTAATTTAATTATTAAGAGATGAAAGTTTATTAAGTTATATGTTCAGTCAGTTATATTCGTTTTATGTATAGATGCAGCGTCACAAAGGTACAAAGGCATTCATAATATGTGACGATCATATACTAGTAACATAGTCGAGTTGACTATGTGTGTTGTGTTCGTGACATAAGAACGTTACAAATATTTGAACTAATGTAATGAAAAAAGTAAGAAACCCAGAGTAGTAACACTAACACCTGAACTTGTTCGCGTCAGTGACAGCTTTGCTGCACTTTCAAGAAATTTTTGTATTTATATAATAAACTTGAAATTAATCAGGTTTTAATAAAAAAAATATCATAGAATAGAGTATAAAATTACATACTTTTTCATTTTAAGTACCTTGGTTTTTAAAACGATTGACTTTTGACAAGTTTTCCTTTTAGTACACCAGTTTTTCTACTTTGGAGTGCAACAAACCGCTAGAGTTTATTGAAATTATTTAATAATTGTGTTTTTTATACACAGACTGCCTTTGAAACACCTTCATGTGAAATGCTGTAGGCCACTTTTATCTTTTGAGTTTGTTATTCAAACTGAAACATATTTATTTAGTGTAGTGATTTTGCATATCTGATTATGTTACATACAGATCATTTCATTTTTTGGTTTCAAGGTGTTATCTGGATCTAGAATTATCAGTTTTATAATCAGGCTAGTCAAAACTTAGCCCCTATAGTTAGTTTGGATATCTTAATGTATTATATATATTTTGTATTTCTTGATATTTAATTATCTGGTTCTGAAGTTTCAAATTCATCACTTTGTAATTGAAACTCCTCAATACAATTGAATCTGCTCTCAGATCTGATTATGTTACATGTATGTCACATCCCATAGTTTCTTCTCATGTTTTGAGTCTGGAAGCAAAAGTAACTGAGTAGCATATTTACAAATCTATATTAACTTGCATGTCTGGTCAAATTATGTATTGGTTTTATCATTTTCAAATTAAACACTTTTCTAAAGATTGTCATGTATGTTATTTCCTGAATTATTTATAACTCTTTATTTATCTTTTGTATTATCTTGTAATATAATATATTTGAGAGCCTAGATGGATTAAAAGGTCCCTTGTTGTCATTTTATATTTTGTTGTGACAGCATGTATCAGTTATGTTAGCCTCAATATTATAGGTGTTATATAACAGACATGGAGAGTTTGGGTTGTCTTTATCAGTTATGTTAGCTACTGTACTATAGTTATTGTATAACAGACCAGGGAAGTTGGACTATGTGTTTCAGTTATGCTAATTTCTATACTGTGGTTGGATGTAACAGACCTCAAGAGTTTGGTTACATGTATTTATTTGTTATGCTATCTTCTGTTTTCGTGTTAGTTTGTACAAGATCTTGAGCATTAGACAATGTATTTATCCATTTTAGTTTCTGTAGCCTTAATAAATTTTGTAATAAGTTCATTGTTGATAATTGCAGTTGATTGAATCCAGAATGAAACTTAAAGCAGTCTGATCTATTGATTGTTTGTTTTTTGAAGTAATTTAAAGACAGAGTAAAACTTTTAATATTATTTTCACCTAAATATTGGCCAAAGGTTACACAAATTAAAGTTATAGTGTAGAACTTGCATGCTATTTTTTTCTTTCTAGCTTTTTCTATTGATCAGATATTAAGGAAGCTTGCACTGTTAGAACAGCATATTTGAAGCAGAAACCAAAACAGCAAGACATGAAAATGATATAGTTAAGGAAAATATTGTTTTTGGAGGAGGGTTAGAATGACAGTACCTCACTTACAAGAGTCCACATTAGATAAATGTTAGGGTTAAAGGAATACATTTAGTTACCAGTTTCTAATAGATTTGTATCTGATTGCTTGTAATGAGGAAGAAGACCAAAAGGTTTATATAGTTGGGAACACCTAAATATGACTCTCTTAAGGTAGCCAAATGCCTCATGACACTCATGAATGGATTAACAAGATTCCCACAGCCAAGGCTGTGGTTTCGCTAGACAGTAGATAGGGACAGTTTTGACAGTTTAATTGCTATTATCAAGGTCTGTTGTCTCTCAGGAGTGAATGATGATGGAAATTTGAAACCAGAAGAGCAGTTGAAAATCTATAAAAGAACTCTTGTCAGGGACTTAGGGGCAGATCTATGTAGATGTGTATTTTTGTTAGTGCTGCTTCCTCAGACAAGATATGAACTGCTATGTAGGATCCAAGACTTAAAGTTATTTGGGATATGCTTAGAGTAGCAGTAGGGTTGGTTGGACATGTGGGATACTTTTTAGGGTAAGGGTGAATTATATGTTCAGATGAATTTCACCTAACTAGGTAGTAGGATGTTCTAGGAAGCTGTAAAGGTAGTCTAATTTTACATAGTGGGGAGGAAGCTTGGACAATTGGAAAAACAAAAATTGTTAGTCCTAAATATAAGTTTGTGAGATTTAAAAATAAACATGATATGAATAGTGTACAGATACCAACTGACCTGAAGAGCTCTGGTATGGACAAAAGGTCTTGGTGACACTTCATGTAATAGCTGTAGTGTTGATGACAAAATTATTTGCTTTCATTCATAAGTTCTTAAAAATACTAATGTGATCTGTTGACACTGCAGTTTCTGACCTATTCTGGGAACAACAGGACTATCTTGATGGTTTGCCAGTTCTTAACGATGGTGAAGTTAATTAAAATGTAATAATAATAGACAATTTGCATTAATAACAAAAATAATAATTTTATTAATTCTTATCCTTAAATCTGATTTTAAAAGGAGTTGGATGAAAATTGTTAATAACTACAATTTAATAAATCTAATTTGCACCTATTAACACTTTTGTTTCTGGCCTGCTCAGGGAACAAGTCTAGCTTGCCAGTGTGTTTTTGTTCATAAAAAATTAATAATATAAATATCAACTATACTACTACATCACATCTTAACCAGCCCAGTTAGTCCTAGTATCATGCAAAAAACCTTGTTGACACCAGATAGTAGTAGTCTTCATATTATAACATATTCCTCTTTGCTTTTACCCATAAGTTCTTAGAAATTGTATCTAAAGATCAAGTGTTTTTTCTAGTGTTTTTAGTGTTAGGTACAAAATGGATGAGTTCAACACTCAAGCTGAAATGGGAGACTCTGATATAATATAGAAGTTATTTCTAAGTCTCAATCTGTGAGTTAGTAAACAGTCAAAGACTGTTTAAGAGAAAGTATAGAGTGACTCAATTTAATTGATGAACTAATCAGTAGTTGTTATATAGACCACCTGATCAGACAGGTGAGGCCTGTGAGACTAATATTGAATATGTTGACTGGAAATCTGTGGAGTATGGTAGTGAGGTGGAGAGATTTCCTGAAGCAGCTCGTTGTGGTTTAGTTTAACAATATTGGATTCCATTTTAGATTATTTTTTTAGCAACTGATGAAGGTATGGTTACAACAACTGATCTAGGTAGGGGAGCATGTGAACAGAAGTGATCATTGCATAATTCATTAGGTTTGATGTTGATGTAAAAAAATAATAAAATTTTAGTTCCTAATTTTCAGGAAGTCAATTTGAGGCCAGGAGATAAGATTTATGATTATTGGATTGGAATAATGAGTTAAAATTTGATATGGGAAAGACTTGAACAGTTAAGAGTTGGAGAGTTTACTTTGAGACCTCGTAGGTTATGAAAGTAAAGGTCTTAAAGTTTATGTGTTACTTTACAAGGGCAATTGGGTAATAAACTTACTTTTATTTAATCAAACAGAAATATGAGTGTCATTAAGTTTGAGCAGTGTGGACTATCCCACTTATTAGTTGTTCAGGAGATATAATTACTTGCATTTTAATCTGTAGTTGGAGAAACTTCTGTGAAAAAGTTATTGAGTAACTCAGACATAATTAAATATCCAAATGTTAATTATTCTTGGAATATAGTCATTGGCAGTAGAATCTTTACTTAAAATATTCAGCTTGTGCTTGGAGCAAGCTACCTAGTTACATCAAAACAAAACTTGTACAGCAATAAGTATAGCTAATTAAATGTATATTTTTCCTTTCTTATAAATATTAGAATGAATTGTTTCATCAGTTGGATACTATAACTATTAATGATATTTTTGACCATTGGATAACAAACACTGAGGAATTGTACAACATTTAGTTCTTTTGTTGTAAGTCCAATTCAAATCCTTGCCTTTATTCTCCTATTGGCTATATATTCACAGGTAACCTTGATATCATAACTAATGATGATTTATGGTTATTTTTATATGCAAAAACGGCTCTTCTGGGCCCAGAAAACACTTCAAATAGAAGAGCGAACAACGTTTCGACCTTCTTCGGTCATCGTCAGGTTCACAAAGAAAGGGTTACTGGTCGGAAGCTGACCACATGTTTGGGAGGGGTTGTATAATTGAGTGTTGCAACCCCTCCCAAACATGTGGTCAGCTTCCGACCAGTAACCCTTTCTTTGTGAACCTGACGATGACCGAAGAAGGTCGAAACGTTGTTCGCTCTTCTATTTGAAGTGTTTTCTGGGCCCAGAAGAGCCGTTTTTGCATATAAAAGTTCTCAACAAGTGGGTTTCTCGACATCACTGATTTATGGTTATTAATGAGCAAAGATCCAAGTTCTAGGATCACCTAAAAATTAACTGGAAGCAAGTAATTAGTAAATAGTTTCATATAAATGGAGTGCTAGTAACTGTAGTAATCCCATCTAAAAATAAACAGAGTTGAAGACAATATGTATATATATAAATGAATAACACATTTAAAGAAATTTGTTATTGGTATCAATAAACACGCCATGGAAAAATATGAAATTACTGAATGTTTTATTTTTTACATTCAGTTTTTTGGGAAATTTGTGAAACTTCTTGCTACCAATTATCGTTTTAAAAGTTTAAAAATATCAACCTGTTCAAAACTCATGTAAACACTTAGTTTTTTAAATGGTAGTACATTAATCACCATCAGTTTAACTATATTTAATGTAAGCTATGTTATAGTTCCCTGCTTATTATAACATTGTGTTATTAGTTTTCCCACCAGTTACTTTATGTTTAGTGTTTTTGCTGCTTATTTTACCAAGTGATATTATTGTGAGCTTTCTTGAACTTCACTGCCTTTACTTTTCAGTTACTACTTAAGACTTTATTACTTCCTTCTTCCATTTTATGTGTGTTGTAAAGTGTTACAATTTGTTTAGTTGTATTAGAAATACAGTAATAGTATATTACTTTTCATTTTATTACATATAACTTGGTTATATTTTAAGTAAGGGTATCACTTATGTGCTGTTTATTGTATTGTTCTGTTATTCGTTTAAATTATTTATTATAATTTATTGTGTCTTTTATAAACATTAGTTTTTGTTGTTTTGTCTGTATACAGACAATACATTGTCCTGCTATTCGACAGCTTGACTTTATAACAACTGTAACATATGTGGTAGTAATTCATCTTGGATTTCTGGTTACTCTAAAGTCACTTTTTCAGTCCTGTAATGGGTTTTTTGTTGGTTAAAAGACTTTGGTAAAAATATTGTTTAAGTTTTGTATATCCTGATGTTAACCTCTTAAAGGAACATTAAATCTGTGCTAGTACAAGAAGCAAACATTTGTTAGAGTTTAGTTGTGTGAGTAATTGTATTCTATTTTTTATTTAGTTATACATTTATTAAAAATATTGGTTGAAATGTTTAGTGTCTTTTTTATTATATTTTATTTTTCTGCTATGTTTTATTCATTTAAGTTATTTTAAATTAATTGAACTCTTATTAGCTGGCCAAACCTTATGAGATATTAAAATGAGATTATGGCTGAAAATGTCGCTAACATGGAAGTGCTAAACTGTTAAAACAGTTCTTTTTATCTTTTATATAAGTAAGAATGTAAGAAAAGTACATGTATACTTAATTTGCTAAAGTTTCAGTGGTTTGATTTTTAGTTGAAACATATTTTGAGGTAGCTTGCTTTGGTCACAAATTGATATTAATTTTAAAAGTTTTTAAATTGGGAAATAGGTTGGAATACTTACAGAACTATAATAGGAAATTTAAGATATTGGTTTAAGAATAACTTACCAAATCCAAAATTAAGAAAAACAGTTGGCTAATAATATTAAAACCAACAAAAAAGATTTTTAACTATATTCAAGGTAAGCAAAATGATAAAATGGGATTTGTGGTCTTAATGGATGCTGATAGCAAAGTGTATTTACTATAGGTTAGTTGAATTTTTAAAAGTTTTCTTCTATTCTGTCCTTAGAGGAGAAATATTAGCATTATTTCCTGACCTTGAGCATTCTTTATTGTAATCTGGTGAATAGAAAGTTTGAGAAAGTAAGTTGTTTGATTCTATAATAGGTTTCCCCCAGATTTGTAAAGGAGATCAAAGAAAAGTTATCTGAACCTATCATTTTTGACAAGTCAAGAGAGTGGGCAGGAGCTTGAGGATGGGAGAATTGATAACTTTACTCTTAATTTTTAAGAGGGTGGGGGGTAATAAGAGTTGCTCAAGAAATATAGGCCATTTAGTTTTACCTCTGTGATGGGAAAAATTCCAGGAAGTCTGATAGTAGAAGCAACTTAGTAACATGTGATATCTTGTTAAAAAACCAACATAGGTCAAAAAAAAGAGAAGGAAACTTTAATAGCTGTTCTGTTATCTTTTTTTTGTGTGTTGTAACTTGTTATCCAGAAGATACGAATGGTGTGAATTAGATGTACTTATATCTTGAAAAAGCTTTCAATAAGGTTTTGTGTATATGACATGTTTAAAAAAATTACGTTGATAAGGAAGTTAGGTAGATATTAGTTAATTGGATTGTAGATTGAGGTGATTGTAAATGGAATTCAGTCCAACTGGGCCCTTTTTTCTGGTGGAGTGCCTTAGGTGTCACTGCTTTGATTGTTTTTTTTTTCCTGATTTACATTAGAATATTGATTTGATTATAATTAATAAATTAGTATTGTTTTGATGATCTTAAATCTTTGGGTGTTTCTAACTGCACCAAGAATATTGAGATATTGCAGAATGACTTGGATCAGTTGGTAGGTTGGACAAATACTTGGCAAATGACCTTTAATTATAAGTACATTGTTATGCATTGGGTTATAATAATTTAGGTTACACTTTTAATATAGATGGGAACCCACTCAATAGTGTGACTGCTGAAGAAGATCTTTGCATATTAGTAAATAAATTGTTGAAGTTATTGAAACAGTCCCAGTAGTTGAATGGTGAGTCAGAAAGCTTGTAATAGTAATAACCAGGTTTCTACAACCATGGTGAGCACAGCATAGATAACTCACTGTATGGCTTTGTGATTAACAACAAATAGCTATTGAAGTAGTGTTCTGTTGCTAGTAATAAATAAACCATAAAACTATTTAAGTTAAAGATATTTATAAAAAGTCAAAAGAAGTAATTGTTTCTAAATACAAATAATTAATTAAGCTTCACTTCTAACACTATACAGTTTTGATTACAGTGCCTGAAAAGGGACATTTTTATATTATAGATGATTCAGAAGAAAGCTAACAAGATTATTTCAGGGAAGTAGTTATCTTACAGGTTGAATAAAGGTTAAAATGTGATCTTATTGTACAAGATTTTGTATGGTGGAAAGAGGATAAAAGTTTCTAATTTCTTTGTTTTGTATTTTGAAGATAAGATAATAACAATTTAAGATTTTTGAAAAACAAAACAAAAAACAGACTAGACTCCAGTTAAAATAGTTTTTTAATAGTGTTTTATGGAATGAATCCTCATCAGTAGTAATGGAACACAAGGGAATTGATATTTCCTGATAAACAAATGGTTAGTTTAAAGCTTTACTTTTCTCAAGGATGGGTGTTCAAGGACAGCCTTATTGGACCAAATTTTACCTTGTTGTTCTTATGTTATATCATAGCCACTGAGGTTATCAGGTTTTTTGTTTGTGAGATTCATGTTGCTGTTGTGTATAGTTTATATCGGTATTTGATGACCAAATGGATAACCCAGACAAGCTGTCATGTAGGATGATGGTACTGTAAAATATGATTTTAAAAGGTCTTTTGTGTGAGATGGTTGTAAATACTAATTTTGTTGTTCAGGATGGTGATAAATAACAATAATGAAATGCTTGTCACTCAGGGCTTTGTTAAATTACAATGAGAAAGAGCTGGTTTCACAATGAGAAGGGTTTGTCATACAGGATGATGTTAAATAATTAAGGGTAGTGAGAACAATAATGTAAGATGATAAATAATGATTATGAAGATTGTATTTTGAAGGATGATAGTGAATGGTTATAAAAGATTTGTTGTAAAGAATAATGCTAAGTATTAGTCATTAAGGGCTTGCTATTAAGAGTGGTGGTAAATAATGATCCTGAAGGGTTTGGAATAAAGATGGTGGTGTTGACTGTGAAGTGTGTTGGTAAATATTGACAATTAAATATTTATTAGTGAATAAATCTTTCAAATCTTTGTATGGCTTCTTTTAATCCTTTTTTTTAAATAGAGTATATCAGCTGCTTTAGTTAGCTTAACAGTTAGAAATTTTAAGAGGAGTAAACACAGTAATTTAGTTTTTCACACAAATTGGTCTCCATTTGTAGAGAGAGGTGTGTGAGGAAGTATAAAGTAATTCTTGATGACGAGAAGCTTGCTTGAAATAAAAGTGTCTCAGAATGGCTGGTATGGGTGTTAACACTTATAAAGTAGAGAACAATGTTTCAACCTTCCTAAGTCATCTTCAGGTTAACAAAGAAGATATATTAAAGGAACATCCTAGTGTTTGTCTGTAGAGACCAATTAAAGGAAGGAGAAAATTCTGGTAATTGAGTAGTACTTTGGTCACTGGAATACACAATTTTGTTCTTGAATTGCTGTAGATGTGATGACTTTGGGTGGGCTCCTAAGAGTCAGATAACTGGTAATTTGTAGCTAGGGTCAACTGTGTTATTGATGGGCATCTTTAGTGGCTGCTGTGAGCATTATCTGGTGCTGGTGTTTCAGTATAGTGTCCAGGCAGTTGTCCTTATTATCCATAAATTATTGACATATTTTCATTGTATTCTCATGCATGATTGACATCTAATTGTAAAAATGTTATGGAGGGCTCATTACCTTTTTTGGAATAGTTTCACCAGAATTCATATCCTTACCAACCAAATAGTATTTCAGAAGGCTCATGCTTAGCAAATCAGGTGTCAAGCCCAGTATTAATTACAGATTAAGTTCACTTCCACCATCTCTTTCTTCATTGTTTTCAGGGCAATTTGGAACAAGATTTCAAAGGTAAATGGAAGATATACATATCTTTCCTTATTAATCTTTAAATTCATTGGTCAAGAAGCCACTAGCATCTTTGTGGGGTGTCATCGTTTTGGTCCATTTTTCTTTGTAATTGTATTTGATTATTTATTGTGGTTAAACTTAAACTAGCTTTCTACTGATGTCCATTAAAGAGGTGTTATGCCATCTCTTTTATGCTGCTCTCAATTTTGTGGTGCTTTTTAACTGGACTTGGCATGAGGAAGAGTTTTAAATGTATGCCATTTGGATATAGTCATAATATTTTCTCCGTCCTGGAAGGATCCCGGTATTCTTTCTAATTATAAACCTACTACTTCAACTAACTATGTAAAGTTATGAAGAAAATGAATAATATTCATCTTTTTTGGTTCCTCAAATCAGACAGCCTCATCTTTAATGTATAATCTGTTTTTTTGCAGACAGTTATCTATCATTGGCCTTCTATGAATTTTGAAATGGGGAAAAAATGCTCATGGTCAGTTTTTAAGGCACTGCTGAATTCAAAGATGTGAAGGTATACTAGGAGTGTTAGAGGTGATCCCTTGTAAAATTTTTCAAACATTTTATAGTGAAGTGTTACTTTTTAGAACAGAGAAATGAGAGAAAATTAACAGCTTGATACTAATATTTTTATGTAGTAATATTAGTGAATGAAATTATACACGCACACCTTGGATCAGATTTATTTGTCTTTTAAATATTTAAATGATAGGCACACCTACCTGCCACTGTTCATCACAGGCATAGCACTGACTACCTGATTCAATGAGAAATATCAATTTTGGAAGATGTTTTTAAGAGTATCTAATTTCTTTTTTTACTGATCTTGAGAAAAACTAACAGCATAGATTCATCATACTGGAGAACTTCCTGCATTTATATGGGTTGTGTGGCCACTTATCCATTTTTGTGTATAATACTTTTGTCATAGATGTCATTCCATGTCCATTTGGGGTTCAACACTATCCCAATCCTTACAATGGGTCTAAGGGTTGTCTTGATGTAAAATAGTGTGATGTTCAAGACATAGTAATATAAAAAAAATATGTAAAAACAGCTGGTATAAATAGAGAAAACTATATATATAGAGGAATGAACAACGTTTCGACCTTCTTCGGTCATTGTCAGGTTCACAAAGAAAGAAAGAGGCAGCTGACTGATAGCTGACCACATGTTGTGTAATTGAGTGTAGGAATGTAGATAGCATGCTTAGATGTATATATTTATTAATATAGGTATAAAGGTGTTTCATCGTATTGATTTATTTTGGGCATCAGTTGTTAAGTTAGTAAGGCTTTTTAAATTTTGCATTTGTTTATGTTTGTTTCTTTATACAGTATTTGGGTGTCTTCTATGGTTATGTTGTGTTTATTTGATTTGTGGTGTTTAAAAACGTGTGAACGTGACTTTTTGTGTTCTTTGAATCTGCTTTCCATTTTTCTACTTGTTTTACCAGTGCAGAAGTCTTGGCAGTTATGACATTGTATTTTATAAATAATGTTGGTGTGGTGTTTGTCAGTGTAGTTTTTACATAGTATAGACCTCAGTTTTGTGCCTGGTTTTTGAATAAATTTGGTATTAACTGGAATGTCATATTTTGTTACTAGTTTTGGCCAAATGTTGGTTATTTGTCTGCTGATGTCGGGAATATATGGTGTACAGCAGTATATGGTTTCGTGATTTTTTGATTTGTGAGATATATTTACTTTTGTTGGTTGATTTTGCTTTCTGTCTAGGTGTGTGCGTATAATATTTTCTACGGTTTGTAGAGGAAACTTATTGATGTTGATGAAGTATTGTTTTATTTTGTCTAATTCATCGTTAATTTTATCTGGTGAGCATAGTTTTATGGCTGTGTTTATTTAGTTTCTTAGTGTGTTGAGTTTTTGCTTTGTTTCATGTGGTGAGTCCCAAGGAATGTATAGTTCAGTGTGGGTGATTTTTAGGTGGATTTCTGTTTTGAATTGTGTGTCGGTTCTTGTGATTTGAGGTTAAGAAATGATATTTGATTGCTTTCTTCCTGTTCACATGTGAAGTTAATGTTGGGATGTATAGCGTTAACGTTATTGAAAAAATTAAGTGTGTTCTGTAGATGTGAATCCCACAGTCGTGTCGTCTACATATCTGTACCAGTATAGTAGTGGATGTAATGCTGTATTAATTGCTTGTGTTTCAACTTGTGTTATAAAAATATTGGCTAGAACTGGTGATACTGGGTTGCCCATGCTTAGTCCATTTATTTGTATATAGTTGTGGTTGTTGAACATGAAGTTTGTCTTCATCGTGGTGAATTCTATGAGGGTTGCTGGGAATGTCTATAGATGGGTTAGGGTCTCGGATATAGAGTTCTAAGGTTATCTTGCAGGCTACAGTGGTTGGAACTTCTGTAAAGAGGGATATAATATCGAAACTGGCCATTAAGGCTTTATGATTAAGTTGATTAAGATTAGACTTGAAATTAAAAGAGTCTTTGATGAATGAGCTGGCTGATGTTACATATTTGAAGAATGCTCATGCTGTGTAGTTGCCAAGATTGTAATTAAAACGATTCATGTGTGGACATTATTAGTAACAGTGGACAATCTGGTTTGAGTATGCCATATATTTATGGTGTGATTGAGTCTGTCTTGTGTAGGTAGGAATAAAGGTTTTGAAATTGTGTTGGCTTTTTTCATTTTTAGTCATAATTTATTTAGTTGCATTTCATTTCTTTGTTGGATTTATGTGTATTGGTTTAAATTTGTGTCTGATGGGATGTTCTTCATTTTACAATATATGTATAATTTTCAATGTCTCCAAATGTATTTTAAAAATGCAACTAACAATTTTACATTTTTTTCCCTAAATTTCTTAAATATTCATAAGAACAAAATCTGATTACTGATGTGTGAGATTAAGAGTTACTACTGCAAGGAAGGAAAAATAAAATAATTTACATAATTTAACAAAATGGGATTAGGTTTTATGTCTGTTTTGGTATGTATGTGATATGATCTTTTTGTGGCTGTTATGCTATTTTTCAGTGATCAATGTTTTTAACATTCTAATAGTAAAAGGCATATTCCTCAGAAAACTCATTGGTATTGTTTTTGTACAAAGTTATAGTGGAATGTGGTGTCATAGTAACAAAGTGCCTAAAAATTGAACTAACAAGAGTATGTACAGAATATTGATTTTTGTGTGTGTACTATAGTAGTTGTAGTAGAACATGTAGTAACAGAAAAGATTGGTCTTTGGTGTTAAAGAAGTGCATGGTTAAAACATTCAGTTTTTAAGTGGCTTAGATTCTTGGGTTGATTTGATTTTACTTCTTGACTTTTGGAGGTGCTTTTAGTTCAGGTATTAAGTGTTGAAGGGGGCATTTTCACTGTCAGTTTACAGGTTTTGAAGTGTCATGATCAGTAATACATAACTTGCATATTATGTATTACCTAGTGGATTACAGATATGTAACTTAGAAAAGTATGGTTAAAGTAAGTTTGATGATAATTTTATTAAAGATTTGAGGAGGTTCTTGAATACTTAGTTTTGACACTTTGGAACTTAAGAGATAATAAGAAGAAAAATAAAAATATGATGATGCAGATTATAAGACTAAAATCAGGTTACATTTATTTATGTAATGAATTTAAAAGGTGTTAGTGTTTAAAATAGGTAACCATAACAGGACAGTATACAATATAATTTCAAAACACTTATTCTACTTGTATGAAGTTGTTTTTCTAATACATTTGTAAGTTTCTGATCAGTGTAATTTTAAGTATCAGTCATAAATGTTTTCTATTACCCTTTAGAATTTTATTATTTTCTCAGGAAACAAAATTTTTGTGGCAAGAGACACTTCAAACTAAGTTGAAATTTGTTTCTCTCTCTCCTAAGGTGTATATAAATTCAGAAGGAAATCATGCATCAGGAAAAAAAAATCCTCATAATAGATAATGATATATGAAAAAATACCTTATAAACTCTCTGAATATTATACCACAAATACTTTCAGACATTATTGTATATAATGTATGTGGATAGTGTAGGAAACACCAGAACTAGTTCATTAATACATTGTATATTAATTATGTTAGAAACTTGTATTATTTGGGATTAGAAGTGTAGCTTACTGTTTAGTCTTCTGGCCTGCAGTTGCCCAGGATTTGAGCCTCTATACTGCTGAACACTCTTGATCCTTTTAACTGTTGACATTATATTTAAAATATAAAAACGTCAGTAGGTCTCACCACTTGGTAAACTTTAGAGAAATAGGCAGCAGCTAGGTGTTTAATGACTAGCTGCTTTCTCATTGACCAGAAATGTTTAAAAGTTAGGAACAGCTATGCTTGAAACGAGAAGTCTTACCTGATCATTCAGTCCATATACTGTACAAGGCACTATCGTATTTGAATTTATAAATACTAAATAAATTATTTGGAAACAATATTATATTTATCAGAACATTTGAGCCCAAAGTAGTTACTTACATATAATGTATATATGAATCGTCGTGATGCTTTTATAAAATATAATTTTGAAACCAGTCCTACTCCGATCATATGTGAAAATTACTTGGAAGTTATATAAAATATCATTATATATTAAATCCAGAGTACTTCCTGATGTATTGGATATTAATTACATGGAAAGTGTGCATAAAGTATCAATATTTAATTGAAATTAGTCCCTTGGGTTGTAACTCGAGAAATGCAAGGTTAAAGCCTGTGATGTCCTTGAGCACACTCCTTATTTTCTTTGTGTGCATGTGTTACGTATTTTTTAATGTTTTAAGTTCTTCGTAGACTAAACGCAACAGAAAAACACATAACAGCTTGTATAATTTATTATGCTAAACTATTAACAAATATAACAGATATAACATAAATTATATAATAACAGTGACAGATATTAAGTTACAACATTCGAAATTAATTACAAAACAAAATAAAACTAGTTTCAAACTTCAAAATTAATCACAATACAAAAATGGTACTGGCCTGTATCTAATATAATGATCTAAAATGAAAGTCTCAAATTCCAGTCTAGGGTGTGAATTTGGTCCCACGAAGAAATTCCGAAACGGTTCACAGTTCAATAAATTCGCCGTCTCTCAGCACAAGCGGTAATTCGGATGTATCGTAGAGATTGACGAAATAAAATCACAGCTTCCGTAGATCTAACTTCAATCACAAATCCAAGTTGAATATTCACAGCAAACACTTAATCTTTCTCAAATAACTAACTCTCTTCTTTTGAAATAAAACTGATGTCTGAATCTCACTCTCTTTCTTCGAATAAAACTAATGACTGAATCTATCTTCTTTTTTCGAATAAAGACTGATGACTGAATATCTCTCGCGTCACCGTCTTTTATACCGATAGGCCTATTTCTCGAACAATCTTGCAATTTCCATACAACTCCAGAGCAATCCGCGCGTGTCCGTTCTTGCACGAGACTACACGTCTAGACACGAAGTCACCAGCACTCATTTACAAACATATGATTGGTCTACTTAATTCAAGAAAATTCTAAATGTTACCCTAAATAAATAACAAAATATTAGTTTAAACTTCGAAACAATAATATCAATATGGAAAAATGAATAATAGAAATGAAAATTTAAACACAACACGACATGTTGTCGTTTACAAAATATTTACACATATACATAACACTCTCCCCCTTAAAAGTAAAAAAAAAGCTTGAGCTTGCGAAAACTTTTTTTTGTTTATTTGTTTTTTTAAACCAACTTAAAAGGGTTAAATCCAGTAGATTCTGAAATAACCTCACGAACTTCAAACAATAACAAGGGAACACCCTCATCCCAGTTCTTTGAGTGTTCGTGGCAGTAATTTGGTGGAAACGATCAAGAACACCTTGTGACTCAGGATGGTAGGCACTGGATGAAATTTGATGGACGCTTAATTCATGTATGGCTTGTTCAAATAGCTTGGACATAAAATTTGTGTCTTGATCTGATTGCACAACTTTTGGAATTCCGAACATGGTAAAGGATTTGACAAAAACCTTGACGATGTTGGGAGCAGTGATTTTTCTCAAAGGGATTGCCTCAGGGAAACGTGTAGAAGCACACATGATCGTCGAGAGGTATTCATTTCCTGCTTTGCTTTTTGGCATTGGGCCAACACAGTCGATAATTACCCTTGAGAATGGTTCTTCAAAGGCTGCAGTGGTGCTTTGGGAATCCCTTGATTTGGTTTTCCAGTGATTTGGCAAGAATGACATGCCTTACAAAAGCTAACAACATCTTGGCGCATCTTTGGCCAATTGAAATGTCGTCGGATACGATCTAAGGTCTTTCTTACACCTAAGTATCCCGACAATACATGGTCATGAGCAAGACTAAGAATATCATTCCGATAGCATTTTAGAATGACGATTTGGTGAATAACATTACACTTTTCATCAGCAGCAACATCAGGAGGTCTGTATTTTCTCATTAGCACACCTGACTTCTGGTAGTAACAAATAGGGACAGTTCCTATTTCATTTTCATCAACAGCCAGTTGTAGAAGAGAACGAGTTTCAGGATCATTGTCCTGTTCCTCAATAAGTTTGTTTCGATGAAGAGAGTCGAAAAATGTTTTAGAGTCATCAGTAGAACTTAATGTTGAGTCAGAAATCTCATCGATGTGAGACATGAACGTATCAGACAAAGAGAAATCCTCTTTGGACTCCTGAGAACGTGTTTGAGAACGAGTAACAGCACAGGCGGGAAAAACATCAGGAAACTCTTCAACGAGTTGCTCTGTACTGGGGCTAATAACAGGTGCCTCAACAACACGAACCTCTGGTACCACCTTACTACCAGCCAAATCATTCCCCAAAAGCATAGACACACCTTCAACGGGCAATGAGGCTTTAATACCCACAGTCACTGGGCCTGAGACTAAGTCCGAATGTAAAACTAATCTATGAAGAGGAATAGAAACGACGCCACCTTCTACACCAGAAATGAGCACACTGGCCCCAACGGATGACTTTTCAGAAAACGGAAGTACACTTTCCAAAATCAAACTCTGAAAAGCTCCAGTATCCCGCAGAATTTTAATTGGTTGTAGACGTGAATCGCCAACAAAAGAAACAAAACCTTCAGTCATGAAAGGCTTAAATTTGTCCTCAACAATATCTTCAGGTACATCAATAATATTGGACTTGGAATCCACAGTGGACTGAATAGAGTCAAAATCATTGGGAACCAATGATATATCAAACAAGGGCGAAATGAAACTATTGGGTGATGGCTTGTTTTTGAGCTTATAGCACTCAGAAATCAGATGGCCAGGTTACTTACAATAAGCACATGTTTTGGATGAGAATGACACGTTTTGGGAAGATGACGAGCTTTGAGAATAAGATGGAGTCTTCGTTTGAGAATTAGAGGTTTGCTCCTTTTTGTCTCTGTCGACATTTGCATAATATTTGAATGAGTCATTGGGTTTCATTGCTGTGTGGTTTGTTTTGCTTTTGTATGAGAAATCTTTGTGAGTCAAAGCATATTCGTCTGCCAAGACAGCAGCATCATGAATTTTGGAAGCTTTTTGTTCATCAATATAAGTTTTTAGCTCTATGGGAATACATCTTTTAAACTCTTCGACTAACATGAGTTATCTGAGTTTTGTATAATCCTCTTTGATTTCTTTGGAATCACACCACCTGTCGAAAAGAGTTTCTTTTTTACGAGCAAATTCGACATAAGATTGGCTGTCAAACTTTTTGTAACCACGAAATTTTTGTCTATATGCCTCTGGCACCAATTCATATGCATTCAAGACGGATTTTTTTGACGTGCTCGTAATCATAACTTTGCTCGGCTGTGAGTTTGGAAAATACTTCCTGGGCTTTACCCTTGAGAACACTCTGAAGTAATACTGTCCAATATTCGGTAGGCCATTTTAGCCTAAGGGCTAATTTTTCAAATTGCTGAAAATATTTATCTACAGCTTTTTCATTGAATGAAGGTACTAAACGAATTTGTTTGGAAGCATCAAAATTATCCAACCGCATTTGAACAACCTTTTCTTCTGTCTGTGCCTTTCTCATACTGATTTCTTTATCAGCTTTAATGCGTTCTATTTGTATTTCGGCATCAAGAACAAGGCGTTTGTTTTCTTGTTCTGCTTCAATACGTTTTTGTTCTGCCTCAATGCGTTTATTTTCTTGTTCTGCCTCAAGTCGTTTGCTTTCAATTTCTAAACGAAATTTCATTTCCATTTTTTTTAATTCGAAATCTGGGTCAAAATGAGCGACAGGCAATTGTTGTGCAACTTTTTGAGGTAAAACTTTTTTGGCTGACCAAATGTTCAACAATAATTTGTTTAATATCTGCTTTCTTCATTGATTGCTTCACTTCTAAATTAAAATGTTTACCAACATCAAGTAATTCAGATTTTTTTAATTCACTGATTAATTTGAAAGAGGGATTCTGATTAAATTCGTTTATAAAATCTTCAAGTTGGAATGCCATTTTGAATATACAAGCTGTCTATGTGTATAGAATATAAATCTTATTTTATAATAAAACATGTTGTCGTTTACAAAATATTTACACATATACATAACAGCATGTGTTAGAAGTAACAGTCAGTTCCGTTATTTTTCTGCTTCCTCCTCATTGACATTTCTAAATTAGGGACAGCAATGGCTGTACCTTTGAGTCTCAGATGTGTCTATTTAGTCCATGTGTCAAATAAGAAGCAATTCCAGTTGACTTTTAAAATACCAAAACAGTAATATATGTTTGTAAACTGAAATATCAGAATTTTGAAGCAAAAATTGTTCTTAATGGAAGACGCTCAATGTAAATTAAATACTTTATAGAAAGACCAAATATTAAAATCCGAATTGTTTTTAACAGAGTATTACACCCTAAAATATGGATATGATAATACATAAAATAGAATATTAACCTCCAAAGTTATTCCAAATAAATGTTGTATATGAATTATTAGATACGCAAACAAATAGAATGTGAAATCCAACGTGATTTGTAACGCCTGCTTTATGATTGTTATTGTAATGAAATATAATATTGATTCCAAAGTTTTTAGCGAATATCGTATGTGACTTATTTGATGATGGCCATAGTATTATATAAAACTCAACGTAGCTCATAACGTGTTGTATATGAATAATTTCCATTCCGCGTATATACGTTTACTGTTAGCAGTATGAGGAAGAAGACGTGTATGCTAAGTTTGTCTGTAAAATGGCCTCCACCCTGCATGTTTAATTAACGTTACACTTGCGACTGTAGCTATGCTGTTATTAGAAATGTAGAACGATCAATAAACCTTGTCATGCGCGTGTATATATGAACGGAAGTTATTCCGGGTAATCCACATGTAGGTCAGTCAGACTAAGGGATATTGTGGACTAATGCAAGTTACTCAGACCATGGAATATTATAGACTGTGAGTGTGATGATCTACCACGTGCAGTAGAAGGCGCTATTTCATTTCTCATTGGTTGTACTACCTACCCTTCCCCACGTTATTTGCACGTGTAATAAATTTTCAAATTCGTAAAACTGCTGTATTTTGTGGACGGCTGGAAAGTTTCCCAACTATGAATTGTAAACTGAATAAGAGAGAGAGAGAGAGAGAGACAAAAATGAAAAAGCTATTCAAAATACGAATAATTAGGTTAAACGAGAATTTATAACCACATATTTCGTTTCTATTAATATGGAGACTTAACAGTAGTTACAAACTTTCACGTATAAATCTAATTTGTGTTCTCATCTTGAATGGTGCGGATTTAGTGAGACAAGGTTGGTATCTCAATGTGGAGTAGTTCTCAAGGTAAAAATGAGGAGGCGCGTGTTCCATATGTTTACGTACAAATCAAATCAAGACAACAAACATGAAACAGTACTTTTGTGGCAGCCTTTTATGACTTTGGAAGTGTTTAAATCATCATTGAAATGTTGGGTCACTTTCTTTAATATAATTTGTAATGGTAGTTTGAAATACATTCGTGGCTATTTAAGGTTCATTTTAAATTACAGTTTCTTTGAGGCCCGGCATGGCCAGGTGGGTTAAGGCGTGCGACTCCTTAATCTGAGGGTCGCGGGTTTGCATCCTCGTCGCACCAAACATGCTTCCTTTTTCAGCCGTGGAGGCATTATAATGTCACGGACAATCATACTATTCCTTGGTAAGAGGGTGGTGATGACGAGCTGTCTTCCCTCTAGTCTTACACTGCTAAATTAGGGACGACTAGCACAGATAGCTCTCGAGTAGGTTTGCGTGAAATTTCAAAAAACATGCAAACACTTCCTATGAATATTACAATTTTTCATTATTTAAAAAAAACTAGTGCTGTACGTTTCGCACTTTGATATTGTTTAGAAGTTACTTGTTACGTGACGTAATTCCCTCTTCAAGATATAATAAATGACAATTTATCATGTAAGATTAATAATTCTCACTCTTGTACGTGACTGATATAACCTGTGATTGCATTTTACATAATTTAACGTACATGCTCTCTTTTTAAGACTAACCTTAAATGGTTTGGATCACTATTACAACTTGAAACTGAGCACCTATGTTTGTAGAACGTTTTGAAGTAGTTCTTCAAATTCTGTCTTTGCAACAACTTGTAAGTAGTCTGGAGTATACTTGTCTTGCTTTCATCTTTCAAGCCACTGCACACTTGTTCAGTTATTGTTCAACAAATATAACAGCTTTATAGGTGGAAATACCAACTACCGCTCGTATGCTCAGAAACATTCGACAAATAGTTCGAGTTATAGGAAAATAGACTCATACTTCAGTTTTCTTTATTCATGGAAATCTTAAGTTGTTAGTAAGGGTTACGTTTGCGGGAAGTTTGTACAGCAGTTGTATAACGAAGAATAATAATCAACGTAGATATAGTGTTAATCCATTTATATATACAGTGGCTCCACATGTTGAATCAGTGAAATATTCTAGAATTGGACATGTATATAGGACTAAACTGCTGAGAAAAAGAAAAAATATTGCATTGTTTTTGACTCAAAGTTGATTGTCAGCTAGCCATCTCGCATGTTCCAAAAGTTCGATCAAGCTTTTAGAACAATGGTTCAAAATTATTTTCCTTGCTGGGCTACTTGACATATTGACAATACAATCAAGGGCCGTGTTTGAGCTTGTTGAGAAATATGTAATTTTCTTAACTTTGTCCCTTTTTCTATAATTGAAAAGAAAACGGTGTGGGCCATGAATCCGGATTTAGAGGGCCTGATGTCTCCCAAAGTTTTTAAACGTCGTGTGTATAGGACACCAGCCTGAGCGGTTGATGAAGTTCTATGTGCTCATAGATAAATCAATGTTACTTGCTCACGGTTTGACCTTGATGCTTGTAAAATGGAAAGGTAGTTATTTCCACTGAATTGACGAATGTGTTGCGTATCTTACCATTATTTCTTAATATCCGGAAATTGAAATAATATTATTGGACATATGTTCTTTAGAATGTGTAACATGAATGAAGTACGAGTTTCCTTCTTGACTGAATGAAGAGAGTATGTGTAAGTTAGTACTGAAATATGAACTACTAGATGTATTAATTCAACAAACAAAATACAAGTCGCTGGGGAGTATGTACAAGACGACAAACGGCACCTCTCTCTCTAGATGTGGAAGGATGTATCATCTGGAGGCGGAAAAAATAAATTGCACCATATTTATTTCAGTACGATCAAAGACTGACGTACTAGTGCGTTATCTAATAAAATACTAAATTCTTTAGCGACACCTTCAATAGTAAAGTTTAGAAATGTCAAACGGAGTACAACTTTAAAACGGTGTAGTGATTAGTTAAAGAATTATGTTACCGTATTTTGGAGCTACTTGTTTGCACGTTACTTGTATTAACACGCTTACTGAATATTTGCAAGTGTGAAAAAGTTTGAAAACTTTGGTGAATAAGCAAATGTGACATGTCTGAATTAAAAGGAAAATAAACATTTGTACTGTTTAATATGTGGCATTTTGGGAATCACTAAAATTGAACTTTAAGGCTAATTAACTGTAAAAACAAATATGGCACCTCACTCGGGTGACTAGATTTCCAGAGTGAAAAATTACTTTTTTCCATACAGAGTGACACTGTAACAGCTCTGAAACAGTTTAAGTTATGTAATACATTTTCTATTATTTGCTAAATAAAAGCTACAAAGGAGATTCATCAAACTTATCTCGTTAACAAGAGGAATAAACAAATGTTCCTGGAGTTTTTTTAATCTATTAAAAATATTGCTTCTTATTTCGTTTTTTTACGGTTGGATAGGTCTTTAAATCTCGATTTCTGCAGAGCGTGTTTAATACATATCAAACTCGTAATGTGGTACAGATAAACTAGGACAGTTTAAAACTGTCTCTTGGTGAGATAGCGGTAAGCCTACGAACTTTAAATGCTAAAATCTGGAGTTCGATTCCTCGCGGTGTACACATCAGATAGCCTGTCCCAAGGTTGGACAGCAGTAAGTTTTCTGATTTACAGTGTTTAAACCAACAGTTCTACTACCCTTGGTGGACACAGCAGATGGTCCGATGTGGCTTTCTCCGAAGACAAGCACCATAGACCTTATTTTAGTCCTGGACGAAGAAGCTTTGCGACTGGACTGGCAAACTTTTTACCTATATCATAAGTTAATATTTTATAATGGAATATAAAATACGTCTTAACCAAAATTGGTATAGTAATAGTTACAATTTTATTACTTAATAGAAAAATCAAAAGATTGACATTAATCGGTGTAAACATTATACAATGTAAAACAATACAGAACATGGCCTTGACAATGACACACATTTGTATCATAATGCAAAAGCACCCTTTTACAATCAGAATTAAAAAAATCATGAAAGTCGTAGTATTACAAAATACTATTAAGAATACCTAGGAATAGATATAATATATTACAACATTACCCAAAAAATAGCTTTTAATATTACCAACCAACTCACTGGTATAGGTAGATTGAAGCACTTCGTCAAACAGCTGTATGGATATATTTCTTAGTTATACCAAGTTCATAACTTTAAAACAAACGTATACTGCAAAATGTTGAATAGCAAGAGGGAACCCTCAATAGTCGCGGAATTTTAATTTACTCCTGCATAAAATAATACAATGCAAGACCCTCTCCCTTCTTTCAATAGACCATTTTGTGCACCAGCAATGCCAAGCGTGGGAGTCATTTATACTCGATTCGATTTTATTACTCATCAGAATATCTACCAACCTACCCTTCCCCTAATTGAAATTCTTTTAGGCGGGAATAGAGTTAATTTATCTCCGAAATTTCGAACGTGGCCAACTGCGTGAATGGAAGGGGTTTGACCTTTGAGTCCAAAGCCGTAATTCGATCTTAAATTGGTGAAGGGATGACGGAGCTGTGAGCTAAAAAATTGTACTTAAAAAAAGAAAACTTGATTATTCAAGGAGCCGCTGCGCCGCGGCTTGAAACTAGTAAACACTTAATCCTACCATATTTGCAAGTTTAAGGAGTACATCTTAAAATATATAAAACAGAAATGTAAGCCACTTATAGCTTTACTAAAGGCAAAATAAGGAAACAATGATTAAGCTATAAAAACCAAAGTAAATAACTTTTTGTTTTAATTTTCAGCATAAATCGAAATAGATAAGACATTATTTTACAAAATTAAAGAATATCAACCACGAACAGTGTATGTGTTTTTATAAAAGCAGATATATGTCTTGCATTAGATGTCAGTTTAATTTTGATTTTAAAGTTTTCGGAGTAGCCGTAAGATTTTTACTTGACTTTTTTTTTTTTATAATTTTCCGAATTTTTGCCGATTCATTCTTAATTTTCAAGCGAAGTTCTTGGGCTGTTTTTGATTGGTTGTCTTGGCTGCAATTTTTTTTTTTTTTTTAGTGCTTTCGTTTACTGGTGAGTTATGGTAAATTTACTGACTTGTAACGCTGAAATCTGGGATTTGATTGCATGGGATGGACAGAAAAAAAAAGAAACCACGATATAGCTTTTCGTTCAAACTTCAAATATTATTTTCCTGTTTACATATGATGCAGGCTCCATTTACGTCACCGTTAGAGCTTGACAGTAGGATTTCAGCTTGGTTTTCTGAAGGCTCTAGTCGGTTGGTGTTGGTGTTGCAAAAAATGAAACAAAAATAATGAATGAATTTATTTGAAACTTGAGCTGGACATTTGACAGAAATTGTAGATTCTGTTACGTACAATATACTTTTATGCGACATTGGTATGAACTGATAGCTTTGAAAAAATGGAAATATTCACTGTGAATTATTTTAATGAAACAACTGCCTACCCTAAATGTACATTTTGATTACTGATTGTTACGTCTTCGTAAAACTGTATGAATGAAGTGTTTTTTGTTAATTATATTTACGATGGCTGGTATACAATGAAAACTTTTTGTTACACCAAAGCTACCAGAAAGCCAACTTTTACAAGTGTTAACCCTTATGTTTTAGCAATTTAATACATGTTATAATTTTAACCCCTTTTCCATTCCTTTCATGTGGGTATGTTCTTTTCGGTGATTTTATTTGATGTTCATGCTGTCGGTAGTTGATAGCCTGTTGTGAACATGACTTATCAAACTTATTCCTTTGTATTGGGAAATGAAACATGTTACATTCGTGTGCAGAATGGTCTTAAAAATCGACTTCGTTTTGTTCCATGGAAACATTTCTTATCGTATTGCAGCATTACAATTTAAATAAAAACAAGTATAAAAAATCAGAACCGTGACTTTAGAGGAAGTTGTTCAAAAACATCTTTTCTTTTAGTAACATACGTATATATCGCCAAGCTAAGTTTTATCACGTAAAGGGAGGGGAAACCCTTTACGTGTGATGTGTCTCAGATGATTATGTTACGTAAAATTTAAAGCAGCCTTCAAACAATACATATTATGATGTGCAGACCTCTGCTGAACTGGAAGTCATATTAGCTTATAACAGTTTTTACTGCGTGTTTTTAACCTCTTGCTGGAATATAGGCAGATACAATACACTATGACAACTCAAGTTGAGAAACGATGATTGGCTAAAATCAATAAAACTACACTTACATTCAAGTTGCAAGGTTTCAGTTGAAGCTGTTTTGTTTCAACTTTTACAATATTTCTCCTTCTGAGGGCTACTCGATGTATTTTTACCAAAAAATGGAAAGTCGCAAAAGGTAATGTTTTTTTTTTATCAGAACGCACTGAAATCAGCCCAAAATTAAAATTCGTGATCTAGTTATTTTTAATTTATAAAGTTAATAAAGTTGTATTGAATGAATATAAGTTTAAAATAAAATGTTTTTTCCCATAAGGTGTGGAAAAATAACTACAAGTTTTCTTTATTTTTGTAAAATTTATTTCTGTACTTATGACAGAGTAAGCCCGGCTGGTCACCTGTGACTGAGAGTAGTTGAGCAGTTCAACATTTGGAAATGCAGGATGTGAAATCAATCACTCTGGTTGGGCACCATTTCTACATATATAAGTATCTTGCTGAGAAAGTAACTTTTAGATACTCGAGGGTATTATGACCTAACAAGTATTGAGAGAGACATTCACTGTACTTGAATACAGCTATTGTGTGCCAACAACTTCAAGCATCTCCTGACCTTGAAGTGTAATTAACACTAGCATTGTATTTACCACATACAATTAATTTCGGATGCAAACACCGTTATAACTTTGAGCCTAAATTTACGTCACGTACTTTAAGCTAAACATCTTCAGTCCACACTGACTGTAGCTTATGTAGAAAACAAATGGTAAGAAAGTTGTCGACAAAGTTGAAGGAATATAACTATGCTAGTTGTGGAAAATGAACATAAAACTAGTGAAACTATGTAAATGTATGTTCACATTGAGATGATGCTCTATCGATGGTTTAATTTTCTACAGGTACTTTCACTTTTTTGTGACTATTTTTATTTTAACAATTTAAACATGTTTGTCATCAACGTTGTTTAAAGTATCTGATAACATAACATTCTTCCTTAAGGTAGAGTAAATCGAGCAATTATTATTCCGTGAAAATCCACGAGCCTACAAACACGTTCTCTCAGTAACTCTTATGAAAATATTTAATAACACCATATATTCCCTTTATGGCACAAGATAGTATTCTAAGTGTACTTCATATTCTATCATCTTAACCTTTTGATCAAATTATTTTTCTTTTGCTTCGTGATGATTGTGTTTTGTATTTACTTTATTCGGACATGCAAATTGAACGAACTATTCATATGTGATACCATTATATGATATCAAAACGCCCATGTAAACAACAGACTCTGGTGACTGTACAGTAACCATAACAACCTAAACTATTGCTTTCACTGGATCTATCCTGATAGCCGAGCTCCTTATCTTTGCTGTCGACTTTGGACGGACGAACTCTGTTTCTCAGCATCAAAGAATAAATGGAAGTAGAATATAATATAGCTGAACTAAAACTCAGCACTGGATTAATATTTGTGCTGTCCAAAACAGAGTATGTTAATTTACACTTGGTGTTACTAAATCGCTTCAGAACAGGTGTGACTATAGAACGCATTGATACAGGTCTTAAGTAATTCTATACAGACACTTTAGGGGTATTTCAGAAATATCAACGTTTTAATGACCTCTGATCAGCTTAAAACTAAGATCACAAAGCTTGTCGTTTGCACATTTATTGTACTATGCGCGAGTTAAACGCGTGCCAATGCAAATACTTTTGTTGTGTAGAATATTTGTTTTATGTTTTTGTTAACCAAAGGGAAAAAAAGCAGCTGATGAACTTCAGCTTTGAAGTGTAAATGAAGACCATGAACATATTAAGTCAGAAGAGTTACGAACCGTGTTCATTTAGTTTACACACACACATATGGGTTCATTTGTTTTTTATTCACCAAAGTACTTTTAATAAAAGGGTTCTTCGTTACTTCATTTTGGAAGTTTCTTGGCGATTCCGTTTGTTTTCTGTCATAAGTATCTAATTAGTTAGCGTGTAGGAACTGGGCCGAGAGTCTCGGGTTCGAAACGTGGACATTACCAAACTAGGTTCTTATTTTCAGTCGTGGATGTGTTATAAGAGTGACAGCTAATATCTGTATTCGGGTAAGAGTAACCAGTTCAGGTGGCGAATGCTGCTGACTAGTTGTTTTCCTTATGGCCTATTTTTTACTATTCGGGACGGTTAATATGTGAACTATAGGGATGTCTGATCTAACGATATGGACCATTACATGCAAAATGTATAGTGAAACAAATACACTTATAATCTAGATCAGTACATCTCAACGGGTGAATGATTCACCTCGAGGTTAATAAGATCAGAATCAGGGTGAATAAGAATAATCAGTTCTACAACAAATTTTAAAAAAAAGTAGTTAGTTATTAATATTTAATCCAATTGAAGTTTGATGTACATTTAACTTATAGTAAAGGTATTTTACATTTTCATTTTGTACTGGGGCAAGTGAGTTGTTGTGAAAAACTTGTAGGAGCGAATGATGTTGGAAACGTGTGAGAAACGCTGAGGTAGATAGCAGGTATATTTAACTTATCCGTAGTGTGTATGATGTGTAAACCCCCGTAAAATGATTTTACCGGCTTCGCTGAACTGCTGTGCTCTACAGTTAGCTTTTAGATTTTAAAACAGATGTCAAACGTTAAACATTGTGTTTCAGGAAATTACTAATATACCAAACTAAGAGGGGAATCCTCAATAGCTGCGGCACTTTAAAATCTTTTAGGCAAGATTAGAGTAAATTAATCTACGAAACCCTTTTATTTTTTCTTAACACTTCTACGAAAAAAATATTTACATCCACTAAACTGATACCCTTAGTGGATGTTTAAAAAAAGTTTTTATAAATATTATTTCTCAAATGTCTGTAAAGTCAAAATATTATTGCTCCTTAAAATATAAAAGGATAGGGTCAGTTAATGGCAATTTCATTTAAATACAAAATTATTAGCCTAATATTAATAACCTTTCAAGTTGCTCTGGGGCCTATTAGGCCCCAATTTTCGTAGGAGTGTTAATAGTTATATTTTGTGTGTGTCAGCAATACCAAGCGGAGGGCGCGGGTATACCCGATTCAGTTTTATTGTTCCTCAGGATCTTTACCCACTTTCCCTCAGAATGAAATTAATTTAGGCAGAACTAGAGTAAATTAATGTGTAGAACTTCGGTTATGGTCAAATACATTAGTGGAAAGGGTTTTACGTCCTGAATCCAAAACTGTAATTAGATCGTAACTGGGTCAAGAAATGACGGGGCTGTAAGCTGAAAGATTTTGTTTGAAAAAGAAAACTCGTATCCATTCTATGAGCCGCTGTGTTATCTCTGCTTGTCGGCTGTGACTTAAAATTTTAGTGAATACAAAATTACAAGATTTTGGAATGCCTAACATTATTTTTATAATATTACCTCACAACGACAAATTAGGTATAATTTCAAGTATGCTACATGGAATGTTTAACAAGATAATTTTGACAAGTTAAATTTATTACGTGCAGCAACCTTGAACTATTAAACCAGTAGATGGGTTGAATATTTTGAAGTATTGACATTTATTTTATTCAGCCATGAAACTTGAAACTTAGCACAGGATTTTAATTGTCAGCTTATTTTACTACACAATGATTTTTAGTTTACAGATCAAGGAAAGGAAACTGCCATTTAACAATGACGTTTCTAATTTGACTTGTTTCACGTTATTTTGCCACGTGGAGGGGTCACCTGTTTCAACCAATTTCACTACTATACAGTGGTGTGTTGTCTATCTGTCAATCAGTCAGTCAGTAGAAACTAAAATCATGTCACGTAAGGGACGTTTAACGTCGCAATTTATACTGTCGTGACGTGAGTAAAATGTGCGAATGTTAGGAATCATGAGAAGAATTATGAACTCTATATGCTACAACACAATATGACATACAAACTTCAATAGCAGTAGGAAAATTATCTGTTTATCTTAATTTAGATTTTATTTACTCTTCAAACATAATACGATTAGGGGCCCTGCTGAAGTAAATCTAATATAGATTAATTGATATGATCCAAAAAATGTTCCTGTTATGGAATATTAAAGCAGATGATTCAGGACGATGTAAAGGGAAGATGAAGTGAACGACATTTGGCTATCATAGAAGGCTATCGAACCGTCATTCACTCTACTTGTGGTATCTTTGTCATTCTTTAGTCCTCTAAAGCTATCTCTGTAGTTTTCACTTCCATGAAAAGTTGATACGATGTCAGTATTTAGAATATTTCTTCTAGTTATACGCTTGTTTCCATTTTATGTTACGTAGTTTTATTTCATGGAGATTAACAGTTTACTAGTATGAGTATATTAATAGTCTTTCATCAGTTGACGATATAAACCAAGTGTTTGCTGTTATGGTTTTATTAACAGTCTTTCAGTAACTGATAACAAGGATCTTACAATTGAAATATTGGGTTTGAATTTCGCTCACAGCATGGCCAGGTGGTTACGGCACTTGATTCATAATCTGACGGTCACGGGTTCGAATCCCCATCATACCAAACATTCTCGTCCTTCAGCCGTGTAGGCGTTATAATTGTCACGCTCAATCCCACTGTTCGTTGGTGAAAAGAGTAGCTCAAGAGTTGGCGGTAGGTAGCGATGACTAGCTGCCTTACCTCTCGTCTTAAACTGCTAAATTAGAGACGGCTAGCGCATATAGCCCTCGTGTAGCTTTGCGCGAAATTCGAAGCAAACGAAGTCGCTCGTAACCACGCGAGGTCTGCCTTCGCTAGCCGTAACTAATTTATCATTGAAAGTCTAGAGGGAAGGTAGCTCAAAATCACCACCCTCCGCCAATTTTTGAGCTACTCTCTTACAAAGGAAAAGTAGGGTTGATCGTAACATTATAAAGGCTTAACATTGTGAAAGGGGTGAGCATATTTGGTGGGACGGGGATTTGAACTTCCGACTCTCAGATTGCTAGTTAACTGCCCTAACCACCGGGTCTTACGTTTTTAAGAAACAAAATATTTAGAGTCAAGGTTAAAGGCTGTTTTTATTGATGGTAGAAGATATGTTAAAACAAAACGCTTATGTTTAAAAGGTGAAAGGTTATTAGATAGTAGATTTTTATCGTGCGTATATTAGTGTAAAATATTACGATTTTTAAACCTAAATAGTAAGTTTTATATAGGAAACCTTGAGGAACCCGTTTATTTCTTAAGTATAACTAATTCGCCGATATAGTTCAACAGTAACATTTAATCACTCAGAAAACTTTTCTGTAAGCGGTATAATCTAGTAAGTAAGCATTTTCGTAAAGAAATAGTAACACGATAGAAATCATAAATAGAACGTCTAATGAAATAATTATGACTGAAGGTAAATAGTTTAGTCAGCTCACCGAGGTATAGTGAAAAGGTGCAATTATTAAATCAAATTGTATATTATTTCTTTAGAGTTTTTACACTTTGCATGCAAGCAGTTTGAAATATCGTTTCGTAGTCTGCCCATAATAAAACGATAAATTTTGAACGACTTATGGTATTAGTTATGTTCTATAAATCATCGAGGTTATGGTCACTGAGAACAACTTTTGAACAATAGAGCATTGCGTAAGTCGTTGATTATCATGCGTTTTCTGCGCACTTGATCATTTGGACAGCCAATTTGAATTTCTAGAGAAACTCCTAAACGTAATATTTCATGACACTAGTTCGAAGTTATTTCGTTTGCGTTATAGGCACACAACTCTTACGCAGTAGTTCATTGACATGAACGCAATTTCACGAACGTACCTGATCAATGAAATTGGTAAAACCATGTCTGTTCTGAATTTATCGATAACCCATGGGAAGTTACCACACTGACTTGTTGCGCATGACTTACGGGAGTTTGATAAATTTCTGATAATGACAATGGCATGCTTTTTGTCGGGCCATGTAACACGAATACTTTTCCATTTAATGTAAGTTATTGTAAAACTTATTTCTTCAGGATTTAGAACATTATGATGTATTTTAGTATTAAAATCATAAAAATTGGAAAAACCTTGCTCTGTGGTTTTCTTTTTATAATTTTAACTCCACTGTACACCATAACCTACCGAGCCCTGAAGAAATCTCAGCCTTAAAATAACTTTCATTAAATTAAAATATTCATGTTGCACGGTTCTACAAAAACAATGTCATCGTCATTCTTAACGTAAACGACAAGTACTGTAAATGTTGCTGAAATTTGATATCAAATATTTCAGATTTGCGAAAGTGTAGTCTCAAAACATATCAAAAAATCGTTTAAAGAAGTAGACTTCAAGTAATAAAAAATTTGTGATCGTTTATTACTATTACTATGCTTTATTCATTTACACATTTAACTTTATCACAATACTTCAAGAATTTCATGTCATACAGTTTTTTAACATGTTGAATGTTTGTGTATGATACGTTTTCATTTTTTTTTTTTTTTACTTACAACACGATTTTAGGTTTCACATTCATTGATTTGGAGGTGGGTGGTAATGACTATCTACCTTCCCTCTAGTCTTGCACAGCTAAATTTGGGATGGCTAGTGCAGAAAGCCCTCGTGTAACTTCGCGCGAAATTAAAAACAACAGCAACATTTTTTGTTATAAAACTGTTCTTAGTATTTGTTCTACCACAGCTGTAACAATTACGCAGGTTTGCATTTTCACTAATTTTTGAACAGCAAATTACATACCCAGCTCTGTCCTTACTAAAGGCCCGACATATCCGGTAAAAGCATCTGTAAGTAAAAGTGACCTCTTAGTCTGTAATGAACTGTTTTTTGAAGTTCTTGTAATGTGCTTTAAATGTCTTACTTAAAACTTTTGCTGGTTATTTTACAGAGACGGTAGTTCTGTCTTTTTTTTCTTTTTTTTCGAAACTACATACAAGTTCCTTTATGCTAGGAATTTCAGTAGCGTTCATTTTTTTAAAAAAAATTGTTGTTTAAGACAAAAAAGTTGATCGGAAGTGAGGAAGTATAGAAGTCGAGTCGTAAAACTTGGCAGTAACAGCAAAACAGACGATTCACGATGAATGTTTTGTTTGTTTGTTCAGAGGGAGGGCAGCTAGTCATCACCGCCTGCCGCTAACTCTTGAGTTACTCTTTTTTTACCAACCAACAGTGGGATCGACCTCACGGTTGTAAGGGCGAACATGTTTGGTATGACGGGGATTCGAACTCGCGATCCTCAGATTACCAGTCTTCCGCTCAAACCATCTGGTCATTCAGTGTGAACTCAGCCTTCTTATAATCTGTTTGTTCTGAGCTTTTCAATAACTGTTGGAACGTTACCATGCTACAGCTTGTATGTAAAACTATAACAGTGGAAACTGGTGGGAAGTTATAACTAGCGCTATAAATCTTTATATCACAACTAATTTCATGAATCTGGCGGCATGTTATATTACAGCCTTTTCTTGAAATTGGTGGGATATTGTGTTTTAATTAATCTTATGAATACTGTGATGCTAATCTGTATCACAATTTTTCACTTAAAACATGTGCAATATTATTTTACAGCTGAAATAGGAATATTACGTTTTATTTTATTAACATCACCGAAAGGTTTGATTCTGAAACTCGCGTCAGAAGTGTCACTGAGAGGTTGTGTCACAACTAATCTCTTGAAGATCGTTGCTAGGCTGTATTAAAATTTTTCACTTTTCACTTCAGTGATATAATACTTTACATGGATTTATTGTGGTATGTTACGCTAATATTTATTCATGGACCGAAATCTATTTGGTTTTAATGAAAATAGGTAAAAAAACTATCCATCCTATAATGAATTAAGTTTGTTTTAAGTCGCTTTGAAATTCAAAATTATCTGAAGAAGCAACGGTGGTCGCAACGCACAGTCAAATTGGGGTTATCGCAGTATCGCTTGAATGAAACAGTTGAGGTCAGAATGCCATTAGAAAATTCACTTTGTGCACGTTTAACTAGAGAAGCAATTCTTCGTTTCTGCCATTTTGAAGCAATAATATTTTGTACTTCGGATACTTGTAAAAGATAGCTTAATTTTAAGTCGAAACTTATTGATTTCGTTATTAATTTGAGGCTTATTACATTGTTCTTGACGCTCGACTCGTAATCTGAGGGTCGTGGTTTCGAATCATCGTCATATCAAACGTGCCTACTTTTTCAGCTGTGGGGGTGTTATATTGTGACGGTCAAGCCCACTACTTGTTGGTAAAAGACTAGCCCAAGAGTTAGCAGTGTGTGTGGTGATGACTAGGTATCTTCCCTCTAGGCTTACACTGCTAAATTATGGACGGCTAACGCAGATAGCCTCCTGTGACTTTGCGTGAAATTCAAAAACAACAACATTGTTATTATGTACAACTTTTAGCATTGGAATAACAAAATTATGTTAAACCGTCATTAGAATGTGGCCTATATGAATAACTTGTAACCTGGAACAATTGAAGCCTTGTATTAATGGAAATTTTAAGTAATATTTCCTATTCAGCATGAACTTTCATCGAGTCATTAAGTTTGTACACAAGTTAAACACATACACACATACCCTAAACAATGTGGTACTCTTTTTGTATTTGAAAACTAACTATAGACCCTGTAAGAAAGACCACGCGTGTTTACCAAGGGAACATACATGTTTTTATTCTTATGCAAACTTTGCCTGATATTTTCTTCCTCTCAGAGGAAAAGTGTATTTACCTTCTGTAATAAATTTAATTTTGTGTTCGTTATAAAATAACTCGTAATATTTTAACCTGTCACCCAACACTTGCGGATTTGCTTTATGCCAGAGATACTGAACATTTATTTCTGCGCTATAAAAGGCTGTGTGAATACATGTAGATGTACCTGTTCTAGAAACTGTGTATAGAATTGTTCTCTTGCTAAAATACAATGCAAAGACATGTCATAAATACAGCATGGAGGATTTCCTCTGCCTGTTGTTTTTTTTTATCCTACAGACTTTTAGTTTTTACTTCTGTTATTCAAAGTGTGTATATACAGGGTGGTCGCTAGAAAAGCGGAAAATTTGTCAAACAGCTGTTTATTATTACAAAGAATAACTTTTACAAAGTTTTTTAAAGGCATATGTTATATTACACTCATAGATGCTCAAAATGAATAAAATCATGCATTTTATTTATGATGTAAAGAAATCAAAATAGAAATGAGTAAGCACGCATTTTATTCATGATCTCATCTGACCCTCAAATTTTCCGCTTTTCTAGCGACCACCCTGTATTTTCATCTCTGCGAAAGATGGATTATTTCGATTTTTACTTCTGTGATACTTCCTGTAATATCGACTGCGTACATTTTTGATCAAGTTAGCAGACTATGGATTTCTACCCTGGGCTTGCCATGGCCAGGTGAGTTAAGGGATTCGACTCGTAATCTGAGGGTCGCGGGTTCGAATCCCCGTTGTACCAAACATGCCCCTTCAACCGTGGAGGCGTTATAATGTGTCGGTCAATCCCACTATTCGTTGGTGAAAGAGTAGCCCAAGAGTTAGCGATGGGTGGTGAGGACTAGCTACCTAGTCTTACACTGCTAAATTAGGAACGGCTAGCGCAAGTTGCCCTCGAGTTGTTTTGCGCGAAATTAAAAAACAAACAATGGATTTCTATTATTCTTATTCAGGTCCATATTCTTTCAAAATGACTATTTTGATTTTCTTACATTGTACAGTGTATGATATTTAAAATATGTACGAGTTTCTCAGAAAGATTATGTATTGGTCTTTTTCTGTTATATAAAAAAAATAAATGTAGGTTTTCCCTTTGCCATACAGACTGTCTGAAGGTTTCGTCCTGTAACTGGAACCTTGGATACGCCACAGAAAACGTGCGTATTTTAAAACAAATCTTAAACGGATAGAACAGAAATACAACTGTCTCTTATACATCAGTCTACTACAAGTAATATCTGGATCTGGAATTATGGTGATCACAGCCACAAATTACGGTTATTTTAAACCATATAGCAGTATTTGAGAAATATATTTCCTCATGTGCTTGATGACTGGAAGGAATCATATATGTCAGAACTGTAAATAGTGTTAATATAAACCAGCACCATATCTACTGTATATAAATAAATTCAAGTTCTTTGTTCTGATTTTTTTCAGTAAAGTATTTCGTACGATACAGTAAGGAAATGTGTCAACATTCCGGACTGTTGAATGCAAGTTTTATCTACCATAGCTAGTAATGCTTCAAACAATACCTTTTAAGTGTGTAGTACATGAGTATTGTTTAAAATATGTTATGTACTCCTTACCTGTTTACTGCAACTAAACTGAAGAGCGAACAGCATTGTGTGTGTATTTTGTTCAGAAAGAGGTCAGTAATGAATTTATATGCGCCAGCGCATTTGTCTGCTTGACAGTGTTCCTCATGTATTGCAACGCTAGCGTAAAAGAATAAAATAAAAAAAATATTAATCCACTTTCGTTTGGCCTTCTTAATTTCTTTGAATACTTTAATTGATAAAATTTGTTGGTGAGTTGTTATTGGCCAAGTATAACAACATGTAAATTTAAAAACAGAATTTCCTTGGATATACTTATAGTTGACGACTCGTATACGTAGACTGTTAGTTTCCAGAGGGTAATCAAGGTGTTTTTAATTCGTGTATAGTCGTTCAGTTGACTATAACCTAAAACGAATGTGTGTGCTTTGGAGGAGAGAGGTCGTGTTTGTGTTCACTAGTGGTCGTTGTTATGATTAATCTTTTACTGCTATCATTCAAGAGTGTTTTATTGTACTTTTCTCATGAATATTGTTTATTACCGATTTGAGACTGTGGTAGTAGTAGTAGGACCTTAGGCAGGAGTTCTGAAACTTGTTAGGTTGAGACCTGCGAAGACCTTAAAGTAGGAACGACTTCTTTATGCTCGTGTGACAGTTTTTTACCTGTATTGTAGTCTGGAGCGAAACAATATCATAAAGTTCGTTCAGAATATTTGATTAATTTAAATTTAAATTCCTACTGTCTACTATAATCTCTCAGTTAATTATATATTTTTGAATAAATAACTGAAATAACATTTTAAGGATGTTCTCAGATCTGTAATGTGACTCGTTTTATTAGTCACAGTTTCGTTTCACCAATAAATAAATAAATACAGCGAGTGAATCCTCAATATCCCCGGTACTTAAAATTATTTTTAGGCAGGTTTAGAGTAAGATTAATCTATGAGGCGTTTCTCCCCTTCTTTTAATTTGTTTTATTTTTGTGCGCCAGCGTAGGGCGCTGTTTATCTGTTTCGGTTTTATTATTCATCAGGATCTATCAACCTGCCGTCCAGTTGAAATTCGTCAAATGTATTAGTCGAAAGGATTTGACCTCCGGAGTACAAAACTAATATGTATATATAGGATCTCAAATTGGTCAAGAGATGACAGAACTAAGAGCTAAAAGTTCGTACACGAAAAAAAACAACATTCAAAACTATTCTATGAGCCGCTATGTCGCTCATATTATTGACATTGAATAGGTTTGATTTTAATCATAAAGACAAAGCTTTGTATAAATACAGTTTTTATACTGAAGGGACTGAGTTTGATCATAAGGGTAAACTTTTGAACAGACATGCGGGGTTAAGGGATCATCAGGAAACTAATGGTACTGCTCAGTCTGAACAAATGTGTAGTCTTTAGTTGGAACCTTTTTCAGGCCTAACAAGAATATTTCTACAGAAGAGCCTTATTGCTGTGCTTGCATAGTCGTTTTAGTAAATATTAGTAATAACGTGCCAAACTGATGACTCAATAAACTTGAATTATGAGATTATTTTCTCGTGCATTAATGATACCAAGTAGTAGTTCTTAATTTGTGTAAAATCAGCTTCTATAATATACATAGTTTTTCTGATCTTTTAAAGTTGCTTTGAATTAAAGCCTCTATTTTTTTTACAGTATTGTATCAGCTAGACTTTTTAATGTATAATATATTTTTATTTGCTGACGTTTATCGATTTTACTGACTAACGGAAAATTGAAATGTATCATTTAGTAATATAAAATTTATTTTCTCCAGTGTGCGTGATTTCGCAGACAAAATTAAAGTTTAATTTATACCATGGGAATTTACACAAGGATCACGAAAGCTACAAAAGTTTAAAACAAGAATTTCAGTGCGTGCTCACACGAATCATGAAATACTCTGAACCTTTGGCATAAGCGATAAAATGAGTAAAACTTCAGATTTTTCAACAATAGCGATAGATTGAGTAATATATCAAAACTTTCAACTATGTTGTATTTTGATAATCAGGTAATATATTATTAAACCAGTTTACTGACTATTTTGTCAAATTTATAACTGACAGCAACAATATACTATTAAAACTGTAAACAGTAAAGATATATTGCTTAGTTTTCAGAACTCGATAAACGGTTATGTTGATTAATTTTTGTCTAATTTTTAACATATAGTAGCAGAAACATTCTACTATCAAAACTTTCAACAATAAAAATGTGTTAAAATTTTCAGACTTCAAAATGAAAATGCTATGTATTTATTAACTACTTAAAATGTTCAGTGAAGCCTTATTGACTAATTAAACTTTCGCTCCTGATGGCGCAGTTGCAAATTCGAGGTTGGTTAGGTGTATGGGTTTGGCGTTTTATGACGCAAAGCAACTAGGATATCTTTACCAAACGTCCGGCACAAAGTTAAAAGAATTAATATTAAAATTCGTAAAAAGGAATCAAGATAAAATAAGACAAAGTTGAATTTTTGAATTAAAATTTAAACGACATCAAATCAAATTTTTATATCTAGTTACCAGCAGTAAGAGAGAAATTTCAGTAATAATAGTTTTAAAGGACATTTTGTAGCACAAGTTGAATGATCATAATTCGTCAGGATGACTAACATGTAAGTACCAATACCAGCGTTAGTCACCTGAAGATGGCTTTTCAGTCCAGGTTTTCGGTTATCTGACGTTACGGCCATTTTCTAATTTCACACCAAACTAGATGTACTTCAAAAAGGGATTAAAAAGGTCAAATTTATGAATTTAAAACTTAAATAGTGTTTTAAAGGTGAATGGCCTTTAAAAACTAAAACATTTTTAAGGTGGACAGTGTTACCATCGCTGATGACTCTGTTCAGTGTTATGGGTAAACGTTGTTACAAAACGTGTCTAAAATAGTGCCGTCGTTGAGAGTCGTAACGATGGTATGAAAGTAAAATGTGGCTTAATGTTACCTGAGCGTTACACAGACTACACACTGGTGCATCAGTGCCGGATAAAAGAAAACGATGAGTTAAAAAACTTATCAAGAAGATAAGGAAGATGAAGCTCATCTGGGCCAAAAATACTGACTGTACTGAAGCATTGTCGGGCAAAGTAATCTTCAAATACAAACCAAAGTTCAACTAACACGGATCTGATGGGAAGCACTTTGAGAAGTGTTTTATCCAGCGTGTGTAAAAGCAGCTGCGAAACTCCCGCAGGATTAGGTGATATGAGGACTCATCTTTGGCCAGGGTAAGGGACGCTTGCATTTTGCTAAAGGCACTGTCAGTGCTGACAAGCACATCAAAATCCTAGAGTCCCGGTGTAAGCCAACACTTTAAGATCACTTCCGTGAAACTGACCTGTGCATATTTAAGGATGACTCTACTATATGCCACAAAGCTAAACAGATATGTAGTATTTATGCATTATATACAATACATGTGAAATAAAAGAGGAATTTCATTTTGAACGTATTCAAAAGACATTTCGGGTTTTATTTCATTGCTTCAGGTGATGGGCTGACTTTGAAGGGAGAGAATCAACACACAGTATTGGCCAAGTAACTGCAGGAAGTCCTAATCCGCATATGGCATCATAAAATTGCCCTTTTATACATTCATTCCGCGTGCACTCTATGCCGCTCGAGGCCAGAGGGGACTCAACCATACATTAAAAGCAAAGCACACTTTATTTTTTATTTAAAAAAATCTAAGCATTTGCCAAGTGTATGTTGATCATCTGTTGTGATACGTTTGTCTTGTCATGAATAGTTTGTTAATAAAGATATGTTTGAAATGTGAGTCAGCTTACACCACACAATGTCCATAACTGTTTCAAACCAGTTATGGCGCTTCCACAGTGTACAATCTCGTAACAAATTATTGGAACGAAGAAAAGTACGATAAACAAATTGGTTGTTGCGGTATTGTTTTCCATGTTATTTTCTATAAGTGAGTATGATTAGTTTGTTTATGTACTTCAGTAATTTCACAGTTAGAAAACAAGATTAAATTTAGCTTTTGCTCAATGATTATCGAAATTTTATCTTTCAATCAACATCTAGACACGTCTGTTATTCGTCAAGAAATGCTGCTTTTGTTAAACTACAACTCGTATTGGTCAGTTGAAGTTCTTTCAGATACGTGTTTTATTCGTCTTTGAAAAGTTCTCTTATTAATATTTTATTGTGCAGAGTATAATATATTGGAATACGTTTCTTATTAGTTAAAGTTATTGTACAGATAAGAATGTTTGGAATACATTTCGTAAGATTGTCGTATGAAATAGAATATGCTAGTATGCATTTGTTGCTAATTAAGATTATTGTATTGAGCAAACATACCTTGCAGTATGTGTTTTTTGTCAGCTATGGTTATTGTACAGACGAAAATGCTTTTTAACACATTTTTATTAGTTAATATTACTGTTTTAAGAAATGTTTTGGTATCCATGTTTTCTGCTTAGCTAAAAATTGAACAGACCAAAGGTGTTTCCTTTCCTTTAGTTTTTGTTGTCATTAGAATAATATTCAACATGAATTGTACTGTTTATAAATTCCAATTTTTAGTATTATTAATGACTACATGTTTTAAATAATTTATTCATGAAAAATACAGTTCGTAGAGGAATTAGCTATTTTTTCATTTACTGCTTCATTAAAAGGTAACTGAGAACCACCAAGTTATTATGATTTAGTCGTTGACTTAAAATAAGAACATGTACATATAGGGCTGTTGAACAAGGGTAACCCGGAACGTGATACCATCTGGTCATTACTGTGAAAGAAATGTTTGAACGTGCTGTTTTGAAGTATTCTGCAGTGTAATGGTGTTTGGCAGTCTATGAAGCACTAAACTCGCTGTTGAGAATCTGTTTAAAATGTCAACTTTTATTTTGTTTTTAGGCGTTCCATTTCCTCCTAGTCGTAAACTGACAATGAACGAAGTGTTTGATTCAAAGACAAATAAACCTCGAATAGAAGTGCTTAAACAACACTTTGTATTGGAAGGTAGGATAGAAGAAGCTGCTGCCTTGCGTCTTATCAATGAAGGTGCTGCATTATTAAGGCAGGAAAAGACTATGATTGACATTGAGGCTCCCGTAACAGGTATGACTGTTTTATATACTAGTGTGTGTTAAGTTAATTTACTGTAAAGCGCAGGTTTACTTCTCTCACTAAAATATATTGTCGGTTTCTATCGAATGGAATTACTGTACTTGTAGTATATAGATTAGTTAACGAATAATACGGACATCCTAGGCATAATATCATAATATGAGAAATATTATTTCAACTCCTCAGTTTCGCATTCAAATCATTCGTGGAGGTTTGTTTTTTTTTGTTTTTGTTTTTGGAATTTCGCACAAAGCTACTCGAGGGCTATCTGTGGAGGTTAACAGTTCTTTCGATAAAAGAGGGTAGGTTAAATGAGGTAGCATGACAAAAATCACAGTTTATGCACTGTGATAAAGGACTGTGTTACTTGCAATAAGTTTTTCCTTAAAGCTGATATTACAAACCTTAAAACACACAATCATGAACACAACTAGAAGCAAGTCAAGCCTTAATTAGTGTATACAAAATGCATGAAGAACAAACACAGTTTATCATTATTTGTCAGCTTATACTATTGATGCCATTTGCTTGGAATGAACGTATATATTTAAAAATATACACGAAGACATTATAGGCTAACTTTGTAATACCTAAACGTTTTACTCTTGCATTTTCCGTATCATTATAACGGTAATGAACGGTCTTCTTTCATTTCACACTTATTACTGAATTAATTACAGGGTTTTTCAGTTTCCAGGCCTGGCCTTTCACAGTGGGAAGCGTGCCAGCCGTTACCTTAATTGTTTGTGAAATACAGATATATTTGCAACAAGAGGGAAGAATGTATAATAGTAGAAGGAAGGCTGATGTTTGGAGTTTTGTTACCTTGTGTAGAAACAAGAGTTTTGGCAGGATATCCCAGTTTAGTACAGCTATTTGTAGAATGGAAGACATTTTAAACAATTGTAGTGTGCGGGAACTGCACGTTCTCCACCTGTAAGTTCTCATTGTATGAAGTGAAAGTACGATTGATCCGTCAGATCATGCCTGGACACCGACTTGCACATGGGTTTTAAACTGTTTTTAGCGTTATGAATAAATATCAGGCCGACTAGTATCGAGCTGAAGGTCGCGTCACCAGCTGTTTGTGGAATACAGTGTAATTTTATTTTTGTTACTCGAAAATGTATAGAACTATAGAAGTAATGTATGTTTAAACGTATTATTAGTCTTACTGTGATGTAATATTATACAAACTATCAATCTGTTCTTATATCTTGTTTTTCCACAGTGGACACTATATAAAACCAAATCAGTTTTTTGTTTGTTTTCTCCAGTCGTACACACATTTTACATGCAAGACGTTACCACACTGGTTGTTTCGAGTTTCAACCAGTTAAAAGTTAACTTTTTCGTTTATTTGTTCAGCCTTAGCTATTACCATGGAAACGTTGTAAACAACGCCGAAAATGATGCATATTTTCCAGATTTTAGCATCTAAATAGAAGGTTTTATCAAGTACGAAGATTTGTGTAGAACCTCGTATACTGCCATTTTTTTACTAGGACAGTGGATATATACGGGCATGCAGTTCAGTTATGTGTAATCTATAAGAATAAACAGAATCGGTTCGTTACAGAATCGTGTTTTGGTGAATTAATGAACTATGGAAAAATCGAGAAAGTGCTTCACAGATTTTTTTAAATTTATGTTCTTACGGAAAATAAATCAAGGAAAATAACATCAGATTTTCGTTTGTTTTGGAATACAGTGAAAAAGCGATACGTAATCTACGTTTTTGTTAATCAGTTTCAAAATTTTTTTCAATGCATAGTACTCAACATAGTAAGAAGACTATGCTTTGCAATGTGTATTAATACATGATAATAATAGGTGTTATCTTTAATACTATAGACAAAGGGATAAAACCAGTTTTGTAAGAGTTAATTTGTAGTCCTATATACAAGTGTTGAGAGGAATCCAAAAACATAAACTTTAGTCTACAGACCACTATACAGGTGATGAGACCTAGAAACATAAGCTTTAGCTCGTAGTCCTACAAGTGATAAAACTATCTTAATAATGAAAGCTTCAGTTTCACAAATTATTTGACCTTCAGGTTAGAAATTCTCCTCATTCAACATGTCTTTTAATAATGTTGGAACTTCAGTCCAGCATACTTTCAAGTAGACTTACTACAATTTTGTTAAGGCTAAATTAAGTTTCTGAGATTTTCATGCTTACTTTCAGATGATGGTTGATAAACGTTAACGCATCTGTTTTCCTCTAGGCTGCAGGACATTCTTTCTGTGTAGAAATGAATGTTACATTTACCCCAATTAGTTGTGATTTTTAATGCAGCCAGTGAAATTCATGATAAGAATTTATTTTCTTATATAGTGAATTCTGGTAGGAATGTGTGGATTCCTGTGTGTGGTGAAGGTACCTTCCAGGGAAGGTTTTGTTCTTTCAATTATGGGTTTGTGCTAAGACCCTATACTATTTATAGCACATTTACACACAACAAATACCCTGTTCTACAGCACTTCATTAGATTTCTGTTAAATAAGATCCTGTACTGGGACATGGCTAGCTACTATTAAAAACCCTGTGTTGTAGCACATGGCTATTTTTTCTTCATTTGGCACAGTTGATAAATAATGCCATTCTTGAAGGAATAGTTTCATCTTGTGGACTGCATATGAGAGATCATTACATACAGATTAAATAAATTAATCATTTCAATATATTTTATAAACAGCTATAGATCAGTACTTTACCCATCTGTTAAACAATAATATAAATCAATATTATCATTTGTAATTTTTCAGAGGTGTATAATAACTTCAATAATGAAAAGCTTGAGATAACTAGAAAATCCTCTCCGTGTGTGGATTCCTTTGTGTGGTGAAGGGACCTTCCAGGGAAGGTTTTGTTCTTTCAATTTACTTCCTCTTGGATCTAAACATCCACCCACATGTTTGCCATGCATGGCAATCTGTGAAAGGAGATGATACTGGTGGTTGAGGGGTCCAACCCTAACACACCACTTTGACCTTGAATTCCAATAGATGGGTGGTCTTGAGGTGACCCTCCTTGGGGTAGGGTCAACTATGTACCAGTTTTGGATGTTCTCAACAGGTGTTGTGGACATTATATCTGATGCTGGTGTTTGGGTATAGTGCTCACGAAACCCTGGCATTGCTGCAGTGTCCTTGTTTGACATTGTTATGCATCCCCTTGTAGGGCTTCATGGTGGGTGGGGTCAGTGGGCACTGAAATATTCCTTTTTTATGAATCCTTCAAATAAAAACTTAAATAATATAGTGAAAAAACAGTCTATAGGTAAACGACCACGTCTTGAATATTCTGGGCAGCAATTTCAACGTCTGTAACACCTATATCTTGTTTTCTTATACTACCTTCTTTTTCAGACAGACCTTTAAGGCAAATGTCTCTCTTTCAGAAGGAACTAGACGGACTGGCCGGCTTTCCAAAGTCAGTAAAGAAGCTTTGATCTGGTTACATATTGGTGGAAATATTCACATCTCAACACAGTGAACTCCTCTTGCATTCAAAGGTAGAAGGGGATATATCTATTGAGGTTACACCTCATGCTACTTTGAATTCATCACAAGGACTTATTGTTGAGAGGGATTTAAAGAATATCTCTGAGTCAGAGATTCTTGCTGGTTTCTCCACCCAAGGAGTTTTTTCAGTGAGGCATATGTCCATTCGCAAAGATGGAATTATGGTGTTGACTAATGTTCTCATTCGCACATTTGCATCACCACATCCATCTGCCACCATGAAGGCAAGTTATCTTCATTGCAGAGTATGGGCATACATTTCAACCCTCTCTGTTTCCAGAGCCAGCAGTTTGGTTACTAGAAGACATTGTATCGTGATTCTTTGACGTGTGCTTCTTGCAGTGACAAGGACTATGATGCCTATGTGTGAAACGGACCCTTATTGTGTCAACTGCAATGGCTCTCACCTGTCTTACTTTCGTTCTTGCTCTAAATAGTTGGAACAAAAAGAGGTGCAGCATTTGAAAATGATTCATAATATTACCTAACATGAGGCTTGATAATTGCTGTCCACCACCTCATTTTGGACGTATGTTGCTGCATTTCATTCCACAACTACTGTAGGAGTGCAGACAGACCTTTCTGTGCCTCCAAAAGAATCATTCTCTAAACAAATGAAAAGTCTTTTGGCTTCCACGATTAAAGAATTTGATGAATCAACTTCAACACCGATCTCTGTCCCTTATATACATTCCACTAAACACCAAGATCCACATTTTTTGGTTTCAGGTACAGGCATTTCCTCAGATACATCTTCTCTCACCCAGTGCAGAGCTGAAGTCGTTGATAATGAATAGGGTTTAGCATCTTTGAGGCCGATGGTCTGGCAGAGCTATAGACCAGTGATCCGTAGTCGAGTTTTGATCGAATAAGAGCACGATATATCTTTAGCATAGAACGTCAATTCACTCCAAAAATCTCAATACTCCATAAGGAAAAACAAATAGAATGGTAGGAAGCAATCAGTGTTTTGATGTCATCCTGATTAGAATGTAAACCTCAATAGTTCCATTGTATCGGGGTGGCCATTTTTATTTATGTGTAGACAAATTGGGTGGAGAACTCTTCTGTTTACGACCACATCTTTTTTCCTCACTTTCCTTATTTGAGGGAGGTCTGTCAACCTCCATGGATCCTGCCCTGGGTCAATTGGACAGGTCTTTGCATAATCTGTGTAACACTCAAATCACAACAAGCCACATTTTACTTTCTTGTAATCATTACTGCTTTCAACAATGGCACCACTTTAAGCATGTTCTGTCCCAAGGTTTGTCCAGAACATTAGACAGTGTTATTGGTGATGGTGACACTGTCCACCTTGGTGATGTTTTTAGTTTTGTGAAGGTCATTAATCTTTTTAATGCCATTTAAGTTTTTCAATTTATACATTACAACGTTTTAATGTGGTTCCCTTTTAAGAATCACAGTTCATCTATTTCTAGTTCAATTTGACATTAGAAACTGATCGTAACATTAAATAACATGAAACCAGAACTAGAAAAGGCAACTTCAGGTGACTAATGCTGCTGTTTGAACTACACGTTAGCCATCCTGACAAGTTATTATAAATTTGTTTCACGTCTTTTAAAGCCTTTTTAGTACTTTTCTTTTTGAAAATGGCCATAACGTAAAATAACTTGGAACCAGGACTGAAAAGGTCATCTTCAGGTGACTGATGGTGGTTTTTGTACTTACCTGTTAGTCTTCCTGGTTAGTTATGATTATTACAGTTACACTACAGAATGTCCTTTACAACTTGAATTACTGTAGTTTTTCTCTTAACATTGTAGACTAGATGCAAACATTGGTTTTATGCTATTTATGTGTTTTTTAAACTTTGTTTTGTTTTACTTTAATTTCCTTTTATTAATTTTACTAAATTTACTTTTAACTTTTTACCAGCTGTTTCATGCAGATAGCCTAGCTGCTTTGTGCCATAAAACACTAAATCAACCAAACAACCAACCAACTAGAAAAATTTTGTTTCACCAAAGGCATCAAATTATTAATTGCATGTGTGAATAATTGTGGATAGGCTGGACTTGCTGATTAGCATGTAAGTCAACTAGTAAAAATTCTGGGACTTGAGATATGACACAGCTGAACATGGTTTACCCTTAGTTGCAGGTACTTTTTAAAATTGACAGTAAATACTATTATTGAGTTCAAAGACCCTTAAAGCAATGAGTACTGTTTGTCTGCCTCTCTTTCTCTGTAGTGCTCAGGAGTAGCATTCCTCCAGGTCTAGGGGCGACTGATTGTCACTCTTTAGTCCAAGGGATGCAAAACTGGTGTAACAGATAAAGAGGTGGATAAAATACATGTAATTCATTCACAAGAGAAGCAAGACTTGGTTTAGTAGAATTGAGGAGGAAGTACAAGAAATTAAATGGAAACAAGACTTATAACAAGTGAAGGGAAGGGGAGAAGAGAAACATCAAATTCAATTGGGAGTGAAAGTACTATAATTAATAATAATAATAATAAAAAAAGGTTCATAATAGTTTATTTAGGATCATAGCAATATGGACAATGATTTGAATAAGTCTCATTAGGAATATTAACATACTCGGTTCTAATAACTGCAACATCATAGTTTATGTAGCAAGTTAGTTAGACTATTACTAATGATATATAAAGTAGAGAATTTTGTATCATAATTACTCAATAAACCAATCAAAATGTTTTGAAAATGTTGACTTCGTACTGTTTAAGGGTAATCTGTTTTCATAACCAACCACTACGCAGGCCTTAAATTTATACATCAGAAGACCCACAGATTACCTTAACAGTTTGAACATTGAAGCATTTGTACATAACAGATACCTAGTTACTAGCATTTTTTGACCGTACTATAAAAAATTGCAGCTAATAAAGTAGTCCATTGAAACTGATGGTATTATATTTAAAAAAAACAGCTCAAACATTTTTCCTCTAAGTGGATAATGGTGTACATTATTTATTATATTCTCATGTTTTTGCATTTTTGAAACAATTTACAAGACACTACTTTATAAGGAAAAAAATAATAATTTTTGCAGCCCTTTATAGGGTTAGCTTTTTTCTTAATTTGTTGGACTTTTGATAAAAATTGGTTTCTTGAAAGAAATTTTGAACATTATAAAGATACCTCTGCATTAGGGTAGTGGACAAGGATTCATCCCAACTACTATAAAACACTGCTTGGCAAGAATGAGAGGTCTAGCAAATGTGTTTTTCTATTTCTGTTTACATTTTTTATAATTTTTGAGTAGTACAGAACTGAAAGGTTAAGGAAATGAAAATACCACATTTACCACCATTTAATGTCTTTGTGATTGACTTTGTAGTAGTTCTACACATGTGTAAGACCGTTTACTAGTTTCATTTGATTGTAGGCACTGATAGATAAAACATTTCTTTCAGTCTACCTTGGCTCCACATGTTCACAGTTTGTCTTGTTTGTAATGTGCTTTGTATAGGTCAAAAATAAAACATCTCAAGAATATCAGTATTTCAGTACAAGCAGATTTCCCTGTTGTATGTTACCAGTACATGTATACACAGTGGCCTTGTAACATTTTGTAACACCTGTTGGTTTGTTTACTTAACAGGAGTTATATGTGTGAATCCCATTTTCAAGTTGATTCCCTGTCTGTGCACTAGTGTTGCTGTACTTGGTAATTTTATTTTTTGTTTGCATAATGTGGGGTCTTCATCTCTTCAGCCAATTTCAATATCTTGTTCCAAGTGTTAGTCATCTAGTACCCAGATTCTTGAGATAACTTGTAGGTGTGTATCTCTGACCATTATTCATGATGTCAGGAAAACACGAAGGTTCAAAAATATAATACCCTACATCTGGAACACTTTTTTTTCAGAGATGAACTACGAATTACTTTGTAAAGCAAAGTGTAAGGGGTAAAGTTTAAGTGACACAATGCATGTTACCATAGAAATATGGAAGAGTTTTGATTAGCTTTCAATGCATTGTTGTAAGTATTTCTCATTTATGGTGCAATGAAAACATGAGTGTTAGGTGTAAAGAAGATAGAAATTTATTGCTTTAAAAAAGAAAACTTACCAAGAGAAACTCTACTAACTGTTAATAAGTTGAAATAAAGGTAAAGTGTGAGGGTTGATTTAAATAACAAAAAAAAAGGAAACTTAGACACAAGTAAAATATAACCTGAAAATGATCATAAATAAGTAGTAAGTATTAAAAATATAAGGATTAAAGATTGAAAATTCGAACCACATGGACAATAAGAATTTCATATTTCTGACAGAGAACAAATAAATTATCAGAAAACACTGATTCCAGGATCAAGATTTATTCCACAAAGTTGAACAGTATTTAAAGTTGTAATCCAGTAGGTTTCTCTTGTATCTCTGTCAACTTTAGTTTTGAAATTTGTGTCATTGCCAGTGAAAGTAATATTGTTAATAAAATGACCAGGTTATTAAAGTATGGGCAACAGGGAAGTCTTTTTTTCAGAATATTTATGGTTGTTGAAATATTTTCCAATAGTTGTTTGGATTGGTCTTACTTACTTCATGAGGTAAATGGTATTTTATATTGAGCAGGTAGTTTCTTCAGACATTTTAAAGTGTTTGTGGTCATGTTTGTTGGAAATGAGAGTTGGTGGATTTTACGAAATTGTAGGTTAGACAGTGAGTTATATTTCATGGATGGCAACTTTTCTTTGTCCACTTTTGCATGGACAAGGATGTCTGAGACTTTTGCCCTTCTGGATCATAACTGTAGGTGACATTCTGTTTAGCATGAGTGGGTGACAGCTTTTATAGTGAAGACTTTGTGTGGCGCTGGTAGGTTTTTGGACAAATCAGTGCACAGTATTCCATCATTTAAAAAGACAATGGACAGTGATGTCAAGAAAGTTAATTTGGTCAGGAGAGTGACTGAAAGTAAACTTGTTTGCTTTGTGAAAGGTACTTGCATAAGAAATAGTATTTAAGTGGTTCAGAACCATCTTCTCAAATTAAAATATATCATTTATGTAACATTTCCTTGTGTGAGGGCTTCCAGTGGCACAGCAGTATGTGTGCAGATTTGCATCATTAGAAATGAGCACAGACAGCCCATTCGTAGCTTTGTTCTAAAAAGACAAATAATGTGTGAGGTTTTATATGACTCTGCTGTAAAATCTGGCTTTCAATGTGGCCTAAATATATTTGCATGGTATTAAAGGTCTGACTCCTATTCCATGTTTGCTATTACCTTGATCTTGAGTTACAACAGCAACAATAAAATTACCATTTCTGTGCCAAAGTACATTCAACATTCGTTTTTCAAGCATTTACAATGAAACTAGCAAATATTTCTTGTAAATGTTACCATAATATTTTGATGAAAGTATGTATCTATATATCTAAATATATAAGCAGCATATGGGAAAAGATGCAACTAAGTATTAACTGTCCAATAACAAAGTATAAAATTGCAACCCTTCTGCACTCCAGTTGTGTTCAGTTACAGTAGTGTTAGTACTACTCATAACAGTAAGCCTACTTTCTGCATTCATGACACTAAATATAAACTTCATCTACTTTTCTTGTTTAAATTTTTTTCAGATTATATCGGAGAATCGTCTAAAGAATGTTCATTGTCAGAGTCGACATCCCAAATAGAAAGATCAATTTTCTTTCCACACACTAGGTGCAGATCTTTGACCATTGTAGAAACTAAGTACTTTTACTTTCATGAAGCTTTGTGTTATAATGGAAGTGTTCTGCTGCAGTCTATCGCTGTTTGTAATAAAGAGCACTTGCAAAATGATTTAACTGATGAACTTTATAAATAACGCTATTATCTCTGCTTGGCCCTCAGACTCGCACGGCTTTAGAAGATAAGTGATGACTATAGTAAAAAAATAGTTCAGAGTTGGTACTCCATGACACAAATGGCCCAAAGATTCACACACTGTATAAAACCATGATCGTATTTAATTATCATTATCTGTATTTCACACATCAAATAGTTCACAAGTACTAAATAGCCATGATTTATTATACATAATTCACATTTCAAAAGGCTTTCAGGCTAATTAATTATCATTTACTTTCTATGGTTTAAACACCAAGAAACTCGCAGACTCTTATTCTGTAATCATCTGATACCCAGACAATATAGCAGGTGTGTACAAGCTTTTGGTCTGACCCTGTTTAATGACCGAAAAATTAAGCGATAGCGCGAGCACTAATAAGATGTACGTGTTTACAACGCATTAGTTCACTTTTAAGTATTGATTGTCTGAAGTTCTGTTATCCTATTTGAAAGAGAAAATTCGAGTGGATCTTATACATTTTTTTTTCTTGTGGGGAAGAGTTTGGTCACGCAACTTTGTTATTGTATTACTTATTGCACGATGTTTGTAGCTGAATCACGCGACGGTGATGTTGCTGTTACGAAGAAACTGCATTTCAGTTACATACAACACGATAAAACAAAAGAATTCATTGATTTATACTTCTCTTCAGCATAAAAATTAAGACTGTTGCTCAGTTTCCTAGTGGGGTGGAACTAAAGATCTGCTTTACTGAATAATAAGTTTAAGATTACAATTGCTTGAAAGTTCGTACAAAGGAAAGCCGTGTTGAATATATACAGTTTTAAGTATTTTGACGGATAATTTACATTGTTCGCTAGTAATATGAATGTGTGTTCGTTTCGTTTGTTACATCCAAATGAGAACGTATAATAATAAGAATACCTTGTAGAGTAAAGCGGCCAAGCGTTGCCTGATTCTTTTTAACATCGCTCATGACTGATTCCAGTAAATAGGTGGTTTGTTAGATTGCTTGTTTAAAGTTTTCTTGCAAAGCTGTACACAAGCTATCTTTGTTAGACGTCTCTTATCTTGCACTACGATTTATAAAAGTGATGGTAACATTCCACTATTCAGTTATAGCAACCTAATGATTGATTGTAGATAACACTAATTAGCTAACTTTCTTCTAGTGAGTGTAGTCTTTCACTTAAAAAATTAAAGGAAGACTAGTAAAAACAGCCCTCAAATAGCTTATTAAAAATCAACAAATAATAACCCTAATGGGACAGAAATAACAAAATTAATTCAGTATGGCATAATATTGCATAAAACGTTTGAACCTTTGATATTTATAACAAGTTGAAAGAGAAGTTTGATACTGAACAGCGAGTGAAAATTTCAGGCTGTGTAGCTGTAACAGGTTAAACCATTCTACAGTCTCGATTTAGTTTTACTTTTTAATACCGACTACACTCATCAAGCAGAAAATATTTAGAGGTTTAGCTGAATGCGTCATTTACCAAACTTTGTCAGATTTAGGTTCTGAGTGCGTCAAACGATTATATATTTCCTATATAAAGAATATAAAGAACTCGTTAATGCAGTGGTTCCCAAACTGAGGGTAATTTAACAATTTATCGGGGTAATGGAAAGGTGACAGAAAAAAGGTTAAAATTCTGAAAATCAAGAAAACGTTGAGGTAGCTGGTATTAGGATTAATGTTAATTTAGTCTTAGTATGTAAAGTTTAAATTAAACCTATTTTAAGTATGTAATAAAGTTAAACCAAATAACAATAAACATCAAAAACTAATATACAGTAGTAGAAAAGAAAAAATATGTATCTAAGTGTGTGGTAACCTAAAAGTATTTTAACAAGTATGCTTCAGAACACAAGTCACTCAGTAACCCTGATGACTCATCGACGTGTCGAGTACGCGTCACTCACTGCCTGAGGTTGCGTCTATTTCACACTGTCAGTTTCTATGTGAGCATCAGCCGAGGTAGACAAAACCTGATATGTATGTGTACTACCCTGTGCAGTATAGTTAGTATTTACCTACTATTACATCATTCCTATGCTGAATAAGCTCTTTTAATGCTATCTAGAATGCCATGAAAAAATAAATAATAAGTTCACGTTGTTCACACTTTTTTATGCAGTTTTTCTTTTTCTGCAAATTAAACAATAAAATGTCCAAAAAGCGCACCTACTCTAACGCCTTTCTTCGCTATGGCTTTGTGAATTTACCTTCTGGTGGAGAGGATCGGCCACAATGTGTAGTATGTCACAAAGTGTTGACAAATGAAAGCCTCAAGCCATCAAAACTCTCAGCTCACCTCCAGAAGTGCCATCCAAATCTTCAAAATGAGGATCAGGCTTATTTCAGCGCCGGGCTGTAGCACTGAAGAATATCCAGTTCGGTTCATTTGGAATTCAGGCCCAAAAGCTTCAAGCTGCGGTCGAAGCATTTTAATTTGTTGCATATAAAGTTGCCGAACAACAAAAATGCCACACCATTGCAGAGAATCTGATTATGCCTTGTGCATACGAGATGGTAAGCAAGGTATGTAGGGAGGATCAAGCGAAGAAACTGAGTGTCATATCTCTATCAAACAACACAATCCGCCGACGAGTCGATGACATGGCATCAGATATTCTGTCCCAAGTTACAACAGAGATCAAGGAAAGCTCATAAAGCAAATTCTCCTTGCAATTTGATGAATCGTGTCGCGTAGCCAGTTGTGCTGTTCTCTTTGGGTTCGTTCGTTACGTCCACCAGGACAAGATCAAAGAAGAGTTCCTATAATGCGAAGATCTGCTGACAACCACGAAGGGAGAAGATATCTTCAATATCATCAACAGTTTCTTTACCACGAATGGATTGGATTGGAACAGCGTTCAGCAGGTAGGGAGAGATGTTTATATAAAGTCTAGATTAGTATAAATACAATGAATTACATGGCATATAGTCATATAGTTTTATTTATTGTACAAGTAGCTGTAGTGTAGCTAATATTTTATACATAATTCACAAAAAAGTATCGTGCCTGTCGTACTGAATACTAAAGTACCAAAATAAATTAAATTAAAACCATATAATTATAACGCAAAATATAAGTAAGAATGACTAACTGACGCAATCTATAATAGTTTTTCTTTTTTATTCTTGGTCTCCGTCGATGGAGCACCGTCAATCATGGGTTGTAATCGTGGATTACGGGGCCTCATACAAGCCGTGAATCCAGAAATTTCTGTAGATCATTGCATCATTCATCGGTACTCTCTTGGATCAAAAAGCCTGTCTGGTAATCTGAAATTAGTGTTTGAAGATGTGTTGAAAATCGTCAATTTCATCAAGTCCAGGGATGTGAATTCGCGCATATTCAGGGAGCTGTGCAAGGAAATGGGAGAGCAGTATCAAGTTCTGCTCTACCACACCGATGTTCGCTGGTTGTCACGAGGCAAGGTTGTACATCGAGTCATTGAGCTCCTAACGGCTCTTCAGGAATTTCTGAAACAAGAAGAATCTTCTTTTGCTTCAAAGTTCACTGATAAGGAATGGCTTGCTCAACTTTGTTACTTGGTTCACATATTTGCGGAGCTGAACAGTGATAATCTGCAACTCCAGGGCCAAAACACGACTGTCATTGATGCCCATCACACTGTGACTGCATTTCTGGGAAAACTGAGACTCTGGATTCGACTCTTGGAGAAAGGAGTGATCGCTCAGTTTCCCACCCTAGACCAGTTTGTTGAGGAGAATAGTTATGATACTGGATCACTTTTACAGACCATCAACAAAGAGATGAGCGACCATTTGAAGGGGTTTGAAACAAGCATGCAGCACTACTTTCCAGAGAGTGACCTAAAAACAGCCAGTCTTCAGTGGATCATTCATCCCTTTTCTGTACATGATGAGGCCATTCATGATGATGATTTCCCTGTAAAGGAGGAGTGGATCACAATGCGAGCAAATGAAGCCTTGAAAGTCAAATTCCAAAACCTAAATGCAGATTCCTTTTGGATTTCACAACTAGCTGACTCGCCAACTCTGTCCAAAAGAGCCTTGAAGTCGTTGGTATCATTCTCAACAACGTATCTGTGCGAGAAGGGGTTCTCAACCGTGCTGGGGATGAAAACAAAAAAGAGGACTCGCTTGAATGTTGCAAACGATGCCAGGCTGGCACTTTCAACCACAAAGCCAAGACTTCCTAAACTAGCTTCAAGTATGCAACTCCATCCATTCCACTGATGTTCTTGACATCTTTGGCAATATTCATTAGAAATGCACAATGATCAAATACAATAATTAAAAGTGTAATTCAGTGTAAATAAATTATATAAATAAATTGTAGATAAATAAAGTGCAATATATCTCTAATTTAATTTAGCCATATATATCAATGTTGAAAACATTTTGTGAAAAGGGTAACGTGCTTAATGTGGCTGTTAAATTGGGTAACAAGCTGAAAAAGTTTGGGAACCACTGCGTTAATGCCTCCATATTTTTAATAACTGAGGAGATATATATGGTTGCAGAATTCACCTCCCTCCATCTTCAACCTATCGAGAAACTTAAGTGGCCGCATGTCTAGTTAAAAATGTCTCTGCTACAAATAAGCATTTTCTCTGTGGTTTGCGACAGCTTTGTCAACGAATCTGATGAGGTTGTTTCCTCCGTCATGTGGTACGTTCAACTAAAAGATATTTTGTAGTGCGTACTATAATATGTGATTATGATGACGTTGCTGTCAAGGGGAAATTAAGTGGAGGATTTGCCATCAGATTTACTATTCTACCTTAACTCTTATTCTGTTAGTGGTGTTTCGTCTTGTAGATAGTGGAGTTAGTCATATTTGACCATTGGTTCAATCAGTTATTTAAGGGACAACAGTTGTTACCTTAAAGTCTAAATTTGTTGTCTGGACAATTGTAGGACCGAAACAGATTTCTTTATTTTAAGGTAGACCAATAAATCTTTTTTTTTTACCGTTTGAGAACTTGAAAATCTCTTTGGGTGTGTTCTGAAATCATTTTGAATTTATAGGCAGTAAGTTGGCGATTCTTAAAGATCACGTTGTGTAGTTATTTCGGTCATCAGGGGTATATTTGACCTCTTTGAATCTTCTATAGACTGATGAGCAAACCATCTAGTTAATAAGTGTGTTGATATTTTGTCGCTGAGTTAAGATACAACAAAGTGAGTTGTCATTAGCCTTTGCATTTGTAAGATTTGCAGCATTTGAACAACTTTGGAATTTTGTAATTCTTTTAAACTTATCCACCAATGACCACTCTTGTCAAAAACATTAACTGAAGGTGAATGAATCACCAAAACAGTAAGTTAATAGATCTGCGGAAGAAATGTTGATGCTATTAGCCCAGAGTGAGTAGCACATATATGATGCATTTTAACTACTAGACATTCTCTTGAAATGTACACACAATTAAAGACGTATTCATTTTTAAAATTCCGCGCAGAATAATTTCCCGTATGTATTAATTGCCTGTCTCCACTTCTGCCTGCCACAGTCTTTTATTACCCAGTCATTTGTTTCAATGCCATCGAAGAATCGTTAAAACTATCTATACTCAGTGTAATTAAAGTATGGTACACGAACATGTTAACGTCTTTATATATGTTGCATTTATTTTTTATACAGAAATTAATCGAATAATTTTCATTAATTATTGTAATTAGCTGGTAGCCATCTTGAAATATAGACTTCTGCAAGACAGAGAGGGTTGCGAAATGTATTCCGAGAAGTCGCTGTTGTCAGTATGCAGTGTAATATAATATTTAAGTATATGCTAAGTATGCCATTGTTAGGAAACTGGATTGCAAGCAAGCATTGTTGAGTCTATACGTAAATGTTAGTAAAGGAAAGTTAGTGTTCAGTATATTACCGTAAACTATAGAATCTATTTTTGTCTAGAAAGTTGCAGAAAATGCTTCTTCTTCTTCTTCTTTTTTTTTTTTTTTTTAGTGTAAACGCAAATAGGGTGCTCATCCTATAATTCCCCAAGGTAAACTGAAGCCCAGCTGCGAGACAAGCTTAGTACAGATAGGCAAACCAAAATAGCACGTGTACAGGAAAAACAAGGGTAACCAATCCTACAATAGCTTGTATAGACATAATACCCGCACCTTTCCTGGTGTTCAGTAGAGCTCCCCGAGGTAAAGCTTTCATAAACCGTCTATTCATCGTGTTTACATAGAACTGACTTTGTGTATGAAAAGTAGTGAAAGTCAACACCACCTCGCTGTATAAATACCTTGGGTTGACGTATCAGTCATGAATTATGTATCAACCTTACAGTGATGTCATACCCATATAGCTAAGATTCCCTTCACATTGGTTTTTTTTTTTTTTCCACACTCACTACTGTTCGGTTCGTTCGGAAAAATAGTGTGAACAAAAAGGTTCGATTGGCAAAATAACCGAATTCAGTCGACTAGAAGAGTTTGTTTGGAAAAAGAACCTCATTTGTTTCGTTTAAAAAGTCGTAAACACTGGAAGGTCTCAATAAATGCTGACAAAACACGATCGTGAACCAGTTCATTTTCAAACGAACTCGACGTGTTTGTATACAAGATAAGTGTGAACAACTAGTACATTAATCAAAGCAAACGAACTGAACTAAGGCTGTTTAAAACGAACCCAGTGTGAGTACTGCATAAGATACACCTGTTAGTAATTTGTTTCTTTTCATTCAGGAATAGTGTATAGTTTTTCACCATCTTGCACTCTTTCGTTTGTTACAGTTATTCTTTGATTTTTATGTCATGCAAACGTAAAAAAACGGGTCTGCTAGTGTCAGTAGGTACGATTCTTCAACCCCTGCAGTTACGGAGGGAGGGGGACAAAAGGGCCTGACAAGCTTAAGAATTGCCAACAAGAGAAATAAATATAGGGGCTCAATCACCTTTTTATGAGAGGGGGCTTTATTTTTTTAGTTACGCTATTGAAGCCTACATACCGCTTGAGGATTGTTTAAACCCTGTATCTCTTTTAGTAAATAAATAGAAAAAAATCAAACTTTATTCACTTTATTATTTCCATAGGGTGACATTTTTCACAAGGTTGTGCCAAAAACGTTAGGTATTGCTTGTGAATCACCGTTCTCAACTGCTTAAATTCTGTTGTAGACTTTCTTATTTAACATGTATTCACTGCTGATATTAAAGCTATGAGTGACCAAAGGAAAAGTCTACAACTTTATATTCATTACGTGTTCAAATCAACGGACTAAATGGAAACTAAATCATGTGATTTCCAGAACTCGATGATCACTGGTGGGAAAATATTTTCAGAACGTATTTTTCATTTACAAAACCAAATGTTTGACTTTCATACCGCATATATACCGTCGCTACCGAAGATGGATGGAGGTTATGTTTCACCCCTGTATGTGTGTGTACGTGTGTCAGCACATTTCTCAAAAACTGCAAAATGGATTTGGACGAAAATTGATATACATTTAGACTACGATTCAAACTTAGAAGTGATCTGATTTTGGAGATTCAGGGTGACAGCAATGTCACGAAAATCCAAAACATTCCTATTTATTAATATGAAGAGTGATTTTTTCACACTATTTTTTTCTATAATTCAATAAGAAATAATTGAATTGTGATAAATTTTGACAGACATATGTAAAAGAACATCATTCCTCATTGCCCTGTCAGAAATGACCCTTGTCGTTGATAACAATGGAAATAAGGTTACATTTCTTTTTGACAGTCGAGTTTGATCAACGGTGTGTGGGGGAGTTATGCCTTTTGTTAAGTGCCCCTCTAGTTTAGTTTATAGTATCATTGTATTCACACCTTATTATTTTTGAAGAATGCATTTGCTATTCTACAATTATTGACTGTCGGGAGCTTATTTTGTATTATTATTGCATTCGCATCTTATGTTCCTTGGGAGATATATTTTGTAGTCTTTCATTAACGATATTTAATATTTTTCCGAACATATTTCTTATATTTTATTTATTTACGTGTTTTGTTTTGTATGTGTTTGTACCTTCTCATTCTTAGTTCATTAATACCCAATGTTTGTGGATAACATTTTACGTGAGAGCTATGTTTTCAGTTAAGTTTTGTTTGTTTTTGAGTTAATTGACTTTTTGAGGTCTTTAGGGAAGTAAGTTAAAACATTCTATTGTGCTATTAGGAAAACCATACGTAGAAGGGAATGATAGGTTTTATATATATTGAATACTTGGTGAAAATTTATTTCTTTAAGCCCGTTTGTTTGTTTTTTAATTTCGCACAAAGCTACTCGAGAGCTATCTATGCTAGGCGTCCCTAATTTAGTTGTGTAAGACTAGATGGAACGCAGCTAGTTATCACCACCCACCGCCAATTCTTGGGCTGCTCTTTTACCAATGAATAGTGGGCTTGACGGTCTCATTATAACGCCCCCACGGCTGAAAGGGCGATCATGTTTTGCGCGACGCGGAAAAGAGTCGCACGCCTTAACACGGTTGGCCATGTCTGGCCCATTTAAGCCTGTGCTACTACTTTCTCCTGGTAAACATGAAGATATGAAAGTTCTTGGCAATTATTATAGAAGGTGACGGCGAAAAAATGAAACGTATGCAAATCAACAAAATGATTTCATTTATGAATTTGTTTCCCCTACAAAATTTGAATTTCAGTTGATAAAAGATTGGGAGGATTTTCTTTTCTTTCCCGAAACTCGCGTTTTCATCAGGAAATGAAATTCGTAAATAAGTAACTGACCAGTAGTCAACTGAATAATAGTATATAATTAATTGTGAAGATATAGGCATATGTTATTAAAACAAGGAGTATTAAATACAAATTAAGTTAACTATATAGAAAGTAATTGAAGTTATCTATCTAAGCGGTATTAAGAAAAGAAAACAGAAGGTGGAAAAAGCGATTGTGTGTTTTCTGATAGCAAAGTCGCATTGGGCTATTTTCTGAGTCCATCGAGGGGAATCTAATCCTTGATTTTAGCGTTGTACATCTGTAAACTTACTGCTGTACCAGCGAGGGATTGGGAAAAGCGAGTGAAGAAGAAAGCACAGTGTATAAATGCAGTTTAGAATTACAATATCAAACAGCAAATGTGGATGTAACAAGCCTGATGAGGTGTTAAAGAGGTTCATATACAAGGAAACACAAAGATATGATAGGTCAAAACTTCACTATGGGAGAAGTAAAACATTTTGTAAAATTCGATTATAAACGATTATAAATATTTAAAATATTTTTGTAACCGTCAACTAAATTAAATACTTTTTCTAGGTCTTATTTTTCAGAAAAGGTATAATTTTCCTTGCCTGAAGTGGATTGGTAGGTATGAACTTTTTTCAGTGATAAATTATTTTTGTTAGTGCCTTTATGTTTTGTCTCAGCAAAGCTCCATCGCATTATCACTTGTGTCAACCAAGGGAAATCAAACTCCCGATTTTCGCGTTGTAAACCCGAAAAATTACTGCTATCTCACCGGGAACATATTATTAGTAATTACTCACGTACAATGTATTAGTCTGCACTTGATTTTATGGGATTGAGGTAGGTTGTGACTAGAAGAGTTTGTTTAAGAAACGAAGCTCTATTGGGATATCTTCTGTGTTGGCATGCTCAGGTGGGTTAAGGCGTTCGACTCGTAATCTGAGGGGCGCGGATTCGAATCCCGGTCGCACCAATAATTTTCGCCCTTTTAGCTGTGGGGGCGTTATAATGTTACGGTCAATCCCACTATTCATTGGTAAAAGAGTAGCCCAACAGTTGGTGATGACTGGCTGCCTTCCATATAGTCTTATGCTGCTAAATTAGAGACGGCTAGCACAGATAGCCCTCGAATAGCTTTGCGCGAAATTCGAAACAAACAATCTTCTGTGTTCAATGCGGGAAAACGAAAACTCGGTTTTAACGTTGTAAGTCCATAAATGTATATCAGTTCTGCCAGGGGACCGCTGGAAGAGTAATAAGCTGACTTTATGATGAATGAAATAAATTGTCTGAGTACCAACCAGTCTGTGTGTAGTTGTGGTGGTGATGATGGACAGGCGTCTGTGATAAACAGTAAGTAACACTGAGTTGAGAGTACAGAAAGTTAAGAAGCAAGCAACTCCTGGCTTCACAATTTCTATAATCCATATAGATAAGATATGGTTTTGATTATGATTTTTCAAACACCGACTGGGGATTCTGGACACTGTCAGATAGAATCGGGGCAAGGGCCCCGTGTGCAACAGAGCGACTCCTCTGTGTGTTAGTTACCAGTGAAATGAAGAGAAGTTTAGACTCCCCTTTCTTACCGAGATATATACATATTGGACTTTATAGAATATTAATATTTTTCTGAATCACCATTCATTTAACTATTTAGTACTGTTGATTTTGTTTTATATATTTATGTTTATTTCAGTAGAACTTTTTTTTGATAATTCTTCATTAAAATATCTCTATAACGAAGTATTAAGATCTAAACATTTTCACGAGTTACTCGTTAAAATCACATTAATTGATTTAAGAAGCATCTGTTTTGTGGGTGAAACGTATCATTGCTTTTTCTTTAGTTGAAAATCATTGTTTAATGACAACGCTGTTTGAAACAGGTGAATCTCAATAGTGAAGTTAGCTGTGAAAAGGAGAACCGGAATAGTAAGGTTAACTCGCAAACGAGTGAACTCCTGTGATGGGGTTAGTTAACCCCCCCGAAAACGATTAAATGATTCCAGATGTGATACCGATGTGCTGTTTGTCACGGTAGTTAGACCAATATTTGTTACAGACCCAAGCTGAATGGTCCTCCGTTTAACTGGATGTTGTTATAATCGAAAATGGCAGGTTTCGAACTATAGTCTGCTTATAAATTACCATATTAACAAACCAATTTGATATTTAGCGGCTTATTGTAGTTCCAAAAAGGAAGCAGGCTACGGTACTTTGGTAAAGGACCCGAAAACAGAAAGATTGGCGCACTTCCTAATAACCTCATGGATGACGACTGTTGACTGGGAATGACAAATGTCATAAGACACGCTGATACAAGTATGGTAGATCTGAACTTGAGATATTTAAAAAGATGCTTGGCAGATATATTGGATACTTGAGGACAATGAAAGCAGACTTTCTTGTTCATGGGTCTAAGGGCTTATGACCCCACTACTTTGTAAATCGCACAGCTCCTTCATTTTGACATCAAACGCCTACGAAAATATAAAGTCTTCTCATTATCTCAGAAGTGAGTATGAGGGCTCACAATGCTAAAAACCGTGTTTCAATGCCTGTGATGGGCAGATCACAAATAGTCTGCTATGTATCTTTGTGAGTAACAACAAGCAAATATCATCTACTAGACTGTGAAAACACCACTTATTGTTGTATATCAGCTCGGTGGAGAGACTTTGTTTCAGTGTTTGGTCCTTGTGAAACTTGGTAGACATACGTAGAAGAATACTATTTCTCATTGTTCTGTCAGAAATACTCGTGATACCAGTGCCCGTTGATAACTGAAATCGAGCCACATTTTCCTTTGTTTTTTCTTTTAAAAGTCGAGTTTGATCAAAGCCGTGTGGGGGAGGTATGCGCCTCATTGACTGTGTGCATCAGCTTTTGTTGTTGTTGTTGTTTTGAATTAAGCACAAAGCTACACAATGGGCTATCTGTGCTCTGCCCACCACGGGTATCGAAACCGGATTTTAGCGTGTAAGTCCGCAGACATACCGCTGAGCCACTGGGGGGCTGCATCAGCTTTTAGAAAAAAGTTTATAATATACTGTGTAAACGGTGAACTGGAAAAAAATGTGATACGCATGTTAATCTGTGTTTCAGTGTGATGGGGGCCCGGCATGGCCAAGCGTGTTAAGGCGTTCGACTCGTAATCCGAGGCTCGCGGATTCGAATCCCGGTCACACCAAACAATGCTCGCCCCTTTCCGCCGTGGGGGGCGTTATAATGTTTCGGTCATTCCCACTATTTGTTGGTAAAAGAGTAGCCTAAGAGTTGTCGGCGGGTGGTGATGACTAGTTGCCTTCCCTCTAGTCTTACACTGCTAAATTTGGGACGGCTAGTGCAAATAGCCCTCCATTAGCTTTGCGCGAAATTCCAAACAAACAAAACAGTGTGATATGCTGGAGATGTAATATTTTCAGTTTGGTTGATTATACAAGAAAAACTGCTTTTATATATAATTTCACTTTTCATATTTCCTTAGACCTAGCATGCCTAGATGAATAAAGCACTTGACTCGTAATCAGAGTGTCGCGGGTTCGAATCCTCGTCACACCAAACGTGCTCGCTCTTTAAGTCGTGGAGACTTTATAATGTGAGGTTAATCCCGATATTCGTTGGTAAGAGTAGCCCAAGAGTTGGCGGTGGGTAATGATGACTAGCTGTCTTTTCCTAGTATTACACTGCGAAATAAGAAACGGCTAGCACAGATAGCTCTTGAGTAGCTTTCCGCAAAATTCAAAAGCAAAAAAGTTTTCCTTGGATGTCACCCTTAAGTGCTTTGTATCATGTTTACGGATCGAGTGCTTTAATATTCAACAACTCTTGGGACCTTAGCTTCGAATCAATTAGATTGAAAACTTTTACGAAATTGTTATTTCATGTTAGATTCTATTTTAATCAATATTTTGTGTACTTGTTTAAAGATGTGGAAAGATGATCTTAAGCCAGCCATACTGGATTATGACGTTATATAGCCAAATATGGGTTCACTCTTGGTATATTATTCTCGATCTATGTTAAGTGACATGTTCGTATTACATTTTGTATGGTTAATTTCCAGATTTATTCCATTGCAATGGTTGTTTGCCATCTTCCTTGCATTAGTTGTAATAAGCACATAAACGACAGAATAATCAGTTTTATGTTCACTCTTGTTTATGAAATCGTTCTCTGAAGTGTAATAAAACCAAATAAGAGATATAAGGTGGATAAAAAAGAGAAAGCTGGGACAGTCAAATTCTAATAATTCAGTGATGAAATGTGTGAGCTATTTCTATAAAGAATATTTATGTTGTTGAATCATTTGGAATGTGTTTTCAGTTCCAATCACACCAAACATGTAATTTCAGCCGAGGGGGCGTTATAATGTGACTGTCAATCCCACCATTCTTTGGAGAAAGAGTAGTCCAACATTTGGCGGTGGGTGGTGATGACTAGCTGCCTTTCATCTATTCTTACACTGCTAAATTAGGGATGGCTAGCTCAGATAGCCCTTGAATAGCTTTGCGCGAAATTCAACCAAACCAACACGTAACATTAGTTACATAAAAAATACCAGTGATTAATAAAAATATCTGAATTACAGTAGTGTTTAATAATGTGTCAATCATAATATATCTTGTGTCGATGGGGCCTTTCGTCTGATACCATACAAAGTATAATAACAAATTGCATGACGACTGTTGGTGAGCTGTGGATTTAATTAAGTTGGTTAACTGTCATTTTTCTTCAGTTTGTCACAACACGTTAAACGCAGAATAAGGATTATTTGACAATGTATTGTTCACTTGTTTAAGACCGGTTATTTGTTATCGTTAATGAGTACAACCTTTCACAACAATATATTTATTTTGTAAGAACAGTTTTAGATATCTGTGGAATGTTGTTTCTGCTGTGCAGAGCTACACAATTGGCCATCTACGTTCTGTCCAAAGCTACGCATTTGGTAATATGTATTCTGTCCAATTCTACACAATTGGCCATCTACGTTCTGTCCAAAGCTACGCATTTGGTAATATGTATTCTGTCCAATTCTACACAATTGGCCATCTACATTCTGTCCAAAGCTACGCAGTTGGTTATCTGTATTCTGTCCAATGCTACACAATTGGCCATCTACATTATGTCCAAAGCTACGCGTTTGGTTATCTGTATTCTGTCCAAAGCTACGCAGTTGGTCGTCTATTTTGTGAGCATAACGAAGAATCGAATTTCGAACTTAGCGTTGTGAGTTGGTAAACTTGCTGCATATCCACTAGATGGCTCACTGCTGATTTGTTGGATGAACTTATCGTTGATCCACCTGGTGAGGATATAATACATTTCGAAACGTTGTTCACTCCTCTATGTAAAATATTTTCTCAACCCAAACGAGCCGTATTTACATATATATTTCGCTACAAGTCGGTTTTATCGACATCACTGAGGATATAATATAGCTAAAAGTATATGCCAACTTATACAACGACGTTTTTGCATTCTTTTCTCATTATCTTTTGGGAATTGTTTAATCATGCAAGTCTTGTGAACACGTTCTCTCCAGTTTTTTGCAGATTAAACATAATATCACAGAAGTTTAAAAAGTACAACTTGGTTCGTAAATTTTTATGTAACTGTTTAAAAGCGATATATGGAAGGTAAATTTTCTGTTTTCGATTATTTGGTTGTGATTTCTTCTTCATGAATACAAATAGGGTTGTTTGTTTCTGCTCGAGGCTATTTCTAATACTCCATAAAGTAAATCAAGGTTGAAGCGAGTTTTGATCCTTTATGACGTAAATCAGGATTGATTGTTTCTGCTCGAGGCTAGTTTTGATCCTTCATGAAGTAAATTAAGGTTGATTCTTTCTGCATTAGGCTAGTGTACATTCTTAATAAAGTAAATCAGGGTCGATTGTATCTGTTTGAGGCTAGTTTCAATCCTTCAATTAAGAGTAGTTATTTTTGTATAAGGCTAGGTTCGATTACTTGTGAATGAAATTTGGATAAATTATGGTACTTTTTTAGGCCTACTACGATCATTCGTTTGAAGTTGTAGGCACATTACATCGTGTTTATATATATATTTGTGGTTAGTTTTGATAATGGATTTAATTATTATTATTTTTAAATAGAATTAGATAAATACCTTCCTGTATAGCAACAGGAATTACTGATTACCTGACTTGAATGTTATAGGCTAGAATTTAGTTCTGCAGTTAGTTTTGTGCTGAGTGGACAATTTATTTCTCATTTGGATTTTTGTTGTGCGTTGCTTCACAATTTGCTTCGGGAACTACAGATAAAATATATACAAATATGTTTGTGTTTTAAATCTGTGTATTAGAAATTTTCAACTGGTATATGCATGTTGCAGTTTGGATTATTTAAGATTAACCTCGTGAGAAACGTGATTGGCTCGAGACGTGAACACGCAGTGAAGCAGAGCCTGGGAAACACCTTGAACTACCATTACGGGGTTTGTAAAAGAAAGGATGTAGGTTTGTTTTCTTGCTTTAAATAGCACTGACAGAGGATCACGTTAACGCCTTAGTTACCGCACATCACGATATGCTTGAAGGCAGAAACTGGTAATATATTCAAGATAATCACTTTGATGTACGCTAATACACAGAAAGTAATATATATATATATATATATAGTGTGGAAACGTCATTCCCACATTTCATGCTAAAATTAAAAGTTTGCAACTGTTTTATTAAAAAACAGTAAGAGAAAATAAAACATATGCAGCAATTTGACGATAGCGTTGTAAATTATATGTATCAAAGGAAATTATATATTTTTTAATTTATTAAAAGTAGGTTAACGAATTATTTTGTTAAATGTACCATTCCATTTATTATAAATAAATGTTATCTCCAAATACATGCTGGTTGTATGAGACTTATGATTTATCAGTAATACACATTATCTCTGAACATATAATATGGTTGCTTTAACCCTCTGAAAGATATATCTTTATCAGTATTGAAGCTATGAAATTAATAATTTGTGGGAGCTGTAGATAGGAGTTCTTAAGATGACTATACTAAATGGAAATGAGATACCTTCAGTCAGCTTGATGGATTACCATTGTACTTAAGATTATAACCCAAGAAACTATGCAATTTTTATGCATATCATTTAAGATAGTTGATCCTACAGTTAATGTGCTTAAACATTAAAATATAATCACCACCTGTGTTTTAAATATAGGATTCAAAGTGTATCTAACAATTTCTTCAAATACTTGTGTGAATTTACAAGGTAGTAAACTTCTACGCCATTGATTTTGCTAAATGAGACATTGTAATTTATGAATATCAAAATATCTTACACTCTTGTTCTTAAATTTTTCTAGGTTCTTATTTTGGAACACTAAATCTGTTAGAACTGACATGATAAGTTTTGCCTGTTGGACTGAAAAGCTTGTAATACCAAGTGAACAGTTGTGTACATGGACTTTAATATTGTATATTTGCATATCAGATTTACTGGTATTTAACACTTTTTTTGCATAAAATGAAACTAGGGAATCCTACTGACATACAGTGATGAGATTTGGCCATAATTTCTACATGGTTTCTATTGGAGATTGGTTATTTGCTCATGTGTGTACAAATACATTTAGAAAAATGTTAAGTGTTCTTGGAGTAAAGCAAAATATTAGTACCATTAGGCCTAATCTGAGATTGCCATATTTACTTTGTCAACTCATCTGAAGTGACTAACTCAGATGAGTCTTCCAGATGTGCTTTGTGTAGTGAGTTTCCAAATAACATTTTCTTTTGTAATTTTTTCTTTAAACAAGTAATTTCAGTTCAGTGCAGAAGTAATCATGCAGTTAATTAAATGTTGTTTTGTGTCTTTTCTTTTTAATTCCAACAGACTGCAGGGAGCCTACAAATCCTTTTTTCTATCCCAAGATTCTTAAGGTTTGAGAGCCCATATCTAAAATTGAATCTTTGTGACTTCCTCTTCCCCTTGCTGAAAAAAAACTACTTTTTGAAAGTGTTTGAAATACGTATCATGTTATTTTTGTCTTTAATTGATTTTTAATTTGCATATTTCCTTAACGTAATGAATAAATTAACAATATGATTAAATTTAGTGTCGTGTAAGACTGAAAATTATAAAGGTATAAAATTCAGTTAATCTCAAATGTACTCTCTTAAACTAACTAAAGAATACCAAGATATAATTGTAGTATGTTTAGTTAGTATTAAGAGAGTACATTTGAGATTAACTGAATTTTATACCTTTATAATTTCAGTCTTCCTTGACACCAATTTAATCATATTGTAAATTTATAACATAAAGCATTAAACAGTTACTCAATTAAGTTTTCATCTAAAGGCTTAACTGATGAAATTTTCAGTTGTATCATGTATTAGACAAGGAGAGTAAGTCTAAACCCTTTTTGAATAGTACAGACCCAATAAAACTTAGAAGTGTGGTGGTGAGAAATGACATCACCGTTACCTTCATCAGTTGTTGTAGGTTTGTTTTTTACAACAGTAAATCTGTCAATAAATAATAATTATAACTTGCTTATTATAAAGAAGAAATTGTTGTTTTGATGTGTATGTTGTTTAAGTGAAATCAACTTCACATTATATTAAATTTCAGTACTCGAAAAAGGGATTTGTGTTGTCTGATTAGTTTGTCGCTGTTCTTATGGGCCTAGCTTATCATATATGCTGTCAACAGTAGTTGATGTCTTGATATAGAATGAAAGGTAATGAGATGCCCTGGTTTCTCCATTTTATTTGATTTCAGTTTGATGTGTACAATTTGCCATTATATACTACTACTCTAAATTTTACTTGGAGAATTACCTTACAAAGATCACATGGGGAAATGTTTCCCTCTCCATTATGTTTTTGTATCTCTTGCATCATCAGGCAGTTGTTGCAATTGAGATTTTAAAGACATGCTCAGATACAAAGAAGAAAATGAACAAGTAGATTTTTCTTTTGAGTATGTTCAAGACAACCTAGGGGCATTGTTATTTATTATTAGATAAACTTTTAATACATTCTTTTTTCTCCATGGGTTTTAAAGTGTAAGGAAGTATCAGATTGTTTAGCAATTGGTGAGAAGTATATATGCAAAAACAAGCCATTTTAAATCAACCTGTTTTGCTTGGAACACATGCTGGCACCAGTTTCTTGTCCCTTTTGACCTGTTTCCCAGTGTCTGCTCTCTTTGTTTCTTTTCTTCATGACTCCTTCTTGTAGAGTTATTCCAGTAGTTATGTTAATGAGTTAACCAAAAATTAAACATATAAAAAAATCACCTTCAAAATTGATAATGTCATAAAAAATATACGAAAACAAAGAATCAAAATGTTCATTAGTAGGTAGATATATTGGATTAGAAGTGTCCAAAGAAATACTGTGGGAATGATATCATAAAGACTAAAGCTTAAATACTGGTCATGTTCATCAAGGGTTTTCCAACAGAATAAGACTTACTAAGTCCTCTCTTGTGTCAGAAATCACGTCTGAGCAGATTTATGGAGTAACAAATGCCAGTACTCTGGCAGAAAGTGTCATTCTTATACATTTATATTGGTTTTGGACACTGAGCCTTTACGTTTGAAATTAAGCTTTAAAAGGTGAAAACTTCCTTAGTGTTAAATCAATGTTAAAACATTACATTCATAGTTATTTGCCGATAACATAGTTATAACACTCGTATAGTAGCCCTGTTTTTTTATTTTTGTGCATGTTTTTAACTAAAAAAATCAAAATAATATACTTCTGATTTTTTAGACTTGTAGAGTACTTTTGCTTCTTAAACATGGATCAGTTATCAATTGTAAACTTTAAAAATATTTGATGATTTTACTTTAATTTTATTATGTATAACTTATGTATAAGCACTTTCAGGAGAGTGCAAAAAGGGTTTGGAGTTTCTGTGTGTACACCGTGTTATGAGAAAAAAAAGTGATTCTTGCTTAATATCTCTCTTTCTCAAGCTCCCCTGTGCACCTTATGTGTAACATAGAAGCAGTAGTTTTCTTAAGTTTTTCAGTGCAAATTGTTTCAGATTTTCAAGTTGCTATGTCTATATAGGGTCTCGTGCGTTCCTTCCATTTCTTTCAAATATAAGAGATATTCTTTTTGCATAGATATTTTGTGCACATGGGTACTACATATAAGAAGTGAAGTTTATATTTAGGTGTGTTTTCTTAAATTATCATGTGCGCTTGATTTCCTACTTGTAATGACTAAGTTGTAGTTCCTTTGTGGGAGCACTTAGGTCTGTGGATCTAAGGTCCTGTTTAAGATGCAAATCGTATGTTATCTCTGGAACTATCCTGCACACCCGATGAGTTTCAGTTCCTTCTTTAAAAGTTTTTCTTTCTGTGGACACCCTAGCTTGTGTGCAAGACCCCTTGTCTTATGGTGAGACTCCTTTTATGTATCATGTCTAAGGGTTACCGTTACTGATTAAGGGTTCTTCATATCTAAAAGATTACGTTTTCATGCAAGATCTCTCCTTCCAAGTTTTCTTGTATGCCTGATGCTTCTTGTTAGACACGGTTCTAAAGGTTATTTCTCGAGTTTCTTTGCTCAAGTCGTAAGTTATCATTTTTCGAGGCCCAAGTCCGTGATGTAATACATAGGGCTATTTGTTATAAATGTAATTTTTTTGTATTAAACATACTTTGTTGGTTATTCCTTTTCTCTTTTTGTTCATAATTTGGGAAATATGTTTTTGTATGAAGCAAACATTTCATAAAAACGTAATGTAGCACAAAATTTACACCATATTTCGTTATACTTTTTCTTGCAAAGTTTCAAAAAACTTTAATAATTTTAAGGTTTTTTAAGTCAGCTTACAAGCAAGATTTCACACATTATTCTTTTGTTGTATATTTTATTGAGCTGTGAATTATTTATTGATACTGTTTGAAACACGTATCAGTGACATTTGATTCCACTTGCCTGAATGACACTTTGAAGAGTTATGTGGAAGCTTCTCTGTAATCCTCTGTGCCTTTCTGTTGGTTTTTTTTCTCACCATATTGGTAACAATCGGCGGAATACTTGGCTTGAACAAAAGTATAAATACCTCGCCTAGCCACAAAACAATGGAGATTTGTACTTCTTGTGAAAAGTAAAGCAAAACGTGGGCTGGATAACACCTCTCTCCAGTTGTTACAATCGTAAGAACTATTTTGGCCATAAATTACAATCCTTCCCTGTGGTATCTTGACGTGGTGTACTTAAGCTGTTTCAGTGTAGCTCTCTGGTCCCATTTCAACAAGTAACGTCTCCTGTGGCAAATAGTAGTTACTTTGTGTGAGAAGTTGATGTCGTTTCTTTGTAGCAGGAGATTGTGTTTAGTAAATTACAGATTTGTCATTTCGCTAGTAGATCTGAACTAGCATTTTTCGTGCACGAGTTGTATGTGTATGTAAACGTATGTAGCTACAAGTTTTTGTAGAGCTATAAACTAGCGACCTTCCCCGTGGTGGAACATTAACTTGCATTGCTTGATGACGAGGAACCCACTTGAAATAAAAATGTATCTCAGAATGGCTGGCATGGGTATTAACACTGTTATTGATAAGCAGAGAGCGAAGTTTCGACCTTCCTAGGTCATCTTCATCCTGAAGATTTAAACGTTGTTCTCTGCTTCTTAATAATTTATTTAATTTTGGTTCACACAGCTACGTTTGCTGTTTATGAAATTTATATAAACAACACATAGACCACTGCCATGTCTTATCCTAGCCATTGTAATGAATATTGGTGTTCGCGAAGGCCTCGTCGGCACTGGATGTGGCAGTTGTTGTGTGTTTGTCTTATTATAACACAATTTTTTTTTACTTTCATAAGTTCTTAGAAGTCACACCCACTCTCAAAGAGCAGTATCTTAGTATTTCATTTTCACCTACTATCAAGGTGGGGCAGTAACTTGTAGTGTTAGTCTTTCATTCTTGTATTTAAAAACAAGTAAATAGCGTGTTTCTCACCATAAATTAAGTTAAACAGTAACTAAAAGTGTTTATATTCTAAGAATTAAACTCTCAAACTATTTTATCGTGACTGAAACATAAAACAATTCGTATTTTCATATTATTTGAATACATTTCTGTATTTTAAAATGTCAGCGATTCTAAGAATATATTTTAGATCGTGTCGTCATGGTAAAATTCATGTTGCCTTTTCCTGACTTGGAGTTATGGACAACTGTATAGTTGCTATGGCAGCTAAACTAAACATTGATTATTATGTTCGAAAATGTCGTTTTCGCTATAAAGAGAGGCGCGAAAGATGGCTAGACATACGAAACTTTCTTTATGTACATACATATGAAAAGAGATATAACACGAAAAGCTAGAATTTGTCTAGTTGACAATAGATTTCATACGGCTCGTTCAGAACAAAAAATAAACATACAATCCTTTTAACAATTACAGATCGTATACTACATATATGATTACACAGACTAAAAAATACTAACAAAAAAAGCGTATGAAAAATATCTCTGCCAATATTCTGTTTATAATGTATTAACAAGTATGTTTTCAAGAGACATGTCAGTTTCATTTATATCAAGAATTAAAATATCAGACGTAAAAAGTTATTAGAATATAAATTTAATAATCATTATTCGCTTTGACCTGTTCTAGTTTTGAATATGTGACGAAATTGGTTACATATAAATGCTATTAGTTTTTAACACTTCTACCCTACAAATTTTAATAATCGCCCCAGGTTAGTTGACGTCTATTTTGAAAAATGCGACTTAAAATTAGAATCGAGGTATCATTACCTTTCGGAACAGAAAGTAAAACGTTTTACTTGTAAACTGTTGAATTCATCTGAATAAAATAACCAAGGCAACTGTTAATACACAACAGAGAGACACGTAAGTCGCCCCTTATCATGATGTTTGTAACTTGTATTCTTGTGATTTTTCTAAGTTATTTTCGCATTAACTTTGCAAGAACGCGTGGAAGTGATGACATAATCTCGTAATATCAGTACTTCAAATAGCTGTGGGACGGCGTCAACGAGATACTTCATTCTTTCTCTATTAATTCAAAGTCCCCCCCCCCCCACCTAGTACAGCGGTATGTCTCAGGATTTACAACGCTAAAATCAGGGCTTCGATTCCCCTCGTTGAGCTCAGCAGATAGCCGGGTGTAGCTTTGCTATACGAAAACACACTCTCATATTTATGTATTTGTAGTGACTAGTTTTTTGCTTGTTTTTGTTTTTTAAATTCACTTAACTGTTTCCCCAGAAAAATTTTAGTGATCGCCCGCGCTGGCAATATATATTTCTGAGAACTTTGAAGTGAAATTTTAAAGCTATAGTTTTCAGAACTGAGCTTTTTAATTTTTTTAGATGAACTTTTTTTAAGAATGTTAAAGTCATTTTAGAATGTTTAAAACGCAACCGTTTGATATTATAGTTTACTTATTGCGTCCGTGAAAATTTAAATTGATTCCTCTTTTTTGCAGTATGTGGAGATATACATGGACAGTATTACGACCTAATGAAGTTATTTGAAGTAGGTGGTTCACCAGCAACAACTAAATACCTCTTTCTTGGAGATTATGTAGACAGAGGTTATTTTAGCATAGAGGTGAGTCAGTATCTGTTTTGTAGGATGTTGTGCAAAAGTATCTGTTTAGTCACGTGATTTGTTACAAGCATATCTTGCTTCTGGTTATATGTAAATTTTTGGTGAGTGCTGTTATGTTTCTCATAAGGATATGTATAATTAAGTTCCGCTAGAATAATCTAAAATGTTATTAGAATAAAATAACTGTGACGAACATGGATATGACTGGTTAATGGCAACCTTACACAAGTGTAATGTGTTGTAATTGTGCTTTTCAATACTGTATTTTGCGCCTTGTAAAATGCACGTTTTCCCTTAGAAGTACCTTGAAAAATCCCCATTTGTTTTCCATGACAAAATTGATGGGTTAAGGCTGGTGGTTAGTTTATGGTCTACTCAAAACGGCCTGTCATACAGATCGTAATCTCATTACTTACCAATTAAAAGTATTTTCAGTAGCATAAACATTCATTTTAACTAATATTGTCGATATATTGTGAATAATATAGTGTATTTGACTGTATTTACTCAGTAGGTTTAAAAAAAAGTCAAGGCTGTATCATGGTGTTGGTTGCTGAGTCAAACTATTTTTTTCTTAGAATTGTATTTCCGAAATTATGGTGCGTCTTGCAAGACGTAAAATACTGTGATATTCAAAGTTATTGGTTTGGGAAGTTGAAAAGAGGTAAATTATTGTTTCTCTTGACATGCATGGCCGAGCGCGTTAAGGCGTGCACTCGTAATCCGAGGGTCGCGGGTTCGCGCCCGAGTCGGGCTAAACATGCTCGCCCTCCCAGCCGTGGGGGTGTATAATGTCACGGTCAATCCCACTATTCGTTTGTAAAAGAGTAGCCCAAGAGTTGGCGGTGGGTGGTGATGACTAGCTGCCTTCCCTCTAGTCTTTCACTGCTAAATTAGGGACGGCTAGCACAGATAGCCCTCGAGTAGCTTTGTGCGAAATTCCAAAAACAAAAACAAACTCTTGACATGCTTCCAGGAATTAAATTCACTCATGACTATGAGTAAGCCTTGCCTTTATATAATAACTGTTTCACTTCGATATTTTTACTGCAATTACTTTAAGCAAAACTGTGTTGCACCGAGCCCATAATAAGGAATAAACCCCAAATTTGAATTCTAAAAACACTTGAGCTTTATCATCGTGCTGTGGAGATATGGAGGGGATTTCTAATAAATTAAAAGAAACATTTTGTATTTTAGGAACGATTTATAAGCAGATATGTCACAAATAATATTTTATTGTTTGTTTAAATTGGTTTTTTTTCTCTGTTAGGATGGTATGGTAAAACTATATTTTAATGACGTCTGTAAGCAAAGTAGTAATATTTGTAATTTAGCCAAATAACATGGAAGTGCAAACATAATCTATGAAGTTCGTGTTCGTATGTGCTACTTTATGTTAACTTGTTCGTTAGTGCTGATGTTATGATTGAATGCTTAAGTATAACCAATTGATTAGTATAATACTGTTAAAGAGAAAATAAGTTTTATGTAAAAACTCATTAGAAACTCAGTTGTTGCATTAGTATGTATCATATGAATATTATTCATGAAACTAATTTAATACCTATGCTGTAATAGTATTAAAAATCAATCAGATTGATTTTAATTTGTATATATCAGACTTTATTGTAATTCAAAATATAAAATGAATGAATTTGATTTACTTGTTTGATTGGATCAGTAAATCTTGTCTTCTTACAGTTAACATAGCACTGTTACAAAAATAGAAAACTGACAAAATACAGTTTTGGGCACGGTTATGATTGTTAATCGATTACTTATTATTTTGACACACAGGGGCTGGCCAAATTAGTGACAAGATAGTATCAGAGTTATTATTCAACTAGTATTTCATTGAAATGCACATAAGTTTAATTTGTTGACACTTGTGGCAGGTCAGTGGGGTTTAACAGAAAAGAGACAGAGATCTTACGTGGAGAAGGCATTGTTGTGTTCGTAGTAGATGGTCATAGAAACTAATGCTTGCATGTATGACTGTTTTAACTGTAAGAGAAGTTCATGTAGATTAAAATTATTTTTAAACAACTTTACTTTTTTCTGTATTACTTCTGAAAAAAAAGTAAAGTCGGAATGTTGTTTATCTTAATACCCATTCTATTGTATTATGTTTACTCTAAACTTGTTTTTACAAACAAATTGTCTGTATCTCACTTCACAATCTATTAAAATATCTGAGCATTACAAATCGAGGAGGGATTAATTATGCCAGTGGAAGGTCAAGAAATCTACAATTTTTAATGTTCTTTTGATAAATTACATAAAACAAAACTTTCTATTCACCTTTTATACTGATAGATATTTAAAAATTATATATATATAACTTTTTGTCAAAAACAGCGTTTTTTATTTTTTAATATATTTTTTTTTTGACTTGTTTGTAGGTTATAACAAACTAATATAATTAGTTAGAGGTTTGAATTTGCTGTTTTTAATGCAGCCCTTCCTTTTGATTTTGTTTACTTTATTAATTTTTTCTAAAATTAATACAAACAAATAATTTTACAAACAGCTTAAAAAGACGAAAAAAACGAACAAAAAGTCAAATTTGCCAGTGTCAGGGCCTTTAGCAATGTAGTTGGTTATCATCGTCCTCAGTCTTGGACTTTCTTGTTATTCAGACGCTATTTTATTTTGTTTTTTGTTTTAGTTACGTGTGCAACCCATGAAAAAGTGTTTTACATACGATGTCGAATTTAAAAGAACAGTTATTTTGTGCGCCGAACCGATTGGGAATTGTGCAGTCGGTAAAACGTATACAGTGAGTGAGGAGTTGGCCTGGTATGAAAACCAAGAATTCTTCTTGCAAGAAAAGTACAGTCATTTTCTGGCCCCCCAAAAAGGAAGACATCTTGAAATTGAAGCCGCCATTTTAACTTATTTCACAGAGTTACGAAATAAAGGACTGCCTGTAACGAGAGAAGTCTTAATGTTAAGAGCAAAAGAATGTGTAGAAAATAGTGGTATTTCTTTCAAGACTGGTCTTTGCTAATGTGAGAAATTTATGAAAAGAGAAGGTTTATTATTACGGCAAACGACAATAATTAGTTAAACTGTCGTTTGATTTTGAAACAAAACCTGTTGAATATCAACATAACATTATTAGTGTAGTCAAAGGAATCAATATTCCCTAAACCAGATCGGTAACGCAGATGAAACTGCATTTTTTTTTTACATGCCGCGCAACTACACTGTAAACTCCGAAGCAGAAAAACAGGTGACAATCAAAATAACTGGTTCTGAAAACTTAAGAGTTAGTGTTATGCTATGTGGAACTGCTGATGGAAATAAATTACCACAGTATGTCATATTAAACAGCAAACCATTGCCAAAAGTAAATGGTTGCAAAGATGTAATAATTTGAGCACAAAAAAATGCATGGATGACGTCAGAGTTAATGGAAGAGTGGTTGGAATGAGTATGGGAACGTTAGTCTGGTGCTTACAATGGATGAATTTCGTAGCCATCTCTCCGATAAAATCATAATTAGGTTAAGGAACAAAAACAGTAATGTAGTTATTATTCCTGGTAGAATGACAGGTTAGTTACAACCTCTTGATGTGTCCATTAACAAGTTATTCAAATATCGTATCCGTAAGCATTATGATGCTTGGCTAAATAAAGAGAATCATGCTTTGACACCGAGTGGCAAAATAAAAAGGTCATCAGCATCAATAATAGTGGAGTGGATTTCAAAAGCTTAGGAAGAAGTTTCGGACAATATTAAAAAAATCGTTTTTAAAATTTAATTTTAAATACATTATTAGCATTTTTGATGTGTTAATAAACACTTTTTCTAATTATCATCCAATTTTTTCACTGAAAAATCACTTTTTGAAGGGGTGTGGATCTTAAATTTAAAATATTATAGTATATATTATTAGTAACCCTAAATATAAAAGCTAATAACTGTTATACCAAGACAAGTATGATAATAGTAAAATAGTCATTCAGAGGTACTTTTGTGATCCAGGTGTATCCCCAATAAGAAGAGAAATTCATTTCACACATTAAAGATTTATCGAGAATAAAACACCCATATGCATGAAAGCACTTCTTAAATAGTCCATACTTCATACATGTTTTCTATGCGTTATTTTGTTAACCCTTGACATACATATTTGAAATCTTTAACTAATATTGCGTGGATGTTTTGATATGTTGTGAAGCAGTGTGGAGATGTTTTTCTATTAAAAACTAGTTCAAAAAAATCTTTGATTTTGCACCTTTTATGGTAAATTTTGAGGAAATTCATGTTTCATTTTACTTTTAGGAAATTCAATTGTTTTTTGTTTAAATGATACCCCCAAAATTTAATATTCATACTGAATAATAACCTTTAGGAAATTGTCATAGAGGTGTCAAAAATGTGAAAATGACTCTCCTGTAATATTACTTTCGTTTGCAAAAACCTTCTATGTATACAACAGCATCCTTTTGTTACAGAATACGAAAAACTGTCACTTTGTTTCCATTGACACTATTAACATAAAATTAATTTAGGAAAATTACCTGTTTTTTTTATCAACGTATTTCAGTACCATATTAGCTGAATACCAACTCTGATAGATAGAGCTTTTGTTGCTGAGCTTGCCAGTTCTCACCCTGCACTTGACAGCATCTTATGTCTTCCTTCAACATGTTCATCAAAACTCGCACATAATTCTGAGTGAAGTCCTACAAAGCGGTAAAGATTTCACCTATAACTTTGCAAGCAAATGAGGGATAAAAATACAGGGGATATTTATGATATGCCGATTTGCTAGATACTGGGGATGTTTGCAATATGCGGACCTGCTAGATACAGGGGATGATTGTAATATGCGGACTTGCTAGATACAGGGAATGTGTTTATGATATGCTGACTTGCTAGATACGGGGGATGTGTTTGTGATACGTGGACTTGCTAGATACGGGGGATGTGTTTGTGATACGTGGACTTGCTAGATACGGGGGATGTGTTTGTGATACACGATCTTGCTAGATACTGGGAGATGTGTTTGTTATATGCCGACTTGCTAGATACAGGGGATGTGTTTGTTATATGCCGACTTGCTAGATACAGGGGATGTGTTTGTTATATGCCGATTTGCTAGATATATCTTTATGTATTTGTGTAATAAAATTTCAAATCATTTGTTAATAATTAAACTGTCATCAGTGTTTTTATAAATTTATGGATATGTGTTTTTGTTTTGCAAAATGTATAGTGTAAGCATGTAAGGTTTGTGATAATATGGTTTGCTTTTATCGTATTTTTTATGGATATGTTTGTTTAAATTTTTAACGTATATAAGCTTCATTTTTTTGACTTAATGAAGCAAAAATAGGAAGGAAGAGTTAAAGCTAAAATGTTTTCATGAATGGTGCGTTTTTTAACGCGAAGACTATAAATTTACATATGTATGTGTTAGTTGCTGTGACAACATTTGTTTTTAATCATGTCTTTCTCTTGCAGTGTGTTCTTTACCTGTGGGCATTAAAAATCAGCTATCCAAATACATTATTTTTATTACGAGGAAACCACGAGTGTAGACATTTAACAGAATACTTTACCTTCAAAACAGAATGTGAGTGGCACGTTTTTAAATTTTAATTGTCAACTAACTTAGATGTATTGTTTTTCAAGTAAAATCTTATTTTTTTAATTCATCAGTTATTCCAAGGAACTTTAAAAACAGCCAAATTAGAAATAGGAATATAAGGATTACGAACTAGAATTCTTCTATCGCTGTTAGTACTTTTAAACATTTCAAATTTCACAATAATAAAAGTGACTTTGGATCATGGTAGTTCAATTAATAAAAAATTTTTCTTGCACAGGTTTCACACAAAAATGTAAAAAATGCCCAGAAAAATGTAAGAATTAATTATAACAAGAAAAGTTAGCCACATTTTTTTTAAAAAAGCCAATAATTTCATGCTTTCGGCACCCTGTAAAAGTAGAATATGTATGCTTAGGCTATTCGATCTGATTTCCAAGGCCAACTGAAGTATTGTGTGGGAGAGACTGAAGAAATATAGATTAGACCATAGAGTGGAAACCCTAAGCAAACCCTGATTTTCAAAGCCAAGTAAAGTATGTTACGGTAAAGGAGAAAAAAAAACAAACAATTATTTTACACCATAGAGTGAGAACGCTAAGAAAACTCTTATTTCAAAGGCAAGTTTAGTATATTGTGATAAATTGAAAAAATAGTAGCAGATAGTTGAGTGTGTATCCTAATAAAACCCTGACTGCTAAAGCCAAACGAAGTGGACTGCAGGAAAACTGAAGCAAATGGACTTCTTTAAACGATTTATATTCTCCAAAACAAACGGATTTAGTAGATCGCTTTTATGTTTTTGTTTGATTTCTTCCTCCCTTCCTTCTTATTCTTAACAATTTCGAAAGTAAAAAAATGCGATGTTGAAAGCGTTGAATATCTTTTGCCGACAGATGGGAGAATAAAGTTGCCTAAGTAGTGATTAAATTTTACAAATGTGTGATTGTTGTTTTAATTTTCGTTTTATTGTTTCTGAAAGCAAGGCCGCTACTTCATTTTAAAGATTGATAATTTTAATACTCTTGTTTCATTTTACACGCACACTTTACACTTAGAAACTTTCGCATGTCTATTTGTCAATATGTAGCGTCATCTTTGGGTCGAAAGGATATTTAAGTATGTGCATGGTATGTTTACTTATTACACCTGTAAGTAAATAAATAAATATATATGTGAGTGGATTTTTATCGATGTATCAAAGGCAGATACCCAGCGACCAATCAAGTAAACTAAAGAAAGTTTGTAGCGATAATCCGAGCCGTCTAGACCCTAGCCTCTCAGACGTAATCAGATAGGCAGATCGTGCACAAATAGTTGTTGTTTCAGAAATGTTTAAACTGTAATACTGGAAAACGTTAGCGACCATTTTAGTATATTATTGATATATATGCGCATTATATATCGTAATCAATGTTTTGAATGGTTGGTCGGTTCTTCGCTTAGGTATTCAATTGAGTTGTTTTTCAGTGCGTGAATTATTTGGAATCCTTCGCTTCTTCTGTGTGGGTATGATAATTTTTGAATGCCCAGGAGGGTCAGATGCACGAGACCTCCTCCTCTTCTGGAATCCTTGTAGATCCCTACTATAACTATTTAAAATGGAATAAATAATTGTTCACATATTAAACTCCAAAGCCACCTATAATATAAAACTTGAGTTTAGAAATTCTACCTTGAGTAACATTAAATTTTATGACATTCATTCAAGCTTTTATTTATTGGAGTCACGTAAGAAGTGTCTGTTGGTTATTCAGAACTCCTTTCAAGTTCATACCTTATTTATCTAGGTTATTATATGTATCAAAGAATGATCACACTGTGAATAATAGAAGAAACCTATACTAGTTGTATATGTTCAGTGTAATTCGAATATTCTTTCAACTCCAAGAAGCTCTAAATATTTATTTGTAATAACACTTCGAGATTCTGGTTGATGATTGAAGTGAAAAGATAAATTCGAATAAGATAAATTAACGTCTTTCCGTTGGTCTTTTGACTTCCTGGTGGTTTGGCTGTACATTATTCTAATACCATGGCTCAATACTGAATATTTAAAATTTTTATTACTCTCGTTTCATTTTATATATATATACTTTACCTTTAGAAACTGTCGCGTGGTTATCCATAGATATGTAGGCTCGACATGGCCTGGTGGTTATGGCGTTCGTCTCGTAATCTGAAGGTCGCAGGTTCGAATCTCCGTCTCACCAAACATGCTTGCTCTTTCAGTCGTAGGGGTGTTATTATGTCACGATCAATTCCACTATTCGTTGGTAAAAGGGTAGCCGAAGAGTTGGTGATGGGTGGTAATGACTAGCTGCCTTCCCTCTAGTCTTACATTGCTAAATTAGGGACTGCTAGCGCATATAGCCCACGAGTAGCTTTGCACGAAATTCAAAAAACAAACAACGTCGTAAATCCCTGGACTTACCGCTGTACCAGCGGGGGGGCACAAACAACAAACAAACCATAGATATGTAGCATCATCTTTTGGGTTAAAAATATATTTAAGTACGTGCATGATATATTTATCATGTATATTAAACCTGTATGTATGGATTTTTTATCGGAATATCAAAAGTGGATACCCACATGAGGTTCATCGCTGGCAAAAGTTCCAACAGAGTTTTTGTGTTTTATTCAGAGCAACGTTTCTCAACCTTTTCGATATCGTGGACCTAAACTGTTGGGGTACAAGGAAAACTAGTATGATTTATGTTTGAATATTCTGCCAGTTTTTGGGGTGTCAATTCCATCGATCTGCAAGGCGGCTGTGGCAAGTTAATGGTTGAAAAACTGATTTAGAGAACAAATGGCACTTTATATATATATATTTTTTTTGCATTTGTTAATGTGCTGGCATGTTATTGTAGGGTATTTGGGGCCAGGATGGCAAGGTGGTTAATGCACTTGACTCGCATTCCGAGGGTCACGGGTTCGAATCAGCATCACGCCAAACATCCTCGCCCTTTCAGCCGTGGGGACGTTATAATGTTTCGACCAATCCCACTATTCGTCAGTAAAAGAATAGCTCAAGAGTTGGCGGTAGGTGGTGATGACTAGCTGCCTTCCCTCTAGTCTTACGCTGTTAAATTAGGGACTGCTAGCCCAGATAGCTCTCGTATAGCTTTGCGCGAAATTCAAACCAAACCAAACCTTCGCGTAGCTTTGCGCGAAAATTGAAAAACAATCAGACCTGTCTATTTGGTTTGCAGCGAATAATGTATATTTTGAGAGTGCCATATCGCTGTAGGTATATATTATGTCTGGAGGATACATCTGAGCTCTTACCAAACAAAAGATGTTTTTAAATTTTGCCACATGACGGTGTCATTTCTGTTGAAAAATGTGGTGTTTTACGATATTCATACATTGTCTCTTTCTATCATGAATCATAATAGGGTTCGTCCAGATAGTTTTATGATTCTTTACAGGAAAATCGGCTACGAATGCTTTAATAAAACCTGAGCAATAGTAATGAATTCAGTTCTGTATAATATGTCATACAATAGCTTTAAAATTACTTCAAGCACCTCGGTTTTTCTCCCCAAAGAATTTCTTAGTTTTTTGCTTTTCGTAGTATATTAAAGTATATTGAAAAATTAAAACAAAATTCGGTGTTTTACTGAATGCACATTTATGGTAAAATAACTTTTGCAACTTATAGCGCATTGATTGGAAACTGTCACGTTGTGGATATATTATTTCTCAGGTTTGCTGGTGTACTACTTTGTTTCTACGTGCTTTTCGGTAACTATTTCAGTTTTCAAACAGTAGACGATTACTATAGTAGATTTCTCTGCCCTTGTGTGTGTGGGGTGATGTATTCTATTGACTTACACCTCCCATCCAGTGGCACAGAGGGACGTCTGCGGATTCGTACCGTTAGAAACCAGCTTTTGATACCCATGGTGGGCAGAGCACAGATGGCCCGTTGTGTAGCTTTGTGCTTAATTGTAATCAATCAGTTAATCAATCTACTGATTTTCGTACGTAACACGAAACATTAGACACAGAACCACTTGTTTCAATAAATAACGGTTGGGTGGGAAAAACGTTAGTCCAGCAATAAACTGTTGAAAAACATTAACACTCAACTGAATGTATCTCTCTGTACACATGTAGCTTAAATGAATAGAAGACACGTAAAAACAATATAATAAAAAAATATTAATTTCAAAAGGGGAAAAGAGATCTTCAATAAACCGTTTACAACAAGTTTAATCGAAATGCAAAGGTTATATTTTCAAACCTACAACTAGAGACTCTATTAAAAAAAAATCAAACTAGATTGGAAATAGTGTCTACATTATTTTCTCGAGCTACAAATCCTTATATTGACTCAATTAAAATTGATGAGTATTGTAGACGCGTAATCAAAATAAGGATTTGTTTACTTTTATTTCTTTCTACTTGGAGGTTTAAAAATATAACCTTTGCAAAACGATTGAACTTGTGTCTAATTTTTGATGATCCATATTTCCTTTCTTAAATTAACAGTTTTTTATTATTTTCTACATTTATAACCCCAATATTGTGATTGAGTAAAACTGTATATGCAAGTCTTAATACATAAACGAATCCATATCGAATGTAATAAAATAAATGGAAGTAACTTAGCTTCCTAGTTATTATATCATTAATATTTTAATAACTTTCCTTGTCAGTAAAATGAAACCATGTTTAAAATAAGTTTTTGTTTTTATGCTGTTTTTTTTTAAACCTGGTGAATAGGTTAAACCTTTCAAGAATGTAGAAGTAACATATTGGACGAATAACTTGCTTAAATACTTGTTCATAAAACAATTAATAATATACTTGTCTCGTTTTAAGAACGTATATCGTAATGTAAATTTGTTGTGTTCTGAAATAGTTCATTAAAGTAGGCTAAAACCGATTTTATGACCTATTTAAAACAAAACTTGAAAACAAAGGGAGATTGTGTACATATTTTAAGAGTTTTTGGAAGAAAAACCTACCATTCATAGTGAGATGTATTAAATCTGAAATGTGATTTAACTATCTTAGAGGCTGTATGTTTAAATGTTCAGAGAGGAATAAAATATTTTTAATGATATAAAACTACCAAGAAACTTCTCGGGGTTCTGACTTAAGTGGTTCTTCCTCAGTTTTATACGATTATTGTTATTAAGAAAACGTACTTTTATGCGTTACAGCACACTCCACATAAGAAGTGAGTGAATTAATCTACTCCGCATTAAATGTAGCAGAAAATCACTGAATGGAGCACATTTAGACTGGATTTAAAACGCACCACTATAAGATTGAGTAGTTCGAATTCTGTGAATCTGCATAGTTTTAAGTTTAAAAAATAATTCACAATGATTTTTTAAAAATCAAACCGATATTTGAGTCGTTCTAGTTGAAACCACCTTGATGCCCATTGTTATCTGTGCCAGTCTGCCATTGGAATAGATTGGTTTGTTTGTTTTGAATTTTGCTCAAAGCTGTACGATGGCTATCTGCGCTAGCCGCCCCTAATTTAGCAGCGTTAGACAAGAAGGAAGGTAGCTGGTCACCATCACCCACCGTCAACTCTTGGGCTACTTTTTTACCAACGAAAAGTGAGATTGACCGTAACATTATAACATCCCCATGGCTGAAAGGGCGAGCATGTTTGGTGTGACGGAGATTTATACCCGCGACCCTCAGATTACGAGGAATCCCCAAACTCTCACAGCAGAGCGTTGTAAATCACTAACGAGCTTCAAACAACAACGCAGACCAATCTGAATCAACAGTCTTGTTTTTGTTACGATATAAAACTCTTACAACTTCTCTTCCCGAAAAAGCAAAACAACACCATAAAGCATTGCGACAAAGCTGGAGTTAGTTTTTCTAATATTATTCACAAGATAATAAACAAAATTTGAAGTTGATGAAGTCTCACGGTCAAAAAATAAAACTTTCAACTGAACGGGCTCGTTTCATGACGAAGATGACCAAAGAAACTAGCGTCGCAACAGTCCATGTCAAGTGTCCTTATGCAGCCCAAAGGAATTTATGCGATTAGCCTGCATGAACATGGTTTTGGAAGTCAACTCATGTACGATGGAAAGTGTAAGAAAGTTTCCTGCGATGTTTGATCAATATTTTATTCAAAAAGTTTGGGACTATGAGAATTACCAAGTCAAGCCGTAATACGTCTTCTTAGCGATAACGTTAAACTAAATCAACGATAGAGGGAGTAATGCTAAACAACGTTAAGCTATCTGAAGCATCGTTCTTATGAACCACCTTGAACTCTAAGTACATACATTTGTGAGTTTTAATTATTCGCATACATTTGAATATCCCTCATATTTTGTATTATGTAATAAAATATTTAAGATGTAGTGTAAAACGATAAAAAAAAACCCATAACCCGAGCCCTTTCGAAAGGTGAATCTTTCTTATTCAGGTGCAAACTGGAAATAGTGGATGAGTGGTATATTTAGAGTTTAGTGACGTCAAAAAAGGTATTCTTGGCTCTCAGAAAGTTTTTCTAATATATTTTTCAGTATACTGTTGTTAATTGTATTTCATTTCTTGTGTAATATGGCTAGAAAGAAGAGCGTAATGTTAAAGAATTATTTTTTTCACGTGGTGTGAACTCTCAGCGCTTGTCCCTGTTGTTAATAGCACGTACTATTTATTTGTGATTCTTTTCGGTGCCTGTCTTTGTAAATTGATTTGCTTTACATTTCTTTTTCATTATTTTACATTGAAAATACTGAGTATACTTTGATAGATCGTTCAGGCAGAGTATTCATGATGAAACTTTGGAAAATGGACGGCAAATGCCTGTTGTGGAGACACAAGTGTGGAGAACGACGTTTCGAAAGTCTTCCATTTTTCGTTTTCAGGTCACTGAATATAGTTTTCTTGGCCATTCGTAAAGCAAAACATATCTGACACCTTTTTTTACATAACACCTTCTTTTTCAGCCGTATTGCAACAGAAATAAGATAGAGTTAACGACAGTACATTAAAAAAACATACAAAAGCACTTCATGACGTCACTCAACTTCTTTTAATATATATAGCTTATTCTGTTACATCACCATTCCCAGTTTACCCCAGAAGAAGCTATAGCTTTCTGGTTTAATGTTTACGTCGGAAACACGTAGATCCATGAAATCTAATGTTCGTTTCTATGTGTTTGTGTGTTTTGTTGACTGGATAACAATGCCAATATACACCTCGCCGATTTCTCATTTTGTTGACTTCTTAGTGTGTTTTTTAAACAAATATAATTCGTTAAAGTTTAATGAATTGCAAGTTTATCGTGTATGCGTTTTTTACAGGCAAAATCAAGTATTCGGAGAGAGTCTACGATGCTAGCATGGCGGCTTTTGATTGTTTACCTTTAGCAGCACTTATGAACCAACAGTTTCTTTGTGTTCACGGTGGCCTGTCACCAGAAATCCACACGCTAGAAGACATTAAAAAGGTATGTATAGTGTTATACATACTATATTCAGTACTATAGAAAAAGGTCTCGTGAGTCTGTCTCACCATAGCTTCAGAATCCTTCCAAATTAGCCTATAGTGAGGTGGTAATGCATTTGTAGTAGCTTAATTTGTTATAAAGCGGCGCAGATAGCCTAGCTGCTTTGTGCCATAGAACACTAAATCAATCATTCAATTGTTGTAAAGCATTTCCTAGTTAGCAGAGCCGAGAGTTTAAAACCAACTTGTTTGAAATTTCACTTATTCTAACTTCACAGAATTGTGTGCGACATTAGAAACTACAACAAAATAAACATCGTTTGGCTTTTTGAATATGTTCTTTTAGCTAACAGGATATAGCACTGTGATGAAGAGTATTCGCATATTAATTAGGTAGGTGTATTTGGATGGTGTTTCAGTGTTGTTTTCGATCTTCCACCGTTCATTACTACTGTTGTCGGCCGGTACTTTTCGTTCTTCCACCGGCCTTTATTACTGTTATCGGCCGGTAGTTTTGGTTCTTCCACCGGCCTTTATTACTGTTGTCGGCCGGTAGTTTTGGTTCTTCCACCGGCCTTTATTACTGTTGTCGGCCGGTAGTTTTGGTTCTTCCACCGGCCTTTATTACTGTTGTCGGCCGGTAGTTTTGGTTCTTCCACCGGTCTTTATTACTGTTGTCGGCCCGTAGTTTTGGTTCTTCCGCTATTTGCTATCAGAATCGTCAGTTAGTAGCTGAGGTGTGACATGCAGTTGTTGATTAATAGGTTATTCTGCTGCTTTAGCCCCCCAGTGGCTCAGCGGTATGTCTGCGGACTTACACGCTAAAATCCGGGTTTCGATACCCGTGGTGGGCAGAGCACAGATAGCCCATTGTGCAGCTTTGTGCTTAATTCTAAACTAAACTAAACTGCTGCTTTAGAAGTTAATATTAATACGTGGTCCGTCTCAGTCAGTCTTTTTCTTAGTGAAACACATTTGAGAAAGAAACTAGTTTAATATCTTTAATATAAGATATACTTAATTTTCTAAATGAATTTAAGAAAAGGTAATATTTAGTTAATGACCATTTAGAGTACAGCAGTCATTAAGTTCGGTATAATTATCATGACTTATCAAATTATAAAGGACGACATGAAGTATTTCTTATCTACATTTTCTTATAAAATGTTTTATCAAATTTATCAGATTGAAAACAAAGTTTTAATTGAGCGCAGGGTTATTGCCAATCTTAAACAAAAGGTTTGTGTTGAACATGAGGTTATCAGTCTGAAAAGGTTTGTATTGAGTGTAGGATTATAGTCAATCCGAAATAAATGGGTAAAAAACAAAGAAATAGATTGTTACGAAGTAAATATTAATAGTTGTAAATGCGTGCAGAAATTCATTGCACGACAGTGGACAAATAAAAAGACATCAAGTGAAAAGGCCAAGAACACAGTTCTGTTGGAACTTCTGGTTAAATTAACCAGATGTATGAGATGTGGAAAGGTTCGATATTACTTGCACTAGGCCTGGCATGGCCGTGGCCAGGTGGGTTAAGACGTTCGACTGGTAATCTTAGTCACGAATTCGAATCGCAGTCGCACCAAACATGCTCGTCCTTTCAGCCGTGAGGGCGTTATAACTTTACGGTCAATCCCACTATTCGTAGGTAAAAGAGTTGCCCAAGAGTTGGCGGTGGATGGTGATGACTAGCTGCCCTCCTTCTAGTTTTGCACTGCTAAATTAGGGAAGGCTAGCGCAGATAGCCCTTGAGTAGTTTTGCGCGAAATTCAAAAACAAAGTTACCTGTGCTGACGCATTAGAATCAAAATACAGGAGAGTGATTATTTAACAAGATTAATTAGCGAATAAGAATATGGGATATGAACATCTTTATATAATGTAAATTCATGAAACAACAACGTGTGAGAGTAACATTGACAAAGTTCATGCTTTTTGGTATCCAAATAAATTACTTAATTTTTTAAAGTAAATTAATGGGTTCGCATTAAATGATGCTGCGAAGTTCCCCTTCAAAACATTATGACAGGTTAAAATATACACGTGGCCGCATTTAATATATTTAACTGAATTCACAGTTTGTAAAAACGACTGTATAAGTTAAACAAATGACAGCAAGCTGCAACGATTTACTCTTCACGCCCTTGTGACCACGATGGACGTTTTTCTTTTATGACGATCCTGGACGTAGCGTTAATACTTGTAATTTAATAACAGCTAACCCGAGTAGAAGCATGAGAGATAGACCCATTAACCATATTACACTTACTTGCAAATAGTTTTTCGGTTCTATGAGATAGGCAGTACAATTTTGCTTTTTTTTTTTTTTTTTTCTGAAACACGAGCGAGTCGTCTCCATTAGATACCTACAGTTTGTTTAACATAACGTGGATCTTAGAGCAGTAGGGACCGCTCTGATAACATTTGTATGGTTTTAAGTATTAATGAATTCTAAAGTATAGTCGGTCCAAGTTTTGTTTTATTTGTTGTTGAAATTTGTTGAGGTGCTGGATCTGTGTAATATTGAGAACAAACAATTGTTCGTGTTATTTAACGGGAACAGTCAAGTCGTAGATATTATTCTACAGAGAGTAGCAGAGCTGTTTCCGTTATTTTATGGTGAAGTTGTTTCTTTTATTTTCTAGGAATAGTAGAGCTATTTCTGTTGTTTTTGTAGGGAACAGTAGAGCCGTTCCTGTTATATTATAGAGAGGTAACAGTGGAGCTGCTCTTGTTATTTCTGTAGGGAACAGTACAGCTGCTCTTGTTATTTCTGTAGGGAACAGTGGAGCTTCTCTTGTTATTTCTGTAGGGAACAGTGGAGCTTCTCTTGTTATTTCTGTAGGGAACAGTGGAGCTGCTCTTGTTATTTCTGTAGGGAACAGTGGAGCTGCTCTTGTTATTTCTGTAGGGAACAGTGGAGCTGCTCTTGTTATTTCTGTAGGAAACAGTGGAGCTGCTCTTGTTATTCCTGTAGGGAACAGTGGAGCTGCTCTTGTTATTCCTGTAGGGAACAGTGGAGCTGCTCCTGTTGTGATTATATTTTTGTACAGAATAGGATTGTTCATACTATTTTATAGTGAGTAACAAAGTTGTTCCAGTTGTTTTAAATTTCACAGTATTAATGTTTCTGGTATTTTAATATTGCATGAGAAGGATTTATTGAATGCGTTGTGTTAGTATTAAACGTAAGTAATTTTTGTTTCTAGTGTTCGTGTGATAGCCTTGACGAAATTACACCATTAGTTGTGTAATTTTAGCGCTTCCATTTAGTAGTTTGGTGGTATTCACTTGCTAGACTAGATTAACATTTAGCCAACGGGCTATCAACATAAATCTCCTGGGTGTAGAAGACTAGATCTGTCATCTTGTGTGGCAGGAAATATATCTATTTTCGTTAATGACGATACATTGCTCTAGGTTGTGTCAGTAAAACTGGTATTCGCATCAAACGAGGTACTCTCATAATAGCCAAAGGGGTAGAAAATGAAAGTTTGAAAAAGGAAGTTATTAAAGTGATATTAATTTGACCCCAAAATATTAAAACATTTTCTGTAGCATAAACATTTGTTAATTCTATACACTGAACCAGCACTTCATCCTCTGTTGTTCATTTATTTGGTTTTTTTGACGCAGTTTTTACATGATGTTCCGTGTGAAGTCATTTGTATGTAGACATGGTGATGGAACACTTTCCTCACATGTAAACCCTGATACAGATAGACTGTTTTATTTTTGAAGGATTTATCGATAATCAGTTGCGAGAAAGAGTCGTAATATTTCGTCCTACGCTGTTTCCATTAGGAAAGTAATTTGGTAAAATTATCTTAAAATAGTAAAAAGATATAAACAGATTCGATAGAAATAATGATTTTTGATGCAAAGAAGATATATGTCACACAAAGGTATTTTTATGCATTTTTGTTGAAATGGCATCGACTCAATAATTAATCAGTAAAATAGCATCCTATGGGTCATCGAAGTTGTATCGTAGATAGCACGTGCTGCTAGTTAACACCCTGACTTGGAATTAGCTCTAATAGTGGATAAATCTAAATGGCCTTACGATGCGACACGTCTTAAAGGATATCCTGTGAGGCTTAACTTTTCTGTACTGCACGTTTTTACATTGTAACTTCAGACAGTACAGTTTAGCTGATTGTCTTGGAAGTGGTGGAAAATACTGTGCAGACTGTGAAATAGATTAATTATCTTCCAAACATATGATTAACGCAACTGAATTCAAGTTAACATCTGACTCGAGCTAAAATACGAAAGTTGCCACACACACACTGCAGAAGTCACATGAAGTAACTTGGATATATGCAAGAATTTTTATGTTTTTATTGGGAATAGCAGTTTTCTTACATATTTTTAGAAATTTGTCGTTCAGAAAATACGAGGAAATTGTGTATCTCAACTATGGTTTTTTGTTGAAGAAAACAAATTAATACGAAAGTTTCTTTAATTATAGTAGAATGAGTAATAAAACACAGAAATTTTATCAGTTGTAATGAGAGAACCTAAATGGTAGAAACTGGTAATCGCTTCGAAAGATTAACTTTGGATTTTAAAAAAAGATGAAAATCTCTTTTGTAATCTACTTTGTAATAGCACCGTTGTTCATTCAGGAAAACGAGAACACTGAAGTCTTAAGACTTGAAGAGACGCAACGTTGTTCCAAACTATCCAGTTTATTTCAGTAGCTGGGAAGAGAGAGAGAGTTATTACAAGAGACGTAATAAACACGTCAGTTGTACGCCCTTCACATTTGTGATAAAAATCGCGTAAACTGCAGAATTTTTCCACATTTTTCTTGATTTATGAGTTTCGAATTCTAAGTTGGAGCGTGTTAGATATATGTTTTTAGTTTCATACAAGTCATTGCCCAAGAGCTCTCTTTGTTCAATACCAAACAGGGTCATCAGAGAAACAGATCATAACACAGAACTAGGAAATAAGAGTGGACTAAAAAAAGGCTTCACTAGATGGAGTAAGAGAGTTGATGCAGTAGGTATAGAGAGAGTGAATTATACTAGACGTGTTATTACCTCACTAACTGAAGTGGTGTATGAATAGTGTAAGGAAAAATTTCCACATTATCTCCCTAATTGGAGAGAGAAAGAGTGAGTTATACGTGAAGCGTTTTATTTCTTCATTAATTGAAGAAAGACGATTATATGTGAACATGTTATCACTAATTAAAGATGGTAAGGAATTATACAAGAGTCCCATAACTTATTAGTTAACACTTTCGCTGCCACCAGTAATATCAATACTAACCATTAAATATAAACAAAATTAAACGTTCAAGAGGTGCCAAGGGGCACTTGCGGTATCCTAAACTTGTATTCTACAAGATAAACTTGATTTGAAACACAGTATTTATGACCCACTTGTGTCTATGTGAGAGAAATATGTTATCATTTTACTAGTTAAAAAACATTATTACTTCATAAGTTGAAAAGAAAGTAAATCTATTTAAGTAAAACATCATTCACTCACTAGTTAGAGAGAAATATAATATTATATCGCTAGCTGAAGAGAGAAATAGTGAATATTTAAAAAAAAAAATTAGGTGACGGGGATAGAAGAACGTATGAGGTATAGGAAAGTGGTCTGAGAACCAACTTCATGTTGTATGTATTACAGCAATTTAAGAAGTTTCTGTACACAAAGCGAATTCGTGAGGTGTTACCAGACAGAATCTGGATTGTCAGCGACAGAACTTGTTGAGGAGCTACCAAACATAATCTGGATTGTCAATGACAGAACTTGTTGAGGTGTTACCAGACATAATCTGGATTATTAACGACAGCAGTTGTTGAGGTGTTACCAGACAATCTGGATTGTTAACGCCAGCACTTGTTGAGGTGTTACCAGACAGAATCTGGATTGTCAACGACAGGACTTGTTGCACCTATTTGCAAGATGCGATTAGTGAGGATCTGACTTGTTAATACCAAGATTTGTTGCACATCCGGAAGATGGGCGTAGTTTTCTTTTAACCGAGGAAAAAGAAAGGTTCATCATCAGTGAATATGTTGACACCCATCAGTATTGACATTCTTTGTAAATTAAGCTAATTAAAAGAAATACGTAGGCTTTACTCGTAGTTTAATAAAATTGTGGTTGGTAATTCAAAACTACACAAACTTTTTTGAAATCTTAGCTTTCGAACGGTTGACAGCTTTTCATCAGAGTCTTAAAACAAAGAGTAGAAACGATGAACGTAAGATGACATTTGGTAAAAGTAGCATACTGTTGTTAGTATTATGGTGGTGATTTATAACAGTAATAAAATTATGTTTCGTATTAAACAAAAAACATAACCAACAAACTAAACACGTTATCGAAAAAAAAGCGCAATTCTCGAGTTGGATTTATTGAATTTCTGTATTCACTTCTCTGGTCAGCTTGCTCAGGCACAAGGTTCAGAATCGCTTTAGCCAGGAAGTCTGTAGCAGCTTACTCTTGTTACTATAGATTTCTTGGACTACACAAAGTGAAGAGTCAAATAGATGAGTTATTTTCCTGTTTTAAAACACTTCAGTATTGATAATATCATATATCGATGGTGTTTATTAATACAGGCACTGACTGTTTGGTTTGTTTCACAAACTTATTGCTTACAGAATTTACATCAGGGGAAACCGTAACAGTTTTTACCGTTGAGTTAATTCGGTGCAATTATGGTTTATTCGTCGTCGTGAAAGTTTTGGAACAGAGAAGTGTTTTATATCGACATGCATGTTTCACAACGTGGTCGATGAAAGCAACTGAAACTTGTGAATCCTGTGGTGTGTAAGAATAGGTTAACATGCTTGTTCTCGTGTAGAAAATTTCGTGCACAATACAGACATTCTAGGCTTAGTTATGGCAACCTGAGGACAAGTCCAAAAATTATACGCTGAAATGTACCAGGACGAAGTTCAAAGTCCAAACGTAGTCTGCAGACACTACTGGTTATACGACGTATTTGGCGTAATCGTTTACATCAAACCAAAAACTTAAAACGGTCATCATCTGTCATTTGTTGGTTTAAGGTCAACCAAATGTATCTTTATTTCTTAATTCACAACACCCAAGTAGTAAATGAAACCAGACTTTAGAAAGAGAGATTAAAAGCCACTTTTTCGTTCTATACTAAAATATACCTCCATGGATAAGTTCCGTTCATTTCAACGGGTTTCTTATCAAAGGTTTCAATGTCGATGTTTGCGTATACTGGCTTCATCTTTGTACCTAGAGAAGGCTATTTGTTTTGGAGATAAACTTCGCTGATGAATTCAAAGTAATTACCTGAAAAAAAAAAAGGAGAATCGTAAACAAAATATTCAATGCATATGTTCGAACAATTCGTACAGCTGATGAGAGAGGGGTAAAATTATTTAACATATTTTGTTATTAACAGGATCTTTGTGAATTACAACAATAATATTAAGTTATTTTGATATGAATGTGGAAGAAGACCGTTTACCGTGGTCTGTAACTTTTTGTTTAAGGTTGTCTGTATTGAAGGACTTTTCACCATTATCTGTAACTTTTTGTTTAAGGTTTTCTGTATTGTACGATAGTTCACCATTGTTTGTAACTTTTTGTTTAAGGTTGTCTCCATTGTACGGCAGTTCACCGTTGTCTGTAACTTTCGTTTAAGGTTGTCTGCATTGTACGACAGTTCACCATTGTCCGCAACTTGTGTTTAAGGTTGTCTTATTGTATTCTGTAACAGTTTCCCCAAAAATGTCGTTGTCGTCCCTGAAACTCACTGTCCAATTAGTTTTTATTGCACATTTCCCATTAAGAACCCCTCGGAGTGGATTCCTGTACGTGGTGAGGGGACCTCCCAGGGAAGGTTCTGTTCTGTCTGGTTACCTTCTCTGGGATCTCAACATCCACCCACGTGTTTGCCGTGCGTGGCGACCCGTGAAGGGGAGGAGAGGATCCTGGTGGTTGAGGGGTCCAACCCTAACACACCACTTTGGCCTCGAATTCCTGTAGACGGGCGGCCCTTGGGTCAATCGGCTGGTCCACCTGGGCTAGAGCCAACCAAGTACCAGTGTTGGAAGTTCTCAACGGGTGTTGTGGACATTGTGCCTGATGCTGGTGTTTGGGTATAGTGGTCACGAAACCCTGGCGTTGCTGCATTGTCCTTGCATGACTTTGTAGTGCGTCCCCTTGTAGGGCTCCATGGTGGGTGGGGTCAGTGAGTACCGAAACTTTTTCTCTTTCCTATGGATCCTACAAAAAATTTAAATAAAATTGTAAAAAAACAGTCAATGGGTAAGCGACCACGTCTTGAATACTCAGAACAGCAATCTCCAACATCAGTAACACACGTACCTCATTTTCTGATATTGCATTCTCTTTCAGAAAAACCTTTAGGGCAAATGTCCCCTTTTTTTATTTAAAAGGGGCTAGAGGGACTTGCTGGCTCTCCAAAGTCAGTAAAGAAGCTTTGATCTGGAGACATATTGTTTGAAACATCCACATCCCAACACAGTGAACTCCTCTTGAATTCAAAGGCAATTGGGGATAAAACTATTGAGGTTACACCCCATGCTACTTTGAATACTTCACGAGGAGTTATTGTTGAAAGGGATTTGAAGAATGTTCCTGAATCAGAGATTCTCGCTGGTCTCTCCACTCAAGGAGTTTCTGCAGTAAGGCGCATCTCCACTCGCAAAGATGGAGTTACACTGCCAACAAATACCCTCGTTTTAACGTTCACTTCACCACGTGCACCTGCCACCATCAAAGCAGGTTATCTCATTTGCAGGGTTCGGCCATACATTCCAAACCCTCTTCGATGTTTTCAATGTCAGAGATTCGGCCACTCAAAGACATCTTGTCGTGGTTCCCTGACATGTGCTCGTTGTGGAGGCAAGGACCACGATGCCTATGATTGTAACATAAACCCACATTGCGTCAACTGCAATGGTTCTCACCCCTCTTACTTTCATTCTTGTCCAAAATGGTTGGAGGAAAAAGAGGTGCAGCGTTTGAAAACGACACATAACATTAGTTATCCTGAGGCTCGGAAATTGCTGTCCACAATCCCATCTCGGACATATGCTGCTGCTTTCCATTCCACAACTACAGTGGAAGTGCAGACAGATCTCTCTGTGCCTCCAAGAGAATCGTTTTCAAATCAAATGAAAAGCCTTTTGACCTCCGTGGTTAAAAAAGTAGATGAATCAACTTCCACACCCATCTCTGTTCCTCCCATATCTTCCAACAAACCTCAAGATCCATGTCCTTCAGTTTCAAATACAGGCATTTCTTCTGATACATCATTTTCTCCCACCACAATAAAAAAAACAATTATTCGTCCGCGTCCTCAGTCACTTGATTCCTCTTCCAATAACAAAAACCTGCCCACTCGACCCAGAGCAGGATCCATGGAGGTTGATAGACCTCCTCCGAAGAAAGACAGTAAAGAAAAAAGACGAGGTCGTAAACCGAAGGGTTCTCCAACCACTTCACCTGCCCGTCCTTAATAATGGCCACCTTGATACAATGGAACTGTCGAGGTTTACGTTCTAATCTGGATGATATCAAAACGCTGATTGCTTCCTACCAGTCTGTTTGTCTTTCTCTACAAGAAACATTTCTCAAATCTGCTGATACAGTCTCCATTCGGCAGTTTTCTCTGTACAGAAATGACAAGTTGTGTGATGGTCGAGTACATGGAGGAGTGGCACTGTTGGTTGATCAACATGTGCCCACCCTGTCTTTGTCACTCAACACACCCTTGGAGGCCATAGCCATCCGCATTTCCTTGGGTCGTACCATCACTGTTTGTTCTCTGTACCTGTCCCCTGGAGAGACATATGATCAATCAGACCTGGATGCTTTCGTTAAACAGTTGCCATCTCCATTTCTAATCCTGGGGGATTTTAATGGACACCATCCCCTCTGGGGAAGTGCTGTTATTGATGGGAGGGGTCGATCTGTAGAGCAGATGCTCTCTGATCACAATCTTTCTCTTTTCAATACTGGTTCTTCCACTTACTTTCATGCACCAAGTCAGTCCTTCACCGCCATTGATCTCTCAGTTTGCTCCCCTTCATTATTCTCCCATTTTTCATGGATGGTTGACAGTAATCCACTAGGCAGTGATCATTTTTCGATCCTTTTGAGAGAGACTGGACGTGGTCGATGCCACCCTACCCGCGTGCCCCGGTGGAAGCTGGATCAGGCAGACTGGTCCACTTTCACTGCTCTCGCAGAACTTGATCCTGCCATCGTAGATCAGCCATCAATAGACGACTGTGTTGCAGCGGTAACTGATTGTATTATACATGCAGATGCTCAGTGTATTCCTAAAACCTCGACACGTTTCCCACGATATCCTCGTCCATGGTGGAATTCTGCTTGCAACTTAGCACGGAAGGCTCAAAAACGGGCCTGGGATACTTTTCGTAGATATCCCACACTTTCAAATCGTGTTGCTTTCCAACGGGCCCGAGCACATGCGAGGTGGGTAAGACGTCAAAGCCAGAAGGAATCTTGGATTAAGTTCACAACCAGCATATATCTTCTACCACCAGTTCCAAGATCATATGGGACAAGATTCGAAAGGTTAATGGGCACTACAATTCTGTTTCCCTCTCGATCTTACTCTCTGATGGTCAGGAGGTGACTGATGTCCGGAACATCGCTAACGCTCTAGGTGAAAGCTTTTGCCGGGTATCTAGCACTTCTGCTTGTTCCTCCACCTTCCTGGCCATCAAGACTCGGGCAGAGCGATCAGCTCTTTCCTTTCAAACTGACTGTTTCTTTGACTATAATAGTCCCTTTACCCTGGTTGAACTAAAAATGGCCCTTCATCGGTCTGCCAGTACATCTGTTGGACCTGATGATATTCATTATGACATGCTGCACCATCTATCTCCTGCTTCTCTTGATGTCCTTCTGATTATCTTCAACCAGATTTGGCAGGAGAATGTTTTTCCTGATGCCTGGCGCCAGGCTATTATTTTACCTTTCTCTAAGCCAGGGAAAGATCCGACGATTCCTTCAAACTATCGTCCAATTGCTTTGACGAGCTGTCTCTGTAAGACCTTAGAAAGGATGGTTAATGCTCGTCTTGTTTGGTTCCTTGAATCAAACAACCTCCTCTCGCCCACCCAGTGTGGGTTCCGTCGACAGCACTCCACCATAGACCACCTAATTCGTCTTGAAACATCTATCAGAGAAGCCTTTCTCAACTGCCAACATCTTGTATCAATATTCTTTGGCATAGAGAAGGCTTACGACACAACATGGAGGTATGGCGTTTTGCGAGTCCTCCATATATATGGGTTACGTGGCCATCTACCCATGTTTATTAAAAAAATTTTAATGGACAGGAGATTCCAAGTACGTGTAGGTTCGGCACTTTCACGTTCTTTTGTACAGGAACTTGGAGTCCCTCAAGGCTGTGTATTGAGTGTCAAACTCTTCAGTATAAAGATAAATGCCATCACTGAACAACTCCCTCTCACCGTTACGAATGGGCTATATGTTGACGACTTTCACATCTCATGTCAGTCATCGAACATGAGATATATTGAGCGGCAACTACAAACTGCCCTCAATCGTGTACGGAAGTGGACTCTTGCGAATGGCTTTAATTTCTCTCTTTCCAAAACTGTATGCATGCACTTTTGCCGTCGACGAGGTATTCACCCTGATCCTGAACTTCATATCGGTGAAGTTTTGCTGCCAGTGGTCCCGGAGACAAAGTTCTTGGGGCTTATCTTTGATCGTAAACTGACCTTTATACCACACTTAAAGCATCTTCGGGTCAAATGCACAAGAGCACTGAACATCCTCCGTGTCCCCTCTTCTACCAGTTGGGGGGCAGATCGCCGTTCAATGTTAAAGATATATCGTGCACTTATTAGATCGAAACTTGACTATGGATCAATGGTCTATGGCTTTGCCAGACCCTTGGCCTTAAAGATACTGGACCCCATTCATCACCAAGGACTTCGACTCTGCACTGGAGCTTTCTGTACCTCTCCAGTTCAAAGCATATACATTGAATCTCATGAACCTCCTCCACACCTTTGCCGTTTGCAACTGTCTTTACAATATACTTCGAAACTTCGTTCCTTACCAAAGCAACCCACCTGGGAATGTGTTTTCCTTCCTCGGTGGGCAGTACTTTTCCAGAACAGACGATCTGTCATTGCTCCGTTTGGCCTTCGCATCCGGGCACAGTTGGATGAATTGGGTCTGTCCTTGGATAACATTGCAGATTCCACAGGTCGACGCATCCCACCATGGCTTATTACAGCCCCCAAGTGTGACCTTTCTTTCAATCACCTAAAAAAGGCGGATACTCCAGACTGGAAGTACCGTCTTTTATTCAATGAATATCTTTCAAACAATCATTCAGTTCCCATTTATACAGATGGTTCCAAATCAGGTAATTCAGTGGGCTCTGCTATGGTTTGCTATGGGTCATTAGTTGCACGCAGAATCCCCTCTACAGCTTTTGTGTTCACTGCTGAACTGTATGCCATATCTCTTGCCCTTGATCATATTGCAGCTGAGCAGTACTCCAACTGCACTATTTATACTGACTCGCTTAGTTCTATACTTGCCTTGGAATCACTTCACATTAGCTCACATCCTATTCTCACAGATATTCGAAACCGACTGGCCCATTTCTCATTAGCAGCTACTTCAATCCAGTTTTTCTGGATACCAGGATATGTTGGTATTCATGGGAACGAGCTTGCAGACATGGCAGCTAAATATGTCTGCCTCAGCACCATCACCCCTATGCCTATTCTGTACATGGACTATGGTGTTGTCTTCAAGGCTCGGCTCCGTGCCAGTTGGCAGTCCACTTGGAGTGAACAGCGCGACAATAAACTTTTTCAAATCAAACCCAAAATTGGAGTTTGGCCATCTAGCTTCCGTAAAGTTTGGAGGGAAGAAGTTGTTCTCACTAGGCTACGCATTGGTCACAGTTTTTTAACTCATCATTTTCTTTTATCTGGAACTGGTGCACCAATGTGTAGTTTGCGTAACACTCAAATCACTATCAGCCACGTTTTACTTTCTTGCCATTGTTACAATTCTCAACGACGGCAATACTTTAAACATATTTTTCCCCAGGGTCAGTCTGTAACATTGGACAGAGTTATTGGTGATGGTGACTCTGTCCACCTTAATAACGTTTTTAATTTTTTAATGGCCATTAATCTTTTTAATCTTATTTAAGTGTGGTATATTTATTTATTACACCTTTTTAATTGTGGCTCCTTTTTTACAGTTTTATTCTCTCTCATTCAATGTGACATTAAACAATGGCCAGAACATTAAATAACTCGACACCAGGACTGGAAAGGCCAGCTTCAGGTGACTAACGCTTCTGTTTGAACTACTCGTTAGTCTTCCTGGCGAGTTACTATTATACTTTCGCTGCATATCATTTCACACTTTTACAACCTTTTTGTACTGGCCATATTGACTCATAACCCGTAACCAGGACGGAAAGACCAACTTCAGGTGGCTGACGGTGGTTGATATACTACCTGTTAGTCTTCTTGGCGGGTTATGATCATTCCCATTCTGCTACAGGTTGTCCTTTACAACTTTGTTGACTGGATGTCGTCATTGGTTTTTGCACCATTTCCTGTTTTAATTGCCATTTAGCTTTTATCTTCAATTACCTTTACACATTTTACTCCATTTACTTGACTTTTATCTTTTTACTGGACATTTGGCTACTCTTTATTACGATTTTGCTGAGTGTCTTTTAAAACTTTTATTCCATTACATTTTGATAATAGCTACTATGACACATAACCCGGAATCAGGACTGGAAAGGCCAACTTCAGGTGACTGACGGTGGTTCTTGAACTTATTCGTTAGTCTTCCTGGCGGGTTATGATCATTATTATTATGCTATGAGTAAATAGTTTATAACTTTGAAGACTGAATGTCACCATTGGTTTTTACACCATTTTCTGTTTTAATTGCTGTTTTGTTATTACCTTCATTTACTTTTACAAATTTTACTCCATTTATGTGACTTTTCTCTTTTTACTGAACATTTGGCTACTCATTGTTGTGATTTTACTGTGTGTCTTATAATACTTCTATTATTTTATATTTTGATACTGGTCGCTGTGACACATAACCCAGAACCAGGACTGGAGAGACCAACTTCAGGTGACTGACGGTGGGTCTTATACCTGCCTGTTAGTCTTCCTGGCGGGTTATGATTATACCTTTTTGGTAGAGTAAATACCTTACAACTTTTTACACTTTGCCTTCTATCTTAACCTTGTAGACTAGGTGTCAACATTGGTTTTATACTTTTTTGTTTTACCTTCATTTCCATTCATGTCTTTTACTACATTTTTACCGGTTGTTTGGCGCAGATAGCCTCGTTGCTTTGTGCCATAAAACACTAAATCAATCAATCAATCAAAACCCATTAAGAAATACTGAAGTTGGCAGACAAATCCACAGTAATGCCACGGATCAGGACGTACTAAAACCATTAAGAAATGCTGAAGCCAGCAGACAGATAGATCCACAGAAATGCCACTGATCTGGACGTACTAAAACGATCTGCCACTTGGGTTGTTTTCATCATTTGGATGGTTCTAAAGGCATAAGACTTGGGTCACTAGGAAAGAGTTTCCAAAATCAGTTCTGTTCCTCGTACATAAAATATAATAAATAAACTTAAAGAGAGGTAATGTCGGAAAAGCTGCTTCGCATCAAACAGAATATTCTCAGTAAATTAAAGATAAAATAGCAGAAGAAAGGTGATAATTTTCAATTCGATTTATCATTTCATTGGGTAGAATATAAGACTGGGTTCTTTTGTTCCTTTTGTTAAACACTGGATAACAATATTACGTGAATTAACTGCTTTAGTTTAAAATCGTTATATCTAACAAAATTAAAAAAAAAACTACAAAAAGTTTCTTTGTATATATTTAGTATACGTTGTATTTCTAAACCAAATGTTTGACGTTATTATTTACACATTGGTGAGAAAACCGATTCCGTCAGTGCAATTTGAGTTCTTCACTCTGTCAGTTTACTAAATATGAAATCAACCACATAAACTCGTAGTGTTGATTTGGTTTTGTTATTTGTCACAGAAATAACAAAACAGTTGCAATGTTCCGTGATATGTCATGATTCAAACCAGATTTTCCCTTGTTTTAGAGTCTTCCATACGACTATAATAGTGTAACGGTTTTAGTGATTGTTTCTTTGTGTACATTATATGCCATTTCTATGTGTATCTCAACTTTCTGTTGTGCTATTCTTATAGAAAATAGTATGCACAGTTACGTTTGTTGGTTTAAGTGTTTCGGATTGGAAATGGGAATTTAACTTTTTCACACCAGGTTCGTTTTGAACAATGCAGGATTCAGTATAGAATTCATGTCTGTTAAAGTTAAAGCACGAAAGACCGTAAGTACGTATAACGAGTTGTAATAATAGGCCTGACTAACCACTGAAAGGAAGGAGGAAAAACATTGTTTTCATTGTTAAATTCTCAGTATAATCTATACAACTAACCTGTTCAGAATAAACATGAGCGTTTTTCTTAATTTGACAAATTCTAGTTATTGTACATGTGTATATGAGAACGTTCTGGGAAGAACGTACTAATCGTCAAAGAATGGCGATATTGTTGGTTTAACTAGGACTGTTCAAGGAACATAACGAGGCTTAGCATGTAGAACTTTTTAAAGAGTTATATTCACGAAAAGAAATCGATTTTCTGAGATGAAGTACTAAGATTAAAAATAACGCGTGAGCTTTGTGCTACGTACGTCAGGAAGTTTTGTTTGTTCGTTCTGGAATTTCGTGCAAAGCTACACGAGAGCTGTCTGCGCTAGCCGTTTTTAATTTAGCAGTGTAAGACTAGAGAGAAGGCAGCTAGTCATCACCACCCACCGCCAACTCTTGGGATACCCTTTACCAACGAATAGTGGGATTGACCGACACATTATACGTTCCCACGGTTGAAAGGGCGAGCATGTTTGGTGCGATCGGGATTCTAACCTGCAACCGTCAGATTACGAGTCGAACGCCTTAACCCACCGAGCCATGCCGGGTCTACGTTAGGAAGTAAGATAAACGGTAAATTGACTTCCACACTTTTTAGTGCTCAGGAATTCACACCCACTGTCGTTATGTTCTAGGAAACAGTTTCGATGATAGTAACAATGCTAATTAACGTAAGTAAACCGACAAGTAAAGTAAATTCTTTTAGTCTGTGAAAAGGACGTAGTCTGTTCTTCAGTGAAAACACCGCAGAGGAACACAGTATATTAATGTATATATATATAAACGATCCAATGGGTCAGTGGTAAATTTTACAGACTAAAAGCTAAAATGCTAAAATCCAAGGTTCTAGTCCCCATGGTGTACAGAGTGCAGATAACTATTTTGCAGCCTTACACTAAAACAACAGTATCAGATGATTATCTGTACTAAGATTGTTACATTAAGTGTAATATTTGAACTGCTGCAAGGATTTAAACTTTGTTTTAACTGTTTGACATTGTTGTCTTTGTTCAGAAACTGTTGTAAAGTGGTTACAATAATTATACACCATACATTCTAAAAAGCAAGACATTACCTTAATAGAAAAAGTTGCAAAATTACCTGTTTTAATGACATCAGTGGAACATGTTTTGTTTTTAAGGATTAAAGGGAAAAGAAATTACTGTTAAAATCATGTGAAGGAGAGACACAAGAGTAAGCAATACACTTCAGTTCGTTAATGTATCAAATCAAACTTGCAGAAGGATATGTGAAAAGTGCATAACTAATTAGATGTTGATATTTGGAAATTCATTGAAGTGTACTAAGCATTTGACTTTCAGTATTTTTGATGTGCATTTATTTCTTTGCTACATGGGTAAAAGATTTGTAAGAGGACCATTCGTTCTCTTCAACTTTTTTTTTTTGCATGACCGACTCTCAAATTTTTAAGAAAAATTTTCTGCATTGTTTTTAAAGGACTCAGGAGAGATTTCTTAAGCGCTCTGCTGTTATATTTTAATCTTTCCTCCTGGTAGCTGGACAGGTTCAAGGAGCCTCCAGCCTTTGGTCCCATGTGTGATCTCTTGTGGTCTGATCCACTGGAAGATTTTGGCAGTGAGAAAAATGCAGAACACTTCAGTCACAACAGTGTCAGAGGTTGCTCATATTTTTATAGGTGAGTCTTTTTCACAGTAAGAGTGCCGTTAGTAATTATTACCCATATATTTTGAAAGAGTGATACTTTAATTTAAAGATTACTGAAGGCAAATTGTATTTATCTGTTTCCCTCGAATAAAATAACATATTGGATGTCTTTTTCTGAAGCAGAGAGTATTACAGATGATACTGGGTTCAATCTGATGTAATTAATTCATACAGATATAATGTGAATTACCCATAAATAATAATGGATTACATATACAGTGAAATGAGGTTTCTGCAGTAATAACGAGACTTAACCACTGGTTGAGACATATCTTTAAGATTGTGAATTTGTAAGGTGATTGTCTTTGAGACGTATTGGTGATAATAGTGAATTATGTTTTAGAATTCTTTTATAGAACTTTTAAAATTTAAACTGTACTGATAGACCCACCAGTTTTCATTATCATTAATATATATTTACATACACAGGTTGTCAAAAAGAAAAGAATGTACCAAAAATAAAATTGAATAATTTTGTGGTTATTTTAAATAACAACAAAACCTGAATATAAAGACATGTAGTAGGTTTGTAAGTTTTAATTTTAATAATTAATGAACTTCTACGTGTCTTCCAACATTTGTTATAATTAATCTAATTCTGAATTGAAATTCTGAAAACAACATTTTCCATCATAGTAGTAGGGGTGGATGTAATAGTATCAGGAAGCAGATGTTTCAGTCTTTTGGTTTGTTATGGTAAACTTTAGTTTCCAAAAAGCCCCGGAAATGAAAAAATAAAGAGGTTAAGTCGGACGAATGAGTTTGATAGGTTCTTTCTTACCTATGTAACATTCTTGGAAATTTTGGTTTATAAACAATTTGAGGAACGTGGAGTGGCGCTCCAACCAGTTAGAAGTTCTTTCTAAAAAGCCAAGAGTTGTGGAATAAAGAACTATTGTAGCACGTGTAGATATGAATTTCCGGTAACAGATCGTTCGTTAAAGAAACAAGAACAAAACGAAAAATTATTACAACAAGAACTTGCAAAACTACTACTTGTTTTCTTATTATCTTAAATAGCAATAAAGTTAATTAACTTTATTTTTGATATGTTCATTTTGAGGCACCCTATATATCTTATAATTATCAGCGTTTTAAAAAGTTGTCAATAATGTAACATGTTATAGTGTTTCTACATTACGTTTGCTGACCGATAGCGAACATGATATTAGGTTTCCAAATTATTTTACATTCATCTTGCATTGAAACCAATTATCCAGATATAAAAGCTGCAATCAAAAAGTACACAAGTTACTTTTCCATTGTTGATGTACAGAAGAAATGGCTCGTACCACCATGTCGTCAAAATTAAGAGGCATTGAAGGCGCGTGTCAGGTATCAGGTGAATCATACTTCCAACGGTTATTGAGAATACAAATTATGTATTAGTTGAATCATATTTGCACGTAGCAGTACGAACTCAAATAAATTTCGCATCAGTCGAGGGAATAGGGCTGGAGAAGTAAGTGGTAAAAACCACTTACAAAGGCATGATGTCACGTATTCCTGTGAGGCTCCATCCAGAAGTTTCCTTCGTTAAACACCTCCACCAGATAATAACTGTTGTATTTTTGGACAAGATTCAGAAGGAAAACAGTCATATGGAGTTAAAATAAACAGGAAACTCGAATTATGACCTCGGATTCAGTTAGCCAAGTACTATTAATATTATAAGAAATTTCTCATAATTTGTTTGTATATGATAATTTGAAAGCGCAAGTGTCTAAAAGCAAATACATTTTACAATTCAGAGGGAACACATGACCAGCCGATATTTCCACTCCTAAACGTGGTTCTTTCGAATTTAGAATTTTTAATTATTCTGATTTATAAAAACAAAAAAACCGACAAACTAATGTTGTGAATTTTAGCGTTTTGGAGTTTAACAAAAGATGAACATTTGCAAAAATATGATGAGTTTGATTAAATAGTTTGTTATGCTAATCAGGGCTCTGTCTGTTAAATATGCCTACGATTTTTCATATTTAATACAAATTCATATTTATTAACTTCCGGCGACTTTCGTCGATATATATATATAGCCTTTGTTTAGTTTGAAAGAATCGATGTAACAAATATATCACGAAAGTTCGCAACTAGAACTTAAAAAAATAATTTGTTTAAGTTATTAATTCTGTTTATATGAAATTTCATACAGTAAGTTAAACATTTAATTAAATAATTAATCGTGAAACACTTGGCGTACTTTTGTATTGTTAATGACTAAATCATATTGTTTTAAGTTTCATACTCTGATTTGTAATTTTAGAACATTTCATGGTTCTTGGTGTTGATGTGATAAAACAATAACGATTTCGTGGTTTAAAACCACCAAATATTTCATCATTATGCTGCCCCCCAGTGGCTCAGCGGTATGTCTGCGGACTTGCACGCTAAAATCCGGGTTTCGATACCCGTGGTTGACAGAGCACAGATAGCCCATTGTGTAGCTTTGTGCTTAATTAAAAAAAAAACAAAAAAACATTTCATCATGATGGAAACCATAGCTGTTTCAGCTCCCGAATAAAACAAGTAATACAATAAATGAAACGTGAAGCGTTTTTGCTGCGTAAAGTCTTATTATTAATATAATATTCAAAATAATGAAAGCTTCAGTTTATTGTATGTTGGAGTTGTATGTGGGAGTTCTTTAGGCTGATGTTCAAGTGCTGTGGAATTCTCTTGGAAGGGTTTCGTTTTCTAGTTACAGATGGTCCAAAAGCGTGTTTTTATTTTAAAACTCGTTTCGTTAGTGGAGCGCCATCTCGTAGGATCAACACTTTTTACAAAAATATTTTTAGTTTGGAAGTGTGCTTACTAAATTAGCCCAAAGGCGAGTATTGCTGTCCATTGTTTTCCAGAAACAGAGAGAAAAGTGACAATCCCTAGAAACTGCCGTTGTGAACGATCGGAATGAAACAATTGTTATTAAAATTAGCCCATTGACAGGTATTTACTTTACTGTTGGCAAGATAGCTAACTTAATTTGAGTAAGGGCTGATGTGTCATTTTCCATTTGTTTTACATATGTTCAGGGGTTCTGCACAAGCATAACCCATCACATCCCATGTGGTTTGTGATAGTTCTCAAAACCCTTTGTTTTTGATCATGTTGTTTGTAAAGTGATCTGTTTAAACAATTATATACATCATGAAGTATTATTGCACACATTTGTTTAAAATATAATATGTGATAATGAACAGACGCATGTCTACTTGGTATTTAGAATATAACCATACTTGTATATACACAGTAATTCAGTTCTGCTATTTTTTTTCACTTAGCATGATTTTAATCTACTTTTTAGCAAGCTCTGCTATTTAATTCATAGTTTGTTTGCTTATCATTAGCTGCAGCAATGGTCTTAAAATATTTTTTCTAGGGATAAATCACAGTAATTTAATAAATATAATTTAAAATATTTTGTGACTTCATTTTTGAGTCATCCCTAATTCTAGGCTCAAATGTTTTGGGTAGATATGCCCAGCACTACTCTTAGGACTTGTATACAAATACATAACTTTAAGTTCTGCAATTTTGGATGGTATCTTTAAATCTTAAAAAAATAATCATAAATTGTGTTTTGTTTGAAAATACGTTGTTACAGATATTATGGACAAACCTCATGACAAAATGTTGTTTTTTCAATTGTTTCTAAACCATCATCTTTACATGTTAAGAAATATTATCCAAATATATGTTACTGCTCAATAGTTTGAGTTATTTTTGTCAGATGCATATTAATATTCTTATTCTTCTGATATATGAATGTTTATATTATTATAGCTTCTAAATGTCTTTTTTGTTTGTTTTTTACATAAAACATCAACATTTTGAAAATTGCAATTCTTGTTATTATTATTATCTATTAAAACATCCAAAAACTGTAATTTATGGCTCTCATCATATTCTGATTTAAACCTGATGTTGTATGTTATTTAAATAATTTTAAAAAAACCCTGTCATATGGCTTCTATTTTTAAGAATGAAGAATGAAACATGAACATATCTTGTGTGCTAAATTGGCTTGAACTCATAAGGGCATTCTTCCAACCATTGTTTTTTTTTCCTTAATGACATAAGACATTTGAAGACATTACAACTTTTTGTTAAGTGATCCTGTGTGCTAACTTCTTAAAAATGATAAAAATACATTCGTTAACAGGAAACAACCTAGAACCCAAATCTTCTCCTTATATTTTATGATACTGGTTTAAACTAAATATTTTAAATTGTAATTTAGGTATTAGCTGTAGGGTGTATTAAGTTAAGATCAAGTGAAATTGTGAGAATAAGCTGAGAATATTCATAATTGATGTCATAAAAACCCATATGCTTTTCTGAATACCCAAAACAATGATTAGTTTACAAACATAGGTAATACAGTTAATTGGCTAAGTAAACTTGCAGCAAAACATCAAGAAGATAGGGTTGTTTACTAGTTGGTAGAGTGAATCAGCCTAGTGTTCTTACATTTTTGGATCTGTGTTAGCTATCACATATATTGAATTACTTTGCACAGGTAAATTGATTTTTACATTAGTACAGGGCAAATAAGAGTGTCTGGAAACATGGGCCTATAACAAGTTACAAAAGTGTATGTACAAGTCTATAAAGAAACATTAAGCAGGAAATAAAGCTAATTTGATGTTAAATTATTTTCATCAGTTATTTTAAGAAATCCTATTAATGACAGAACAACATTAGAACAATAATTTTTTAATTCAACAAAAAATGTTTTTTTAATGACTAAATTATATTTTCTTCAAAATTTAAAGTAATTTAATCCAACTAATTTTCTTTTTAAAGTGCTTTTAGAATTGCTTTCCATCTTTTTCAACTACTTATTTTCTTTTCCCATTTTTCTAAGACAATTGCTAGCATATGTGCCATTTTGCACATTTTCATTAACTTTCAAAGTGAAAAACTCATTATGCCAGTAAAACTGAATGCTGTAACTTTATTTAAAAAGCCAACAAATTATGACGATTTGAATCACAACTTCCCTAACCCAGCCATCGTCAAGGGTAATTCTTCCTTGTGATCTAGATACATGAAATACTTTATATTTTTTATAAGTATTAACCTGTTTAGTCTTGTTTTTTATATCTAATATGAGATCACTTTCATAGAAAACTGCTTAATTGTTTACTAACAACTGATACTCTACACATTATAATGAGAAATTGATGGTTTTCAAGTCTCTATCTTACTTGAATGATAAATTCTGTGATCCTTGTACATTTGTATTTATTTAAATATATTTCAGCTATGCAGCATGCTGTGAGTTCCTTCAGCAGAATAATTTACTTTCAATAATTCGAGCACACGAAGCCCAGGATGCAGGGTGAGTTGTGAGAGTTCAGAGAAGAGATATTTCTCAGATCATATATCTGGACTTTAAGCACTTATGTACAACATAATATCATGATATAGCTTAATATTAAACATCTACATTAACTCTGAGTTCTTTGTTGCTGCCTGTGTTGTGATTTTAGAAATTACACAGAAGAGAAAAATATCAGAAAACTGAGAATCTGATAAAGAATTAAATCAAAGTTTAACGAGTTTTGTAGTTTGAATTGTCAGTAAGGATTGTTTCTTCTTATTGAATTGTTGCTAGCATTGTATTTAACATTTTTATGAGTTCTTTTCTGTTTCACTTTGTAAAGTTCCTTTAAGCTAGAAATATACGGTTTTTTTGTGAAAAATAGAGAAATAAGGTTAGCAACTCTTGTAACAGTAATAATAAAAGGAACCTTCAAAGGAGAGCCATTTGAAAGCAAGATCTGAAGAAAGCTGGATATATTTGTAATTGAACTGTATATTGTAGGTGTTGTTGACAACATAAGTGAATCATATTTAAAGTAACTTACCTGCTGATCACAGGTGTTAGGTTAATGCATTCTTAGCTGTTAATGGACCATTCCCCACTGAGTTTTTGTATATATGCTCTATGGTGTATTTCTGCAAAGGATAAATATAAAGGTGGTCAGCAGCAGCTACAGAAAGCTAGCTTCAAGTCAAATGATCTCAAGAAAAAAAAGAGAACAGATTTTTCAGTACATTTCATTTTGCTAGCATATACTTTAAAATATTATTTTTGATGTGCTTAAGAAATGGAAGATCATGTTTACCTAGCTGTTTAAAATTAATTATTCTTCACTGCTTGTTAAATCTGCCACCTAGGACTTTACTGAAAGTATCAATCTTCAAGCCAGCTTAATTAATCTGAGTATGAAACTCCATGTTACTGGATTTCATGAATCATTGCAGACCATAAGCTACTTATCACAGCTGTGAAATGAGTTATCTTTTGTGTTGCCCTTCGAGTTGGAAAGTGAGATGAAGAGTAGTGATTATGTGGAGTGGTGAATACTGTTATTATTATATGATTTTAATTAATGGATCTGTTTGAAAGCAACTGAGCAAATTATAAATGCCAAGAGTGGTGAGGTACAATTATAAAATGAGGCTGTTTTAGTTTGTTTGGACTTGCTCAAATGATTGTAATTGAGGGACTAATATATGTAGTGTTGTATCGTGAGAAGTACTGCACTTTTTGTGTGGATGAAATTATATGGGGAATAACCATACTCTTCTCAGCATGATGATGTGCTGTCTCCTACAATATGGAGTATTTGGCAGTGGTTTGAAACAAAACAAATATCCAGAGTCTTCTTTGGCTAACTATTATAATCAACTTGCTTTTTAATTAAAATACTTTGGGACATTTCAGAATACTGTTGCAGGTGCAGTACGGATAAGTTTAATATGTGTTTGTTTGTTTCTTTTGTAAGAGGATTAGCTTGTGTGCCTATCATATTTGTACCAAAGAATGGTGAAAGTTGATATTAAAATGGAACTGCTAAATGGAACACTCCTTTTTTAAGGTGAATTTTTCTTGTGCTTTAGTTAATATAACACTTGGTGAAATACTGTAATTATATACTAAGAGATGATGATGTCCAAATAACTTATAAACTAGAAGATGAAATGGGTAAATAGGGATTTATTATAAATGTATCTGAGTTAGGGACTAAAAATTGCAGAGTTTCAATAATATGTCTGTAGTATACAATGTTAACTTCTTTGTAGCCAGTCCTTTTAATTTGTGATTAGACCATTGAGTCTTACAGAACAAAAGTTTTCTGTGATAATGTTGTTATTTTATGAATGTTTCTTCAGGTATCGTATGTACAGGAAGAGTCAAACAACAGGTTTTCCCTCTCTCATTACCATTTTCTCAGCACCAAATTATTTGGATGTCTATAATAATAAAGGTTAGTCATGAAAAATTATTAGATTGTTCTAAAAATCCTGGTAACACTTTTTGGAAGTTAAAAAGCATTGATTAGGTACTTAACAGACATAACAATAAGTGTTTCTGACAATGAGCACTTGTGTGTTACAGTCTAGGAGTAGTGTGAAAGTTAGTTTATAACAGAAAACAGATTGGTGCAGTGGTCCAAGAACATCTTGCATCTAAGTTTGGGTCAGCGAACACATTGGTATGGTACATGTAAGTGATTAGTATTGCCTTACAAGTCAGTTTCACAGTAAAGACAATAATATACGATTTTGACTCTCAGCACATTAGTATGGTTGTCAGAAAATATCATACAATTTGTTTTTTGATGTTTTTATTATCTAAGAACTTTTCTATATGAAGAAGTGATGAGATAAGTTTTTTTGCCTATATTAATGAATGGCTTAAACATTAAGTATTGAGCAAGCTAAGGAATTAATTGAAATTTGATAAAAATACCTAAGTTTAGTTACTGAAATTGTTAAGATACTAATTTGACTAAATTTAGGTGTATTGGTAAAACTCAAGTAAGAAAATATTATAACAGTTTCTAAGAAAATTGACTGTTGTGATGAAGTGACTTGATATGAAGTTGATATTCTAATCAAGTGAAAAATATTTACTTTTTCTTTTTAGATTTAATAGTTTTAATTAAAATCATAAAATCAAAGATTTCATAGTGCTCATTTTAAATATTAATATTTTGTTTTTGTTTAGCTGCTGTCCTGAAGTATGAAAATAATGTGATGAATATAAGACAGTTTAACTGCTCTCCACATCCATATTGGCTGCCAAACTTCATGGATGTTTTTACATGGTCTTTGCCTTTCGTGGGAGAGAAAGGTAACATATGTTGTAAAGGTTTAGAAGATCAAGTGAGGGTGTTGAATTCCTGCTGTTCAAGTAGTCATTTCTGTTGTTACCTCATTTTATAACAATATAGTAAAGAAACCAGCATTAAACTAGTTTGAGGAAATTCTTGGAATGTTTATACTGTGCATGTATAATTTTTTTTAAGTAGCATGTATATTTTTTGATGAAATTATAAGTTTTGTTTATTTTGCTAATGTGTTTTCTTTTTATCAGTTTAATTTGTTTTCTTTTTATAATATGATATTTTTATCTTGCTTATTCATTAAACAATGAAAACAGAAAAAGGAATGCTTAATTATAATAATCTAGATTAACCCTTTCACAACAGGGCTCAGTATAGTACGTGTACACGTTAAGTATTTACATTATAACTTTTGACAAAGCATGTGTACCTTCACAAAATTTGGTAGACTTTTAGTAAAGATTACAATATTTAGTATGCAAAAAATCAGATTTTTAATGAAATATTTGCTTAAAATTTTGTTTGTGAAAATACCTAGTTTATTTCATTACTAGTACTAAGTATGAAGTGATTTTATGGTATGATTAAAAAACTTTTCTATATCCCAGAAATTTTAAATATATTTATATAATTTCTAAAACTTTCTAAATACATTTTAAATGTTTGGTTTTAGTAAGACTTTATATTTTGTTATTTTCTAGACTATAACCATCATAAAAAAAAATTGGAAAATGAATATAACTTATGTTTTTACTTGTGCTCAATTGATTGCACATTATAACAAAAAAATACAAATGTTTAGTCTAAAAAGTTTAAGTCTCCTAACGTTATATATATTTGTATATTTATTATTTTTTATTACACTGACCATCTGGTTATGCCAAGTTAACATTACATAATTTGCATTTATGAAGTGCACGTGCATTTGTGTTATTGTATCCAGTAGTATAAAACTGACCTTCAGTCTACCCTGTCTTGGCTATGTTTTAGTGGACTAGTATTTTTTAATATTCAGTCACATTTCAATTATTATAGATTATATATGTATATAAATATTTAGAAATGAGTTATTAAACTATTTTTCTTCAAATATAGAACAATAGATAAAGAAGTGAAGCAAAGACTTATCTCTTCTTCTTTGAACTTCATTGTTGCTGGATATAGGTTGCTAAGCCTTTACAAAGGTGCACATTGAGGATGTAAAACCACATTTTGTTAGGTTTTACACACACACACACATGCACACGCACTAGGAATACCCAAATAAATATACATACCTCCTCTGATACTATTGACATCTACTATACCTTTAGTAAGCTTAGAAACTAAGCTATGTGTAGGTGTATAACGTAAAAAACATTGAGTGAGCTCAAGACACAACCTACTGTTTGGAAATCGTGATTTGAAAGAACACTATAAACTTTTCACAGGTTAGAATGGTCGAGAAAACTACTAGAGGTACATTCTAAGCCATTGATAGGCTATTCACATGCCATATATTGAAGTAAGTGTTTATAAGGGGCTGTTTCCAAAAAGGAAAAGCAGTGAACAGGGCCACTGTGTTTGATATCATTACATAAATGATATCTCAGCAAAATAAAAAGATACAGCATTTTCATTTCATATTATCGCTTATTAATATCGGTAATTTGAGTTCCTAATTTGGACGAAACTACTATCTAATTTTAAACAGTGCTGCATTCAGTGTGCCATGTGACTTGCTAAGATCTATATTTAGGTGTGCTATGTTAATAATTACTTGTAAATTAAGAAATTAACTCATATAATATTAGTTTGAATTACAATTTATAGTTTGTTTCCAAACTTACTGCATTTATTCATGAAATAGTATATCAGCAAAATTTTGAATGCAAGTCAACAAATGGGATGACTTGGCCTTTAAACTGATACAAAAGGGTTAACAGCAGTTCAGTGAATAAGTTATACTAACTGGTAATTTTGTTAAAACTTCCTATACACATTTGTAGAGCACTCTGTTTGCATTGGTAAAATAGGTTGATTATGTAATGTATTGAGTGACTGCTCGAGCCCATAAATGTTGATTTGTACTCGTATCATGGCTAGTCTTCAAGACAAAGGATAGGAGCAAAGAGTTCTCAAATGGTCAAAGGAGCAAGATACTATATGACTGTTTGGCAGTTCTTCAGCACTGGTTAGAGCATCACTGTCTTTAACCTGCCTTTAATTACAAAATCCGTCATTTGGCAGCTGACGACAAATCTGAATATTGCTTGCTTCACTAGCATTTAGAGCATACACTATGGACAGTGATGGGGTATGATTAAAGGTGTTCTACCAGTATTTGTTTACTAAATGTAGAGAATAATTCTGTGTAAATTGACATAACATGTTAGACTGCTTGTATTGCGCTGATGGTGCAGTGCGATGGAGGTGTGTTTTTAGCATAGTTACCGAGATGTTCATGAATAGGTTGAGTTCAGTTACTTCAGATCGTTGACCATTTAGCAGTTTTCATAGAAATGTTGTCTGTATAATAAAAATAATAATACTGTTATTATAATTATAAGTAGTGATGTTTTAACCTTAGTTATAGAAATGTTTTGACTTTTTTTGGTTTTATTCTAATTACAGAAATACAGTATTGTTAATTCTTTGATTATTTTTAATTTTTCTAGTTACTGAAATGTTGGTGAATGTGCTAAGTATTTGTTCAGATGATGAACTTATGTCTGAAGGAGATGACACATTTGAAGGTGAATTGTGAGATTATTGTTATGTCTTTGTTCATGTAATAGGAACTGTTGTTAGTAATTACCTTCTTTTTGCACATATTTCAGTTAAGTTCTTTGCTTTGGTAAGTTCAAAACCTATCAGTTGAAGGTGTTTATCATTAGTAAATTACTTATAAAATGAAATATGCCATTAAAAGCTAATATAAATATTTCTCTTTCTTTTTTAAAGTTGTAAGTTGCAGGATGAAAAATACCTTTAACATATTTAGGTTCATTCGATTGTTATGTAGTTACTTGTGTAAATGGAATGATCTCAGATAATTTTGTTTCATGGTTGTCCTGGGTTGAAATTAGAAGAAACTACCAGATAGTGATGTGGAGTAGATGAAAACAAATGTGCTTTTTATATAAAACACCTTGAAACCACTCTTAGAAAAATAATGTTAAGTTATTACAGAGGTGGTGTGCATGCTGCGTTAGATTGATCACTTAGATGAGTTGAGATTCCATTGATTTTGATTCTTTATTGGAGAGATAATTTGAATTATTCATTAATACTGTCTCTAGTGGGAGTTTCTCAAGGTTTTTTCAAAATGTTTTTTTTTTTTATATATATCTTCACTCTGCATTAAAACATTGTTTTGTTTCATTATTTAATTGGTTACTCAGTTAGGTTGGTTTGGGATCTGAGTAATATCACCATATTTTTACCAGCAGTGTAAATATAATTAATCTGAACTTGAATTTCATTTATCTTAATGTAACCATTTGTTTACTTTATGAAGAGCTTTTTCTATTTCACCTATGAGATCTCATGACAGTTTTCCAGTCAGAGCTGGTAAATCGTATAAACAATATACATAAATTGATTGAATATGAGTGGTTCAAAATTAATATTGGTTTTCAGAAACTAAAAATTTCTTGTGCTAAAGTGACTGATCTGAAGTTGAACATTAGTTATTTGGACTACATCCCATATTGCCTGTGGATATGAATTATATACAAAGTGTTATCAAAACAAGTTTGAAAGAATGTACAAGTTAACAACATGAATACATATACAGAGACAATTATAAATATTTTTATTTATCAATATCATATGTTTGTTTTCCTGTTATAAATAATTCTTGTTGTTATTATTTGTAACTTTGTATGTGACTTGGTAGTGTAACTGTTATTTGTAACTTCAGATATGACTTGGTAATGTAATTGTTATTTGTAACTTTGCACATGACTTGGTAATGTAACTGTTATTTGTAACTTTGTATATGACTTGGTAATGTAACTGTTATTTGTTACTTTGCACATGACTTTGTAATCTAACTGTTATTTGTTACTTTGCACATGACTTTGTAATCTAATTGTTATTTGTTACTTTGCACATGACTTGGTAATCTAACTGTTATTTGTTACTTTGCACATGACTTGGTAATGTAACTGTTATTTGTAACTTTGCACATGACTTGGTAATCTAACTGTTATTTGTTACTTTGCACATGACTCGGTAATGTAACTGTTATTTGTAACTTTGCATATGACTTGGTAATGTAACTGTTATTTGTTACTTTGCACATGACTTGGTAATGTAACTGTTATTTGTAACTTTGCACATGACTTGGTAATCTAACTGTTATTTGTTACTTTGCACATGACTTGGTAATGTAACTGTTATTTGTAACTTTGCATATGACTTGGTAATGTAACTGTTATTTGTAACTTTGTATGTGACTTGGTAGTGTAACTGTTATTTGTAACTTCAGATATGACTTGGTAATGTAATTGTTATTTGTAACTTTGCACATGACTTGGTAATGTAACTGTTATTTGTTACTTTGCACATGACTTGGTAATGTAACTGTTATTTGTAACTTTGCACATGACTTGGTAATCTAACTGTTATTTGTTACTTTGCACATGACTTGGTAATGTAACTGTTATTTGTAACTTTGCATATGACTTGGTAATGTAATTGTTATTTATATTTGTATAAATAAAAAGTATTTTGATCATAACAGAGTATTCTGTACAACAAATTACAAAATTTGCTTCCTAAGGTGGTACAGCAGGTGCTAGAAAAGAAGTCATCCGTAACAAGATAAGAGCCATAGGCAAAATGGCTAGAGTGTTTTCTGTTTTAAGGTATGTTATTTAAACATTATAAGCACCTAAAGTTTAAAATTACAGAAGTTAATAGCTATTTTTTTTTTTACATATTGAAGGTGAAAGGTGAATGTGTAATAACATAATTTTGTTTGTCAGGAACTTTGACAAATACTTTTGAAGTTTTTCGTAAAGTAGTTGTTTTATGAGGTTCACTAAAATTGTTATATAGACAATCAATATGTTAACAATACAAATATAACATTAACATATACATTAGTAGTACTTATTTTAAATATTATCCTTTTGTTTTTAATATATTTTACTAATCTGGAGTCTGTAGTGCTTTAGTGATAAATGAAAGATTGTAACAGTGAAAACACATTATTATAGTAGGTATGTTTATAATTTTTGTAGTGTCAGACATACCATGTATTTTCTATCTTCTTTTAATGTATAATTTTTCAAACCCTTTTGCTCTTTCATTAACTATGCACAAGGTCCAAAAATGTGTTAAGTTGAATTTATTTGTGCTGCTTTTGTTACTTTGTTGTTTTTTTACAGAGGTAGTATCTATAATGCCTGTGGAAAGTAGTGCTGTGACATTACATGTGTAAGAATATAAACATCATGGCCTTGAGTTGTAAGACAGATGATGTCTTGAAATTATGATCTTCCCTATGTTAAATACAAATGATCAGTTACATAAATATTGCCAGTCACTGTGTAAATTTGACATCTCCCTTTAAGTAAAAGAAACCAGTGTAAATAGTTTCACATTGCATTTCAAGTGAACTAGTTAACAGGAAGACATCTTGAGGGAAGAAATTCTCACGAGTCCAATAAACAATGACCTTCCTTAAAAACTTAATTAAACTCAGTTAGTTTACTTAAATTCAGCTTTAATTCGTAATTACCTTGCCAACCTTTCATTTGTGAAGTGGACCTAATACGCTTGGTGGAAATCACTTTAACTTGGGAATTCCATAATGGTCAATATAACAGTGACATATCAATCAGAAAACATTCAGCATGAGTTTGTGAAAGTAAACACTGACATAGTTATCAGAGAAACATGATACAAACATGTTTACAATAACAAACATTACATAGTAGCTGGAAAGTACAATATTGATTTGATACTGTTGTATTTCTGATAGTGAATATATCAGTATGGTATTTGGGGAATGTTCCAATAGCCTGCTTGTGTTTGTGACAGTGTACCAGTAAGGTGGTAAAGGAATATTCAAGTACCCCACCTCTGGGTTTGTGATATTAACCACTTTGGTAGCTATGGTTCTTAAGTGGATTTATTGTACGATAATCAAAGAACATCCAGTAAGTGCCTTTGGGAGGGAAATGTGTTTGTATTAATGAACACATTTTTATGGTAACTATAGAACATGTTACAGGTGTGCTTTAATGTAGGTTTAAGTAGTATTTGGGGCATCTTAGGAACCGTTATGGATATCAGGTAGTTTCTCATTCATAAGATTTTACAGCTACATTTGTGACTTGATTAAATCAGAATAGTAGTAAGGGGCATGCTGTAAGTGTATTTGGAACAGTGTGATATTGTTTTTGTTATTGTGACAATGGATATATCAGTGTAGCAATGAAGGAACAGTCTGCTACTTGTTACAGTGACAGTGAACATATCAATGTGGTAGTCAGGGTTCATTGTACAAATGTATCTGTAAAAAAGAAAACTTTTCTTGACTGTTACATTTCTAAAAGTAAACACTTAAGTGTGATAATCAGCAAGTATTTTTTAGGTGTGTTTGTTATAAGGAAGATGTTTTATGGCAGACAGAGAACATCCCAGATATATGTTATGTTTTAAGTTTAAACTAGATATTTGTATAAAACTTAAACAGATGTTCAGTTTATTTAACTAGTTTTATTAAAATACATGTATAATTGTATATTTTGATTACTGTTTAAATTGTAAACTCTTAAAGGAGTCTCGTGCACAGAATATTGTGTAGTACCATTATTATCATCATTTTTTTTTTAATTATAATCTGTCAGTAAAAATGATAATTTAACATTATTTTTTTTAAATGTAACTTGCATGTTGATAGGGTTTACAGTTTAGTATTTTCTCTGTATTTTTAGTTTACGTGAAAGATTTATTGCAAAAGTTGTTTGTATTTTGACATATATATTGTATAATATAGGTGAGAATGGAACTACTAATGTATTATTCTCAAGTTACGATAACTTGTTAGCACCCTAGATCTCATTACTACAGTGTTTGTGTTTGAAGGGTACAATTACTTTCTTAATAAGAATGGTTAAGACTGGACAATACCATAGTGTTTGAGTGGATATGTTTTTAATTGATATTATTAGGGAATTGATTTGACATTACAAGTGATTATAATGGTAGTGTATGGTTTCCTTACTGTTTAGTTTTACCTGTAGCAGTGAAGTTACTATGAGATTTCTTGAGTTTGAAACAATAATTTTGTGGTAAGAAAATGCCATTAATAAACCTAATTGCAAATACCCAGTGATCACTAGTTTAATAGTGTCACTATTAGAATATTATCTTATATAGCAGTGTTGTGAAGATTATATATTTTTTGCTGTGAAGTAAGATTTAATCTTTTCCTCTGTATGAAGTAAAATGATTTTCTAAGTTAGGTTAAAGGTGAAAATTATGCAAAATGTTTAGCATACCTTACTTTAAAATATTTGCTGTTACATATCTGATTCAGTGTTGCTATTTATTAAAACTAGGGAGGAAAGTGAGAGTGTTCTTCAACTGAAAGGGCTGACTCCAACGGGAACTTTACCGCTTGGAGCACTTTCTGGTGGTCGAACCTCTTTGAAGAATGGTAAGTAAAGGAAACAAGATTATGGTTTGAGATAAAAGAACAACAGAGGTATTCTTTCTAAAAATGGGTCTAAATATTTAACAATTAGACTACTTTAATACATTTGCAGCACTTCATTTCTTGCTGGGTTTATTTTATATATTTTGGGTTACTTATTATCTTAATTAGGTTCTGATACATACACTAGCAACAGAAATTTCAAATTTTATTCTTTGTGTTGAAGTAAAAGGAATTAGAGAAACACTGATAATTAAGAGAGGTCTATCATGCACACATTTGTTAAGTTTCATAAAATACTCTGAGAACACTTGAAGGCAATGGTAATGTTTTATGGGGTTAGGCAATTTAGCTGGTGTGATTTCTAGGGTTTGGAAGATCAGCTATTGATACTGTTTTATGGAACTAGATATGTAATTATATGTTATCTATGGTTAGTAAAGTAAGCTAGTGTTGTTTTTTCCTAGGGCTAAGAAAGTTAGCTGGTGTGTTTTTTTTTGATAAACAGTTGGAAAATTTGGCAAATGATGATATTCACTCATAGATATTGACTTTTATTGTAACAAAAAACTAAACAGGTGATTATTATGTAGTTGTTTGGTGATTGCAGACATGTTGATGATATAGTTTAGTGAGTAATTTAGTTTATTCAATGTTCACACAAGATATATAAAAGACAATTGTATGGTTGTAAGGTACACATTTGATTATCTTTATTTCTACTTCAGAGCTGGCAGGATTTTCCCCACATCACAGAATTACAAGCTTTGAAGAGGCTAAAGGTTTGGATAAAATAAATGAACGCATGCCACCCCGCAAGGATGCAGCTCTTCCATCCTCACCAGTGGGTCATGGATCATCAGATGACTCTCCACATTCTCAGCATAATGCAACAGGCCATAGTTCCTGAGGCACATTACACATCAATTCCGAGCACACAGGATTTCAGAGCTGGCCAGGAGCAGATTCCCAGCCATGTAACGTACACCATCCCTTGCTGGCACTGAGTGCTAAAGTTTCTGCTAATTTTTCCAGTTTCTTATTCATCTGCCTCAACCAGAGCTAAGCCACCTTCTCAATTTAAACTGGCTAAGACAATCACAGGATTTTAGTGATTCATGAAAAAAGTGTAAAAGCAGAAGGACACCTGGAGAGAGCACAAGAAATTACAAAACATGCATTTTCCTAGAAGAAGTGTGTAGCTAGCTGTCTTGGCTCTGGCATTCCAATCCTGGGCTGCCTGTCTCAAAATAATATTTATTTCTCCTCTTATAAAAATGTATGTTCTCACTGTCCTGTGGTTTAGATGAATTGTTTACTTTCTGTTTAAAAATGGGTTCTACAGAATTTTAATATAAAAAACAATTTCATTTATTTATTATTATTAATAATAATAATAATAAAAAAGGAGCAATTGAAAAGTTTTTATTTTTACTGGCTGGATCTCCAAACAAACAAACAAAAAAACTACCAGCAAACTATGTTCCAATAAAAAAAATTGTAATACTCTTTCTCTTTAATAACGACTCTTTGAGACAGGTAGCTCACACTATTTTTAATATCAGGTACAGTTAATCCCCAGAACTTCTTGAGTGCTTGGCTTGTATTTTTGCATTTAAATTAATGATCTCTTCTATATTTCAGTGTATTTGGCAGCTGATATCGTCAAATCAAACATTTGCACAGGATATGCCTGCATGAGATACATAGCATATTGCTGCAGAGAGTGAATTGTGGTTCTCATACAGTGTCTGTAAACAGTATGCTCTCTTTAAAAAAATAAAATAAAAAAATTCTTATTATATCTTCAATCACTTTGTTCTTGTGGAAAAAATCAATTTCAATCAAGTTGAGCCAGCCATCTGTTTTGCTCGTTCTTCTTGACTCTGATGGTTGTTTACAGAGTCAGTGTAAGTGAAAAGCACTTTAAGTCCACTTAAAACTATCTGGGCATGTTTTGTTGATATTTTCATGGATTGTTAGCTCTGTTGTATTATAAAATTAAATATTATGAGCTCTGATCTAAGGATTCCCTTTTTTTGAAGCTTTGAAAGTTTTTGAATTTCATCTTGTATAACTATTGTATGTATAGAAATAAGATCCATCTCAATTCAATACTGGATTCTTTCTGGGGCCATAGGCCATTGTTTTGAAACTTTTTTTTTTTTTACATTGTACAGATACACGGCAAGAGCCTTAAATCTCATAGGAAATATATTATCTTTCCATTGAGTTGGAGGGGAACTATCACAGTTTAATAGGTTTAAGTATGTGATGTTTTTTGCCTGACGATAAGAATACCATAACCACAAAAAAAAAAGAAAAATTTCTCTTTATTCTTTTAAAGAAGTCAAATCAGAAACCAGGCCTTAAAAGTTTTCATCTTTTCAAGAAAAACAAACCTGTCGATAGTTCCAGATATGCCCTTTTGGTGTTTTATTTTAGGATTCTTACCTAGATTTTCTACTGATATGGGAAGATACGTTATTCTATACATGGAGATGTTTTCAGGAAATTTATTAATGTTTCAAATTCTTAGGTCATTTTTTTCTCTACTGAAGAAAATTCAATGTTTGAAGGAAATGTCTTGCAGTTGTTTGATAGCACATTAATTTATTTCAAATTTTACAGAAATATGTCATTCTTGAAGACATTTAATAACTACTTATATTAGAATAATAATATTAGCAATTTTATACCTCAGCTGCTCATTTTAACATTACACTGACAAATTTATTTGTAACCAATTAGTTCAAATATTGTTTTAATTAAAAGTTGTTTAAATGTAACCTGGACATCATGGTCCAACTAGTCATCTTAAATCTATTATCTGGGAAGAGGGGATTTATAGTTGAGGAATGGCTTGCTCTAGTAAAGATTGACTAGGCTGCCAAACTTGCTTCAAGCAATGACTGTGTGTATCCACGTGTGTGACTTTTTTTGTTGTATTCTTTAAAATAAAATAGTGCCATTTTCTCCACGTTTATCTTTTCTCATTTTTAGTTTACTCTGTATATTACTAAAATATGTGTTCATACTTCTTTCTGTATTCTTCATGTATTATTTTATTTGCTATTCTGTGTCATTGGTTTAATTTAAAATAGATTATTTTTGTTTACATTTTTCCTTTTCTTTTGCACCTGAATACATATGATGAAAATTATTTTCAAGGTGTTGAAATTAAAGTAAACTTGAACAGGATAATATTTTACAACTTTTATCATTGCATTATGATCTTTGTGGAAATTTTCACTTCCACATCAGTTTCTTTTTCTCTCTCTCTCTCTCTCTTGATGTATATCATTTCTAATACTCAAATCGCAATCATCCAAGTAGAAGATTCTCTCAGATAGTTTGTCACTTCAACTACATTGGTTTATAATTTTAAGGAAATATCTTTTTCAATTATACAGTTTTGTATATAATTCTTATAGTCTTGTAAGTTTTGTTAATTAGACAAAGATTTTATAAAAAAGAAAAACTGGTAATAGCCTTATACTGTGGAAACATTCTCAGATTACAAGTTCATGGATTGATTGTGCTAATATGTCTGTGGGTACTTAAATAATTTCAACATTTTTTCTCTTTAAAGAATTTTAGCCAATAACATTTCAGACCTGTTTCCCATCTGTTGAGCACTTGTTGTAAATGATACCAGACTGTAATGTTGTAAAGATTTTTGTGTTCAATAAACTTTAAAGGCAAAAAGGATACACAAATGATGTATGCTGTGAAGAGTTTCTTGTGTACTGTGATTATAAAAAACAGAATTCTACCCTACTCATTAGTTGAGTATAGTACCCCTGTACAGTGTCTGTGAGAATAACTAAGAATTATGTTACATTTACTAAACAACTTAGTGTCATTTATTAATGAACTTATTTTGTTATGTCCTTTAGTTGACTATTAAGTTTATGCACTAATTTATTTTGTGAATTTCACAGGTGTGAAACATTTAATTTTTGTAGCCTTGACATGAAAATAATAAAAACATGAAATATTTTAAATTTAGGGTCTACAATCTATCAAAAGATATTACAAACATAATTTTAATCAAGGTCTGTAAAAGAATCCTCTCTGACTTAACAATTTGCAAAGACAAAGAGACGTTTATGTTTCGTGAAAAGTGACAAAGTTTGTCACTTAAAAAGGTAAGCTTTCACTTTAAATTAAAGAAATAACAGCCTAACTTTGAAAGAACCAGATCTTAAAATAACTAGGTACCAAATGAGTATTTTAAGAGTAGAAACTTCTTCATTTACAGAATTAGACTATACATGGCATTACATCATGATAATTACTTAATTGTGATGGCTTCATGCTGGTCAGATTCTCGTTTCTTTCCATTTAAAGATTATTCTGTATCCAAGTTAAGTTGTCAGAACTGCCAAAGCTTGTTATTGTAGAAAACAAAACCAGTGATGTTTATAATAATGAACTTAGAGTGAGAATATTTGATCTGGTCACAGATGGGTAGATGATGGTACATTTTTCATAACTGTTCTTCTTGTCTTATCTCTTCAAGAGATCTATGTTCACTTTTCAGCATTCTTGGTTTGTATTTATGTAATTCTATTTCCAAAATACGTACTCTTCAGGAAGTTTGGTCCATTATTACATAGTACTACCTTTAGTATCACTACTTAACCTTTGGAAAAGTTTCTGTTTAACCATTTGAAACCTTATAGACCAATAAGAGCTTAATGGTATTTTGCTTATCATATGCAGAGTCATCTTTATATTGTTATAGCTATGCTATATGGCTTCAGTTATTTAAATTGCAATGTATCTTTAGTGAAAATACGTTTTATTTTGAAATCAACAGTATCAGTTTGAGATTAACATTTTTATATTTTATTATCAACTTGAGATGAATGTGAACCATTATTATATGAAATATAGTACTAAAAAAATCTTGTTCTTATTGTAATGGATGTATCTAATTTTTAGTGTGTTCATAGAGGATATTTCTGTTTTTATTTGGAAGCTAATAAGCTGTTTCTAATATCCACATATCTGTCCTAATATTCTACAAATTAACATGTTTCACTGTGGACTTAAAGATTCAAACCACTGAAAAAGTTGTGTTTAATATTTTACTATAGAATATTTTAAGTTGTACATTACACTTATGGGTATATCATATATTGAAAGATGAACATTCCACAGGATTTAGGTATGTTTATATATGTTGATTTCAGTCTTTTCAAAATAAATCATCTGACATTCTATATATTTCACATCCAACATAAATGAAAAATTTTGTCACAGGACAACAATATTAGCTCTGATGGTGTGGTACAATGTTAGCAATGAGTGACTAGCTTTAATTAACATAGTGTTGGTAATTTAAAATAAAAAGGCTTTAAATGCATTATAATACCAAGTCAATTTATATATATATTATACAAACATGTCAAAACCTTAACAACAGAATACTACACTTGAAAATTAAAATACTTGTGTACTTAATGAATAGGTATTTATATGCTTTGTACCATCATAATTTTGATTTTAAGATTTCTCACTCGTGTACCCTAAAAAGAAACGGTTTTGGCAAAGAAACATCTTCACTTTATGTACAACACATTGACAAACATTATAAAAGGCACATTTTTCAATGAAAAATAGCTTCAACTTTGATCTTGAGCAATAGCTGTTTTATATAAATCATTATTAACCTTTTTGCAGTGGGCTAAGTACAATATAAAGAAGTTCATTGATGCATTTCACCATATAGCATGTGTATCTTCACAAAAAAATCAATTTTTAATTAAATATTTTTACTAAAGATTTGTTTGTAAAAATAGTCTGTTCTGTTACTAGTTGGGTTGCAAAGTGATTTCATGTTGATAAAAAAAAAAATAAAAAATCTTGCCCCCAAAATCTTAAATGTTATTTGTATAATTTCTAAAACCTCCTAAATGCATTTCAAATGTTTGCTTGTAATAACACTTTATATTTTGTTATTTTCTATATGCTGCGTGGGATCTATCACTTGACCAACCTCATAACCATCTTTAAAAAAAAAAAAAAAAAAGGAAATATAAATTATGCTTTTTTTTTTTGTACAAGAATGATCACATGTTATAACACCAATGTTTAGCCTAAGTAGCTTAAGTCTCGTAATGCTATATGTTTTCATATGTTTGTTATTTTTATCACATTGACCTTTCCAGTAATGCATGCTAACATTACAAAACTTGCACTGACAAGGTACATATGCATTCGTGTTACTGTATCCAGTAGTATAAAACTAACCTTTCTTGACTGTTTTAGTTGACTAGTATATCTATATAATGTATACAGATAAGTATAATAATTTATTTCTAAATAGTAATAATTTTCCTCAAAATATAAGACAAATAATTATGGCTGCTGGACAGAGGTTGTTAAGGCTTTTAAAATTTTGCATGCAGAGGGTATCACAATTTTTTTAGTTTTATATATACAAAAAATCATAAATGACTCCACTTTAATTTATTAAGTTGTTTTTAGATTTAAAAAAATATGAAACTTCACTAGACTAAAGACATAACCCACCTCCTTGAAATCTTGGATCAAAAGAATGTGGTAGCCTTTCACACATTAAAATGGCTGGGAAAAATCACCTTGGGACATACTAAGCTGTTGATTGGTTATTCACATGTTATATATTGGGACTGTTTTCCAAAAAATTTAGACATTAACAGGGCCACCATATTTGATTTATTATATAAGCAAATTAAAAAAGTATGATGTTCTCATTTTATATTCTAGCTTGATAATGTTAGTAATTACTATAGACTTAGTATTTTGACATCACAAACATTCAATTTTAAACAGTGCTGCATTCGACATATCACATGACTCGCTAAAACCTATATTTAGATGTGTTCTTTTGATATTTACCTTTAAATTAAGAGTTTAACCCATATACAACATTAAAGGTTGAATTATAATCTACAATTCAAATACATTGACAAATTCATAAAATAGATTTGAATTCAAAATTTTATGAAACTAAGAAACATGATGAGATGACTTTGACCCATTGCAAAAGGGTTAATAATATTTAGCAAATAAGAAAGGATCATCCTGATACATCACAACTCACCAAAAATATTAATTTGAGGGTATTTCTTGTAACCATTTCACTGCCTTGACAGATTTTTTACTGTCAAATTTAAGTAACATTTTTAAACATGAGTATTTATTTATATGTCTCAAATTTCAATATGACGGCTCTTATAGGATGATCAGATGTTTTATTAAAAGAAGATGGGCATTGAAAAAGTTGAAATATTTATAACCTTATACTTTAAAAGTAATGTAATAAACACATTATTAACATTTGATTATTCTTTTGGAAATTGTCTCTTCCCTCAGTTGTTCAGCTTACCTGAAATACATACACAAAAATATCGTTAACACATTTCATCTCTTATTTATTTAACTTTAAAAAAAGTACTATTTAATCCAATATTTGCTTTCAGTAATTGAATAGAATTTTTATTATTTTCTTTCTGGGTTAGTAGGGGAACTTGCATTCAAATATTTGCATATTACCCTCTATGATAACTGTTCTGTCAAGTAACTGCAAAAATGAGTATTTCACATTTCATTCTTTGTTGACCTAATGTAAGCTTCTCATTGAGGTGTAATAACAATTAGAATTTCCTAAGTTTTGAAACAATTGGATTACAGTTCTTTATGTTAAGAAGTAGCATATACCAGACAAAATACATTTTATATATTTTTTTTCAGTTTTACTGTAAATCTGAATAATTAAATGAAACTCCAGCTGTGTGAATAAATTTCCAAACAAAACTCATCAGTTTACCTGTATGAATAATTTTCAGATTGATAATGTTTCAAAGGATAACTTTTGGTTGTTTTTGAATAGATGTATTAGATCAGAGAATTTCATTACTTCAAAATGTTACAAGCTGTTCTGGGATGAAAATCGTAATTGTACTTGATTAATTTGTAAGTTTTACCACAGTCTGTTTCAGTCCTCAGTTTGCTTTAAGGAACTTTGAAAAAAATATCAAGTGAGTTTTACGTTTTTGTGTTTGGGGTATAAAATTGTTATAGAAATCAATACCAACATAGTTGTATCTTGAAAGTATGATCATTATGACATTTTCACTATTTCTTTGGTCAAGTTTCCCAGATTCTTTGTGAACAATGTATTGAAGATAAAAAAAAAACAAAAAAAAAACTTGTATTATATACTTTTTTACATGCAAGTAAATGGGATCCAAGGTTCTTAAAGTGGAAAACATATTCTTGGAAATCACTGTTTTATCTGTTTTAATTTATTGTTAGGTAGTGGATATTGTGAAATCTTCCTGATTGGAGGTATAGTTCCTACAAAGGATATTCCATTGAAGAAAGTAGTTTTATGATAACTATATTTTATTGTATCTGAAGTTTTTTAGTTATCTTTGTGCTAAACTGTAGATGCCCATTGTGCCATATTATTAAAAGTTAATTTTTTACTCTCCTGAAATTACATTAAATACAGACACATGCTGTAGGCTTTTGCTACATGTAATATAGCAACAGTATACAAACTAAGTAAAATCCAGTAGTCATCTCGGGTAAGAACTAAAATTTTGTTGCATGTGGTCCATCTTCTAAAAATCAGGATATGGACAATATGCATCTAATACAGAACATTTTATATGCAAAAACGGCTCTTCTGGGCCCAGAAAACACTTCAAATAGAAGAGCGAACAACGTTTCGACCTTCTTCGGTCATCGTCAGGTGACGATGTTTTTTTGCATATAAAAGTTCTCAACAAGTGGGTTTCTCGACATCACTGAATACAGAACATTGTTATATAGGTATATAACTACAAAATAACAAAAGGCCAAATCCATAGTTGGTGTAATGCATGTTCAGCCTTATCATACTTGTTACTCAGAATAATAAATTTATTTGAATAAATATTGGCTTAATTTTAAAAAAAAAAATCATAATATAATTAAGAATGACTGGTTAAAAAACAAATTGTGTAGGGCTGTCTTTGTGTAAGTTCCAAATAAACTGTCTGTATATCAAATCTAAATCAGTACACCATTGTTTACTTTTATTTTAAAGGATTATGAACATGAATACTTACAAGTTAGATTCTTGTAACATAGTTTCCTGGGAAAGTTCCTAAAATCCCTGTTCTTGTGCAGGTTCCCACATACCAACCATCATTGCACTTTTCCATAACACAAACTATGTCTCCTTCAAAAAGCTCAAGTTCATCATTATTCTGAGGTCTGTATGAGTATAGAACTCTGTACCTTGAGGCAGAGACGTAACAGCCACATGTAACATACACAATGTAATTTAACAATAGTTTTTAAGTTGTTACGGTTACCTTTTCCATTTCTCTAAAATTTAAAAGCTGCTTTGTTGCAGTGTATAAAATAAGTATTTTCATGATTTTTTTCTAACATAACAAGGTGGCTAAATCCAAGTAATTAAACATTACCAATTTGTACAACACTAGGCATCAGTGGATAATTATTGTCCTGTATAATTGTAAAAGGAAAATTCAGTTTGCTACATGATTATAAAACTATCTTGAGAGCCATGATTTTTTTTGTTTTAAAGAAATGCTAGCAGAAACTAAAAACAAAATGAAATATCATGCAAATAAGTTGGTTTTTGTGAACTTCTTCACAGGACTTGTAATATAAAACTGTAATGAACAGACAGTGTTCTTATCTTATTTGATCCAAGTTCAGGTATGATGGTAACACCATGATGAAAATAATTTATCAGTCATCTATCAAAAAAATATATGGTCAATTGTAAAAGATAATTTCTTTCAATACATACGGGATTATGCCATTGTAAGTATCTATGTGAAGGCTCTGAGAGATAGACTCTTTTTCATCTTCATAAACTCTTCTAATCTGTTGTTTATCTCTGGGCTTTGATTAAAAGAAGAAAAATTATAATTATACTGAATGTGGACACTTAATACAGACACTCAAATGCATTTTGTAATTCAACAATAAGTATGTATCTGCTGGCATAAATTACAGCACAAAATGTCTACTGATATAATGATACCTTCTATTTTACTTTACAAGTCTGACATAACAACAGTCAGCTTGTATTTAATAACACATCTGCAGAATAAATTTAATTTCATGGTGTTTAATTTTTTAGGGATTCTCTTACCGACACAGAAGTATTGGAATTGGGAATCTGTAGGTGGTCCCATGCTTGTGGACTTCTAGTGGAAGATGGCTCCTCTCTAGAGCTAGTTATGGTTGGATACAAAAAACGATTCCATCGTTATTTAACTGCATGGCTTACAAACAATCCAACTAAAGTCACACCCAAATTGCTATGCATCTAGAATTTGAAAGTTAGTTATTTTGTAAAGAACTAAAAATACAAATGTGGAAAATATTTCAATAGTAGTCAGAATTTCTAACGTGAAATCTTACAAATCTCTTATTTTCTCTTTTATATGGTTAATGCTATTAACTGATTATATAGTTTTTACATAATATACATAATTTTAAGTATACATAAATCTCTTGGAAAGTTATGAAGTGAACTTTGAAGGTAATAAGATACTTAAACATAAACTTTGAAATTTGTGATTCACATGTGAGGGTCTAGAGACATAGAAGAGACTTACAATTCAGCCCTGTATGCCCCTATGTGAGAGTATCTGATAGAAGTCATTACATGGATGAGATCCTGTTACCCATTGTTTGCCCCTTTTGCTGGTGTTAAGAGAGAAGAATTTGTTTAACAACAGAAGCCTGTCCTCACACTACCAGGATCATGCATAAATATAGGTACTGGACTGGCCTACTAAGTAAATGGCCCTAAATCTCATTGACCATGTGTGGGAATTACTAGGGAGAGCAGTTAGAGAGTAACAACCTGCTCCTATGATGGTCCAGAAGATAAGAGCTGCTCTCATCAAGGAGTGGACTTTACTGCTTGTGAAAGTCATATGAAATGTCATAAATGGTGTGGGGAACAGGTAAAAAGAAGTCATCTCCAAAAGAGGAATGCCTACTAGTTACTACAGTTCTTTTTTCTTAAATTCCACAAACTTAAGTTATTTTTTTTCTTTGTTATTTGTGTAGCCAAATACTGGCACATTTATTGTTTTTATTTGTAAATAAATTTTTCAACTTTCTTGGTATTGTTTAACTGTGATATATGTAATAAACATATTTTATCAATATGTCTCCGTTTTCCCTTGAAAAAAACATTATTTCTCAATTTTTGTGAGCAGTGTACTTTTTAATGAAATGCTTCTAGTATTCATCTTTAAATTTAATCTAGTTTCCTCAAAACACTTGAATTCCAGAAAATCTTTTTCTCTGTGTAAAAAACATGAAAGTAATGTATAGTTGAAAGTTTCAAGAGAACAAGATGTTGAGTACTTACAATGTAGGATCCAGAGGAGCCTTGGGTGACAAAGAATGTATTGCTAGACAATTTAAACCAAAATTGATATCAGCTAAACCAGATAAATTGTTAATTAAGAACACATTTTTTTCCCTTTATTTTTAAAGATTTTGACTGCTATTAATACATTGTTGATGGGTCACGTGTTTCTAGCAGAACATCTTTGTGTGATATTTATTAAGACGTTGAGTTTGAGAGGAGTTGGATGCATTTTATTTTGTGCATAACAACTATATTTTTTATTTATATGAAACTTACAGAGAATGTACATTAAAACACCTAGTAAATATTTAAAGTGTGGTATCTTGTAAAACATTTTCCTATATGAAGTAGAACTGTACAAAACTTGCATATGTATTACATTTCACTTCTTTTCTCATGGACAGTACAATCTATACAGGCCATAGGAAATTTCTTTTCTTCTGTAGATGAAATGAACAGAGGACTATGCTACTTAATGTCAACAGACAGTTTTCCTGAGAGATCCTTCCTTGTCTCTTCCGTTGCTCGACTGGGTTTGTCTCTCCAGTTTCAGTAAGCCTTCTTTCTCTCTGTCAGTAATCAATTCTTCTGGAACAGAGAGGAGTAACTGCTCATATTTTATTTTTTCTGTTGGTTCAGAGCTATGTATAATATATATGAATAAAAGTGCTATCTTTTATGTTCATTTCACTGTTTTTCTGAGAATGGTGAAGTATGAGTGGTACCAATTTGTATGATCAACATCTTTCATATCGGTATTGTATTGGAGAACACAGGTTTGTTTTATTTTATTGTAGCAGAAACAGATGAGTGGAGGATGGATGAAATTATATTAAACTTCTCTTGTCTTTCCATTTTAACTATTAAAACATCACCTTTTCTACATAAAGCAGTTTCACCTTTTTTCAATGTTGAAAAATTGGAAGTATTGTAGTAATAATTGTCTTGAGATACTTTGTGCCATCATCCAAGATTGGAAGAAAGAACTAAAAAAATATTTTCGTCCAATTTTTTCCCCTCACCACTATAAATCTCCATGTTGTAAATATAAATATAACCTGCATCACTCTCATACACCATTGTCATCTGCAGGCCATATTTTACAATTTTTGTAGGCTTGTATGTTCAGAATTTTAGATAGTCTGTTCTATGGAATCATATTCTCATCCAAGGAAAACTGTTTCTTTGCATAGTGCCTTGAATCTATTGATGAGATAATCTAATACTGCCTGAAGACTCATCCACTTTCTGATTATCACTGAAGTGCCAAAATGTCCAAATCTGTTTTGCTGTATTATCTACAAAAATATTGAGCTAATCAAAAGAATATCCATTAACCAATAATCTTTTAAATTATTTCCTTGTCTGTCCCATTAGTAGATAAGACCTAGGAATTTCCTCATGTCTGTAGGTGTAACTTCAGACCACTGAAGTCCTTTAGACAGCATTCTATGTTGTTTTTTTAGTTTGATTATGGTAGATGCACATTTCCTAACAAAATATTTCAAACAAGTCATCACCAAATGTTAGACTTGGCACAGCATCAGTATTTTTGGGTTCAGATGGAGTTAAGTGTTCCCTGGATTCCCTTCAAATATTTCCAAGTTCAATGGAATATCTCTTTCTGACCAATTATTATCACAACAGAATCAGTTGAGAACAATACAACTTTTCATATTTTTGTAAGTCTAAAAATATCACTGTAGATAGTCACTGTCAGAATGATTCACATCGGAATCTTCACCTTCACTTGGAAGATCTAATAAATTATCATTGAATAATTCAGTAATTATCTCATCTTCACTCAACATGTAAGGTTTTCTGCAAGAAGCCATTTATAAAAACGTTGATATTGTAAGCCAAAATAAGAAAAAAATAGCTGTCCAGAACAAAATAAAATGCATCCAACTCCTTTCAAACTAAAAATGTTAATGTACTTCAAGAAACACTGGTAAAATTGTGACCCATTAGCATTGCTGTCTTAGTAATGGAATAGGTACTTTTCATAATATATGATAAAACAATTTAACTGAAGAAAATTCTATTTCATATGTACTTTGATCTGCATGAAATTAGAGTATACATATTCTAAAATAATTTACCATTTAAGCACATTTAATTCACATACAAGCTAATCTTTGGATGTGACTCAGCCATATTAAGTCAAATTATACATGCTCATGAGTAACAAGTTTCCAGTTTGTAGCATAATTACTTCATTTCAGTAAAATATTCATAAGTTGATAAATTACAAATTAGTCTGTTGGATATAGAATAAGCTTTATTGAAAACTATATGGAAAAACCGATTAACACTATTCCATTTTCTCAGCTCATAAATAAGTTTATTAACATAAACGTTACTGTTATAGTTAATTCTCACCAGATTCAATGGATATTAAATTAAAAGTTTATGGAGAAAAATATCCGAGAAATTTTATACTACTACACACAACAGCACTATTATACATGATTGTTCCTCACCTGAGTTATCAGGTTCTTTAAGTACTTCAATGTAAGAAACAGGGACAATCCCCCTCTTATTTCCTGTCCTTCCTTCATACCAATTCTTATCTACCCTTTGAATCAGTGCCAACTCCTGTCCCTTAAAACCAAGAACAGTAAATTTACAAACTACCTAAATGTAAGATACAGATTATATTAAACCTTCACTTTGTTCGATAACATTTTAACGTCTAGTTGTACAATATATAGCAATGGAATATTGCAAAAATAACACTTCTTATTTTCTCACAAACTTGTATAAAAAATTTGTAGTTTTAGATCGTATAAAATGATGTTAATTTGAGTAATTAATAAAAAAGAATAGTTAATCTGAGATGTTCCAGATGTGTGTAGACTTGCATTGAAAAGTTGTGCAGCTTTATCTAATGATGTTTTCCATCCTAAAGAGAAGGCTACCTCAAGCTGTGCTAAGTAAATCACTTGAAGTCCTGTATACAATAACTATTTCAACTGTGATGCTAAATGGGGCCTACTGATTAAGGAGTTTAACTTGCAAGCTGCAGGAATGTTAGAACATGACAGTCAATCTCATTGTTTGTTAGTAAAAAGAGTAGTCCAAGAATTGGTTGTGGGTGGTGTTGAATAACTGCCTTCCCTCTATTCTCAATTTTAAATTAGAGATGGCTAATGCAGACAGCCCTAAAGCAATTTCTTGTGATTTTCAAACATGATACTATACTATCCACTTTATCATATTTGTCTTTGTAGAAGGGTTTAATGACTAAAATATATAGTGGGATGTGTATAAAAATGTTCAGACAAATAAAAGAAAATAACCCAACACCACTTTTTCAGATCATTAATCAAATAAACCATTATAAAGATGGATGTGTCTGCAGAGCACATTAGGCATATAATGCTTTATGAGTTTAAAAAAAGGCAATAGTGCAGTAAAAACTACATGAAACATTCAAGGTGTTTATGGTGCAGAATCTCTCAATGAAAGAAAATGTTGAAGGTGGTTTCCAAAGTTTAGGTCAGGTGACTACAGCTTAAGCGATGTGCCATGTTCAGGTCGTCCTGTTGAGTTTGATGATAACTTGTTCCTGGTTGTACTTGATGAAAATTGTGCTATAACACTTGAAGAACTAGCACAGAAGCTTAATTCAACCCATTTAGTAATTCACCATCATCTACAACAGCTTGGAAAGTGGGTCCCCCATGACTTGCTCTAAGATTGGCTTCTGTCAAGAGTGGGCATTTGCACTTCTCTACAATCTCGTGAACATAACTCACTTTTTTTGGACAGGTTAGTGACTGGAGATGAAAAATGGACATCTTATAAAAATGTTAAGAGCTGCAGACAATAGCTCAGTGCACATCAACTAGTTAAAGCAAGGTCCAAAATGGACTTCCACCCTAGGAAAGTCTTATTAAGCATTTAGTGGGATATTGTTGGTATGATCCACTTTGAGTTGCTGTCACTCAATGTAACGATTACATCAGAGTTCAATTATCAACAGTTAGAGCGCTTAAATGTTGCACCAAAAGAAAAGAGGTCTGCTTTGATCAATTGTAAAGGTGATCCTTGCATAACCCAGCAAATCTACAAAGATTTAAGAACCGGACTAGGAAAAACTTTCACATCCTCCTTATTCTCCAAACCTTGCCCCATCTGATTATCATCTATTCCAATGTTTGTAGAACTATCTTGATGGAAAAGATGATGTCAAAACTACCCTCTCTGCATTATTTTCCTCCAAACCGCAAGAATTTTATAGAAGTGGCATTCAGAAGCTTGTGAATCATTGGGAGGAAGGGAATTATAATAATAATGGAACATATATAATTGATTAAATCACATTAAAAACATTTGAAATCCTTTCTCTTTTGCTGAACCTAAAATTAGCCATTACTTAAGGGATGACCTGAAACTTTAGAAATCCTGATTTTTTTGTGTTCAATTTAAATTAAAAGTTTTAGTGTATAATTTTATGGTGTTTATAATTTTGATCAAAATAACCAAACTCATGTACACAGAGTTAAATTTGTGACTTAGTATTGTCAATACTACAATAACTGGTTTAGTATGTTAGAAATATTTAAATAAAGTTTAAGGAATCTGAATATACAGAGGAAAAAGTGCAAGGATGTTTACCAACAATGTTACAGTTAAAATGTATCTCAGGATGACTGGTATGGGTATTAACACTTTTACTTATAAAACAGAGCACAATGTTTCAACCTTATTCATCAAAATTACTTCTATATCTTAAACTACGCGAGCTGCATTTAACACCCATGGCCCTCAATTAAGTATTTTACATTATAATTAACTTTTTATACGTATAATGCCTCACAGAGTATTCAATTTACAGAAAAGTTTAACAGAAGTAGTAGTATTTGGAAGGTAGATTTCTGATAACTTGTAGGATTTGAAAAAAAACAAAAAACTTTCTAATCAATTAATTAAGATACAGTAAATTTTATGTGGGGAACAGACTTTGGTAGCTAATAATTATGTTAGTTTAATCAAATTAAGTGCATACCTTGTACAAAGGAAGCTCTAGTGGTGTTTGGGCAACAAAATTGTACTTAGCCACACCATTTCCTTCTGTGTTGGTCCTCTTGGGCTGAAGTTTCACAGTTTCTTGGGGTATTGACTAGGAAAGTGAAGAGAAACTTTAACATTTACTATATGTATAATTCAACCGCTTTCAGTAATTTTTATTAATTGAATAATTTGAAGACAGTAATGATTGGAAACTGTAATTTCAGTTAACTGACTAGTTTAAATCACACTAATTAACGTAATCACTGCTTGTAAGTAATTGATTACTGGGATTAAATCACCCACCTCTCATTCTGTGTATGCTAGTAAAACAAAATTAAAACCAACAATCCAAAAGTAACACAAGATTATAAAAAAATAATGTTATACTTAAAAAAAATACTTTGAGTTCACATTAAATAAAAACTTACCTCTACATAACTGAATGGTAGCATCCCTTCCATTCCATGATGTTCTCCTAAGAACCAGTTTTTATCAATCGTTTTTATTACATAGACAATGTCACCTTTCTTCACAGTTAACTCCCTGAAGATCGATTTTCAGGAGGAAAAAAAAATAAGAAATTAAAAATTAAGTCAGTGAACATACTGCATTTGAGACAAGATCCTAGTCACAGTGATATAAAGTTCTAAAAATTGGATATATATATATATATATGTTAGACTCAACTACTTATTTCAGTAGAGCTTCAAAAGATGAAAATAAGAAAAGGAAAAATAAAAACAAAAATCTTCTTTTAGCATTTAATAGGGAAAGTGTGAACTCTATGAAATTAGTCTAAATACTAGCTGGTCAAAAGTTTAAGACCATACCAAAAAGAAGTCCTAAACAGGGTAGGAAATGTCAAACAAGAGTTATCAGTAGTTAGATGAATGGCCGTCATTACGAATAACTTCAAACATTGGCTTTGGGATGGTCGATATAAGCGTTGCAGAAGGCTGGCTGGAATGGTATTCCAAGTGGTGAAGATAGCTTCACGAAGATCATGCACTGTTTGGAATTGATGTCAATTTCTCTAGACTTACCTTGCCATCCACCCCCAAACATTTTCAATGGGGTATAGTTTGGGCGAACACACAGGATGGTCCAAAAGAATCACGTTATTCGTCATGAAAAAGTCCTTTTTCCTGTGGGCATTGTGGATTACAGTGTTGTCCTGTTGAAAGATCCAGTCACACAAGCGAGAGCCTTCAGTCAATAAGGATGCTCCAACATGCAAATGTAGCCAGCTGCTGTTTGACACCCCCATATAACCTGAAGCTCCATTTTTCCATGGAAAGAAAAAGCACCCCAGATTGTGATGGAACTTCCACCACTGTGTCATACAGAAAATGTCTCCAGTGGGTTATCCTTATTGTGCCAGTTACGTTGGAAGCCATCTGGACCATCCAGGTTAATATTTTTCTCATCAGAGAACAAAACCTTCATCCACTTTTCTACGTCCCATGTTTGGTGCTTCTAAACAAAGTTTAACCTAGCTGTTTCATGGTGTAGAATGAGGCGTGGCCTTTGAAGACGTTTATGGTTTTTAAAGCCTTTCTCTCGTAGATGCCATCTTATTGTTCTTGAGCTGCACTCTGTGTTCATAAGGGCTTTAATCTGGTTCAACGATAGGCTGATGTCTTGCTGGACAACCTGTTGAATCCTCCTGCTCAACGCCAGTGAAATTTTCTTGGATCAACCACTTGAAATTCTTGTTCTGTATCCCTCAGGGTCTTTTAAGAAATTTGCAACAGCAGTTTTACTACACCCAATCTCACCAATGATAGCAGGTTGAGAGAAACCTTGCTTTTGCAGCTTGATAATTCTGGCACATTCAAGCTCTGTCAACTTTTTAGCCATTGCCATGTTTTTACCCAATGTAACACAGCTCCATTGTTCCATGGAAAGAAAAAGCACCCCAGATTGTAATGGAACTTCCACCACTGTGTTGTACAGAAAATGTCTCCAGTGGGTTATCCTTATTGTGCCAGTTATGTTGGAAGCCATCTGGACCATCCAGGTTAATATTTTTCTCATCAGAGAACAAAACCTTCATCCACTTTTCTACGTCCCATGTTTGGTGCTTCTAAACAAAGTTTAACCTAGCTGTTTCATGGTGTAGAATGAGGCGTGGCCTTTGAAGACGTTTATGGTTTTTAAAGCCTTTCTCTCATAGATGCCATCTTATTGTTCTTGAGCTGCACTCTGTGTTCATAAGGGCTTTAATCTGGTTCAACGACAGGCTGATGTCTTGCTGGACAACCTGTCGAATCCTCCTGCTCAACGCCAGTGAAATTTTCTTGGATCGACCACTTGAAATTCTTGTTCTGTATCCCTCAGGGTCTTTTAAGAAATTTGCAACAGCAGTTTTACTACACCTAATCTCACCAATGATAGCACGTTGAGAGAAACCTTGCTTTTGCAGCTTGATAATTCTGGCACATTCAAACTCTGTCAACTTTTTAGCCATTGCCATGTTTTTACCCAATGTAACACAGGAGATGTCAGTGGGAGATGCTGACAACACTAATACTTGAACACAAATGACTAAATTTCCTTACGTGTTTATCAATTAACGCTTCATTTCAGTATGGTCTTAAACTTTTGACTGGCTAGTATTTAGGCTAATTTCATAGTGTTTACATATTCCCTATTAAATGGTAAAAAAGTTGTTTGTTTTTATTTTCCCTTTTCTTATTTTCATCTTTTGAAGCTCTACTCAAATAAGTGGTTGAGTCTAAGAATACAAAATGCATATTTTTTCTTTACGTTCATTGGCCTCAAGATTTTGGCCATTAGTTTGTATACTTAATTATTCAAAGATATGCTGATACAAAGTCATTCAAGATTTAAAATAAAAATATGCTCATTTACTTTTCTCCTTATTATGAAAGTAATAGTACATAAATTTGTGCAGCATTTGTATCCATAATATAAAATCATTTTTTTCTTATTTTAAAAAAGTAATGTTACACTATATTTTAAGACAATTTTACTTCACCAGCCAAACAAGTTATTAAATACATGCCATGTGTCAAGACAATTTTGCTTAATTGTATAAATTACAAAATTGTTCAGTGTTAATATTTAAATCTTACTTAGCTGAATGGGCTGTAAAATTGTACAAAACTCGGGCAACATTACGAGGTTCAAAAGTCTTTGGAAGCAGAGTTGTTGGAGAGCCAAATGGATCTTCATAGCGGTTTAATGGAATTGGAGATTTCTGAGAAGGACTGAAATAAATACATAGGAATATCTTTAATATAAATCATCTTTATGGGTATCTGATCTTGTTTTTACATAGACGTTGTTCAACACTTTTAGGAATTAAACATATTTCTTTTTAAGTAAGTTTAAAATAAAAACTATCTATAGTCAGTAAAGCTATGACAGAACCTTAATAATGACTCACGTAAAGTTATCACTATGTCGACGCTTTTCCATTTCTTCCAATTGTTGAAGTTGCTTTTTGTACTTCTCTTCTTCATAGAATTTCCTCATCTAAAAATGTACAAATGCAGAATTATTTGAGTATGTTTATAGCAAGTCAATAAATATTGAAAAGGATTAGATAGAATTTTTGTGTAATTACTATATACCAGGTTTTAAATATTTTATCACATATTCAGAATGTTACTAGTTGTTTAGAGCATTGGCTCCTTAGGGTATGGTTAATGTTAACCAGTAAAGTTAATGGAAGGTAAAGAGATAACATTCATCACATACTGCACCCTCTTGTTTATGTCTCAGTTCTTCCTCCTCTATATAACTTTTCTCCAAGTTCCTTATTGGACTTCGAAAATGAATGTTTACTTCAGATTCCTGGTATTGGTGGGAGGAAACTAAGAGAAAAAAACAAAACTTGTGATATAAAAATAATTTGTGTTTGTATCCACAGTGAGGGGAGAAGCTAAAAATAAACAGAAATGCAGAGGTTCAGTATATTATATTGAAATGATTTTGGAGTCTCTTTACATTGTTACCATTAAACATGCTCTTTTGGGTAGTTGTGATTCTTAACAATAGCTATGCAGGAGACTTCAAAAGACTCAGTCATAAAGCTATAATGTTAAAAGTTCACCCTTCCTACATTGCAGCTTTCCTTAAGCCCTCTAACATATAAAGACAGTAGTTTCCCACTACCCATTTCAATGGCCTGAATGCACATAAATGCATACACACTTCACATGGCACCTCTTCATATAGAATTACATCAATACCCACTTAACTCACAAGCTGCTTAAGGTACATAATCATTCAACAAATATATTTTAAAAGCAATCTGTGGACATAATTCACATGGCTCTTCCTGATGGGAATCCTTACTGGATATGTGATATACTGTTGTTTGAATCGTGTGGAAAACTGTTGCTAATAATCTTTCTTTGTGTTTGTGAAATTTTACCTATTACATGATGTCACACTGTGCTGTCTACAGCTTAGGTATGCAATGCTGCATGTCTCTTTTATTTGGGTGGTTCTCCTCAAACTATTCTATATTCCTTTTTTCCAATGTCATTAAATAAAAAGTATATTTTTGCCTTGAGTATATTCATGTATTGCATTGGAAAGAAATCTCATGCATCTTTCCAAAAAGTTACCAGTTTCTGGCAGCATCACACATCAACATACTTTTTCATCACAATTGTATATTGGTTTTGTTTATGTGACTTATTGATTTGCATACTCAAAATAATTTTAACAATGAAAAGTAGTCAACCCCCTGAATTGTTTCATCTTCAGCAAGAAATTGTTAAATTACTTTTATTTCCAGTGAAGTGCAAACAATTACTATTAAAATGAAAGAACAGTGTTTTACTCTTTCCTGAGGGACAAGCTATAAGAGAAAAAGTCTTATATTAACTTATTTGTTCCTATTTCTAATGAAAAAAAACAACTAAGCAGCTAATAATATAGTGGGATTTGACCATATCTCTTGTAACGTACCCATGGCTATAAATTGCAAAGTAATGTTTTTATAATATAAGGATAAAAACCATAAAACATCAAATTCACAGTCTGTACACACTGACCAAATCAAAAACACAGAACTATTTTTTATTATCTCTAGTGACAGGAAACGCAAAAGGGAAAAATAGAAAGTTGCATTATAATGTTAATTATTTTTTCTAGCAGTAGTAAGCAAAATATTGATGTATAAACAGGGAATAACAGTAAAAAAATGTGTATTTGTATCTTAAGTAAGAAAAACCCAAAAGATAAACATATGTTGCAAATATGAAATAAAATGTTTTTATTTTCAGTGATGGAGAAACTAATGGAAAAACAAATACTATACTTATTTTCGTTCATTACATACAACAAGATTATGAAGACAGTTTGTAAGTACCCTATAAATTATATTTAAGATAAAACATTATCTGTTACTTACTGTGAGTAATGGTTAAAATGCAGAAACCCAAGTAAGTTTCTCCATTAAATGCTTTTCTTATTTTAGATGACACTTCCCTTTATATTGTTCTGTACCAACAAACACAAACTCCACCAACAGTTTTTTTTCCTTTTTATCAAAGTGAGTTGTGTTTCTCCTTTAAACAGTACAATGGGCATTACATTATGCGAGTAATAAACAAAGTTCAGATGATAAATGATTGGCAGGGCAAAGGAGCAACCATTAGGACCAGTGCAGAAGAGCTAACATAGCATAGCTATTTCTCCTACCTGGTTCACAGGAGTAGCTAGGATAATATGCTGTTAAGATGTCAGCCTCATCAAGCCTGGGTGTTGGTGGTGGTGGACCAATCAACGGTTCTGTCACAAACAATTCTTTTATAATCAGTTAGTAACAGCAGCATTCACCATGCACAGTGAGCTTACACAGATTTAGTAACATTGTCAAGCTTTTAATACCTATGGAAAAATTACTGCATACAATTTTATATTTTTCAATAAATATAAAGAGAAATTAAAAAAAACAACCAATAACTATTTAATTAAGTGCAAATTGCTTTATAAAATAAAAGCTATTCAATCCAAACAACATACTGAAGTATTTACTGAGAAACTTCCACTAATCAAAATGTTAAAGGTTTTTGAAATAAAAAACACTGCTGAGTTAATAATAATAAAAACAAAACATACAAAAAGCAAAAACACAGCTATCAAAACAAGAGCTTTTACCATGCAAACATATATTGTGCAAAATTTTCAAGCTATTAGAAGGAAAAAGTATGCTCTGTTAACATTCCAAAGAAAATTCAAAAGATGTTTATACTTCCAATGCTGAAAAATAATAATAATTCAGGAAAATACTTTTTTATCCTTAGTATATTAAAAGGAATGTGATAATATTAATACTTGTCATAACAAGTAACTTTTATTGTGGTTAAATAACACAATTAGTAGTCCAAGAAAACTTAAAACACATCACCACACCAATTTTAGACATGCCATCTATAGAGAAAAATCACTTTAAACTAAAGCTACACTATTTTGCAAATTAAATATCTGTTTGGAATATTTTTATTTGAAGGCACTACCTAACTGTGTCTCACAATTGGCATCTTGTTTAATATAGTTTTTCAACACCTTTCTTTATTTTAACCTAAATTTTTAACTGAAATCAGATACACATGTGAATACTGCTCCCCATTTTCTGTTAATTAATGAAAATTTTGTAACCATTTTTCGGTGACTTGTATATTGACCTGCAAATAATATAACTTTTCTTGCTCTCAACCACTTGTTTCAAGTCAAGCATTTATTGCATGAAATCTGTTCTGGCTACCATATTAATTACAAATTATCTGTTTCTTACCTTTAAATAATTACTTGCATAGAATTGGGACAAAGCTTATTAACACCACATATATCCACTTGGATACATCAATAAAAATTAGTGTTATTATATCGTTTAAATCTAATTTTAATATACGTTTGTTCTATATATTGAGTATGTCCCAATATCATTTAGTAACAGTAAAATAATGACAATGTTTTCATACTATCATTATCTTACATTTTTAATAAATAAAATATGAAATTGTAACCAATCATTAAAGGTTTAAATTGAAAATCTTTATTTGAAAAGAAAGCATTTAAACAATGTATTATTGTGATCAAGAAAACATTAAATTTTTTTGCTGCATATAAGATAGTTTTTCAAACAGACTTTTGTTTGACATTATGTTCAGCCCAGCTTCCGAGTTCTGTCATCAAGTTTTGATGTGTGATAAACGAAAGATAGATTTATATATATATATATACATAGTTAAAAGTAGAGAGGATGAAAATTTAATGTACTGAAAGTACACTTGCGGTTATAATGTCAAAAATAAATTGACAGTTTTAAATATTTAATAAAATCGTTTAGGCAACACATTCCATAAGTAATTAAACTGCACAGATCTATAACACTGGGCTGATCAATGGTGTGTTTATGTATATGTTTATTACTTAAAAACAACAACAACTGAGTTTTGTGATAATATAAACATCATTAATAGCTTTAAAAACTATGAAAGAAACATGGAGTTTTTCTTCATATAACATGATCTCAGTGCTGTTAGAATAATTATTAAATCCAGTATCTAATCACATTTTTTTCTGATAACTGTTAATCATAAAATGAGCAATGAAGCTAACATTATAGTTACTGAAATAAAAAATTTCTGTTACCTGCTTATTTTTACATGTGTGACAAAAAGTCTACAAACACACTCAAGAGAAAAATATTTTATTTCAAAAAAGTTTAACTGTATCTTTAGAACAGAACCACTACTGATGAAAAAAATTAAATGTATACATAGCCGATATGATGACATTAAAAACGTTATTAAACTTTACAAATATTTTTACATAAATAAAAAAAAAGTAAGTGGCACCAATACACATACAGTGTTTAATTTTCAGAATACAGAATATTTTATATACTTATTCCAATATACATTAGTGGATTAATATATAATTTCTAATCTAAAACCCTGACCCTTAACAAAATAAGTACCTTTAAAGCGAAGACAACCACAAAGAATTTCATTGTATCTAGTAATTAAGACTGACCACAATAAAGTAACTATTGTAGCTCTTGTTCCTGTGATCCTTCTTACCATAAAACAATTTCTCTGTATCTTTAGTAATCAATGCTCTGACTGCCACAAAACAATTTTATTGTATCTTTAAAACTCAGTGCTATAACTATATTAAAACATTGTGTACTTAATATTTTAGCAACTGCTCTATAATAAAATTAACTAACCTTTGGGTTTCTCTGGTGCTCTCTTCCTAAGCCCTGTAAAAGGAATCTCTCCTCCACGCTGTATTTCTCGGTACCAAGCTTTCTGCTGCTCAGGATCCACAATGTCAGTGTTTCCTGTCTTCTTTATTAACACTGAGTCACTTTCGTAACCATCAGGAAAGGTACTTCAAATTAAAAACAACATGTTATGAAAATTTTAAAACACTATTTTGTTTACATTTTTCTTGTACTATACATATTAACAGTGTGAAACTGTGTGTAGTTTCTTCATCTTAAATCAATATATCATGAAACAAGTGCTGATCAAAATCTACATGACATCATTCACCAGAAATATAAAATATATTTCCTTTAACAACTGATATTGGAAACAATTTTCTTCAAGTACTATGTTTCTTTAACAATGACAGCACCTTTTCCTAGAATTATCTTACAAAAACAACTCAAAACCAAAGAAAAGCAGACTTACAAGTGCTGTTTTGGCCAGTGGTCTTGCTTGGGAGGAGATTTTTGCTTTTGCTTGAAATATAAAATCATTATATCACTCAGAACAACTTGTATGCAAAGTGCTTTTTGAAACATTAACAAAATCAGTCTTAAATATTAGCATTTCTAGTACAATAATAATGCATGTCTGACCACCCAGAATCACATAAAAGACAATCTTTTCGGAAATTTAACAAATGAACATTTAATTTTTTTTTTCAAAAATTTGATATTTCTTTTCATAATGGATTAAGTATTAAAGTAGCAAATGTAATGATTTTTCTCAGTCACCCTTGAACGTTAATACTGATGAGAGTTCACAGAGAAACTAAAATCTTTCTGCCTGCTCAGATTTATATCAAACATTGCTGATGACTCTGTACAGAAAAACAAATTATCAATTTTCTTTATGTACTTCAAACCAGACAACAACACAGATTTTATACTAAAATCAAACATTGCTGCTCCTGCATCTGTATAGAAAGGCAAATAGTCTTTATCCTTCTTCATACCTCAGACCAAACAACACAGACATCGCATCAAACATTGCTGCTTTTTCTGTACAGATTGTAACATAGACATCACATCAAACATTGCTGCTTTGTACAGATTGTAACATAGACATCACGTCAAACACTGCTGCTTTGTCTGTACAGATTGTTATGTAAGGTCTATTTTTTTTATATAAATTTTTTGGTATTTGTGCTTAAATTTGTTGTTTTTAAACACAATATGAACTAACCTTTTTATTGATAACTTATTCTTAGTTAGTGATAAGTATATGAAAATTAAATAGGCACAGAACATTAGTGACAATTACATGAAAACAGCATTTATTATTCTTTGAAAGTGTTTACAGAGCAAGATGCTCATCAATGAAAAAAAACACATTAAAGGTTTTTTCAATAGACAAAATAATTTAATATCTATATTAAATGTCACGAAACAAGAGTTTATACAGGTGCTCTTTTTCCTCTAAGTGACATTCATTTACTAGCTTTTAATAATTCAAACTGAGATACGCCACATGTTCACAAAACTTTTATAGTAATTTGTAATCATGAATTAAAACAAAATATAAGAGTACTGATACACTGTTATCCAGTCCAAATAACCTCTCTATATCAAATGCACTACTTTCTATTGTAGATAGAACTACAGGTTACAACAATTGGAATAGTTACAAAATGTACCACATCCTGCATAAAAAGTAATTTTCCTATAATTATAATAACAATTCTTGTTGATTCCAGCATAATTGTGGGATTCTATTTACACCACAGTTTTCATCTACATCTTTTAAATATTGGAGAGACCAGTGAGAAAAAGAATATTAACTTCTGTTTATTCATTAGAATAAAATATCAGAAAACAAACAAAAATGATGTCACAAATCTTGTTACTGGACCATCCTCATGTAAAGAAAAAAGAAACTTTAAACAGCTAATAATTCATTAAATCTTTAGTACCTTTCTAGTAAAGTTGAACTCAGGTTACAAAAAAAACAACAAGATTTTATGTGAAAGTGTGTATGATGTATACCCGTTGGTAAGAAATCAGAAACAAAATAATGAAATTATACTGAAAGCCTATAAAAACATAAAATCAAAATAAATTCTATAACAGTCACTTTATAATTATAGATTTAATAGCCATTTATATATCTGTGTGTTATTATATAAACAGAAAGATACCAGTAATTCACAGACATATATTAATACCAAGCTTGTATGATGCCAATATATATTTATTTTAGATATATATCAAAATTATATATTTAATTATTAAACTGGAATTGTTACTATTTCACAAAATGAAAATATCCCAGACAAAAATGTAAATCTGGAGAATGGAAAACTTACTAATTTAACTTGCTTTTGAGCGATGGATGATTTACCAGGTTCATACTCAGCTATGCTGAAAGGTTGATTTTTGTACACTTCTTCACACGTCCGTTGTAAAAGTTGGGACTGAGACAGTTGAAAACTAAATGTAAAAACAATATATATATATACTTAAATTCTCAAATGCCTCAAAATAATGTTTCTTAGAAATTTTATGAAGCAACAAGAAAGATAAAGGTACAGCAGAATATGCTTAGAGTCTAATTTTAAAAAAATGTGACAATTATTTTTAACTAATACAAAAACAAAAATTCACACTGAAAGTAGTTGAACTATTTGGATATTTCTTTCAACTTTTAGCTGCTTTTTACTTATCACTATAGGCCCGGCATGGCCAAGCGTGTTAAGGCGTGCGACTCATAATCTGAGGGTCGGGAGTTCGAATCCCCATCGCACCAAACATGCTCGCCCTTTCAGCCGTGGGGGCGTTATAATTTGACGATCAATCCTACTATTCATTGGTAAAAGAGTAGCCCAAGAGTTGGCAGTGGGTGGTGATGACTAGCTGCCTTCCCTCTAGTCTTACACTGCTAAATTCGGGACTGCTAGCACAGATAGCAAAATTAAAAAAACAAACAAAATTTTCACTATTTTACTAAAAATACATCTCCTAGGTAACCTAACACTATATTATATCTATCATATAAATACGGTATCTCAAAACAAGAAATATCCCAATTTAAACAAATACAAACAGCAGTAGGAACTAAACTGAAGTTCAACACTATACAAGTTTCTGCTTTTTAGCAACAGATAGCAGCTCATAGTTTTTGTTGTTGTTTTTCTTCCAAGTACAAATTTCTAGCTCATAGCTCCATTATCTCTTGATCAATTTAAGATCTAATTACAGTTTTGGATTCGGAAGGTCAAACTCTTTTGACTGATGTATTTGAGCACACCCAACGTCTAATAAATTAATTTAATCTAATCCTGTCTCAAAGAATATCAATCTGATGGTAGGCTGGTGAAAATCCTGAAGAGTAATAAATATATATTTGTGCCTCACACCTAGTATTGTTGACACACAAAAGTATAGCCAATAAAAAAGTAAAAAATGTCTCAAAGGTTAATTTACTCTAATCCTGCCTGTTGATTCCCTCTTTTTTTTGTCACTTTTGGAAAGTATTTTAATCACAACATGTTTCTAATTTATCCTTTTGAGATTTTTTTCTTTTTAATGTAATGGGTGCATAAAAAAAATGAAGCAGCTGTAATCAATAAGTTTATTGGATTTTACATCATAACTGTACAGGGGCAATGAATGAGCAATGGCACATGAAGTAAGGATTTATATTCAAGAGATAACTTTGTTCAAACATGATTATTCTTGTTAAGCATTATATTTTGCTTTCTCAATGTCAGATTTTTTTTTTTCTTAGGGAAAGTTTCTCATATTGGTGGATATGTATCTGAGCCTGAATATGATAGAAAAGAATATTCTTTTTAAATACATATACATCTTTTTACTAAGACTAGAATTTAGTTTAGAATATAAAATAAAGACTTATAAAGTCTGTGTAACAGTAACTTACATATTGAAAAACATCTTTATGAATACTTAACCATTAGGAACTCACTTGTGTTTCTCCTGAGGAAGTTCTTTAGGCCATCCTTCTTTGTCTTGTTTAGAACGATGTGCACAGATTGTGTGTTTGGAATCTCGAGTATAGTCTGTGAAGAAATTACATTTGCTTTTATATATATATTCAAACATGATAACAGAAAACAGTACAAATACTACTAAGGTAGTTCTGATAAATATAGAATCAAGACCATACAAAGCAAGAAATTAAATAACATAATAGAATAAGTTAAAACAAATCATCAATTATGTTATTGACATTTATACAAATCATTACCTTCACAGACAAAATCAACCATTAAGTCTGTATATAAAAGTCCAGATAGAAATAATAAAGTATCAAAAAATTAAATTTGCAGCTGCTTTTATGGAGCCTTCTACAAACTGTTTTCCAGGTATAGTTTAAATGCCAAAAACAAACAAACTATTGGAGACCAAAAGACCTGAAAATTGTTAACAAACATCAAGTCAACATGAAAAAAAGGTGGGTAAATTAACTGTAATGAAATACTTCCCAACATCTTAAGCCTTCTTTCACAGACACTTAGCTTGCTGCTTTATAATTGAATGGACGTATAATTTTTAAAGTACACTCATTTGAAAAACTTTACATTTTACAAATGGTTTACATCAATCATCACTCAAATAAATCAAGTACCCATACTTATTCACCTTCTACTTATGTTTGTCTCTCTTATACCCTTTAGTTCACAATTTAAAAAAGTGTTGTATAGCTTTGTATTTCACGTTACACTATGTATATCCTACTAGCAACAAGTACCTTGTAAACAGTGACAAAAAATGATACATAAATGCAATTAGTTAAACATTTCTACTTACCCTCTCTGTCATATTCAGGCTCAGACACGTATCCACCAGTACGAGAAACATTCCCTTCCAAAAACAAAAAAAATATCTAATAACAAACCTTAGATACATGAGAAAAAAATAAGCAATCACCTCAAATCAAACTTCTAATTCATTAAAAATATGATACTAGGAACAATCCTGAGATTCCAAACTGCTGAAGTCAACATTTGTGCATCAACTTTTCCACATCTTTAGTGAATAATTGGATTTACAAAAATACATTATTTATTTTACAAGAAACGTCTGATCTAAAATATATTAGCTTATGACTATCTTTAATATTCAATAAAACTTATGTCATTGGTTGTATGGTTTGATATTTGTTCAAATTATTATATAATATTTCCATCTGTTCTTACCTGTGAGTTGAGAATCATTACATAGAAACTGCACCTGTTGTAACTGAGAAGTTAAGAAACAGTAATGTAAACTTCAGGAATTATAATGTTAAAACTTCAGCTGTTCTCACCACTAAATTACCCATACCTCAGAATGGCTGGTATGGGTATTAACACTTTTATAAATAAAGCAGAGAACAATGTTTTAACCTTCCTTAGTCATCTTTAGGGTAACAAAGTCTAAATGTTGTTACCTGCTTTATTAATAAAAGTGTTAATACCCATACTAGCTGTTCTGAGATACATTTTTATTCCAAGTGGGTTTCTCGTCATCATTAGGAAATGCTACACAGTAGCTGCAGTTGTTCTTACCCCACGTTAGAGACTGTTGTGCAATAACTTCAGAAATCAATGTTACAACTGCAGCTGTTCTTACCTTAAAGTAGGAGTCATGATGATTTGTAGATTCACACACAGCAGTTCACTGTTAAAAGAAATTCACTTACATCTCATTTAAGATGAAAGTACAGCTAAAATTATTTTTAGCCTTTAAAAAGGCTTGTATGAATTTTGTATTATATTATTTGATCTCTGTAAGGAACCAACTGCTTTTAATAGGTTGATTCAACTCATTACTTAATTGAGCAGTTTTTAATTCATACCAAGGATGTTAGTTTTTGGTTAAACTTCCAGATCCAGTTGAATACCTAAGTATGGTGTTTCAATGTTTCAAATTAAAGCCATAGAACTGTTCATGTGGTTGCATGTAATTTTTCAGACACATAAAAGAAAAGATTGTGTATAGGTCCTGCTAAAAACCTGAGAAGTAATAGACTGGACTAAACTTACAAACAAGAGAGAATTCTGAAGTTTTCTCAGATTTGTAATACACTACAAATGTTTTATGTCAACACCAGAATTCCATTTTTAGTCAAGTGAAAAATAAGCAAAACCATTTCATACATTAAAATGTACTATAGTTGATGTTCCATTATTAATTCATCGAAATAGAAATGTTCCACTCATTCTGTGTACAGAAACAAGCAACTGCAGTATCAGAGCAGTGCTATTTCAAGTAAAGGTTGATGCAGAACGTTTACCAGCATATCCAAACAGTGCACTTCCATTTGTATGATAATGAAATAACTACTTATGACATGATTTGTAAAGTAATGAATTTTCTAGCTAAATAAATCACATATTTCGATCCTAAAACTATAGGAGGTTTCTTTTTACAACACAAAATAAGTGTATAGCATACAAATGAACTTCCTTGCTGGCAGATGAAAACTTTTTAATTCATGTAATGTCTCGATGTTGTACATATCACTATTGTGAAACCTAGTCTTAGCTGTCACACTGAACTAGAAAAAATTATGTTGATATATAGATATTGCATGTGGTGAGAAAACAAGCTGCAAGAACAGTTAAGGATTTGAAACTAGCTTGAACACTCTTTGTCATACAGAAAAGCAAACATCATTCTCAGAGACCCATCTGAGACCCATAAAAAACAGCTTAGAATTATGAAACATAATAAACTTACAACAGTGACACTAATCTGTCTGTAATATCCCATCATGTACGGAAAAAACAACAACAATCACACGATAAAACAGAAAACTATTAAAATAACAGAATTTGAACCCCGTGTGAGAAAAACAAACCACATAAGTCACCAAAACATAGATAACTTTCTCAAAAGACTTCAAACAAGTTAACTGGCTCATGTTCTAATGAATGACAATAGGATAATACAAAAGTCCAAGAAACAAAAAATCAGAATTAAGTTCTGGCCACTACCTTCACAGAACTACCATGAGAACAGCAGCAGATTAGCTGGTTAATTAATTAGTTCCAGACATACACTTCCCATAACATAACTAACTAACTAACATAAGTAACTATTATAATATTAACTCATGTTGTAACATACATGAAAAAAAGACATAAATACTTTTGTAATACTAGCTGATTTTATTTATTATGTAAATGGGTTATTAATACTGTTACAATATTAACTGATTCTGTTTGTATTTGTAATGTACATAAGGTAGAATTAGTGTTATAATATTGGTTGATTTTGATTCAAACACACTATTTCCATCATGATACAGACAGAAAAATTATGAGATCTCAGGTATATATAACAAATATTAAAGTTTAAAATGATAGGTCTAATCAATCTGTGGAAGGTCAGAAGTTCAGAATGATTACTAAATAAAACAGTAGTTTGAATAACGGCTGGTTTTGTTTGATGTGTGAATTACTGTAATAACATATTTGTGATTTTGTTTATATGTACATAAATGTACATGTACTCTTACACCATAAGCTGTTTTGTTTTTCATGTCCATAATAAAGAAATACTTTTGCAATGCTAGCTGTTTTTTACATTAATAAAAAAGAAATACTGTTATAATCTAGTTCATTGTATCATTACGTGAATAAGAAAGAGGTAGTTTTTTTTATGTTAGCTTATATATATGTTAATAAGTTAGAAATACTGTAACCAATATTATGTGATTTGATTTTATATGAGTGTAACAGAAACACCAGTTCAGCTGGGTAGTTGTTAGTATTTTCTAATTAGTTAATCAAGACTCCATTAATTGATTATATGTGAATAATCTGTTAATAAAGTGTTCCTCAAACCATGTTCATAATCAACAAAAACTCAAAAAAAGCACAAGTTCCATCATATTTCATGACAATAGAAGGCAGCCTCAGTAGCTTTGTTATGACAGAGACAGAGTGAGAAAATTTGTTGGAAATGTTTCAAGTAACTAGAGGGACAGAATAAATAGATATTTAAATAAGCTGATTATTTTGTGATAATCAATATAATCAGAAGTTTGATTAATTGACTGTTGGTTGGAATATTCAAAAGAAGTAGTAATCAGATGCACCAATTTTAATCAGCTGATCAACATATAATTTTGATTAGTCAATCAGTTTATGTGACACTGATCAATGTCACCACTACTCTTCAGCTTTTGTCTGAAATATGAGAAAATTACGTAAGCAATTTCCTTTCTCACTTATAATTCTATATGATAAGTAGATGAAGTTTTAACAACATAAAAAATAACAGCAATTGTTAGTTGAAATAATGCAACAGTTATATGGTAGGAAGTAATTTATTATCACAAAGATTTAACAACAAAAACTTTACTAACTTTTAAAAATGTCAAAGTACTTAATTAAATAAAACAAACAATAAATTACAGTTAAACTTCACAGTTCAGTTTCTATAAATTTTATTTATATTTAAAATATGCACTAATGTACATTTTCCTTTTTTTTCAGTATACTTAAGTTACATGCTCAGAAATAGTACTTTCAAAATACATTTCTGAAACTTATGGAATATCTTTAATTCAATGAGTTTTTATAGTTACATGGGCTAATTAAAAACCTAGATAATGATACATTTTAAATTTAAAATAAAATTATTTTGTTAGGTACTGGCCAGGTTTCTCATGTATAACTTTGATAACTTACAATTAACTCAATAAAGTATTTAATATTAAGTGGTAAGTGTCATGGACCTAAAAGTCTACACAGTTGCTCTTTTAAAATGTTGAAAGTTCAAGCTGTTTGTCATTGAGAATTTCCCTATTTTATGATTAACTTACTCTGCCTTTTAATACATAAATAACTAAAAAGTTACAACACCAAACATATTAATATTAATGACACATATGATCAACAAAATTTGGTTAACATACATCATATACTGTCAAACAACATTTAAATAAATCTTTGGGAACTCTGACGAAAAGCAAAAACATCTGAAATACATTTTACCACTTTTTAAGCTGCTTAAAATCCCTTTTTGTTTTAGACAAATTACTTTGTATTATGAAATATTTACTAAGAGCATAAGAACAGGTCTATAATCAAAGTAATCATTTACAATTTCATTAGTGACTGTGCAATATCTCAGATGCAAGCATGAAACAACAAGATATTTCTTGCACCTTTGATTTCCAGCATAAATTCTTTTTTTTTTAAATACGTATGTCTTTTCTTTTTTTTACATGAGTGGAAACTATAATTATATATCATACCTTTCCTATGATCTGGTTTTGAATCAATATATGATGGTCCTTTAGGCAGTTGCCCTTCTGAAATAACAAAAAGGGGCAACTGTAATCAAAATTTACAAACTACCATACGTTAATGTGTTAGCTAAAATAAAATTAAGTTTAACAAATTGTTTTCACTGATTTAATATATAAAACACGAAATAATGATCTAAATGCAATAACAAAATCTCAGTCTGTCTTTTTGTCTGTTATCTAACTACTCCTAGGTTGATGGGCTATTTATTATCAACCAAACTTTTGGGGTGATGGTTTGGGATAATAGGCATGTTAATGGGGGGGGTTAACAACAACCTTTAATCCCCTTATCGCTGTCATTGTGCATTTAATATCTTCGACTTAAGTTAATATTAACTATGTTAACAGATGGCGCCACATCCTTTAACCAAAAACTTTTAATTTTTTATTTCATAACATATATATAGTGTGAGAAGAGCGTACAAACATCTTATATTCTAAGAAAGCACACTAGCAATCTCTATGAAGGAATGCAACGAAAAGAATGGCCACCGCTATTGCAATACTACATAAATTCAGCTAAAGTTTCTACCCCAACAGCTCCCATAACGTTGATATGTAGAACAATTTCTGAATTATACCTACTTCATTTTTTGACCTCTAGCCTGTCAACATTGGCTCATATTACATTTCCATGGCGAACGACCGTCAATTAATTAGTAATGTGGAATACTGTGGAAAGACATTAAGATCTGGGTGTTGAAAGTGAGTAACAGAAACCACCCATACAACCACTATTTTGGCTACTTGCTCTTCCTACAAAAGTTACCCTGGCCATGTACAATGTATACCAGGTTTTAAGTGTATACATAATAAGTTTGTAAAACTTATACAAAACTTTTGATGGGGTAATAACGAATACTGTAATATTTCATGTTATAAATAAATAGTGTGAAAGTTAGGATTTTTGTGTTATTTATCATTGTATTTATCCTACACACTTAAACTGCATTACTAATATAGTTTAACATAATCTAAAGTTTGTATGCACATTATAAAATTGACATTTAATCCAAGGTTTGTTTTATTCTTTACTGGTGTTAATGATTATGTAGTTATTAACAAAGAATCAAAATTAGGATTTCAATCCTCATCAAAAGACAAAACATTTGAAAAAGAAAAGTTTGTCCATTTTATAACATCTTACACTGTGGTGGGTGTTAAAATACAGCGACAAAGACGGACAGAAATTACCTCACAACAAGAAGTAATACACAAAAAAATATATTCAACATTCAGAACTTCTGATGTTTACTTTTCATTACTTCTCGACGTCATTGTTCTTGTTCTTTGTTGTTAAGGTGAAAGCTACGTAAAGGTGCTCTACCCACCATGGGTATCGAAACCTTGTTTCTAGCGGTACAAATCCGTAGGCATACCGCTATGCCACTCGGGAGCACTTCTCAAAGTAAAATGCGGGTAAACACATAAGTATATAGTTATTAAAGTATTAAGTCTTGTTTGTTTATTTAAAGGCTAATGAATTCTAACAGTTTTAAAGTTGAAAGTTCATATTTTAAAATACTGATGACTGTGATATTTAATTATTGCAACGCAAAGCTACAAAACTCTTACGAGTTACTTAGTTCATAACATTGTAAACACACTAACCTCGTGCCTTCTGTATGAGAATAACGATGGGATTTTGAGTTACTGGTAATCTACAAACTTCTTCCATTTGAGAATGTGATGATAATGCTTTCACGCTTGGTTGTAAAACAGAACTTGAAAATTGTTCACATTTTGATACTTTCGATTGTATGTTGTTTAGAAAACTTTTCTCCTGCGATTGGTTAGAAGATACTCTGGTTAATGAGAGTGTAGAAGAATCTGATGGTGTGTTTGATACTTTCAACGTGTCATAACTATGACAGTACCCATCTAGATGTTCCTTAAAATATATTACAGCAACATAAGTACATTTTTTATTTAGAAAATATAATATTACAAAACTGAAATCATATGCATCCTACATTAGCACCACCAAATGTCTAAATTATTTGCATAGACCAATTAATTTAAATTTAATACTACTATAGATTTAGTATTGGTATCAACTGAAGAAAACTGTTATATTTAATATAGATACAGCAACTCTTGTATACCCTTTTAGCTTGTAAAAAACACTCGAAAGACTCGAAATAAAACCACTCACAAATGGCATATTTGATTATTATCTACTCGCTGTACAAATTCATTAACTCCTCCAATTGTTCTGAAATCTCGATTGTCAGCAAATTTAAACAGTCGTAATACACAAGTTTCAAACAACTACATCAGTGCCAGAATGTAACGTGACTCAAATCACGCCGTCTACAAATTTTAAATACATTCACATAATTATAACACGATTTTTTTTCTAATCAAACAATAAACCATTTAAGCTATGAACGTATTTTTAAAGAAAGCAAACCTTGTTTTCAACATTTTCTACTTTTACTCTATCTGTGTTCATTTTCACGCTTTTGAACTGTGTATTTTCGTCTGGCCCCCTCCCAGTCGGCTCTCTTACTGTAGAAACGTCCTTGAACTTAGACTTTTCATCTTCGCGCCTCCATTTTTGACTTTTCATTTCCGTGGAAACACAAGAAATTGGTTGTCCAGGCGTCCATACTTTCTCAAAAGAAAGGATTTAATTACTTTTAAGTATTTATGTGCTCCGCTCTGAATTAGTAATTCAAATACAACAACAAAATTTAATATTATTGCGTATGCAAAGTTCATGAATATTTCTATATAATTAAAAGTAGATAAGTTGAACACATTTGAAGCTTCAGACAAACAATTTCCTAAACTAACAAAATCCAGTTAATTCGATTGGTTAATAATTCCTTTAAATGTTTTGATACTTCGTAGTGACAGGTAATAACTTTTCAAATCTACTCATTTTCCAACCTTATTTTGTTGAATTAATCGCAATATCCGGTAATTGGTAAAAACGTCTGAACTATGCACAACAGATATATATAGAATAGTATATATTCATACACAAATACATCACGATAAGGCTGAATCTAATTTTTAAACATTTCTTTACTGGTCTCATAGCTACAGGTTTACCAGTAAATGATACTATTATATTCTTATTAATAAAGCTTTAAAGGAGAAACAGAAAATAAATATTTGTAAAAAAGTGTTATCAGTCTTAATATTATGCAGTATCACATACAATACCGATTATTGGGCTTCACTAGGAGAAAGTGCTAAATGCCTTAATAATACGTTTATAGTTGTGTTGTAACTTTTGAATAACTTATGTTGTAGTTAAATGAGAATACGAACACAGTGAATCCAGTGTCTAAATAATTGTTGTTGTTTTTTATTTCGCGCAAAGCTACACGAGAGCTATCTGCGCTAGCCGTCCCTAATTTAGTAGTGTAATACTAGAGGGAAGGCAGCCAGCCATCGCCACCTACCGCCAACTTTTGGGCTACTCTTTATCAACGAATAGTGAGATTGACCGTCACATTATGACGCCCCCATGGCTGAAAGGGCGAGCATGTTTAGTGTGACGGGGATTCGAACCCGTGACCCTCAGGTTACGAGACGAATGCCTTAACTCACCTGCCATGCCGGGTCCTAAACAGTATAACAACAACAAAGACCAAACACACTTTACTCAAAATGAGTATAAGGATGTCAGACACAGGTATGTTTTCGTTTGTTTCGGATATTCACACACAAATTACACTTGGGCTATATGTCTTAACTGTTATCAAATGGTAGGATTTGATCACCACTCTTATAACGCACTCAAGGTCTAAAGATATGGAGCTCAATTCTTTTTGAGGTGGCAGGGTTAGAACAGTGGATACTGGGATCTACAAATTGGTACGTTAACCACAGATAAAACATCAGTTGTTGTTTACTGTAACTTTAGTTTGTAGCTCTTCTATATTATTGTAAATTAAATAATGAGTATTTTACTATTTATTTGTTGTTTGTCTTTCGAGCAAAGCTATATTGGGTTAGCTACTATGTCAAATAACGAAATTTAGCTTGCAAATCTATAAACGTTCCGTTGACTCATTTGGGTACGTTACTACACAGGGGCATGTTTATGTATTGTTTAAAATAAAGTTGTTCGAATCGTTGCATTGCAGGAATTTCGTCACTAAAATATGAAATGCCAATATTATTTACTGCTCAGTGGCCTGGCATGGCCGAGCGCGTTAAGGCGTGCACTCGTAATCCGAGGGTCGCGGGTTCGCGCCCGCGTCGCGCTAAACATGCTCGCCCTCCCAGCCGTGAGGGTGTATAATGTGACGGTCAATCCCACTATTCGTTGGTAAAAGAGTAGCCCAAGAGTTGGCGGTGGGTGGTGATGACTAGCTGCCTTCCCTCTAGTCTTACACTGCTAAATTAGGGACGGCTAGCACAGATAGCCCTCGAGTAGCTTTGTGCGGAATTCAAAAACAAACAAACAAATACTGCTCAGTGTATTGTAACCTGTACTTTAACACCACTCACTGTCAGATTGTCTTTACCACAAGATATGGTGAAGAAACAGAAATAAGACTTGTTATGTAAATGTGTAAATATTTTGTAAACGACAACATGTCGTGTTGTGTTTGAATTTTCATTTCTATTATTCATTTTTCCATATTTATATTATTGTTTCGAAGTTTAAACTAATATTTTGTTATTTATTTAGGGTAACATTGAGAATTTTCTTGAATTAAGTAGACCAATCATATGTTTGTAAATGAGTGCTGGTGACTTCGTGTCTAGACGTGTAGTCTCGTGCAAGAACGGACACGCGCGGATTGCTCTAGAGTTGTATGGAAATTGCAAGATTGTTCGAGAAATAGGCCTACCGGTATAAAAGACGGTGACGCGAGATAGATTCAGTCATCAGTTTTATTCGAAGAAAAAGAGTGAGATTCAGACATCAGTTTTATTTGAGAAAGATTAAGTGTTTGCTGTGAATATTCAACTTGTGATTGAAGTTAGATCTACGGAAGCTGTGATTTTATTCCGTCAATCTCTACGATACATCTGAATTACTGCTTGTGCTGAGAGACGGCGAATTTATTGAACTGTGAACTGTTTCGGAATTTCTTCGTGGGACCAAATTCACACCCTAGACTGGAATTTGAGACTTTCATTTTAGATCATTACATTAGATACAGGCCAATACCGTTTTGTATTGTGATTAATTTTGAAGTTTGAAACTAGTTTTATTTTGTTTTGTAATTAATTTCGAATGTTGTAACTTAATATCTGTCACTGTTATTATATAATTTATGTTATATCTGTTATATTTGTTAATAGTTTAGTGTAATAAATTATACAAGCTGTTATCTGCGTTTTTCTGTTGCGTTTAGTCTACGAAAAACATAAAACAAAAAAAATACTTAACAGACTGTTTTAGATGTTTTACACCTATGGATTTTTAAGTTGTTTAACATTTATAAAACGCAAGACTTAAAGGCTAAAGCACACAATATGATAAGTTGGACAAAAAAAACAGGAACTGTTATAAAGTGAAAAAAGACAGTAAAATATTTTATTTGATTTATGTAATAAACAAACTACATAAAAATTAGTAGCTGCACTCGGTTGATTTTTCTAACTTCAACGGTTTTCCATACACAGGTAAAACAGTCAAATGCCAAAAACCTGTGACAAAAAGAAGTAACCAAAAAGAGAGAGAGAACGAAACTTAAAAAATATTAATATATCGGGGGAATGAAGAGGGGAAAATTTTGGTTTGAATTTTACGCAAAACTGCACAAAGCCTAACTCGCTAGTCGTCCCAGATTTATCAATAAAAGATAGAGAAAAGGCAACTAACCCTTGGGCTACTCTTTCATCAACGAATAATGACCGTGTCATTATAACGCTCCCACAGCTGACATATTTGATAAGAAGGGGATTATAACCAGCAATTTACAGATTAAAAATCGAGAGTTCTAACCACCTGGTCATGCTGGGCACAATCAACATTGTGCCCCAATCAATAAACTGTTTATTTAAACACTAACTTCACCCATTTTAATATAAAATTCACAATTCAAGAGGGGTAAAAAAAAACAACGATAAATATCCTACATGTAAATATCTAGCGGCTTCACAATTCAAAATTATATATGAATAACACGTGCAACGGGTCATATATCGAGTAGCAACCAGTACACTACATATTTTATTTGCAAAAACGGCTCGTTTTGGGTTCAGGAAATATTTTAAATAGAAGAGCGAACAACGTTTCGACCTTCTTTGGTCATCGTCAGGTTCACAAAGAAAGAGGTAACTGACCGGAAGCTGACCACATGGGGTTGTATAACTGAGTGTCGCAATGTAGAGGGCGCGGTTAGATGTTTGAATATATAATAATCTATAATATTAATATAGGTATAATGGCGTTCCTTTATATTGGTTTATTTTGGGTTTAAGTTGTTGTATAAGTAAGGCTTCTTTAATTTTTCGTTTGTTTATGTTTGTTTCTTTATTTAGTATTTTAGTGTTTTCTATGGTTATGTTGTGTCCATTTGACTTGCAGTGTTCGAAAACGTGTGAAGGTGACTTTTTATGTTCTTTGAATCTGGTTTCCATTTTTCTACTTGTTTCTCCTATATAGAAGTCGTGGCAGTTATCACATTGTATTTTATAAATAATGTTGGTGTGGTGTTTGTCAGTGTAGTTCTTACATAGTATAGACCTTAGTTTTGTGCCTGGTTTTTGAATAAATTTAGTGTTAACTGGAATGTCATATTTTGTTACTAGTTTTTGCCAAATGTTGGTTATTTGTTTGCTGATGTCAGGAATATATGGTATACAGCAGTATATGGTTTCGTGATTTTTTGATTCGTGAGATATATTCACTTTTGTTGGTTGATTTTGCTTTCTGTCTAGGTGTGTGCGTATAATGTTTTCTACGGTTTGTGGAGGAAACTTATTGATGTTGATGAAGTATTGTTTTATTTTGTCTAGGGCCTGGCATGGCCGAGCGCGTTAAGGCGTGCACTCGTAATCCGAGGGTCGCGGGTTCGCGCCCGCGTCGCGCTAAACATGCTCACCCTCCCAGCCGTGGGGGTGTATAATGTGACGGTCAATCCCACTATTCGTTGGTAAAAGAGCAGCCCAATAGTTGGCGGTGGGTGGTGATGACTAGCTGCCTTCCCTCTAGTCTTACACTGCTAAATTAGGGACGGCTAGCACAGATAGCCCTCGAGTAGCTTTGTGCGAAATTCCAAAAAACAAACAATATTTTGTCTAATTCATTGTTAATTTTATCTGGTGAGCACAGTTTTATGGCTGTGTTGATCTGGTTTCTTAGTATGTTGAGTTTTTGTTTTGTTTCATGTGCTGAGTCGCAAGGAATGTATAGTCCAGTATGGGTGATTTTTCGGTGGATTTCTGTTTTGAATTGTGTGTCGGTTCTTATAATTTTGAGGTTAAGAAATGATATTTGATTGCTTTCTTCCTGTTCACATGTGAAGTTAATGTTGGGATGTATAGAGTTAATGTGAGTGAAAAAATTAAGTATGTGTTCTGTAGATTTGAATCCCGCAACCGTGTCATCTACATATCTGTACCAGTATAGTGGTGGATGTAATGCAGTATTAATTGCTTGTGTTTCAATTTGTGTCATAAAAATATTGGCTAGAACTGGTGATACTGGGTTGCCCATGCTTAGGCCATTTGTTTGTATATAGTTTTGGTTGTTGAACATGAAGTTTGTCTTTATTTTGGTGAATTCTATGAGGGTTGCTAACTGGTTACTGGGAATGTCTATAATTGGGTTAGGGTCTCGAATATAGAGTTCTAAGGCTATCTTGCAGGCTTCTGTTGTTGGAACTTCTGTGAAGAGGGATATAACATCGAAACTGGCCATTAAGGCTTTATGATTAAGTTGATTTAGATTAGACTTGAAATTAAAAGAGTCTTTGATGAATGAGCTGGCTGATGTTGCATATTTGGAGAATGCCCATGCTATGTATTTACCAAGATTGTAATTAAAAAACCAGGCACAAAACTAAGGTCTATACTATGTAAAAACTACACTGACAAACACCACACCAACATTATTTATAAAATACAATGTGATAACTGCCACGACTTCTATATAGGAGAAACAAGTAGAAAAATGGAAACCAGATTCAAAGAACATAAAAAGTCACCTTCACACGTTTTCGAACACTGCAAGTCAAATGGACACTACATAACCATAGAAAACACTAAAATACTAAATAAAGAAACAAACATAAACAAACGAAAAATTAAAGAAGCCTTACTTATACAACAACTTAAACCCAAAATAAACCAATATAAAGGAACGCCATTATACCTATATTAATATTATAGATTATTATATATTCAAACATATAACCGCGCCCTCTACATTGCGACACTCAGTTATACAACCCCATGTGGTCAGCTTCCGGTCAGTTACCTCTTTCTTTGTGAACCTGACGATGACCAAAGAAGGTCGAAACGTTGTTCGCTCTTCTATTTAAAATATTTCCTGAACCCAAAACGAGCCGTTTTTGCATATAAAATTCTCAACAAGTGGGTTTCTCGACATCACTGATTAGTACACTACATAAATAAAAAGTGAAATAAAATATTTCACATCTACAGTGAAATATTTGGTTAGTATTCCACATTACAGAGAATACAAAGACATTTATACTGCACCAACTTCATCATAGACAGATATGAGAAATATCAGTATATCTTGAGAACTTGGAGTTTACAAGGATTTTTATATATATTGCTGTTTTATTTATTATGTGGTTCGATTATGTTTCGATAACAAGAGACAACTAAAACGATAAATCAGTGAAAAATGAAACATTTATAATAAGAAAAAGTCCAAAAACTAAAAGACATGTGAAGTAATCTCATTTGCTCAAAACTTTCGTTTATAGAATATTTGAAAGATTTTGATGGGACTTGTAACTTTAAATTTTATCTCGGAAACATTAAAATAAAACTCTCAACTTGTCTATGGGATTCTAGCCTAAGAAAACAATAAGGTTAATTTTCTAGCTGAAAATTACTTATGTTCTCAGAAAACCCTAGTTCTTCCTAGGGTTGAGAAAAAATGAAACATTAAAGAAAGGTTACGCCCAGCTAATTCTGATACATAACTAGGTACACTTAAATTACCATTACATATGGTTGTATCTTAATCATTATTACATCTGATAAACAACGGCTTGCATTACAACCAACATTGTAAATTGGTGTCAGAATAACCAGTTACACAAGGCAAATAACTTGGTTTATTTCAAGTACTAATACAATTGATTCGCCAGGTCACTGGTTGAATCTTAATCGACATTATGAATGGTGTACCACAACAGTCGTTACACAAGGTAAATAACTGCTTACAGCTCAAAAATTAATAGAACATGCCATAACCACCTTTAAGTTATTATTAATTGGCTATTTTTATTTTTACTAAATACTAAATAGCAATCAGTTTATCTTATGTTTTGGCTTTTAACATGCTACCAGAAAATACCTTTTTGTGGTGCATACAACTCAACACTATTACAACTAGGTGTAAACCAACCATCAATACGCCAAATAAACATCTGATTGTATCTTACTCACCATTCCGCAATATAAGCAAGTGCTTTTGACTCAACTGTTATTAGAACTAATTATACCTCTAGCACCATTACACGGTAAACACTTTGTTGTACGTCTAGAATAAACACATCAGATAAACAGCTTGTTGTATCTCATCTACAATGATTACCGTATTAAGATACTAACAATAAAACTTGCCTTTTCTGCTAGTGCTGGTTATGGTGACGCTTATTGGTGAGTAGCGAGTAGTTGAAATGGAATGTTCCTCTTGCTTTTCATTCTCTATGGCTCCTATATTTAAAATATATTATTATTATTATATTTAATACACTTAATAGAAAACAATTGATTTCAAAAACAGAATATTAATTACATTAAAGACATTATTCACAACTAGCTGGTAGAAATTGAAAATAGTTTCTAACATGGAGTCTTGCAGTAATGTTACTATATTTTTTATTTCACCATCGAACTTAGATTTCAAAAAGTATCTAATTACCAATTATATTTTACCATCTCTAAATGAGTTTGATTGATTGTTTAGGTCCCATAATACAAAAAGGAACCAAATACAAACATTATACGGACATGAAACTGGGTAGGGTTACGTATATCGAATAACTTAATGTGATCGCTCGGACTCTAGAACAATTTATAAACATTGGAATGGTCACTATAACAAACATGTCACACATGTTTTATGTTATAGAAAAGAAAGTATAAACACCAGTATAAAGAGAGGTTTATTAAATCACATACGATGAATTAGAAACAGGTCTTATGAGCCTGTTTTATTGTTATTTTTACAACTGATAAAAATAAACGACTCGAACCTCATATTTATACTTTTATTACCATGTACCACCTAGTATTCAAGTTGTCACTCAAAGAAGTTACAATGTCGATATCGTTTGAACTTATCTTAAAGCAAAATAAACGAAATATGTCACAAACCTCAGAAACTCAAGAAAGAGTAACTTTAGAGTAGATCAACTGAAATTCACACTGATACACTTAAAGTTCTTTTAGAAATCAAATATTTATCACGAACACCTATTCAAGAAAGAATTAGAAACAACAGTTGTTTTGTCAATAAAACGATGTTTTAAAAGTTTATTATTTACTATTTATTGACTTCGGAATCAAGTTGGATTAATCTAGAAAAGTAGGCACAGTAACAACAACTCAAGACAATGGCACTTTATTAGGATGTGCACGTTTATAAACCACCCTTTTATTTGCACATGAAAAACACATTGATTATGTTTCGTGTGAAGTGACTCACAGGTCTTACATATGAGGTGGTGAAATCATGTAATGGTTATCCTGCAAGACAATGGGGAAGGGTAGGTAAAAACTTGTCCAATTTTTTAAAAAAAAAGCAGTGCCGCAAGTTATCTGTGTATTTGAAGTACTATTTTAAAAAACAACAACAACATTTTTCTGACTTCCTTTTCACAGAAATCTGTGATGAAAGTTATCACCATTGGTAGTCGAGTGGGAATATGTTTTCTACTAGGAAAAGAACATGGCCTTCAATAAATTGTGATAAATGAAAGAGACGGCAGTTGAACAGACTTATAGTGTTATTAATACGCCGATTTGTGTCAGTAGACACATTTCTCAATAGTAATCAATATTTGATTATCTTTTTTGATTCAGTTAAAATGATGAATACAAATAATGTAGTGTATATGTGGGCACCGTTTTACCATTACATTTTTTACATTTTAATTATTTTGTGGCCTAGATGCACTGTTATTGTCTTTATTTACTGTAACTTAATACATGGTAAAATATGGCTTCTTAAAGTTGACATATTGTGGAAAGAAAAATTCAGCGTATAAACAGGTATTTTTTATTTTACATTTTTTCACTAGTACTGCCTTGTCAACCTAACTGTACAGGACAAAAGTGCTGCAATTTATTGTCCCATTCATATTGCTCGTTGTTGGTTCAGAAAACAGCATCGTGACTTTTCTGGCCAGCGCAGTGTCCGTATCTCACTCTGTTTCAGTGTCTTCATGAGGTCACATTTACGCTTTTTATACTGTATACTGATAAGCTATTTTAGAATTTGCGTTGTCTTACGGAAAACACTTAACCTATTCAAGTCGGTAGCTATGGCTATTAATTTGAGAAGATCAACAGATTTTAATGTAAGACTGGACTATTTATAATAACACATGCAAATAATGAGCAATGAACACAGTTAATCTGAAATGGTCCAAGTATTTTTCTTTAACCAATCTTTTAACACGGCGAGATAAAATGATTTTATACAGTACAATAGCATTAACCATTTCAAACAGATCCCACGACGTCGCAATGGAGCAATTGTACGTCACGTTTACAATTGTGTTCTGTTTGTGAATATATCTAAAGCATCCTTCTTTACTGTAAGCTATTTGGAAACGAAAAAAATATATAATTTTTAGTGACATAACATTTCATAAACATATATCCTTACAACGTAATACTCTTTCCTTTTTATATAATTTATTTAACATGTTCAGACCAGAGTATTGTCGGCCTGGCATGGCCAAGCGCGTAAGGTGTGCGACTCGTAATCCGAGGGTCGCGGGTTCGCGCCCGCGTCGCGCTAAACATGCTCGCCCTCCCAGCCGTAGGGGCGTATAATGTAACGGTCAATCCCACTATTCGTTGGAAAAAGGTAGCCCAAGAGTTGGCGGTGGGTGGTGATGACTAGCTGCCATCCCTCTAGTCTTACACTGCTAAATTAGGAACGGCTAGTACAGATAGCCCTCGAGTAGCTTTGTGCGAAATTCCAAAAGAAACAAACAAACCAGAGTATTGTCAGTACGTATGTCACAGATAAAAGAACATTAAATCTAGTTTCGAATTCTTTGTTGAAAAGCAAAGTGATTTTGTATTTTCTCTCTCTTTCTGTGATTCCTTACAAACTCGGACGAAGTAACAAGATTTTAATTGTTGAAATACTGATGTTTAATAACGTTTCTGTACTACTCAGTCTTAAAGCTCTCTTTCATTAGGATGAGGTAAACACGAACCGTTTTCTGCTTTTTTGGGTATCTGTGGGCTACTGCTGTTCCTAGTCGATTTTTCTTCATCCCATCGCTGCGACTCCTGGCAATCAGCATTGGCAACAATTGTAGTTGCACAAGATCCCGTGGAACTAGCAGTTGTGGATAGTGAAGCAACATCATCTAAGGAAAAAAAAATCTGTGTACCAAATAAAGATGGCATAAGTGCAAAGAATACTTAGAAATTAATCCGTTTCTAAAAAGTTTCTAAAAGAACTTAAAATATTAAAATTAAAACGAATTATAATATCTTAGCCTATTTTTGTAACTTATAAGATCGGCCTTACATCTCTGGAATCAATCTAGTAACCCTCCTTTGAACTCTTTCCAATAAATCAACACTATTGATCATATAAGGAAACTAAAATTGTACACAGTATTTTTAGTGAACTGTATCAGTGATTTGTATACATATGTAATTTCCTCTTCTGACTTGTAACTGACGTGTCGATAAATAACCCCAAAAATTCTATATTCTATTTACATTTACTACCAGAAACAGAGTATAGCCCTGATAGCTCGAGTCATTTTCCCACCATTGAGCTAAGATTCTTTCTTCAGTGATGCTACTGAGTGGGTTACCATCATACTATAATGGAACTATTGCTTGAATGATACTGGAAAAACTTTTTTACTGCGCGATGTGCAACTCCCAACTTTGCGAAATTTTTATCCTGTGGGCATGTATTTTGCAATAGGGGTCACGATTTTCCCGTTTTTCCCCTCCGTTTCTTGTTACGAAGAACTTTATTCTTCTCCATTCTCAAGGGAAGATATGACGTCATGAATACATCATGTGCAAATCTAATGCACTGGCGCCATATATATAAATATAATAGTACTGTCTGTTGTACATCCATGAAAATTGTTTGTTTTTTGAATTTCGCGCAAAGCTACACGAGAGCTAGCTGCGCTAGCCGTCCCTAATTTTGCAGTGTAAAACTAGAGAGAAGGCAGCTATTTACCACCCCCACCGCCAATTCCTGGGCTACTCTTTTATCAACGAATAGCGAGATTGACCGTCACATTAAAACGCCCCAACGACTGAAAGTGAAAGTAGGTTTGATGCGACAGGGATTCGAACCCGTGGCCCTCAGATTACGAGTCGAACGCCTTAATCCATCTGGCCATGCCGGGGCTCCATGTAAATCCTTCGCAGGGTGTACATAGGATCTTCACCAAGTTTTCAATTTTGCATTTTGTGGATCTTATGAGTGATTTTGCGGGTTTGTTTTACCTCTACTTCTTCCATTTTGATGGATGTTCACAAAATTTGGCATGAAGGTTTGTAAGTTCATGAAGAGATACACTCCAATTTACGGTTTCACATTTTGTAATTTTTTAAAGTATATATAAAGGAAACAATGTTTTCATATTCTAAAATAACCTTTAATTAATCAGAAATTTACACAACTTCCGTCCAGGGTATGTGTACCCCAGCTAGTATGTATAAAACATTTGATCCAATTGATGACAACACATGTGTATTACCTTGAACCTATCATTCTTAAATATCACTTGTCAAATACCTGCCTAAGTTATTAATTGATTAAAGTTATTCTATGATACCTCATTATCCTCAAAACAACTAGAAATACCAGGGAGCTAAATGTCATCACTGTATTTTACTTATAAAGACTGAAGCACTGAGTCCTGAAGTTATGGCTGTCAATAAGGTGAGTTATATACACACACCCATATAAATTAGCGCGCGCGCGCACACACACAGAGGGTGTCACTTATATCTTTCCCACACTCTTTACTTTTAAATTTCATTGTGGTTTCAATACACTATTGTTGTCATTATTTATTGTAATTTAATACATGGTAAAAATATGACTTCTTAAAGCTGATATGTTGTTAAACAATTCATAGTTTAAACAGGTTCTCTTATTCTGCCTTTTTTCAGTACTGATGCCTGCCTTGATTGTTTTTTGTTAAACCTTGTTGCCCCAAGGACCTAAATAACTTCTTGTTAGGTTTTTGCCTGGAGCACTCAGCTAAGACAAGGATCAAGTTAATTTGGACTTAATTAATAACAATATTTTGAAAACTAATTACACCGAGTCCAAACACACTGTACATCATTCATATATTAAGTCACATCTTTGAAAGCATTTCACATATTAGTAATGCCAGATTTAGTAAATCTATGGTGACTTTCTTTTATATTATTATGTTTTATTCAATAATTTTCAAAGCTTCTTTTCACAGATTTTCTAGAACTTTTTTCTACCACAGAAATAACACTAACTTACTTGTAATTTTCACACCAACGTTTATCACCACCTTTAAAAATAAAAGTAAAATTAATATCGCTCCAATCCTCAGACACCTGCACTCTGTCTGTTGACCTACCAAAGAAAGATACCTGATCTTTGACTTCCTTTAAAGCACTGGGAAAATCTTGTTTGCGCCTGATGCTTGTTTTACTTTTGGTCTTTCTATTTACCACCAAGGGATTATTATATACATAATTCAGATCAATTCAGAATTTTCAGGGTCAGAGATATTTGTAATATTTACTTTTGTGAGAACAGGAGAGAAAAAAACAATCAAACCCTCAGAAATTTCATAGTCTTCAACAAAAACCTTACCAATCCCCATTTTAACATTTTTTTTATAGATTTAATATTACTGTAAAAATTATTGTTGATATTTTAACGCTGTTGTTTATCTTAGTTCCTGTTGATTCTTTTAGATGTGTTTGAACCAAATCTTCAGCTTTTATTTATTTATGTACATCTTCTATTATATTTGTCAATTTAAACTTCTTAAACCTATGGCATTTAACCCGGACTTTCTCCTTTATGTATTCAGTAAGACAACTGTGTTTGATTTTACCTGATCATGCCTTTTTTTAAGTACATATTTATCTTGAATTAAAAGCAAAATATTTTAAAACTTCCCAAACGTGTTTTACACAACATTTATACTCATTACCTCAATTCATTAATGATAAGTCTTGTATCGTGGACTCAAAATATGGTTTCTCAAAATTAGAAACTAGAATTTATTTCCTATCTTTCTAATGTACAATAAAACCACAAATCCAACTATGTAGTTAGTGATCACTCTTCTTAAAGTGGTTCCTACTTCATTTATTTCAAACATATTCTCATTAGTGTTGTTGTTTTGAGTTAAGCACAAAGCTACACAATGGACTATCTGTGCTCTGCGTACCATGTGTATCAAAAACTGTTTTTAGCGTTGTAAGACCGCAGACATACTGCTGTACCTATGGTTGACTCTCTGGCTATTTGATCTAATTATAACGTACAAGATTATAAAGAATGGGTTGAAAGGCTAAAGACTTCTGATCTCTTTGTGCTGTGTTCTGACGACGAGAGGACACAAGTTTAAAATTTAGAAAAATAAAAACAGATGTTACACCCAGAACGTGTTCTTTAACTTTTTTTTTCGTCGACGTTATGACCTCGAATTTGTTTTTCAACTAATTTACGTAAGACGTTGTGACGTATAAGTTATTTAAGTAGTTAACAGTGACGTTATGATCTAGTAGGGTTCTATAATTACTCTTCTTGTCACTAGAGAAGGTAAAAAAACACAAAAATGAAGATAGTAATACCACGATTTTATCTCAATCATGAAACAATACCTATCAATAATTATGTTCAGCCACTAAAAAGTTATGAATTATTTCTTTTCAAATCTTTAGACTAAAGTTGTTACGTAAGTACTATCAGATAACTAAAACTTACACTGTTGATACATAAGCACAATCGAATAATTAATATTGATGATATTATTATTATTAAATAAGCACGTTTGGATAAGTAATACTGAATTATTTACGTGATTCACATAACAAGATTATAACAGAACTAAAATTATGATTTAATATTTACAACAAAGACTAATATTAGATAATAATGGTTTCACTTTAATTTTAATGCATTGTTCGTTTTATACTAAGTTCACTATTGCTTTAAAGTGCTGATTTTTTATCGCCTATTAACAATTAATGTAACTTAATGATATATTTGTGTGTGTGAGAGAGAGAAACAGTATCCAACAATGTATTTTTATAAAAAAATTAATTAACTTAATTCTAGTCTTGGTGTAAGCACGGGAAATAATCAAACCTTATAGTATGGTTTATTACTTAAAACGGGCCCAGCATGGCCAAGCGTGTTAAGGCGTTCAAATCCAGGCCGTACCAAACATGCTCGCCCTTTCAGCCGTGGGGGCGTTATAATGTAACGGTTAACTCTACTATTCGTTGGTAAAAGAGTAGTCTAAGAGTTGACGGTGGGTGGTGATGACTAGCTGCCTTCTCTATAGTTTTACACTAGCCGTCCCTAGGCTAGCGCAGATAGCCCTCGAGTAGCTTTGCGCGAGATTCAAAACAAACAAACAATTACTGGAAATGTTAAATACAAAAAGTATTACAGTAACCTGTCAATGACAAAATGTTCTCTAAAAGCAAAGCTCAATAGCACAAAAAATGTAAACACAGAACGATAGGTAGATAATGAGAGAGAGAAGGACTAATGAAAATAAAAGTTAAACACAAAGATGAGTTGGTAAAAGGATATGATGATGAACCACATGTAAACACAAGGAAATAGGAAAAAGAGAGAAGTAGAATGACAGTCTCATATATATACACATGCAATAGACCGATAACTATATATATATATATATATATATATGAATACAGGTAGATCTATATTCTTAGAAATATACAGGAAAACAGACATTGACAAGAAAATGAACAGAAACTGGTGGAAAAATAGAGGGATAGAATGACAGTGACAGCGACAGATAATATTAAAAAAACCCAGTATATATATGTGTGTACAGTGTATATATATATATATATACATGCATGTGTGTGTGCGTGAAAGAGTGAAGGAGAGATAGATAGAATTATAATTACAGGAACAAATAAGCAACCCAGTGACACAGCGTTATGTTTACCTACTTACAACGTTAGAAATTGGTTTTCTATACTCGTGGTGGGCAGAGCATAGATAGCCCATGGTGTAGCTTTGTGCTAAATTACAAAACAAAGAGAAAGAGAGAGACAAATGCGACAAAGAGATTAAAATACATCGAAATGTTCAGCCAAACAGATAGATGTATATAGAGGTGAGAAACAGTGGTAAGTAGGTATTTTTTATAAATATATAGGAAAACGGACTGAGACAAGAAAATGAACAGACATTGGTGGAAGAATAAACGGGTAGAACGAACGGTATACCTCACTGCGACAGCGGTAAGCCTTCGGATTTACAAGGCTAAAATCACGGGTTCGATTTCCCTTAGTGGACACAGCAGATAGCCCGATGTGGTTTTGCTATAAAAAGACACACAGAGAGAACGACATTTACAGAAACAGATGAACGTAAAACTGTAGGATAGCATGAAGGTGGAAGGCAAAGCATGTATATCGATTGCTACAGAAATGAATAAGAAAAAAACAGTATGAAAGACATTAAGATAGATAGAAGAGTATGTAAAGTGTCAGATGAGACTGGTAAAACAGAGAGATTGAAAGACACAAAGATGAAGAACCATGTATAGAGAGAGAGTTACGTAGATAGATTTATCGAAGAAAAATAAGATAAAAAAGACATGAAAATGGGCAAAAAGATTGACAAAATGAAAGGCGAAATAGGCAGTAGGACTTATTTACTGAAGTAAATGGGATTAATCCCGATGTAGCTTTTGTACCTACTGTGTGTTACTACTGAACGCTGAAGGGATGCAATTAATAGTGTTAACATTAAAACCTACTTAACGGTTCCTATAAATTGGGTTCAATCAGTGAAGACTTAAAACTTAGCGCTTTATCTTCACTCTTCATCAGTCCGTGCTCAAGTTATTTATCTTGTTCAGTTTAATGTTTATAACCTATCCGACTCAATACATTTTCTTGCTTTTGTGTTTTGCATCTGCACACTACATTTTATAAATTATCAGGTCATCCCTTAAGTAATGTCCGATTTCAGGTTCAGAAAAAAGAAGAATTTTCTTTTAATGTTATTTAATCAATAAGGTATGTTTCATTATTATTAATTGTTTCCTGAGAACGATTCATAAGATTCTGAATGCCACTTCTATAAAATTCTTGAGATTTGTAAAAGAAGATAGTATAGAGATTAGTTTTGACATCTACACGTGTTCCAGGTTTTTTTCCATCAAGGTAGTTCTGCAAACTTCGAATTCTTGATAATTAGATGGGGCAGTTTTTCCAATTTAGCTCTTCAGTCTTTGTAGATGTGATTCTTACTGTATGAAACCGTGCATTATCCTGGTGTAACACAACACCTGTTCGATTGATCAAAGCAGGGTTGTTTTTTTTTCAGTACAACATTCAAGTGCTTTTACCTGGGTTTATTTGATTAATGATCTGAAAAAGGAGTGTGGGTTAGTTTCTTTTATTTGTCTGAACATATTTGTACATATCCTACTCCACATTTTAGTCATTATAGTCTTCTACAAAGACAAAAATGGTGATACAATTTCTATGTTAAATTTTCGGACATTACTTATGAGATGACCTGATACACATATTTGAATGAGTTTGTATTTTAAATTACACAGATTTTTAATTCTACCTCAACTACTGAAATTTCGAAGTCTGCGTATGTTGTGTTTGTTTGTTTTGGAATTTCGCACAAAGCTACTCGAGGGCTATCTGTGCTAGCCGTCCCTAATTTAGCAGTGTAAGACTAGAGGGAAGGCAGCTAGTCATCACCACCCACCGCCAACTCTTGGGCTACTCTTTTACCAACGAAAAGTGGGATTGACCGTAACATTATAGCGCCTCCACGGCTGGAAGGGCGAGATTACGAGTCGCGCGCCTTACGCGCTTGGCCATGCGGGGCCGCGTATGTTGTGTTCTGGTTGTCTGTGATTACGAGTGTCTGCTATTGAACAAATCAATAGCTTCAGACACAACTGTAGGATATTATCTAACACTCAGAGAGAACAGTAGAGTTCATTTAATTAATCAAAAAAAGTGTTTTAGACCTACTAAACATTATTATCTACAATTTAATGAATTTGATTTAATCAAAATGTAATTTTTAAGCCTGTTAGATGCCGTTCACTAATATTTAGTAGCTTGCTTTAAAAAAATCCGAAAACAACCTAACTTATAAACCTACAATATCTTATTGTCTAACGTCAAACACATCGAATCAATAAAATGGTTATTTTTTCAACATATGATTTGCATGTTTTTCAATAACGTTATGTGGCCCGAATCGGTAAAAACTAATTCATAAACAATAGATACCACACTAACGTTGAATGAACCCGCATTTAAAACTACTAGGCGTTATTCTTTGGTTGGGTAGTTTAAATTAATCAAGATACTGACTTTCAACTACTTTTTTTTTAGATTTAGACGTTTGTATTAATGTTGGTTAAATGGAATTTTGGCGTCATAAAATGAACACATAGGCCAACGTCTGGATCTTTCTTGAAAGTGTACGAAACAATTTCAGCAGTATAAAAAAATTAATGGCGACTGTTCTGTGATCGTTGAGTCAACCAGTTACTTCGTTCTGCGTTACAAATTCCGAGTTTGTGATTTAAACGAATTAATAGACCGAGAAAAGTTAGTAAGTAAATGACTGTTCAGTGTCATTCGTGTAGTTAGGCCTATAATTAGTTATGGGAAACTTTACAAATTGTACCTGTTGAATTTTTAGTTATATAAATAAAATGTTTTCGTTATATAAGTTCTCTGAGGGGAATCGAACCCCTGATTTTAGCGTTGTAAATACGTAGACTTCCAATTGTGTCAGCGGGAGACTTATAAATAAGTAGGCTAGGCTTTGTGTTCATCTTTTTCCTTTTTCACCAAATAATCTAAACAAATCCGCTCAATAACATAAATGGTCAAAGCACAACTTGTTTCAGAAGTGGGATTATTTTGGGGAAAATAAAATCAATTTTTAGCTTCAAGATTACGATATATGGTCACAAAACTACAGGAAATTAGTGAAATGATGAAACTGTGAAAAAAATTTGAAAGAAAGGGAGAGAGTAAATTAAAGCTAAAAAGTTATAGACAAAAGTGCAAGGAGAGAAATAAAAAATTACAATTTGAACAAGAAAAAAAGAGACGAGTAATTTTAAGAAGATCAAGAACAGAGACACAGAAAATTAGAAAAGGCACAACAAATATTTAAGAAAAGATTTGTTGTTGTTTTTTAATTTCGCAAAGCTACACAAGGGCTATCTGCTTTAGCTGTCCCTAATTTAGCAATGCAAGACTAGAGGAAAGGCAGCTAATCATCACCACTCACTGCTAACTTTTGGGTTACTCTTTTACCAATGACTAGTAGGATTGATGGTAACATTATAACGCCCCCACAGCTAAAAGGGGCAAGCATGTTTGGTGTGACGGAATTCGAATATGTAACCTACAGGTTGTGAACTCGGGTCAGTTTGATTGCATAACGTAACAAAATAAGGGCAACAATAAACGTTTTGATTCCTCTAAGTTGTGTTATCTGTTAAATTGAAATAAACACAAAAAACCCAAAGCCAGCCTTTACCCTTCAAACATTTACCAACCTTCCTTTAAACGCCCTTATATTAACTGCTTTTACTATATCTGAAGGTAATCTGTTTCAGAGACCTATTACTGTGTTAGAAAAACAAAGCTATCTTAGCTAAAGACTACTCCTACTCTAACAAATTTCTATTCGTGTCCTCTAGTCTTACCATTATCTCCATTACTTCCGAAAAAAAACTTAAACACTATGGATTCTCTTAACAATCTCAAACACCTCAATCACATCTTCTTTAATTCTTATTGTTTCAAGATAAAACAAGTTCAGAGGCCATAACCCAGCTTTATATGACAACATTCTCATCCTAGGTTTTTATCTTAATGGCTTTCATCTGAACCCCTTTCCATGTCCTTTCAAAGGTAAGGAACCCAAGACTGAACACAATACTCCAAATATGGACTAGCCAATGACCTATAAATCTAAAATCTCAGTTTTCCTGTCACTAGCAACAGCAGATTGCTTAGATGGCTTAAGAAACCGATGAACCATAACACCAAGAGGTTTCTATTATAATGACACTGTTAAGTTTATTCCCATTAAAATTATAGTCATAATCCAATTTGTGATATTTCACATGTATTACTTTGGAGTTATTGTAACACAAAATCATTTGACATTTATTTACTCATCTCACAAAATATTCTAAGCACTTTTGTAAAACACAGTAGCATCCTCCTCACAGGCATTAACAGCAAATTTAATGTGTTAATCATTCTTTATTTTAAAGCAATGATGTAAATCAAAAAGAAAAAAATGTGCTGATACAGCGCCCTGAAATACTCAACTCGTAACATTAATCTAAGTTGACTGAACTTCATTTGTGACAACTCTTGTGCTTAATTCCATCTAGCCATTTTTTTTATCCTATGAACCAACCTATGCCTCACATCAACAGAGATAACTTTATCAACATGTCTTTTGTGTGGCAACTTTTCAAATATATTAAAGCCATAGAAAATTTACATATTGACATTTAAAAGGCCACAGGAAGTATTCAGGAGAAATATAAATACAAGACTAACGAAATACACAAATATTATAATCACAGAATCGAGAATGCATTAATACCAAGATGAAACGTGTGAAAGCTGAAGTGATAAAGGAATGATCAGACCAGTTATACTGCTCTTGGCATCCATTCAGAAATTTAAACATAAACCATAAATAACTGTGCCAAATTGGAATAAAACAACTAATCTAGGAAACACCTGTTACCATAACTGTTGTGTCACTTATAACTAGAACTTCCCAGACGAATACAGCTACACCATAAGCTCATCAAGAATAAACACAGAAGGTGTTTCAAATGCAATTCTAAGGGACATGTTACTGTTAAATGAAGATAAACGATTTTAGAATATAGAAACTGCTTCCAGAGGATTACAGGAAAAACACACTAATAGTGCAAAAAACAGAAGCATTATATCCGAGTCTGTGATGAATCAGACTTCGATAATAAACCAAGGAAACGATATTCTCAAGAAATGAAGATCCAGTCAACCCTTGTTGAGATGTATAATGCATGATTTACAGAAATTAGTCTATGAGTCATTGATGGTAATAAAGGGTGAGAAATTGCCTACAGATACGAAGGGATGGATTGACGCTGACAGCAAATGATCATCAGTTAGGATAAAGAAGAATTTTAATGTCATCTTTCCCAAAGGAAGTTTTTCCATACTGTGTTTGTTGCATTAAATAGTTTGAAGAGCTCTGGATGGAGTGAAACTCTATAGTAACAACAGATTTGATATCCTTATTATCCACTCTTCAGTTTTTTTTTTACAAAATCCCTAAAGGATGAAATAAAAGATGCAATATTCAGGAATGTAATAGTCTTAATACTGATGTCTTATGATAATAACACAAACCCTTCCTTAAGTAGCTTAATGCTAGAGCTGAATACAAAGTTAACTTTCGTGTATTTTCATCTGGCCAGGTGGGTTGAGGCACTCGACTTGTAATCTAAGGATCGCGGGTTCGAATCCCCATCACACCAAACATGCTCGCCCTTTCAGCCATAAGGACGTTAAATGTGACGGTCAATCCTACTATTAGTTAGTAATAGAGTAACCCAAGAGTTGGTGGTGGGTGATGATGTCTAGCTGCCTTCCCTCTAGTTTTACACCGCTAACTTCGGGACAGCTAGCGCAGATAGCCCTCGTGTAACTTTGCGCGAAATTCAAAACAAGTCTTTTTCAACACCTTCATTACTCTGTAATAACATATTCTGTATAGAGCATGAAGAACTATAAACTAACGTATATACCAAGCATGGCATGTGACAAAAACTTACTTGTAGTTTCAACATCTCCATTAATATCTAACGCTGCGCTTGTTCGGTAACTCATCTTGTTTGGGCTGCCATTTTCTCTAAAAATACAAAAAAAATTAAGTAACATATTAAATAACAATATTATTAAAATGTTCAAATGATATAATATATATATATATATAAATTGTGAAGAGTTTGTTTTGTTTGTTGAATTAAGCACAAAGCTACACAATGGGCTATCTGTGCTCTGCCCACCACGGGTATCGAAACCCGGTTTTAGCGTGTAAGTCCGCAGACATACCGCTGAGCCACTGGGGGGCAGTAACCAACGTTAGTTTTAAGGTCACAACCCTATCATTCAGAATAGACCTGCACTTTACAAAACCAATCAAATTTTTTAAAATATATGGTGGTACTTTTCCTCTCTAAGACAGTAATAATTACTAATTTCCTCTGTAATAACGTCATGAAAACAAGAATAACAGTTTCTTGTCATAATCCACATTAACTCGGTTCAGATGTATCAACCATAAAATGTAACAATCTTTTGATTCAATCGCTTTTAGTAGGCCTAGCCGATGCTTAGACCAAATTTCTTCTCGAAACAGCTCTTTAATCAATTTCAAGAGTTATTACAATATCAAAAGCCATTATGTGTTACATTCAAAAATATTTTTAATATAACCTTGAATTGGTCTACTATGTTTCACAATAAAATTGTGGTTAATAATATCAAGTTGCTGATATAGTTGCCCAGTGTATGTATATGAATTGAAATCGAATTCTCATTTCGAAATTAACGAACTTTTGACAAAATAAATAATGTAATGTAACAAAATTGAAACCAACAACAACAACAAAATATAATTGAAATATAAACATATAACAAAATGGAAGTCGATTTTACTCCATTTATAGTTATTTATCAAATTATAGGGCCCGGCATGGCTAAGCGCGTAAGGCGTGCGACTCGTAATCCGAGGGTCGCGGGTTCGAGCCCGCGTCGCGCTAAACATGCTCGCCCTCCCAGCCATGGGGGCGTATAATGTGACGGTCAATCTCACTATTCGTTGGTAAAAAGAGTAGCCCAAGAGTTGGCGGTGGGTGGTGATGGCTAGCTGCCTTTCCTCTAGTCTTACACTGCTAAATTAGGGACGGCGAGCACAGATAGCCCTCGAGTAGCTTTGTGCGAAATTCCAAACAAATTATCAAATTATAGATTTTAAAACTAATAATGCGTTTTTAGAATAATCTATTTCGAGAAAAACAGGCAAATCAAAATACTGTTAAGCTACGTTTGTGATATTCTGGGACTCTTAATAATAATAGACATGCAGTTATCTAACCGTTACAAAACAAGGAGTTATGAAAACTAGCGTTGTGCGCTTGTTTATTTTTAATTTTGCGCAAAGCTACGCGAGACTATTTGCGCTAGCTGTTTTTAATTTAGAAGTGTAAGACTAGAGGGAAGGCAACTAGTCATCAGTACTCACCATCAACTCATAGGCTACTCTTTTACAAAGGAACAGTGAGATTGACTATCACATAATAACGCCTGCACGGCTGAAAAGATGAGCATGTTTGATGTAACAGGGATTCGAACCTAAGCCCCTCAAATTGCGAATGGAGCACCCAAACTACTTAGCCATATCAAGCTTGACCTAGTATTAATAAAGACAAGTGCCGGGATTTATTGCCTGTTTATGAAAGAAACATAACACATGATGAAGCCAAACGTAAGGAAGCATACATACACACTATTGCTATTACATATAAGCAATGAGACACGCGATTGGTTGAAAACTCGATCCTATAAATTATAGAGAAATTAGCAAATACCCATTTAACAATTCAACGGTTATTTTCCCCAAAATGATCACGAATAAGTATAAAATGTGAAGTTATCCCAATTATTTGAATCATTGTGAGTATGCACTTTGATTATCTAGTGGGTTGTTTACAACTACCTTTTACCATTCCATTCCTATTTCTATAAGGCAAATATCATTGCATTTGTTTTAAAGTTAAAGGGCATGAATGCAGTGCATTTTAGGCAAAAAATGTTTGAGTTTCGATGCAATGATTGTGTTCAGTACAATAGAGCGTTTCTCATGTTCGCTAAGTAGCTACAGTGATTTTGTTTTCGCTAGATGTCACTGTTTTTTGTCATTTTACTGGGTGCAAGAAAAGACTGCTACCGAAGTAAGCACATTTTAGTAGTTGCCATTAGCATAAGAAGAGTCAAATGGGGAGATATTCAATTAATTTCAAACCAAGTTATTTGACATGGTACAATAAGAGCATGCAGGTATACAATAATACCTGCATAATATATGTATGTGTGTGTGCTCCTCTCTTCGAAATGTTTCTTTCAATAATTCGACTGAGGAAGTCTCGTTATTTATCGTAAAATTCCTTCTTAAAAAGAAACATTTGTTCTTAATATGTTTTCCTCAGATTGATCAATTAGCACACAAGAAGACTGACAGATCGATGTTAATATCGATATGAAATTTTAGTATTTGCAAGAAAAAGAACAGTTTTCCTGTAATTTTGAAATTTAATCTCAACCAGACAATCAATATAGCTAATCAAAAATACTTTGCATTGCTTCATCAGCTGGATACCTTAACTGTTAACAACATTTTCGGCCATAATCCTAATAATATGTTATAAAATTTAGCCTAATTATAAGGTTTAGGTTGATTCTCAATAAATATACTAAAATAACAACATGAAACAATCTGTACAATAAAATTATAATGATGAAATATGCAATTTAAAATAACATTTCATGTATTAATACCGTTAATAAAAGTAATAATAAACAATGAATATGGTATCGGCAGCTGTGATCCTTCGCGAGGGAAGACAACGTCTCCAAGGGTAAATGTATTCTCACGTGACTGAACAGCCCAATTCGAAATTTGCATTGTTTAGAACGCCTCTGGTAGATAGTGCTAATAGAAAGATGTTGTGTAAAGAGGGGTTGGTTTCTTTCTCTTATCTCTTTTATCATTTCTGCTTCTCGTTTGTTTGTGACTCAGGAGAATCCTAAGTGTGACTTCTTTTAAAGTGGGGATAACAGGGCAGTGGCTAGGTAAATCCTTGAGAAATTTCATAGGTTACGGATCACTTTTAATTGGAAACTTAGGGAATACAGACACACTAGATGTTAGTTAAATTTTTGCCGGATAAAAAGATTTCTTAGAAAAACGTAACATAGCATAACTATCCTGATTTATCTCCAATTTTCACTGATACATCATTTGGCTAAAAAACTTAAGCCAATTCTACTACTTATCATTAGACGAGAGTGACTTTTGTGACATTTTTATATTACTGGCAGTCAGTACTCATCCGAAAAACTAACTACCTCGCTGTCTAAGACGTTTTACTTGATTGTAACATATATGCCTCGTAGTTTATATACAACGTCAAGACGCTATCTAATCACACTATGTTAATAAGTTATGATAAAAATATAAAAGTATTATAAGGTATCACACATAATATTTTCTGATGTGTTGGGAAATATTTCCCACACGGACTAGCACTGCTACAAAAAGTCAAAATGGTGGTTCTAATAATATGACGAGAAAACGCAAATAATACTAACTATTCACTTACTGCCATACTAAAATCACAGTTTCAGTCTAAGTAACTACAGACTTTAGCAAATATTCATGGAATTACTATTTACTTACTACTACGTCGTACTAACTCTTTGAGATTAATTTCCATCTCAGCAACGTCGTGAAAATTATTCTAAAGTACTAACTTTTCACTTACAGTTAAGTCGTGGTAACTCTTCCTATATGTCTAAGTCTCTGCTGACAAAAATGTCGTGGTAACTAACCCAAACAGTATTTCCCCGCTTATAAATACGTCGTGATACCTATATCTAACAGTATTTCCAATTTAAATCTTCGTCACCACGTCGTGGTCACTATTCCCGACGTTTTCTATAAATTTTGCTTCTTTGTTGTTACGTTTTACACGGTTTCATATTTCTCTCATGAAGCCAGCTAAAAAAACAAAAACTAAGATGAAATTGAAGATAACATTTTTTTTCTAAATGAAAATGAAATCCCCAAAAAGCATTTTATGATCAGTATCGTTAATTATGGTTTCTCTTTTTAAGTTAACAAAAGTGATGAGTCCGAGGATTAAGGGTTTGGATCCCCCTCAAACCAAATATGCTCGCCCTTTCAGCTGTGAAGGCGTTATAACTAATGGTCAATCCCACTATTCGTTGGTAAAAGAGTAGCTCAAGAGGTGGCGGTGAGTGGTGATTACTAGCTGCCCTCTCTCTAGTCTCACACTGCTAAATTAGGTACGGCTAGTGCAGATAGCCCTCGTGTAGCTTTGAGCAAAATTAAAAAACAAACAAAAGTGATGACTACAAAGTGTGAAAGATCTTAAAGCAGCCATTTTTTAAAGGAAGATACAGAATAGAAGTAAAAAGTGGAATTATAAATTATTGAATATTTCTATGTTAAGCCTGTCTTATCCTAATGGTTAACCAGAAGTATTTTCTTCAATATCTGTTAAAAACACCCCAAACGTAGAAAAAAGCATCTTTTTTTAGTTTGTGACTCTGATATTGTAAACTGGTAAGTTTCTGAAAAGGTTACGTTAACAAAAACATTCTCACCAACAGTTATACAGACTAAATCTTGACTATACAGAATGGTGCGATGCGCATAAGTTGAGTTCAAAAAGTAAAAAAAGCAAACAAACACAAACAACAGTAATATTTATAGATCAAACACCACCGGCGTCGGAAACGTTCGTCAACGTGTTACGAGCTTGTAGTAATACACATATGGCTTAACAAGTATTATTTTATCTCTCCATCAAGAAAAGTGATTCCTCGAGTCTTAAATAAAAAATAACAACAAAAACACTTACTAATCTTTGATCCACCGACCCAATTTCTCTACTTGATTGCTATTGGAAACAAAAATTTGGCTTGATTTTCCTTTATAGGAGGTCGGCATAGCCAGACGGTTAAGGTACTCTACTCGTAATCCGAGGGTAGCGGGTTCGAACCCCCGTCCCATTAAACATGCTCACCCTTTCAGCCGTGGGGGCGTTATAATGTATCAATCAATCCCACTATTCTTTGTTAAAAGAATAGCTCAAGAGTTGGCGGTTGGTAGTGATGACTAGCTGCCTTCACTTTAGTCTTACGCTGCTAATTTAGGGACAGTTAGTGCAGACATCCCTCGTGTAGCCTTTTTCTGTCTGTCAATCTGCGCGGCAGTTTTGGATATTACGTTTAATGTTTTTTTCTCTTTTGAATTCAGGGAGTGGAAAACCTTTTTTTATGGAAGGTTTTGTTCTGAAGAAGAGTAGCAGGCATTTTTTGATATCTGTTTGTCGTTAAACACAAAGCCACATGGGATAACATGCGCCTTTCCTACTAAGAGTATCAAACTTTGTTTTTAGCGTTATAAGGCTACATATATATACTAATAAGGAGGTGTACGTATATACATATACATAAAAAATAAAGACAAATTGCGTGTATTTTTATTTAAACTACTTACAAAAAGTAAATATTCTTGACTTAGTTCATGGAGAAAATTTTCTTGACTTCAGTCATGAAGATTTATGAGGAATAAATCTTTACAATTCAGTAGTGTGTACTGTCACTATCCTTGTGTTTTGATATTTTTACAATTCAGTAGTGTGTACTGTCACTAACCTTGTGTTTTGATATCTTTACAATTCAGTAGTGTGTACTGTCACTATCCTTGTGTTTTGATATCTTTACAATTCAGTAGTGTGTACTGTCACTATCCTTGTGTTTTGATATCTTTACAATTCAGTAGTGTGTACTGTCACTATCCTTGTGTTTTGATATCTTTACAATTCAGTAGTGTGTACTGTCACTATCCTTGTGTTTTGATATCTTTACAATTCAGTAGTGTGTACTGTCACTATCCTTGTGTTTTGATATCTTTACAATTCAGTAGTGTGTACTGTCACTATCCTTGTGTTTTGATATCTTTACAATTCAGTAGTGTGTACTGTCACTATCCTTGTGTTTTGATATCTTTACAATTCAGTAGTGTGTACTATCACTAACCTTGTGTTTTGATACCTTAGACTCTTTAGATGATTTGTTTATTAAATAGAAATGAATACACTGTTTATTGTAAACTAGCTAAGGTGCCCGTAATCTGGACGTAAATCATGTGAATTCATGATTAATGAAAGGTTATATTAGGACATGAAAAGTTGTTTTTTTATACATTTAACTAAAGAAACAACCAAAACATCAATAACAGCAAAACACAAAATGTGAAACCGTAAATTTGAATGTATCTGCTCATGTACCCATCAAATCTTCATGCCAGATTTGATGAAGATCCATCAACACAGGCGAAGTAGAGGTAAAATAACCCTGCAAAAGCACTCGTAAGAATCGCAAAATGCAAAATTGAAAATTTGTGTGTAATTTCCAATGGACCTGATGAGCCTCTATACCAATTTTGGTAAAGTTCCTTCCACAACCTGGGGCCTGGTATGGCCGAGCGCGTAAGGCATGTGACTCGTAATCCGAGGGTCGCGAGTTCGCGCCGGCGTCGCGCTAAACATGTTCGCCCTCCCAGCCGTGAGGGTGTATAATGTGACGGTCAATCCCACTATTCGTTGGTAAAAGAGTAGCCCAAGAGTTGGCGGTGGGTGGTGATGACTAGCTGCCTTCCCTCTAGTCTTACACTGCTTAATTAGGGACGGCTAGCACAGATAGCCCTCGAGTAGCTTTGTGCGAAATTCCAAAAACCAAAACAACCTTCCACAACCAACGAAGTATTATATTTACATGGATATACAATAGACAGCGCTATTATATTTATAAAGATGGCGTCGGTGTATTATATCCGAGTGTAACATATACATGGTGTCATATATGCACCCTGATGATGAAGAAAAACAAAGTTTTCCGTAACAGAAAAAGGAGGCAAAAGGGGAAAATCGTGACCCTATTGCAAATTTACATCAACGCAGGATAAAAATTTCACAAAGTTAGGGACTGCACATTGCGTTATAAAAAAGTGTTTTGATTACCATATAAGCAAGAGTTCTATCATTGTTTGATGTATAAATATCTATATAAATTGTTTGTTTGTTTATTTGTTATTCAACACAAAGTGATACAGTGGATTATCTTCGCTTTTCCTGCTACGGGTATCAAAATTCGGTTTTTACATAACAAGCTTAAAGATTTACACTAGTAAGGGGGTGTACGTATGTACATATACATAAAAAATAAAGCATACTGTGTATAGTTTTACTTAAACTGCTTACAAAAAATTAAATAAATTTTATCAACTTCACTGATGAAGATTTATGAAGAATAAATCTTTAAAATGCAGTAGGGTGTACTGTCACTATCCTTATGTTTTAATACCTCAAAGTTTTTAAATTTTATTTGTTTATTAAATAAAAATGAATACACCATTTATTGTGATTTTTTGTTTGTTTGCTTTTAATTTCGCGCCAAATTACACGAGAACTATTTGCGTTAGCCGTCCATAATTTAGTACAGTAGGATTAAAGTGAAGGCAGCTAGTCATCACCATCTGTCGCTAACCCTTCGGGTGCTCTTTTACCAACAAATAGTATGATTGACTGTCACATAATAACGCCCTCACTCCTAAAAGGGGCGAGCATATTTGGTGTGACTGGGTTACGAACTCATGAACCTCAGGTGAAAGGGTCGAGCGCCCTTACCACCTGGCCATGCAAATGCTTCAGCTCTAAACTGCTGTTACTCGCCAATAAATATATATATTTTTAATTTCCTCCACAAGCGAAAGCTTTCACCTCAGCAGCAAATGCATAACATTTGACACCCTTTTCTCTTACTTTGGCGCTTTTCACTCATCTCTAATTGTGTACAAGTAATTTGTAACACAAAGTTTCTAAAGTGGATCATAGATGAGTGAGCGGTTCAATGCACACAAAAAAGTCCTCAGAATACAGTAGTCGTGTCACGTGCCAACACATTAACCATAAACTGTATACATATTTAATTTACATAATATATTTTTTTGAAAATTAGAACAAGTACTCAACGTTTACACAGAATTATAGAACTATTAACCTCTTAAGTAATTCTTGGTAAAAAATAGATATAGCTATGCCTCAGTAAATTGGTTCCATTAGTATAAACAAAATTTGTGATAACCACGGCTAAAATAGATTATTTTCTCATATTATCTTTGAAGCTTCTCTATAACTATTGAAATTCATCTACATAAACGATAATTACTGTGTATCTGCAGAAACTGTCAGAAGTTGGCTTGTGAATTATGAAAGACGGTCTGTGTGTGATATTTCCTGTTCCTCGGTGTATTTAGATTGCACAGTTAACAAACAGGAGAATATAGAGAATTGAGCTTACGTTCAAAGTAGTGTTGGTATAAGAATTATTCTCGATTAATTAGTTTGAGATTTCTAAATTTTAAGAATGTCGAGTCATGTTATTCGTGAAAACTTGCACGTGCACAAATATGAAATAACTATATTGGCAGCAAGATCAAATACAAAAGTCACAACTAGGCGAATTGACCAATTCCTTCTACCAATGGTCTATCGACACTTTTTATTTATGGTTGCATAAACAGTCTTTATTATTGACTTCTGACCAATGGCAAGTTATGTGACACTAAAAACTAGAACAGAAAATAAGCTGTTCACATGATGAATTTGCAGATAGTATTAAGACTTTGAAATAATAACTGCCATAATTTTTTTATGAATGTTTCTTGTTTATTGTTATGCGTTCTTACTTGATGAAGGAAAAACCTGGTGGAGATAAGTAATGTTAAACCTCTTTACACAACTCGTTGTTGATATTGGAACAAAAATAAAAGTAATAAATAGGTGTTAAAACGTCTTAAGCAAAATCTTCAAATCCGCTACACCATGTGACTGTTCAACTTTTAGTTGTTTTATCATAATTAGTATTTTATGGGATAGTGTTTTATTACGTTTATCACTGTTTCTTTTCAAAGCGTCAAACTGACCCATTTTAAATCTTAACACATGAACTCCGATGGAAATACGTTATTTTAGAATATCGAAGCACTTCCTTTACGTACAGTTTAAAATTTATTACTGTCAATTTTATGGTGCCCTCTACAAATAAATTGTAGTAGCTCGCGAAGGCAACTTTACCGGGTTGGCCCTGTGGTAGAGGCTCTAGATTCCCTCGCTGGGTTTAAATTCGTGAAATACCACTTTAGGTTGTGTGTTATAACAATCCATCCTTAGCTTGCATAGGGTGTGGTATGAAGATGCTGAGTGACTCACTCACATTGTTCAGTTGTTCAAAATTAGAGACTTTGGCAGTTAGTTTTAGTAGCTTTACCATTAGTACAAAATATATAAATATTCTAAGTGTGTGTGTGTGTGTGCCAGTCATCACCACTCACCGCAAACTCTTGGGCTACTCTTTTACCAAGGAATATTGGGATTGGTCGTAACGTTATAACGCTTCCACGGTTGAAAGGGCGAGCATGTTTAGTGGGATGGGGATTCAAACCCGATAATATTTGTGGTTTTGTGATTGGGAAAGAAACGTTGTTATTGCCTATTTTTGGTGATATAAGATGTCTTTATCAAATAAACTCATGATAAAAAATTACATAAATATTTTTGATAATGACTTTTGCTTTACTTTATCCCATTCTAAAAGTCTGTTTGCTTATAATCTAAAATGAGTTTACTCTCTCAGGCTGTGCAAGATAAAAACCATATAATGATCTGCTATTTCGAGAGTTATGTTCCACTCTTCAACTTTTATCCACACAAACTGTAAAAATAACTGAATCTGGATAATTTCCGTTGTTTAACGTTCACCTGACGAAAGACAAAACCTAAAACAGTGTTGTCTGTGTCGTATAAACAATGGGAGCTAACACTTTCAGGTCATTTGGACAAGGTTTTGTCTGAAAGAAAAACTGCAGTATTTGTAGATGTACCAAGAAAGATATGTATTACTAAAATTTCCATAGACCGGCTAGACCGTGAACGTTACACACTCGATAATCACGACAAAAAAAATGTATACTGCAAAATAGAAAATTCAGTTCATTTTTAAGATGCACTGCACCGGTTTGCTACAAAGCAGTGAAAACACACACACACACTCCTTTGCAGTTAACGAACGACTAATGCGCACGTACGATTTTGAAACATGGATCTGGAGAAAAGTGCAACATGTATTTTAAAGCCTTGGGTTTCTTTCAATATATGAAAAAATGTGTTTAACATGTTAATAGGAATTCAGTAAGAAGTTTTATTATTCTTGATTTTTCACATCTGTCTCATGATGAGCAAATACTTTCATAATAAACAGCTTTTTTACATGAAAATTATACATTTACGTTTATTAAACTTAAAATTAAATCAAAGCATCATCACGCTACAACTTGGTATTAAAACTGGTATATGTTATACTCCACAGTGTATCTTTTGAAGTTATGTATATATGCGCATGATAAATTTCACTGATATCCGTCCGCTAGTTTCAGAAAGCTTATGTAAATTGTTGACACTCCTCTGGTAGTTGAATGAAATTTGCTGAATATTATGACTGTGATGTAATAAAGTCATCAAGATGTAACGATGTAGAAATCAAGCTAGATAACAAAGTAGAGCCCATCTGCCTGCAGAGAAACGTAAATGCAATCAACTCGTGTCCTTGGGACGACAAGCAGTAAATTCAATCTATCCTTTTTACTGTGGATAGTTAATTAATAACACTCGTAACATTATTTGCCTTGGTAACTCAGGTCATATTCTTTACGTACAAGTAGGTTCTAACGACGACTAAACGAAAGAAAAAAAAGTGAATTAGAAATCATCAACATGCTTATAAACAAACATAACGGAAAGTTTAAGAGAAGTGATCTGTTAATTCCTGTGGTAGTTAGTCATGTAATGATCATTTTACCATGACATGAATGTGTACAGGAAAAATTACAAAGAGGTGAATGTGTACAGGAAAAATTACAAAGAGGTAGGAGTAATTTTACTATGAAGTTACTGTAAACGGATCAAGCACACCATAATCGTCAGCCATTTTAGCACAACGTGACTGTGAACGGATAAAGCACAGCGTGGTTTGGGTAACGACTATTTCGCTGCGACAAGATTGTGGATAAGTAAAAAGACACGTGGCATGTGAAAATATTATTAATTATTCTAGATATTTTTATTAATTAACTTTTAAATTTTAAGGAAACGAAATATGCAAGAGAAAAAAAAACTTGATTGTTTTATAAAAGAGTTTGTTTGTTTGTTTGTTTTGGGAATTCGCACAAAGCTACTCGAGGGCTATCTGTGCTAGCCGTCCCTAATTTTGCAGTGTAAGACTAGAGGGAAGGCAGCTAGTCATCACCACCCACCGCCAACTCTTGGGCTACTCTTTTACCAACGAATAGTGGGATTGACCGTCACATTATACACCCCCACGGCTGGGAGGGCGAGCATGTTTAGCGCGACGCGGGCGCGAACCCGCGACCCTCGGATTACGAGTGCACGCCTTAACGCGCTCGGCCATGCCAGGCCTTTTATAAAAGAGAATCTTACGGTTATTTTCTCATAAAATAGCACATTAAAGGTTAAATGATACAAAACAACGATACACTACGATTTCTTATTCAATATCTTATGAAAGTCTAATTCACGTAAAACGATTTTCACTTTTAGGTCTTAGGATCGCTTCTAATGATAAATTTTCATGCACGAGTATATTATAATGCTTACCACAGTCAGTAGACTCTTATGTAGGATGGCCAAGGTACACAACAGTCATAATACAAATATATACGCTAAAACCCAACAATGACAAAAAGTTTTACTTTAAAAGTTACTCTACCCATAAAGCCAAAATGTAAATCAAGAAGTCCTGGCTAAGATGCCAAACCAGGAAGTCACCAACCCACCATACTGATCGTCTTTCTTCTTCATGTTCCAGTTCAGATAATCCTAACTAGTTTATCACTAACGTCAGTTTAAACCTAAATCCTCAACTCTATGCGTTGCTGGGCAGTGCACAATACCAAAGCTTGGTCATAATAGCTAGTAGTAATTAAAAACATACAAATATAATTCTCGTCTAAACGATGTTATCATCACATTTAGATATTAGTTTTCTTACAGAGATCTGGTGTTTCTTTAAAAAAACTTAAAGGCAGGGTAAAACAGGAATTATCAGAAAACAATAGACAAACATAAGATGACTGTAACATGAAGAACACCCATTGCTTTGTACAGTGTATACAACCGATGTATTTAGGAAGCCAACACCAATTTCATGTACGAAATGAAGGAGTAAAGGAAATCAATACACGTAACATTAAATATTATTACACACATTCATAGAACACACTAACTTTCAATCAGGGAAAAGAAGTCACAAAACAAGTAACAAAGATCATTTGTGAATATAAAGTCATATAGGGATGATACAGCTATACGAGACATTCAATATTAAAATGAATATTACATTATAAAGTTCATACTTGAGAGAAGTTTAATATTATTGCAGTTGGAAGTTATATATTACTGACTGTTGATATTCAGTTTGTTTATCATATTATAATGGTCATGTTAGGTTAGGCATCACTGTAGTGTAACTAAGAACCTGGTACTTATGTACGAGTAACACTGAATTGAGTCAAACATATCTTGATTATTACGGACTCTTGCTACGAAGTCTGCCAAACTGACGACCATGTAACACTTTCGTGTTCGTGCGTTTTACCATGTAACATTAAATTTTAACATTGAACGTCATGCTATTACTTATTTCACATTAAATATTTAAATAGAATCTTCCAGCATTTTACTGAATATCTATTCATTCTCTTTCGCCACAACATTGTAGACTTGGTCAAATGTAAAGTTTATACTAAATTTTAAACTTGCGTGTAATTTAATGGCCTAACATACTTTAATCAACCCCCGTATCACATACCAAAACTTCATGATAAAAAATACCCCATTCCTTCTTTTTAACTTCTGTGATTCTGGATTAACTAAACCACAGAAGCCATGATTATGGAGCTAACTCATAGAAGCTGTTATTCTAGAAGATCTATTCCTTATAAACTGTGATTCTGGAGGAATAAGCCTATAAAAACTGTGATTCTGGAAGAACTAACCCTTAGAAACAGTGATTCTGGATGACCTAACGAATACAAGCTATGATTCTGAAGGAACTAACCCTTAAAAATTGTTATTTCAAAGGATCAGGATCTAGCCAACAGAAGCTGCGATTCTGGAGGATGTAACCCATAGAACCTGTTGTTACCGAGGAGCAAACCAGCTGCTGTCGTAAAATCCGAAGACAGTTTTTAGAATCTCTGATTTTGGAGTAAATTATCTTTAGAAGCTAATCCTTTTGAACTCTAATTCTAAGGAATGTAATCCTTAAAAACTGTGGATCTTGAAGCGATAATCATTATGGGAGGTGCGATTCTGAAGACTATACACATACCAAATACAGTTCTAAAACGATAATTCTTAGAGATGCGATTCCACAACGTATGGGCCTTAGGAGCTATGTTTCTGGAGAGCTAACCCAAAGGAGCTGTGATTGTAAAGAACCTAACCTTAACTACTTGTGCTTACAGAGGACTGATATGTCTGCTTTAACATACCAAAACATATGTACAAATATCACTTGATTTAATAGAGTGCAGTATCAGTCATCTACCAGGTTAGTTTCTGGTTTTTCATTTACAAACATACTAAGTATATGTCAGACAGCAGCATATGCTCAAACAAACGAACTTATATGTACCTTTTCTTTTTTTTTTAAGAAAATAAGATGTGTTAGTTCTTCCAAATTGACTTGGCGTATTTTGAACATAACCTTAAAACGGTTGTAAGCTATTTTACGTATCCCTACATGTAATAAAAACTGTAATGAAACTTAGAACGAATCACACAAGAACAATTAAAACAAATACCTCAGTTTGTTGGGCGGACCGTAAAACCTTCATTGTTGACCGTTCCTCTCGTTCACATCTTAAAATAACATAACACAATTAAGGCATCCGAAGAAATAACAAGACCAAAGAAATTATACCTCGGTACTGACATGTCCACAGGATCCACAACTTCTGTTTTCTCTTCGGATGTAGAGTGGACGTTGGTTTCACTTTGTCCTCCATTCACAGTTTTATGAGGTAATTCCACTTTGTTCTCCTGGCTGCTAGGCTTAGTTACAGAGCTCAGCTGAAAGAATACTACAAAGTTAAAAGTCATATATTACAAACACTGCTCAGTCTTTGGATAACATACAAAATGAAGTGATACACACAAGTATAACAGTTCTTTTGTGAAATATTCATTCTTGTTACCACAAGGCATGTATTGTCTGACTTTAGAACAAAGTCACATTTAAGTATTTGTTGTGTCCATCAAAAGGAATCGAATATCAAATATTAACTTTATATGTCTGGAGGCTTATCGCCGTCTTACCAGAAAAGCCAAACTATGGGAATAATGGAAACATCAAACGTTTACGTAGTCCACATTCCTAAAAACATTGTTTGCCGACTACATTACGTTAATTTTCCTAAAACACTGGCTTACGTTTTTCTTTTGTCATTTTTAGCGAAAAATTACAGAATAAGCTATCCAATTTCTGCTCCCTACAGGGAATCGAGGCCCATAAACTTACCTCTGTCCCACTGAGGGATAATTGTCTTCTGAACAGTGTTTTCTTGCCGATTAAAATCAACGTTATAAAAAAAGTAATGAACTACTAAAAACCAGAAACAATATAATAAAATTGAAACTCTAAATTATGTCCTAGTTATCATTCCTTAATGTCGTCTTTAAGTCATAGCACCCACATTGGTAAGGATATTCCATCTATCAGGCAAAATCTGAATGCCAATGTAAAACTTCCCAGCAACTAAGGAGAATCGATTACGGGTCAGGAGTTCAGTGCTTGAACTCGCAACGTCTCAAGTCCAACTGCCTTTCGCTGTATGCAGCTAGTTATGAGAAGATAGTTACCCTTAATATTTAGAAATAGCTTCAACGCACACATCCGAACATTTCTCGCCAGTTCTAAATTATACCAAAGTGCCAACCTGTGCCCTTATCCAATGCCTTTCAGCTTTTAACTCAAATGACATATCATCATTATTGCAATTATATAACATTCTTATACCGAGTTGTTGAATAAGTTTATAATTGTTAGTCATAATGTAGTGTTTTGGTTCAGAAGGCAATGTGTTCATGAAGGCCTGGCATGGCCGAGCGCGTTAAGACATGCGCTTGTAATCTGAGGGTCGCGGGTTCGCGCCAGAGTTGCGCCAAACATGCTCGCCTTCCCAGCCGTGGGGGCGTTATAATGTTACGGTCAATCCCACTATTCGTTGGTAAAAGAGTAGTAGCCCAAAAGTTGGCGGTGGGTGGTGATGACTAGCTGCCTTCCCTCTAGTCTTACACTGCTAAATTAGAGACGGCTAGCACAGATAGCCCTCCAAAAACAAACAAAAAAAATCTCTACTTTTTCTGCCTAAATCTCTACAATGTGATTCAAGTTCTTGGTTTGTTTATTTGTTTTTGAATTTCGCGCAAAGCTACACGAGGACTAGAGGGAAGGCAACTAATCATCACCCACCGCCAACTTTTAGGCTACTCTTTCACCAACGAATAGTGGGATTGAACGTTCATTATAACCCCCCTACGGTTGAAAGAGCGAACATGTTTAGTGCGACCACAGTTTGCGAGTCGAACGCCTTATCCCACCTGGCAATGCCGAGCTCCAAGTTCTTAGTAAATAAATGAAATATAGCTAATTAGGAAAAATATCACAGATGCAAATACTACACACTACTCCTGACTAATTGCATCGCTTTTACGTCCAAGAAAAAAATTCCATTTCAACGACTATACTTCATGAGCTTCACTTCGTTTTTCACGATATGTTTTCAGCTGCATGTAAATCAATCAGTGTACCAAGAACATAAATATGATCTATCTAACACCAGATATTAGGCAATAATCGGCCAGAGCCCATTTGTACGTTAGCTGAAGAGTGGTAAACACGTGAAGCTCATGTTTCTCTAAAATAACAACAAATAAAAACCAAAACAACTAGTATACGAGTCGTAAACCAACACGTGTTAGAAATAATGGTTTTCTTTCTTATAGGAAGAGGAAATAGACACAAAAAATGTTCCGTACATGTACAGCAAGTTCACGCATATCTTATGGAATTTCGATATAAAAGTAGAGGACACAATATATGTTTAAATGTATATTTGCTTCTTTGTTAAATTTCACGCAAAGCTATGAAGGCTATCTAAACTAGCCGTCTCTAATTTTGAAGTTATAAATTATAGAATGGTAGTTTGTCAACATCATTCACCCACAATTCTCTGGATACTCTTTTCTGAACTAATAGAAGGATTAAGCATCACATATAATTCCACCATGGCTGAAAGGGCGAGAATTTTCGGTGACAGGTTTGGATCCCGAACTCGCAATTTGCGAGACTAGCGCTCTGACCACTAGAGATAAACACAAACTTACTTACTCACGTAAGGCATACGGAATATAAGTAAATAAATTATTCAAAGTTCTCTCATCATAATTCTAAACGTGCAGAGTAGTAAAACTAAAGTTTGTATTTATACACGAATGTTATTAAAAGTGATTCATCTCCACTGACGAGTTGTTGAATAAGTTTATAATTGTTAGTCATAATGTAGTGTTTTGGTTCAGAAGGCAATGTGTTCATGAAGGCCTGGCATGGCCGAGCGCGTTAAGACATGCGCTTGTAATCTGAGGGTCGCGGGTTCGCGCCAGAGTTGCGCCAAACATGCTCGCCCTCCCAGCCGTGGGGGCGTTATAATGTGACGGTCAATCCCACTATTCGTTGGTAAAAGAGTAGCCCAAGAGTTGGCGGTGGGTGGTGATGACTAGCTGCCTTCCTTCTAGTCTTACACTGCTAAATTAGAGATGGCTAGTGCAGAGAGCCCTCGTGAAGTTTTGCGAGAAATTTCAAAACAAACTTCTTTTTTGCGTAATTGTTATCAAATATTTAAGTTTTATAAATCTTCCCTCAAAATTTTGTCTTAAAAGATATTCAAAGTGTAAATGTCTTTTACTTTATTGGGATATCTCATTATTTCTTACTGCGTTTGCTTATTCTAACATGTGTGATAAAAGTTGCAATTAATATAAGTATTGTAAAACAAAATAAAACAGACAGAAATCTCAAAATCACTGATGCATTGCACTATTCCAAAGATGAATACAGAGTAATCTACAAAAAAGAAATTACTACTTATAGCTCACTCTGTAATAAATTGCGAAATATTTTATTTACTTTATTTAAAATAAAGAATATTTACTAAACCTCACAACTCCGATTATCAGTCCATTAAACTTAATGAGGTAAAAAATATACTTTTCAAAAAAAGATACGCAAAAGGCAAAATTTGTGACAAATTGTTAACAAGTTTATTCCGGGTAGTTCTGTATGACATGTGTGAACTGTATGACTGCTGAACATCCAAAGTCTGCAAAGGCGAAGGCCACGCTCACAAGTTGAAGTTTAATGTGACTCAACGTCAATAGCGAATATGCCCCTGTGAGCATCAATAACTGCTTGGCATCTCCTGCCCATGGAAGCGATGAGATGACGAATCACATCCTGTAGAATGGCTGTACAATCAGCCTGCAAAGCTGCTGCAAACTGAGGTAGAGTCTACGGTTGAGGTTGTCGCCGTCGCAGACGTCGGTCCTACTCGTTACAAAGATGTTCGATGGGGTTTACATCTGGTGATCTGGAGGGCCAGGAAAGAACGTTAATGTTGTGGTGTCTCAAGAAGACAGTGGTAAGTCGGGCTGTGTGAGGATGGGCGTTGTCATGTTGAAAAACGTCGTTGACGTTCACCATGATGGATTACACATGGGGCCTAAGAATCTCGTCGACGGTTGCTTACGGTCTGATCGGAAATCCTACGCAGCCCTCGTATGGTTGAGGCAGTAGACATCGCAGTGGTGGTCCTATCCTGAAGGTGACGTACCGGATGTAGCGATCTTGTGCGGGCGTGGTCATACGAGGTCTGCCAGATCGTGGACGGTCACGACTTGATCCATGTTGTTGGTGACGGTTCCATAGCCTTGTGATGGTGCTTGGGTGGACATTCACAGCTCTGGCAACATCTGATCGAGATTTGCCTGCTTCCAAGTGACCAATGGCGTTATTGCGTTGTGCTTCAGTCAGTCTTCATGTAACTGTATTGCGTTTCGGTGGCTTAACACTGAGCTATGGAAACCGAGAACCCGTCACTTTTATAGGAATTTGCACATGTTGCACTTGCAGAACATGCAGATCTCTCAAACAAACTTACTGGACACGAATGCGTTTTGGCGAAAAATCGATGTTTTTCTCCGTTTTCAAAGTTCACAACTTTTATTGTCATTTGGGTCTGACAATCAGTGCCTTAACACGTGTAACATCACATACTCTGAGCTTGTAACGTTATTACATATATTTCTCTTTAAAATAAATAAATTATCCCTTTTGCGTTTCCTTTTTTGAAGAGTATAATTTGTTAAATTTTCTGTGGCCATGGATATCGCTGGAATCATGGAACAACGTTAAATATTAACACGTCCATTCATATAATCATGAAACAATAATACACAAACAAATACATTACACAAAACACATAAATAATAACTTATAGTGGTAACATTGGAGCCATATCAGGACAAAATCGTTAATTGTTATTACAAAATAATGTGAATTACACACCTATATTGTCATAGGTCATTTGGGTCATTCATTTAACGAAACGTATATTATAATCATCTTATAAGCAATAAACAAAACACATTAAAATTAAACAAAAGGATATCAATATAAATATTTTTGATAAAAAAGTTTTGATTTATTTGTGAATGTTGCACGAAGCTACTTGAGGGCTATCTGTGCTAGCCGTCCCTAATTTAGCAGTTAAGACTAGAGGGAAGGCAGCTAGTCATCACCACCTACCGCCAACTCTTGGGCTACTCTTTTACCAACGAATAGTGGGATTGACCGTCACATTATAACGCCCCTACGGCTGGGAGGGCGAGCATGTTTGGTGCGACTCGGGCGCGAACCCGCGACCCTCAGATTACGAAGCGCACGCCTTAACGCGCTAGCCCATGCCAGGCCCGACAAAATATGGAACAAATATTCCAAGGCTCATTCACATGTAGCATGTTTTTTTTAGAACAGGAAACAATAAGTTCGAAAGTTGGTTTAGATAATAAAAAAATCAAAATTAAAAAGTTCACGACGCAAATTATCCAAATGATTTACAAGACTCTACACATTGCTGTGTTTTCTGCTTCATAGTTTCACATGAGAATTTTGTTATGTCTTTTCTTGCTCTAACTACTTCTTTCAAATAAAATAAGTGGCATTTGGCTATTGCTTTATTTAGCAGACTTTAATAATGTCAGCACTTTTAAATTTGTTTGTTTTGTTTTTGAATTTCGCACAAAGCTACTTTAACTAGGGCTATCTCTGCTAGCCGTCCCTAATTTAGCAGTATAAGACGAGAGAGAAGGCAGCTAGTCATCACCACTCACCACCAACTTTTGGGCTTTTCTTTTACCAACGAATAGTGGGATTGACCGTAACTTTATAGCTCCCCCACGGCTGTAAGGGCGAGCATGTTTGGCGCAACGGGGATGTGAACCCGTGACCCTCAGATTACGAGTTGCACATCTTATCACGCTTTTAACCCTGTCGAGCCTAAATGTTTTGATTTTCCAATTTATGGTTTACCTTCTTTTAATAGTGATGTACCATACTCTGTAATAAACATAACTTCGCATTTATTCAGGTATTGTAAAATTTGTTACAAATTACAATATTTGATTAATAATGTTGATATACTGACACAAAACTTAATAGTTAATGGATTTAACAAAGCAATTTTAGATAAAATTATTAAATTATTCTGTAGTAAATAACAAAATGCATTAAATAAGTACAATGGAAGCAAAATCAGAGAAATTTTACTAAAAATTACCGATAATTATTTTTAGTCAAAGATAAGGTCATTAAGAACTTGGCACTACTTTATGTGAATATACACCTCGAGCTGCATATAAAAAGTGCGACAGTCACAGTACGTTGTCATTTTACTAATGCCGCTTTATATAATGCCTCTATAATATTGGGTGCAGGAATGCTAACTTCAAGAGGTAAGTTTTATCTTACTTACCCTTAAATGGGTTCTATCTTATTTTTCATTTTATTTTTGTTTTCATTTTTTATTTTATCTATTTTTCATTTTTTTATGTTTATATTTTTCTTATTATTAACTTGGAAGAGCAGTTACCTTCCCACAAATATCTACAGGCAGTAAGGGTGATATTGATGTGGAATGCTGTGGGTTTGAGCACCCACATCTCGCTCTCGAAATTTCTAAATTTCTAATCTTCCTATGTGAACTCGCGAACTGGAGGTTGAAACTGATAGAAGGTGTATCCCCACCATAATGTTGGTTCTCCAACAGTCACCTCCACAACCTAGGCTATATTTTACAATCTCACATTGTAGCTTGTACCCTGGGATCTTTTCAAAATGTGCATAGTACTTTATTTGATTTTAATTTGTTTTGTATAAGGCTTAAACATTTATAGTTATAATCTAATCAATCAGAGGTTGGGATATGCTGTTTTTAACGCAGTCTTTCCTCATGATTTTGTTTACTTATTTGACTTCATTTGGATGTAATTACCGTATTTTCCGGTTAATAAGCCGAGGCCAATTTTCAGCTCTGAAAATGAGGGTTTTTGCTTATTACCGCCCAATAAGCCGAGGCCATTTTTAAAAAGTGACAAGTTTCTTAAAAACGATTTCGTAGTCACGTTTCAGTGTCAGCATGCATGTTGTGTGTGATCATTGGCGTTCTGTAGTAAAGCAGAACGTGTCGTATTGAGACAGAGATGGAATCAATATGTCATTCGTTATTGACTCCACTCACACATTTGTTTGTTTTGAATTAAGCACAAAGCTAAACAATGGGCCATGTGTGCTCTTCCCACCACGGATATCGAAACACGGATTTTAGCGTGTAAGTCCGCAAATATACCGCTGAGCCACTGGGGGGCCCACTCACACAATAAGTACATGTCCTCTGGTCACTGTGACGAATCAAACCCTGGATTTTAGCATTGGAAGTTTGGGACTTATCTCCGACCCCAAAGACTTCATAATATGACAAAAGAAAAACTTTTTAGTGTTAAACAATGTGAATTACAATACACACATACATTTTTATTGCTTTTTCCTTAATTTCGCACAAAGCTGCTTGAGGGCTATCTGTGCTGGTCGTCTCTAATTTAGCAGTGTAAGATTAAAGGAAAGCCAGCTAGTCGTCACCACTCACCGTCTACTCTTGGGCTACTCTTTTACCAACGAATAGAAGGAATGACCGTCAAATTATAACGCCCCCACGGCTGAAAGGGCAAGTATGTTTGTTGCGACGGACCTTTTTATTAATAAAAACTGCAAAATTTTTAGATACAAAATGCGCGAAATAAATATTCTCACCTAGCCAAATGCAAAAGTATAAAATAAAACCTTTTGACGTTAAACCACAAACATAAAGATTGTTTTTAACACAACCATGATAGTTCAGGTTAAAACGTAAAATAAGATAAAGTAGATATTAAAAACACAATTTAACAATACCAAAATAGAAAATAATAAAGCACCATTTAGCTACGGTTCAAATTCTGATTGGACTGTAATCAGTGGAAATGTGTTCTTGCACCACGCAGCAGAAAGGGAGTTCCATTAACATGATGGTAGTTGTGAAAAGAGCTACTGGCTCTCCAGACACTAAAGTATCAAGTAGAGACAACATGTTAAAAGATTCTGACTGTATACATCTTTCTCAACTTTCATGTCTGCAACAGTCAGGGTATTCCTTGGTGTTTTTAAAAGAAAATATTAGTATCCATTAACAAGTGTATAGGTATGTCAAGCAAAGAAATGAAAGGGAATGAAATTCTTTGCTAGTCCAGTGGAAGAAAAAAATGACAGAAGAATTACGAATTTGATGTTACGTAGAAAAGTTTGGATTGAAAGATACTTTAAATTTAGAATGTAATCATTCAATAGGTACATAAATTTAAATTTTTTTCGAGGCCTAGTCACTGCTACTACAATATTGCCCTGAATAGGTGCTATTCCTGCAGGAATACATATACTCATGCCTGTAACAAATTCCCACTTTTGTACACGTGAACATTCCAATCATACAGGTGTTTATCTGGTGGTCCTACACTTGGCCAGCAGCTGTGCTTTATATTTTATTATTACCAACAAGCTACATACAGCTAACGTAACTACCAGTTACATGCACGTGATGAGTCTTACATCATTGTCTGGTTGTAGCTAATTCAAAGCCTTGGACCTGCACAAATAACCAAATTCAGGATATTCCTTATCAAAGAACAAGGGCTAAGGTTTTGTCCATTACCATAAACATTTTACTTCCTTGTAATTTAAATACAGATGTAACATTAATCGAAACAACTGAGGGCAATGTTGTGTGGGTGATACCTTTTGGTTCAAGCCATTGGGCATATGAGGGTGCGGCGTACAACTTGTACAGGCAAAAAATATCAAGAAGATGTGTTTTAAGACTGTATACTTATGTACCATTCTGAAGTGCATGATTGAACGTGTTTGTGTTATGTTAAAATAAAGCAAACAAATTATTTTTAGTATAACACACAAACTAATTTTACTTCCTAGAGGCAAGTTCATTTACTCATGAGTAATTTAATTCAATCCAATAAAATATGTACTTCATTACAACAACAGAAGACATTGGATAATATCAAATATAGTGTGACTTCAATTATTACTTTTATTTCTTGAAGTAAGACCATTATTTGCCAACAATTACCGTCTTGAAAGTTAAAATATTGTTATAAACACCACGAAAAATATTAGGTGTACTATATCTTTCGGTTTAATCTATAAACCAATATCAAATCTTTCACATCTCTATTTATGGATTGCTTGATTGTTGTGTGTCCAATTGATGTTTTGTGCAGTATGTTTGTGTAATGATTGTAAACCTATGCAATCCAAATACGTGTGCATGCACTACACGATACTGTAATACCGCTTACGAGCTATTATATTTGACTAAGTTTTCAATTAAAGTTCCTTGCGGCCGGGATTCATATCTGTGATGTGAAACAAAACTTTTTGATACTTTAAAATCAAGGAACACCATTTACCTTCAGTGCTGATTTCAAACAATTAACCATCGAAGCTACACATCGGGTCGCTAACATCTCATCTGCTCCTCTCACACAGACAAATACAGAAAATTTCAGTATCTTCTACCTCATGAGGTGGCTCGACATGACCAGGTGGGTTAAGGCGTTCGACTCGTACTTCGAGGGTCGCGGGTTCAAATCCCCATCACACCAAACATGTTCGTTCTTTCAGCCGTGAGGGCATTATAAAGCTACGATCAATCCCACTATTCGTTGATAAAAGAGTAATCCAAGAGTTGGCGGTGGGTGGTGATGACTAGTTGCTTTCCCTCCAGTCTCAAACTGCTATATTACGGACGACTAGCGCAGATAGCCCTCGTGAAGCTTTGCGCAAAATTGAAAATCACAAAAAAACCTCATGAGCTGAGTCAATACAACACAAATGATTTCTTTCATTTTCCTCTGGCACAAAATACTGTCTTCCCTCAAGTTGGTGACCAAACCAGACGAAGGTTACACTAGTTCTCCAGAACTGTTGCAGTGACAACCATACATTGCTTATGACCTTCCAAAATCCAATAGTGGCGGGTGAAATTGAGAGATGTTTAGCAAAAATATGGGCAGCTAATCTGACAGATAACTGCTTCGACTTACATGCCCAAAATTTGAAATGGAGAGAGGCACTGGCAATATTTTTAGGAGTCTGGTTGGTTGGTTTGGTATTTTATGGTGCAAAAAGTTATGGTAAAAAGTTAAAATTAAAAGTCATTAAAACTCGTCAAAAAGAAGTAAGGTAAAAAAAAACAAAGTTTATCTTTTTAAGTAAAAGCGTAAATAGCGTTAAATTTGTATATCTAATTTACAGCTATAAGTAAAAAACTACAGTAATACAAGTTGTAAAGGACTTTCTGTAGCATAATTTTAATTACACTATGTAACACAAATTTTGTTTCTGGATAGTATGTGTTATTTTTAATTGCTTGTGTTGTAAAAGTACAGAAAATGGCCATAATTCCCTTCAAACTTTGCTTTTGTGACCTGGATAGTGAAATTTAGAAATAAACTTATTTTCCAGGTAAAAACGGGCAAATTTGCACATTTTCATTTACCTAAGGTCTGAATAAAACAACATATGAATGAAGATTTACGTATATTTATACTAAAGTTATACAGAAGTAAACAAAAATGTTTGGAAGTGAGTAGTTTTTCGAGACCTGCAACTGTAATGTAAATCAATTTCACGTAACAGCCCCATATATAGTCTCCCATCATGCTTTCGTTATACACTCCTTGGTAGCGACGTTCAAAGTCCAGTATATCTTGGTGAAAGTGATCGCCTTGCTCCTCTGAGTATTTTATCCTTGAATTTATTAAGATGAGCGTCAAGGATATGGACTTTCAGGGACATCCTGCAGCCCATTTTGCTGTAGTTCTTCACCAGAGCCTCAAACCAATTCCACATAATTTTTGGCTTTGTGATTGCCCAAGAACCCCCAAACCACTGCGACAAAGCTGCCCCAAGTTTTTTTCCTTCCTACTGAGCTTCTTTGGGAATTCTGTGCACTCCAGGAGCTTCTTTATTTGAGGTTCTATGAAGACACCAGCTTTCATCTTTGCCTGAGACAGCTTAGGGAAGAAGTCTCGAATGTACTTAAATGCTGCAGACTCCTTATTAAGAGCTGTGATAAATTGTTCCATAAGACCCATTTTTATGTGCAATGGTGGGAACAACACCTTCTGAAGGTTCACTAGTGGCTCACACTTGACATTGTGCCTTTCACAGAGAACTCGGTCCGTTGTAACCAGTGCTTTCTGTTGTCCCTGCTGTCTCAAAGGTAAATATAACAGGGAAACTTGATAACGCATCCTTGAAGACCCATCAGGAATGGCACCATTTTGAAGTCTTTGATAACCTCTCAGCCATACTCATCATACTTCAAGGCTTCTAGCAAGGCCTTGACACTTTTGTGTTCTATTTATGGTTCACCGAATGCTTTGAAGCTTTTGAATGAGTTATCAATAAAGAGGCGTTACTCATTCGAGTTACAGGCAATTCCAATTGCCTCACACAGACCAGATATATTGTGGCAGAAGCAGAGCCCATCTGATGAGGGAAGAAGCTTGAAAAATGTCGGTGACGCTTCCTCTGACTTGCGAATTGCACACTTTCATCTAACAAGTCCCACTACTTGAGTCTAGATGTCAAAAGCTCGGCATTCGATTTTGTTCGACCAAGATCTCTGATTAAGTCATTGAGGTCTCATTGGTTAGGGCAGTATGGGTCTCTCTCACTAGCTGCACCTCTAAAGTTGTAATCTGGATCTTCAATGTATACCTCCTCTTCTGATTTACTGGTCTCTTCTGAGGATGGTTGCTTTCTCTCAGGCGAAGTGGATACAGGGAGTCCAGAGCAGTGTAGCACTGGGGCAATGGATGATGGAAAGTCTGGATACGTGACAGCAGATGCATTCTTGCCAACCCGACGTTTGGAGGGGACAAACATGCAGAAGTAGCAATTGCTTAAGTGATCAGTTGGGTTTACGCCAAATTCTGGGAATAGCAAACTTTATGGCTCTCTTTTCCCTCTCTGGACCATCTTCTTGCAAAAAACCAAAATAAAATTGTTATTATGAAGAATAAATTTATTTCATCCACAACTAATGTGTAAGAGGTTCATGCAAAATATTTTATGTGATATTTTTCTATACTATTGGAAATTTAAAAGAAAATAAATTAAAATATATTTACGTTTTAAAAGGTCTAAAATTTCTACAATATAAAATCTTACTATTCAAGCATGCAAAAATTGTCCGTCTTACCTTCTAGAATTTTTTGCAGTGCTCGCAGGTAAAATGAGGTGCTCAAGATTTGTCTTCATTTCCGACAGGCATACCGAAATATGCCTTGTAGGCTTCACACGTTTCAGCAGATTCTGTCACAGTGTACTTTTTCTCCCTTGCATTGATATACTGGCCATATAAATAGCAGAATGTGTCTGGAAAATGCTTGCAGCTTTTTGATGTCATCTCTGATAAAATCAGATAGGTCCATGTGTTCACTTAGACAGACAGAACTAAACTGAAGTGGTGAGCCCCTGTATATATATTACTGTGGAAAGTTCTAGAAAATTCTACAACATTCTAGAAAATTCATGTAAGTTCGAAAAAATTCTCTATCAGCGATTCAGCACTGAATCTACCTGGAATGTTTTGGAAAATGGGTAAGTTTAAAAATTTCATTACCCAGGTTACAAAAGATAGGTTGAAGAAAAAAAATAGTTCTTTTCCATTTACTTTAGGCATAAGCAATTGGGAAATAACACTTTCTGCCCAGAAAGAAGAAATAGTAAAAATTTTGTTACATAGTATTATCATAGCACGACAGGACGACTAACGGGTACTTCAAACATCAATGTTAAACACCTGAAATTAGCCTTTCCAGTTCTGGTTTCGAGTTATTGACGTTTCGGTCATTTTCCAATTTTAAATCAAACTAGTTGTACTTTAACTCTTAAAAAAGAATCACATTAAAAATGTGTGTGTGTGTTTTTCGTATTGCAAAGCCACAAAGGGCAATCTGCTCAGCCCACCGAGGGGAATCGAACCCCTGATTTTAGCGTTGTAAATCTGGAGACATACCGCTGTACAAGCGGGGGATCATTAAGAATGTCTAATTTATAAATAAAAACATAAATAAGATTAAAAAGATTAATGGCCTTAAAATAAATAAAAGCATTTTTAAGGTGGACAGTGTCATCACCGCTAATGACCCTAAGGGCCACCCCTAGGCCACCAACCAACAGGAATTCAAGGCCAAAATGGTTAGGGTTGAACCCTCAACTATCAGGATCCTCTCCTCCCCTTCATGGGTCACCATGCATGGTAGACAGGGGATTGGATGTTTAGATCCCAGGGGAGGTAAACTGAAAGAACAGAACCTTCCATAGGAGGGCCCCTCACCACGTACACGAATGCAAATTGAGAGGTTTTAGGGGAGAGAGCTACAACTATTATGAAGATCCAGAAATGCTCTGCTCACTTATTATTATTATGTTTGGCTGTGTTAAGGTACTGAAATGAAATTTTAGTTAGATAGTCCCTTAACAGAACAAAGGCTTACCATTATGTAGTCAGTACGGGAGTGTGGTTTGGCTGAGGTAAGCCGACTGCAGTTGTTTTCATGGTATTATTCCGCTTCTACAACCTGTTCATAGTTACCATACTGAAGATAGATAGTGCCCATGTTAGGGTGATGATATCTCTTAAATTCAAGTAATAACTATTATTTTGATTAATAGCCCATCTATATCCTCATGATCCATAGATGCTATAGAAGGACATGCTTCGATTTAGAGGCGATGCAAATCATCCAAGTGAGCTGCCAGCTTTTTAATTGGAGTTCTCTTTCAAGCCTTCAATTGATATAGCTCAGTATTTCGCTAGGTCAAAAAATGAGTGCAACTCAGCCATGACAATTCTAATTAGTGATTGGCTGAATTAGATGCCAGACCGTTCAAGTTTAACTTCAAATATTGAGAATTGTAACGACAAACAAAGAAAGAGCTGAAAGAGCGAACATGTTTGGTGTGACGGGAAGTTGAACGCCTTAACCCAATGGCTATGTCGGGCTGTAGTGTACTGAAAACCTGGGAAGCTATAATTGTGATTTACGCTTATTAATCAGAAAACTACAGATATTTGACTAGGAACGTTTATAGATTTCAAACATAACAAACCTTAGCGAATTAACTTCAGACGTTAGTATTTCCACGAGACATTATACATTTTCGTCGGAAAAACTTGCTTGTGAAGAAGCAAGCTTCCCATTAGGTAAAGTGTACCTGTGTGCTAACATGGAATTAATTAGGTCATCGTGAATCGTCAATAAAATATCGAATCCCAGACTAGTTAGAAGATTTAATATTGTTTGTAAGTTTTTAGCACTTTTGTATATAAATTGTTATTATTGTTTGTGTGTTAAAACATATTTCTGTTAAAAAAGAAAATTTTGTGTATCAATCTAATTGGCAAATAATAAATTTGACACATATCCACATTTAATTGATTTCTAAATTTGAATTACAGGTTATCTCGGTTTCAGTCTATTTAAAATCATAATACGTAACAAAATAAATCAGAGATTCGTCCTAGATAAATTATGATACGTAACAGGAGGCTGTATTTTCCAGCTGTCAAAAAAATCTATCAAACAGTCTTATGTGCTCTGAAACTGCATTCGAACAGTAATCACCTGTAATATTAAGTAACTGAGGCAATCATAAGTTATCCCTATTCCAAAATATATATCTGTTATATAAACAAAAACCTATATTCGCGATTGAATACGCGTACGTATGTTTTTCATTATTTAAAGATAACTTATTGCTCACCTTTCTAAAATAAAAGGAAAAGAAACACTTATATGCTTTACACTTAAAAAACGCCATAACTTGCTTGCTACTTGAACCCAAACAGCGTATAAATTTTTAGAGATTCGCAATTCAGTTTAATATTCTTTCTGAAGTTTATTTAACCCCTTTTTTTTTCTGTGATCACAAATATACCTCCGGTGTCAGTAAACTTCGACTCAGAAGTCATACACTTCTTATCTAAAATTATTTCAGGCATGATCATCGTGCATAGCTCTTATGAATTACTTGAGCAGCAAATTGATAAGTGAAGTTTAGAAGTGATTGATTTTATAATAGACATATAACTATCAGGTTGTTCAGAAATAAATGTAGGAATTCTCACGATGACATTTAGAAGCTGGATACTGAGGAACTTATCGTTGGTTGGTTTAATCTAACGTTTGTCGCTTACAAGGTGTCTCAATTGTCTACTTTTTCAACTGTACGCAGAGTGAGTTCCACAATTCCCAAGGCAGCACGGACAAGAAGGACTTTCGTCTCGTTTCTCTCTACAGACTTTAAACTTAGATGAAAAGCTACCGAAACTACACGAAACATCAACAAGACATTCGGCTATGGATCTGTTACTGAATACAATACACTCTTATAAATTTTCTCTAACAAAATCGCCGCTATACGTTCTTTATCGGCGCACTCACAATGAAGTAATTTATATATAATTAATAATATTTCAACGCGTATTTATACCCTGAGAGAAGCCTAAAATATTCTATGCAGTACTAGGTATTGTGATGTAACAATACTAAATTAAAACAACGAGAAATATTTATAAAGTTCTAGTGACATAAAGCAACAATATATCAATTGTTATCTCATAACTGTTGAACCTGTACGATTCGTAAACTAACACGTTCTCACTTCTAAAAATAACTAAATATGGCACATACACTACATAAACTATCCAAATCTTTGCACTCGCTTTAAACTGAAACTGAAACAATCATGTATATCTAACAAATTACATGTGGTTTTGAGCACAAGCAAGCTTTATAGTGTCACAGAAATAGAAATAAAAAGTGTTTGTGAGTTTCGGGTTTAAATATTTTGTAGTTTTTATTTTCGTGTAAGGAGGAAGTTAAGATCTGTACTAATCTTAAACACATTTGAAAATTACTCGCAAGCCTTCACAGCATACCATACGTTAGATAGACCTGCGATAGTTCTTACAGAAGAGAATGAAGCGCCTACGTGAAACCGATTGCAACGATAAACTTTTTTTTTTTGCCAGCAAAGAAGAGAAAACAAGGTAGAGTACATACATCCAGAATAGTTTCGCTGTGTATAGTGTTTTAAATTACAAAGTTTCTGTTTAATCCATAAATACTTGTACATGTTATTATTATTCATATGTAGTACCACTTTGCTTAAAATTCTGCAAACAATTCTCCAGATTTGATATACATGTAAAGCAATCAGCATCAATCCAAAAACTTGTCATCAAACCTCACCCAAGACTTTCCTAACTTGTCATCACACCTCACACAAGACTTTCCTAACTTGGCATCAAATCTCACACAAGACTTTCCTAACTTGGCATCAAACCTCACACAAGACTTTTCTCTCTCTAATATAAAACAGATTTTTGAAGCGAAGATTTACCATACACCGATTTTTTTTTTTAAATAACTTAATGAATAGAAGGCAAAATGGTTTTCTCTCCTTCTCCAATTCAGACCCCAGGCTCCAGTAGAGAACCAAATATCTTTATATTACTGAAACTCTTTGCCATACTGATACGATATTCATATTCATGTGAACATTTGGCATCTGTTCTCCGCTGGTTGAATAATTAATTACCTTAGGTTTATACAAACCAAAAAGAGACTGAATCCTAGCTTTAATACATTATCCTTATGACACTGCTATCAGTATTGACACTATGCGTAAGTTATTTCAGTAGTACAAGCATGTATGTATACGATAGCCAATGATTGAAATAATTACTATGCATGTAAATAACAGAGCACTTTATTATAATAAAACATGTTTATGATAATTTAAGTCTAGTTCCCCCCATACAGTGTTACAACAGTATGATGATTAGTTGACTTTCTACTGAATATATGTCGACTTCATGTGAACAGCCATGCAATTGTTTAAAACTATATTTCATACAAAATTGCTTCCAGATTTAATCTCATAACACATATATACATTTTCTCGGATGGGGGGAGGGCATGTTCCCGGACTCCCATAACATTAATGTGCTTCGCATGCTGATTGTGATTTAATATGTATTGTATTTTGGTCTCACCAATTAGAACTCCCTTTCAAACATAACGTTTACTACCCTGGACGTTGAATATTATTTTTAAGTATATTAAAAACTTGTAAATCTCATACTTTATCCGGTAGAAACTATCACGATGCGAAAAGTTTAGTAATATAAATATTCTAACCACATGTGTTGATGGAGGAAACATGAAATATTAAGCCACTAGAAGAGACCCGCAAAACATTTGCAGTCAAATTAATACCTTTATTACAACAGTACTTCTTTAAATACAGGATTTCTAGAATAATTCAAAAGAACTCTAATTGCAGACATCAAAATCTGTAAGTCCACTTGTTTTAGACCTAACATTAGTTAAGCCTTTATTTGATAAAGAGAACGATTAAAAGTATAAATTTTCTACGTTTTTTGCTTTAGTTAAAGTTAAACTTTACCGTACTTCATACTAACAGTTTATTTATTTATAACTAATAATGTTATTCTACGATCTAACGTTAAACCGTTCCAAAAACTTTGCTAAGTTTTTAATATGTTGTTGCACAAATGTCTAATACAGAATATATTTGCATCCGCCTTTTGTTTACAGACATTGAAATAGAAGCGGGCACACATGCCTATTTAGTTTGTATGTTGAACACCCATTTTCCGTACACACAAAAATCGAGTATTATTATGGCAAATCATAAAACAAACAAAAATAAAATCTCTGTCTGACGTCCACTACCACCGATGTTTCATCTTTTCTACACATAATACAATAAGTGTATTTATAAGTATATTAATCATATATCATACACTACAGCGTAGAGCCTTAGAGAAAGCTGAACAAGATAAATGTATCGTGGTTTCGCTCTTCACAGTTTAATTAAAATGTAAAATGAACCGTGGCTTAATACAGTACAGATCGTACGACTTAACGTTAAAATGGAGATTTAATACTAGACTTTAGATAGCGTTTTTAAAGTTGAATTTGATAGTTCTAATATGCAAGATGAATTTCTTTCCAAGTTTTAAACTTATATCTCTGTACATGGCTTCACTGTGGATACTTTAAAAATTACAAAAAAACAAATGTCTCTAACACGACTTATTCACATTTTACGTATTTCGGGACAGTCTCCAATATTATATTATACTATTTCTTTGCAAGTCTCAGTACATATGATATAGCTGTAGAAATTTTTACACTACATGGTTTCTTCATCACTCTGAAGACATGCAGTAATATTTATATTACACCATTACTGAATCCCTTTCGCAAAACACTTTTTTTTTAAATAATTATTTTTCTATTGCTATCTTTAACCTAAGAGAATTTGTCATATACACAAAACAGCTACTTTTTTTTAAAATTGAAAACTGAAACTAAGTAGAATTGGAACGTCTCTTAAATTTCTATCATTAAAATATTTAATCAACACAAATTAAACATTAAACTTTCACTGTATATCTATTGTGAGTGAGTGTAGAAGTTCTGGTACTTAATGGTAATCAAGGCAAATTAGAAAATAGCTGTAACTGTATTAACAGAAATATCGTCTACTTTTAATAAACTACAAAGAACGTGTATAAACTGCTAGGTATGATTCACGTATATATAATAAAATACTCAGGCTTACAGCCCGAACACCATAATACCACGTAAGATACTCAGGTTCATGTTGACAAATACACGTTAACCCAAACATCATAATACCCTGTAAGATACTCAGGTTCATGTTGACAAATACACGTTAACCCAAACATCATAATACCCTGTAAGATACTCAGGCTTATGGTAGCATAACCATATAAGTAGGCAAAAACCCATCAGCAAAATTCTTCCTTATGCTTAAATGATCATTGTTTACCTACCTTTCATTTTATTAGAATAATGTGCTTCCACAAGCACAACCATCTGAACAGCATAATACCACGTAAGATACTAAATTTTATGGCGACAGAAACATACCAGCCTTAATACCATAATACCACTTAAAATACTTAGTTTTATAGTAATATAAAAATATTAGCTTTAACTTTGCAGTACCACACTAAAAAAAACTCAGGTTTGTAGTTATGAAAGCATATTACTTCATCTTTTAGCACATAAATTGAATGCAAGTCCATCAAAACACCTCCCATACAGTTTAATCTTACCGAGGTTATTTTAATAAAAGGATAAATAAATCATGGCATAACTAACATTAAATAATGTTTGAGTTTTGTGTAACATTACGACAAAGGCATGTGTTTATGTGAAGGGGGTGGGGTGACTCTTGTTGTTGACTCATTGGAGGCCTCAAGATTCCACAGACGGTCCCTGTTCACAGGCGTGCCTTTTACGACTTGAAAGCACCTATCAAATGGGTATTGGTCCCAAATGAATTAAAGTTGGGTATTTTTTACAAGAAGACGTATACGAAAATATTATCTTAATTTGCAAATCGATTTTATAAACACTTTTATAAAGATTTGTTCCTATAGTCATTATAATTCCACATACAAAATTATTGCAGGAGTTTCCTGTATTAGTGCCAATTATATTTCTCCGATGAGTATATATGAATTAGAATCTACTTTCACTTTTTATTTAAAAGAAGAAAAGGAAAATGTTCTGACATATTCAACGTTATAGCATTTGCGACTCTACCGCCGTCAAGGCATTGTCATATGAATACACTGTACAAAAATAAGTGTTTAAATGTTTATTTCTAAAGTTTTCGTACTGCTGCTTTCATAGTAAATATATTTAAATACAATAGTATTCTAGGTGTGATTTTTTTTTCTCGGGGATAATATTCCATATCTAGAAAAGCTCGGAAATCAGGGACACATTGTCCCTCTAGTGTATAAATTCAGACCGTTGTTGTTGTTTTGAATTAAGCACAAAGCTACACAATGGGCTATCTGTGCTCTGCCCACCACGGGTATCGAAACCCGGATTTTAGCGTGTAAGTCCGCAGACATACCGCTGAGCCACTGAGGGGGGGTATTCAGACCGAGTAGCCCCACCACATTTCCCAGTAGTTCGGCATCAAGTCTAAAGTTTTGATACTCGTGGTAGGCACAGCACATATAATTCAATTTTATACGCAAAAACGGCTCGTTTGGGTTGAGAAAATATTTCAAATAGAAGAGCCGTTTTTGCATATAAAATTCTCAACAAGTGGGTTTCTCGACATCACTGACATATAACTCATTGTATGTTTTTTGTGCTTAACAAACAAACATCATCAGTAATTATTGATACCAAGCGTCACCCAAATAGACTTTAACTGATTTGTGCAACACGAGCTTCTAAGCCAGCTTTCACATCTATATGAGCGCCATTGTACGAATTACTGGGGTCAATGAATAACGAAATATTTTAGGTTTGTCATTACAATAGTACAAAAAAACATTAAAATGAAGAATTCTAAGTACAGAAACCTCAAGATTTCAATACCTCAGGAATTCCCAGGCTTATAAACATTTTAACATTTCAAGCCATAAAATCATGTATATCAATAAGCCTTGTAGTTACTGGGATAACATTTCAAATGTTTCACAACATTACACCACTACCTATCAGATGTAAAGATCCAGAAAGTAATCCAATGTGATTGTTCAATTCCCATTGTTACACCACACAGGAAGCTCTGAAGTGTTGATCCCAAAATAATTCGAAGACAGAGAAAAGGTTACTCGTGTTTATGCTTTTTCCACTTACAGAAACGCTGGTTCATATATACATACTTGAATTACACACATTACACTCTGCTGGCCCTGAACCAGACTGATCTCGTTTATCACGTCAGTTCTCAAGAATAACACTTGAAACTTCTTATATCCGTGTACAGGCCCTAAAACCAAACTATTCACGTGGCATAAAGCTCTTTCATGTTATAACCAATTATTATTATGTTCATTAAAGAATAAGTAATAATAAAAAAAATTCGCATGAAGTTTTTCTTAATCTAACACGTGAAATCACTTGAGCCTCCTGAAATCATTCTATAAGGAACGTAAACACTTAACCCCATAGAAACAAAAAACATGAAATTTAGCGGAATTACTTAGCTGTTATTAGGTTCGGCCGCTTCTCAGTCTAGCCTTTTTAGTTTTAAAGCTGTTAGGTATTTCTAGTGATACAATTGGACATTAATTCTTAATTCAAGGCTTTTTACAAAGTAAATGTCGTAGGGATAAGTCATAATAAATTAATTCTTGAATATTCTAAACAATATCAGACAAAGAATCAATTTTACCTCACCAGTAGTACCAAAATCGCTTAGAAAACTTGCCTGGCTACGCTTTTTCTTCTTAAAAATTCCCGAGCCACAGAAAAACTTGCGCATTTCGATGTCGTAAGATAATATCCAAGAAATTCCCTTTCTTTAGTCGTCGCACTAAGGAAGGTTTTGGCGTGTTCAACACGATCGAGCTCACGCAAACATGATGATGCACTACAACCACTGAACCATAAGAATGTAAGCAGCGCCCCCTGGTAAGTACCCTTGCTGGCGGAGTAGAACGCACTGACTGAGAAAAGGGCCTGGCATGGCCAAGCGCGTAAGGCGTCCACTCGTAATCCGAAGGTCGCGGGTTCGCGCCCGCGTCGCACTAAACATGCTCGCCCTCCCAGCCGTGGGGGTGTATAATGTGACGGTCAATCCCACTATTCGTTAGTAAAAGAGTAGCCCAAGAGTTGGCGGTGGGTGGTGATGACTAGCTGCCTTCCCTCTAGTCTTACACTGCTAAATTAGGGACGGCTAGCACAGATAGCCCTCGAGTAGCTTTGTGCGAAATTCCAAAAAACAAACAAACAAAAGACAGAAAAGAAGACGGCCTGGTACACAGCAGAACATATCTACTTCACCTTTAATAACGAATAGTAAGTAACTCAGCTTTACAAAGGAATTTTCAATAATTATTTCATCTTGTTCAATTCCCATTGTTACACCACACAGGAAGCTCTGAAGTGTTGATCCCAAAATAATTCGAAGACAGAGTTAACCGTACATTTATTTGGAGAATCTTACTATGATAATTTATCGCTATATCTATGAATACCTAAGTATATTTAGATTATCGTTGTTTTAGCACAAAAGCTATAACATTGTGCTACGTGTACTCTGTCCATCTCGGGGGAAATCGAAACTAGGATTTTAGGTCCGTAAACTTACCGTTAATCCAAAGAGAGATATTAAATTATCGACATGTTTCACATGTAAGGTGTTTAAGAGTGTTTTTAGTAATTATAACATCAAGAACTGAAACGACAGAAAACGACCAAAAAATGAAAGATATTTAAACTTTTATTTACCTCAGTGCTGTTATTGATTGATCACAAATGTACCAATATTTAACAAGTTAAAAATGATGTTTCTTTGTTGTTTATTTATTGATCACAGATGTACCAATATTTAACAAGTTAAAAATGATGTTTCTTTGTTGCTTGAATTTCGCGTAAAACTACATGAGAGCTACCTGCGCTAGCCGTTCCTAATTTAGCGGTGTAAGACTAGAGGGAAGGTAGCTAGTCATCACCAACCACCACCCACTTTTGAATTTTTCTTTCATTGACAAATAATGGTGATTGACCGTTACATTATAACGCCACCTCGGCTGAAAGGGTGAGCATGTTTGGTGCGACGAGGATTCCAACCCGCGACCCTCGGACTACGAATGGAACGCCTTAACCCACCTGGCCATGTCGGGCGGTATATAAAACAAAAAACGTAATTCCTCGTGTAACATCGTCAATACATCTTTCGGTCATCCAGCTGCTACACCATCACCGTTTCGGCTGAATCGGGGAAAAAATGGATTAAAGATAGCTTTGCTGATAATTAAACAGAGTTACAATCAATGGGTAAACCATAATGATACTGAAATAACTATTCTGTTTGTTTTGTAGACTTACTACTGGTAATTAGAAGATTATTGAGCGTGGGAGGAAACAACTGATAGAAGTTCTTATTCATGAGACACCTTAACAACAGTTTACACATTAGTTTTGTTACGGTTCCCCCCTCCTTTTTATCGGTCGATTAACTTCATATGTAACACTCAGATAGTACATCTTCATATCTAACATCCGGATCATAAATATTCATATGAAATAACCAGACTATGCATTTTAGTATCTAACACCCGAATTATGCATCTTTATATCTTAATGCCAGGATCGTAAGCCTTCATATGAAACCCTCAGATTATGCCTTTTAATGTACAACACCCAGATTATACATCTTCATAGGTAACACCCCGTTCATATACCTTTATATTCAACATCCAAATCATAAATCTTCATATGAAATACCAAGACTGTGCATTTTCGTACACAAAACATGGGTCATGCATTTTAATAACTAATACTCGGACCATGCATCACCTTAACTGACATTTCAGTCATGCATCATCATGTCTAACACCTCGCCCGACCACCGATCGTGTGTTTTTTGTTGTTGTTTTTTTTAATACTTAAACTGTTGATTAATATCGTATGCAAAACCCCTGATGGTTATGCTTTAATAGATGCCACTTGCCAACTAACATGTAATACTTATGCACTTGGAGTACAACACTCTGTAACCTCTGTTCTAACACTCGAAATCCAGCATTTACACATCAGTTCAGATGTTTAAATTTTAAAAAGTGTAACTAATCAAACACTGAATTACACAAATGTTTGTGTTTTTTTAGTTTTAAAAAGTGTAATTAATCAAACACTGAACTACAGATAAGTTTTGGTGTTTCAGTTTTAAACAGTACAAGTCGTCATTATTTCTTTGCGACATGATAATTAAGTTTAGAAGCAAAGGGGATTATGGTAACATAACAATAAGTTCAGCGTTTTACCAAACACATTTTAAATTTTAATAGTGCCACTCAGTGGCACAGCGATATGTCTGCTGACTTACAACGCCAGAATCAGGGTTTCAATACTCTTGACGGGCAGAGTAAAGATAGCTCATTGTATAGTTTGTTCTTAATTACAGACAACAACAACAACAATTTTAATTTGTATGTGTCTAGAACAATACCTTCTATACTTAAAGGAACAAGGCTACGCTTTTTAACTGATAATTCAGCGTTCCTGGAAGAGGTTATGAACTTTTAATACTATGTTAAAAGACCATGAAACCGATCTTTACGTCATTAGTAAATTATCCCTGCGTGTTGTGAAACGAATCATTAGTGCTCCTATTAACTGGTAATTTTTTAAGAAGTTTGGACATTTTATATCAAAAGAGTCGAACTAGAAAATCATAAATTTTTGTAAGTTTCAAATATACAGTACCAATTCTTCATATTATAACGCCCCCATGACTGAAAGGGCGAGGATGTTTGGTGCAACGGTGATTCGAACCCACGATCCTCGGATTACGAGTCGAACGTCTTAACCCACCTAGCTATGCCGGACCCGGTTAAGTATGTACATTACATGTGTGGATGTTTCAATTCAATAGCCGATAGTTTATGGGATATAACCATGGACGTCAGATGTGTGATATTAAATGAGAACTCGGTGCGCACGCGTGTATATATATATCTAAGGTATGGATATACCGTATAAAATTCCAGCTATCCTTTTTTATTCAACCTGCTTTTATTTTTACGAAAGTTAATTATATATAAGTGTATATGATGCATGTATACATATTAATAAACTAATTTTAAATCTTTATTATCTATTATCGATACACATAAATAAATGAATATTTTTTTATTTTAGATAACTATATTTTTGATCGTATAAGAACAAGCTATCTAGCTATATCAAAACTAACAATCACACGATAATAAGAAGAACTGGTTAAATATACTGTTCTTAGTTGTTAAAATTAAAATGAATTGTTTCATAAGTGAATATCCTCGCTGTTAAATATTTATTTTGCATGATTAACGTGTACTGGGTGACAAAAATAAGTATGTAATATGTTTTCCGTTCGATAAGTACGCATATAGAAAACAGATTGTCAGGTTTTCGTTACCTGTAGTTATTTTAAAGAATCGGGTTATTGTTAAGAGAGGAGGTAAGCGTCAGTTTGTAGTTTATAACATGATACATTATTGTTTTATTAAAACTATGGGTGTTGGAGCTTTATCGATTAGTTTTTACACATTGTGTATGCTTAATAAACATAGGGCAGGAAGAAGGATGTATAAGTATTACTTAAACAGTATAATAGGGCTATTTAATTCTCAATTCAATATCTTAAATTTATATCACTTAATAATTACACAAGGATGAAGATTAGGCGATCTTCTTTGATAGAAATAAATTATGATATATAAGTTTTCTATACTTGTGTTTTTGAAGGTTGCACTATGAAGGATGATACTTTATGATAGAAATCGAGGATGGTTGGTGATGTCAGATTTTAGTTCTTTTTATACATTTTGTGATGACTGTTATGCCAATAACCGGTTTTGGATGGTAACTGTTCGTAGGATGTAGGACATTGTGGGTTTTATCACCCTCTTCCTAACCTCTTGTACAATTTGTAGCTATCTTTCTAGCATTGCATATAATATTGCGATTATATCTGACAGACGAAATATCCACAAATCTCTGATGTTGTGTCCGCAGATATTTTTAATTTAAAATTATACTGTTTAGACTTTTGTAAGAGACAGTCATGGCGCTTAAGTCCCAGTCTGGTAGTGAGGGTTCGAATTCCCGTTACACCAAACGTAATCGTCCTTTTCAACCGTGGGAGTGTTATAATGTGACGATCGATCTAAGCATTCATTGATAAAAATGTAGACCAAGAGTTGGAGATGAGCGGTGATGACCAGCTGCTTTCCCTCTAGTCTTTTACTGCTAACACAGATAGCCCTCGTGAACACGAACTTCCAAACAATCCAAACTACACTCTTGTAAAAATGGTATGATTTTAGATTTATCCGTTACAGAATTACTATAATAACACCAGAGTTGTAATCGTTACGTCTGTGGTGTAATACAGATAATTGTGAAAGACACACACACATACCTATGTTATTATTATTTATTCTCATCCTGTTAATGATCCATATCGCATGAGCATACATCGAAGATTTAAATAACTAACGATTTTACGATATTTTAGATAAAATTAAATAATTTCATTATAAATTCAAAATAGTATATTACCATAAGATCGAGAAAAACAGATGTAACGTAAATATAAACAAACCAATACAATATTTTACTTAGATTTTACTGAAAGATAAATATCGCTAAGACCTGTGGCTCTGTTAATAAAAACAAGTAAATTGGTAAAATGAAAATGAAAAAAAGTAAAACATTTAATGAAACTGACAAAAGCATTCACTAAACCTCTATTTTTAACATTTAATTTGTGTATAACAACGAATAATTTACTTTTTTCGTTAATATTTTCAGTAAAATTAACTTTCCATTTACTCTTATCTGTATCTACACTTACTATGTTTATTAAGAAACTAACATCACGCCTAATAAGTATTATTATACATACGTGCATACAGTACGTGTTGGATGAGTTTCTTTTAAACACGTGTGAGATATAATTAAATACAAACAAAACACAACCAGAAATCAGGCCAGGGCCGTAAAGTGACGGGTTTATGTTTCCATTATATTCCAGACTTTCATTAATCGAAACCGTAATCTAAAAATCACTTAATAAAATTAATGTTAACATTTATTTTAGCGACTTGAGGATTGTTTACGATATGTAATTTAAGAGAGTTTGTAAAGAACAGTCTCAATAATATCAGGTTGATTTTACAATAAACTAGAAATTTTGACCAGTAGTTTTACCATGCATACGTGTGTGTCAGATTAATTTTACGATAAACAAACAGGAGTGTTGACCAGTAGTTTTACTCTACGTGCATGTGTGTCATATCGATGATTAGAAACTCGAGTCTAGTGTTGAAACTGAAAAGTGGCACCTATATTGGAATGACGCTGAAAAACACTCGAGTGAACGCGTGCAATAAAAGCGAAAATTATTCAAGATCGGCATTTAAAAAAAGACACCTTTTATTAAATAATAACAGTGAGATTAGCAGTATTTTCCACTTCAACGTATTATATTAATAGTTAATCAAAAGAACTATAGTGATTACTAGTGTGTGGACACCCTAGTGCAGGCTACTCACAATTTTCTGCAGGAGTTTGACCCTGGCTTTGATCAAGTTTCGATAATGTATGATAGACTTACATCGTTCATGCACATAGCTTTGATTCAAATTGTTTCTTTCGTGGTATATTTCCCTTTGTACATTTTTTTAGAATAACACAAATATGTTCAATTCCACGTACATAATGAAGTCGAGAAATAAATGTATCATGGCTTGGTTAAAAAAATTAAAATTATCGGCTACGATATTACGCTTATTTTATAATAGCTGACGCTATTTGTTATCTTCTCGGTAAATATATATTCAGCTATCTTAGAAAATCTACTTAGGAACAATTAATTTTAACAATCGGATATTGTTGTGCTATCCAATCTTTAACATGATAGATAAGAGTTCATAGTGGATAAGATTAGAAAAAGGAAGACTTGACGTATGATCTGAAGCAACTGTTTCTCTCACTGGCTTTAGTTATTTGAATAAATATATCTAATTCTAGTTCCGATTTATTGGGTATCAGTACCATAATTAGCGTATAATATTTGATTACTAGAATACGTGTGTTTACTTTATGGTTATCATAACGGCCTTTTAAAGACCTCCAGATGTATCATCAAGTACTTCACGTGGACTCGAAGCTTGATAATCTCGACATTCACTTATTACGTCGTTTTTCATCTCCTTTTATGCATGTATAGATTGAATACTACTTAAAGTAATAACCTGATATTTTGATTAAATGTCTATACATTTTGCAATAACACTATAGACTCGCGGATTATTATATGCTTAGGCGCGAAATGTTGTTTAAATATTTCACCAGAACAAAAACAAATATTTATCAGTAATTTGTTTAAAAAGTAATGTAGAAAATCTGACCACTCTTGCCACGCCCATTTTTGACATCCTCTCTTTTAAAATATTAAAATACAATTAATGTTACCGGGGAGCGTTAGCTTCTTCGGCTAAGTTTTTAATATATTTTGCGAAGACAATTCCGATATTTTTGTTTAAATGTGTCAATATACTTTAAAAGGATAAGGTAGACATCGTGGGCTAAGCCTCTTAATACGTTTTAAATAATAACGCTGATACCTTGTGTTACGTGTTTTAACATGCTTGAAAATCAGTCTCGATGTCTAAATAACGTGTTTCAAACACTGAACATTCTAAATCCCAAGGAAGTTTTCAAAATGCAACGAAATACATGTCGTGCTTCAAAACGATATAGGCAACGATAGATAATGTTTTGGAGCCAATTAGCCATGTCAAGTCGTTCTAGACTTAACTTCACACAGTAAGTTGTCCTTTCTGGTCCAAGACGCTAGCTTCTGGCCTGGCCTCCCTATCATGCACTTCTCACAGTTCAAACAAAAAACATTTCACTGGCCATGTGAAAGAGAGGTCTGTTACACTTGATAGACACACTCGTCTGAAAATTAGTGAAACACGTACAACACGTAAAAGAACCGAGATGTTTTCTATGGGAAAATGAGAAGGGAGCGGAGGAAGGGGGGGGGTACTTGTTAGTGTGTAGGAATTCACTATGTCAGTAAATCTGCACCACGATACAAGGTTTCACGAGACAACACGTGTTTTTATGTGTATAGGAGACGGTGTTATTAGATTAATGATTTAACCTGTTTCTTGCTTTATATATATGTTTAAACGCTATATATACATTTTTTTTAAATGTGAAACAACGTTTATAAATTTCCACACAATAACCGTTGCGATTTCATTCCACATTACCAGAGATTTAGCGCAAACTTTTACAGCCATTTCTATTTGTATATTTATGTATTTAAAGCACAATAATACTATTTCATAAGATCTACTGAGTAAGGTCATCGACATATTTAAACTTAAATTATATTAAAGTTAAGGTACAAAGCGAAAGGTCAAACTAGGGGTTAAGCTTGAAGAAAACAAAAAATATAAAGCAAAAGCATTTCAAACTAGGATTTCCATAATCCTAGGTGGTAATGGTCATATACAAAGCAAGAGGTTCAAATCGATGTTTTAATGTTAGATCGTAAATATATGATATAGAGCAATAAGTTCAAAGTAAGATTTTTGGGTTACACGGTAAACGTGAAGTTCCATTCAGTTATTTTCTGGTTTAAATTAGTTTGAAACTTGTTACTAAAAGAAGATGATTTCTTTTGACAGATAAAACCTGTTGTACCAGTTCAGACATAACTGCATTGCGGAATTCTTCAGGGCTTTTATTGAACGGTAATTTTTTGACGTGCTATATGGAGCACGACACAACCAGGTGCGCAGGTGTTTAAAGGGTACATTTCAAAATTTAATGAATTTCAGTTTTATTATTTGATCGTGAGTTTTCGTTTCTGTAAATCCAGAGCTCAAACTTTATGTCAGATAGTACAACTATTATAGACGTGATTAGAATATAAAAACTAAAACATACTCTCATAAAATACTGAAAACAATGAAAGCAAAATTGCAAAGGATCTTCAACGACGATGGCATATCTTGACCAATGAACAACGGATAGAAAATACATCAAACTGTATCACATTTCCTGTGTAGCGAAAATAGTTATCGCTTGCTTTACTCGAAACAATTGTATAGCTATAAATGTAATTGTTTAGCTGTTGGGCAAAACGACAATCTCTCTCTCAAAATCTTCTTAAATTTAATGGTCACTGACATACTAATGTAATATGAAACATATTTCAATTTACGGAAATGAAGATACCGGCTTTCTTTAAACAAGTGTAACAGTCAAAAAAGAAATGGATAGAACAGGTGTTTCAGTTTTGGAGTGCATTCGGCTATAAAATAAAAAAGTTTTACTTCTTATCTCTGGAACATCACCACTATCTGCACCTTAAAATGTTGTTTATTCTCGTTGCCGCTCAGCTGGAGAACAGAGCACGCTCCATAAGCTATTTTTGTAGCAGGTTCGCCCTCTGGTTAATGTAAGATCAATACTAAAACAGTCAGTTCACACTGAACAGGTTTTTATCATTTTCCTTCTAACGGGAAGAAATTTATAGGTGTGTTTGATAATGCTACATATAAAACTGTATATCAGTTGTTAGTTATTTAGGAAAGAAACAAACAATTCTCTCTTTCCTTGGTCAAATCTCTCTCTCTCTTCCACGCATGCACGCACACACACAAAACTAAAATTGTTTCGAAAGCTTTTTACGCCACATTTTAGCAAATAAAAAAATACAATATGAATCTCTTGCATTCTTCTTAAAATGGACAAACAGTTGACAAAAACACATGTTGGGTTATGAAAGTGACTTTCGCTTTCCATGAAATTCAAAACAAACGAAAGAATCGTCTTCTTTTCCATGTATTTTACTGAATTCTAGCAATATATACATTTACAAAGTTTGAGCACATTACATTAAAACAATTTTGGAGCCTCACCTTGTCGTAACAGTCTATGTCGCCACGTTCAGTCATATTTTATTGACTACTATACATCATAAGAGAAGTCCTGTGCCGCAGTTTCTCTTTTTTTCATTGTAGAAGTTTTCGTCATACAACTTCCACATTTAAAGCACGCACCTTCTCCCATCACGGGTTTCTATTTGCTATCTATCGTACGAGGTAGACGGTTTTCAAACTTCCATTCTACCGATTTAATCTCACAGAAGCCTGTCTACAAGCGTTGCATCCGACGACTTGACAGGTATGTTTTCATATGGAATAGAATGAAGAATTGTTTCATTCTCCAGCTGCTATACATGATAACTGAGCGTGTATATCATGAAAGCAACTTGTATCGCTTTTCAGACAGAGATCCATATTGATTAAGTTGCACGTTGTTGCTTGGAGCATGTAATGTATACGGCCTTTATGTTTATGTATTTTAACCTATTAAACAACGCCATAATTTTTTCTTTTTTTACTATGGCTTGGTTACGACCAGTTGCAGGTCGCTTCCTGAATAGTCTTGGTGGTTAAAGTTGATCCATATATTCCTTTTTATTATTATAAGCTATATTTGTTGTTTACAATTGAGCACAAAGCTCTACAATAAGCTATCTGTGCTCTGCCCACCACGGGTATCGAGACCCGAATTATAGCGATGTTAATCCGCAGCCCCCAATAGTACAGCGGTATGTCTACGGATTTAGAACGCTAAAATCAGGGGTTCGATTCCCCTCGGTGGGCTCAGCAGATAACCCGATGTGGCTTTGTAAAAGAAAACACGCACTTCGTCCGCAGACATGCCGTTGTGCCACTGGAAGGGGGGCCTACAAATTATAGGTTTTACAGTGAGCAATATTTGCTTTAGAACGAGTGCGACGTTTCGATCGCTGCTGTGATCATTCTCAAGTGCATATATTTTATCGGTAAAGGAGGTTTTAGTATTACTGTTAAAAGTTGAGTTGTTAGGAATGATCATACCATCAGTCGAAACGTCGTACCTGTTCTAAAAGCAGATCTTGCTTACTGTAAAACCTGTAACTTATAATGAAATATATTTAATAAGTTAGGAAACTCAAAACAATACTATATAATCTGTCGTTTACCAACGCCAGTTATGTATAATAGATATCCTATTCTTGGAAACTCCAAATCCCCGATCTGAATCGTACGCCATTACGATCTGTGATTACAAATACTTTTTTTTTTGTCGTTGTTGTAAAAGAGATGTTACAAACTCTCTATAAAGTAATCAATTTTGAGATACCTCACTATATGTGAAACATTGAACAATATTAATATTTAGTTCTAATACGGTTTATTATAGCAGAGTGTTTTGGACACATCATTCTTGTGATGGAGTCCTTTTTAAATAAAAACTACACTACATGAATGTTGTTTAGATTACTGTCATCAAATAGAGCATGTCTGAATAAAGGAAATAGACTTTAACGATGTGGTGAGGCTCTAAGGTTGTTTTAATATAACGTACTCAACTCCTAAATAAAATTATTGTTCAAGATCAAATAAAAAGTGTAGTGAACGTATTTGTAATTTAAAATTGTTATTTTGCGATTGTGTCTCGTACCCTATGGTACACACCATTATAACTATTACACACATTAAACCGTAACTCTTTGCCCATCTTCGACGTGAAAACTGATTGTCTGGTTTAAAAATAGGGAAAATATTCTTATAATTTCTATTTTTGTTCTTTATATTCCAATATTTTTATTACACAAAAATCTTATATCCAAAATGTTCAGCATTTTAGTTTATTTACATACTGTATGACTAATTGCCTTCCCTCTGCTAAATTCGGAGCGACTAGAGCAGGTAGCTCTTGTGTAGCTTTGTGTTCAATTTAGCAGTGGGAGACAAGAGGAGAAGCAGCTGGTCACCACCACCCACCGCCAATTCTTGGGCTACTCTTTTACTAATGAGCAGTGGGATTGATAGTAACATTATAATGCCTCCACAGCTAAAAGTGCAAGCATGTTTGGCCTAACGGGGATTCAAACCCGCGACCCTCCTGTTACGAGTCAAGTCCTCTAGCCACCTGACCATGCCGAGCAAAAGTGTAAGAACATCCAAAACTATGTCTCTCAACTATCTCCTCTATAGTTATGTTTATCAACCATCTCGTATATAATTAAATCTATCAACTAATCTATTAGCTGTGTCTATCAAAAACATTTCTGTAGCTACTATATCTATGAACTATTTCATCTATAGTTGTCCTTACTAATCATCTGGTTTATAGGTATTTCTATTACCCACCCCTCTAGCTACATATCTCAAACAAACTGTTTGTTTTGAATTTCGCACAAAGCGACTCGAGGGATATCTGTGCTAGCCGTCCCTAATTTAGCAGTGCAAGACTAGAGGGAAGGCAGCTAGTCATCACCACCCACCGCCAACTCTTTAGTTACTCTTTTGCCAACGAATAGTGGGACGGACCGTAACGTTATAACGCCCCCACGGCTGAAAGGGCGAGCATGTTTGGCATGACGGGGATGCGAACCCGCGACCCTCAGATTACGAGTCGCACGCCTTAACGCGCTTGGCCATGCCGGGCCATAAGATTGTTCTTCTTTTCTTGTGTGTGTATTTTTTCTGATAGCAAAGCCACACTGGGATATCTGCTGAGCCCACCGAGTAGATTCGAACCCCTGATTTTAGCGTTGCAAATCCGTAGACATACCGCTGTACTTGCGGGGGGGGGGCGAAATAATCAAGTGATGATTGTTTGTTATTGTTTATTTTTTGAACCAAGCACAAAGCTACACAATGGGTTATCTGTGCTCTGCCCGCCACAGGTATCGAAACCCGGTTTTTAGCGTTGTAAGTCCGCAGACATACGCTGAGCCACTGGGGGCCAAACAAATTGTCTACTGACTATTCTCTCTACAGCTATGTGTATCACTCACCTCCTCTATAATTATATATCAACCATTCCGTCAACAGTCATACTCATTAACCATCGCTCATATGGTTATGGCTATTAACCATAGTTTTTAATGACAACGTATATTAATAATCCTTTCTACAGTTATGTCTATTAACCAGACTTTGTATATTCTGCACTTGTTAACCATTAAGTTTGTAGTTTATGTGCATCAACCATCTCATTTGTAATTTCTGTTGTCCTTGGTAATTGCAATTTGTATCTATCAGCTGCATCTTCAGTAGATGTGGCCTGTAATTTATGATATTCATTACAATACTTATTACCCTTTATATATTGTCCGAGATTCGTTTCCCTTACGCATGTGCTGTTACCTAGTGAGCGTTTTCTAGTAAACAGACTGTTTGATAAAATAATTAGATTGTTCAAAAAAAACTTAAATAAATAATTTCTGATGTAAAACAAGCACAAGCAAAAATGTAAACCAGAATAATTCTTAGATAAAAGTTTGTTTTTTTTTTGGTTTATAATAATAGATTCTTAAACTATTATAATGTCAAAAACCGTCGAGCCAACACTTGAAGTAACGGACATTTTACTGTTCCCACAAAACAGACATTGCCATTGATTTTTGTAATTATTGCACACTTATTTTATGATAAGATATTTTATAACAAAGAAAACAAATAACAAATGCTTTAATTTTTTGTAATCGTAACATTATAACATTACTTACTCGCTGAACAAGGTTGACAAAATAGGACTACGTTTTATTTACAAACAGAAACAATGAGTGGCTCCTTTTTCTAGCGCCATCTACAGCAGCATTTATGTACTCTTTGATATATTGTTTAAGACCTGAAGACGAAAGGCGAAGGACTTTGGAAACGTCGTCCTCTACATTTGTGTCTCCATAACAGGTAGTTGTCGTCCATTCTACAAAGTTTCAGCATTTATGTATTTATTATTAACTTCCGAATTAATAGTGTTTGTTGTGTAAACCATATCGACAGTTAATAATTTTATTCAATAATTCCCATCACATTAAGAAAATAAAATTTGTAAAATGTCTTTCATCTGGAATTTCCAAGCAATATTTCGTACTTTAAATTTTATAATAAATCAAACACTGTGTAAAATTATTTGTTGAATTCTATAACGAAAAAGCAATATTTCTTTTTAAATGAATAACTTCGTGCAACGAAACCCAGAACAGAAATATTGTACGATTTTAACAACAGCATACGTTTCTGAAAAGTTATTTAATAAGTTACGAGTTTCGATTATCAGTATAGAATTAAATTATATTCCGTGATGACTTGTAGAGAAAATAATATACACTGCTAGCCAAAATCTGAAGGCCAATGATCATAAGGTAAAAATATGTATTTTGCGTTCTTAGACTCAACCACTTATTTGAATGGAGCTTCGAAAGATGAAAATAAGAAAGGGAAAAAAATAGTATTTAATAGGGAAAATGTGAACACTATGAGATTAATCTAAATACCAGCTGGTCAAAAGTTTATGACGATACTGAAATGACACATTAATCGGAAACGCGTAACAAAATTTAGTTACTTGTGTTCAAGCATAAGCGTTGTCAACATCTCCCATTGACATCTCCTGTGTTACATTGGGTAAAAACATGGGAAAGGCTGAAAAGTTGACAGAGTTTTAACGTAACGGAATTCTCAAGCTGCAAAAGCAAGGTTTCTCTGAACGTGGCATCGATGGTGAGACTGAGCGTCGTGAAACTGCTGTTGAAAATTTCTTAAAAGAATCAAAGGGATACGGAACGAGAATTTCAAGTGATCAGCCAAAGAAAATGTCGCCGCCGTTGAGCAGGAGGATTCGACGGGTTGTCCGGCAAGACACCAACCGATCATCGAACCATATTAAGACCCTTACAGACGCAGAATGCAGCTCAAGAACAATAAGACGGCATCTACGAGAGAAAGGCTTTAAAAACCGTAAACGTCTTCAAAGGTCTCGCCTCCTTCCTCACCACGAAACAGCTTGGTTAAACTTTGCTGAGAAGCACCAAACATGAACGTAGAAAAATGGACAAAGGTTTTGTTTTCTGATGAGAAAAAAATTAACCTGAATGGTCCAGATGGTCTCCAATGTTACTGGCACGATAAGGATATCCCACCGGAGACATTTTCTGCACGACACAGTAGAGGAAGTTCTATCATGATCTGCTTTCTCCTTCCATGGAACAATGGAGCTTCAAGTTATACAGTGTATCACCCGTTTTCCCGTTTCAAACAGCAGCTGGCTACATTGACATGTTGGAGAGAGCATCCTTATTGACTAAAGGCTCTCGTTTATGTGGAAATGACAGAATCTTTCAGCAGGACAACACTGCAATCCACAATGTCCAAAGGACAAAGGACTTTTTCATGACGAATAACGTGATTCTTTTGAACCATCCAGCGTGTTCACCCAAACTAAACCCCATTGAAAATGTTTGGGGGTGGATGGCAAGGGAAGTCTATAGAAATGAACGTCAAACCCAAACAGTGCATGATCTTTGCGAAGCCATCTTCACCACTTGGAATAAAATTCCAGCCAGTCTTCTACAAACGCTTATGTTGACCTTGCCAAAGCGAATGTTTGCAGTTATTCGCAATGACGGCCGTGCAACTCACTGCTGAGACTTCTTGTTGAGCATTTCATACCCTGTTTAGGGTTTCTTTTGCTATGGTCATAAACTTTTGACCAGCTAGTATTTAGGCTAATTTCATAGTATTAACATTTTCCCTATTAAATGCTGAAAAGTTTATTTTTATTTTCCCCTTTCATATTTTCATTTTTCGAAGCTCTACTCAAATAAATGGTTGAGTCTGACAGTGCAAAAATGCATATTTTTTCTTTATGTTAATTGACTAGGATTTTGGCCAGCAGTGTATTTAAAAACGGCTCATATGGGTAGAGAAGGCACTAATAGAGTCCGTTTTAAAATATAAAATTAAATTATATCAGTAACTTGATGAAAAATAAGTAAGTACATTTTATTCAGTCATTTTTCTTGAAGATATTTTGTCTAAAAAACTTGATCAAAACACTACTGGAATTCGTACCCTGAGCGACATCTTACGTACGTATGGGCTAAAGCTCACGTCAGATAGCCGGAAAGGATTCAGCTATAGACGTATCCATTGACCAAAGAGAATACAACCAGCCAGCAGGTTTAACCTAATTAATCGAATGCTATCTTTATAATGAGCTTAAAGCTGACTTTTCAAAGTGTATTCACGTCTCGAACCTAGAAACCTTCGATTCAAACCAAGCTAACTAGCCATTAGGTCATGCCCGATCCTTGTTAAGTCAAACTTATAATTACGGTATTTTTTTATCTTATGGTTGAAAAGTGATAATATTTAATGTTGACCATTACCAGATATGAAAGATCGGACGATTTTGCTCTAATTTATATGTTAATACCTTTGCTGCATTTTTTAGCTTGAAAATTATAATATCGCTTTACCCGTAATCGAAATAACTATTTCAGCACATTAAGTTAGTGCTGGTTTGAAACACTTTCTCCAAACTTGTCCTCCATCACTTATTTCATTCAATACTAATGTTATCAGGCCTAGCAATGAAAACCTCATGCATGCAAAATGTTTTTTTTCTTAATTCATCATTAAGAAATTTCCAAATTGAACCTTTGAACGAAGCAAAGACTGGTACAATACAACGACGTAAGACAACTACAGATAAATACGATAATGAAAAACTACTAGAATGAAATACATGAAGTCGAAAGTGATTTACGTTATTGAACGCTTTTCTTTTTTTTTGCGGAATTTTTCTCTTAGTCGCACAGCGGTATGTTTGCTAGAAACCGGGTTTCAATACCTGTAGTATGTAGAGCATAAATAACTCATTATGTAGCTTTGTGTTTAATTTCTGTAACACTAATATTAAACATAAAGAGAAAACCTAGACGCTTTCAGCAAGATAACATCAACAATATTACAAAAGCTCAGTACAACAATTATACTACATACACAATGAAAGACGTTTGTCATAATTATCGCTTTTTAAGTTTTAACTTTTTACACTTGTTATGAAAAGTAACTAATTGTATAATATAAAATCATTAAATAACAGCTCTTAAGCTAAAGTCTTACATATCCAACAATTGATATAATCATTCATGCATTCGGCTTCCTGACAAGACGTGTTAATACTGATATTTAAGAAGAGCTTTGTTTTTTAAATCACAATAACATGAAAGTGTTGCAACGTGTGAAGATAGTTACAGAACACAAACATATTCCTGGTACTATTCAAACACGCTGTAGAGGATATATAAAAGTCGATATTTTCTAATCATAAACAACATATATTAATGATGTTAATGAGTTTAAAACACGAATGGTTTTGACGACAGTCTCTTTTTGATAACTTGTATATACAGAAAAGAGTCATATCTTCCATTCTTGTATTACAACGTATTTTTTACACACTGCTACCTATTATCTTAAGCGTCAAAATATTTGTATTTGACTTCTTCGCATAACAAATAAAACTATTTTACAGACAACTGTTTTTCAAATACATGTTCAAGCCATCTATCACACAACCAATAGCGCAAAGATTTTTCTTTATGTCTGGTTTATAGTCTGAGGTTTTCTTTACTCTAAAAGGGTCCTCAATCAATAACGAATAACTTACAAATTACATTAATTACTGCTTTTCATGACTAGAGCTATCTGTTGAGCAATAACCCCGTATCATCTGTAATAGTATCAAACAGAACGACGCCACTCTTGTCAACATCAAAACACCGTCTTCAAGGCAACAATTTATATTGTAGATACAACACAGATAGTGCTTAAGTGCTTATCAGTCCCCCTGTCGCACAAACATGCTCGTCCTTTCAGCCCTGTGGACGTTATAATGTTACGATCTATCCCACTATTCGTTGGTAAAGAGTAGTCCAAGAGTTGGCGGTGGGTGGTGAAGACTAGCTGCCATTTCTCTAGTCTTACATTGCTAAATTAGGGACGGCTAGTGCAGATAGCCCACGGGATAGCTTTGCACGAAATTCAAAACAAACCGGACCTTTTCAATCACCAATGAAGTGACCTAAAATAACTCAGGATGTGTGTATGATGCTGAATTGAGCCTAAATCATTATTTCATATTATTTATTGAGACAATATTTAATTATTTATAAACACGTTACAGATATATTTTTCTTCTCACCAAAGGTAAAATTGAAAAGAAAATCTGTGACAAAAAGGCCTAACGCATTTCTTGTTTGACCTTATCTTTTACTGTGGACTACAGTCACATTTATACGAGGTTCATCAGTACAGATTGGGTTTACAAACCAAAGAAACACAGCTAGGCTTTTTGTAACGGCAATATATACACAACATTTACTGGTTGTTTTAATCCTTTCTACTATGAATAATGTTATGACTTCTGCCTAAATCATTATTTTATATTGCATATCGAAACAACTGTTTAATCATGATTAAAGGACTTTAAACCACATGTTACGTGTAATTTAACGTTATAAGAGGTCTAACTGGTTTGCTAGTCCAAGCTACGCTGATGAGTCTTGAATAGGCGAAACAGTAAACGAGGTACAGCCAATAAAATAAAGAATTATATCTATATCACAAATATTCAATTTTACCTTTGGTGAGAAACATAAGCACTCATTCTCAGCGTTGGGAAGAGTTCAAGTTAATTTATCAATTTAAATTATTTCATGGACTTTAAAAAAGTTAATTATGTTGCACTCTTAGTTTCACTCAGAGATCCTTACGCTGTCCATATTGAAAAATAATTGTCGAGCACTTCAGACATGCTAAAAACAGATCAACATAACATACGGTAAACTTACCTTTATATACTGTAACTTACATCACATTTTGAAATGTAAATTACAGGGTGATTAAGTCCTAACAATTTAATGTAAAATATCCTGCTTGAAAAATAAAATTTGGCATCAACATTATTCATGTCTGTTTTTACCGTCATTTCAAAAGTGATTATTGAGCTTTGTTTACGTGCGCAGCTTTCCAAACGCAGCGTAAGAAGCGGCCATTTTAAACAGGAGAACAGACAAACGCTCGGACACTACTGTTTACATGGTGAGAATAGATCTAAGCACCTTTCCCCAGTGAATATATATTTTCTAAATAAAGAAAAGGCCACCTATAAACTAGATTCCACATTAGTTTAGGGATTAATTACTAAGCATTGAAAGTTGTTTTTTTTTTTATGTAAGCGTTTTACAGTTAATACCTAACTAATGAAAGTGCAAATAATCTATGGAACTATAAGAGAAATGATTTATTTGCAGCAAGTGTAGTGTAAATTGTGCATGAACATTGCTCTGAAAGGGGCCTGAGTAAGTGCGGGTTACTCTGGCCCTCATGTACCATATATATACACTTGACAGTTGTAAAACCAAAATATCAAGGAAGAAAGAAAAGGTTAACGAAACCTGACCCTCCTGGGTAGATAAACATTTTTACCCAAACACCTATACAAGAGAGAGAGAGAGAGAGAGAACAGACACCATGGTTCGCGATATATATATACAAAACTATGATAATTACGATCGCGATTTAGTGTTTACATATACAAATAATGAAATAAATGAAGTGTTAATCATTATAATTTTGTTCACAACAATAAACAGAATTGAATATCAGGCATAACCATTGGAGATTACAGAATACTGGGCACAAAAAGTAGTTTTAAGAAATAATACTTAGCGAATTGCACGTCATGTCGTATTTTGTATTGTTCATAGTATGTCAGTCAGATAATGTTGTCATTTTGTTATATGTATATCACAATAGAGAACAATAAGTCTAATACAATGAATAGTTTGTACCCAATCAACCGAGAAGCCTAACATTTTATTTTGGTTGCAAGGTTCTTGTATCGCAGGAAATTGTATTGTGTGATACAAAACAATTTGTAGCTGTTACACTGGACAGTCTGACCTATACTGTAAAATATATTATTGTTAAAAAAAAAAAAACAACGGTATCGTTAGCATTCAGAAAACCTTTTGCTACTGTTTTATTTATGTTTCTTACGAACTAATAGTACGTTTCAACGAATGTGCGATTCACTTCCATTCTGTTTGTCTTCTTTGTAAGCATTTCCTGTAGCAACTTATTTCATGCCGATATACATGTTTATCTAAAATAATGCGCAATGTCCAATCAAAAACTCCAAGGCTCTCAACACGTAGAAAACAGAATGTCAAGTTGGATCTAGAACATTTATCAAAATGATAGAACTACTCTTGAAAAGACGAGTGGAGTGTTTTTTTGTTTGCTTGTTTAAAAGTCTCACAGTATCTCAGCGCAAGTCTGAGGGCTTATGATGCTAAAAATTAGGATTTGATTCCTGCTGTGATAAGAAATATTCCATTATGTAGCTTTATGGTTAACATAAACCAAACGAAAATTTCAAGGAAAGTAAAAAAACCTGAGATAGAGGAACGTAATACGCTTTTAAGTAAGAGGCCTGATAATGTTGTCAATATCAAGTGAATAATGTTATGCGCTACCAGAAGAGGTAGTGCCTTTGTATTGTAATATCTGATCTTTCTCTACATGAAGTTAACTTCAAACATTCTAATTCTTCAGAAGGCCTGTGTCCAAGAGACAATGAAATAACCGTTATTAAAAACTAAATAAAATAATATTTAAAATGTGAGCAATGCGAGTTTTTCGTGTATTTAGCTAGGTTTTATACATTTTTTCCTTTAAATTATACTTGTTTTGATTGGCTAGATACACCTTCAACACTACGCGACAAGCACGAAGTATAGTGGATATATATTAAGAAACGGATTAAATAAGAAATGAAAAAGTCATGTGAGACTAAAAGGGGTTTCTGGTCGATTAATAAGTCTTTTTACTGTTGTTGGTTAATTATTGAATCAAATACTTAGGTTAATGCTATAAATTTTAGGTTTGTGACGAGAAATTAGAAATACGAAAAATAACGAAAAATTTAGTATGTAAAATTTATTTCAAGTTACTTATTTGTTAAATTAGGCTTATGAGTAATTACCAGAAGTTGTATGTCTTGTACTTACAAGACTTGTAGTTGAAAAATAATACTTTGATATCAGTAAATGGGCTGGACTTTGCCATCGCCTCCTTATCGAATAATCCAGAAAAAGCTTGGCAAATAGTAAAAACCATCAGAACATGGGTATGTGAAGAAGGGACTATTTTGGTAAAAAAACAACAAAACAAAAAAAAATTACTTTACTGTTTTTCTTTTTCCTACGAGTTTATTTTTGTTGTTAAATGCATAGCTATACAATGGACTATCTGTTCTCTTTTCTACTTCGGTTATCAAAACTTGATTTCGAGCATCAAAAGACCAGTGATTTACCAATGACTTACCGGAGGCTAATCCATACTGAACATCAAAATGAATGACGTACTCGAAGTGATCTCGAAAATCTGCGTTAAATGATGAAACAAATAAAGAACAAGAAGAAAACAAAAATTTAGGAGGAGAAAATTAAGAGTTTGTTTGTTTTGGAATTTCGCACAAAGCAACTCGAGGGCTATCTGTGCTAGCCGTCCCTAATTTAGCAGTGTAAGAGTAGAGGGAAGGCAGCTAGTCATCACCACCCACCGCCAACTCTTGGGCTTGGGCTACTCTTTTACCAACGAATAGTGGGATTGACCGTCACATTATAACGCACCCACGGCTGGGAGGGCGAGCATGTTTGGCACGACTCGGGCGCAAACCCGCAACCCTCAGATTACAAAGCACACGCCTTAACGTTTTACGAAGTTATCATAATTAAAGAGCGTTTAGCGTCATTTGGTATTAGCTTAAGTAATTACCGTAAATAATGATACTTGAGTGCTTGAGGCTGATGGCAAGAAACCGTTTATCTAGATTTCATGGCATTACTATAAAGGAAGTTATTAACACTGTTTAGTAGAGCAAACCAGCACCATATTTTTTTTACAGAATCCGTTTGGTTCTATAAAATAAAAGTCTATTCCGAATAATTGTAAAGCTAATACTGGTTATTATCCAGTGTCACTTTTTTATTTGGTGCGTATTGACAAAAAGTCATGATGTATATTCAAAAACAATTAAGGTGTGAAAAAAAAAACGATCCAAGTTGTATAAAAATACGCGGTCTGACTAACTGATCAATGAATGTTTGCTATATAATTATTATCAATGCTATAAATGTAGCCAATTTTAATTTCATTCTTTCCGGTCTAGCGCTCTATCCTCTTTTGGCCGTAACTTTTTTCACAACCAAAGCGCTTTTGATTAAATTTGTTTAAACTGTAAGCAGGGGCGTAGATTTTTTACACCCGATGGGGGGATGATTTTTGCAATCACTTATGTGGACTGTTCAATTTGCAAATTGGTAATCTCTGATGACGCGAACCTGAAAGCTGTAAACATGCAGTCACAGAGTAATCTTGTTGCCACGATACTTCAAGGTATAATGAGACAATATATTTATAACGTAAAGTACGGGCCCAGATAGTTTGAAATGCATATACTGTAATTAGAAAGGCCGAAGTAGATGTGCGGAGGGATTACGTGAACAAATATGATAAAGTAAGGATTATAAAAAGAATAATCTAATACAAGATAACATCATTGCTGGGGTATAAAGAAAAGAAATCTTCAAAATGCAAGGATAAAATTAACTTCAGCTTTTTCTGCGTCCTCTAAGACTTCCAACTTAAAACGCTAGAAAAGCTTACATCTAGTATAAACTATCTTAAATTATCAATAATACCAAGTGACCAATGACTTTAAAACATTCTTGATTAACCATCTATACCACTATCTCATTAATTAACAAATTACAGAAAGCCAGTTCAATAACGTTGATCAATGAAGTAACCAACAGATGATGGAATGATACCATAAGAGCCATATCACTAATTGAAATAAGTTCTAAGACTGGTTAATGTAAGAAGTAGTGAACAATAAACTGGTCATTTTGTCGTACATTTGGAATAACCAACTTTGACGACATTGAGCAGTCTTCTGACAGAACCGTTACAACTATCACGTATTAAAGGCTACCCTACTTGATAGGTTTAAAGAGTCACAACAGACTTATCAGAAAGGATGAAGCCGTAGGTGAAGTTGAGGAGGCGGAACGACTTGCCTAAATTATGTGACTGAAATGTTCCGTGCGAAATGGCAGATTAATGATACATAATTAATTCATTGATGATATAGTGGATGACGACATGCGAATTACACTAAAGCAATGTAGAGTTCAATGTTTACATGGAACTGTCCAGCTGACAGCGGAACTATAATCAGTTAAAGATCCATATAAATAACAAAAAGCAACACCCAAAAATTGTAGAATTGTCAGATCAAACAGTGTGGAAACATCAATTCCATCTGAAGGAAGTCTAAAAGTACTTAAAGGACTATTAATACGCTGTTTATCCAGAAAGAAAGTGTTAAACTTCAGGACTTAAGATGCTTTAAAAGAGCATGTTACCAGAGCCTTCAAACAGAACCCTTTAATTACTTAATATTTTTTCTCAGAACAGATAATTTCCAAGCTGAACAACGTATTCTTGCAGACAGCGAGTCAGTACTCTGAACAATGTATTGTTGTAGATAATTTTAAAACTTAATATTGTAGTTACTGTCGTAGAGAATCGTCAATCAGAACACTGCCGTTACATGGATTTGTTTCTTGAATATATTTCGACATAGCCATGCTTTAAGTTCTATTTTAACCACGTACGTTTTATCTCAAGTGACTATGGTCACGTGTAAAAAAATCTCTTGTAGTGAGATCCAAATATTGGTAGGATATGGGTTTAACACATACATATACAGTTAACTGTAAAGAAATAAAGTGTGTGTATATATATATATATAGAAAGAACCATTGTTATCATAATGTAGATGTTACTTAACTGGTAAACAAGGGTGAATGTTTAAACTAAGACAAGCAAGAACATGAATATGAATATAATTTTTAGTACGTTGCTCATGTAAAGACAGAAAACGCAACAGTTTCGCGCCACCAATGCTAATAACCAATAAGAATGTAAAGTAGATAACTATTGTACTATTATTGTTGTTATTACTGTAAACACACACACACAGGGAGAATGTACAGCGATTAATTTTTATATAATCAAGTATTAACAATATATTCTTAAAAATAAAAATAAATCTAAAACGGTAAATTGGATGAAGACTTGTTCAATAATTATATAAGAGTTAGTATTTACCTTGAAAAGTCGTCTTCTTACAATAGCCGGATTAAGAACCGATAGTTTTGTGGGAGGTTGCGAGCTATTAGAATCGTAAAGAAATGAATCGTCAGCCATGATAACACTTTTCTATGGTTGTTTTTATAGTGTAAGTTATCATTACATTTTATTGTATTATCTAAATGCAGAGAATGCTTTGAACCTGTCTCTTCGCTGCAATTACGCTACAATGATTTTCACTGGTAAAGGATGGCAGTAACGTTTGGTCTATAGTGACCTTGAAAGGCCCGTTTTTCTGGGCTTATCAGGTGGTTGTATGCATACAAACGTAAGCGTACACGCGTTTGCCTGGGCTTTCTACCGCTACTAAACCTTACTCGTACTGCCAATAGGTCAGTAAAGACCCGTAATTCAAACACGTGTTATATATAAACTAACAAACACACAGCTTAATATATACGCACATGCAACTCTGTAGCACCACATACATATACCTATTCACTGCTTTAAATTTCCTAGCGTCTGAAAAATATAAAACATTATTAATAAATAAATAAACAGCAACAACTATGAAGAGTACTTTAAAGGTGTACGTGAAATAGAATATGTGTGTGTGTGTGTTATACATATATTTTCATAAATAAGGTTTTTACCAGAGAAATAGACCACTCTAATATTATTTACTCCGTACTATTATACTGATATTTAAAATTAAATGTGTAGCCTAAATAAACAATCCTATAAAATATGTTTCTTCATATTATAACATCTTCAATTTTAATTCTCAAATATATTTTTATCCTGTGAGTAACGCTTTCTTGGAAATAATAATAAAGGTATATTTCAATGGCAATGATAAAAGACCGTTGGTTACAATACAGGTCAAGACACTCTATGTGGCCAAAACAACCTGCAGGACACACTGTGTTATTAACAGATATCGTTTAGCAATACCACTTCCTGCAGTAATCTAACCTATCAGATATTTTCAGTGTATACGATACACTGGATCCTTACTTCACATACAAAATTTCAAGATAATCCATTAAGAAATACACAACTTATAAAATCTACAGCGTTTGAATGAATTTCTTCCTATTATTTTTGTTTCACACCGAAAAACGGAAACTTTATTTGATAGAAAAACATAATTAACTTTCATATTGTTGTTGTTTTTTTTCAAATTTATAACACTGATGGACCTGTACACATTTCAATTGGGTGTTAAATTTGGTCTAAATATAAGCCACATGTACATATTTATTAAACAAAAACCGCTAAGTTTTGACCAATACTTTATTTCCCACCCACCAAAGCAAAAAGTCACATAACCTATCGGTATAAAAACTCACTACACCTTCCCCTAAGAGTAATAGTGGACCGTTTTCAGTTTGTCATTCGGACTGAAGTTTGTTTGTTTTTTTGAATTTCGCACAAAGCTACTCGAGGGCAATCTGTGCTAGCCGTCCTTAATTTAGCAATGTAAAACTAAAGGGAAGACAGCAAGTCATCACCACCCACCGCTAACTCTTGGGCTACTCTTTTACCAACGAATAGTGGGATTGACCGTAACATAATAACGCCCCCACAGCTGAAAGGGCGAGCATGTTTGGCGTGACGGGGATGCGAACCTGCGACCCTTAGATTACGAGTCGCACACCTCAACACACTTGGCCATGCCGGGCCTACCGGACGATTGTTTGTTTGTTTGTTTGTTTTGGAAATTCGCACAAAGCTACTCGAGGGCTATCTGTGCTAGCCGTCCCTAATTTTGCAGTGTAAGACTAGAGGGAAGGCAGCTAGTCATCACCACCCACCGCCAACTCTTGGGCTACTCTTTTACAAACGAATAGTGGGATTGACCGTAACATTATACACCCCCACGGCTGGGAGGGCGAGCATGTTTAGCGCGAAGCGGGCGCCTACCGGACGAAAGACTGCTGATTTAGAACAGCAAAATTTTACAGTGAAAGAACGTACAGATAGATAGACAAGTTTTGCTTGTTTGTTTTTTAATTTCGCTCAGAGCTACACGAAGGCTATTTGTGCTAGCCGTCTCGAATTTGGCAGTAAAGACTAAAGGGAAGGCAGCTAGTCATCACCACCCACCGCCAAAACTTGGGCTACTCTTTTACCAACGAATACTGGGATTGACTGTCACATTATTACGCTTCCACGGCTGAAAAGGCGAGTATGTTTGATGCAATGGGGATTCGAATCTGCGACCCTCGGATTACGAGTTGAACGCCTAAATCCAACTGGCCATGCCGGGCCCGGATACATAAGTATTAAACCAACAAATTAGATTACCTCTTTCTAGCTCAAGTTTTCAAAAGAATCATATGAATGGAAAGTTATTAATCATTGCTAACTTTGAACCATACATTTTCTAAATGTTACGAAGTTATCATAATTAAAGAGCGTTTAGCGTCATTTGGTATTAGCTTAAGTAATTACCGTAAATAATGATACTTGAGTGCTTGAGGCTGATGGCAAGAAACCGTTTATCCAGATTTCGTGGCATTACTATAAAGGAAGTTATTAACACTGTTTAGTAGAGCAAACCAGCACCATATTTTTTTTACAGAATCTGTTTGGTTCTATAAAATAAAAGTCTATACCGAATAATCGTAAAGCTAATACTGTTTATTATCCAGTGTCACTTTTTTATTTGGTGCGTATTGACAAAAAGTCATGACGTATATTCAAAAACAATTAAGGTGTGAAAAAAAACGGTCCAAGTTGTATAAATGTTTGCTATATAATTATTAGCAATGCTATAAATGTAGCCAATTTTAATTTCATTCTTTCCGGTCTAGCGCTCTATCCTCTTTTGGCCGTAACTTTTTTCACAACTAAAGCGCTTTTGATTAAATTTGTTTAAACTGTGAGCAGGAGCGTAGATTTGTTACATCCGAAGGGGGGGATGATTTTTGCAATCACTTATGTGAACTGTTCAATTTGCAAATTGGTAATCTCTGATTACATGAACCTGAAAGCTGTAAACATGCAGTCACAGAGTAATCTTGTTGCCACGATACTTCAAGGTTTCCATGTAGGTTTGTATAAGTGAGGTGTTATGAACAGTTTTCAAAATGTTAATAGAATAAAGACAAATGTATCACAAATTAACCGCTACATGATTTATTCCTGCACCCTGCATAGTATAAAAGATGGCCATTATACTTGACAAGGTTGCTAATAACTTTTATTGCATGAATTACGTTTTCAAATATTAATAAAATTAGTAATTACCCTTGATAAGTTTATATCTACTGAAAAACTGTTCATGTTGTTTAATAAAAATAATTAAAATGTTTTTGCGAACTCTTGAAAATTACACATCAATACAATGTAGCACATAATTATTCATACTTTTTATTGAAGTAAGATTCATTTAGTCCTCTAGTCTACATGTTCCCATACGTAGATTTCCTTTGTGATAGTCTGTTTGTGAATTTTTTATAAGCTCCTCTATATTTATCTTGTTGACCTCATCTGTGTGTATGTGACAAACTGCTACATGGTTGAGGCAGCACGTCTTCAACCGTCTTAATGCAGAAAAGCTGCGTTCACATTCGCAGCTGGATACTGGACAACATACAAGCAAAATTTTCATAAGAAGAAACACTTCACTCTGCCGGCTCGTTTCATGCATTTTACAGTAAGCATCCTTCGCACCTTTCAGATATACTGCTTTTACTGTTCCTTTGAACATGGGCAACTGAAACTCGAGCCGTTGTGCAGAGATTTCTGGATAGAAGTTTGTAACAGAGTTGTCAATCTTGCCAAATGTGATCATGTTTTCAAGTGCCAGATACTGCCTCAAGTCATTGTTGTCTGTATTGAATCTAGTAGTCAGATGTTCTATGACTGTGTCCATAAATTAAAAATATTGGCTTCTGTAGTAATCTCTAGCTGTTGCAGAATGGTGTGCTGAGCCATCACCCGTGATCCTTCTGGAGGGTCTGCGAATGCGTGGTACTTCAATAGGCACCAGATCTAGGGAAGTTACCTGTTTCTCAGCTTCATCAAATATCTTGTTGTAATTTTCCTCTGTTCGCAATACCCGCAAATGCTCAACTGTCATTGCAGATGCTTCAATCATGCCAGATATCGCTGATTTTGCTTGGAATGCACGGTTTCGTTACTCTAATGTAGCTAATGGATGCTGAGCCATCAACAATCCTAAAACTGTCTTTCCTTTGTCAAATCTGTTCAGCAAACCTCGTGCTTTCACCGCGACATCTGATTTTTCATTTGCTAATTCAGACAAAGAATCAACAATGTCACTGTAGTTATCATTAGCACATGTAATTGCAGATAGGCGGCACAACCAGCGTGTTGGGCACAGTAAGCGGATGTGTTTAATTGGACCATTATGGCTGTCTGACGATACAATATTTTCAAAGATTGTCTTGTATTTGCCTGACCTCTGAAGCAAGACATCAAGTTCATGTACCCACTGAATAGAATCTTGAACACATTCACAAGCTTCAACTGCATGTTGCATTATTAAATTAGCCTTGTGTGCTCCGGAGTAAAAAAAATAAAGCTGACGGTTGCTTCTCTTTAATTTTTGCCTAGAATCCGCTGTACGTAGCACTCATGTCAGCGGCTCCATCATACGTTTGTGCTCTTTATCCTGACATTGATAAATTGGGTCTAGTCAGTACATCAAGTATAATCGAGAATATTGTTTCACCAGTTGTATTGGAAACACTGTACAAACAAAGAAATGTCTCACGGACGTCAAGGTTCTCATCTACGTATCGTACGCGTATTGCTTCCTGTTCGACACCTGTAACATCTTGAGTGCCATCAACAATTAATGCAAATATTTTACTTTGCTGCACTTCGTGTGCTATGTTCCTCAGTATTTGATGGCTGAAGATCTCCATTATTTCATTCTTAGCTTGGGGTGGTGTGAATGTGGTTTTCTTTGACAAGTAGGCCGTCAACTAAGGTTCTTCCTCTTCCAGGAGCTTCATTAACTGCAGGAAGTTCCCCTCCGTATCAGTGTTCACGTAATGATAAACCTTGACGGAGTAAGAAACGTAAACTTCTGAATATTTTGGCTAGACTTCTTTTGCATTCTTCCGGCAGCTTCTTTTTTCCCATCATGTAGCTGGACAGTCACTGGAATTACATCAAGTGAACTTTCTGGAGATATAGCGAATCTGTGCTGAAAGGAGAATTGATGTTCGTTGAATTTCTGTTTTGCCTTTTTACAGTTGCAAAAAACGGTGTATATAAAGGTATACTTCATTAGCCTTTCCAGTTTCCCTGTTAAAAAACTTCTATTTTCCGCTTTGGCACAATGAAAGCATACGACTTTATGAGTCTGATAGTCAAAGTGTAGCCATGGGAACTCAAACCACTTGCCCTAGAAATTGATATTTTGAGATTTTGCCTTCTGTCGTGGTATTAGTTGTGCGTCTGGATGATATGTCTTTCCATACTATCTGTAGAGTGTCAGATTTTTCATTACTGCACAAACTTGTTTCACAGCTATCTGGTGGTTCATGATGTACAATAGTTGCAAAAGCATTTTCAGATTCGTCCTATGATGAGCATGGTATTTTCTCTGTATGGCAAGTTTCTATTCCTTCGCTTGAGGTTAGTGGATTATCTTCATCTGCATTGCCACTTGTGGTAATGGTAACTGGCTCGCAGAAGTGTCTGATATTGGAAAGTTTCAGACGCTTGCCTTTCGTAATTGGAATCTGTTTCCAAGATGACTCAACAGGCTAAATACAGTCTTTACTGAAAAACTCTAACGTACAACGAACAAAGATAAAACAGAATGGAAGTGGGACTGAACTGTAAAATGTATTTAAGTCGAACGCGCGAACCTCACAGTGACTGCAGAGCCAAGTGACCGCCTGGGCATCGCTGGGACAGTAATGTGTGCTACTTACAACACAAGTAATTACAAGTTTCTCGAAAAATACTTAAACAATCACAAATATATTATATTCCTGTTAAAGCTCATCAAAAGGTAAACACGTTGTTATATAATGTTTATAAGCACATCTATTAAATAAAAACATCTAAACAAAAACTAGCAATACAATTCGAGTAGAGGCTTCAGGCTGTTGAAATCGCTCCTTTTGTGTTCTAATTATACAATAAAATACAATATTTTTACTATCTGTGATAAGAGTTATTTGTTATTTTGTTATTTTGAATTAAGCACAAAGCTACACAATGGGCTATCTGTGCTCTGCCCACCACGGGTATCGAAACCCGGATTTTAGCGTGTAAGTCCGCAGACATACCGCTGAGCCATTGGGGGGCCTATGATAAGAGAATATATTGTTCTTTTACCATAAAGCACCAGCATTTTATTAGAGGGCGGTGATAATCTGAAATTTCATGAATTTATGAGGGCCACAAACACAGGTCTAATGAGCCCTGTGGTAAAATCGAGGCTCAGACTAAAGGGAGCGGAGGGGGATGATGCAGGGCGCGTCTAAATCCGAGCGGCCCGAACCTGTCGTTAACTGTACACTAAACTTACTCTATGGTCAGCATATTCGGCAGTTAAGGAGAGTAAGGCGTTCGATAATAAAACCGGCTATATATGCATAAGAACAAATGGCGCAGGAAAACCGCACAATATACACATAAGATTGATGTAGCTGCAAGCTACAAATGGCCTGCCAGATCTAGATCACAGGAGTTTACGCTTGGCAGTAATATTTTCGAATTTCATGCTGTGTTCAATCTATTGTGATGAAAATTTTATTTAATCTTGCACTACGTACAAGACGTTAGTAGATTCTGTGATAGTGCTTGCAAGCCTTGCTTGTATACTGAGGCCTGCACAAATTTCCGCACACGATAATAGTTAGCAAACACATAAAACTGTTGTATTGCCGTTTATCGTGAACTAACTTGTAGAACATGATGTTATAAAAAAAACCTTTTCGTATTCATTACGTGGACTTGGACTCTGAATTATTTTGGCTTCAAATAATTAAAAAGACCTTAACCCAATTAATTTTAGACAATAGCAAGCTATACAGTTACAACAAAACCAAAAATCATTATGGTAATCAGTATAGCTAATTAAATACAATTTTCTTTCGTTTACACTTAAAAGTTAAAAGTAAGAATGCGTTGTTTTACAGACAAGTTGTCAACGATGTTTGTGGGCACAGTCCCAATAATATTTCACTACGTTTGACCTACTTACTTTAGGAGATTTAAATTAGTTCTAAATACATATATTAATATTGCAAAGTAATCCCTATAAAAAGTATAGTAACAAGAAATAAACTTCAAAAGTAATGTCATTAAATAGTATTACTTCTTGATGAAGAGCAACCCACTTGAAATAAAAATGTATCTCAGAATGCCTGGTATGGGTATTAACACTTATTGATAAGCAGAGAACAACGTTTGATCTTCGTAGGTCATTTTCAGCAGTTTTATGAAACAGTATTGTTAAAAGTTACAATAAATACATAATATAGAGGCCTGGCATGGCCGAGCGCGTAAGGCGTGTGACTCGTAATCCGAGGGTCGCGGGTTCGCGCTAAACATGCTCGCCCTCCCAGCCGTGGGGGTGTATAATGTGATGGTCAATCCCACTATTCGTTGGTAAAAGAGTAGCCAAAGAGTTGGCGGTGGGTGGTGATGACTAGCTGCCTTCCCTCTAGTCTTACACTGCTAAATTAGGGACGGCTAGCACAGATAGCTTTCGAGTAGCTTTGTGCGAAATTCCAAAACAAACAAACATAATATAGTAGATACTTTATTCAGGGAATGTAGAAACATTAGCTGTTGACTTAAACTAGTGTGGTAGAAGTTAATTTATCTGAAAAACGTAACCCGATTTTTCTTAAATTCTACCTAACACGTCTTCTGATTAATGAAAATTCATCAAATTTTGTTTATGTGTCGTTAAGAGCAAAGACTATCTATGTTTTACCCCATATGGATATTAAAACAACTTTTTAACGCTATAACTCTACAGACTTAATGCTGAACTAGTTGGGGACAATCATTAAAAGCGACTTCTACTATCTATCATAAGAGGAGAATGACGTGTAACAAATTTATTATTACAAATGCAACTGTATAAACTGTGTAGAGTTAGTAGCAGTAATTTTTCTATTGTACAAAACAATAAATAAAAAGATAAGAAACATGTAACAGTATTAAGAAACAAAATTCATGAAAGCCTTTAAATTGTTCTGCAGTAAAAATGCAATAACATGTATCATTGGACTGAACCACGTTGTACCTTTACATCACACACATACTTAAAGTGTGAAATTAATATTTCATTGTCAGTCTTTTCCAATCTTCTTGAGGCAATTTCCCTTCTTGTCCTCGGTTGGCTTCCCTACCTAAAGGGCTGGTTCTAAGACTGAATTTCAGGCATAGCTATCTACCATTTATAAATATTAATCAGAGAAAGAGAACCAGTTAACAATATACGCCACTTAACTAATTAATAATACGGTATAGCGTCACAGTTATAACGTCCCCATCCGTAGTTAAAAGTTAGGAACATACTTAGCGGCATAGCATGGCTCGAACCTACATTCCTACGCTATTATTTTGTCCAAAATAGTAAGTTTAGTCGTTTGTTACTAAGCACAAATGTACAGAATATATTATCTGTGTTTCGTCCAGATATTAGCGTTGTAAGTCCTTAGCCGTACCGTTAAACCAAAAAGAGGCAAAATATTAAGAAACAAATAATTTTTATAGTGATGAGTTATATCCACAATCAAAAGTAATTTAAGTAGCACGGTCATTTACAACTACCAAAAGAAAGGCTTCTACGAGTATATATGAATAAATGTGGTATGAAAACAGCACAATACTTTTATTAAAGATTAAACTTTGTAAATTTGTAATGATATTATATAATTTCAGTTTTTTCCAATTTTAGCTGTTTTAAATTATTGATAAATTTATTTCAATGCATTATTCATATTATTATACAAGATATATACACACACACATACAGATAGAAAATGCTAAGCATAATAATACGATATACAGGCGTTCTAGAAACAGGTATTTCACTAATCTAGTCCTAATGTTATAAGATGAGGTAAAAATATGTGCAGTTTGGCCCTTTGATAGGCTTTTTGCTGTTCTAGCGCGAAGTTACACAATACACTATCTACGTTATGTCCATCTTGGGGAATTCTTTGCTCGGATTTTAGTTCTGTAAGTTTCTAAACTTAGCACTGATCCATTACTTTAGATATCAAAGCTGGAAAGCCAGGTTTGAATCTGTGCAATATTACAAAATATTTACCTCAGTTGGAACTTTGGGTGCATTATAAGAGTTATAATAGATCCTTTAGCGTCAGTGGTAAGGTCCTCTGATCAGTATTTCAAATTTAGGAACAATCTGCCTTAGCAGCTTTCTGAAACAGCAGAAAATTCTTTCAGGTCTGTGTTGCATAAGTGAAATACCATATTATCTGAAGAATTATAAAAAATAGCAACCATCAGAGTAAGAAAAAAATGCGAAAGTATTGAGTGAGATTGGATGGACTTTAGTGAACCAGAAGACTACAAAAAAATGAAGAAAGCATTATGAAAAATCATGTTCATCTCGCTAACTCCTTATATCAAAGACTGTGTGAGGATTGTTCGTGTCTTTCGGTCGGTTAGTGGTAAGTTTACGGAATTATAACGCTTAAAATCCGGTGTTTAATTCCCCTCAGTAGACAGATCGTAGAGAGCTCAAAATACAGCTTAGTGCTAAGACAAACGAACAAATAAGAATTGTCTGCGTATGCTGCAGTGTATTTTATCCAACAGGCAATTCAATCCCGCATTCTATTGTATTTTCTGTAAGTTTGATAGACTATATCTATTTATGACGAACAGAACAGTGTAGAACAGTACTGAACTCATTAAAATACAGTGAGTGTTGGGGTAATGGAACGATTTTCTGCTGAAAATCAGCTTCTGGCGATAAGTTGTTCTGATGCAATTACTCGGAGGGCACACATTTCTTTTCAATACTTAAATCAGTCCATCCGAGCTCCATACAAATGTCAAAAGCATCAATTTTGGAGCTAATCTGCAAGAGCGAGATCACAAATTGTTTGGAATGTTACCAGAGAAGCAGGTGTGGACATGATCATGGCGAGATACCCGTGACCGGAAAGTTAAGGCGCAAAAGGGGTCAAAGAAAATTTACCACGGCAAATAAACTCTCGAGGCGAATACCAATATCCTATTCAAGAAGTTCCGGAAAAGGTTCTTGATCACGATGTGAGGAAGGACGATGGCGGAGGGTCAATAAACAAAACTGGCCAGCTACTAAACGTGCAAGGTTAGGCTGGAATGATGACCATCACCCACAGCTGAACGACTTTGATAGTGTGTAATTCTTCATCCACAGCCTTCAACCTTTCCAGTTATAACAGAATTCTCGGCATATCACGTTTTACACACCCCTATAATTTACTTATACTTTTCCAGGTTTAGCAGGAACCTTGCAATTTTTTCTAACACATTTTTAACATCCTAACTATCATTATATTTGACAAACTTTCATTTAAGTCTGATGTTATTGTATGTATATATATATATATATATATCCACACACACACATATATATATTAGCCTTTAAAGCCGCCAAGGCCCTTGGTGATACAACTGTTTTCCGTTTCTACTAATTGTGTATAATTTTCGAAAATAAGCAAACACAATAAGAACTTAAGGTAAGGTACTGGCAGTCAGTCGGACAATTTTTGTTACGTTTGGTAGCCTAAACGGACATTTAAATCTCATTATTAATTAATTATTATTTCTTTATTCAGTAATAGATACCAAATGCTTAATTAAACTATGTCAAAGCTGCCAAACTGTTGTTGTCCTCGAAGAAGATTTGAGAGGAACAATGTGTGATGTTAGTAGCCCACATTCGATCATTGGTCCTTTTTGTTTAAAAAACTGTGGTGCTGTCTATCCGTTGAAGAACTTTTATATATTTAAACAGTTTTAAGACAATACTCCTATGCACCTCCCTACAAATTACAAAATATTATACGACAGGAAAAAGTATTTTTCTAATTACCACGAAAATTTTTATCAACCTTCAAAACAGTCAAACGATAAACTCAATTCAATTTGAAGTTGAATAAGCTGCTAAGTTCCATGTGATTGGCTACAGTGTTTATAGATTTGTGTGTGAGAGAGAGAAACTCGGTTTCTAGCCTGCCGTTTTTAATATCAAACCAACCTTTTACAATTAAAGGAATTGGATACGCCTTCCCTTGCTCAACTGTAAGCTTGAAGACTTTTAAAGTTAAACTTTAGGGTTATATTTTCACGGTTAGAGTGACGCAAATATCCCAGTGAGTAGGTATGCGCTTAAAAATAAACAAACAAAACTGTAAACTGTTCAAAAAGATTAAACTCGCCCATTCACGTTCAAAGCGTAGATACTTTCAATTAATTGTAAGCAGTTTTATACTAGTTTGTTTTGATTCCATGAAAAGCTAGTCGATGACTATTTGAATTAGAATTTAGAAATGATAGATTTAATGAAAGGCACCTGGCCAACACACCCATCGCTAACTCTTAAGCTACTTATTTACCAAGGAATAGTTCAATTGACCCTAACACTATTACGCCCCTGAGACTAAGAAAGCGAGTGTATTTGGTGTCAGGATTAGAATTCGCTACTTGCAGATTGCAAGTCAAGTGCCCGAAACTCCAGCCTATGTCAAGCCCTATCTATTCCTTTGTAAGCAACCTCGAGTGGTTTTATAAATAATAATAAAATAAATAAATCCTCATTTACCTCGGAAAGAATTCGACAAATCTTTATTTACTTTTCCTTATGTGGTTGGTAAGAAGGAATTATAAGTCAAAATTCTAGAGACTGTTAAATCTTTAGTGTCTTTATGTTCATTCTTCCTCACACTTATTTGATGATAAATGATTTCATGTTGCTGATCGTTTAAGCTTGGTATGTTTTGAACATGGAATGGAAATTCACTCAGGTATTATACGATTTTCGTTGGCTACAAAAGTTCTCTCATAATGCTTCTGGCCCGGCAGAGCCAAGTGATTAGGGCGCTTAACTCGTAATCAGAAGGTCGTGGGTACGAATTTTCATCATACCGAACATACTCGCTCTTTCAGCAGTGGGAGCGTTATAATGTATCAGTCACTCCCACTATTCGTTGGTAAAAGAGTAGCCCAAAAGTTATTGGTAATGACTAGCTGTCTTCTCTCAGTCTTACTCTCTTAAATTAGAAACGGCTAGCGTGTGGTTTTACACGAAATTCAAAATAAACCAAACTTAACGGATACAACAGATAGCCCGATGTGACTTTTCTGTAACAAAGCGCACGTAAACCTTTGGAGCATTAAATGTATTTGAAAAATGCAAACCTGGAGATAGAAATAACATATTTTATTGGATAAACCAGTACAAATAGCTCACGTAGCCCTCGTCTATCTTTGTATAAAATTCAAAACAAAGAAACATAGTGCTGCTATTAAATATATCTGATCTAAAACATTTTAGGTGTGAAATAAGTGCACCCAAAAAAAGGACAGAGCGTACTACTTAAAGAAATGAAATCGGAATTGACGGCTAAACTAGTAGCTACACTTATAGCACTGATAAAATTTTTAGTTAGGTTGCATTTTTTTCGTTCCACAACGTGTGAGATGATGGTGGATAAAACAAATTAATTAATATTTACTGCAAAATATTTACCGATGCTTCAAATGTAGCTGCCAGTTTGATTTCATGCACACTCAATCCACTTTAACCTCACCTTTATTCCCGCACCTAAGATATTTTTTATCAGATATTATGACTAATTGTCAATATACACTAGCAAAACACAGCAAGTAATAAAGTGACATTCACTGGGCCTGGCATGGCCAAGCGCGTAAGGCGTGCGACTCGTAATCCGAGGGTCGCGGGTTCGCGCCCGCGTCGCGCTAAACATGCTCGCCCTCTCAGCCGTGGGGGCGTATAATGTGACGGTCAATCCCACTATTCGTTGGTAAAAGAGTAGCCCAAGAGTTGGCGGTGGGTGGTGATGACTAGCTGCCTTCCCTCTAGTCTTAAACTGCTAAATTAGGGACGGCTAGCACAGATAGCCCTCGAGTAGCTTTGTGCGAAATTCCAAAACAAACAAACAGACATTCACTGGTAACCTACATTATCTTTCGGATCGCGAATCTATTATTCGGAACAGACCTATACTTTACAGAACCAGCCAGATACTTCAAAGTATGTGGCGATAGTTTTCCTCTCTAAAACAACGTTAATGACTTCCTTTTTACTAAATCCATGAAATTTAAATAAACAGTTTCTTGTCAACATTCACATGCAATCAGTACATCCATATCAAGCACCATTATTTACGTTGATTGCTTAAGATAATATCACGTGACGCTCACGCTCTTTAATCATGCTAATTTCATAAAATTACCAACATTACCCAGCCAAGACTTGTGTATTTGTACGTCTTTTTACCTTGTGGGTTTGCTGCCCTAAATCAGCCATTTTTAATTCGAATGACAAAAAATTTAAAACAGTCCAATTTACACTTAAGCGCAGACGTGCGAAAATTTTTTCATCAAATCTGATTAGTTTTTATTGACTATCTTTCATGTGGATTATATTTGAGACATCTAATAGTAGGTAGAAAATATCTACCAGTGTGCCAAATTAAAAAAAAACACAAAAACCCGTAAAAGTGTGTTTTTGTATCAAATAACATTTCCGTACTTTTGGTGAAAATAAAAAATAAAAGGGGGGCAAATATTTGTTTGTTTGTTTGTTTTGGAATTTCGCACAAAGCTACTCGAGTGCTAACTGTGCTAGCCGTCCCTAATTTAGCACTTTAAGACTAGAGGGAAGGCAGCTAGTCATCACTACCCACCGCCAACTCTTGGGCTACTCTTTTACCAACGAAAAGTGGGATTGACCGTCACATTTTACACCCCCACGGCTGGGAGGGCGCGAGCCCGCGACCCTCAGATCACAAAGCGCACGCCTTAACGCGCTAGGCCTTGCCAGGCCCAGGGGATAAATAATTACAATTAGAAGTGTTATATCTCAAGTACTTATTAATGTATTTAATTCTAATTCAGAAACTAGTCGTTGTTTGGAGTTCTGTGAAAACTGATGCTGATAAACAGCAAAACTACTCTTGATTAAAAAGCTATTTCTAAAACCGTGAACTATTTAATACTAGTAGTATCAGTTAGCTGAAACAAGTTGCTCAGCTGTCATGTTTTAGAAATCACGTTTCAACAAATAGATGTTTAAAAACAAAGAAAGTAAGGCTTGTAAAGTGATTTTGGGAAACGTTTAACAATTTAAAACAAGAAGGAATCATCAACAGTCGCGGCACTTGAAATTATTTTAGGTAGGATTACAGTAAATTGATATGAGACTTTTCCCTTCCTTTTTACTAACTATGTTTTTGTGCGCCAGCAATACCAAGCTTGGGGCCCATATACCTGATTCAAGTTTATTACTCAGAATCTTTACCAGCTTACTCTCAAATTAAGATTATGTTAGCCAGAGTTTAGGTATATTGCTGTACGAAACCTTGAACGCGCTCAAATGTATCAATCGAGTCCCCTGGTAGGCGGAGCACAGATAGCCCATTGAGTAGTTTTTGCTTTATTCCAAATAATCAGTCAAAACATCAATCGAAATGATTTTACGTTTTGAGTCCAAAACTGTAATTAAATCTAAATTTATCTAGAAATGATGAAGCACGGAGTTAGTTTTTTTGTATTGAATAAAACAGCGGGACAAGTCAGAGCCATTCTACGAGCCGTGACTAAAAAATCGCTAAATTATTCTACTAATTTTCATATTCCAAACTTTGATATGAATATAAATAATAATTTAACTGAAATTACCGTGTTCTATTGCAACTATCGAATCTATCATTTATAATAAAACTAATTTTTGCTCTACTCTGTACAGGACTAACCTAACTTTTTTTTCTTGGTCATATGAAAAGGGAAAATGCACCACGCCCACCAAGTTCTACTTATATTGTCTGTATATCTATAAATAATGAAGATTGGTGTGTTAATACAACACAAAAAAGCCATACAGCATACTTATACCAACAGACTCATCGTATTTCCTGCCGTTTCTAGCGTTTACTATCCGGAGAAGTAACAATAATTACCGGCACAATTTCTCGAAATGTGTTTTCCGGTAACAATACCACGCTCTATCCAATCACTTGTGTTCAAATAACTAAACACTAAGTCAGTTGTTATTATATCTTTGTCAGTTATCCAAACACAGAGTTCAATTCGGTAGAACACGTGCATCATTTTCGGAAATAAGCTATAATTATACAGTAATTAATGATTCCACGAGCAGCAGATATGGCTCGTGTTTTGGCAAGAAAATACATAGATTGAAGAATGAAAGTTTCTACAAAACACAGCCACGTTAGCTATGAACAAAGCGTTTTATGGAAACTGAAAAGAGGTTAAAGTTGTTACCTCCGTCTGGCGAAAGTTGGTTCATCAACATCCCTTCAACTGAAAGCATGAATACAATCTTTAAGGAGAAGAATTGTTTGTTTGTTTTTTTAATTTAGCACAACGCTACTCGAGGGTAATCTGTACTAGCCGTCCCTAATTTAGCAGTGTAAGACAAAATGGAAGGCAGCTAGTCATCACCACCCACCGCCAACTCTTGGGCTACTCTTTTACCAACGAATAGTAAAATTGACCGTAACATTATAACGCCCCCATGGCTGAAAGGGCAAGCATATTTGGCTTGATGGATGATGCAAACCAACGACCCTCAGGTTAAAAGTCGCACGCCTTAACACGCTTGGCCATGCAGGGCCCTACGAAGAAGAAAACAAACAAGATAGTTAAATTAAAATCCTACAATCAGTTTAAGGAATAATATTTATATCAGTAAACCTTAAGCCTACATTGTATGCTTCCTGAAATCTTCCCAGCAAAGCCTATTTATTTCTCAATCCACAGTCAGTGGATTGAGATCTAAAATGGCATACGGATTTTGTAAAAAGTTTTTTGTTCTTAGACGTAAATGATTATTTGCTGTTCTTCAGAGCTTGAAAGTGGCTTATAATGCTAGAATTCGAAACTCCATCCCGCCAATAGGCAAATCGTAGCTGGTCCACTCTGCTTAACAACAAACAAACAAAAGCCATCGTCAAAGAGACAGTTCTCTACTTTCGATTTTCTATTCGCTACACAGAAGTAAAATCATGTTACCACAGCCCTCCGTTCTAAGTGTGGAAAGATAAAAATATTAACAATCTACCTTATAAATCTATTCAAAACCCAGTATGTGTCACGCCACACTTGATTTCTCGAAATAGGAGAATTGATAAAGTAAATTTATCCAGACATAATAGTTTGATTATTGTTTGTCTATTATTATTTCAGTGTTGGAGGTGTAAGAAGGCTGTGGAAGGATAGGGGTGTGTTCCGTGAAACCTTATAAATATAGCGAATGTTAGTATAATACGACGTGGTTTAGAATCTAGTCTAGAGCCAACTGCAACTAAGTATATTTCAAACGAATCAAAACTACACATTTAGTTTTAAGGTGGCGCTCCATCACGTTGTTAAAACATCTAATAATGTACGATAATTAACAGAATGTGCTCAGGTGAAAAAAAAAAAAAATGTATACAATGACGAGGCTTTTACCAAACCATCCGAACAAAAGGCTCATTAATATAACATTAGCCTGAGCAGATTGCAAAACCAAAATCCAAGGGCAGCCCAGCGCCTTGTTCCTAATTTTAAAATGGTTATTACAAGCTTGAAATATGTTATTTTTTATTTACTTTACATTTATTGTTCTCCAAATATTGACATAGGTTTTGAAATAACCCCAATACTTTTTTGGTCTTAAATACAAAACAAATTAGCACAAATAATCTGATTATACATCCAAGAAATATTTAATTGATCACTTTATCCATTTTATCTTAAGAACCAATAACATTTTCAAACATACCACTAGATTTTAGCATTACTTTGAAACGCGTTATACATATTTTTGTTAAAAATAAACGTAACATAAAAGTTCTGTATTTTTCTTTAAATAGTAATAAATTTAAGTACATGTCCGTGTAAAGTATGTTTTGACCACGAGCATTCTACGCATTCAATCTTGCGTAGACCTGAGTTTCTTACCAAGCACGACAGAACTTTTGAAGGTCTAGCAAAAAAGAGAGTACGTGTTACAAAAACAAACAAATCAATAGAAGAAGAATGTCGTCGGTGTTTGGGTAATATAAGTTCATACCCTGGAGGGTCAGGCTTTCTTAAACCTCTTCCTCCTGCCTGTACTAATATTCTTGGCTGATTGTTATTTTGACTGTGAACTGAATTTTTATTTTTATTTGATCCTTTTCAGGGCAATGTCCATGTATTTTGGCTCGTATACAGTTTTTATTCTATTAGCAGAATGTCAAGTTTGCTGGTGGCATTTTTTAAAAATAGATAAATAAATAAACTAAAAAATATTTTTTTTAATTATTATTTTTTTATTTAAACTTTATTATTATTATTATTTATTTTTATATTTGAAATATAAATTAACTGGGGAGAGATGTTTAGGACCAGCTTCATCATGTATGAGGTACCGGTCTAGTTCGCACATAGATTCGTTTTTCATTCAATTCTTATTAAAGTACATTATTGTGATATGTAGGAGTCTATCTGGTATGGTTGGTATGTTCGAGTATTTGTGAATGAATTGAGATGATATTGTTCTTGGAACTCTGTATCCAGTTGTGAGGAGTGTGTTTTGGATTGTTTGTAGTTTAGTTTTAATTATTTTATTGCTTACAGTTATCCATGCTGGAGCTGCATAGTCTATTACGGGTCTGATATATGTTTTATAGATTTTTAGTATGTTATCTGCAGATGCTCCACTGTTTTTACCAGTTTGACTCCTAGCATAGTTAGTTCTTCGCCAAATTTTGTTTTTAATTTCGTTGACATGATTGATCCAAGTTAGTTTTGAATCATAGGTCAGACCTAAATATTTTGCCGATGGGGCAATCTGGAGTAGAGTGCCGTTCATATATAGTTTTGGCTGTTGTTTTTTGTGTTTGGTCGATTTTGTAAAGACTACGAGTTGTGTTTTAGCTGTGTTTATTTTTATTCTATATTTCTGACAGTATTCACTTATTCTATTTAGTCGTGGTTGTATGTTCGTGGCTGCTATCGTGAGTGTTGCGGCACTTTTCCAGACTGCCACATCATCTGCTAACTGTGAAGAGAATCCATGATTTGGATCCCTCAGTGGCATATTGTTTACATACACCACCCCTCCCTGAGGGACACAAGCTTGTGGAGTAAAGTTCTTTCAACATTTACTCTACATTTTCTATTTTCCAAAAAGTTAGATAACCAGCGAATAATTCCTCGCGGTAGTTCCATTTCATTCATTCGGAACCTTAGACCATCGTGTCAAACTGTGTCGAATGCTTTCTCGATATCAAGGAAGCAAGCGACTGTACATTCTTTTTTGTTGAAGCTATCTATTATGGTTTCTGTTTATCTGATTAGGTGGTCTGTCGTTTGTCTAAATTTCCTGAATCCATTTTGTTCTTTTAGTAATTTTGATGTTATCTCCAAGAATGTGGAGAGTCTATTACTGATTATTCTTTCAAGAATTTTGCCTACACAGCTGGTCAGGCTGATTGGTCGGTAGCTATTAGGTTTATTCGCTGGCGTTCCTTCCTTATGGAACATTAATATATTTGCAAGCTTCCAAAAAACTGGGACGTATCCTGAGGATAGAGATAGGTTGAAAAGTAAATTTAGGTGGTCAAACAATTTCGGAGTGCCCTTTTGTAGGAGGATAGCTTGTATTTTGTCTTCACTTGGTGCTTTGTTTTTTGTGTTTTTTACTGCTTCTAGTAATTCCTGAAGGGATATTTCATGTGTTAGTAACGTGCTTGCATAATCTATATCGGAACTTGTATTTGTGTCAGTTATGTTTACTGGAAAAATTGGTTCAAATTGATGTTTTTTGTTTACTATGTGACTTGTGACTTTATTGTAAAAATACGTATTCATGTCTGGATCAGTGTGAGTTTTAAATGTATTTTGGAGTTGGTCTTTGAAAGCTTCGGCTATTTCTTTGTTTGTGTGTGCTATAGTGTTATTATGTTCGAGTGGGGGATATTTCTTTGTGTTTGTGTTTTCATTTGTGAGTCTTTTAAGATGTGACCAGAATTTTTTCGGGTCAGTCTTATCATTTAGTTTATTACAATAATTGTCCCATTTATTTTGTTTTTGGTGTTTTATTTGTGTTCTGATGTGATTTCTAATGTTGTTTATTTGCGTTTTGGTTTCTCTGTTTCTTGTTATCATGTACTGTCTTCTTAATTGTCTTCGTTTTTTGATTAGATTGATTATTTCTGTGGTAGGTTTCCATGTGTTGTTTGTTGTTTTCTGGTGTTGTTTTGGTATTGTTAACTTGGCTGCTTTCTGAAGGCATTCCGTAATTGTTTGACAATAGTTATCCATTTCGATATGTGTTTTAACTTCTTTTATAACTTTATTAGGTAATAGGTTATCTAATTCCTGTTTATGATATTGCCAATCTGCTTTTCTGTAATTAAATTTTTCTTTCCTGTATGTTATATTTTTATGGGGGGCGAGATCGAAGACACAATATATTGGGAGGTGATCACTGTCAACATCCTTTCCCACTTGAAATTTTATTAATTGCTGCTTAGGTTATATGTACACATATATAGGTCTAGTATGTCACTGGAGTTAGTGGCATACGCCGTATGTGTGGGGGTGGAATCATTTAATAGATCTATGTTATTATCGTCTATGAATTTTATTAGTTTTCTACCAATGGAATTTGAGCTTTGGCATCCAAAGGTAACGTTTTTACTGTTTAAGTCCCCCATAACTATGGAGTTTTGGTTGTGGGAAAGAATGCTGCTAAGTAATGTTATATCCATTTGTTTGTTAGGTGAGCAGTATATTCCTGCTACTGTTACTTTAGTTTTATTCCTTTGCAGGATATCTACAGTAACATGTTCATTGCTACTGCTAAGTTTAATTTCTTTTACTGAAAGCTCTACTCTGTAGAGCAGCATAATGCCTCTGTTTTCATCATTTCTATTTATTCTATATTTTCTTATGGTTGAATAGTTTCGTATTTTAAATCTATTGTTATTATATATTAGAGTTTCGCTTACTATTATAATATGAGGTTTAGTTTCTTGTATTAGATCTTCGATTTCATGTTTCTTGGAAGCTATTGTACCTTGGATGTTGATATATACTACTGTGAACATTGTGCTGTGAGCATGTATCCAGTAATTGTTGATATTATATGGGGTATGTGTGGTGTGATGTGTTTTTTGAAGATATTGATCAGAAGTTCAAAACAGTTAACTGTCTGATTTGGTTTGGTGTATTCTGTTACTAATTGTGTAATTATGTTTTTGATTATTGTTGTGAATAGGCTTGTTTTATCTGATGTGTTAATATTCGTTTCTTGTACGGTGGTGTTGTTTTCTTCTGGTTTTTGTGTTTGTGTTAAAGTGTTCTTGTCCTGGGTTTTAATGTTCTGTTCTTGCTGTTTGTGGGGTTGTTTTCCTTTTAGCATTTCTGCGTACGTGGTTTTTGTTGTTTTATTGAATTATGTTGATATGTGTGTTTTAGGCAAGCTGTTTATATTAGGTTGGTTTTGTTCTGTTGGTGTTCTGATCTGATAAATACGTTGTTTTATTTGTTTGTATTTATCACATCCTTTGTAATTTGCTGTGTGGGTTTGACCACAGTTACAACATTTAGGCGTTTCCTTATCTCTTTTGCATTGGTTGATATGGTGTTCCCCGCCACAGTCGCAGCACCTAGGTGCTGCTGAGCAGGCAGCTGAGACATGTCCGTATCTTAACAAATCAATAAGTCTACTACACGTTCGTGATTTGAAGTGACTGACAATTTGATGTCTTCATCGGCACAAAGCAACTACACTATCTGCACCAAACATCCGGTAAAAAGTTAAAATTATTAAAATTCATAAACGGAAATTAAGGTAAAATAAAACAAAGAGCATTAAATCCAATTTTTACATTTAGTCTACAGCGGTAACAGAAAAACTACAGTAATACAAGTTGTAAAGAAGACTAACGGGTAGTTCAAACAGCAGCGTCAGTCACCTGAAGTTAGCCTTTCCAGTCCTGGTTTTAAGTTATTTGACATTACGGCCATTTTCTAATTTCAAATTAAACTAGTTGTACTTTGATTCTTAAAAGGGAATCACATTAAAAGTCTAATGTATAAATTAAAAAACTTAAATACCATTAAAAAGATTAATGACCTTTAAAACAGCTAACAACATATCTAAGGTGGAGAGTATCACCATCACCAATAACAAGGTCTAATGTTACGTGTAACTTGTTTGTTCTGAATTTCGCAAAGAGCTACACGAGGGCTATCTGCGCTGTTACGGATAAACCTTGGGACAGAACATGTTTAAAATGGTGACGACTTTGAGAATCATAACGATGGCAATGAAGTAAAATGTGGCTTATTGTTACCTAAGTGTTACACAGACAACACATTGGTGCATCAGTGCCAAATAAAATAAAACGACGAGTTAAAAAACTGTGACCAATGCGTAACTTAGTTAGAACAACTTCCTCTTTCCGATCGTTACAGAAGCGAGACGACCTTAGTCCAATAGAGTATTTTATTTGGAAAAGCTTGTTTTCACGTTACTCACTCATAGTCGACTGTCAACTGGCACGGAGTCGAGCCTTGAATACAGGACCATAATTCATCTATGGAACAGGCACAGCAATGATAGTGCCAGAGCAGACAGATTTAGCTGCAATGCTAGCGAGCTCGTTCCCGCGAATACTAACGCGGCCTGGTAACCAATTCTCTTCTGGTTCTGAGAGGATTGTATGTGCTAACAATCTAAATATAACCGTTATATTCGTTGTTGAAAAATCTAATTCGAATAAACACAATAAAGTAACAGTATATACATAAACAAACCTTGTAATCAGTAAGAAGTCAGCCTCGTCTACTTACATAAATAAACAGTCGTTTTCATTGGTTGAAAGCTTTGCTATCTAATAAATACAATAAAGTAATAATATGCTACAAATTTTCGTGATACTTCAGTTACTATTTCGTCGAAAGCCAAATCGAATAATTTTTTTCTCGTCAAAATACCTTGCAATTAACAAATTCTCAACTGAACTAAAAACACACTTTCTAAATATACAGAACAATTTATTTGTAATTTCTGATTGCATGGAAACATATATATATCTTGGTTGATAAAAACATTTTAGTGGCTATAAGATTTTGTTATAAACACATGTTCATATCATTTAAACTCCCGATTATTAAACTTAAAAAAATAACTATTCTAATAATTATGATATAGAGGGGGAAATGCTTTAAAAGGTTTCCTAAAATATTTTAACATGTTTTATTTAGAACATAAGCTAACTTTTTCTAAATATAGCGCACAAAGTTAGCAAATTATTCAATTAGCCTTCAATGAAGTTGGTAATGACAAAAGGATAATTTTAGCCTTTTCGCATTCTTCATATTATGGTTGGGCGTGGCCAAGTGACTGGTTATTGCACTGTAATTGGAAAATTCATGCTTCACTGTTCCACGGCTGAACCAAAATAACAATAATAAAAATTGCGCTCTCACTTTGGGGTCGTAGATGTGCCATAAAAGTTGTGATGAAGTTTAACTAATCGATTAGAGTAGTCCCAGAATTAATAGTTGGTGCTATTGAGAAGCTGCCTTCTCTCTAATCCACCAGTTAAAAATTATAGACGGGTTCGCATGAATATCCGAAATAAACGATAGCCTATTTCATTTCAGGCAAAACGTGTGAAACTTGACACAAACTCTACTAACGTACTTTAACAAAATAATAAAAACAAATGTGGAGCTTTTGCATGACGTATGTTGTTTTTGAGCGTTGTTTATTATTTTATAAATGGCTATATAATTATTTTAGGTCATAAACAACGTTCACCTTGTTATGTTTCCTTTCATACCGCAGCTTTTCCTGTCACTACAACAATCGTTACAGCTCGTTCCTCAAAACTGACTAACTACAAATAAATAAACCCAGAAGCCGACAAATAAAGATAATGTATGGGAAGTAAACATCATAACGCAAGACAGGAAATAAACGCTCTGATTGGTGAAGCTTACCAAAATATCTACACCTACATTTCCTCTCTGTAAGGTTAACGGCAGAAATAACTGAAAACTTAATGAATATTTTTTAAAATGGTGAAGACGTTATAAGGGCAACAATCTGTCTTTATATGATAACTGATTTTTTTAAGGTGCTTCAGTAATAGTTTACAAGCATATTAGTAGATTTAGTGGAATTTTTAGTTGGTTTATTTGAGGATATATGCGAAGAGTAAATTTAACTTATTTTACAGTAGTACTAACGGATAAACACTCAGACAGAAGAACTTGCAAAAATTATTATAGAGTGCAAAAGATAATAACAACCACATAGCACGGCATGGCCAGGTGGTTAAGGTACTCATAATCTGAGGGTCCCGGGCTCGAATCCCCACCACACTAAACATGCTCACCCTTTCAGCTGTGGGAGCGTTATATACGTCACGATTAATTTCACTATTCGTTGGTAAAAGAGTAGCCCAAGCGTTGGCGGTGCCATCCCTCAAGTCTTACACCGCTAAATTAGGGACGGCTAGCGCAGATAGCCGTCGAATAGCTTTACGCGAAATTCAAACCAACCAAAATGACAACCTCAAAGCCAGTGTGCAAGTTTAGTTATGAAGATGTGTAAGAAGGCAGACATCCAAAAATCGAATGTGTACGGTTCGCTACGAATGTGTGTAAACAGACTAAAAAGGAAAATGAGCCCATATATTTTTGTTACGATGTGTAAAAACAGAAAATATTGAATCGAGCCTGTAAGTTTTGTTACGAGGGATGTAAAAACAAAAGAAAACCACGAAGTGAAACACGTGTAAGTAGAAAACCAAAACAAAAGAAGAAACTGTTAAAGAAAATGAAAAGCAACCACAGAATGAATACAGAGACAATATTATGTAATGAAACTTAAATGAGTAAAATATATTGTGGAGTGAGTAGAAATTCTACTCATATAAATCAGACCCTCCCACCCTAGATACACGCACACAGTTTTTTAATTAAACATTTTATTTGTCATTAAGCTTATTCTACGAACTCTCATTTGTTAAAAAAAAAATCCATTGTGAGCTCAACTTTTCTTAATCTTATTTAACTCCTTTTAAATCTAGCTGTCGTCCTTGCTCTAACAGTTGGGCGACTGTCGACCGCACTATTTGTACTTCTTGCTCGCTTCCAAAGTAGTAATTAGTATTCCACTGAGTCGCTCTCCTCCAGTTTATTTGTACTTTACAATTTGGTGTGTCTATTATATTGCAAGATCAGGATTTTTCTGAAACATGATCAACTAGGCCTATATAAAAGGTAAATGTGAGAAAGAAAAGAAAAAAAATGGCAAAGTTTCTGGCTGCTTTTAAAGACTTACCTGACTTGGCTGATTCTTTACAAACAGATTTAAACAGTTCGTTCACAACCCTGTAGCGCCTTTTCAAAGAATGCGATAATACTACTTGAATAGTCAATATACTTTTCCTACAACATCGGTACAATTGATCACGATAAAGAATTAACAGAACCACTTAGCAAACTATCGTCTGCTGTTAATACTGGTGGCCTGGCATGGCCGAGCGCGTTAAAGCGTGCACTCGTAATCCGAGGGTCGCGGGTTCGCGCCCGCGTCGCGCTAAACATGCTCGCCCTCCCAGCCGTGGGGGTGTATAATGTAACGGTCAATCCCACTATTCGTTTGTAAAAGAGTAGCCCAAGAGTTGGCGGTGGGTGGTGATGACTAGCTGCCCTCTAGTCTTACACTGCTAAATTAGGGACGGCTAGCACAGATAGCCCTCGAGTAGCTTTGTGCGAAATTCCAAAAACAAACAAACAAAAAAACAAACAGTTAATACTAGTAGGAAAGAGGACGCTTCTTCAAATAATCGTCTAGGAAACTTTAATCTTTATATTCCATACTGAAAATTTAATTTTTGGATTTATCAACAAGTCGAGGATGGAAAAACAACAACAAACAAAACAGTAAAGGTGTAAGTGCTTAATTGCAAACTGTAATTAGTGTTAGTCCTTTCATTTTATATTACACATACTATAAACAAATAAGTGTATACATATAATGTTTCTCATGTTTAAGCAAAAAAAATAAAGAAAAATAATTTTGTTATTTCATTAAAGTAAGGGAGAAAATAATAGATTTTGCGTATAAAAATTCATAAGATTTTGCAAAATAAAACCGATAGGTAAGATCGATTATATTTCCCTTGATTTTATTCATTTAGTGGGAAGGCGAATGTAAAGAGGTTGTAAGGCTCCAAAATCCTTTTACTATAATATACTCAACCCTCTGCCTGATACTCTTCAGCTGTTGTTTTCTTCGCAAACTGACTATTCGAATTTGCCGGTCCGGTATAGTCAGGCGGTTAAGGAATTAAAATCTCGCCACACTAAACATGCTCACCTTGCCATGGGGGCGTTATAAAATTACAGTTAATTCCGCTATTCGTTGGTAAAAGAGAAGCCCAAGATTTGGCAGTGGGTGGTGATGACTAGCTGCCTCCCCTCTAGTCTTACACTGTAAAATTAGCGACGGCTAGTGCAGGTAACCCTCGTGTAGCTTTGCGCGAAATTTCAAAACAAACAAACAAGATATGATCAGAAGTGCTAGTCTTGTTTGTTTCTTAAAGCCAATGAAAACATATGACTGCTATTACAGTTTTTGTTTTGACTCTGAAACTATCTTATTCTTGTTGTTGATTTATCGTGATTTTCAATATGCTTTTGTATTGTGCACTTTAAAGCTAAGGGCGTAAGTCACCGAAGTTATTAATCATTTGAGAATTATTGAACGACCCCTCAATCATCTTCTAATCACTGATGCTTTTATGATTGTATTTGTTTTTGCGTTAAGCTATACAATAGACTAATTGCACTTTTAGCATTTTAAGTCCGTAAACTTACCGCTGAACTCATTAGGAACTCCCACCTATCAAACGGAAACTAATCACTTAAAACGCTTAAGTAACATTAAGGGACCAACTAAACATATCGGCAAGACCTTTTTCTGTCTTGCATCTGTAGCTGTAAAGATATGCTAATTTAAAGTTTGAAGCATGAAATATCATTTTATTTAAAATTTACTTTATTAGAGCCACATATCCTTCCTCTCCTCCAGTGGCACAGCTGTAAGTCTGAAAAATTATAACACTGGAAACCAGATTTTGATACTCTGGTAGACACAATACAGGTAGCCTTTTGTGTAACTATATTTTACTACAAACAGATTAGAATAGAAAAATGAATTGAAAGCTTAGTCATTGCTACAAAATCGCACTTTGATTTCGCTATTTTCGTCTTTGCTTTCTTAAATTTGCACAGGTTCCTGCAACTACCTAATGATCATGAACCACACTAGCTATGTTTATTGTAATTACCATGTATAAAGTTAGCTGCTTTACCTTCACCCGTAGTTGAGCATAAGAAACGCCAGTAAAGGAAATAAATAAATAAATGGGAGTTTAAAAACCTGCAAATAAGGATCGTAAAAAACAGGGAAGGAAGGCTGAAGATACTGTAAACATTACTGTACTTGCCGGCGTTGAAGACTCACCCTCATTTTGATTAGCTAAATATTGAAAGAAATGATAAACATAAGGTTACAGCACTTCCACCAATCTTTTCTAGATGTTTTGTGGACTGTTTAGTGACTTAACAATACATGAATCCTCTTGCCCTGTTCTCATTGTTTGTCAGCTATATGCTTACCATATCTACCTTTGAAAGTGTGTACCTTATGTTATCACAAGAATATCTGTAGTATTACCAGTAACAACGTTATTTTAAGTCTATTCTCGGAGTGCCTTTTTTGTTGAAGTCATAATATGGGCTATATTTTAAAAAAAATTGATTCATTTAAACTGTGACAGAGAACTCCTACCGAGGACAGGTTTGTGTTTGAAAACTTTACACAACAACTTAACAGAATGGTCTGAACGGATATCAATACAAATTTATGATATTTTGTAAATGGCTGCCGTTACCGGGTTGCGTTTCCGCAATTATATTTTTCATATGTTCTTATTATGTTGCCTTGATATCAAGATCATTTGAAGCAAGTAAAAACGTCAACATTTGATGGAAAACAGGCAAATAAAACCATTGACTGGTTTACCTTAGTCTACTGTGGAAGTGTCAATGAATTTTCCAAACATTTATGATTATCTTGTTTATATATTTGTTATAGAAATGTAACTGCATATCACCCGTTAAAGGGCATCCGTCTTTAAGGATTAGACTTATGAAAGCGTTGTATTTTTCCATTATAATGATGGCGTTGAAGCCTTTGATCTTTTTGAGATAGTTGATCTGTTTTGTTTTGATCATGATTTTATCAAAAAGTATGTTCCATATCAGTTTTTTGTTAAACTTCGTTTTGTTCGTGAATTTTATTTGTATGTTAAAAAGCTTAAGTGTATCTTTTCTTAGTATTTGTTTTAACCTGCAACACAAGAAAATGGCTTGTTTTATGAGCGGGTTTAACAGATTGCTACCAGAAGTAGGTTACGTAACTTGCTCCATATGGTGACGTCATCCGCGTTTTGTGAAGCTTACGTTTCCAGCTAGTCATCACCACCCAACGCCAACTCTTGAGCCACTCTTTTACCAATGAATAGTGGGATTGACCGTAACATTATAACTGCCCCACGGCTGTAAGGGCGAGCATTTTTGGTGCGGCGGGGATTTGAACCCGCGACCCTCAGATTACGAGTCGAGCCCCTTAACCCACCTGGTCATGCCGAGCCAATTAGTTTTCTTACTAATTTCTTGGGTCCGACATTGGCCAGGTGGCTAAGGCACTCGACTCGTAATATGTGTAAATTGTGTAGCTTTGCGCGAAATTCAAAATATTGTTTGTTTGTTTGTTTTTTGGAATTTCGCATAAAGTTACTCGAGGGCTATCTGTGCTAGCCGTCCCTAATTTAGTAATGTAAGACTAGAGGGAAGGCAGCTAGTCATTACCACCCACCGCCAACTCTTGGGCTACTCCTTTACCAACGAATAGTGGGATTGACCGTAACATTATAACGCCCGCGCGGCTGAGAGGGCGAGCATGTTTGGCGCGACACGGATGCGAACCCGGGACCCTCAGATTACGAGTCGCACACCTTAACGCGCTTGACCATACCGGGCCAAAAAATTCAAAATAAGCCAAACCAAATTTAATGAACACAACAAGTAGACCGATGTGACTTTGCTATAACAAAGCGTGCACACCAGACCTTCGGGAAATTAAATATATTTCAAAATGCAAACCTGTACACAGAAAAAAAAAAAGGTGATAAACCTGTAAAAAAATAAAATAATTTTATAACGCAAACCTATAATTCACTGGTTTTGTAAACCTGTAGCTCCCGCTAGTGCAGCGGCATGTCTCCGGACTTACAACGCCGAAATTAGAGGTTCGGTTCCTCTCGGTGGGTTGACCAGATAGCCCTTTGTTGCTTTGCTATACGAAAAACACGTGTAAACCTGTATGAGGAAGTCATGGATTTATGGTGCAAACTTGTAATTCACTGTTTTTATAAACCTGTATGACAAACTTCATAATTTTATAATGTGAAACTATAACTCACTATTTTTGTTAGTCTGTGTGACAGAAAACAAGAAAAAAAAATATTTATAATGTTGAACTCTATTTCACAATTTTTTCCAACCAGAAATACATGATTTTTAATAGACTAAACGTGCAAAATCTTATTTCTGTAAACTGGGAACACAAAAGATATGGTTTTAACATGCTAAATTTTAAATTATCGTTTCTTTGCACTAGCAGAACAGAAGATGCGGTTTTAACAAATTAAACGTGTGAAACCTCATTTCTGTATGCTAGAAAGGCAGAATATGTGGCTTTCATATGTGTAAAATATTTTGTAAATCTACTCTAATTTTTTTTTTGGATAATAACACAATTATTTCGTGTAAAACTGTAATTCATTATTTTTGTGAACTCTTGGAACGGGATTTGTTGTTTTCACGCAGCCTGTAGAACAGTAAACTATATTTTATGGAGTAAAACTATTAGTGCATGCACGATTTGAGGAAAAACTCCATGAATATAAAACCTGACTTAGAAGTTCAAAATCAGTAACAAACTCTTTTAGTAAAATTACAGGACAAAAATGTAATCATACAGTATTAGAAAGTTTGGTGAAAATGATTTCGTAGACATTTAGTAAATTATTTCCGTAAGTTTGATTTCATAATGTAAACACGTAGAATATTTTTTTTGAAAATGTTTATGACAAAAATCATGGTTTTATATTGTTAAACTATTGTATTTTATGTCTGCAGGACTGAAAAAGTGGTTCTATAGTTCAGACCTTTGGTGCAGTATTTCTATGAACGTTCAGAACACTAAGCAAGTTTTTATAGCATAAACTTATGGCTCATTATTTTTTTCTAAACGTACGACAGAAATTACGGTTAAAAATTTAACCCTTTAATTTATTATTTGGTAAACTGTGGACTTAAAAAGTATGTATACTTATAATAATGGTAAATTTGTCGTCTATTTCATCAACAATCTTCTGAATAATTATTTTTTCTCCAGTGTTATCAAACCATTGCATTTTTGGTTTTCATATCTACACATTAAGGCTACTTATATTTCCGTGTGGTTGTTTTTTCATTATTTCCATATCAACTTATTTCGACTATTTCCTCTTTTGTCTGGTTGATTTTTTCTCTTCGTGATAACAAGCTCGGACTATTTCCAGTTTTTTATATTGTGTTTTATTTATGTGTTGTTTACAAGGTCAGACTATTTTCATTCTGCATTTTTATGTCTATAAACTTGGACTACTTCCACTTCTGACTGGCTGTTATTTTTGTTTCCACCCACCGCCAACTCTTGGGCTACTCTTTTTACCAACGAATAGTGGGATTGACCATAACATTATAACGCTCCCACGCCTGGGAGAGCGAGCATGTTTGGCGCGACTCGGGCGCGAATCCGCGACCCTCAGATTAAGAAGCGCACGCCTTAACGAGCTAGGCCATGCCAGGCCCACCTTAAATTAGGAAAGGTAATTGTGGATCACCATGTACTATAAGCGTGTAGTAGTAGTTAAATTAAACAGAGCTATTCAGATTTAACGGTTGTAGCAACTGAATGAGAGTTATCATCCAATTATTATTTTATTTCTTTCAAAATTAGTATAGAGTAATACAGAGGAATCAGTTCTAGATGTGGGCTGAAAACATCACGTACTGACTTAACTCTCAACAAGCATACATGTGTATGAACACTTAGTAATTAACTACCTAAAAGTGGATCTTTGTTATAATTAACAGCGTATGTGATCACCTAAGTCCCATTAGTGATTGATAACCTTTTAATGAAACGATAATAATTACTTTCTGATTTTTAATTATACATTTTGACCGCATTGACCAAGAGTTAGCGGTGGGTGGTGAAGACTAGCTACCTTCCCTCTAGTCTTACACTGCTAAAATAGGGACGGCTAGCGAAGATAGCCCTCGAGTAGTTTTGCGCAAAATTCAAAAACAAACAAAAAACATCGTAATAAAAGTCTTATCTCGCTTCAATAGGTCTCAACAGTAATAAAGAATGTTTAAAAGTTCCAGGAATAGCAGCCTATGAGTACGGTCAGAAGTTTGGAACAAGATTGTTAGTATTTAAATAAAGCAATGTTGGCAGTCATCTGAACATCTCGATAATTTTTTGTTATTCTTTTTTCTGTTATTAACAAGATTTACATGGTGTGAAAATAAACACGTTTATGCACAGTTTCACAAAGTTGAAATACAGGTAAAGCAATCGGCAAGTAGAAATGGGAGAAAAGATTGATTATTATTTGAAACAACAAGTACACCATTTGTATTACAGAAATGCGTGTAACTTACTGAAACACAGATATGTATCGAGTCTTTTTTATTGTTTTAAATGTACTGTAGACTAAACTATACTGGAAAAGTCTAGGTTTATGAGATACTTTTTCAACATGAGGTTTAACAGTATAGTACAAATTTCAAGTACGGTGTAATCGTTTGCCTTTGCAAACCACAAGTACAATTAGCTTTTATTAATCAAACAACTACATAATGTTCAACAACATAATAAATGTTTAAAGTACAACATAAGAGTCTACCATTTATATCACAGGTAATTTTAGTTTTTACTGTCCAAGCATCTCAGCATCACAAGGTTCAACACGACAGTAAAGGCTTCTCATAAAAATATTTGTAGTGAAGATCACAATGACAATATAATCACCTGATACATATATATGTAAATCTATTGTAACATATTAAATATTTATATATTTTTATTGCAGTTTTAACTCAAAACAAATCAATGTTACAAAGACAAGGAAAGTACAGAACTGTTATTATTATTCTGATGGAATAAAACATATCTGTATAACTATATAGTACTGTCTGTTGTATCTCCTAGCAACTACTTCGCAGAGTGTGGATGGATCTGCACCAAAACTGGCATAGAAATTTGTTAGGTCCATGCTGGGGTACAAACAAATAATCAGTTTTGCGGGTTTTTATGGCTGTCTTTTACTACTACTTTGCTCCTTGCTGATGGATCTTTACCACATTCGGTCAGAATATTTGTTGTGTTCATACGGAGATACATGCACATTTGCGATTTCACATTTTATGTTTTTCGTTTTTTTATGGGTATTTTTACAATTAAATTTGAGGGAAGCCACTTTTCCGGTCTTTAGATAACCTTTCATTAATGAATAATTAATTTACCTGACTTCCGTTCAGTGGATGGATACTCCTGTTAATTAACGTAATTTAATTTACAGTTGTATTGAGGCATATAACTTAAAAGATAGGAGTAATGTCTTTAAAAAAATGTGTATTTTAATTCATTGCTAGATTTTTGGTATATATATATATATAAATAAATAAACGTTTTGGTATAGAAGTACTTTTGGTTATTTACCCCATGATATAAAAATTTGTAACAAAATGCATCTTTCACGAAGTACTCGTTTTGTTCGCAATAACTAATATACTGAACATAATGTTTATTGTGTGTTGGTTCGGAATACACTATTGTAGAAGGTTTTTCACACTCTGAACGTTCACACCAATCATTCTGTCACTTATCGCAACCAACAGTTTTTTGAAGTGGAAATCAAACGAGACAACTACAGGAAACGGATACAGGAACATGGATATAATTTCTGTAGGGACATGTTACTGTAATAGTAATTATAAAAAAAAAGAATTGTGAAAGCGACAGTGCAACATATATCAAAATAATCTCTTGCATGTATATCGCCTTTGTAAAACTTCAACAACAACTAAATATATCGTATCTAAATTATTTAACTGTTCTTTCCACGCTCTCTCTATCTCTCTATTTTTTAAAAGCAAGAACTTGCCTAAGAATGTGTATCCAACTTGTGTTAATAAAATTACACAACATTGTGCGACAAGAATTATTTTCCAGCAGCTGTATTTTCTTCGAAATGCTATTAATTTTATGTTTTTAATCATACACAAGTTCATGTTGTTATCAGAATATAAAAAAGTTTTCGTTGAAGTAAAAAAAAGTGATAACGAAATTATACCTTGGCTTGTTTTTGTGACAGAAATATCATTTCTTTTATATCAGACGGGAATCAAGTTACTACAAAATATTTTTTCCAAAGTTGAACTACAATGAAGCCTCACCTCCAATTTTATTATATTTCTTGTCAATAACGTTAAGGATCGACAGAAACGAACCAATATATACATATATGTGCGTGTATGTGTATGTGAGTATCTTTTACTTGCCACAAATCTTTCAGCTAAATATAATTTTACTCTGCGTATTACGCCTTCGGAAAATGCTTTCTTTGAAAATATTGCAGTGGCAATTTAATGTTGTTTTTTAATTAAAGTTTGTCGTGTTAATTACGAAGGCTTTTATAAGAGTAAACTGAAACACTTCTTATTTTAAAATTTTCAACAAACCATAAACTTCTCTTCTGTTATAACAGAAACATTTTTGTTGACAGGAGTGTTAGTATTAAACTCTATCTCAATGTTTTATTTATTAACACTAAGAATTTCTATGCTTAGTAAGCAAATATTGTATAAGATTGAATTATTTGCTGCCCTCAGTGGCAGAGCACTTATACCATTAGAAATCAGGTTTCGATATTTGTAGAAGGCAGAGCACAGATAATAGTCCATTGGGTGGTTTTGTGCTTAACCACAAGTGCAAACAAACACGATGTTGGCTTAATGCAAAGTAATATTATGAGATTCAGTACAAGGCGCAAAAAACAACAACAAAAACCTCAGTTAAACGATGTTTGAACTCACTACAAACACAGATTGTTTGTTTTGAATTTCGCTCAAAGCTACAAATGGGCTATTTGCGCTAGCCGTCCCTAATTTAACAGTGTAAGACTAGAGGGAAAGCAGCTGGTCATTCCCACTCACCGCCAACTCTTGGACTACTCTTTTACCAACGAACAGTGGGATTGATCTTCACATTATAATGCCTCCATGGCTAAAAGGGAGGAAAATTTTCGATGCGACGGGAACTCGAACCCGCGCCCTTCAGATTACGAGTCGAGTGCCCTAATCATCTGGCCGTGCCAGGCCATAAACACACAAGAAAAAACGATTGAGAAAGTAATGTGTAAGATAAATTTTAGTTGTATTGTATGACATTTATTAAGAGATATGTCTAATAATAAACATACATTTGCGTTGGAAATGTATTAATAAATTTGACCCCCTAGTGGGACAATGGCATGTCTGCGGATTTAAAACGCTAGAAACCTGGTTTCGATATCCATGAGAACTACAGAAACTACAAAGAATATAAAACTCAGTTTTAACTTCAGCCTATAAAGTACCACGTAGTACCTTCATCCACATTCATGCACAAGTATGCAAACATAGAAACAATATTCGAAAGACTCTTGTATAATGCACTAAACTATTTTAATAAGAATTGGTATAAAAATGACTTCATGTGTGATCTTGACAGATACTACGTGCATGATGAACATAGTTCTAAATATCTCTCTCCTATATGTAGCTTTGTGCTTAATTCAAAACAACAACAACAACCAATAAATATATATTTAAGAAATATAAAACAAGCTGGCCACCACGCACTAGACGTTTAAAACTAGTTTTATGTTATTGTACCTTACTTTATTTTATTTATTTATTTATTATTATTTTAATTAGTATTTCATATGTATAGAAAAAGATTATATATTAGTGAAAAAAACACAAGAAAACGGATCAAAATACTGAAAAAACTTTAAAAAACAAAATGGCAAATCAAGGCTATATATGGACATTGCCCTGAAAAGGGCCTGAGTTTGGTGTAATACTCTGGGTCGAAGCTCTACTTAATAACACATTTCAAGGAGTACACGACGTCAAAGTTAGGGATGGAGGAAGAGGTCTCGTGCACCTGACTGTCATGGGTATTCAAAAAATTAAAATTCCCAAATACCCACACAGAAAAAGCGAAGCGATATATATCCCTGATGAGCAAAGTACAGATAGCCCTTTGAGTAGCTTTGCGCTTAACTACAATGAAACAAATAATAAACATGGTATATGTATTGAGGGGTTCGCTTTCAATAAAGGATATGGAATAACAAAACGGCAACTAACTGCATGTCTGATTTGACTGACACAGGTGAATAAAGATTTTGTAGGTTGTTTACTGCTATTAAGTGTAAATATATGAATATGTCTTAAAATATTAATTAAAATGAGAAAGATAAAAACTCAAATCGATAAACGGAAGTAATGTTTAATCTGCGTTATTGTTTGGAAGTGGCCGTAGGCCTAAACATAAGAAAGTTGAGAAAGTGATCATTCGGCTCGTTGGATGATCAGGTGTACGTATTATCTTCTGTTAATCTCTCCCTACGTGTATATATATTCTGTGCATATATTCTTATTTAATTCATTCGATTTTTGGATTTTCCAGAGTAAGTATAATGATGAATCTAAGTGTAAGTCATTTCTAGGTATTACGACCCAGTACAAATACCGATTTGAAATAGTGTGGAAATATTAGCACATGAATTTGTAGCTCGCATAGGAGTGTATAAGAAGTCTTATTACTTCTAAACTCTTCTCTCTGCACTAAGACACTACTACTATTTCTTAATATGTATGTAGCTTGCATTTCAACTTTTAATATAACTACATCCTGCTGAGATGTATTAGTGTTAAATTTTTCATTCTCTAATAGCTTGTATAAACCTGATGTAATTATACAAAGAGTGTGTTTTTATGCAGCCGTGGAGTTACTTTTATTTTAAATCTACTTATAAGGTCTCACGTTTCGGACTATTTAAGAAAAAATATGTTCAAAAACAGGCAGAAAATTAGATCTTAAAATAAACTGTGAAGTTGTAGAAAAATTTCACAAGTACTTGTGAACTGCGCACAAGAAACAGTTATATACTATATTGAAGTATTCTGACTGTCAAATCCTGTACACTGTTTTATTTTTATGACACTTGCATAAACCTAAAATTATAGTTAAGTAATAATATTTGAAACAGCACAATGTATGTATCACTGTTAAAATTATCAGTACAATATTTCTATATTTATGCTAGACTAATGTGAGGGTAGATACTTTGATACTTAAACTCCATTCAGATTCATGACAAGTGTACAAATCTATGATAGTAAATATTTCACTTGATGAGTGTAAACTAGTATTATAAGGATATTTTTACTATGTACAAATCTGTGATAGTAAATATCTCACTTGATGAGTGTAAACTAGTATTACTAGGATATTTTTACTCTGGATAATGTTTGTACTACAGTTTTTTGTTGATTAATTTACTGATACTTATACATTACTTGTGAATTTTAGAATGTTTTCTTTTGTTTTTTTTAGCTGAATAATAATTCCACATTTTCATACTAGAAGAATTCCTTCCGAGACAACTGAAAAAGAATATGGGTTGGAGAAAAACCCTCATAATTTTGTTTATAAATGGTAATCTACATAAAACTTTCTCACCTTTTTCCAAGATAAATTAATGTTGGTTTGTTTTTCCTTGATTAATTAAGTAATTTAATGTAATCTTTTCTCCATAGGAAATACTGACTTTTAATGCTTGACTCCTGGTTGTGTGTTACAGAGCTTAGAAAGTTACAAAGGAGAGAGAGGCATCAGATAACTCGATAATCTAAATTCTGTAACATTTCACTATGAAACATTTTTTTATTAGATTTTTCTGTAGAAATTTAGGTTGGTCATCATTCTTATATTGTTTATTAAACAATTTGGGTTTCAAAAATAATTGTATTAAGTCTAAATCAGTTGGTGTGAAATTCATTTATAAATGTTTAACACTCCTATGAAAATTGGGGCCTAATAGGCCCCAGAGCAACTTGAAAGGTTATTAATATTAGGCTAATAATTTTGTATTTAAATGAAATTGCCATTAACTGACCCTAACCTTTTATATTTTAAGGAACAATAATATTGACTTTTCAGACATTTGCGAAATAATATTTAAATTTTTTTTTTAAAACATCCGCTAAGGGTATCACTTTAGTGGATGTAAGTATTTTTTTCATAGGAGTGTTAAGTCTTGAAATGTTAAAGTAGGATATATGTGTTTTTACTGATACTTATTAATGCAGTTTTTGGTTGGAAAAATATTTTAGAAACCGACCTCTAAATATTAACTCTGAGAGATGATCATACAATAAAAGTTATTAATGTTGATCTTCCTATTGTTGTAGTACTTATCTTTACATTTGGAGATGAAGGACATAAAGGTATGAAGTTTTCAGTTCCACAGTTGTCAGAAGAAGAACAAGAAAGTACCCATTTGCCTGACTATTTGAAATGTGATGCATGTATGGCAGTAGCTTACCAGGTGGGTAATTTTGGCTCAGAATCAAACGCGTTGGCTAAAGATAAGGGATATATTGAGTTAAAGTTTGCCTGTTACTTTTATTGTAATGTAGCTTTTTATTGACATAGCAATTAATCCTTGATATGGATTCTAAACTTAGATCTCTGAGTGTGAGGGGCACTGCTTTATTTGTGTCTTCTCAGGTATTCAAGCCAAGAATGGGCTTTTAGTCTATGAAAATAAATAGCAAAAAATTTGTAGAAAAATGTATTTAAAAGTTAAATCAACATAAAATGTGTGGTTAATATCAGAGAACGTAGATACAAAACTCCATGTTTTATTTTTTTAAAATTACTGATACTTAATTTGATTTCTTCTTTCAATTTTTGTAAATTTGTATGTTTTTATGATTTGACTTTATTCACTTGAAATTTGTTGTAAAAACTTGCATTTTTTGAATATTTACATTTACATAAAATAGCATAAAAGTACCTGCAAGACAAATTTAAAACAGAAATTATAATGTGGTAAATAATAGGCACAAAAAACAACAAGAATGAATTTTTTGGTATGAAGAAGCTTTTCAAGGATAAGTAAAACAGTATAAATATCATGTTTAGTTTTTAAATATGATTTGCTAGTTGGATTTTCAAACTCTAAAAAATGCAACTTAAATTTTTTACAGTTTCTTTAATTTAGCTTTTTTGAGAAACTATTACTGTTAAGGTGAAAGAACTTGCTTTTTGTTTTTCTTCTGACAGCAGTCAAAAACAACCTCTTTCTTACTGGTACATCAGTAAAGTTTCAACACTGGTCTCATGATCATTATTATAATTAGCTATTGTAGCCCGTATCATACATCTCCTAAAGTATGTTTGAAATTCGAATGGGGTTAGTTTGTGCTTACTAATTTTGCTTTTTTGATAAGTTTTTATATTTCTTAAGCTCCTTAGAAACATTCAAGTAAATTAATGATAAAATCCTCTTCTTACATTTACTATATGTTTAGCAGAAATGTATAGGTTCTGTGGCTTGTTTATCAAATGGTAATACCTAATATTTTGCTTTTATGAAGTGTACCATTTTTATAACTTAATTTTCAAACACATAATTTGCCTTTTTTATTATTTCAGTTACAAACTGCTTTGGCAAAGAACAAAAAAAGTGGAAAACTGGCAGAGTCAGATGTTTTTGATATAATGGAACATGTCTGTAAGAATAGCTTTCAAAAGTATGTGAACTTAGGTTAGAAATATAAGATTTGACCTGTATATTAAACTTCAGCAAAATAGTGCTATGAAATATTTTTTAGTTATTACCTTTCCATGTTCAGCTGCTGTTAGTTGAACTTTAATAAAGAGAATAGCTTTAAAAGAAGAATTTCAGTAGTATTTCAACCATGCTATCCATTGCAAACTATATGTTTTGCCCAATACCAGATCTTATCAGGCCAGCTGTTAAGATGGTTGAAAATGCTATATACATGTACCATAACAATTTTTGCATTAATGGGATGTCAATATAGATGTTTACTTTAATGAATCAAAATAATTTAAATAAGAAAGTGTTGATATTTTCTGATGATTTTTCATTTCTGTAATAGAAAATATAATTATTAGCTTTTTTAAGTAAACCAAATGTAAAGTAAGGTTAACTTCATTTTTGTAACTAGTAAACAGCGTAAGCTAAACATTAGATTAGCTGTGAGAGGTTTTTTAGCACAGTACAAAATTGAAAACAAGGGGAAAATTACAGAAATAGCCTTATATATTGTGTGTTATAATATTAATGAAACTAATAATAGTGTTTTATAAATGCCATATAAGAGACAAGTTATTTACAAATAACTATAAAAGTACTCTAAGAATTATTTTAGTGACAAACAACTATATACAGTTTTCTACAAATGCCAGGTAAGAGACAACTTGTTTAAAAGTACACAACAACATATATCCTCTGAGGTTAAGATTCTGTTAGATGGTAGTAGTGACAAAAGTTTCTGTCTGAGAGATCTCATTCTCTGAGAACTTGAACAATTGAAGTTTGTCATAGATTCACTTGTTGAAGCTCACCAGTGGCACAGTGGTATGTCTGTAGACTTACAATGCTAGAAACTGGTACCTGTGGTGGGTAGACAGATGGCTCATTTTTTAGTCTTTGTGATTAGCTTCAAAACAAACAAACCACATGTTGAGTTAGATTCTGGTGCTTGTATTTTAGTGTCAGATATATATTGCTTGTCACATATTGTATACACTAATGTCCATTTTCTGCTGTATGTAAAAAAAACAACAACTTAAACATTATTATGATAATTAAGTTTCTGTACTTTATTATGAACAAGATTAGGTGTAGTGTGTCTCCTACTTTGCTGATATGTTGCAACTTAATTTCAGTGCTTAAACTAGACAGCACTTGCCTGATAGTTATGACTGACATCAATGATGATTATTGACACAATTGCATTATTTCTTATATAAGTATATTGTTTATGGTATGCACAAATATAAGTTTTGTGTGTAATTTTTTTTTCCTTTTTCATAAACAAAGTCCTATTTCTGTACTTGGAAATTTGCTTTTGTTGTGTAGAAACTAGTCTAAATAACTATGACCCATTAAATTAATATTTATAAATTGTTATGAAATTAATGAATAATAATTATAAAATAAAGTAAAAATCTTATGATCTGTCAATTATTGTTAAAGCTATGGATTAAAAGAGGTTGAAGGAGTGAAGCGGTTATCAGGACCAGGTTTAACCACAGAAAATGTTGCAGCAATGACACAGATGGGAGGAAAATGGCCTTCAAGGTACACAGAATCTTCAGATATTTTCATTTTAATGTAAGTACATAATAGTTCTAGACTAGTATCTCTACATAATATTTGGACCTTTCATTCTGATATAAACTTATAAGAATGGTGTATAATTTCTGCACAACTTGTATAGACTACCTTTTAACATAAGTACAATAAGAGCAATATTTTAACATAAGCACATGGAGGACTACAGTAGTTTTTTATATTATACTTTAAAAAAAATAGTCACTATATGCACTTATACTTCTTCCACATGAGTAAAGGTTTTTGCAGCCATATTTAAATTTTACAGTTGTTTGTATTATTATTTCATTTTAAAATAGTTCAAGAATATTTGAAAGGTATGAATTTTATATATCTTCTTATATAGTACAGCAGAAACTCAGTGGAAATGTTTGAGTTTAGTAAACAGTTAATACTTTATTTTATGTGTACTGTTTTTGCTTTAATAACTGCAGACAGATTTTTCAGACATTCTTGCAACTTATTTAATCAAAATGTTCTTTGGGACTTTACTTCAAATACTGCTCCACTGATATATACTCCCATAAAGTTTTTTTGGAAGTAACTTTTGATTTTTCAAGTTTTTGATCTGTCAGATATCAAATCTTTTCAACTGGAGTGAGATCAGGACTTTGTGGGGGCCATTGTATCATTTGGATGACTCCATCAGTTTCTTTCTTAGCTAAGTAATTTTTGTGTACGTTGGACAGATGTTTGGGATCACTATCTTCTTAGTAGTAGAATCCTTTATGAATAATATGCAAGCCAGTGAGTACACCATGATGTTTCAGTAGCTGATGGTATTTGCACTTATCCATTATTCCATCTATCTTGCAAATATATCATGTTGCCTCAGCAGAATAACACCCCCAAATCATTGCACTACCTCTCTCATTTGTCATAGTAGGTGCTATATATTGAGGTAAGTATCTTTCACCTTTCTCTTGCTAGATGTACAACCTGTGCTTTGAACTTACTCATTTGTCTATAACATCCTTTTCCAATCACCAATGGTTCAGTTTTTGCACTTTTTAGCAAACTTCTATCTTTAACAGTATTTAGAGATTGAAGTAAAGGCTTTTTAACCTATACATGATCAAATATTCTATTCTGGTTGAGTCTTCTTGATACTCTAAGTATGAATATTTCTCTGTTATCAGGTACATGGTCCTTTATCTTATGCTTGAGATCAGTGGCAGTCTTCCTTCAGTCCTCAAGGCTGCATAAATGAAAATACTTAATATCAGTATAATTTAGTTTAGATGTTCTGCCTCTTCCTTTCCTATTTTGAAACTTACCTGACTTGGTCTTATGATCTAGGGTGTATTTGACCGTGTTTAAGGAGCATTTCAAGTGTACAGCAATTTATCAGTGTCAAACAAGCATCACATAAAACAGCTTTAATGCAAACAATTCTCTATACCTTTTGGGTTGTGACATGACAACAAAACTTAATATACAGTTTTAAACACTGTTTTTGACAAGTTTTATTTATAGATTAGTCTTAAATTGATTTATTCTAACGTGTAACGTGCTAGCTTTTTTCTATATAGTTAAGACATTGCATGGGGGTACCATGATAGTTATTTTGGACCCTAAATTTGATGAATATGTTCATTTAAGTAGAACAGTTATAACATGCTATATCTCATCTGTTCTTACCCTTTGGTGCTTTTATGGCCATTTGGGGTGTTACTTTTATGCTATTAGAAACTGTGTAACAAACAAAATCTTGGGCCTAAAAGTTAATGGTGGTGTTAAAGAAAGGCTAAGGTTTTTATTCTGTGCAGGTACACTTAATAACAAGCTTGTAATATCAGTGATTTTTTTCCCTTGGTTTTTCTTTTCTCTCCATCTTCTGTCTAAAATTACTCAGCTTTGACTAATAACCTTATGTTAAGGTACTAAGAATGAAATAACACAGGATTATTTATCTCTTGTACTTGTCAATATTTCTTTGTCTGTAGGAGTTATTGAGAGTTCTTAAAAAAAGATGTTTATCATCATGGAAGTGGGAGCATATGCTCAGCTGCATTCCACACTTCATTACGTGTTTTGTTCTACATTTAGTAATGTACACAATGACAGTTACAGAATGTGTTAGGAAATTTTTTAGTGAGAGACTTTAGTTTGGTAACTTGTATTGTTCATCTTTAGTGAAGTTCTTGTACTGAATGTAGGTTAAGTTGATTTGCTGCCAGGTGAAAGTGTGGCCATGAAAATGTGAATCTTTTAGTTAAGAAAAATGTTTCAGGCAGTATGCTGAAGTTTTCAACCAGTTGTCTGAAGATCTCTGTTTAGAGATTTTTTATATTATCTCCAAACTTTTTGAGTGCCACATAAACATGTAGCAAATCAAACATGATTTGGACTTGAACTCAATATGTATCAGTATCTTTATTAAATTGACTATTATTGTCTTAAATACTTCATTCACTGTTGCAAACTCAATCAAACACACCTTGAAATGGATAAGGTTACTGATCTACATTGTGTTTCTTGATAACAGAAGAAAATACTCCTTCTCTTGCATTCCAAATTTAATATCCTTTAATAAAATGTCTGTGATATAACAGAAAATAACTTAATTAAAAATTATTTGTGTTAAAAATTGAATTGATATTTTTATTTTCATGATAAAGTTTATTCTCTTGGCTAAGTGATTCCACACAATGCCTTTTTTTTGGCTTATTATGTCAACACTTAGAAGGTTTTGTGGCACTCTCGTCATATGATCTTATTTTACCCCCATCACTAAAAATCATAATAATAATTATTAAACTATTCTATTTATTCTCTTGGCTAAGTGATTCCACACAATGCCTTTTTTTTGGCTTATTATGTCAACACATAGAAGGTTTTGTGGCACTCTCGTCATATGATCTTATTTTACCCCCATCACTAAAAATCATAATAATAATTATCAAACTATTCTATCTGGATAAATGCACTTTGACTTTTATGACTCTTCTTATTTTGAGAAATCAAGTGTTATGTGATTAACATTTTATATAGATTAGCTAAAGTACCATGGTGAGATGCAGAAGATAAAATGGAACACATGCCAAGTGATTTAAAATCGTCAAGATATGATAGTAAAAATCCTGTTTTCTTCAAATTACTTAATATTATATTGTTTATTACCAAACATCTTAGACGACAGTCTAAAATACTATACATAAATAATATTATACTAGAATAAGATGAACTTAAATTTATTAAATATTAAATAGTAACAGTTGCACAATTAATATTTTAATATTGAATATTTAATGTTATTCAGCTGTTCATATACTTTCCATCTTTTGTTTTTCTTTTATTACTGCTATTTAAAAAAGTGAGCCCTAAGTAAATGGCTCTAGTTCTTTCAAATCATTTGTTGTTTATACAGGTCTGTCTACAGTATTTACATTACTGAGTTTTTAATGTTGCTTGAAAAATATGTTCTAGATAGATTAGTAGTAAAATGATGTTATGATACAATCTAAGGTATCATTTCATGGCATTGATTTTGATAAAATAGCTCTCACTAACTTTTGAACTTTTATTTGTATACACATATTTCCGGTAATCAAAAATGTTCTTTTTAAATATTGTGTGATTTGGAACTTTCATTAATCTGCATCAGTACTTTCTTGCCACGAAGAAGTAGTGAATCATTTACTTTGACTCTACCACATAAGTAAACTACACAGTTTTTCTTACATAATATTCAAAAACATGCAGAATGAACCAAAAAAAATGAGCTTAAGTCCAGTAATGAATGTGCTTTTGGAAAGAAAACTTTCCTTTCCCAAAGTTAAATGGCAAAAAGCGTTTAGGTTATTGGATTTAATATCTGATGAAACCTTTTTCTCCATCTCTATGATTCTTTGGACTTTGATATATACTGTTAATTCAGGATTTAACAAGGCATTGACACTTTGTGATACTTAATTTTCAATGTCCATAACACAAGATTTGTTAAGAATTTTAACATATTAAAACTGGTTTAGTAGACAGGTTAAAGGTGAGATTGTACATGATGTGAAAACTTAATTATTGTATTTGAAGTCAGGAAGTATATATTTGCACATGCAACAGCAGTGTATATTTCATAAAAGAAATAACTACTTTAATGAAATGCATGATTATATATGTTCTGTTCAGTAAAAGCTTATTTTTGATGGTCATAATCAATACAGTATTAACATTACAATTTAAGAGCATAATAAACAGTTTTTGCACCATGTTACAATCCATTTTTTTTTTTCTCTTAATAAAGGTTGTTTAAATTATTTTGAAATAAACTTGATGTTTTCAAAATGGCAGAATTTTCTGTTACATATTAATGGCGTCAAATCTACTCTTTGTTTTGGTGTTCAAAACCTTTATTTATTCTAACTTGTATTACCACTACTTCATTTTAAATGGACTCGGGAAGTGATTTACATCTATTCTTTATATTAGTTTTAGATTTTTTTTAAAGTTAAATTAATACTAATATGAATTATTGCTTCTTTCCAACTAAGAATACAGGAAATATGTCACATGTACTTGGGGGAAATTGGAGAAATGGAAATCTATAGAGTCTTTCAAGAAATTCCTCATCGACTGTCAGTGTTCATGTGTTATGGTCAAGGTGTGCAGGGATATTGTAATCACCACAAGGACAAGAAGATGCAAGAAAATGACCAAGTGTCAAAAAATGAATTTTAAGTATTTTTTAATATCAAAACACATTCCTGTTTCAATTGTAATACATATATTTATAATTTATATGCAAATCTATTTCAAATAAAACTTAACCAACATTTTTAAAAGTATGTTACTTCACATTTGACAAGTGAGAAGTTCAGTTTTGTACAGTTGACATTTATGTGCCAGACACTTAAGAAGCATCTTTGACTCAAACAGAAAATTATGGTAATTTGCTGAAGTGGGTAACGTCCCTCCCAAATCTGGAAAAGCAGAAGTTACAGGGATGGGTGGGGTGTAATCTGTTAAATATTTTGAAAAGTTGAAGGCAATATGAATGAAGAGTTGCACAATGTCCACATCAAGCAGCTTTGGTGATATTTAAGAGATATCTTTTTGAACCCTCTCAAAGATACCCATTCAATACTTGTGTGTTGTTCTTCTCTTTATTGCATCATCACATATAAAATCTTCTTTGACCTTTTTATGGCTTAGCTTTTGGTTACAGGTATCCCATCAATGTCTGTTGCACTGGTAACATTCTTAGCACCTTGTAACTTTGCACAGGGTTTTCGAATGACTGTGTGTTCTCAGTATAATGATGGTCAATTTTCAGTAAAACTTAATCCTGTTAAGCCTACAAATTTAGTACATTTTCAAATGCATGCATCCCTCTTGTATAGGATTGCCATACACTGTTTGATATATCATAAAATAAGCTGTATTTTGATAAAGTTGCAGGAAATATAACAAAAAACAGAAGTTGACAATTTAGTAAATGTGCTTGTGAAATCAGAGATGGTTAGTTAACTTTTGCTAAAATATTGGTTGTTTTTAATCATTTTATAATGTATGACTTAAGTTATCAGTTAACTCCATTTTTTTTATTATAATTCTTGTTTGGCTCCCAGACTTAAGGTACAATACATATATATTACTGTTGTAAACATATGAATCCTAGAAGCCATAACATGTATTATATTGATGACAATGTCTTCCTATTTGTATACAAGACAATAATTTGTTTTCTGAAATGTCTTACTTTATCACTGGACAATAATATCAAGGTTTAAGTGATAAAACAAGTAGCTTAGAGTAGAATGACAGTAATCAAACAATATTTTTTCATGATGTTTCATATCTCAATCGTAACTGTGTTTTGATTAAAGATCAGTTTATCAGTCATTTACGCCTGAGAAAAGGCTTATAATAAATTAGAAATTATTTTGCATTTGAAATTCAAACGTGTGTAAGGGAGAGGAAGATAAATTTACTCTCAAACACTTTTTTTTTTATTGAGAAATAAATTTTAAAATCTGTTACTTAATAAAAACTTAATGTTCACAAGGTCTTGGTTATATCAGCCACTCTCTTACAAACCTTTTCATATCCCCAGAATAGCAATATGTGTATGTAACAATTGGTCACTTACTAATTAATAAACTTATATTTGTAACTTGTTTTTTTATTGATAGTTATAAAAAAGCTATTGAGTAGTGCAACTTATTTTGTGCTTGCCTGAATGAAAATGTAAAATATATTTGCTAGGTTCTATACCTGTAAAAAGCAATGTGTAAAAATGTTGTTCCAGGCATGAAATATTTTTCTGAACATAATTATTTCATTCTTATTTTACAGTATGAACACAATGTTTAAAACTTTTGAGTGTGTTTTTGAAACATGGAAAGGATATTTTCTTTTCAGGGCACAGAATCCAGATTAGAGTACCTTAAATATCTTGATTAAATGACCCTTATCTCAGATATATAATACTTTTGCTTATGAGACTCAGCTCTAATTAAAGACTTCGGATATTTAGCTGTGTTTCAATGAGACATGAGAGTGGTTGTTTATATTGTACCAGTTTTGGAGGGAAAACTGTGTAAAAGACAATAGTTCTTTTTCTTCTTTCTTTTGCCAGTAAATACCTAATTAGTTGTTCTTGGCAGGTAATAATTCATTCATTTAACTGATGTAGTACTTGTGTATCTTACGATGGCTGGTATGGATATTAACACTTTTAATAATAAAGCAGAGAACAATGTTTCAACCTTCTTAGGTCATCTTCAGGTTAACAAAGAGTTTGCAACTGACTGTTGGCAGGCATACTGGCCATTCTGAGATACATTTTTACTTCAAGTGGGTTTCTTGTCATCACGAATGATATAGTACTTGTCTTTAACTTTAAAGTCAAAAGTCCATAAAAAGAAATGGAAATGTGGCCTATCTTGGGGTGTTTTCTTTTATTTCCTTTTTGAGGGAAAAACCCTAAAACACCCCATTTACACTGTTAGACAGTTTCCAGTAATACAAAAAATTGCAATAATTGAACCAGCCAACTCTGGAAGTATGGGCTATTTTAGTTGCTTTTTATCCTCCTTTAAGGCAACAATTCTAAAAGAAAGCAACCCATAAATATCACTAGATAGTTTTCAGTGGGAGTTAAATGCAAACACATACTGAGTCATTTTTACAGGAAAACTAGTTACAAAAATAATGACCATTTATTAATGTGAAACAAATGCACACTTCAGTGGTAAAATGAAATAGGATAGTAGAAGAAAAATTAATTTCCATCAATAGTCCACTAATTTTCATTCTCACAATCAAAAATGAGCAAGAATTTTTTTTTTTTTAAATAGTGAAATTAGGTAAGGAGTAAGAGTTGGGATGTGAGTAGATTAGGCCTTAATGTATTGAATTTATAATGATGACATTTTCTTATGAAAATGTCAGACACACCACTAATGGCACTTGCATAATAATATTAAAGCTAAATGAAACCATTATACAATACTCATTTTTCACCAGAGTATGTTGAAAACTAGGAAAATCTTTGAAAGATCAGTTCTTTATCTTTTAAAATTCTCAATCGTACCAATAATATATGCTTCACCAAAGAAATAATGGTACTACATTAACACAGGTATCAACAGAACTTCCACAGGCTGTGTTGAAAAAAGTTTATCCACAGTTTTGGATAGTGTGGGTCAATTTATGTAACAAATATACACTAAATTGCATGTCAGTAAGTAAGGTTTGCAAAGCATTATACATAGATTCTCATACACTGTGATATTCCATATGGAACGTGTTGTCTAATTAGCCAAAAATTTATTTTAGCAGCATTACAATTCTAAAAATATGACTGAAATGATAAAATATACATAGAAGGGAAAGGGGCAGTTAGAAAATTTATATTCTTAACCAGGCTCAACCAGAGTTCAGATTTGTACATTACCAAAGGAATTTTGGCCTGCATAAGTGAGGAGGTCAAAAGGCAACCAAGGAACTTTTAGAATTGTGTGACATTCTCAAGGGTACTTGAAGAAACATTATATGAACTTTCATCAGTATATTGACAAGTGTCCTGTTCGAAAGATATCGGAGCTTACATACTAAATACTGAAGGGTATGTAGTTAAATATTTGTATACTGTTGTAATAGTTTAAATTACTGTAAGTCTGAACCTAATTAGTTTATGTGTTTTTATGAAATTATTTTAATTCAGCATTTCATTGATATTTCCATATGATGAATGGTCCATTACATAAAACCTGGAACTGTGTCAAGAGGTGAAGAGAGAGAACTCTCTTTGGGAAGGGGATATAATAGCAGTAAATACAATTGTACACCTATTCATCTGTAATAATTTTCATATATTTAAAGCTGCTTAAATGTTTACAAGTCACTTCATCCCAAACTCACTGCTATATATTAAAATTATTTCATTTTCTTTGTTGACTCATCCATTTCACACTATCACTTCAGTAATGCATGTTTGACTCATCCTGTTATCCATAGCTTCTAAATTTTCTTGCTTCTTTTATCAACCACTTCTTTTACCATGGTGAGTATTACCACAACTTTCCTTAATTTCTTTTTTTATATCCTAACTTCACATGTTTAGCTGACCTAATATTGTTCTTGTTTTTTACGTATTTTTGACAACAGGTTGGTGCTTTTTACCTTGAAAATTCTGGTACGCTGTTCACTGCATTACCTTTATAAATTTCTTGATAAACTTAAGATCTGTTTATCTTCTTACCACGTTGTGCATTCTTGGGCTTTCAGTCATCTCAAGTAGTTCCTTCGTTTCATACCCCCATTCAGTCTTATTATTCTCAATTTATCTCAGTACTTCCTAATGACAAATCATACAAGTACAATATGTTCTCTTTTCACACTTTTATTTATCAAATTACTTTGTTATCAATTATATCAAGTTACTCCTATTCTTATATAGTTTGATGGTTTTTAAAAGTAAACAAATGTAGAAACAGTAATAAAATCCCTATTGAATTATGATATTTTTTATTTTAATGTCATGGTATAAACATTCTCACTCACCATTTAACATAACTTGAACTGTTTAAGTACCTCTAATTATATAAAAAAATTACCAAAGTATTAAATAATAGATTAATTTAACCAACAAAAACTGTGGTGAGATAGTGGATATCATCTATCATTCCATTATTTAGTAAGTATGAAATGCAAATTGGTTACTAATCATAATTCCTAACCTTACAAAAATCTAAAATAGTAAAACTCAAGCAAAATGATTGGATTTGTGCCTCATCATTTTGAGTTTTTCTTTAACAAAGCTATCTTGTTTAATAATACAAATAAGGAACAAATCTATTGATATTAAAACTGGTTTATTTCAAATTTATTTTATTTTTTGATATTCAAGTATTTTATTTCAATTTAAGAAAGACATCTAGAGATCTTACAAACTAGAATTTTATTAAGAGAGTTACACAAAACATGATTTTTGATTCAACTAATATTACTATCCATAATTTTTTTTATTTGTTGATATTTAACAGCTGTTTCATTAAGAAATGTTAACACATTCTGAAGTAAACCATTGAAACAGGTTATATATCTGGTTACAAATTTATTATCATCATCAATTATACATAAAAAAGTGAGATGTGACCAAAATATAGATTGTAATGCATCTTTTTTATATAGCTATCTGAAAATGTTATGAGAAAAACAGATTCTGTAATAGCAACTGAACTGTTTCAAGAAATGCACTTCATTTCTCATGGCAATAAAGATCTGGTAAACACGAGTTGTAACAGAATCAATGTACCATACAGCAATGATGTCACTACTTAATATTTCATAAAATACAAAATAATGTGGGATAGATATTTGTGTTAGAATTTCTACCCCAAATTACTTTGTATTTAAGATATAATGATTTAAAATATCACATGAAGCAAGCAGTTTTGATTTCCACTTAAAACAGCTTAGAAGTCTAAAAACACATCCATAATATAATGATTTAAAACATCACATTAAGCAAGCAGTTTTGATTTCCACTTAAAACAGCTTAGAAGTCTTAAAAACACATCCATAAATATTGTGGTGAGTAGGTGGACGGATAATTGTGTAATTCTATTACACCTAACAAGCAGTATATTTTTGTTAAAGGGTGAAAGTATTGCTAAAGCTCATAACTAAACAAGTGAACAAATATCAGTTTAATTTTCTATAGCAGTCAAATTAGTATGGATGTACTACAATATTCAATATATTTTGTTTTGCCTGTACTGTAACCAAAACCTCTCACATTAAAATCTTTTTATGCTAATTTTTTTTTAAATCTAATTTTATTTTTTACTAAGCTGAATACAACTTACTTACATATACGTTTTTGTGTTAAATATGAATTATTATAAAAGTTAACTTGAAAGGATAATTTTAAAAGTAAGATATCTGTAATATTTTTTAACTGAAACTACTTTGTCATGTTTACATATCTGGTAACTCAACAATAACAACTGAACAATGTTAATATATTTTCTTTAAGATGGAAGTATTTCTTATAAAAGTTGAATACTAAGAATTGATACATAAAACTTAAATTGTTGAATTAGGTTAGGTATATCAACATGTTACAGGAAACCAAACATTAACACTAAAGTAGGATTTTACATGACAAATGTGAAATGTCCAACTTGATGCTTCTAGGTTCACCATCACAGTCATTTAGTTAAGTAAATGTACTAACACACCAAAACTAAATTTCAATATTAACCAGAACACATCTAAACATCTTTTGAATATATATTTTCAATGAAGCAAGAACACAGATGTAACAATTATTTTCCAAAATAAATCAAGACTGTTTCAACAGCAAGTCCTTTGAATATTTTACAACTGAAACAAACAACCTGGAGCCAAAGTTCAGAGAGACTGATTCAAACATATTAAACATCCTTAATGTCCCAAGCAAAATTCATTTACATTTCCTATTCTTGACAATCAGCTTAGTTCTTATAAAAAAAAATTGTGTAAGTTATTAGATTCATCGAAGAAAACAGAATAAAATGGCCTGCTAAAGATATTAATAACACAGCAACTAAAATAAAATTGTGTTCATACATTTTTGTTACACTGTTAGAAAACTAGAGTTCATATAAAGCAAAATGTGAACAAAAGCTTTCAAAGCAACAATTATTAAACTCTGAATTTTTTATAACAAAGATCATGTTTATCCAATATTTGGAGGTTGCACCAATGCAATTTTTTTCAAACTGAAAAGAATATTGTAAGAATTATTTCTATATTATTAAACGAAATATGTTTTAATTAAGCTGTTTAGTAGTACTCTAAGCTATCTTGTTATAAAATGTTATAAAAATTAACATTAATTTATTCTTGTAACACTGTTAATCCTTATAACATTTACTTACACCAAACTCTAACTTTGATTAAAAACAAGAAACTTTTGATACTTGTGTTTATGTAAGTAGCTGTGGCTGCTGTATTTTCAATGTCCTTTTATCGTTATGTAACCAAGCTGTAAATTAAACTTGATTCTTCCAGTTGCTGTGCACTAACAACATATACAAGTTCAAATTACAATTTTGTCACATGGAAAGTATTATCTATCCTGAAGATTCCTATGAAGATGAGAACAGTTAAATAGCAGGACATTAATAAGTCAGCAACAAATAATTAAGCTGTATATATTCATAAGAGAACTAAGTAATCATGTACATTACTGATGTTTGAATTCCAATTATCACAACCTTACCATATATGTATATACCAAAATGAAAGGATGTTATATCCTAAACTTCATCAGAGATACTGGAAGGTCATTAATGTGGGGTAGAGTAAATAGTAAAACACTAGTTTTAATGTAATATAAATTGTAAAAAAACATGTAATGCGTATTTTATGTTGCAGTATTCTCATTTAAAATTCAGAATTTTGTTGAAATGTGGACAAAAATATTAAATATAAACAATGTCTTACAAAGATTTGACATGTTACCAATATATAGAAAACCCTGTACTGACATAAAATATAAAGGAATTATACTCCTCTGATATATATTTATCTGGGCTACTGGTACAAACCTTTTATCACACAACTTGTAAACACAAACAGCTTATAACTTAACTGATAGGATGAAGTCCTCACAACACATCATTCACTGGTTTTACAGTAAGGAAGATCACCAATATGACCAAACCATTTTGAGTTCTCTTAAAGCTTCTTCAAGATCTCCTCTACAATCTTTATTGCAGAATCAACACAACCATCAAAATTTGAGTGGGTGAAGCTATCACCCCCTAATGCCAGTAGCGGGCTTTCTTGAAGAGTTACACACCCTGGAGTATTTTCATATGGACGTTTCACCTAAATGATAAATATAAGAATAAATTATATGATACAAATTTAAAAGTAGTTTTTTTGGGTGAAAATAAAGTCATTACACTGTTGTTTAATTTTATGAAGCTACAGGTCCCAGATGACACAACTACAAAAAGAAAGTTTTTAAAAAAAACTTATGGGTTTGATTCCTCTGCAATAATTATTAATTACAATAAAAATTCTACTACTTTAACATTAAAAAAATACTCTATACACATAAAAAATCAATTACCACATACTATAATTGCAGAAGAACACCTTAATAACTGTTTTAAATACAGCATTTAAAAGTAACAAGCTTTACAATGATTATCATAATTTTTTTATAATGATTATCATAATTTTTAACTTACACATACATAATTTTTTACAACACACTAATACTAGTTACAAGGAAAATAAATGTATAGCAGTCTTAGTCTTGGTTTTATAATCATGAACTAAGGATGGTTTAGTAGTGTAATTTTAACCATATCAACAAATATATTCATAATCTTCTAAATAAAAATGGTCAATTTTAATTTAAACACAATCTCAAGACATTACCTGGGAATATCTCCAGCGCTGACATTTCATGCTAGATGGAGGAACAAAATCAGGCAATAAATCAGGAAGGTGGTTCACAATAAGTCCTTGTACCTTATCTTTGTCATCTTCTAAATGCGACTGACCAAAGGTTACTGATGTGTGAATAACAACAGCTGGAAGCTGATCAACTGATCCTGTTTTTAAAATACAGAAAATAATTGAGAAATATTATCATGACTAAAGAAATATATGTATCTTTAATATGTCCTCTATTTTTGTGAGTTTCATAATATATCAACTTTAAAATATTTAAAAAGTTCTTTTATAATTAGAACAAATAAATTCCACTTTTAGTCTTGTTTTTAACAGTTCACTTTATATTTCACAATGTAAACAAACTTCTAATACTTAAGAAATAATAAAGATAGTATGAGAATTTTGTTCCTGAAATGTTTAGTTAAGTTTCCACCCCCGTAATTTCCTAGTTTACTGCAGTAACTTTGTTGTAATAAGTATTATTATATAGGTGGCAATACTATTGAAATATTAAGTCCAAGAAAGAGAATTTCCCACTCTGTTCTTTCAAGTAAAAAATTATGTAATTTTAAAAATATGTTTCCAAGAACAAATATTTGTTTTTTATTTACAAGTACACATGTAACTACTGTACTCAAGAATATGTGAGATCCAGCAACAGCAAGTTATCTGCTAATTAAAAGATGATTCGATAAAAAGTAGAATGACCTGAGGAATGCTCAAAATTAAAAAACATGGCATAATTAATATTCATCCCTATTTAGTTCTGTAAAAGGAAAAAAACTAGCCTTTTACCTACAATATCTACTGCCAGACAATATCTTTAATGGATAACATTTGGTACGTAGATGTACTTCTTGGCAGTTTTAAAAAATAAAGTTTTATATTTTTAGAAAAATTTCATTCAGAACTTGCCACTGAAATATTAAAAGGCTTTTCTTGTTGAATTTGCCCTCAACAATTACATGAGTAGGTTTTGAATGCCTGTGAAACAATTCAAAGCATGCATTAACTTACATCAGATAACTCCACTCTACATCCTCATCTGAAAAGACTGGCCAAGTCATAAAAATGACTTTATCATCAGGCACCCAGGAAGACTCATGAATGAGCTTCACGATTCTTGGAAAAGTACAATGAAAGATCCAAGAAAAAAACCAAAAACTAAATGATGTTGCCAATCTTACTAGAACTTGAAACTACAAATGGTTAATGGTTGTCTCCTCTGAGATGTCTCAAATCCTATGCAACGACATCCACAATGAGGCATCATTAGCCATCAAATATCTTCCTCTGTTTACTTCCAGAGGGGATCACTTTCACATGAAACATCAACTCAGAAGATAGTACTTAATCTAGGACATATACAGAGATACGCATATATTTCCTGCATGATAAATCTATTAAAATACAGTACCTTGTAAATTAAATATTTTATTTGCTTTTAATCAAATGACTCCTTTCAACCCCATACATCCCATTAATTGTTAAGGAAAATCAGGCAGTATAATAAAAACATGCAACATTCTATAACATGGGACCTATTGGTCCTTCTCAGTTGTCCCATCCTCTCTACTAATTTTAAAAATCTTAAGGCCAGCCTTGTCATTCATATACTTAAGCTTTTCTTAAACTCATTTAAATTTACTGCCTCTACAACATTCAAAGCAAATCAATGCAAGAGCCAACCACACTGTCAGAGAAATGAAACTGCCTTAGCTGAAGATGACTTTTACACCTTGCCAAAATTTATGTATATCTTCTAGTCCTGCTTTTCTCACTGTTAAACATGAGAAAATATGATGCATCAACATAATTCCCTTTACAATGTTAAAGACCTCAATCAGATCCACTCTCTTATTTTGTCAATAGAAAACTATTTCAGTGATTTTAGCCTCTTCTTATATAATAACCCCTCCATCCCAGACACCATTGCAATAAGACATCTATGCACCCTTTCCAATAATTCAATGCCTTTTCTAAGGTAAAAAGCCCAAATGTGAACACAACATTCCAATTGTGGCCTGGACAATGAAATTATAACCTTTCTAGACTTGTATTCAATATCTATGTACATACAACCTAAACTTATTTGCCATACCACTAGCAATAACACACTGGCAGCAGGCAGTAGAGACTGATCAACTATTACACCATGATCCTTTTACTTCATAACAATATTAAACTTATTCCCAATTGAATTACACTTATAACCCACATGCATTTCTTATAAATAAAACCTGTCTGCCATTTATTTGCTTAATTTAATAAATGATCTTCACAACTAGAAATACCCAAGATCTTAATATAATCTGCAAATTTAAGTAATTTGTTGACTATTCCTTCATTTTTGTTATTGATGTAAATAAAATATAGCAAAGGTAAAGAGACTGAGCCCTGAGTTACTCCACATGTAACACTAATCCAGTTACACTGAACTCTATTAATAACAACCCTCTGTTTTCTTTCATCTAGCCACTCTTCTACTGATTTCCTAATTTATCCCCCACACCTAGAGATATATTTATCTCAGATTTCAAGTGGTTTTTATCAAGCCTTCAAACTTTTCAAGCACTCTGTCAAATTCAGAAGAAAATCCAAATATACCAAATCTACATAAGCATTAACCTTTTCAAAGAATGTCAAAAGATTTGTTAAGCAAGATTTTCCCTTTGTGAAACCATGCTGACTATCCAATAAAATAATACATTTTATTAAATTACTTTTCAAAACAATTTTTAACATACTTTACAAAACCTTTTCCATAAATGATGCAGACTAATAAATCAATAATTACTGGGAAAATTTTTATCATTCTTTGAAAAGGGTTACATTAGCCACCTTCCAATCCTCAGGTACCTCCCCACTATTCAAGGAATGACAAAAAAAAAAGTAGAAAGTGGCTCATGTATACAAACTCCTTTAAAACTCTTGGGGAAATATTACCTGGCCCAGGAGCATAATTATTATTTTTTTTTAATTTCCCAATTTTTCTCTTAAACAGTTCCAAGTGAATGCAGTCATTGTGTTTGATCTCATTTGCATTTATTAACTGTTCAAGATGTGGAATAATGTTTAAATATTCATTAACAAAAACTGAAGCAAAAAGGCAAAATTTAATAACCTAGCCATTTCATAATCATCAATAATAGTCTTTCTGTTGCTATTTTAACATTTTGTTTGCCATTAGTGCACTTAAAAATCCTTACTATTAATTTTAACATTTTCAGTGAACCTTGTCTCATACATGCTTTCTGATGTCCTAATTTTCTGTTTTACAAATTTCATTGATCTTCTAAAATCTTCTAAATTTCCTGTCATACCAGTAAACTTAATTTCTTTTTAATTTTATCTTTTACACTCTTTGCAGGCCACCCTGTTTTTTTACTTCCACCAATCCTTTTCTTTCTGTAACAACTATGCCTACCCTGAATATTTAAAAACTTTTCACACCTGATCAACATTGCCAAACATTTCAGCTCCCTAATTCACAACAGATAATTCTTGTTGCAGCTCTTCAAAATTTGCTTTTCTAAAATTTGTAATAACCAAAATATCATTATTTTTTCTATCCATATTCAGTAACACAATAAACCTAATAGAGCAGCAATCATTTGCACTCAGATGTTCTCCAATTTCTACCCTCTTGATCATTTCTATATCTGAAGTTAACAATAAATCTAAAATAGCATTGATTTTTGTAGGTTTCTTGACTAACTGGTGAAGAAAGCCATCCTGAATAGTTTTCAAAAACATTTTTTTTGCTCATGGTTTGACTCTAGCATTTCCCCATCTTTATGCCTACAAGTAAAATCGACCATAACTATGACTTCACTAACAGTTGAACTTCTTAATCTCATTGTAAAGTTCTAATTTCATTTGCATCATTTGGTGGTATGCAACAAATTCCCATAAAGAGCTTCTTCCCTTTACACACACTAATAGAAACCCAGATGAATTCAATCTCCTTGCTGTTATCTTTAATATCCTTAATCTCAACAGAATATCATTCACGTTTTACATATAAAGCCACTCCTTCCCCTCTTTAATACTCTTTCCCTATTAAATAGCTATAGCTCTATATTTCAAAGAAACTTCTGTCATTAAAATCATTTGTGTTTGTCCATGTTTCAGTTATTCCTGTTATATCAAAGTCCTCCATTCCTACCAGTGCTCTGAAGTCATCTATTTTATTTCTTATACTTTCTAGCATACTTCTAACAATTAGGCCTATTCTTATAACAACTAGTATACTCATTTTCCGTGCTAAACTTTTCTCTAACTCTTATTATTTACGCATTTAGTTTATCCTGGCCCTTAACACTGTCCAGTCCTAGTTTAAAACTTTCATTACAGCTGAGTTAGCAGTCTTAACAAACAAGCAAGCCCCTACCCTATTTAAATGCAAGCCACCATTTCCAAAAACCTCCCTTCTTTCACTGAACTGATCCCCCAAGTCCAACCAGTCAATTTGCTCATCCTTACATATTAACTTAATCCTAGCATTTAGCCATAGTTACCTACTTATAACTTCCTTTCCACAGTTATTTCTGGGTAGTATCACTGATAAAAATTAAGTTATGGTCTTTTGCTTTAAATATATTTATCAACTCCTTGTACTCATTAATTAGCTCCTCTGACCTACCTTTCACCACATCATCTACATGCACCACAAAAACTGCATCTCTGCTAGCCTCCTTTATTATATCTCCTGGTTTGTAAGTTATATCCTCGACCTGCACCCCTGAGTAACATAATCTGATTATTGTTTCCCTATTTACCTCAGACTATTCTAACCAAGTCTTATCAACAAACTACCTGTAACATCCACATTTTTCTCTGACCATTTTATTTTTCTTCCTTTCAATAGTTTTTCATCTGCAGATGCCAAGGGTTGAAATTTGTTCCTCAGCACAAAAGGTTCTTTATAACTAAACTTACTACTCTGTACTCTAACAGTGTTCTTTCTAACTTCCTGAATGTCATTATTAACAGATGTATCCCTCGTATGTAAAAGCTTAAGCTCCTCCTGAATCCTGCTGCCATTTCTCACAGTCCACATTCCTCTTTATCTATTGCCTCTACTTTAATTATGATAGGCTTAAATTTCTCCACCAACTTACAAATTCTACATAAAAATTGTACACCTTCATTTATAGCTTTCTTAAAAGTACATGCCATCCCATGTTTCTAAATAAAACTCTCTTATTGCATGAATTACACTAACAAACTGTGAACACTTAACTCCCACACAAGTCTTAACCATTGTATTTACACTTATAGTCTATAAATAATTACTTAACACCAAATACCAGTAGCCAATCGTTACTATTAAGCCTAATATTTAAAAATCAATTATATATTTTTTCTCACTAGTTAGTATCTCAGAAAAGCTGGTATGGGTTAAGGAGAGAACAATGTTTTGACCTTCCTACATCATCTTAATGTTTGTCTTTTTTTTTTTAACCTGAAGATGACCTAGGAAGGTCAAAACATTGTTCTCTGCTTATCAATAAAAGTGTTAATACCCATACCAGCCATTCTGAGATACATTTTTTATTTCAAGGGGGTTTCTTGTTGTCAAAATTTGTCACTAGTTTGTCTTTACAATAAAGTAAAAAAGTTTATACCTTTAATTACAAGGAACTTGGGAAAAGAACTTAAATTAATTCTTAAAATACCAAGAGAGAATAAACTAGTTTTTAGACTATTTATCTAATAAAACAATATATCTATCCTGTTTTACAATTTACAACTAAGTTGAAATATATCTAAGACTAAAGCACCATTTTACACACTAAGCCTACTATAAAGCTGTAGTAAAATTTACATCACCATACCTGTGTCATAATGCACAACATTAAGTGTAGATCAATGTAAAAACTATCCAGATAACATAGGAATTCATCTGCAAGGAATTCCATTTGGCTTGAAGAATCACAATTTTAGGCAAACAAAATCCAAAAGCTGAGGAAAAAGCAATATAATGTAAGTATTTCTTGAATAAATCCTCAATTGTCCACATGCTGGTTTGCAGAATATAATTGTGCAGACTAATTTTTAATGTATTCTGAGCAAGATAAAAGGTGTGAGACTTGTTATACAAACAACCAACCTGTTCTGAAAACCCCAAAAAATTTCTGTATAAAAGAGAAAAAAACAGTCCTGAAAAAACATAAGATATTTCTCCACATACAAGTCAGGATCAATCAGAACAACTTGAATATTAGGTGAAAAAAAGACTAAGTATGTGTGTCAACCTTTTCCAAGAAAGAAGCCGAAAAACATAGGACAAAACCCAATTCCAACAAAGAAAGAAGCCTGGGAACTTTAGGCCATTCAATATTAAAAGTTCAAAAGAGATTGATGGCTTCCATAGCAAATAAAGTATCTGTCATTCAGATGTGAAAAGAGCTAACAGATGATAAAAAAGTAACAAAGAGTTAGAGATAAAAAGGTTTATTATGCCTTATGCACCAATACAGAAAATAACCCAAAAATGTCAACAGATAATGAAGGAAGAATATTGCCAATACTGGACTAACATACAAGCTGCATGGGAAGAAAGTCCTGCTTTTTCTGACAATTCCCAAACAACAGACAGTAAAAAAATAAAAACACTGAATGTAGATGTTCCCCAAGGAAGCAATGAGGCTGTTCCCCAATCAGAAAAATACTGAATTGTAGAAACTATGTTTATCTAGCCAAACTGGTGTGATGAGGAAAACCTGACACTTCAAGTAACTGAACTTGGCAAGAACTAAAAAAGTATAGAGAGTAGACACAAAAAGAAAGTCTCTCTCAAAATGGAATTAGAGAATCCACTGAGAGAAAGTTTGGATCTGAAAGTGTAAACTAGTAGTGAAAGATGGTTGTTGAATGTAAAAAAGTGTACTGATCAATAAATAACCAGCTTCTTGTACAGACACAGTGAAAGTCAAAAAGTGGAGAATCTACTATATGGGGAGATGACTGATGATCTTCAGAAGATAGTCTGCCAAAATGTTTATCATACCAGAATGTGACAAATTTGAAGGCAAATGTGTACAGAATAAAGCTAAAGAAGTAGTAAAACTGTTTCAAAAAAAGGTTGCAAAAATAAGCTCACTCCTAAAAATATAACTTCATGAAGTGAAGCATCACCTAGAAAGCAAAAAAAAAAAAGAAAAAAGTTTTCATCAGATGGTGTGGACAATATAATAGTATGTGTACAAGACTAATGCTTGTAATGCCATAGAAGATGGCTGAAGTGTTCTTTGGACTATATTGATTCAAAACTCTGATGTACTAAATACTTCGTTGATATTGATTGGGACGTAAAGCTGAGGATCATCAATCTTTTACTTAACATATGTACATCTTGCCAGTGTTTTAAAGGATAACTTACCTCTACAATGTGTACTTCCTGAGTGTTTTAAAAAGTAGCCCTCACCTACTGTGTATAACGTATACTTTCTGAAAGTGTTTCATTGAATAAAAGTTCCCTCTTTTGAAGTTATTCATGGAAATAAACTTGATCACTAGGTAAGTACTTGGCTGTCCATGTGTTGTATGGATAACTGTGTTTACGTGTAAGAGATTGAATGGATGAACAGTCAAAATAAGCTAATCTGACATTTAAAAGTAAAAGCTAATGTAAAATAAATGAAAAAAGACCAATAAATTATTTAATAACTTGACCTGATACTTACAATGCCAAGCTAAAAGAGCAGTAAACCGATAAACTATTGTAGGATCTCAATTGGTAGATACCTCAAACAAAGGATACCTTTTCAATTTCCTTATTTATTCTACTGTATGCAACCAAAATAAATCTTGCAATAATGCACATTGTGTTCTTGGAGTACGGGTCAAGCTGGCTTGTTTTTGTGCATGTGCATTGCTGCTCTCAAAAGTATTGTATTCGGGTGTCACGTAAATAGACTAATGGCACAAGCAGTGATCTGTTGCTATATTTTTAGCAGGTTTTTTACTTCACTGAAAGTAAAACAGACACAGAAAATAAATTTGTAATGTTTAGCAGTTCAAACTCTGAAGAGAAGTATTACAAAATTTTGTGGCCAGTAATAAAGGAAAAAATGGCAAACCCAACTCCTAAAACTTCCTGTTGATAATACTACATCTTATGGCAATATGTAACTCATGAGCACTTGAGACTCTCGCACATACCAAACAAAACAGAAGGGGCTTTAAAATTTAGAATGACCAGTATGGAATCCAGCTTCATGCAGCTCATTTTTAATATTAAAAGCATTTTGCTATATGGGACCTGTGGATACAATCAGAAAAGGGTGCCCTTAATGTCAAAGTTCTACTGTAATAATGAAGATAATGAAAGGATAATCAATAAATAGGGAGAGAAATATAATCTTCCTCTATATCTGCTTCTGCTCATGTTATTCAATAAGCACAAAAATTCTCACGTTTTCTGTTTTGAAATAATAAAGCATCTCTAGTTAAAGAACAATTTGAGATAAACCAATTTTTTGACTCAAGAGTGAAGTAGAAATCTAGAAAAAGAACATGATGAACAGTTTTGACTGCTACTTTCTGTTGGATATCTGAAATGACCTGATCCAGATCTTGTGACGGGATCAAAATGAAGAGATAATATGGAATGATCTTTCCAACAGTTAATGTGCACTATTTGTCCAGAACAAAAGTGTATCACTGATTGTGTCAATAAACTTATTTAGTTTACTTCCATGTTAAGTTATTCTGATCAAAATGAACAAGCAGAAGTAGCTAGCATCAACTAGGAAACTGATGAAAAAATTACTGTCAACAGTAAGTTGAGATGCAAAAACTCTGATCAACACCTAAATGGGAAAGAACATGGGCAAAATTCCAGCAAAAACAAAACAGTATAGGAAAGAAGCTCTAACAAGGTCAGCTGACTACTGGGAAGAAGACAAGTACTCTGTAATACAGCATCAGGAGCTAGGGTATCAAAGAACACAAGACCCAAAGGGTAATAGAATCAGTCCTACAGCAAGAAAGACTGCAATATAGAAATATGATCCTGATTAAAGAAAGTGAGAAAATGAGAGAAGATTAAGCTAATAACTGATCTACAGAAGAAAGGTTTAAAATGAGACTGATAATAATGCACAGGTTAAAATAACTGATGGGTTGAAACAGAAGATGAAAGAGAAATGGAATATCCCTGCATAGTAGAGGCAAACTGCTAAGTAAGGCCTTCAAAAATGTTGTAGAGTATTTGATACCAGTATATATATAAAAAGAGAGAGAAGAAAAAGAAGAAGAGAGAACAGAGTTAACAATGCGCTGTATTGTGTCAACGTTGTTCAGAACCTAAAGTTACACGACTGTTAACAGCAAGAGAACAAATACAAACAAGAAATAGTGTTTTGTACTTCACAAGTAGATCCACTTGATTTGAACTAACCTTTCAACTACAGTATGTACTTTTTGACAAGTTATAACTCTTTTCCACAAGAGTTTGGTTGAATCAACTGAGTTCCTAACCATATTGTAATTGTTACAGTTTTCATACTATAACTTTTAATACAGTACATGACACTTTTAGTAAACATTACAAGAAAAAAAAAATCATATAATTTAATTTTTTTAAAGATTTTTATACAAATATATCAAACAGTTTTATCTATTGGTCCTAATGCAAAGTGATTTTCATGTTAAGATTTAAAACCTTTATTCATCTAAAAATTTTCACATTTGTGTAATTTCTGAAATCTCCTAAGTAATTATAAGATACTTTTCAATAAAACTTTATTTTATCTGTTATTAACTTTACCTTAACTATATATATATATGAAATACATTTTTACTTCAGGTGGGTTACCTTTTTAGAATGAGAATGTTGTAGGTAGCAGCATCAATTGATGATGGCTGCCATTTTGAGGTTAATTAAATTTTGAATATAAATCACTAAAACCCTTTGACATGCACATAAAATGATGCTTCTTCTCAAGGTATTAAAAGGAACTTACTGACCTATAATATACAATGTGTACTTTGTGGTACTTTCGAAGGATAACACTTACTTCTGATTCACAACAATATGACGTTGCTGTAAAGAACTATACATTTCTTTTACTGTAATGTGTGTGTGTTTATATATAAACTTAAAACAAAACTCACCTTTTATACCTGAAATATGTACATACTGATAGTGTTCTAATAGATAAACTTGCCTCTTTTGATGTTATCTACTGCAATAAATCTGATCATTGGGTCATCAGGAAAGTATTTAGCTGCCCAAGGTAAATCATTCAGGAAGCCAGGATAATCATCATAGAATAAACCCAAGGCATAACGTGAAGAAAAAATAACTTTCTTCAGCTTCTCTGTAATTTCAGGACTCTGTGCTATAATGAAAGAAATAATTAAAAATAATGTCTATAAAAAATATGTACATATCTTGTTCATTATCATGTGTAATATATTACACTGCACAACAAAGTTTTTGTTTCTTGAACACTGTTGGGTGTTCCTTATAGATTTTTGGCTGCTGATCATGAAAATCACACTCACATTTGCCAATCATGTACTAATTCATCAAAATCTTCAGTTTTGTCATGTTCACCAGGACACTGCTACAATGGAAAAATGATATCAGGGCAGCTGGAGTCCGTCAATTCTTGCTGACTACTGTTGAAAACTGCAACGTGATGCACCAGACATTGAATACAAATGAAAATCAGGAGCAAAACACTTTTAATTATGTTGAACTTGATAGCGTATTAGAAACATAAACGCAATTAAATACGTTATTGCCGGTAAACAGTTAACTGTCTATTTCTCAGAGTTCCTACATGATGAAGCAAAACCAAAACTATATCTGTGAATACCCACCAGGTACCTGTCACAATTAGCAAAATCATTTCAGAAAGCAAAACTTTTCAAAAATATTGTTGTGCAGTGTTACCAATGTTTATTTGATGTTATTACAATGACACGAACAAGCAAACACGTCACAGACACTGCCATGTTCAAAATATCATAAACCAATAAGTTAGTCTTTGACATAACAGGAATTGCTATAACCAAAACTGGAAATGTTAATTATCCATAAATTTATTCTGTGGAGAAGTTTCTGCAATTTTTTTGCTTTAAAATTTGAATTTATTTCAGAATTTAACATATCAAAAATATTACTCTAGCACTAAATAATGTCAACATCTGACACCTATTTGATGCTGGAAACTTCTTTAGTGAGAAATTCTGCCTAACATAAAACTACAAATTATAGGCACAATTATAACCATAAGGTTTATTTAATTTTATCAGAGTCTCTTAGTTTATTACTACACTTTTCATTGCTTCTGAACAATTATAAAAAAAATAATAAAATAACTAAAATTATTAACAGCTATCTACAATTATTTAAATAACCACTGTCTCTTTCTCTCTACTGTCAATTTCAGTCACTTTTTCATTTACTTCATTCACTTAATCTTATCTTCACTTATTTCTCCTTCCATATTTTTAGTTGCTGTACTTGTGCTAATTCAAAGAATAACATCTAGCACATTTCACTTTTCATTCTCAATCCATATTACTGCTCTTTCTCTTCAGCCATTGTCCATATTCTCATCTGTTTAGTCCATTATGATTACACTTTTTTTTTAATTGCAGAATGGCTTCCAATTATATTACAAGTAGTTGAAATAGATGAAACGCTTAACACCCTACAGACCACATTTCATTGTTTGTGGATAGCTCTATCTATTCAGCCAAATACCACATAGTAACTAATGAACCATTTCAGACAGCACTGGTTTCTCATTTGAATCATTTGACAGCATGTAAACTTGTTACAACTGGCTTACCACACCATTCATTTGGTCTGAAAATTACTTTAACCACAACACGTTTTCATGATATGAAGAGAAGGTATGTGCCAACTTATGATTTTACCATGGCTACTCATAAAGGCTCATTAATTTTGACTGCATTTTCAAAGCACTTGGTAAAACAAAAATATTTTCCCTTTTACAGCTAGAATGCACTTAAGATCTTGAATGGTTAGTTTCTTAAGGTAAAACTTTACAATTTGCATGTTTGATCCCACAAGTTTGCTCATAATTCTGAATTTAAAAATGTCCAAAAGAAACAGTCTTAAGGATGAGTTAGATGTTTATTATAAGGTGAATATATATTCTAGTAAGTGCTACATGTTACAAAAATGCTAAATGCTTGCAATGGTTTCATGATGATAGGTCTTTAGAAAACAATAAACCCCAAGATATGAATGGAGTTCAGTCTAGATTAAAACATAAAGACCAAATAAGCTACACTGAACTTCACTTAATTGAATATATTACGAAAGTAACTGTAAAAAAAAGTAACCTATTAAGTGATCAAAAACATTTCAAACTTTCTATCATAGCCAATAACAAAGTGTCAAAATTAAACTGTAACACAAAACCACAGTTAAACATATTTCAATGCACTAATTTACAACTTACACCCCACAACAAATTATTTTTACCTGAAGAACCTTGAGGAACTTGTTTTTGTAGTCTAAGTTAACAACTTACTCTATTTCAACCTGAATAATTGTAAATTAATTTCAAGCCATTGCATAAAATGTTAAGTATTCTAAATGCTAAATATTCTATGTCACTACTCACCAAGGAGCTCTGGAACAGAACCTTTCAACTGTAACAGCTGAGGCACTGGCATTGTCATTACCACAGCTTCAAACTTTTCAGAAGCTCCTGATGATGTGGTCACTAGCCAGTGAGACTTTTCACTTCTCTGAATGCTTTCTACTTCATGCTCAAAGCAAACCTCAGCCCCTATAAATAAACAAACAAGTGTTAAGTAACAAGCAAATTATGGAATTTTATATAAAAACTAACAAAAACTATACTTCCAGATGCACCTGGGGCATTAAAAAATGTATACACTTTTTTAGACAAGTAAAAACTCAATGCCCTAAAAATAAAAGGAAGAAATGTCTTAGCTGTAAGAGATTAAACCAGACATTTCTTATTTACCTGTTACTTTCATAATGCAATCATAAAAATTTATTTTTAAAAGTTCCAACTAACTGGACTCATGGTAAAAGTGGTGTGCTAGGATCACTGCTGTTCCTCACTTACATCAATGACACACAGGAACAGAGCTAATAAACTAACCACCTATCTTGCTGCAGGTAGGTCAAAGTGTATGTCATGAACATAGTTGAATTTAAAATTTAATCAAACTACTTTATTATCAATGTATATGAATAAACTTGATATCAAAACATGGTTTAAAAATCAACTTTAATACTAAAGTTTTCATTTCTTAATTCTGTAAGGAAATATTTAAACAAAACTACAATATCCTCTTGTATGACAAATATAGCATTTGTTTTCTAGATTTTTTCCGATCTCCACTTTATTTACCACCACTCTCTGAAGTACAAAATTTAACATAAATTGTCGAGAGATTAATACATTGGCTTTCTAATGAATAAAATACAGTATTAAGTGTAGTTATACATTAAGATATACAAAAGCTATTAATATTTATAATATGGAAACTACAATGGCCACTTTTTAGTTAGAGGGTCAGTTACACTGACCAACTATAAATTAAAATATTAACTGGTGATAACATGAAATCTTAGTTTTAGTGAGACAATATATATGTATGAAAAACAATGAATTGTTTAAAAGGGTTCAAAGAATGGTCAATGAGATTATTTTAGGAATGGATAGGTTGTCACATAAGGCTATACAACTACCTTTCACTTGTTCATTGTTGAGAAAACTCCTTCTATGGTCATGCCAGGTAATTTTTTTTTCTTCCAAATATGTTGCTCATATTAATTCCAAGATATTAAATCATTATCCCAATATTTGTTATACTGCAAAATCAAACTTTCTGCTATTGGGAACTCTACAAGTACAAAAACTAAAAATTCAGACTGCAAAATAGCACCAAATGTAATTATTTTATGAACTAAGAGGTATTCAGATACATTAATGGCTTCCAGAAAGTATTCACAAAACACAGATTGTGAAACTAAATTGAAGAATTAAGATGCTTACAGACAGCAAATGAAAACAAATAACACAGGTGTTGATACAAAACAAAGACCAAAGAAAGACTAACAAGATACCACAATGTCAAGTTAGATGACAGTCCTAGTGTGGTATCCCACAATTACCCAAGTCAAAGATAATTTCATACAAACATATACATAAGAGGGATAAAACACTCATACAAATCTTAGTTTTACTATCACTTCCTTTTGAACTAACATAAACTCACTTTCAAAAACCAACATGTAAAGAGAACCAAGCAATTAGAAGCTGCACAGAATAATCAGTGTAAAAAGTAGCCTTTATATAAGTAAATCAACTAGTACAAGTTTACAACATTTGTACATCTAGTTTACCACAAACACCCACATCAAAATTTAGTAAAATTATCTACCCTAATAAATTTAAGTAAAGATATATTCTTTTCTAGTTAACTCTTTGACCATGGGACTTAGTGCACTGTACCTACTATATGACCATGAAAGTAACCATGAGATTAGTCATGATAACATGTGCACATCTTCATGAAATTTCACAGACTGTCAGTAAATTTTACAAAGCTTTTGTAAACAAAACTTTAGGTGTTTTTTTTTTTAAATAATCTATTTTAATTAAAGACTTGATAATGAATTTTTGCTTTTGAAATGGTGTTTATCCAAGATGTAATTTTGATTTTATTATAAAAAATACTTTTCTTCACCAAAAAAGTGTCAAATTCCATTTGTATAATCTCTATAAATCCCTAAACAAATATCAAATGTTCTTTCTAGAAAGTCTTATCTGTTATTTTTCCTACCCTAGCTCTATACAGGTTTGATCAATTTGACTGACCTTGTAACTACCATAAAATATTAGGAAAAATATATATTATTCTTTTTTCATTCTGGAATGGCTAATTTTTGTTTTATTGACTGTTCACCAACATCTAACTAACAATCCTGTCACAGAAGATGTAAATAATGAGTCACATATACAGCTTTTGTTACTGTACAGAATAGCAGAAAAACTGGCCTTCAAAAAGTACAAATGTCTTACTTTTCTAAGTCAATACTAGCACACCAGTATTTTGTAAAATACAATGACATTTCAGTTACTATACATGTGTGTATATATCTGAAACTTCGGTTTAAAAAAATAAATTCTTAAACTAGTTATTTTTCTTAAAACATAATAATAAAATACATTTACAGAGAAGTTAACATTTTCCTGTATTAAAAAAAGATTTCCAACAATATTTACAGTTGCTGACACATATAGCTATTCCTCAATCTTCACTTTGGCCATCTAAGCATTAGTCTTGTTTGCCTCAGTATTTTATACTCTACTCATATGTCCTTTGCACTTCATGACCTTGTGACATTCTCCACCTAAGTTAACGCACCCACTGGTACTGTATATAAGCATCTCACACAGGTAATGTAACTACTTTTTCAACATTTACACCCTCCCAGTTACTAACATCAGCTCTTAACAAGGAGAAATGGTCAAAATAAATATTACTGGAAATACTTTTTAAACTTAGGAAAATGTTATCTTCCAAAACATACTTACCATCCACTGACACACAGCTAGTACCCCACACTGAGAAAATGTTTTATATATATATTTATACATTTTATTGGATCCCAACCTGTAGCTATAGCATGGTATTTTTGAGTTTTCAGAATCACAACAAGAAAGTAAGCAACATCAAAGCAGATAAACTTTTTCTATGTTCTGAATGACTGGATCATGTATGCCTTGCTTAACCAAAGAAACAGAACTCATTCAGTCTGAAAATATAAACATTCATAATTACTCCCAAACTAAGTAGGCAAGGAGTACTCCACTTCCCCTGAAATTAAGAAGAAGATGTGAAACCCTATATTCAACTAAGAACCTAGGATGGGACCACTCCACATTCGGAATTACAAGGAGATATTAAATCTCCTTCCACAAACAATATACTAAATCAACATTGATATAAAAGAAGGGCCATGTACAACTCAAACAAATAGCTTTGCATCAAACCTGAATTGGTATTATGAACAGACTCTAAGAGAGGTTTGCAACTCTCCTACCAATGCCTGGGGAAAACATCGATGAACCTGGATAGAAAGGCTCCCAACTTTGCTCTCTTCTCCAAGCGTAATGGAATTTACTAACACTCTGAAGGAAAAGCCTCTTTCCACTACCTCAGTAACTAGTAACTGGTGTTGTGAGTACTCCAAGGGGATTACATTTTGATTTAGTTATGTAAGCAGTGATTTCTTACCATCTACCCATCCATTTAGACCACTTTGTTTTAGTGTGTATCTCATTGTTCTAAAGGTAGCATTTACACCTGTACTTACAACCGAATTGCTGATAAGATCTTTAGATCATGGACCTTAACTGTTTCTAGTATCAAAAGTACTAATTTTAAGGTATATGAATGGGTGTTGAAGCCACTGTTGATATTAGCACATTCCCTAATGCAGTTTCTATATTTTATGCATCAGTACTGTTTTAACATGTGTAATGTAGAAAGTTTTCCAGCTCATTTGATGAAGCATTTTAAAAACTACCAGTTTTGTAAATAAAAAAAAAAAGTTTAGTCAGCAACACAGTATTAAAAATGTAACAGTTCATTTTATTATGGAGTAGAGTCAGCAAAGATTATATGCACATGAATTGCTTGTTAAGATGATCCATAAATTATGGATGTAAAATAAATGCATGACATTATGTGCTCCAGGTCAATCGAGGAGCATGTCTCCTACTAATGTCTGATTGCCTCTGCAGGGCAACCACTTGAAAAGCAAACTGATTTCCTGTGTTTAATTACTGAAACTTCCCCTAATCATCAAGCCAAGTAATTCAACAATGAAATCCAAGAATGTTCTAACACAAATTACATGTAATTTAAACACAAAAATAATGTTCAATTTCACAAATAAATGAGAGCACATTCACATTAACAAATAAAACATTTCATAACATTATGACTACATGGGCATAGCCAAAATTTATACATAATTACATTTTTCAGAAATAATAAGATAAAATAATTTAGTTCAATCATGCAAGTCAAATACATTTATAAATCACAACTGCTTAAAAGTAATAGGTACATTATTAATGTAAATAAAACAATGACATATTTCCAAAGCTACTGATAACCTACAAATTCACTTATCTGGTTCAAACCTACCTTGAACATGGTCAATAGTTAATCAAACTTTGATACATGTGTCTATAATAAGAAAAATTAAAATAAAATATTCTTGCATTTTGATTGTTGAAATAAACAATGTTAAATGAGCAATATGTGTAAATCAACAAGTGAACTATTAGTCATGGAACTTTGAACAGAATATATTACATTTATGATATAGTTTGTCAAAATTCAAAATGTTAAAATTCAAGTAATATAACTAGATCTCAACACTAGAGGAGTCTTTATATCTGTTCATTTTAAGTATATTTTGCTTCATTCACATGGATTATTTAATCTTTTGGTCATGAAAACTTGACATCTTATGTGATATATACTTAGATATCTTATGTTCTTTCTTGTAAAGCTCAGCAACAGAATTCAGCATTGAAGTTTTAGATGTGAATGCACTTAAGATATTCTGCGATTTACAAGTCAGAAATTAGTAATACTATAGCATGTTAAATACTCAACCCTCTAAACTAAGAGTTAGGCACTGTATCCAAGACCACCCATTCCAAGCAACAACTTGCTTGACCTGCTTGAGGATATGGTCTAAGTCCTGGTAACCAACCTTTTAACATTATTGTATTCTCCAAATTATCACCATTACTAAAAAGTGGTGGAGAAAGGTAGATACTTGCTACCAGCTTTACTCTTGCCATGCACCTAAGACTGGGTTCATTCAAGGGAGATCCTCTTCTTCTTTTTAAAGTTCATGCAAAGCATCCTGACAATACATCTTTGGAAAGTCTTATGCAAAATACCAGGAACTGGAATAATACACATCACTTTCACATTATATCAGTCCCAACTACTAAACAGTGTAGTTTTGTAACTGAGAAGGCTCCTGACTGCCCCAAGGGTCTGCTAGGCGTGACTGTTCCACCTAATGACATTACTACACTTTATGGTGAATGCCATCACCATCTTCTATGGTTAAAAGTGATTAATTAGTATCTCTCAATGCCTAGGCTTATTAAAAACTGCCTTGAAGTACCATAGGGACTATTTCATCAAGTCTCAGAACATCCACATTATTCAGTATCACCAAAACCAATCTTTGAACTAAAATTCAAATGAAATAAACCCTATAACCCGAGTGTTTTCGAAAGGTGGACATTTCTCTTTAAGGGGCAAACACTCCAAATTTGCCCCTGAAGAAGAAATATCCACATTTTGAAAGTGCTTGAGTTATAGGGTTTTTATTTCATTTTTATCAAGACTTCTTGGATCTATGTGTTTTTAAAATGTCATGAATGTACTAAGCTTTAACATATAGAAGGAAATCAGAAGAATTAAAGAACAGCAAAAAAAAACAAAAACAAAAAAAAAAACTGCAGATTTGTGTAACATAAAGCCCAGGTTTATTCTGGTGTCTATTAACCTCTCTGACTCAGAAATGAATTTTGAATGCTGATATAGATCTCATCATGATCAGCAAAAGCTCTTGGGCTATAAGAGATGCCTCTCCTTATTCTTTGTACATAAAATCTTGAATTAAATCATCATCACAACAACAGCTTCCATTTCTCAACTATGCCCTTAACTTATCAATCATGTTTTACAAACTTTACAATGATGACAGAAGTAAACCAAAATCAGAGAAAAAATCATTCACAATAAATTATGTGGCAATAAGTATTTTGTCAAAGCACCAAAATTTAATTTGATAAATATTCTGTGGTAATCAGATACACAGGCATCCTACACAGTTACAAGCATCTGTAAAACAAAGATAGATTATCAATATCTACAAGAAATATTACACAGTGAAACAGAATTAGCATGAGAAGCAAAGGAAAATAAACACCACATGTGCACAAATAAAACAATCTTTACTCATTATTATTTTTTTTTATTTTACTGGAGATGTTTGTAGATAATGAACTTCATAAAATAATGCTTTCCTAAATATCCAGCCCAATTTAAACAAACTGAGTTCACCCTCTCTTTGAATTTATCCTTTTTAAAAACTTATAAACACCAAGATTCACATTCTTACAGTTTTCATATAACCAACTCTTCATTCATAATACCTTTTGTGTAACAAAATGAAAGATACTGCAACTCCCATTTCCAATGCTTTATTTCAGACTTCTATTACCTCTTTAAACAAGATAATCTAGCAACTCTATTTTGAAACTTGTTCTGGAAGCATCCAAACTTTGACATATAGATCATAAGAGTTCCAAAATTAACATCTGCATAACTCTGACACAAATTCAACTAATCACATTTTATCAACATGAATTGAGAAATTTTTCCACTTTTCCTTGAAAAATAATTCAATACAAGATTATGCTGTATTTTTACTCTTAAACCAAATAAATGTCTACACTTTACACATCACAGAATTAAAATATTTGAAGGTTCACCATTAAGCCTATTTTTTTAAAATACATAATTAGCACTAATATATAACATATAACTAACATCATCTACCTGAGTACATACAACTTAATTTTAGAATCTGATTTTGACAAAAAAAAAAAACAGCTAAATACAGCATTAATAATTAAACCCACCAGCTCTATTTAAGTAATATTTGACCAAAGAACCACTTCCATTAGGAGTAACAAAATTAAGTGTCCCTGATGCCACTTTCTTCATGCCTTCAAACTTACTAATCATAGGTTGTAGTAACTCACTTTCAATCAAGTCTTCATAAAACCTATTGAAAATAGCATACAAAAAGCTATTTCAACATTTTTGTACGTGTATTAACATAGTATCTTATTAGTATTTAATTTCTTCTTACAACTTAAGTGACATACTGAGTTTGTCCTTAGCCTGACTATTAACAAAGAATTTTTAATATAATTAATAAAAATTAAACTTTAACATTTCAATCATTCCAAATGATCATTTACATTCATTACTACCAAAGAAAATCTATTATCATTCCTATTTCTAATCACATCAAATCCTCAGGTTAACACAATACTGAATACTCGTGAAAAGTTAAGTGAACCAGCTGAGAAAGAAGTTAATTTTCCTTACCTGAAAATGTACTTCAGATGGATACTCACCTCTCTGAACAATAAAGAGCTACTATCTCATGCATAGTGCCATGTAATTTTCATGCACATTATCAAAAGCCTTGGACAAAGTTCCATCCCTACACATTTAAATGTTTAATTCACCAACTTATGAAGCATTAATCATTGAACTATACCACCTCTACCAAAAGGAAAGTGACACAACATCCTCAATAAACAAAGGCTCATTCTCAATGAAGCAAACTAAATGCACCAGAAGTCTGGAGGGAGAGTGGAAAGTGGTGCAGAAGGGTAAGTATTTCTAAAATACATTTTCAAGTAAAGAAAAGTTAACTTTAGAAATACTACTACAAAGAGGTAGAATTCCACATCGAAGATAATGGAGGAATCAGTGAATCAAAATTACAAACATGAGTTTCCTTCTGAAAATAGCCATCAGAAAGGGAAACTGTGAAGAAGTGTGGCATCTACAAGGCAGGTAATAGCCTAGCAGGTAGTACTTGGTGGAGACTGAATTCATCTCAAGCAGAGAATAATCTATACTTAATAGAGGTAGTAAAGCAAAATATATTGACAGACAGCTGAGTAGGAGTGTAGAGTGCAGCTAGGTCTGTTCCATATTATGAAAATACTTCTGTGAGATTCTACATTAGTCAGATGCTGAGAGAAGCATCCTATGCCTGTTTCAAAGCAAACCCAAGACCTATCTGGCTGAGGCAAACCACTATGAATGGCTTGGTTCATATGTTATATTACAATGCAACACCTCAGCCCTACTTTGTAAAGTTCAGTTTCTCATAACTGAAAATGTACCCTGATAAATAACCCTCCTTATTGCCTTTCCCATCAACCTGTAATTGGAAAAGCAAGGACTCTTCCTTAATCCATTAGAAGAAACAATGAGGGGAAAATACGCATGATGGTGGGAATATGAGAAAGATGTTTAGACTATGTCATTGTGCACAATCACTCGAAATTAAAGAAACAGTGCAATGAGTTATTAAAAATACAGACAACATGGGTGGGAGAAGGCACATTTGATGCTTTTTTCTTCCCACAAGTGTAAGAGAAACTGGAAATTAAAAACTTTCCATACTCTCTTGCCTTATGAAGATTTTGGATTCTACTTTTTACATAATATACTAAGAAACCATTGTGAAAAGTTGAGGATAACAACCAAACTGAACATTAATGACTGGAGAGACTAACATGACGAAGAACATCATGGAAGAAACTATTAGAAATAAGAAAAGTATCACCAACAACAGAAAAATAATATGTTCAACTGTAGAATATAACCCATTTGGACAAAGTGTAAGGAAGTAATACAAGAAGAGGAACCCCATTGGAAGAAAATACATTAGCAAGAGACCTCAAAAAGTGTATTACAAGTGAAATGATAGTAAACATAGCATGTCAATTGCACTAAAAATGCTGGTACAGGGAATCAAAATTAATGTGGAGAAAAGATGAGCATCATTCCATTGGCAAGTCAACTAATTTCCAAAACTCAGTCACCTGGAACCAATATTCACATGGCAATACTTTCCTTTCTTTAATGTACTCTAACTCAACAGGATGCAATTCACTTCTTGCATATAAAGCTATTCCTGACCCCCTTTCAATATTCTATATCTAGTAAATAAGCTGTAGTTTGGTATTTCAAAAAATTTCTATTGTCAAAATTGTTCAAATCCAACCAAGTATGACCAATGAACAAGAATAGCTATGTGTGAGAAGATGTAATGTACTGTATTGAAAATAAGTTAGCCTGAGGTGTATAGTGATTTTAAAAGCAGATACATTTTTCAGCTTAATGTTGAAAAATAATGTTTTTACCATACATATTGACAAAAAACTTATTTTAGGGCTATTTTTTGTTCTTTATAAAATAAAGCTTTCTATAACTAAATTGCACAAACACAGATGACTAATCACTGCTAATTTAATTACAATATATAAACACGTATTACATTAGGTATATTCCAATTATCCACTATAAAACTTACTGTGCATGACTCCTAACATAATCAGGTGTAACTGTTAAATACTGAGCACCAAGATCAGCAATACAGGAAGGACTGGTAGGACTGCGGCTTGTGCTCATTCGGCCACCTAAAAGATTTTACAAACTTCTCTATAATAGCATCTTTCATGTTTTGTTATAAAATTGACAAATTATTGTAGATGCTGTATTATTCAAAAGGGAGAGATGATTGTTCAAAATTGCAGTCAAGCAATCATCTAATAACAATGGTTTCTGGTGACAATTATAAGTTCACATTAAGACTGATCCATAGGAAAGATTTTTCACATGCTCAAGGAAGATTACTGAAAGTTTTCTTTAATACTGACTTATCTTCACACCAATAAGTAAGGCATAGATCAGTAACAGACATCACTAAATACCAAAGTAATACAAGAACTTAATTCCTATGGTACTCCCTCATCCAATGATGAAGGTTACACAGCATGCAACATCAAACAATTGTATTTACTTATTTGACATTTGTAAAAATTTAAATTAATTTCAAAAAGGGAACTACTAATCTACAAAATGTAAGGAAGATAACTGTAATTGTTACAGTTACTCAAAGACTGTTGTAACAAATTAAAAGTACACCAATCTTATTTTGTTAGATACAAAAATATAAAAACAGAGTAATGAAAAATTATCTGGTCTACTAGATATCTTCACCTGTAAAGATATTCAAATTAGCCAAACACATCCCTTAAACCATGTTTAATTAAATTCCTGATAAAAAACAACAAACAGCTCAAATTTTTCCACAAGTTTAAAATTTAAACCAGAATATAATTTTGTTTAAAAAAAAACATTGTTGCTTCCAAAGTTAAACTTTTTTCATCTACTTTATAATAGATCATCATTAGAACTGATTTTCTTTTTGTCATGAGTAACAATCTCCTTAAGGCTTTTAGAACCTGTTAAACACATTCTGCTAGAATAATTAGGTACTCATATTTGTTGGATAACTTTACATACCAGATAAGGTTCAATATAGCTGTTTTGAATGTGCTAAAACTAAAATGATAATAAAGGGTTGATTATGCAATTATCTATTGAATGTTTTACCTTCTCTGCCCTTTTTTTTAACACTTTCTCTTGCATTATATAAGGATTCATTTTAATTAGATCTAAATTTGAAACAATCTTATGGTTGTTTATTTATAGAACAAATTACATTTCCTACCTAAGTTAGCATGGTTTCACTAGAGAAAAATCTTGCCTTGCTAATCTTTTGATAACCTTTGAAGAGGTTACTAAAATAGATGAAGGTATGAGTATGGATTTAGCGTACTTTGGTTTACATAAAGCATTTATCAGGGTGCCATACAAAAGTATTGTTAAAATTTCTTCATGTAGGTGTGAAAGAAAAGTTTGGCTCATTGAATAAAAACTGACTAAATGGAAGAAAGCAAAGGACTGTTATAAGTAGATTTCAGTCAAACTGGAATAATACCATAAATGGGATATCTCAAGGATCTTTTTGGTTTATATCACAGACACAAATCAATAAACAGTCAATAATTATTTAAATTTGCTGATAACATTAAACACTTGGGTGTTGCTGAATGTCAGAATTTATTGTTTTGCAAAATGGTACAGAGTATTTGATAAACTACCAAATTAATGATAGTCTACTTTTAATCAAATAAATGAAAATTAATGCCTGAGGGATATCACAGTTTGAATTATGAATAACCTTAGCAGTGTTATTGGAAGCAAAAAATTTTGAAGTTCTGGTTCATCAGTCTCTTAAATCATCCAATCAATGTATTATTGCTAGTGGCAGGACAAAATATGATTTTAGAATGTATGAACAGAAGTGCTGAATACAAGTCTAAAAATGTTACAATGCCATTTTATGGATCATTGATTAAACCACATTTGGAGAACCGTGTTCAGATTTGGACTCCATACCTTTGAAGAGGCATTGAATTATTGAAGGATTCAGAGGATGATAACTGAGATGTAAAGGATAGCTTAAACCCTCGGAAATTGTTTTCTCTACAAAAAAAAAGAAGAGCTAGAAGGGATCTGAATAAAGTGTTTAAGACTGAGGAAACTAACAGTGTTGATGCATCACTTTTTTGTATTTAATGGTATGCAGGATATGGCTGGAGTACATAAATACAAAATATGAAAGAGCTGGAGTCATCATCAGTCGAGACATTTATTTTTCTATGATGGTTAGCCTTTGGAATGCGTAGTTTTTAAATGTAAGAGATACAAGAACTTTAAGGGAAAATGATATATATTTCTATTCAAAGGGCTAGCTTTACATGTTTTAGTTTGTTTAGTTTATTGTATATGACGGTTGAGATGGACAAGAGTCCCTTGTAGCACTTTCATACAATAATGATAACTCCAAAATATCATTCTTTCTACAAGCTTCCATGAGCAATTTGGAAAAACAACAAAAAACACCTTGAATAATTTCTAAAAATATGCCTCCATTATGATTTGTCTCCCAATCCATATGCCTTAAATTAAAATAACTCATAATTACACTCTCATAAACAAGTCAAATATTAAACTCACTACAGTGCTACTTAGTTTCATCTAATGGTCTCTAACAAATTCCTCATTGGAACCTCCTCTTCCCCATTTTGGCTAACAGATATCCAAGTAGATTGAATCTCCTTGCTGTGTTCATTTCTTATCATTCTAACATTATCCTAGTAACAGTTCAGCCTATCCTTAACAACACTTGTACACTCCACATATTACTTTTCTCTGCATTTAGTTTATCCTGGTCTTCAACAGTGTCTACTAAGAATTTAAAACTGCTCTTACAGCTGAGTTAAAAAAGCTCTTGCAAACAAGTCAGCCCCTATGATTGTAAAGTTGTTAGATTAAAGCAAAATGATGTCATTAATGAAGTCTAATGAAATTTGGATTTTGTTAAGATTCTATAGAATGACTGAGTATAATTAGCAAGTTGGACAAACCACTAGATCTTTAATTATAGTAAACAGATAATAATATATTTCTCTTACTGTAATTTGAATCAGATTATTAATGTAAATGAGAACCCATTTAACAGTGTAATTGATAAAATGAAATTATGGCATAAAGGTAGATAGATCCTTTAAGACTGTCTCTACAAAACCAGTCATGAGAAATGCAAAAATTTAAACATAACAATCATTGTTTAGGAAATCACCAATTTCCATTGTAAAGTGCCAGCCTCAACCACTGTCAAAGGTAACTGGTTCAATAAGTCAATCATCCTTCACCCTACAAGAAAAAATAAAATTGTCTTCATCTGAACCTAGCCTGTCCTTTCCAAATGTTAAATCTGTATCCTTTTATTTGAACGTCTTCAAAACATAAAACTAAAATTTTTGTCCTATTGATTACAGAAATAATTTTGTAAATATTAATGAGACTACCTTATATTTTCTCAAGAAAAAAATAGAAATTTTCAACTACCTCCATAATGATCATAGTAAAACTCCTCTGAGCCATTTCCAATAAGACAATATTCTTTCTTAGGTAGATACCAAAACTGGTCATAGTATTCCAAACAAAGCTTAACTAGTCACTTGTATGGTAGTAAATAACATTTTGTTGTTGGTAACCAAAGTCTATAACTTTCCCCCTATTAGTGTTAAATATAATTCTATTAGCTTTATTACTTGCAACAGATTACACTTTTTGAGTATTGAGGACTTTGTGGGCATTATGATCTACCATCTTTGAGCAGCAGCACATTTCCCATACACTCAAGATTTCTAAAATCTGTTGGTTAAAAATAGATTTTTATGGTAACTAAAAAGTCTGATGATTTGGAAATTGGATTGTTGTTTGAACTTTATTAAGTGCAAAAAGCTAAAAAACACAAAACTTATTGTAGTGAAAAAACCAAATCCATTAAATTTTGGATTAATGTTTATCTGGTAGAAAGTAAACTATTCAAACTGAATTTAAATTAGTTACTTATACTTTGCTTGAAATAAGATATTGTATTATTATTACTCAAATGTGAAAAAAATACCTAATATATCTAATTATTACTAATACAATGAACTACTGCAGTATCACTGGAAACTTAAACTGTAATTGCTACGCGTAGCGTTACAACCTATACAACTGTTCGTATAACACAAACTGCTCCAAATCTGTCATTTTCATAGGCTTAACGTTAATCACACAGAGAAAAAAAATGCTTAGCGTTAAATACCAGCGCCCTTCGCCTTGTCCCAAACGACGATTTCAAGATCTTTTCGTTCCTGCCTTACTAAACTAGCTGTTAATGCACCGGTAATACCACTTCCCATTATCAACAGTCGTGGCATCTTTATCATTTCTTTCTCGATAGATCTAGTGCAAATATTTTGAAATTACATTAAAATTAAAATAACACTTTCGATTTTTCCAAACACTACGTTCCATTCAACAAACTCAAACTCGTAGAGCCTAAGATATTTTCCAGTCTCTTCAGTTTCTGGTACATCCAACTCCAAACCTGTATGACGTAATTGACAGGTTAATTAAAAATCGGCTTGAAATTTTTTTTAAAAAACAAGTTATATAGGGTATACGCTATAATTTTGAAAATTTTTGTACTGTATCCATCATTCTGTACAAACATAAATATTCTCGTTTGCAGACCAGAAATTGGTACAACGAATCATTCTGAGTTCCCGTACGAAACATTTATTGTTTAAAAGTCTTACTGTTCTAGATCAACCCAGCTAAGCATTCACAGAATTAATTGTCTGTTAAAAAAAAAAACGACTGAAGTAAAAACAATTCTATAAAATAGCATGTAAATCAGCGTAATCAGAAACACTAAAGTTGTGAAAAAACGTGCAGCAAAAAAAGGGATCAAACATGAGACTCAGTTAAAGGAAGAAAACTGCCGGCCAAACTGTTAGCTGTATTTACAGCATCAAAGAAAATATTACAGAAAATATCCGTTCATTGTTTAACCAAGTCGAGTGTGTTTATTTTTTTAACAACTAGGAGCATGATGGTAGGTAAAACAAAATACGTTAATGAATATTTGTTGTAAAATTATTATCAATGCTATAAGTTTAGCTTCCAGTTTGGCCGCCATTTGGATTTTATTTCTTTAAGTCGCATGTTCACTCCTTACTTGGCCGTAACTTTTTTGCAACACTATGGATATTTTTTTATTAAATTTCATAACTTTTTAAATCAATAAACACCAACAAACTGCAGCTACTGAAAACCGACACCTGGTAGTAACCAACGTTGTTGTTGTTGTTGTTGTTTTGAATTAAGCACAAAGCTACACAATGGGCTATCTGTGCTCTGCCCACCACGGGTATCGAAACCCGGTTTTAGCGTGTAAGTCCGCAGACATACCGCTGAGCCACTGGGGGGCAGTAACCAACGTTAGTTTTAAAATCACAACCCTATCATTCAGAATAGACCTGCACTTTACAGAACCAATCAATTTTTTTAAAATATATGGTGGTACTTTTCCTCTCTAAGACAGTAATAATTACTAATTTCCTCTGTAATAACGTCATGAAAACAAGAATAACAGTTTCTTGTCATAATCCACATTAACTCGGTTCAGATGTATCAACCATCATTATTTACTTTAATTGCTTAAAATATTATGTGACGGTAAACGCTCTTTAATTATGATAATTTCATAAAATTTAGCTAGTTTGTGCTAGAAAGTTGGCAATGAATATTAACTATCCATCCATTTGATTCTTTTGAAAGCTTGACCTAGAAATTGGTAATCTAGTTTGGTTGGCCTAACCAATATTTATGTTTTAACACGTACTTTGTCACTTTAGTTGTTGTTTTTTTCTCTAAATCAACTGTCTTTATTCCGAATGACAAAAATTAAAACTGATCTTCTTTCACTATAGCTCACATAAGTTTTTGTTCATACGTGCGCAAAAACTTTCGTCACATTTTAGCTGTTTTTATTGAATGTCTTTGCACACATGGCTTACATTTATACCAAACGAGATTCCTTAATGGTCTATCAATGTACCAAATTAAAAAACAACAACAAAAAACAAACACAACAAAAAATGAGTGTTAAATATTTTTCTATCAATTAATTTTTTCCATTCTTTCGGTACAAAGAAAAATAATATAAAGAGAAATTTAAAAAATTGCATATTTTATACTTTGTGTATTTCTTAATGGATTGCTTTCAAATTTGATATGTGAAGGGGCCAGCAGAGCACATGTACTGAAAACATGTGATATTTTTTATTACTACACTCTAAGCTACAGAAAGTGGGAAACGGTTTAACTATTACTCCGAGTTAATAACACACAGTGTGCATGCGGTCATGTGTCTATTTTTTTCTTTCGTTTTATGAGTGTGTGTGGGAATAAAACAACTTTCCGCATTCACCAGTAATTAATAAACCTACATATTAAAAAAAACACTTTCTAATCAGCTCTAATATTAGAGTGGTAAATATTTACCACTAATACAATAGTTAAGTAATCCTCGACTAATGTATAAAGTATACGTACTATGTTTACTGAAAAAAGCTTTTTTATTTTACTTTTATTTAATTGCGTGGTATACAGATATACCATACATTTCCTTCGTTCATATTTCAATCCTTTATTGTGTATTGTAACGAATAGGCAGGGGCGCACCTAAAGTATTTTGCACCCGGAGCGGATCCTTCCTTTGGCACCCTTCCAAAAATAATTTTAAAATTTAAACACACACAAAGATTTATTATTTTTGCAAGTAGATTTTGAAACAGTACAGTATTGTTATAAGCAAAATGGAAATAAGAAAAAATCAGGATATTAAAAACTCAGTAAACAGCAATATAGCTTTTAATTATATACAAAAAGCACAGAAAAATCAGTCTTAACGTTCAGCCTATTCTTCAAAGGTACATAGAGAGGATTCATAGTATCCGCTATCGATCCTTAAATTTCTGCAAACTGATCAATGACCTTGTCAAAATTCACGTTCTTCTCATATTCATGTTCACTTGAAAGTAAAGCCAGATTTGACAGTCTTGTGTGACTCATGGTTGAGGAAACTAAGTTGGTCAATTTTGGTTTGGAAAAATTTCTTTTACATGAAGCAATAAACAAGCAGAGTGTCAAAATGAATCTCAAACACACTAACAAGTTTAGCAGAGATTCACAAAATTTCATTTCACAATAAACACCAGAAACAGTAACGCTATCCATTTCTTTGCCTCTTCAATGCTGATTTTGGCAGCTTCCAATACCTCTAAAGTCGTCCAATTTCCACACTTATATTTTCATCAGAGAATTTATCAAAAATCTGAGTCATGTTTGGAATACACTTCCGAATTTCTTTTTCTATTGCAATAACCAAAGTGTCTGGCTAAATAACATCGAAAATTGACAAAGTATGATCCATTGTCTTAGAAAGAGTCCCCAATTCTTGATAAAAGCGATCAATACATTGAAACATAGCCCTTTTTACTTCCTCTGGGAATTTAAGACCAGCATCCTTTGCCATCTATCCTGACATCCATTTCCTCACACTTTGTAGTTGCACAATAAACAGCCCTCTCCATATTTCATTGCACTGATCTTCAAAAAACAGTTTTAGAGCTTGGAGTTTCATAATGCACTTTTCAAGACTCGTTCCAACTGTTTGCAAATACTTTTGTGTGAGATTAATTTCTTTTAGGACTCCACATCAGAAGAAAAGGTAGTTAAAAAAAAAAGAAATCACATTCAGCTGACAACAAAATCTATTGTTGAGCTGGATCGTAATTTGGCAGCAACTACACCAATTCTACGAAGTTTCCTTTAGTTGCTGATGACATGTCACGAAAAAAAAAGATTCTGGTGAGTCAGAAACAAGGTGGTGGGAAATATCCCTAAATTTCTTTCTCTCCATGTCCATTACTGCTTGATAAACATGATCAATAGTTTATTTTTAAGCTTCAACTCTGCTCCCAAGGTCTTTCATTTTTCCAGGCATTAGAAATGCTGACCATGATTAGACACTTTTAGGTTAAGGTTTCGCCATGATTGAAACCCAGTGACTTATCTAGAAGTTCCGGTTCTTTTGTCATCAAGAACAAACAGTCTGCAGCAAAAACAAAACAAACTTTTTTTGATGGAGAGTAAATCATCCATGTTCTTAAAATTTTCTCACCATTTGGCAGTCTCTTGTTTGCTTTGAATTTCGCATAAAGTTACTCAAGGGCTATTTGCACTAGCCATCTCTAATTTAGCAGTGTAAGACAACTAGTCATTACCACCCACCACCAACTCTTGGGCTACTCTTTTAGCAAAGAATAGTGGGATTGATCGTCAAATTATTACTCCCCTATGGCTGAAAGGGCGAGCATGTTTGGTTAAGTGCAAACACGACTCATAAAAAAAACAGAAAATTATCAGCATTACTGAAAAATAACTGGACCACTGATAGGGTGAAAATTAACAGTACATCCACTAAATAAAAAATAAAAATTTTATTACAACAAAAATCTTCAAACAAATAGTTCTCAAATTTTTACCATATACCCATTGAGTTATCAAATTATTAACCCAGACAAGTGGAGACAGTTAATTATCAATGCCGTTACATTAACACTAATTTAATATAGTATGATATAATGCTATATATTATAACTGATATTATTATTTATTAAGCATTAACAACGTGTTAAATATACAATGATACTACACTAGACATTAATAAGATTGCTGAAACTAAGATGACTTGACTAAGCCGATAAACATTAGTACTAACTCAAAATAGAATAGTACTGTGGTTGTTGATTTAAATCTGAAACGTTGTTTACTATATTAAGCATGTAAGCATTAACACATCTCCAGGTAGTCACAATGTCACCCTCTTTGTCTTAACATCACCATGAGGTTGCATTAAAAAAATAATGCAGTCATGTCACCATCAACATCTTAAGATCACCACACAGTCATCATATAAACTCATTCAGTTATAAACATCTTCGTTACTTCACTAGTCATGGTTGTAGGAAAAGGTCAAGTCTAAAGTGTAGTGCAAAGTGTGACTTTCTATGGCTTTTTGTTGGTCACCAATAGTCTAAGGGACCACCATTTATGAACATGAGTTTCTATAAGATCATGACGATGCATTTATAAACACTTAAACATCATTGTGATACAACGTTGTCAAAACTAACTGGGCATTGGTATAAAAACCGAGATATTGTTATAAACACCAGCACTTTATGTTTTATCATAATTATTTAATGAAACATACTTCATATATGTGAAGTGACAGTGGTTTTTTTTAATTTTACACAAAGATACTCGAGGGCAATTTTCTCTAGCCGTCCCTAATTTAGCAGTGTAAGACTAGATGGAAGGCAGCTAGTCATTACCACCCACCGCCAACTCTTGAGCTACTCTTTTTACCAACGAACAGTGGGATTAACCGTCACATTATATCGCCCCACGGCTGAAAGGGCGAGCATGTTTGGTGTGATAGGGATTTGAACCCACGACCCTCGGATTACGAGTCGAGCGTCTTAACTACATGACCATGCCTGGGCGAGTCACAGTCTCAAGTGAGAAAACTTTGAATGTCAGTTGCAGTCAGCAGGCTATGCTTAACAAGCTGATGACTGAAACGTCAACAAACGTTCATTTTTCAATGTAATTTTTATCAAATATTTAATTTTTCATTTGTAAATTTTGTATTGTCAATGAACATAAAAATGTATATTATAGTGGTAATTAACATTAAGCTGTTATATTTGTTTGTTTAGAATTAAGCATAAAGCTACTCAATGGGTTATCTGTGCTCTGCCCACCACGGGTACCGAAACCCGGTTTTTAGTGTGCAAGTCCGCAGACATACCATTGTACCACTGGGGGGCTTAAGCTGTTATAATAGTTTGATATTTAATTTTTTTTTGTTATATAGTTATATAGTTGAATGATTCCAGTTGTAGATGACAAATCCCCGCCACATCAAACATGTTCGCCCTTTCAGCAGTGGGGGCGTTATAATGTTACAGTCAATCACACTATTCATTGGTAAAAAATTACCTCAAGAGTCGGCGGTGGGTTGAGATGACTAGCTGCTTTCCTACTAGTCTTACACTGCTAAATTAGGGCCGGCTAGCGCAGATAGCCCTCGTAAGCTTTGCGCAAAATTGAAAAAGAAGCGACAAAAATATTTATAGATAAATAACTCTTTTAGTTTCGAGTTTACTTTTAGATACGTATTATATTCTCCAGATAGCAGATTTGTCTGAGTGGTTAGTCTAAGCTCTGTACGGAGCTGTGACAGAAAGTACTAGCCGTTGGTCATAAACAAGATATCCATGCCTGTACTATTGCTATCCTGCCTGAGTGCCATCCATATACAAAAATAGCAATCATACATAACTAGGCAAGTTCCTATGTACTGCAAACATGAAATTCACTTGAAGCATTTTAGGACGTTTTTATATAGGTATTTCGCGAACAATAGAATTAACCACAAAAAGAAACATTTATCAATATTGATACAAGAATGTTGATATTGCTAGATGTATTGTATACATTAAACAGTCAACTTACAAAAAGTTAAATACAGGAGAAATATTTGCAACTTTAAAGAAAACAGGATCAAATACTATATAATATATAATTTTCCAAATTGGTCTGAAATAATTGAATTCATGAAAAGGAAAATAATATCGCCAAATGAAAACAACAACAAAAAACTAACATGTTAAACTCATCAAACTAAACTATATCATTTTTATTGTTCAATAATTCGTAGACAATTAGGAAACCGCACTTTTGTAAATGTCTTGCTTTTAAACACCACCGTCTGAATGCATCCAAAGACAGTAACTAACAGGGGCAGAAGTTGTTGAGTCAAGATATAACAATGTGTTGAACAACTCCCATTATTTCAGAAAATGCAACAGCCATTAACAGAAAATAAAATCCCCATCATGAATAAAGTAGCCCAGGGACCAATGAATAAAATCAATATCTGAGAAAACTAGGGCGAAGCTTTTCAATGTATTTTAAAATTTTGCAAACACAGACTGTTATGTAATGTCTATTCATTAATATATTGTGTAGCCAACTTTAATGAATAACTTTTTATTTCTTTTTGCATTTGAACAGAAAGTTTGTCTGATAATCTGAGGGTCATACGTTCGAATTCCCGTTCCACAAAACATGCTTACCCTTTCAGCCGTGGAGCGTTATAATGTTATGGTTAATCCCACTACTGGTTGTTAAAAGAGTAGTCCAGGAGTTGGCGGTAGATAGTGATGACTACCATAAAAACACACTAATGCTAAACAATTTGCAGAATTTTAGTTATATTCTCAATGAGCAAAATATCTACAATTTATCTGTGAATAACATAATAAATCATAATGTTTAGGAACAACAAGGGACCTTTTGGTCCGTCTCGGATGTCACGTCTTTTAAACTGAATTATGACAAAGGGTCAGAGGCAACAATAACAACAACAAAATATCTGTGTGACGGCTTTCTCGATCACGTGCAATATAAATACTGCGCGTATACAAATAATGAATGAACAATTCAGGATAAACACTATCATGATATAAAAGGCTGTCTTGCGTAGATATTATCAATTTGTTTTGAGGTTTTTATAAATAATGTTGGTGTTTGTCAGTGTAATTTTTACATAGTATAGACTTCAGTTTTGTCCCTGGTTTTTGAATAAATTTGGTATTAACTGGAATGTCATATTTTCTTACACGTTTTTGCCAAATGTTGGTTATTTGTCTGCTGATGTCGGGAATATACAGTATGCAGTAGTATATGGTTTCGTCATTTTTTGATTCGTGAGATATATTTACTTTTGTTGGTTGATTTTGCTTTCTGTCTAGGTGTGTGCGTATAACATTTTCTTCGGTTTGTAGAGGAAACTTATTGATGTTTATGAAGTATTGTTTAATTTTGTCTAATTCATCGTTAATTTTATCTGGTGAGCATAGTTTTATGGCTGTGTTTATTTAGTTTCTTAATATGTTGAGTTTTTATTTTGTTTCATGTGCTGAGTCGCAAGGAATGTATAGTCCAGTGTGGGTGATTTTTAGGTGGATTTCTGTTTTGAATTGTGTGTCGGTTCTTGTGATTTGAGGTTAAGAAATGATATTTGTTTGCTTTCTTCCTGTTCACATGTAAAGTTAATGTTGGGATGTATAGAGTTAATATGATTGAAAAAATTAAGTGTTTGTTCTGTAGATCTGTATCCCGCAATCGTGTCATCTACATATCTATACCAGTATAGTGATGGATGTAATGTTGTGTTAATTGCTTGTGTTTCAACTTGTGTCATACAAATATTGGCTAGAACTGGTGATACTGGGTTGCCCATGCTTAGGCCATTTGTTTGTATATAGTTGAGGTTGTTGAACATGAAGTGTGTCTTTATCGTGGTAAATTCTATGACGGTTGCTAACTGATTGCTGGGAACGTCTATAGTTGGGTTAGGGTCTCGGATATAGAGTTCTAAGGCTACCTTGCAGGCTTCAGTGGTTGGAACTTCTGTAAAGAGGGATATAACATCGAAACTGACCATTAATGCTTTATGATTAAGTTGATTTAGGTTAGACTTGAAATTAAAAGTCTTTGATGAATGAGCTGGCTGATGTTACACATTTGGAGAATGCCCATGCTATATATTTACCAAGATTGTAATTAAACGATTCGTATGTGGACATTGGTCGTAATGGACAAATTGGGATTTAGATAGATTGATAAACAAATTAGACAGAATTGTCAAGAACAAACGTAAATTATTAGCATGTTGATAATTTTCTAAGTAGTGTTTTAGAATAAGCTATAATAACTTTAATTTAAAGTAAATATATGGTTATTTTGTGAGAATTAATTTAATATATATTTATATTAAAAATATATCATTTACAGAGGAACTTATATTCAACCCAACTTCCTGTGTATATGACCTAACGGTGTGGCAGTTCCGAAGTTCTGAGTTTATTATATTCACCTTTTTATCGTTTGGGATTTTTGTTGTATATTACGTATTATGGTTATATTTGATGATTTATTTTTTTCCTTTCAAGTAAACTGAAAATTTACTGTATATGTAATAGAATAATGTATAATAATAATGTTAGGCTCAGAGACTTTGTTAATATCACTATTAGTCTTGCAGAATATTTCGACTTCTAGTACCACCAGCGATTTGGGAAGTGAGAGACTGAGATAACATAGTACTAGTTAAAAGTAATTAATGGTTGTGGCGCAAGTAATCTTGCAGTAGGACATTCCCTAGTTTTCATTACAATATTTTTACCAAATAAAAACTCGGACAACTGAGTTATTAAGACTGCATTTATTAATGTTCTTAACATTTTATTAAGTTGATGACGTGCCAACAGAATGGGTGATTGTTTTAGTAGATGCTGTCCCGTTGAAAAAGAAAACAGGTTCGTTACTTTATTTTTTTAGAGTTTTAAATTCATTTTTCAGATTCGTTTATTTTTAGAACCAAAATATAATAAGCACAAGGCTAGTAATAGTACTGTGGTGTATAATAAACATGTTTCACATGCGTTGTTTGATATTGCTGACTGAAACTGATATTATGAAACTTATTGTTAGAACTTGTGGCAGAGCAAGTACATGAATATTAATTCTTATAAAAGATTCAAATTATTTAGTTTAGAAATGATGAAAATTATTTATGAAAGTCGTCATATATTTGTAATAATTAGAACATATGGTAACACTATTGCTTTTGTATCTACTTTTTACATTTTCTTCCATGCAAACTTGAAGAACAATATATTATTTTGTATTTATTATATATATATGTACATTGTGTAATGAAAGTTAAGGTACAACATTATTTTTTTGCAGGCGTTGTACAAGGACAAAATACTTTGGATCAGGAAGTATGTTGGAGGTAAGTAGCCAATTATGTTGTTGGTATGAAAAATACATCTTAATGAAATTTTGAAATAACACAAGTATGTATCTAATTTAGAAAAGTGTTGTGTTTAGGTGATTTCCATGTTGAATGTTTTAAGTACCATAAAAATGTGAGATATATTTTGTAATTGAATTGTACCGAGAAAAGAAATTAGGCTAGAATATGAGGAGAAAACCTTTTCTTGATTGAGAATTGATAACAGGAGTTGCAAGACTCACAAATTTTCAAGTGTTACTCATCTTCAGCTCTGATAAGTGTATTTATTTTAATTTTTATATTGTTACAGAAGTCTTGCACTTAGATTTTATCTCATTAACCTTGATTGTGGTTTTTCAAAATGAAAAAAAATTAAGGGTCAAATGTTTTTCTTTGATTTGTGAAATTTCACTGAATTATATCCATTTTAAGGAATTTGACGTTACTACTAATTTAACATCACTAGTAATTCTGGACAAGGACAAAATAAACTAGACACGGCTTATTGTAGAGGATGTTTATGGTGTCTGAATTAACCTCTACTAGAAATAATGTTTGGATAAGTGAAGTTAATGCTATTCATTTTTTATTTGTTATTTATTAAGTAAATTGAAAGAAAATGTTTAATGCAGTTGCATGTCTTTTTCTAGATTTCTTAGAGATTTTCTATTTAAAGCTTACTGCTCTGCTTCAAAGTGCAATAATGATGTAGCAAAACAGTAAGAAACAAGTTTAAGATTCAGTGATGTAATTCATAGTGTTTTTCAGTGTTGTGGCACAATTATGCTTGTACATTGACACTTAATTTTTTAAGGAGTAATTATTTACAGTAAGTGTACATATCAACTATTTTCATTGAAAGAAGCTCTTTAAAAATAGAACATAATATTATTTTAAATATCCTATAGTAAACTGGAAATTTCCTTATAGATTATTAACATTTTATTTTTCTGTTATAGTTTGAAAACCTAATTCCTGAGGTAAGTTGAATTTCTTCTGAATTAAAAGATGAAATATTACTAACAAGTATTATTGGCATGGTTTTCTAGAATTATAATATATTACTGACAGTTGTAAACAGAAGTATAATATTGACTGACATACGTAGAATTACAAGATATTAATAACCTTTACATATACAACTTTAATTTGTACTGACATTAATGTATAATTTTAAAATTGTTTGGCTGTCTTATCGTCTGAACTAAAACATCTGAATACATAATTTTGTTAAAAATTTTAAATTCAGCCCTTATTCAAAAAGTTCTCAGACTTTCTTGTAAATTCACTTAAATATATCACTTCCACAACATCCAAAGGCCAACTAACCTATTAATAATAAATAAAACTATCTTACCCTGCCAAAATTTATATTTATGTTCCATAATTGTACTATTTTACATTTTGAACTAAGTTCCATTATGTTTGAGGGTGAATGATTTAATTGTTAAATCTTTTTTCACCTTCTTAGTTTATCAACATCAGCTAAATGTTAGTAGACATGTTTAGGAGTTGTCTTTCCTCCATCTTAGTTCTCAAGTTTTTGACCATCAGATTGTTCTTTTTAGGAGAGAGGTCTTTTGTGTGATCTTCTAATTTGACTTTTGTTAATTTTATGCTCTGCATAAAATAACTTGTCTGAACTTGAAACTTTCTTTTTTCAGAAAATAAGGCAAGAAGAGGTCTTATTGATGTTTACAAGATTATCTGAAGAACCTATAATTTGACAGTCTTTGATTTCTCTCTGTTATGTTTTGAAGATTATCAGACTAGAGGAACAAGTTTAAGATTTCAGAAAAGACAGACTAGGTTTAAAATATAACAGTTGTATTTTTATAACAGAGTGAATTATCTGTAGAAGGAGTTCTCATTGGCACTTATCGAATTATACAGTTTACAGGGTTTTAAGATGGAAATTGATGATTTCTTGGAAACTAAAGTTGAACATTTAAATTCTCACTTAAGATTGGATGCATCATGATAGCCTTGAAGGATCAAATGGTTTTTTGTTTGTCTAATGTTGTGAGGTGCTACAATATACAGTGGTCATTATTTCACCTTTCCCCTTTATATACCTTCCGAAGCTCATCAGTATTGTGCAGATGCCAACATCTGAAATCTGGTCAGTTTGATGAACTCAAAAAAACAGAAGTTCATGGGATATATTTGGCAACAATAGAACACATATTTTCATTTGTACTTGAAATAATTATAAAATAATTTCTGTGTTAACTTGGATATTGAATGTGTTTTCCTTCATACATCTTATTGGTATTTGGTGTTCAGTAGTGTTGTGAGCACAGTAATTTGGTAGTATGCTCAGCATTTTTTTTAATTATCTGAATGTTTAATTTACCTGTATAGCTGTAAGCTGCAATAATACAAATCAATTGGAGAAATTTTTGAAGTGTAGTTGACAGCATTTTTGAAAGGTTGTGTAATGACAAAATGATAAGTTTGTTGGACTTTTGTAGATGTTGAAAAATTGATGTAGACATATTTATTCCAATGTGTTGACATACTTTGATTTGTTATATGCTAGATACAGCTTGTACAGTTGGTCTTTTGTCTACCTCTGTGCTTCATAAAAGAAATGTGTGTGAACATGATTGTTTTGTCAGTTTTGTGGACTTGAATTAATGTGAATAATTTTATTTGTAGTTCCAAGTAATGTTGTTACTGTATTAGACCAGTTATAAGATTATGCTCTTTCTTGAATGAAGATCATGAAAATCCACCTTTCATTAAGTTCATATGTTACTGAACATTTGAGAAGTAAACTATTGTGAAGTTCACTCACCTTCTTTCTAACCTTAAGACTCTTATGTCACAGTTGGTTTCAGTTGCAAAGAAACATGGTAATGTTACTCATTTATTGTTTTTGTTGTTGTTTGTCAATAAGCACAATAAAATTACATAAAGGGAAATCTGTGCTCTATTTACTGTGGGTATCAAAACCCAGTTTCTAGCACATTGCTGTGCCATTGGGAAGCTTTGTGTTTTTGAGGATGTGTTGGTAAAGATGGATAATATTGGAGGGAGTGATGATCATGTGGAAAAGTGAAGGGCAAAACAAAGGGACAGGTGGGAGGAGTTAGGAAGGGGGGTTATTTGTGTTACATGCTTTTCTTGGTCTTTTAATAGCTGATGTCAAGAAATAGCTCACTAACATGAGCCTTTAACTTGGTGATAATTGTCAGAGGAATGATTTTGTACTCGTAAGTATTAACTATAATTATAAACAAACCATTTAAAGAAAATCTACAGAAACAGACTGTTCTGTTACATAAAAGTTTATTTTTTAGTGTTTCCAGGCGTAATCAGAATGTAAATAGCATTTACTTTTATTTTTTATTACTATTGCAATTTTGGAACTGACTTACATTTGAAGTCCCCCCACATTAGGACTAATATGGTTTTTTAACTCTTATGAAACACAATTTTTGGTTACTTCTAATGACAACTCTGAAATAACTTTCACTACTTCTGTTTAGTTGATAGTCAGTCATAGAAATATGTTTTTGTTTAGTGTTGAAATCATCTCTATCTGTATGGATCACACTATAGACATCTCTTTATTTTTTTGAAAATGCTAACATTTGTGTATTGCATGCTTTTATAATAATGGGATAGTGGAACTCAGCATAGAAAATACCTATTATATAATCTATCAATTGGTGCCTTTTTCTAGGTTATTTGTGCCTGTAAAATCACTGCACTTGAAGTAAAGAAATGTGACAAGAAGGTTAGAGAGTTTAGCCTACGTAATTGTATACCACAAGAATAGCAAGGAAAGTGACTAAAATGTACAGTTATTTCCATAGGTTTTGGACAATTCTTTGTAAATATTCTAGTTATCTCACCTTAATGAAAAGTACAGTTTATAAAATTTAAAAGCATTCAAGCTTTTGTGATTTACTTCATGTAGCGAAAATGTATGAATACTTGTAGTATTTATTTCCATTTTGTTTGTATAATACTGTTTTTACTTAGTTACTTAATAATAAAATGCTTTGTGTAAGTATGATAAGTATTTATATGTGTGTCTATAAAAACTTACACATTCAAAAACAGACATTGAAAGTGGATAACACAGTTTCTGTTTTGTTAATTATTACACCTACATTTGTAAGAATATCTTTTTTTTATAATTTATTGTAATGATAAAATTTGAACTAAGTTTTGTATTTGGTTTTAGGAGGAAAAGAAGGAGCCATGCAGGTAACTGATTTTAGTATTCATTGTTATAATTAAAGTATTGATGTTATTTTCATATACCATAATATTTTTTGGTTTCAAGAAAGCAGAAATTGTATTAGCTCATTATTTTACTGTGTGTTTTGTGTATTCATAATCTAAAAAACATGGTACAGTACTTGTGAAAAAAATTACTTTATGTTATAAATTAGTTTTGGTATTAAAATATAGGAATTGCACATTAAGAAATGCTTTTTGCTTCTCCATAGAACTGATAACTATTACCTTGCACCATTTATGAAAGAGTTTTATGCAGGCACCAAGCTCAGAATGAAGCTTCCACCCTTATACACATTAATGCACCTTGTCTGTGATGCAACCAGCAATAGATTATATATAGTTCTCTACCAACAGGTGGATAATACATCCTATATAAGCATCATATCTGTTAAAAGTACAAAGGCTTATTTTTTCATCAACACTCTTTGGCTTCAGGCATATTTTTTTCAATTACAAAATATGGATTTTTTTCAATCAGTGAAAAAAATGACATTTGGAAAAACTTAAAACACAACATTCCAGTAAATACCAAATTTATTTAAAAACCAGGTACAAAACTAAAGTCCATACTATGTAAAAACTACACTGACAAACACAACACGAATGTAATTTTTCAAATACAATACAACAACTCCATGATTTTTATATTGGAGAAACAAGCAAACAAATGGAAACTAGATTCAAAAAACACCTTCACATGTTTTTGAACACTGCAAATCAAATAAACACAACATAACCATACAAAACACCCAGATATGAAGTAGGGAAACAATTATAAACAAACACAAAATCAAAGGAACCCTACTTATGCAGCAACAAAAACCATAATTAAACCAATATAAAGTATCCAGCAACTGTCACTTTTACATTCTTTTTTAAACTGAGGATGACTTGGGAAGTTTGAAACATTGTTTTCTCTGTATCAATAAAAGTGTTAATGCCCATACTAGTCATTCTAATAAGATACAATTGGTGATCTGTTGTTATTATTTTGTCGTTTAATAAATTTCTTGTTATCCCTCATTCAAGTTGGATAGTATCTTATTTTTATATGGGTGAGGAAAGTTGATTTTTGAGAAGAATTTTTTTCACAGTCCAACTTGTCCAGTTATTTAGTATTTCCTCAAATTAATTCATGATTTTTACATTTTTCAGTTCTTGGCCATTCTCTTTGGATTTGCTGTGGCCTCGTATGTTTTTAATCAGGTTCTGAAGGCATTCATGTGACGGATGGATTCATTAGGCTTTTTTTTCAGTGCTATATGAATGTCTGATTCATTTTCTTTCCCTTTAAAGAGTCACTTTCAGTTGTGATATGAAACCTCAAGATTTCTAAGTCTATCATAACATCTCTTAGCATCTGATTCATGTAAGTAAATTCCTTAGTGAGTCGGTAGTCTATCTACAGAGTTGTAATGTTCAGTATCAGGGTTCATTTTTCCCCATGGTAGATGGAGTGCTGTTGATTCATTCTTTGTCTTTGCATTTAAACAAATAGCCATACAATAGCATAACTTGTGTCATTTAACCTTCCTCTCAGACAGTTCCACTTATGTGGATTCTGGCTGATCATTGAAATATGTCAAGTGATCCATTATCTTCTTTTATGTCATTCCTTTCTATCATTTTACCTCTCAGTGTCATGGTGTTTCAACCAGTTCCACATAATCCTGAGCATCTTTCATTTTCCATTATCTCCAGAATCTAGACTTACATCTTTTCGCAGATCATCTTTTGTTCAGGTTAAATATAGTTCTGGATACTTGCATCCTTGTGGGTCTGATCTTCAGAGAAGTGATCTTTCTATATCATCATTCTTAGGAAATGTTGGTTGCTCAATGAACTTGGCATTCTCTTTAATCTCATATTTCTTATCTTGTTAAGATCCATTTCAATAACACTGATGAGGAGGTATTAGCTTTCAGAATCTCTGCTTTCTGATTCTATACATTTTCTTTTTTGGCCCACAACCACTAAATTCAGTTATCAGTGTCAAGTCTGAGTAATTATGAGCTTGGAGATGGATTGACTATTGTGTCGTACCACATTTCCATTTTTGTAGTTTCCAGTCTTCTTGTGACTGATCCAGTTTATTTTAATGTTTTTGGCAAGGACTTTCTTTTTTTTCATTAACCATTCTTCCTTTTCTTTCTCTTATGGTAGTTTTTCCTCAGTCAATTTTTTTATCTGTTTTCTCTTCTGGATTGGAATTCCTATTAAGTTCTCAGGTCTTCTAAATTTTTATTCAACTGTTTCCTGTTCTATCTTTCTCTGACAACTTATTTTCATTTGTGGGGAGCCATTTTTCGTATTTTGCTGTGGATGATTTTTGCATTCTTTACCACAGGGTCAGGTATGATTATTCTCAGATTGCTTTTTTTTTTCCCAAGACTTGGGACAATACAGAGGGTGATCAGATGTTTTCTTCTTTTCTATATCTTCTCTGTGTGAAGATTTCATCCATGATTATCTTGTTCAGACTGTTTATCTCACTCATATGTTCCATTTAAGATTTGTCAACATAATTTTTTCTTTCTGTGAGATTCTTCATCCTCTCGTGCCATATCTATTTCCACTACACTTTATTGTGTTCAGCAACTCATCATGCTAGTTTTTTCTTTTGTCTTTTTTTTTTCATTTCAAGTTCCATCAAGTTCATCGGACAGCCTCTTTTGTTTTTAGCTGGTGATATTCCCTGGATGTGTTCTTACAGGGAGGGATGTGGACAACTCTTTAACACCTTTGTGTCTATTCTTAACACTATTATAGTTTTATCTGCCTCAAGTTTTCAAGTCACTTCAGTTGCTATTTTTCAATCACTAGAGAAGTTCTAAGAAGGTTGTTTTTGTTTATTTTTTGCAGCTTCTTATTTTCCTATATGTTGAATGGAACTTATGACTGGCTGTTGTTGCTTCACATAGAATGTATTTGTCTTTCCCAAAATTCATCTTGAGTATGTGATAGCAAACAGTGTAAAGTCAATCTGCTTCTTAACCACTTATGAGATGGGGCTTCCCCGCAAGACTGTTTCAGTAGTATATATATTTCATCTTCCAGGCTGTACTTCAGAAGAAAAGAAATAAAACATTACCACCAAATAAAATCCTGCTCTGAGATCCTGGCTATTATCTGGTGTCCCTGTTTGTGGTTATCTATTACACAGTCTGTTAGTGAGGGACCTTAAGCAGATGTAATTACTCATGTTTGCTCTGATACCATCCTTTTATTTTATTCTACTGTAGTAAAGGGAGAACTTTGCTTCCCTAGTCCAGAACAGCTGATGAGGTTGATTTTGAGTTCAAACTTAGGTTGTTATAACCTCACAGGTATAAGTTAGACTAGATACACCCTTTGGTCTGAGGTAGAATGTATGTGTTTACCTGGATACTCAGTACAATCCTCCCCTACACTAAGAACCAGATAATTTATGAAGGTTATACTAGGTGAATGGGTCTTATGTTTTCCTTGGGATGTAGGTCTGGGATGATTCCTTCCTTACATCTTCTAAGTATCTTGCAGTACTTTAAAGCTTGATTTATTCCTCTAGCCACACTGAACATACATGCTTTGACAAATCCTTGAGATATACAGGCTGATTGAGCAGTTCTTACATTCTATCCACATATGTTAGATTTAAACATCATGAGGGAGGATTTTTGGCAATAAATTTTTCCCCACCACTTCTATTGACAATAGATTATTTCTTGTATGAGAATGTGATGTGGTCTTTACTGGGTTCCCCACCTTCACTGAATGACATACTCCATGAGTTGTTCCTTTCTGATACTACATATTATCAGAGAGGAGCTCATCTTTTATATTTTATTTACCTGCATTAGTCTATTTACCTTTTTATCAATGCAAAATTCTGGCCATCTGTTTTGTGGAAAGATATGTGTCTATTTACATTTTCAGGAAAATGTAGACTTTTAAAATGTTATCTTTTTTGTTCGAAATATAAGTACAAAATGTGTTGTTTGCACACTTCATCTAGCCTTTTTCACCTGATATCTAAATAAATACTTCAGTGTCTTCTATTACTTCATGAGGCCTGGTGGTTAGGGTGCTGAACTTGTAATGGGTGTGTAATGAGTTTGAATTACATCATTGAACATATCCCCTCTTTCAGTTGTAGAGGTGTTGTAATGTGATAAACAGTCCCACTTTTCATTGGTGAAAGAGAAGCCCAAAGGTTGGTAGTGGATGGTGTTGATTAGCTGCTTTCCCTTTACTTCAAAATTAAGGATGGTTAGTGCAGATAGCTCCAGAGTAGCATTCATGAAATTCAAAACAAATGTATTACTTCACTGTAAAATATGTCTTCTTTAGCTAACATGAAACTGAGCAATATTAATAAATTTTGTCTTCAACTTATTCTATCTTGAAACAAAAAGAAACCGAATAAAAAGCAAAGATTAAGCTTAATTTATTCTTGTCTATATCAGCTTATTAATAACTAAAATATCCTATACCTTTTTCTCCTGTTATATCTTCAATTCACATAAAGAAGATTGTCAAGTTTTACGATAGGTGTCTGTGACTTGTGGTGATAAATTTCTGTAATAATCAAATGGCACACAATCTACTTGTTTTAAAATAATATAGATGAAGCAAGCCAAACATATATAGAAATGTTTGTTGCCACTGTTCTATCCAGAGCTTTAAATAATTCTGTTTTTCAGCAAAGTCCACATTGGTTCTATACAGTTAAAATTTGTCAAACTGTTTTGAAGTATCTCAGGATGGCTGGTATGGGTATCAACACTTTTACCAAAATAAAGCAAAGAGCAAGATTTCAACCTGTACTTTGTTAATACAGTACAATTTGTGATAATTTTAGTTGAGTTTATCTAACAGTGATAGATAAATGAGAAATGGCTTTGAAATAATTATGTAATGGTGGCTTTTTATCGATAATAGTAACATATTTATGATGTAAGTAGCATAAGAAAAGTGTATTTTACTTGGTTACAATAGTAAATGTAATACTGTGAAAACAATTATTTTATTAGAATGATTGAAAGGTATATAAAATGTTGAGTGAGTTTGCTATATTTAACATACATGTTTCTTTACACCTGTAAACTATTCAAGTTTGGTTTTGTTTTAATTTTGTCCTGCTGAAAATAAAGGTTAAGGTAATAACTGCTCACAACAGTATATGATTTTATATAATCATTATTTGAAATTTAGATGACTTGTTAAAAATATTTTTCAGTTTGATACACAGTGATAATATTTGTCCTATGTACTGCTTTCTTTGTCTGTGCAGATTGATAAATATATTGTCTGTAGTGTATATGTAATGTTTTTGTTTATTATGTGTGTGAAGGTGAAAATAATGCTTATATATCCGTTCTTTCTCTAAGTAAGTTCCCTAGCCATGTCAATTTAAAAAAAAAATTGAAATAACTGTTCATATGTCATGTTCCTATTAATTATATTTTTTGTGCTTGTTCATGTTATGTTTTATGTTTTCTTGCCCAGTATCTCATCGTGGCTAAGCTTCAGAAAAAGAAGGGTAGGTGAATTTTTGTATTTTTTTTTAAAGTGAGACCTGTGTTGTTCCATCACATGCAGCTGACAGTTTCTTTTTCAGTACTCGCAGATGATTAAGCACACTTCTTCACAACTGGAATACTAATTTCTTAATTAAGTCTAACATTTTTGTCAAAGTGTGTATGTTTTATAGGCTTTGACATTTTAGAATATCTATCTTACATGTGTCACTCCTCACAAAACCTTGAATTTGTGATATTGTTGTCAAAGGTAAAATGTTCCAAGTTGAAAATGGAACATTTTGTGTACTCTCATTATTTTTCATGATTATCATAACAGAATTTGTCATTCACTTGATGACATACAGAAACAAGAACAACCTATCATTAGAACTTTCAGAAACTATTTTTGAAGACTGCAATCTTTCAGTCTTCTAAAACTAATATTTTAAACTTTTGTTTTTTTATACATAATGAATGAAGTGAGATCAGATTAATTCAGTTTTTTTTTAGGCTTGTAATATTAATTTGTTGTCATACATATTTAATTTCAATGAATAAGAACAGAAGTTATATTCCCCCATGACAGTATTTAGAAATGGGTTGTCACACATTATTTAACAAACTGATTAAAGTTCTTTACTAAATACATTAATTGTAATGAATAGGCAAGTATCTTATTAAAATCAAAACCATGTGTTTTATATCACTTAAACTTAGGGTAATATTGTTACTTCTATCTTTTATTCTACCATTTATTATCTTATATTTTGTTTATCAAGAATCTGTATTTATTTTGCTATATTTCTTTTTTTCTGGCATTTTTGCAAAAAATTTCTAGATCTTCAAAATCATTTTCACATCTAATTTTTACTAATATTTTCTACTTATCACTTCTTATCTTTATTTTTTGCAAATGTATTGCTATATGCTTTTCTATTTCTCCCTACATGTATAATATATTTTGACTTGTAAATAACTGTATTTCATTTTCATATTTTTCTTTATAATCCACTTTTTAAGGTCTTTTTTATTTCTTTCACTTTGGTCTTCCATCATGTTTTTTCTTGCCTTGCTTCTCCTTTTATTGTCTCAGCATTGAATCTGTCTTCACCTGTCAATTACTGAATGTAAATATGTGTATTGTGAGTAGTTCCCCATTTTTTCTGAAATCTGTTGCTTTTCTGAGAGTTTTTCTTTAGTTTTCCATCAAGCAGTCAAATAACTTATATAAATAAAGGTATTGAGTATATTTTAAATCCAGTTCCTAAGAGTTACACTCCTTTGTTTGTAACTTTAAATTAGTTAAATTATAACTTTAAATTAGTTAAATTATAACATTAAATTAGTTAAATTATAACATTAAATTAGTGATTTTTTCCATTTTTTTGGAAAGTCCTCTCCAGTTCTTGTTCATAATTTTCTTTAATTCCCAATCTTCTGAAGCACTTTATTCATACTTCATTTTGAATTTCATTTGTCCTTATTGTTTTTATCTTTTTTCACTTTTCCAGTTCTTTTCAAATTTCTTTGTTTGCTCTTTCTATTTTATTTTTCTTCCATTTTGTTATCATACTTTTTTCTTTCTCCTTTCTTCCATAAAAATTATTTCTCTTCATGTTAAATCTAATGTAATATTTCTCACATTTTACATTGTCAGTCTTCTTGCTAATTCCATGTTTTTATTTCTTTTCTCAATGATCCCAATATTATTCCATTTTTTCTTAATTTATTTTCCTTTTACCACTTTTGTTCCTTTTTCTGTTTATATATCTTTTAATTTCTCCCCCAGATGCTTTCTCTTTCTATTTTTTCACTTGTTTTAATTTTTACCTCTTGCTTTTTGACATTCTTTATTCCACCTTTAAAAGTGTATGTATATATATTATATATTTATTTATTATTTATCGTTATTTGTTAACTGATAACCTGAATCAACTTTCTTGTACTCTTCAAATTTGTTTATTTGGTTGCCCATTCTATTCTTTGTTTCATAATCCATAATTTCTCTGATATTTCTAATTTTTATATTATTCTTTCACTTTTTCTTGTTTTATTTTCTCTGCTCTTCTTTTCCACTTACTGTTTGCAGCATTTTTAAACATGCATCATATCAGTTATTTTTAATTCTCTTCACTGCATTTTCTTCTGAAATATTTTTTCTCTCATTGTTTTTTTTTGATATCTTTATTGTTATACTTATTGATTAACAAACTGGCTCATTGTTTTCACAAGTGCTTCTTGAATTGATAAAATTTAAATAATTTTTAGTTTTTACAAACCTCTTACCAAGAATGCTGGTGTATTTCATGTTATTCAAAAATGTTTGATAATGTGAATAACAGCTGATGATTTCCAGGATCATATCTAGTCTTTACTTTTTACTTGAATTTGAGACATCTTCTTGTTGTTAGAAGCCATTTGAATTAAAATTCTAAATGTTCCTGAAACAATGCATGTCATTCTCATTCTTGTCAGAACCAAAATTTTACTTTGCTGTCTAATTTGTTTCAGTTTTTGTAGATGTAGTTTCTACTACCATATGCCTGTTATATTCCTGTGACACCTTAGCCTGTTGTGTTTTGTTAAAAGTACTCTCTCAATATTTAAGCTAACTTTCAGATGGTTTCTACCATGAATTATTTGTTAGTGCAGGATTTTCACATGCACTAGGTTTTTGAGACATAAACCTTACTCAATTTGTCTTTTCCTAGAAGTTTTTTTTTCAAGATATTTGGTGGATATATATATGATGCCTTTCCTCATGACTTTTATTATTCCATTACCACCATCATTAACCATCAAGGGGTATATTATCAGTTCACTGCTCTTTTTTTTGTCTGTACCCCTCAGTGTGGATTCTTGTACATGTTGAGGGTACCTCCCAGGGAGGGTTCTGTATTTTTAGTTTATTTTCTCTAGGATCTGAACATTCACCCAGTTGTTTGCAGTGCATGGTGACTTGTGAAGGGGAAAAGAGAATCCTGGTGGTTGAGTGTTCTAATCCTAATATGCCATTTTGACCTTGAATTCCTGTAGACTGGTGGCCTCCCAGAGTCAATCAGCTGGTCCTGTGAGGCTGAGGTCAATTGAGTCCCAGTGTTGGATATTTTCAGCAGGTGTTGTGGACATTGTGTCTGATGCTGGTGTTTGGGTATTGTGCTCATAAAACTGGTTTTGCTGAAGTGTCCTTATTTCATTCACATTGTAGTGTGTTCTCTTATAGGACTTCATGGTGAATTAGTTCAGTGGGCATTGAATCTTTCTCTCTTTATTACAGATTCCCCATTCCTCAAAAAATAAAAAACAGCCAAACAACAATGCATAGACAACACTGTTTTATAGTCACCATCACAATCAGATTTCGTACCTTGATTTTTTAATCCTTCATTCTTTATTTGACATAACCTATGGGCAAATGTCTCACTTTTTCATTCAGAATGATTCTCCCAAGTTCAACAAGAAGTTATATTCTGGGGACCTCTTGGTGGAAAGTACTTCAAAACACAGTCAACTCCTCCTGCATTCTGAGATCATTGGGGATGTCTCCACTAAGGTTACTTTCCATGCAACTCTGAATTCCTCCTGAAGAGTTATTATTGAGAGGGATTCGAAAAATATCCCAAAGTTCGAGATCCTTACTGTTTCTTCCAGCCAGAGCATTTCTGCTGTGCACTATATCTTTTCTTGCAAACAGCAGCTGACCAGTGTCTTAATTTTTGCATTTACATTGCAATGTCTACTTGCCTCTGTCAAGTTTATCTCAGGTTATCTGAACTGTAAGGTAAAACCATACATTCCTAACCCTCTCTGATGTTTCTAGTGCCAGCAGTTTGGGCCTTCAAAGGTATCATGTCACAGTTCTTTCATGCTTGTTCATTGTGGGAGTAAAGACTATGACATTTATGAGTGTGAATTGGCACCACACTGCATTAACTGTAGTGGTTCTCACCCCCTCACTTTCACTCTTGCTCTTGGTAGGTGAAGGAAGAAGAAGTACAGCATTTGAAAATGGTTAACAATATTTCTTATTTGGAGGATCAGAAGATTGTCCCCAACTCCATCTCAGACATATGCTGCTGCACTATGTTCTACTACTGCAGTAGGAGCACAGACAGATTTTTTCATGCCTCCATTTTCCAATCATGTGAAGAATCTTTTGCTCTTTATGGATAATTGTGTATTGACAAATCACTGTCTACTCCTGTCTCTGTCCCCACCATTTTTGGCATTTGCTCTGATCTGCCTTCTTTGGCCCTGAGATGTAGAACAATAATTTGTTCACACTCTCAGTCACTCAAATCTCCATCCACTGACAGACCTGCTGATTAGATTCAGAGCAGAATGCATGAATATTGATAAATGTTCTTTTAATAAAGACATATGGTGTGGTTGTAAATCAAAGGGATTTCCACTCAGCTCTCCTCCACCTAAGTAAAAATGGTCATTTTATTTCAGTGGAAGTGTAGTGGTTTCCATTATAATCTGGATAATATTAAGTCCTTGATTGATTCCTATCATCTTTTATGTCTTTCCTTACAAGAAACACTTCTGAAACCTGCTGATATAGTCATGTTTTGGTGGTTTTCTTTATATCAGAGTGACAGGTTGTGTAATAAACAAGTATGTGTAGGGGTGGCACTGCTGGTCAACCAGCATGTATCCACCCTGTTTTTGCAACTCAGTACGTTCTTGGAGGCTGTCACCATCCACATTTCCTTGAGTCATACCATCACTGTTTGTTCTCTCTCTTGTCTCCTGGAGAGACAATCAATCAGACCCTTAATACTGTCATTGAACACTTGCCATCTACCATTTTTAATCCTGGGAGACTTTAAAATTGACAATCCCCTCTTTCCATTCAGGCCAGTTATCTCTGACTGTAATTGCCTGTTTAAACTAGTGGAATTGTAGCATGTTCGTCATTGATCTGGCAGTACATTTTTCAGGTGATGTTCACTATGAGGAGCTGTGCCATGTTTATCCTGCCTTTCTTACTATTTTACTGGTTGTCTTTAACCAAATCTGGAAGGAGAATGTTTTTCTGATGCTTAACACTAGGTGATTGTTCTCCCTTTCTTTAAGCTTGAGAAGGATCCCAAGATTCCTTTAATTGCTTTGACTAGCTGACACTGTAAGGTCTTAGAGAGGATGGTTAATGCTTGTCTTGTTTGGTTCCTCTCACCAACACATTATGGGTTCTGTTGACAGAGCTCAACTGTGGACCACTTTATTCATCTTGAAAAGACGATCATGGAAGTCTTCCTCAAGAGGGAACATCTTGTTTCCATGTTCTTTGACCTTGATAAGGCTTATGACACTACATGAAGGTATTGCATTTTGTGCTACTTCCACTTCTATGGATTACATTGCCATTTACTCATTTTCATCCAGATCTTTTTATTGGACAGGCATTTCCAAGTCCATGTGGGTTTGACACTTTCCTATTCTTTTCCACAGGAACTTGGAGCTCCTCAGGACTGTGTTTTGAGTGTCACATTTTTTCAGTATCGAGATTAATGCTGTCACTACTCAGCATTTACCTACTGTTGCAAACAGGCTCTATGTCTAAGACTTGTTTTGTGTCAATTGTTGAGGATAAGGTTTGTTGAGTGTCAACTTCAGACTGTTCATAAATACTTGTTAAGTGGACCGAAGCAAACAATTTTACCTTTTATATCTCCAAGACCATTTATATGTACTTTTTCTGCAAATTTAGTATACATCTGATCCTGAGCTCTGTGTTGATGATGATGTTCTTCCTGTGGTCCCTGAAGCAAAGTTTTTGGAGCTTGTCTTTGACTGTAACCTGATTTTTATTTCTCACCTCAAGTAGCCACGTGCCAAATGTACAAACACAGTGAACATCTTTTGTGTTCCCTTTTCCTCCTATTGGGGAGTGGATCAGTGTTCTATACTCTCAATCTATCGTGCTCTAATTTGCTCCAAACTGGGCTATGGATCTCTGGTTATGCCAGCTTGAGGATGCTGGATCCTGTTCAACATCTGGGTCTTTCTGAACTTTTCTAGTCCTGTGTTTGTATACTGAGTCCCATGAATCTGTTCTTTGCCTCTGCCTTTTTGAACTTTCTTTGCTTTATACCATCAAACTTTGATCCTTGCCACAGCATCCCACTTGGGGTCATTGTCTTCCTTCCTCAGTGAACTATGCTCTTTTGGAATAGGTAGTCTGCCATTCTTACCTTTGACTTTCCTATCCAGCTGCATCTTGTTGAACTGTAGTGTCACTGGATGATGATGTCTTACTGATCAGCCCATCTCACCATCACTTATTACCATCCCCACCTGTGACCTTTCTTTGCATCACCTGAAGAAAGCAGATACTCCTGATTGAAAGTATTGTTTTCTATTTGCCAAACATCTTTTAATCCATTCTTCCATCCCATTTATACAGACTGTTTGAAGTCTGTGGGATCTTCCATGGTTTGTTGCTCACAGAATCCCATCTACAGTTTCAGTGTTCACTGCTGAGTTGTATGCCATTTTTCATACCTTAGATCATGTAGAAGCTATGCAGTACACTTATTGTACTATTTACACTGTCTCTCTCAGCTCTCTACTGGCCTTGAAATTAATTAGTATTTGTTTTTTCACCCTATTTTCTTTAATGTTATAATTGACTGGCCCATTTTGCATTGTCTCGTGTTTCTATTTGATATTTCTGGTTACCTGACTATATTGGTTTTAACCAGAATGAGCTCACTGACACCATAGCAAAGTCAATTTGCTCTGGCACAGTCACAGCTATGTGTATTCAGACTATGGTCATGTATTGAAAACTCTGCTTTACATCAGTTGGCAGTCAACTTGGAGTGAGGAACATAATAATAATTTTTTTTCCACATCAAACCTTCTGACCATTTTGTTTCAGTAAGGATCAGAAAGAGGAAGATGTTCTAACTAGGCTACACATTGGTCACAGTTTTTAACTCATCATTTTATTTTATCTGGGTCTGATCCACTAATGTGTGGTCTTTGATACTTAAGTTACAACATCTCATATTTCACTGTTATGCCATTGTTATGACTGTGAGTGATGGCACCATTTTCGCCATGTCTTTGCTGAGTGATTACTCCTGACATTATCATTGGTGATGGTGACATTGTTCAACCTCCTTGTGTTTTTAATTTTTTATGGGCCATTGGCTCTTTAAATTCTATTTAGATTTTTTTATCCTTATTTTGTACATTATATGTGTAAAAACGGCTCAGTTACACAACCCCTTTCCAACATGTGGTCAGCTTCCGTTTAGTTACCTTTTTCTTTCTTTGTGAACCTGATGATGACCGAAGAAGGTTGAAACGTTTACTCATCTACATAAAATATTTTTTAAACCAAACAAGCCATTTTTACATGTATTTTACCCTACAAGTGGATTTTCTCAACATCACTGATTATTTTGTACATTGTTTTTATGTGATATATTTTTTTTACCTTTTATAATGCTTTTACTATTTTTATCAATTGTCTCAGGTATCCTAGTTGTTTTGTGCCAATAAATGCAACTGACTTTTGACTCTACACATTTTTTGTTGAGTAGTCCAGTTTTGCTGATCTTCTCCACTTGTCATCATCTTTTACTTTAACATGGGCCATTGACTTGTTTGATTCATTTATTCTTTCATATGTTTAGAAGCATACATCTATTTGACCACACAGTTGGCTTAATCTCTTTGAATCAACACATTTCAGTGAACACTTCAACATCTATGGTATAGTGCTACCCATCTCTGTTGATGCTGTTAGGTCCATCAGCATAACGGGCTGTTGACATTGCCATTTAAAAATAATGATGAGTCATAAAGAACAAAATACAATATCCCCATCCCATCTTTTTGGGTTTTCCATACTAATTATACGAAGATGAATATTGTTTAATTTGTTTTACTTGTGATACACTTAGAATTGTTTGTTGACTTTTGAATATTTATTTATGTACTGTTTTTTGTAAAAACAAATACATTGTAATAATTACTTGTGCATTTTCATCAGTGCAATATACTGAGTGATAAGAGGCATAGTTTCATACTAATAAATTCAAGATATATCAACTCTCATTTAGAAGTGCAATCACTGTATCTTTTGGCATATGTTATTGCATATGTGTATTTCTTTTAGATTTTTCCAACAGATAATTAAAAAATTCTTTTTCCTTGGAACAACAACTTGTTTGTTACAATTCTCACACCTGTGGTTCCATTTTTAAATCAGAATATATATATTGGCAACCAAATCAAGTTATCAAACATGCTTTATTTACCAAACAGCTGGAATAAATTTCACATACAACATGAAGTATTACTCAAAATCAGTATTATGAACCTATCATCTTAAGAATCATGTAAAAAGACTTGAACTTCTGAAGAGGTTCACTCCCTTCCTTAGCCACATTTGCCCTTACTTCTTCTATTCTATTCTCTACTTAATTCCTCTGTTGTTTGGTTGAGATGTTTTTCTAGCTAATGTATGCATTTTTCATGCTTCTCACCATGATCTTTGTCAGGGTCCATTTCTTCATGCATATATCTTCAGGAGTATTCAAGACTCATTGGAGATCTGGTCTTAAGTGGCCCATCAAGAGACCTCATTGTCTACTATGGTTTGTTGTCTTTCCTAACCTTGCCATTTTGATCTGTTCCTAGACTTGGTGAATCTAAATCTTCCTTTTCCATTCCAGCTTCTCAGTCTTCTTCTAACCCCATCCTCCCACTTCCTAGTGTCAGTCATTACTCATCTATTTGGTAACTACCCTTTCAGGTCTGGCTTTGTGAGAAACCACCTGTCTCTCTTCACAAGCCTTTTGTGCCCATTTTCATTTTTTGTCAGACACGTAGGTTATTGAAGTTCTCACCCACAACTTTCTACATCTTCTCTCTCCATCCTATTCCCTTTTCAGTTTCATTTCCTTCTCCTCTTTTTCCTCTTTATTTTGAATTTATCGAGTTGAGGAGGGTATGTGCCCTCACACCTAATTATTACTTTTGTTTTTTTGTGCTTTTGAGAATACTGTATATGTTTGCCCAGTTATCAATCTGTTGTCTCTCAGTCAGTTTCTTGTTATCTCTCGGTTCAGTATGGAGAGTTTATTTTCTTCCTATAATTTTCTCCTAGCGTGGATAACTAAGGTTAACATTTTGGTTGCATTTTATACATTTTAATTATCTCATCCTCCAAAAATTTTTCCATTTCTGTTCTCTTCCTTTTGGAATTGCATCTGCTCATTATCTCTTTAATTGCATTCACCTGCTTTTTTTATAGATTGGCGATGAGGTTCCATTATTTAATGGAAGATTGGCTTTTCTGTGTCCTTTCTTTCTCTTATCCTTCCATTTTTCTATGGAAGGCTGCCCAGCTGGCCAAGCTTTTTAAGCTTGTGCATTAAGATTTTTGCATCTCATTTACACCCTGTGCACAAGACTCTTTTAGTCTTTGGAACTCTGGCTTCCCTCAAACAACCCATTTCTTTAGACTGCATATCTATGTTCCTTCTTCAGTGAAAATTTCAGGATGTTTTGTCCTAGATTGTGTAGATTTCCTTTTCTCTTCTTGAAAACTTGTCTTTGAGACTTTACAGTGCCAGCATCACAGTCGGCACCCCTTTGCCATTTCCTAATGGGACCTTCATGTTTTCATGGTTGCTTTTCTTTTGTGCTGAGGTGCATCTCTGGACTACTACATGACTTCATGTGTTTAAGCTCCATAAAAGCATTTACTCTACATCACTGTTCTTGAACTTTTTGTATTCCATTGCACATGTTTCTCTTAGTTATCTCTTATCATGGGTTTTTTGGTCAGGATCCACAATTATATGGTTGTTTCTTATATCAACAAACAGGAGGGTACCTCTTTCAGGACTCTCTGCTTCCAAACATTGGACCTGGTAGTTTGAATTTATCTTATGGGTTGTCATTTGCTGCAAGTTTTAAATTTTGTGGTAATTACCTTTTTTAGCTGGAAAAGATTCTACTCATGAAGTAATCTCTCTAATCCTCTGTTTTTACTAGGTTTGCTTTCAGTTGGACACACCTCTTATCAATGTCTTTTCCACTCCTATGGACACCAAACATCTCTTCTTCTAACCCCTATTTTCTTATCTTTCAGTCTTAGTGATTAATGCTTTCAGCCAGGACTGGTCTCACCTTTTTTTAAATGCAGATCTTCCTCTTCAACTTCTCTTATGTCTTCACTTTGTTGTGTGATATTACTGGTTTAGTTTTATTGGTGGCGTTTCTTTGGCTAGTACGACCTTGATTTACTATGCTTGGTTGCAGGCCCATTTTTGCTCTACAGCATTTTTGTTTTTTCTTGCTCCAACCACACATGACTCTTTCATCCTGGATAATTGAGTGTTTGCATGTGGTAGTTATTTAGTTCATTGCTCACAGGACTGGACTCCTTAATCATGTAGCCTTTATCTTATTCCTGTTGCCCTTCAACTGTCTGTCTATCTATAGAAGTGGTTAGTTTATTAATCAGCCACTCCATTCTTCTGGGCCATTCTACTGTAGCCTACCTTTTTGACTTTTTCACACAGTTGTTTGATCATGGAGTGTTGGTTTCCACTACCGCTAGTTATCTAACAGCTTTTTTAACTACATCTCATTTTTCCCATTTACTGCAAATTTTCTTCTGTCCTGTCCACCTTGTTTTGATCCTTCTTCACTGACCTCCTTGTCCCACTCCAATTCTTGACTGAGATCTTCAAGTGGTTTTATAACTACTTAAATGTACTTCATTTGAGATATTGGTTTTATTTTCATTATGTCATCTTTTTTTCCACATATTGTTACATTCATTCTGATGTATATGCCAATGATATTTGCAGGTTAACTCTTTCACCTCAGTTACTTCTTTTATCCAGTTTTGGTGTTCTTCCTAAGACTTTGGCTGTTTATGTGGGTGGTTCTTTCACATTTTGTCTCATCAGATTTGTCAGCTGTTTCATTCTTGTATTTCATTCTCAATAACTTATGGATGAGATTCTTTAAGCTGCTATATGAACAAATCCACACACATTGTTTCCCATCTGGTGGTTTTATTTCCTGTAAGGTTTTAGCTCTATCCAGTTAGTTTTCTTCATTATAATTATACATTGTCTTTGAAAAGGATAAATATGTTTTACATTATACTTATCTCATCATTTTCCTTCTTTCTTACCTATCTTTTGCAGATGGATGGTGGTACCTCCTAGAGCATACTAATTTTCCAAATCCATATTAAATCTGTAATGGAAAGTGCTCAACCAATCTGCTCTGGCTGTAGCATGTTTATTCTCAAGATAGAGTGTTATGCAAGACCAATAGGGATATTCATATAATGTTAAAATTATGCAACTACTTGATCTGGACAATACCTTTCATGGACTAAAATAGAAAAAGCCAGTATCAGAGAAGTGATAGCTCACTTTTTTTTAGTTCTGCTTATCTGCTTTTAAATATATGGTTTTGATATCGCCCCTTGCACTGTCTCTAATAAAAAGACCTTGCTGGCAGACATTCAGTATGGATCTGGGTACTTCTGTGAGTCTTCTCAATGTAAGTTTTTCCCCTTCTTCAAGTGGAGTATGGGATACCCTTGCCACTTCACACTCATAGCAGCTGGGACAGTGGCCTTTGGAGAGTCCCTCACTGATTGTGTGCAATAAACTATAGTAAAAAGTAGTGTGGTGGGGCACTTTGTAACGTAGGTTACCCCTCAATCAGTTAGTGTGCTTTTCTTCTGCAGCAGAATGGGTGTATAACTGCTATCTCTGTTTGTCCAGTTGAGTTCATACACATGCTGCACTTTTTGGGTTGCTAGCCACTTACATTCAGGTTCTTAGTTGGTCATACAAACATTCAACCTTTCCATACAACACTTGAGGATCATTTTTGCCCTTCTCTCTCTTTTTCTTGGTGAAGAGTATACTCTGAGTGAAATAAGATGTGATCTATCATGGATATGCTTGTATGAAGAACCTACTACCAGGTGTCACACTGTATGGGCTTTCACTTCTGATGCTTTCTGAAGGGAGATCGTTTAAGTTTAATATTTGCAGTGGTTTATCTACTATTTTAATATGGGATTTTAAAATGTAAGTCACATAATCATAACTGTTTCAGAGGTAAAATAAGTTAAATGCATAAAGTACTTGTAAAGTCAAACAAAAATACAGAAATATATCTAAACATCATAGATAATTATGTTATGAGTTATAGAAATTAAATTAGTTATTTGTTCCATGAATAAAGTTAACATTTTTCTCACCTGAAAATGCACTTCCAATACATATCCCTCCCCACTTCCAGAGCACTTTCTTCTTACCTTGTCTAAGAATGGAATAATATTTAAGGGAAGTTACCCTCTTATTGGGAGGGCTGTCGTTACATGGCAGCATCAATGTGCACTAGCACAGTTCACATTAAACTTGCACTTTATAGTTTAAAACTAGTAACATGCATCTTTTTCAAGCAGAGATGCATAAGTGATAAAGCTGTTCTGTTTGAGAGGTGATTTTCTATTGGAAATACACTTTCAGGTAAAGAAAATGTTAACTTTAATAATTATTTGTAGAGCAGATTACAGTAATTTAATGTCTATTATTTATAACAGAATTAAGTGTAATATTTAAATAAATTTCTGTGTATTTGTTTAATTGAAAGACAAATACTTGATACATTAAATTAAATTTATTTTTCCCATAAATTAGTTATGTCTACTTGACTTACATTTTGTAATGACCCATTATTACTGGAAATATTAAAAACAGAAGATTCTCCACAGACACTTATTTAAAATTTCTACAGAGTTCAACTGTTTCTGGTAATTTTGTGACACAAACTAAAATGTAGGAGCATATAGGCATATTTCATTTAGATAATCACAGACGTATTTTTTATTTGCTCGTATGTTACAGAGAGAGGAGAGAGTGGGTAGATGAAGAAAAATTGTTGTCTCTAGAATTTGCAATTGTGTGAAGTTAGACTATTAATATATATTTAGGTAATTTGTTAAATTATTAAGATATATATTAATACTCAAAAATGTAAGTTTTACTCTATTTGTATGGCCCTCAGTGTGGATTCCTGTACATGGTGAGGGGACCTCCCAGGGAAGGTTCTGTTCTGTCTGGTTACCTTCTCTGGGTTCTAAACATTCACCCACGTGTTTGACGTGCATGGTGACCCGTGAAGGGGAGGAGAGGATCCTGGTGGTTGAGGGGTCCAACCCTAACACACCACTTTGGCCTCGAATTCCTGTAGACGGGCAGCCCTTGGGTCAATCGGCTGGTCCACTTGGGCTAGAGCCAACCAAGTACCAGCGTTGGAAGTTCTCAACGGGTGTTGTGGACATTGTGCCTGATGCTGGTGTTTGGGTATAGTGCTCACGAAACCCTGGCGTTGCTGCATTGTCCTTGCATGACTTTGTAGTGCGTCCCCTTGTAGGGCTCCGTGGTGGGTGGGGTCAGTGAGTACCGAAACTTTTTCTCTTTCCTATGGATCCTACAAAAAATTTAAATAAAATTGTAAAAAAACAGTCAATGGGTAAGTGACCACGTCTTGAACACTCAGAACAGCAATCTTCAACATCAGTAACACGCGTACCTCATTTTCTGATATTGCATTCTCTTAAAGAAAAACCTTTAGGGCAAATGCCCCCTTTTTTTATTCAAAAGGGACTAGAGGGACTTGCTGGCTCTCCAAAGTCAGTAAAGAAGCTTTGATCTGGAGACATATTGTTTGAAACATCCACATCCCAACACAGTGAACTCCTCTTGAATTCAAAGGCAATTGGGGATAAAACTATTGAGGTTACACCCCATGCTACTTTGAATACTTCACGAGGAGTTATTGTTGAAAGGGATTTGAAGAATGTTCCTGAATCAGAGATTCTCGCTGGTCTCTCCACTCAAGGAGTTTCTGCAGTAAGGCGCATCTCCACTCGCAAAGATGGAGTTACACTGCCAACAAATACCCTCGTTTTAACGTTCACTTCACCACGTGCACCTGCCACCATCAAGGCAGGTTATCTCATTTGCAGGGTTTGGCCATACATTCCAAATCCTCTTCGATGTTTCCAATGTCAGAGATTCGGCCACTCAAAGACTTCTTGTCGTGGTTCCCTGACATGTGCTCGTTGTGGAGGCAAGGACCACGATGCCTATGACTGTGACATGAACCCGCATCATGTAAACTGCAATGGTTCTCACCCCTCTTACTTTCATTCTTGCCCAAAATGGTTGGAGGAAAAAGAGGTGCAGCGTTTGAAAACGACACATAACATTAGTTATCCTGAGGCTCGGAAATTGCTGTCCACAACTCCATCTCGGACATATGCTGCTGCACTTCATTCCACAACTACAGTGGGAGTGCAGACAGATTTCTCTGTACCTTCTAGAGAATCGTTTTCAAAACAAATGAAAAGCCTTTTGACCTCCGTGGTTAAAAAAGTTGATGAATCGACTTCCACTCCTATCTCTGTTCCTCCCATACCTTCCAATAAACCTCAAGATCCACGTCCTTCAGTTTCAAATACAGGCATTTCTTCTGATACATCATTTTCTCCAACCCCAAGAGACAAAACAATTATTTGTTTGCATCCTCAGTCACTGGATTCCTCTTCCAATAACAAAAACCTGCCCACTCGACCCAGAGCAGGATCCTTGGAGGTTGATAAACCTCCTCCGATTAAAGACAGTAAAGAAAAAAGACATGGTCATAAACCGAAGGGTTCTCCAGCCACTTCACCTACCCGTTCTTAAAAATGGCCACCTTGATACAATGGAACTGTTGAGGTTTACGTTCTAATGTGGATGATATCAAAATGCTGATTGCTTCCTACCATCCTGTTTGTCTTTCTTTACAAGAAACATTTCTCAAATCTGCTGATACAGTCTCCATTTGGCAGTTTTCTTTGTACAGAAATGACAGGTTGTGTGATGGTCGAGTACATGGAGAGGGTGGCACTGTTGGTTGATCAACATGTGTCCACCCTGTCTTTGTCACTCAACACTCCCTTGGAGGCCATAGCCATCCGTGTTTCCTTGGGTCATACCATCACTGTTTGTTCTCTGTACCTGTCCCCTGGAGAGACATATGATCAATCAGAACTTGATGCTCTCGTTGAACAGTTGCCATCTCCATTTCTAATCCTGGGGGATTTTAATGGACACCATCCCCTCTGGGGAAGTGCTGTTGTTGATGGGAGGGGTCGATCTGTAGAGCGGATGCTCTCTGATCACAATCTTTCTCTTTTCAATACTGGTTCTTCCACTTATTTTCATGCACCTAGTCGGTCCTTTACTGCTATTGATCTCTCAGTTTGCTCCCCTTCATTATTCTCCCATTTTTCATGGAGGGTTGATAGTAATCCACTAGGCAGTGATCATTTTCCGATCTTTTTGAGAGAGACTGGCTGTGGTCAATGCCACCCTACCCGCGTGCCCCAGTGGAAGCTGGATCAGGCAGACTACTCCACTTTCACTGCTCTCGCAGAACTTGATCCTGCCATCGTAAATCATCCATCAATAGATAACTGTAACAGCGGTAACTGACTGTATTATACATGCAGCTGCTCAGTGTATTCCTAAAACCTCGAAACGTTTTCCATGATATCCTCGTCCATGGTGGAATCCTGCTTGCCACTTAGCACGGAAGGCTCAAAAATGGGCCTGGGATACTTTTCGTAGATATCCCACACTTTCAAACCAGGTTGCTTTCCAACGGGCTTGTGCACATGCTAGGTGGGTAAGACATCAAAGCAGAAGGAATCTTGGATTAAGTTCACAACCAGCATATCTTCTACCACCAGTTCCAAGATAATACGGGACAGGATTCGAAAGGTTAATGGGCACTACAATTCTGTTCCCCTCTCGATCTTACTCTCTGATGGTCAGGAGGTGACTGATGTCCGGAACATCGCTAACACTCTAGGTGAAAGCTTCTGCTGGGTATCTAGCACTTCTGCTTGTTCCTCCACCTTCCTGGCCATCAAGACTCGGGCAGAGCAATCACCTCTTTCCTTTCAAACTGTCTGTTTCTTTGACTATAACTGTCCCTTTACCCTGGTGGAACTAAAAATGGCTCTTCATCAGTCTGCCAGTATGTCTGTTGAACCTGATGATATTCATTATGACATGCTGCACCATCTATCTCCTGCTTCTCTTGATGTCCTTCTGATTGTCTTCAACCAGATTTGGCAGGAGAATGCTTTTCCTGATGTCTGGCGAAAGTCTGTTATTTTACCTTTCTCTAAGCCAGGGAAAGATCCGAAGATTCCTTCAAACTATCGTCCAATTGCTTTGACGAGCTTTCTCTGTAAGACCTTAGAAAGGATGGTTAATGCTCGTCTTGTTTGGTTCCTTGAATCAAGCAACCTCCTTTCACCCACCCAGTGTGGGTTCTGTCGACAGTATTCTACCACAGACCACCTAATTCGTCTTGAAACATCTATCAGAGAAGCCTTTCTCAACTGCCAACATCTTGTATCAATATTCTTTGACATAGAGAAGGCTTACGACACAACATGGGGGTATGGCGTTTTGCGAGACCTCCATACATATGGGTTACGTGGCCATCTACCCATGTTTATTAAAAAATTTTTAATGGACATGAGATTCCAAGTTCGTGTGGGTTCGGCACTTTCACGTTCTTTTGTACAGGAACTTGGAGTCCCTCAAGGCTGTGTATTGAGTGTCACACTCTTCAGTATAAAGATAAATGCCATCACTGAACAACTCCCTCTCACTGTTGCGAATGGGCTGTATGTTGACGACTTTCACATCTCATGTCAGATGTCAAACATGAGATATATTGAGCAGCAACTACAAACTGCCCTCAATTGTGTACGGAAGTGGACTCCGGCGAATGGCTTTAATTTCTCTCTTTCCAAAACTGTATGCATGCACTTTTGCCGTCGACGAGGTATTCACCCCGATCCTGAACTTCATATTGGTGAAGTTTTGCTGCCAGTGGTCCTGGAGACAAGGTTCTTGGGGCTTATCTTTGATCGTAAACTGACCTTTATACCACACTTAAAGCAGCTTCGGGTCAAATGCACAAGAGCACTTGACATCCTCCGTGTCCTCTCTTCTACCAGTTGGCAGATATGGCAGCTAAATATGTCTGCTTCAGCACTGTCACCCCTATGCCTATTCCGTACATGGATAATGGTGTTGTCTTCAAGGCTCGGCTCTGTGCCAGCTGGCAGTCCACTTGGAGTGAGCAACGCAACAACACACTTTTTCAAATCAAACCCAAAATTGGAGTTTGGCCATCCACCTTCCGTAAAGTTCGGAAGGAGGAAGTTGTTCTCACTAGACTATGCATTGGTCACAGTTTTTTAACTCATCATTTTCTTTTATCTGGAACTGATGCACCAATGTGTAGTTTGTGTAACACTCAAATCACTATCAGCCACATTTTACTTTCTTGCTATCGTTACAATTCTCAATGACGGCAATATTTTAAACATATTTTTTCCCAGGGTCAGTCTGTAACATTGAACAGAGTTATTGGTGATGGTGACTCTGTCCACCTTGATAACGTTTTTAATTTTTTAATAGCCATTAATCTTTTTCATCTCATTTAAGGGTTGCATATTTATTCATTACACCTTTTTAATTGTGGCTCCTTTTTTGCAGTTTTAATCTCTCTCATTCAATTTGATATTGGACAATGGCCAGAACAATAAATAACTCGACACCAGGACTGGAAAGGCCAACTTCAGGTGACTAACGCTACTGTTTGAACTACTCGTTAGTCGTCCTGGCGAGTTGTTATACTTTTGCTGCATATCGTTTCACACTTTTACTACTTTACTTTTTAGTACTGGCCATATTGACTCATAACCCGGAACCAGGACTGGAAAGACCAACTTCAGGTGACTGACGGTGGTTTTTATTCTTACCTGTTAGTCTTCCTGGCGGGTTATGATCATTACCATTTTGCTAAAGGTAGTTTTTTTTACATCTCTGTTGACTGGATGTCAACATTGGTTTTTGCGCCATTTTCTGTTTTAATTGCCGTTTTACTTTCCAGGACTGGAAAGGCCAACTTCAGGTGATTGACAGAGGTTCTTGAACTTACCTGTTAGTCTTCCTGGTGGGTTATGATCATTATCATTTTGCTAGAGTAAATAGTTTATAGCTTTGAAGACTGGATGTCACCATTGGTTTTTACACCATTTTCTGTTTTAATTGCTGTTTTGTTTTTACCTTCATTTACTTTTACAAATTTTACTCCATTTACTTGAGTTTTATCTTCTTACTGAACATTTGGCTAATCATTATAACGATTTTGCCGAGTGTCTTTTTAAACTTTTATTTTTTTTTACATTTTGATACTGGTTGCTATGACACATAACCTGGAACCAGGACTGGAAAGACCAACTTCAGGTGACTGATGGTGAGTCTTGAACTTACCAGTTAGTCTTCCTGGTGGGTTATGATCATTACCTTTTTGCTTGAGTAAATACATTACAACTTCTTATACTCTGCCTTCTATCTTAACGTTGTAGACTAGGTGTCAACATTGGTTTTCTACTTTTTTGTTTTACCTTCATTTCCATTTATGTCTTTTTCTAGATTTTTTTTTTACTTTTTTATCGGATGTCTGGCGCAGATAGCCTCGTTGCTTTGTGCCATAAAACACTAAATGAATCAATCAATCAATCAACTATTTGTATGTGTTATAATGTGTACTGATTAAAATTTAGGCATATACTTAGTTTCAGTACCTAAGAAATCAGCCTACAAACTCTTATGTTTAAAGAAGGATTATATTCCAAAGCATTTGCAAATCAAACTAACTATTTTTGTAATATATTACTTTGTTGATACTGATATTGTTTTTATAAACTACCTTGTTATAATTACAAAAAAAAGATTTTTATAGCAAGGGAAAAGAAACTGAAAAGACAGTTTAAAAACTCAAGAGTTTGAAATGTATACTGTTGTTGACAATGAAACAAGCCTATATTCATCACTTTTTTTCTTTAATGTTTTCCAAATTTTATAAAATGATATTGGAAGTATCAGCATAGTGTTTCCTAGTATATGTTTAAAACAATGTCATGACTAACACCATTAATTTTCTCAATAAAAGTTTCTGTTGAATACTAGAAACTTTTTACTTATTTAGTGGATGAGTAACTTGTGACATATATTTTGTTTAGCAAGGAAGAACCTAAACTAACTGTTACAGAATCAAAGCCAATACCATCAAACAAGTTACAAAAATACCAAAAGGAAAAGTATAACTTTAGGAAGTTTTTTTTACCCCTATATATACTGTATTCTGTAAGTGAGGCTTAAGAATTTATGGTGTTGCATGTGCAAGTCTTAATATTTGTTTGCATACATTTGTTTTCTTGATATACTCCCACTCCTTCAAAAAACGATTTTCATAAAGTGCCATTGCATGAAAAATATTTTTGTTTTAAATCATTGTGTTCTGTTGATTCAGCATGATTTGTGATGAAAACTAGCTGATTAGTTACAAGAGAACACAAGTATAAGACACACTTGTTTTTGTTGTTTCTCACTTTGCTTTGTGCTGAAGCTTTATATGTGTATCAGTTTTTTATGTTGCAGATTGATCAGTTGTTAGTGGCCGATAGTTTATATTAATATTGGTCTAATTATTTCATAAAGTTTTTAAAATTGGTTCTGTTTCTTTATTTGTTTACTTTAGCTCCAATGTTAATTTTTCTTTTTTTATGCATGTTGATAACTTATTTTCAGTGTTCTTTTACCTCATGAAAAGGAATTACTTGAAAGTCGTCATTATGATTTACTTTTGGAAGAACAAAGGGAAGAAGATCATCAGGTTTTCAGTGAGGTAGATACTGAAACCATGAGATGTATTTTCTCTGTTAAAGTTTTTGTTTCATTAAATATGTATTAAAACAAATTTTATTAGCTTTTTTTTATTTACATCAATTTCATATATGTTTATACTGAAACTACTTCACAGTAATCAAGTTATTACTTTATAACTGATAACTTAAGACAATATTTTCATTACAATTTCTTGGCTGTACTAGTTTAACAGAATCAGAGACTTTAATGATATGGGTTTTGCAAAAAGTGCATTTTATTTTTTGTAATGCAGAATGAAATGTATGTTTAAAAATGTTTTTTAGTTAGTGGGTGTTTTACAAAGATACTGAAATAACTATGGAATTTCCTGTGATTTATGAAATTTATTTAATGATAGCTTCTACAGAAGGAAGAAATGTTAGAAATGGAAGAGGAAGCTGCTATCGAAGCAAGACGGGAAGCAGCAAAGATGGCGAGACTTGCTCAATCACCAGATATTATGAATCCAGCTAGGCTAGTTTTTCACAGTGATCAGTTCCAATGGTTAGGAGATGATCCTCAGAACTGGCACATGTGAGAGTGGATTTATATATACATGTATCTATGTGTATATATTATTTTCATTCATAATATCAGTTTTTCTTAAAGTTAAATAGTTTAAGACATTTTGATGAATGAAATTTTGGAGTTTTCAGATGTTATTAATTCCTGGTTCCAAGCATGTATGATACTTTCACATATAAAACTGTAAGAATGTGTTGACCCAACACGTTCTCAGCTAGATAGTGATTGCCAAATAGTGAGGAAGGAAAATCAAATATTTTCCTTTTTATGTGATATTAACATTATGAATTGTGTTCCTTATCACTTTTTTTTTAATAACAGTGTTTTAGACAGTTTTTCTATGTAATAGATTTAATTCTCCTTGTGATGTTTATAAATAAGGCTGACAAAGTTCTATTTCAAATAATTAAATTCCATTATCTCTCACTCTCTTTTTCTATAATTTCATTCACTCTTATCATCCTTTTGTGTTATGCTAAGCTCTGTGTTTAATGTGATCACTAAGTAATATTAATCAAGTTCTGATTTTCTTGCCACTTTCTGGAATAATACAGAGAGGTGTTATCAGTTTATGGTAATGCTAAGAAGATGAGCATATAGGTCTTACAACCTTTACTTCTAGCACTGACTTTGTTATGTGTGGTGGTTTTGATTATGATCTATTGTTCTACAATACGATTTCCACACTGATGATCACTGTTATTTTCCCCTTAACATGTTTTCGAAAGTCCATCAATAGAAATGACTTTTGAGGACCCATTTTAACAACCCGAAAGGATGGAAATTCATAAAAATTTGGCAAATGTATAGCGTGAACTTCTATGTGTACTTGCACCTGGATGTTTGTTTGATAAAGCTACACTTTATTGGCATCTAATCAATACAAAAAATAGTATTTGATCTTGGAATAGTGTTTTTAGTGTGTTAACTTGTTTTCAGTTCCTTGCATTTTTAATTTCCTGATATAGGTATAACCTGAAACCATCATCAGTCCTTCTGAAGAACTTTTGTCACATACTTGCATTAGTTTTGAATGATAAATTGTCCACACTTTTGAACATCTTTAAATCGACATGTTTTATCCAATCCAATGACATTTTATTTCTGTTTACCATATGTTATCTTTCAAAAGATGGACTTTCATTCATATATGTGTTTTCAGAAATGCTTTGTGAACATAGTTCCTGTTAGTATTGTTTAAAGATCTAAATCCATGTCGATTATTTTGTCAATAGCACCTTTAGAGATATTGAACCACTGAGTCCTTGGGTTACTTGTGTTAACAAACCATAGGAATTTCTTTACTATTCCTTATGTGCTACTTTTACTATTGTTTTTGGGGAATATCCTGTTTTAATCACAATGCTTTCAATATTACATAAATCTCTTTCTTCCAATTACTAAAATTTTCCACCTTTATGGTTGCAGAACAGGAAACTTAACATATTAAAGTTCAAAAATGGAAACTTCTCAGAAGGGGTCAGTTTTAGACACCAACTGCACTTGAACGTTATTGCATTCAACTGAATTGCAACAAGAGGGCTAGTGCTCTTTACATATTTAGCCACATGGATATTTAAGAGCAAGGCACTTGTATATGCAAATTGTTACCATAGACTGAGAACCGTTTTCTGTATTAATTATGTTCTATTTGGTTTTTTTTGTGACCTATAAACAGTATTAATAGACCTCTGTTTCCCATGTGATGTTTCATGTCATATTAACTAAGCTCTGTCTTTTGCATGATATTATTAAGTTCTGTCTCTTGTTTCCTATTGTACAGTGCTGGTAATGATGATTTTGATTCTTCTTCTGATCATTCCAAGGTCCAGGATGAATCTTTGATTACACTTCTTACTGGCAAGTATATTTGTGTTTTCAGCAATTTTGTTATGAATTATTTTTTATTTGTTGAGTAAACACACAGTGATTTGCTTCAGCTGCCACTCCAGCTTTGTTTTACATATAGTACATCACATGAAAAGAGCATGGTATAAAAACTACCCATATATAAATATTTTTGTGAAAGTTTAAAAGTTTGTTGTGTTTTATGTGTTCAAATTTAAATATCTAATTATTTCCAGATATATATCCTAGAATTACATAGATATAAATCAGTCAGTTTTGAAAATGCTGTTTTTAACCCTACTTGCATTTGGTTGGTTCATAGTTTTTAATTTACTTAGTGTATCCCCATAAATTTTTTAGAGTTTTAGTAAGCATCGTTAACAAGTTAAAAAAAAACCTGTAATTTTTAATAATGTATTTCTGTTAAGGATTTTTCTCTCAATTTACTTTATTCAGTCTGGAGCCAGAGTCTTACTAGTCTGAGTATGAGGTGATTTTCATTAAAGAATAATCATACTTTTTCATGTTACAGTTTCCTCACATTATTTGTATAATCTCAAGAACCTCCTTAAGAAATATTAAAATTATTTCAGTAAAACTAAAATTATAGCTGTTTTTTTTTTCACTGTACAACTGTATGGATTTGGTTAATTTAACTAACTTCCATAAAACAGTTACCAGTTTTTCTTTCTAAAACAACTACAGGTTATAACAAAAATTACAAGCACACATTCTTTGGGTTTGTTACAGTTTACATCTTTTGTTTAATTTTATTCTCTTATTTAGCTTTAAACTGACTAAACAAAGAAGTCATAAATCACCCATAAAGTGAATAGTTCAAGTTATGATAATAGATGAAGAGGTTTTTTACATGACTAGCTCAAAAATTTTGTTTCGATTTTATTCATTTTTCTTTTTCTCATCTAACACAAGTTTCCAATTTTATATTTTAGTTATTTTTATAACATTAACTAAAAATATTCATAAAAACAAAAAAATTAGTACATATTTTTGACTCTTTTTTTTTTTTTTTTTCCCCCCATCCAGTCTTGAGAAAACCCTGCTTTTTATAATGATGGTAGTATTGTATAAAATAATTGTCTTTTCAAATATACAGTTAAGAACATAAAACATTAATTTGCAAAAACATACAATGATCTTCAACTGGTATAATGTAAGTGTCTGTCTAATCTGTGAGTGGTTTAAAATAATTCTTTTACTGGTTGATTTTAACTTGGTGATGATAATGAATACTTAGGCTGAATAATTAAAAATTCATTGTGAGAACAAACTAGTCTTTTATGGAGAACAGTAATTTGAAAACCATTGTTTCTATTGGTTTTAAACAGTCGGATAGTAAATGTAAGAGAGAATAACATTTTTTGAAAAATGATGCAGTGGGAGGGTGTGATATGTGGATCTAACTTTCTAGTTTACTTCTCAATAAAGCAAGAAGATTGAAGACTATAAAACTGGATTCTTTTAGCAGTACACATACTACAAATATGTGATTTATACTAAAGACATCATGCAGGGGTAGTAAAAATATCTAAAATAGACAATCTAGAGAGAACAAGTGTTAAAATAGGATTGGAGATTGAAATTTTATTTCAATATTTATTTTGGAAACTGAAAAATTAAAATGTATTTTATTTGTTGATGAGAAGTTTATTAATATATACATTGATAATCAAGTAGTCAATCTAATATTTAAATGTAATTAGAAGGTCGTGACACGTATTTTGACCCCACCAATGCACATAGGGTAACACTAAAGAAGAATCTGGATGATAATATCTTTATTAATTAAGTGTCATAAGGTTTCTGTGTGTGTGTGTGTGTGTGTGTGTATAACTTTAAAAATGGCCAGTTTTTTACCAATAACTTTGAACAATACATTATTTGAAAATAAGCTTTAAAAGACACAAAACTGGATTATCAGTTTTAAGTCATATGAGATTTTATGCATAAATATTCAAATCTGAAAAATTAATCACAATTTCTACCATTATCATCAGGCCAGAAGTCACTAAGTAGTAGTGTTAACCACCTTCTGATGAGGGACCGGCTAACAACACTAAACAGCACTCCACCTTCCTCCATAGACTTAGAGTGGGAAGATGAAGCAGGTAGAGTTACCAAAATATTTTAAAGTTTATCAATAATACAAGTTATCTTGAGTAATATTATAAAGTTAAATTATGTTTGTCTTGATGCTAAAAATACAAAAGCAACCTTTAAATTTATTATACACTTTCTAAAAATTATAAAGCAACTGTTAGCAAGAGAAAATATTATGTTTTAATCTAAACTCTTATTGTCTGAAACTGTGAAAGATAAACATCATTTTGAAGTATACATCTTATATATACTAAATTAGTGTGTAAATGTGCTTATAGTACTCAAGAATGATTTCTTATTGTACTTAACTGTGTGCATACACCTATACACGTGTAGAAAAAGCAGTGTTACAGACAAAGTCTGCAGGTGTATAAAGTCAGTACAAGAAGTAATGTATTGGTGGTCTGTCAGTTTATTTATGTAAAAGTGTTCAACCTACTTACAACAAGAGCATGCAAATAGTAACAATCAAAAAGTGAAGAAAATATTCATGGTTTAACAAGAAAAAAAAAGTAAAACTGCCAGGTGCAAAAACTAAAAAATTTATGAAGTTAGAAGGAAGGGGAAGTAAGTGCTGTAATAGTACCCAAGTATTGTTGAAGATATCTTGTCTCCTGTTATCCATTACATTACAGATGGAAATTCAGTACATAATAACAGAGAATCAGTCATTACAAATATGGGTCCCAAATGCAAAATATTTTGCCATTTGCAGCCAGATTTTAACATGATAGTTATTCCTTAATAACAACTTTAGATTATTATTATTATTGTAGTTTCAATAAAATCAATCATCAAATTAGTTTAAATATTGATATGATTAGATTATTGTGAAAATATTCACAAATTTAAGGGACTATATTACCCTTCATTATAGTTAAATATTTATATTATTGTAAAATACTACTAACTATTTCAGTTCATGCTGAATTATTCCAAAAACACTTGTTTCTTAGTTGTTATTTTTTAGTGAAAGAAAATTAAAATGTTCACAAGTTTTTGCCATTTTTTGATCTTCATAATATTGGATGTATTTGAATAATAATAAAATATATCTTTTCAAAATATTTTACCAGAAAAAGCTACTTATGAATATTTACCTTGTGTGGACCTTAAAATTTAACTATAGGTTGTTGTTTCTTGTCTTGTGTATTTGGAGTATCCATTTTTAAGAAAGTGTAAAACATTTAGTGGAAAATGCAACTAAGCTGAAATAATTTAAATATTAAGCTAATGGAATTCAAGTCTTTGTGTTTACATAAACACAAAGAACGAGGTTTGAAATGGTTTGTAGAATAAATATGCTAAATTATACCCTAATATCATTTAGGTTTCAAGGCTTGGAGAATATGTTATATGTACATACATATACACACAAATATCAGGGCTTAACACTGTGTGAATATAGAGATTCATAGTCAGTTTTTGTAGAAACTATAAAATTACTTTTTATGTTTAAGGGCTAACCCCACCACCAACCCTGCCAGCACCTGAGGAGGAGATAGTATCAGCATTTGTGTCAGAAACAACAAGTAATAGATCAGTTCGGTCAACTCCTCCCTCAAATGGCAATGAATTAGAGTGGGATGGAGAGTTTACAAGGTAAAAAAATGAATTTTTTTCTAGTTGTATGTGTATATATGTAGTTTTTTTTCCTTTTCAGGATTTAGCACACTGTATTTGGATTTAGTTTCTTGGCAAAATTTAAATTTGTACAATATTTTCTAGTGTACAGATGAGTCAACTTGACTTGGAGACAGAACAGTTGATATCAGAAATAGAGAAGATGACAGCAGAAGCATTGAATGATACTGGGCCTAACAGGTGACACCCACAGTAAATGTGTATTGTTGAAAAGGGTGTGTATAAATTTATGTCAAGTAATATGTATATATATTCATAAAAAAAGCTAACACTTGCAACTTTTTGTATAGTGTAAAGTGACTGAAGTAGCTCTGATATAACAGTGTAGAAGAAAATTTGTATTGCATATGTTTAGTTCTTGTATGCTTTCATGTAGTCAGACTTGTTTCACTTTAAAGTAATACGTAAAAAACACACAGTTAAAACTGATAAGCAATTTTGAACATTTCTAAAATGTGGACTCTTACATGTTTTAACATTTGCCTTGTCATCATTAGGAGTCAATTACAAAACATAGTTAACATTTGAGAAATATGTTTAACATTGTGTGTTGTGTGTAATGTTAAAATATTAAATAAATAAGTACCAAGAAAATAATATCTGGCTTCACTTTGTTACAGTGGTGGTCATGTAAAAATCAGGATTGAGATTTTTTTCAAAATGTTTTTTCCATACTTGTAAACTGGTTTAAATAACCATAGTAGTGATATTGTGTAAATTTCTTTTGGTTTTGACAGTTTTTAACCCAGTACATTAAACATTATCAGTTAGTTTATCTCATTTTTAATGGACTTGTTAAATGTATGAAAGATAATTTTAATGCTCTGGGAATTGAAAGTCTCTAATGTATGTTTTCTGTTTTTCATATGGTTATCAGCTTTCTTCATCATACTCATGTGAGAGTTTTAACAAGAAATTAGGATATTCGTATTTCATGAGCTACAGCAATGTACAAGGTCTGTTAAAAAAATACGTGGACTGACATCATAAAACAAAATGTACTTTATTTAGAAGTTACAGGTCTGTGACCCCTTCAAAGTACTCTCCTCCCCAACGCACACACCTATCCCAACGGTGTTTCCACTTGTTGAAACAGTCCTGGTATGCTTCTTTTGTAATGTCCTCCAGCTCCTTCATCACATTTGCCTTAATCTCGGGAATCATCTCAAATCTTCTTCCTTTCAAGGGTCTTTTGAGTTTGGGGAACAAGAAAAAATTGCAAGGAGCAAGGTCAGGTAAGTAGGGGGGTGGGAAAGGACAGAGATCAAGTGTTTGGCCAAAAACTCGCAAGTTCTGAGGGCTGAATGGGCTGGAGTGTTGTTGTGATGGAAAAACCAGTTGCCACTCCTCCACATTTCTGGCCTTTTGCAATGGATGGCATCCCTCAGATGTTTCAGAACTTTAGTGTAGTATGTCTGGTTCACTGTGGAGCCTTCAGGGAAGTACTTGTGGTGAACAACACACTTAATATTGAAGAAAACTGTCAGCATCAGGTCATTCATTCTGAAATCTGCCAAACGAAAAAATCTCACTTCACTTAAAACTGCATAGCTAATACACAAATGAAGATATCTGAAATCAAGAAATGGCGTTGTAATCAGCTAATCTGTGCAAACCTAGTGACACCAAGCAGATTCCCCTGGAACCAACTGGAGCCGCACAATTCAAACAGTCCGCTAGTTTTTGAACAGACCTCGTATACCCTATTTCAATTTTTTTTTGCATTATTTATTTGTTAGATTTGAAATACAACTATAAGGAAGACTAAAACAAGTAAAATTGAATTACAGATACAATTTTATTGATGATTTTCTTTTTTTTTTACTGTTTAAATTCATTTTTAAAGATGTTTGCTTATTCTACCTTTAAATTTTTTTCACAAGTGATTTATTGAGTAAAATGCTTAAGATATTTAGCTAAATGATTATTTTAGTTTCTTTTATTTATCTGGAGTCAAATTTGCTCTTTTTTTATCATGGGGGTATTACAATGTGACATTAATTCAATTCACAAGAAAGAAGACAATAGGGGCTCCTGAAAGTGACACAAGAGAGTCAGGTCCAAATTCTAATCTCCTACATCACTATATGAGGAACTCTAAGGGTATGGTCAAGGTTTGGGGACAACATGTCCAGCAGTTTGGCACTTCTAAATGGTTTGGATGTGGATAACAGCATGTGTTATTCTTCCCTAAACCAGAAGAATATTTAAAGAAAATGAGACATTACTTTGACATTCACATACAATTAATAAGTTGTTTGGCTGTGGTAATGCAACTAAGGCTATCTGCTTCTGAATTTCTTATCAAAGGGAAGACAATTGGATGAAATTACCCACTGCTAACTTGTAGTTAACTTTTACAAATGAAAAATGGAATTATCTATGTTAGATAGTAAAACTATAATTTGAAATTAAGTGTTTTTGCTCAGTTTATCATAGGTGTTAAAAATATTGTAATAGGATAACTACTTCACTGAAATATTATTATTATTTCCTTAGGTTTATTTCACTACGTGGAAGTTTCCAACAAGGACTCTCATTGATGTTTGTAGCTTGATGAAAATTTTATGTATTTTGTATTGAACACTGGACTATGAGATGTAATGACATTAACAGTGATTACTGATGTACTTGTATGTAAATAGCGTCTTCTTTAACAGGATACAATGTAGAACTTGCACTTTTTTATTTTTGGGCTAAGAAAGCTTACAACTTTTAAAAAAGGAATTGTATTTTTGATGGATAAATTTATTGATAATCCAGATAAACCAAGTTAAAATGAATAACTTAGTGCATTACCATTATAAATAATTGAAATCTAGTAGTCATAAATCTAGAATTTTGAATTCTTTATTAAAAGCTTTAAGAACCAAATTAAAGTAAAAAGGAAACATGAAAGAAGTTTATCATTTATGTTAAAAATGTATGAAAATAATACAGATATATAGTGAAATTAAATAACTTGTATCTAAATGAAGTTAAATGAATAAACAAAATAATGGACTGCATTTAAAACAGCAAATCCCAACCTCTGATTAATTTATATTATAACCAATCATTTTATTCATTTAGACATAAATTGTTTAATTTCACTATAATTTATTCAGTGTATGTGAATGGTTGCTGACTTTGTCACACCTTCCATTGTATTGTTCAAACTTTATGAACTTAAATTTAATAGCCTTAACTAGACATATTATAATCATAAAACCATTATGGTTTTAATATATTTACATTTCAAACATTCAATTTAAAAGCTTATTAAATTATTTATAATCATTAATTTTTTTGTATGGCGGGTCTGTGTGTAATTTGTACAGATCTTGTTCACTGCTACATCTTTCATATTCCAGCTAGACTGAAGAGTCCTGGTATTGGACCCAAAGCCTTGTTGGCTTTAGATATAACAATTATAGCAAGTTTTAGATGTTATTATAGTTTTTTATTTACTTTCACTTAAAAAATTGTATTTATAATAATTGAAGGGTCTTTTATACAAGTAAAATAAACCCAGGAGAAAATGTAATACGTTGTTTTATTACCAACTTGTGTATCAGAAGAAGTTTAAGAAAAAAACAAATATTGTTATCAATTAACTACATTAAATAAAAGAATTTCACAAGAGTAGAACAATATGCAACTATACCAGAGAACCAAAATTATGAATCATCTTTGTCTGAATAAGGTTACATATTATTTTATAAGTAGGGAAGGAAATAAATATTGTGTATTAGAGAATACACGTCAAATTTCATTTCAGGCTTCTGTGATTTCCAAAACTTAAACTACATAAATGATAAGGATTGACACATTATTATTTACAATTTCTTGATATTACAGAACTTGGTTTCATTACTTTGTAATTAATTCATGTTTTTTTAGATATAAATCTAAACCTTTAAGGACATTTTCTGAATAAATAACTATATTAAACTGTTTAAAAAAAAACATTGTAAAATAAGTGAAATGTGTTTCAGTAAATTATTGTATGTTTAGTCTTGTTATTACTTATATGGGTATAGAATTCCTTAAGCAGTTGCTTTTGTGTGGAACAAAAATTTACATTTTAGTGGGCACCTTTTTCTTCCTTAATTGTAACGATTGACTTTGTGTAGAAGTCACCAATTGAACTTGATAGTGAAAAGTGACTCTTCGTTCACATAACTTGCCTTTGTGTGATATGATGTTGAATAAACTGATGCAGCAATATAAATACCAGTACCACAATGCTTTTCTCTCCCTCCTCCTCTTGTAACACACATTTTAATTGGATTCTTCTCTTTTGCTTCTGCTATTAGATCAGGGGAATGTCTTTCTTGTAGTCTTCTTGGCTCTGTTGGATATATGGATATGGGGTGTTGTTTATATGTTCCTTCATGAAATCAATGATTCTGCTTCTTTTTTTTGTTCTAAACTTTCACACAAAGCTTGCACTTGTTTGTGTCTCATAAGAATGTCCGTAATTGTTGACACTTGTCAAAAGAATTACCAGTTCAAGACGTATATTGAGACAGAAGTTAAATTGTGTGCCATTTATTAGTGAACAAGAGACTACAGAAACAGTTGGTGGATATAAGTGGGAGAGCCATGGAGTTGAAGCCAAAAAATTAATTTTTATTTATGTTCTGCTCTCTTAAGGGGTTAATTATAAAATGATTAAAAGTTCAGTGAAATGAAAGTACTTCCAGTAAAATAGTTTCATATAGATACAATCTGTTTTACTTATTCATATTATGCAGTTTTAAATTTAAATAAATTCTTTAAATATTGGGAGCCAGGGTTTAGAAACTTAATTTCATTTTGTAGAATGTGACATATAAAATTAATAAAGTAAAAATATGAGATTTACTTTTATTTATTTCTAGTAGCATCGTGTCCATAAATAATTACATAAACTGTACTTAGAAGAATGTATTTCGGAAAACACTTTTTTAACATTGAAAGAGTATGAATCTCTATGTAAATTAGAACAGGGAAAGCTGAATAGAACTACCTCTTTTTTTCACAAGTGGCTGAAACAGTGTATTTGTCAAACAGAAAATCAGACAGAAAGAGACAATGATGACCCAATGACATAATTTTTATCTAAATCAAGCACATGCTTTTGCTTCTTGTGGAGGTGTCAGTCAGTTGCTTGATATTTGCTTTTTAGATTAAAATAATTGTAACTGTGTGCATAATCAGTGTAAGAAGCAAATACATGGGATATGGAACAAGTATCTTCAGGATCTGTTCTAGTCATACATAGATTAACATTTTATCATTAACTCTACTTATACAATTGATAATTTTACACAGCTGTTTTTCATACATTAAGAAATACTATGTTAATCAGTTTTCACATGTATTTTGGTGCTATGTTTTATTCTATCATGATGTTTTAATTACAACAGCTGTTTACCTCATTATGTGTGTTGTGAAATGAATACGTTTCTTGTGCTGTATGAACTGAATTTGGGATCTTTACGATTTGTTAATTATAATAAAGTATTATTTTTTTCTTTATTCCTTATCAAGTCTTTGTTACAATAAAGTATTTTTTCCATTAATTGTTCATTGTATATTATATCTTTTCTTTCTTACAAAGCATTGATTACAATAAAGTATTATTTTCCCTTTTTCATGAATTGTTGATCACATTAATATTTTTTTTCTCATGAAGTGTTTATACTAACCAGATAATATTTAGACTTTTAAGATGAACCCAATTAAATCTACATTAATTGACTTGTAACTAAAAATTATACTCTCCTGCTAAACAATTGACTTGTAGGAGAAAAGTGTGTAATAATTGGAAAGGGTTAAAACTTCACAAGTGCATAAATGATATATGAAAATTTTCAGACCAAACAATTAACTTTCTATTGAGTGGGAACATTTAAAACAGAAAAAAACAAACTGGTTTTTCCAGATCAAATAAAAATGCTGTCCAAGTGGGATGTTTAGTGAATGTAAAATGTAAGCTGACATTAACTTTACCCGAGACAATATTTAAAAAGGAACAGCACACTTAGAAACACAGTGCTGGTTTGTTCAGAAAATAACATGTACAAACATAAACTTAGTGGAGGCAGTTCCACTTTCAAACTAATATTTGCTTGTCCAGAACAAATCTTGATGGAGGACAGTCAATACGAAATTTTAAATATTGGTTTATCTATGACAAGAAGTCAAAAAGAAAACTTAGTCCATGCAGTCAATACATAAAAGCCACAAAACTGGTTTGTCCACAACAAATAATAAAGTGGACAAAAACTTCTTGTAGTTAATGCTTAAGAGATTACACTCTTGGTTTGATAAGCTTTAATACAAATCTGTCAATGATGACAAAAAAATAGTAGGGACATTAAACACTCTGAGACCAAAGTACTGGTTTGTCCAGGCTAAAAGAAAATAACCTAATTAAGATTAGTAACAAACAAAATCTACAGCACCCTAGTCATTAGTATGGTGGTTTCTGGGCACAAAGGTCAAGGTTTGTACCTGTTACTGAACATGACAATCACTTCTGTTACTCAGTTTAAACTGATCATATGGTTTGTGTGTTCTGTTTACTAGCAATTTTCCCACGATCAACATTCCTAAACTAAATTAGGGACAGCTTTGCTTATTTTAAAGAAGACAAGATAACAAGAAGTTTAGTTGGGTGTATTTATACACTAATGTCCCACAGATAAATAGTTGTGGAAACTTAGTCTGGATATGTTCAGAGTAATAACTTAAGTATGAACAGCAAAATAAATATTATGTACAAAGGTATGAAAAGCATAATTTTTATCCATGTAATGGATGACATTCAAGATTTTCACAAACTGATCAACATTTTATTGCATTGCTTGTTTATCAAAAATATCAGTCTGTGTATTTCAAACAAATAAAACACTGGATATATCAATTTTAGTTTGGTCTGACTCTGGTGTCAGATGTTACTTGCTATGAATAAATATTCCTAATTTATTCAAAATAAAGTATTTGTTATTCATATCATGAAGAAGTACCACCTTATTTTTTGTCTAATATAGCATGAGCTCTCTCATTACTTCTATTTTTCTCAGTGAAAACCCCACAATTTTACAACTATTTCACACATTGATCAAAGTACAGACTGAACTGGACTTCTCTTGAACATAGACTGGTGAAACTGGTTACAAATTTCAACTGCTTCTTGAGTGTACCTGATATTTTCATTTGTGTTATTGGGTTAGACTTCAAGATTAAAAATATTTTTAACACCAAGTTTATTTATTATATATGCTATTAATGCATCTATATAATATGAAGAACTGATTAGTGGCCAATGACACATCACTTCAGCTATCCAGTTTATAGGTTTTTCTCATACTGACTACAAAGCACATTTACACCAACAGTATGTTTGATACTTTTTGTTACGATATAGGTCTAACTCATTTCCCTTTGGTTAACTGGTATTCAGGGCTACAGATAAGGGAGTAGAATTCTCTGAAAGTAGTATCACCCAATAACACATGTTGATCAAAGAATAGATTGAATTGGACCTCTCTTTAACTTAGACTTTGAAATTGAATAATATTTTGAAATGCTATGTTTAATTATTATAGCTGTCTAAATATTTAGTATTTGAGATGCTATCACATGATGGAGACTTTTCTAAAATATTAACTTATGAATAAAACGTGACTCCTTTGGTAGAGTAATCAATCATTCTTCAGAAAAGTCCCAAATAATCCAAGCCAATTCTCTATAATTAAGAACCAATAACTTTCTGTTTGGAACAGTTTTCTTCTGATCAGCACAAAAAGAACAGCGTTTGAATTAAAGCTTAATTGTGAATATGACAAAAAACATTGTACTTGTTGCTCATGTGTGAATAACACCTCAGTGTCCCCCATTTCTCACAACATACGTGTGTTCTGTCATGACAAAGCCATAAAAGTTGGGGCAATCGAGGAAAATCAAACCCCTGATTGTAACGTTGGAAAACCGTATACTCACTACTTTACCAGCAGGGAATCTCGCAACATGTAAGATTGAAAGTGTTTTTTACTTGTGAACATTTGGGATCACGATTCAATTTTTGTCACAACTTTTAAGATTGGCTTGACACTTGTGTACGTTTTTGCACAGATGTATTCATATTGTTCAATAGTATACAATAAATATTTAAAGGAGACTGTTCCCTGTCTCAAAATAGAAGTAAAAAATTATTTTACTTAATTTTATAGCGTAAACACCATGAGACTGTTTTTTTTTCACTTACTGGATGGCTCTTTATATCACTGAAGGATCATTTGTAACTGGCTCCTGAGATTGGTGATATTCTAAGCAAAATCGGAAAAAAAAATTGGTCACTTCTAGTCAGTTCAGTTAAGTGTTGTAATCAACAATATGAATAAATATACAAGAGAGAAAAACAAACTTTAACAAGCCTATTTGTCATCTTTTGAAATATTTAACTCCAGGGTAAGTCAAAGCACGTACAATTTTCTACCAAATAGTCATTGTGATATGTTGCATCTATTTAAGGTTTTTGCATTTGTTTGTTATCTTCGTACATCTAAGATGATGTTAATCCTACATGAAAAGTGCTAAAAACACCTTGGGAAATTTTTTCTAAATTTAGGTTAATAAATAGATATTTTCTTTATTAATTACGCAGGGAAAATTTAGTAACTACACAATGATATGTCTAAAGCTTAGTAAAAACAATTAAAAAATAGTTTGACCAGAGCAAAAATAACAACAACAAAAATAATTTAAACAGTTGGAAAAAATCTCTTATTATTTTAGAACAAGTTTATTAAACTTTTATCTTTGAACTTGTGAAATAAAATATTGAAGTAAAGAAAAAAGCATACTTAAGTGACCACAAAAGGCCCGGAATAGCAAGGTGGTGTGAGGCGTGCGACTCGTAATGTGAGGGTTACGGGTTCGCATCCTCATCGCACCAAACATTCTCATCCTTACAGCTGTGAGAGCATTAAAAAGTCACGGTTAATCCCACTTTCTGTTTGTAAAAGAGTAGCCCAAGAGTTCGCAGCGGGTGGTTATGATCTTTCATTGCTAAATAAGGGACAATTAGCGTAGACAGCACTTGTGTGGCTTTGCGCGAAATTGTAAAACAAACAAAACATTTTACCAATTTATATAATTTTCTTCAACTGCAATGCTTTGTATAACGTCATCAAATTCAAGAGTATTGATAAATTGTTTTGCTATTTAAAACACTCATTAAAACACATTAAATAGATGTTATATTTAAGACAATGTATAATTAAAAAAATAATATAATTGTTTGGTTTGAATTTTGCGCAAAGCTACACGCGCTTGTCGTTCCTAATTTTGCACTGTAAGACCAGAAGTAAGGCAGATAGTCATCACCACCCACAGCCAACTCTTGGGCTACTCTTTTGCTAATAGTGGGATTGATAGACATGACAAAGTGCCATCACCGCGTGAAAAACAATTTTTCGAATACCCAGTCGAGACAAACATCAAATGCTTTGAATTATCTTGAAATTTATTTGCGCCTAACTACCGATTCAAAAATCAATTTTCACTCACAATTTAAACTTTTTTCGCAATGGTGACTGTAAACTACATCGATTTCGTTTAACTCACTCGGGTTGCCTGAGAACGCCGAAGCTAAGAAATTGGAAATAGCTTATTATTATGCAAAGAATAAGAGATAGGTATCCCTTCGTTCTAAGTCAATTATACCTCCACAATCTAAAGTATTTATTATTTTTCTGACTTACAAAGAATGTTTTATTTTGCATTAAAATAGCTAATTATGAATTGGAGTTTGTGTTATTCGAGAGCAGCATTTCCTGAAAATAAGTAAGGGCTTGACGTCACTCCCGCGTGACTTGTGGCGAAGAAACATGCAACAAGGTAAGCGTAAATTGTAATCCTGTTGCAGTAATTGAAAGTTGGAATTGTATAAGAAGACTGTAAGCTAATATTTGTATTTTCTAAGCTAAAATTGGTTAAAGGTAAGTTAAAACTTAGAAGTCATCAGGTAATATGTTATTCTTTGGTAGCACCATTTAGCTTCTCAATAATGTTTGTCATTATTTCATAAACTAATGTTTTTCACTCTGTTGTTATTCATACTGACTGCAATAAACTGTACTTTGTTCTACTAACAGTAGAGCCAATACATTTTAAGCTTTGTCAGTTTTCTTTGTGTACCTCTGTGATTTTTTCTGAGGTTGTCAGAATATATTTGTTTGAAAAGGAAATTGAAAATACGTTTTCGTCATTTTAATGAGATTAATCTTCTGACAATAAAGAAACCTAATCCAAAATTAAAATTTAAACTTCCAATTTATCAGTGACTGAAATCACTCGAAGATTTATAAGTTGCAAAAAATCTGGTTTTTAAGTTTTAAGATACGTAATTTAACAATTTCCATTTAAAACTTTATTAATTCGTTTTAAATCGTTGCACATAGCTGGAAATATTCATTAACTGTATTGTGCACGAACTTAAAATTATAGACATATTGGCCCACCTCGTATAGGAAGAATATGGTTGTATCTCTTGTTAACTTTGCTGCTACAATATATACTGTCATTTTATTTAAATAATCACAGCCACATTTCAGTTTCGCAAAGCAGCGAATCAGCATTCATAGGAGGGTTATTGGGATCTTCGAGAGTCTTAAACCATGTGTTAATAACAAGATACAAGAAGAATATTAGATTGTGACATCTGTTTAAATTTTTCTTTCGCACTGAAAAGTTCCAAAAGCATTTGCTTTTTTATCTTTGATATATGTTTGTTGCAGTTGATGTTGTCATCTTTGTTGTGTCAATATTTAGTATCATCAGGGGCGTATATTTTTTACATGCGATGGGGGGAATGATTTTACAACCACATATGTGGACTGTTCAATTTACAAATTGGTAATCTCCGATTACCTGAACCTGAAAGCTGTAAACATGCAGTCACAGAGTAATCTTCTTGTCACGATACTTGGATGTATACTTAGGCCTACTGGCTGATACTTACGAAGTTACGAACAATAACTTAGATCGAAAAGCTTAGAAGGACGCCTATATTAAAGAAGTACATTTCGGATACTGAAAAAGTCTACATCTAGGTCTATTTATGTAATTTGATTGGTAAGAACACGAGAATCACAAGAACAAACAGGCAGTTTGTAGGCCTGTGATGCAATAAAACAATTCAACTGACCAAACTGTAGGGGGGGATGATTGTATGCATTATACCTCCAACCTAAAATGAAGGGGGGATATATACCCTCCATCCCCCAGGATTTACGCCCCTGAGTATTATTACATTTTAAGATGCTAAAAAAGTGAAGTAAATTTTAGACAATATTTAACCTCAGAAATAAACTTTGAAACATTTTGACTGACGTAATAATTTTATGTAAGTGCGTTCTCTTTTAGTATCGTAAGGTAATTGATTTTATGTAGAGCGACAAGATAGGTTTGCTGGACAATATGATTCATCAAGATACTCTTCAGAGAGTAGTTCTAGATTTCTCCGCAATTTAGTGTAAAAATGAAATGAATAAAGTTTGCATACAATGAAAAATCCTAATTAGATGGCCGCTTTTGGAGTTGTTTTTTCTCTCCAAATTGTTTCAAAGTCATATAGCAGACTAAATTCCAGGTTTTTTAACTCGGTAAAGCTGGACTTACCCAGCGTAATTTGAATCATCCAAGTGACTGGTCATTCTTGTTCAAACTAAAGAGAGGCTGTAACCTCAGTATGTTACCTAACCTCATATTAGAGGACACCGTCGTTGACATTCATGCACAATCTACAGCATTACGGCCATATTCATCACCCATGGACAAACCAGATGTTACTTGAACAGAATAACAAAAGCTGTTTGAATGAAAACAGTTTAACAGCTTTCTTCGTGGTTTATGTGAAGACCACTTATACAGAGGGTAACTGTTACACTCAAAGAAGTACTATATTAAAATGAGGTATAAAACATGATAGGTGTAAATTAACATTTTTTCCTCCCCTCTTTACTACGAGATTGTCCTCAAGTCAACACTCAAATTATCTTTAAAAGAAAGTGGAGCTGCACATATATTGGTCAAGGAGGATGCAGAATTGCTCTTGTCCCCGATAAATAAAACGTGAAACACAGACAACGCAACCTTTAAAAAAGAATTAGTTTATCAACGGATGTTCCAAAATACCGTTTAACTACGAAGTAGAAATAATTAATTACGTTGCTGCAAAATAACTTTATCACTAATTATTTAACAATAGTTACATGGACTAAGGCTCATCAGGTTTTGGCTAACTCCATCTGCAACAGCAGATGCCTTTATTTAGGTATAGAAATAAATGCCAGCTGAGATAATATTCTTTGTTCTTCCTGGTAGTAAACGACCCGTGCTCATTCCATTTCACATCCGTTTCGTTACAGTGCAACAGACTCGGATATCAAAGAGGTTGTTGTTGAAGAAGTATACTTGTTCTTTTGACTGTTACTTACTCAATCAGTGTAGTCGCAAGGGTCCTGTACTTCATTTCAGTAGTGGTTAAGGTGGAGGAGCTTCATTTACTTTTTAGCATCTCACAGTTAAAAATTGTAGTAGTGTGATTGGTGGTGAAACTTTGACAGTTTGCATACTATCCTCTTTACAGTTGTCTTTCCACCAGCAGTTGTTAGGGCTGCTGGAATATTTGATGCTATTGCTGATGGTGCAAGCCAAATATTTGTGAATGTCTTATCTATGCTTTCCTAGTGCCCAGTCACTTCTCGAAATTACTCTGGCTTCAGGACAGTCTTTTTATTCTTTACTATGTAATTGTCCAACTAGAGGGGGTGCACACATGGTTGTGTCTTCTGGGTGTCATGAAACACTTCTTTATTTAAAACAAATACAATATGCATGATTAAGACACTGGAGAGTCGCTCTTACTGTATCACCAGCTGTTTTCTCTCCAAACTGTATGGGTCGAGACCTGCATATCAGACTTAATAAACCCAGTATTACTTAATTCGGTAACGAATTTACAGAAAACAATTAGCGCTCTCACTCACTCATCATTGTCATTCCTAAATTAAAGGAGGTCTTAATATGGGGCATATCTCATGACTATATGATTTGCACATGATGTCATAAATAGAAATCTTTAAACTGTGTTTAATGTTTTGGTTTTGTTCAGGTTTCATACACAAGTGTTCTATTTTTTTCAACGTTTACTACATTCGAAGTGTGATATTGTCATAGCAACATTACAGAAGATAACGTTTTTATTTATTTGTAAACTGATTCGGATGATTGTGGTCACAGTATTGTCCATATTTGCGTAACTTAAATCGCGTAGTTCGTACAATTAATAATATAAACATTTGATAATAAGTATTTATTGTTATATTTTAAATAGCAGATTTTGGAAAAAAAAGCAACTGTTCTATAGTTTATACTGGAGTTAACCGGATGCCTATGTCTCGTCTTTGTTTTTTTATCAGTCAGTACTTAATGAAACGCTCTACATTGTAAACAATAGGCTGTAGTTAACATGAGAATCAAATTTTTAAATATCGCACACGTTTATCTTAAATAATTTATCTTAAAAAGTCCAATTTTAGTAGGAACACACAATAGTACGTCAAAAGTACGTCACGTTATATGTATTTTAACAAGGTTTTCTTCAAAACACACTTTACGTGTTCGGTTGATATATAAACCAAGGTTTTATGGACAGACTGTTTTCATGTATGCTTAATATTTGCGTATGAACCATGGTTTTATTAAAATACAGTTTCTGTGTATGGTTAAAAATTTATAATTACTAAATGAAAGTATCTGATGCTTTAAGATACGATACTACAAGTTTTATTAGTGTACTACAATTTCGCTAATTTTCTAAGGTTTAAATACTTCAAGCCTTTCCGACAAGAAAAACTTTTCAGTTTTTCACATTTTTGTATTGCATTGCACCACGAAGTAGAAATGTTGATAAATAACATTTTGTCTGAAGTTTCTTTTTATCAAATACATGGTTTGGTTGTTTGAAAATGCCACCTGGTAAGCAGGTGGTTTAGGAAGTTTTGTGAGAAATGATGCAGTCGATCTATCGCATGCATTAAAAATGCCTGTAACGTGGGATAATCGTGATAATCGGAATGTATTTACAGAAAGAGGCGGACATCTGTATTTTCATAAATTTACTTACATAGGGCAACACCATGTGCGACAAGTTACTAAAAATATATACGTGTGTGTGTGTGTGTGTGTGTATGTATTTAACGTTTTTTTTTTCTCGTGCTAGTTCAAAAATTTAATTTCATATCCTGTTAAATTATTTTTCTATGATTTTTGATCAGATCGTATTTCATGCGTTACTTTGTACAAAAAAAGTAAGAAACACACAAATGAAGCCAAGCCAGAAAGATATTTTGGATGGCTATGTTATATTCTCAGTAGAATGTTTAACAGAAACAAAAGGAGCTGATTTCGGTGCTTTCAGTAGTGCCTTAAATTGAAACAATGCAGTTATGTAATCTTGTCAAAATCTATACCCCCATATATATATATTCATTCATTCCCCCATTCATTTTATATGTATATGCCTTAACTGTTTCTCTTAGCTTATCTTCAATGAAATTTAAACATTTCTTTTAATGTGTATTTATAAATATGTTTCCGTCTCAGTACGATATCAATTGTGATTAAATTAGCACACAGGGTCACATATTAAAGTAGTAATGGTTTTCAAACGAGACCCAAAACTTGAAAGCTTACGGAGTAATTCTGTATTCTTCTGCAGGATAATAATGAATTTAAATCCATAATAACTTTTATAATCCACTCACGGACGACGAATTCCAGTTCACTGAAGGCAAGATAGTTACCTCTTTTTTCACCTCATGTTATCATTTTTGGAAAGGCTATTATTAAATTATTCCATCAACACATTATTAATAATAACATATTTTTATGAAAATCAGTTGGTGAATCCTCATTACTTGACCTTCTCGACACTAACTTTTCTGCCAGTCTTTCATACTTGTTCTTCACGTCGAAACTACCGACATTTAACAACGATTTATGACTGTTTCAGACTTGGAAACCTTTTTAATGCACATTTTGACTCACTGTATTGATTCTGGCGTTTGTTTTTCTCGCCGTTTAGTGTCATCTACCATGATATCGAGAGACATACTGATTTACATCTTAGACAACAGACCTTTACCACCGACTGTTAAAATGAGAAAACTGGTGAGTTTAACGCCCTCGTAAATGATCTCTGCCAACGTAATAAGCGCTTATCCTTCCTTTACAGCAATAACTTTAAACATGAAAACAAAACATATTTCTTAGTAAAGGATGGTTTACACTGTTCCTTCAGAGGAATCTTTTTTTCTGTTTTAAAACAAAAAGAAGCTGCATACAGTATTAATATTGTTTTTTATTCGAGGTATATTTTTCTATTTCTACGGTGCACGTAGAATAGTATGCTTGTTTGTTTTTGAATTTTGCGCAAAGCTACACGAGGGCTATCTGCACTAGCCGTACCTAATTTAGCAGTGTGAGACTAGAGAGAAGGCAGCTAGTTATCACTACTGACCATCAACTTTTGGGCTACTCTTTAATCAACGAATAGTGGGATTGATCGTATCATTTTACGCCCCCACGGCTGAAAGGGCGAGCATGTTGGGTGCGACGGGGATTCTAACCTCCGACTTTCAGATAACGAATCGAATGCCTAAACCCACCTGGCCGTACCGGGCCTTCTTTATTTCTGACTGTATTCTTTCTTGTCTACTAACAGTTACTGCACAATCCAACCTAGATCCACCAAGCATTCCTACTTATAAATCTCCTTCAATCTACACTAATCTCCATGTTCGAATTCACAAATCTTTTTCAGTCCACAGAGTATACTTTCGTAGGTCACACTTCTAAACCACATTTATCTCACTGCTTCTCCCAGAACTAGATGCGTCTATTTTTTGTAAATCTCGCATTCATACAGAAGTTATGGCTTCCGCTCCTATTTCTAGAAACTTCTCTCTAAGAGTTAAATATTGCATACAATCCTGGGATCCTGTTCTATTCACAGACTCCAATGCTACTGTACGTCTTTTTTTTGTTTTTCAGTTTCATGCAAAGCTACTCGAGGGCTATCTGCGATAGCCGTTTCTAATTTAGTAGTGTAAAACTAGAGGGAAGGCAGCTTGTTTTCACCACTCACCGCCAACTCTTGGGCTACTCTTTTACCAACGAATAATGGGATTGGCTGCACATTATAACGCCCCCACGGCTGAAAGGGCGGACATGTGTTGGTGCGACCGGAATTCGAACCCGCGACCCTCGGATTACGAGTCGAACGCCTTAACACGCTTGGCCATGCCGGGCGTTAGTGTACGTCACACTTCTACACTTAACATACCCATTTTATACATTACTTCTTCCAAATGTGGTAGTTATGGCGATTTAAGATTTTTACTTTTATTCCTAGCAGTGGTCTAGCAATCCCTTATTTTAACGACCATTCAAACTCCACAAACTCTAAGGATTTTCTTCCATACACATAACCTTCTGTAACTTTTGAAGGAGAACATCATCTTTCACTCGACGACCTTTCATAACTAAACCTAACAGAACCTGAACTTTCTCCCTGTCACAAAACAAAACTTTGTATTTGTGAAATAAACTCCCTGCAACACGGCTGCACAAGCGCACTCTGATCTACTAAATTTAGCAAGACTTTCACACACTTTTAAAACAATGTAAAAATGTTTCATTTCGCATACATACCCAGTTCTGGGTCGCTTTTATGTGTTATAAAATATACACAAACCCAATAGTCCTGGTCGTTCTGTTATTTTTAATTGGAGTAAGACTACTGAAAACTTATTTGCTTACGTTGATACCCCCTTACCTTTGACACCGCTCGTTACAGACGCAACACATTTCCTAATCATTATTTCTGACATTAACATCAACGGAAAACTTCCTCCAAATACTATCCTTTGTATCATAAAATGTCTTCTAGCTGCACAAACACTTCCTACAACGATGGCTTAAAAGTTCAAAAATGTCGGCCCGGCATGGCCAAGCGTGTTAAGGCGTGCGACTCGTAATCTGAGGGTTGCAGGTTCGCTTCCCCGTTACGCAAAACATGCTCGCCCTTTAAGCCGTGAGGACGTTATAATGTTACGGTCAATCCCACTATTTGTTGGTAAAAGAGTAGCCCAATAGTTGGCGGTGGGTTGTGACGACTAGCTGCCTTCCCTCTTGTCTTACACTGCTAAATTAGGGACGGCTTGCGCAGATTGCCCTCGAGTAGCTTTCTGCGAAATTTCAAAACAAACAAACAAACCCATTTATGACCTCGTGACTGTACTATTGGTAATATACACATGGAAAAACTGCCGCCACGAGACTTTTCGATATAAATGAAACCAAATCATTAACATCGACCAGTCAAACGTTTTCCGAATAAGTAAATCGATTCTGCTCATTTCATTTCCAAAATCTTTAATAATTTATTTTCTCACAATGTTATTAGGGTTTATATTAGTTCTGTTTGATGGTAAGATTTGAAAATTCACATAAGCTGGATGTATTTTTCTTTAATCTATGACACTATTTTATATTTCAAACATTCTCAAAAGAAATAAAATGAATTATATTTATGTTAAATGTCGTATTCTGATATTATTGCAATTAAAACGAATAATTATAATTATTTAAAAATGTGTAATGATAAATATATATATACATTTTTACATTTATAAATAAATATAATTTTAGAAAATAAAAATAAATGTTATTTATTTAAAAAGTATCTGACAATTTTAGATGAACTTCTACCAAAGCAGTTACCAAAACACATCGACAGATCCTCCACCGCCTTATAACCTTCATCCACCTTCAGAACCAGGTTGGAAACGTAGTGCTCCACCAAGCGTACCCCATGGATATTATGAAGGACCATCTGATGGGCAAACAAGCTTCGGAGGCATCCATGGTCAACCAGGCTTTGGGCAAACAAACTACGGAGTCATCCAGGGTCAATCAGGCTTTGGGCAAACAAGCTACGGAGTCGTCCAGGGTCAGCCAGGCTGTGGGCCTCCTGGCGGGCAAATGGGCTATCCATACTACACGCAGCAACCTCCTTTGACGTCACCTGCGGGATGGGGTCCCCAATATCAGCCGACTCATACTGTGTACGTTTTTTTCTTTTTCTTTATGGTAGAAGTTGAAATGTTATGATTTACAAAATAGTCAAAATTTTTGTATTGTAATGTGTAATAAGAAGGATAGTTGATAATATTAACTTTAAATTATGTAATTATGTCGTACCAAACGTCATACCTTTCTAATCTGGTGGCTTAGTGGTAAGCCTGTGGGCTTCTAATGCAAAAAATTTGGTTCGGACACCTACGGTGGGCAAAGCACATATAGACCAGTGTGTTGCCTTTACTTCAACATTTGTTACTTATAATTTATTTCGGACAAGTTTCCGATTTATTCTGTTGCGTACTTTACTAATTTTTTATTAGTAGCTGTTTGCGTGCTTTGTTCAAAAACCAAGATTTCGTATGCTACACGTTCTAATGAGTTTTTTGTTTTGTTTTCAAAGCAGTTGTTAATGTATTTTCTATGAAGCTGAAATTTTGCTATATTTATGAACTTTTAAAAAATTCTTGTTGTGCTTGCTTCCTTGTTAACGGGCCTATCGTTGCACAGTGATTAGTGTCAGACTGTGGATCCACACTTTGACTCGTAGGTAGTGTTGACTAGCAACTGCCATTTATCGCTATTTTTCATTTCTAAACTTAGATCAGCTAACGCAGATAACCTACAAGTAATTTTATACGAAATTGAACAATTATTCGCAAGAGTTCATTTATTTTTCCATTTTTATTTCTTTTTTAAGTATTTTATAATTATTGTATAACGTTTTTTCATAGAATTGAACTAATGTCAGTTGATGATCGTCTCAGGGATTTAATTTTGATAAGTAGTTGATTAATTATTTCCCGTATTATCACACTGAAGGATAAGAAAGCTAGTACGTAACATGCTCAATAGGTGGCAGAGATAAGTAAAATACAATTTAAAAAGAGTATAAATTGATTTCGTTACAGAACACAGCGATTGTCTTTGTAAATATTTTATATATGTATTTATAGAAGAAGGTAGGTGTAATTAAATGCAAGACGGTACTGTTGAACAACTTTATCGAAAATGACTTTACTTTGTAATTAAGTTTTGTTTTTAAAATTTCAACGGAACAAAAATCCAACTTATAATAAGAAATTCAATTGTTCGATGTATGTTTTGTATTACTTTCCAAAACCTGGAGTTTTTTTTTTGTGTGTGTATGTGCAGAATTTTGACCGAAGAAAAACCCAGTGAAAAGGATAGGATGGCGGAGTGCTTCTTATTGGGATGCTGTTCGTCGATATTGTGTTGTTGTCTTCTGGACCCTTAACTTCATTAATTTCGTGTACGGGCTGAATTCAGTGTCTAATTATTTGTTAGGTTGATACTTTCATTGTTACCTGGATTCGAAGACAACCTGAGGATATAATGTTTGTCTCCTAAATGAATAATATTATTGTTCTTGACTCGAGGGACTGCGGCGTTTCTTGCATTTTTGTCAATAGCTTTATCTTGGAATCAGTTTCAGTATAGTATTTTCGTGTTCTAGGTACACGACTTTATTAATAGCAAATGTTATGGACATAATTCTATGCCTTCTTATAGACTAATTTTAAAGTGAGCTCAGGAACTGTTGGTAACTAAAAAGTTCTTAAAAAGTGTAGCGAAATGTAGTGCAGATCTCATAAACATATTTTCTTGTTTTGTATGGCATTATTTTACTTTACTTTAAAAAACAAACCTTTATAGAAGCAAAGCTTATTGTGTTGAGTAGTAGTACACTTTTGTGCCTATACTGACTTCTTGGATTCAGCTGAAACAACGACTTTGAAGTCAAAATTATCTTTGTTTGTATTTAAGTGAAGATTGAATATTAAACTTATAATTGGCAAAGAAATACCACTTTGTTTGGTATTAAATCATTAATAATTGTGTTTATTAATCCTTCTTCTAATCTTGATTGGAAACGGCTTTCACAAAATCTTTTAAAATTACTGCGTAGCAACTGTGAACATTAGCTAGTGTAATTTGATAATATATAGTGTTTCAACTAATACTTTTAGACTGGTGTTCCAACCGGCCTGACGTTCACCCATATCAAACGAAAGGCCTTATTGACACGTGTTTGTCGTGTTGTTGTGTTTTATTTTACTTTCACTTAAGTTTTGTGTTGTATTTGTAGACATATATACTACCATATTATATGGGTTTATGGGTGTTACTTGTGTAATTTAAATATAACTATTTTCGTGTTCGATTTAATTACAGTGAAATATATTGTATGTAGTCCATTGTCATTGTACGAAATTCCAGGTACATACAATAAAATTTTAGATATTATATTTGGTAGAAGGTTTCAAACTTTGTTCGAAGTTATATTTGCGAGTGACACTTTGAGCTAATCACGTTTGATATATTATGTATGAATGTGGGAAATGTTTTACTGAGAAATAAAGTTTGTTTTTTGCCTTAGTTTCTATGCTTTCAATAAAAATTGTTGCACTGTCGCTTTCAAATCAGGATTAGCACAGAATTAACATTATCTTATGATTTGAAGTCGTTCAAAACATTTTGTAGGAAGAGCAAAATCAAAGATACAAAACAAGTCCTGTTTGATCATTAATTTGCAAAACAATGTAACCTCATTAAGGATAGATTTATACCACTGATATTTCACGTAAGTGCCCTTGTGCAATTTTATAACTATATACGTGTCCGTCTGAAGTCTAATTTGACACCAGGTAGTGTGCATGTATGGTACACGTTTCATGCTTGAATGGCTCTTAATGTGACAGAAGTCAGATCTTTGAGGTTGACACCAACTAATTAGAACTAACGTAATTGTTGAATTTGTTCTTGGTTACTTTCGCTGTTTGATATCGTATTAAGCAGAGTTCTATAATGTAATGGCTAAACGAAGCCAGTAAAGCTGTTTTGAGCTTGAAAACGTTAATAATAATAAATGTAACTCCCAGGTTGTTGACTGGGTTACCAAAAGACCAATATATTCCACAATCCCGTATACAGTAATGTTAAGATCATCTTGTTTGATAGACATTTTGTTTACTTTTTCTCTGCAATCGAGTTTAGGTTGTATCTTGAATTTGACGGTGCCCTTAATTCGTTTGGTGGGAAGATAACCTGAGGAATGATCACTGACTATAATTAAACATGACAGGTTCAAATGTATTTATTTTTTGTTGTGAGGAAACGTCTGTTTTGAAGGAGTGACACGGTTTAAGATCCTGGCAATCATCGTCAGCTCTTCTATTGGGTAATTCAGGCCTAATTTCGTTATGGTGGTTTATGATCAGTTGTGTACGTTACCATAAGAATAAAGATGTATTCAAAATCTAATTTATATTTCTGTGAGCTACTATAAATAAATATGTGTGGTTCTAATTATGTGAGATTACTTGTAATGTGAGCACAAGGGATTGATTTCACATCTCTTTCTCTCCTAAAAGATACGCTGGATAAGCTAAGGAACGCTTGAGTTAGAAAATGCACAATGAAGAGTGTAGTTGCGTAGGTATGTTTGACACTTGAGGTAAACATATCTACTTTCAAGGTGAATATAAATATTCTGAGAACTCCAGTTTTTGACTTCAGGGTGTTATTAGCATTTTCAAACTACGGATGGTGACATTTCAGAATCTAAAATGTCGGATTAGGTATCCAAGGATCTTAAAGTCGACACGTAATTCTGCTAAACATACTCCAAACTATCAGCTGTGGGCGTATTATAAGAGCGAGAGTCAGTTCTGCTATTTGGTTAAGAGTATCCAGTTAGGTGATTAGTGCTTCCGAATGTTTATCGTTCTTCTGTTCCGCGTTTCATAGTTAAGAATATTTACACCTAAAACATAAAGGCTTCTGACCTAGTTGTTTAGCTTTGTATTCATCTGGTGTTGTTCGTATGAGCAAATAAAGACACACCAGGAGACTGGTGTAACTCGTGTACATAGCTTAATGTATTATAATTCTTAATTAATTAGTTTAGTATCCAAACATATGTTGTGTTGCCATGTGATGAGTGTTGGAGTTCTCGTGATCTCTTTCGCGTGTACTGGTTGAACGACAGTTGCCATGAATAATTGGTGTTTGTCACATGTTTTCAACTGAGTTTCAGAATCTGGTGTAGTTTATATACATTTTTGTTTTGAATGCTTAAAGGATGATGACTGGAAAGTTGTACTTCAACATTCTGAATTATCCAGAACAATGTTCAATGTAGCAAAGTTGAAGGCTTTGGGTGTGTGTGTTTTTCAACACGTTTTCATTCAAAATATCTTGGAAGAGATGGGTAATAAAAAGTTCGGACACATCAGGGATGGATTTTGTGGATAATCCAACCCATAGTGTATCGACTCAATCATAGTACTTTATGGTTTAAACGAAACAGCCAATCACTTGTCAGTCTGCTCCTGACCTCACATGGAACAATAACGCTTAGACTAAATGCAGTGGTTCTCACTGCCCCACAAAATTAGCGATCATCCTATCGACTGAGCAAAATTGTGCCAATCATTCTGAGAGGTAACGTAGCATGTGTTCTTATACGTGGAAATCACGCTACACATGCTGCTCAGTTAGGGCATGTTCACATGTAGATGTAGCAAATTCACAAAATTTGTTGCAGAATGATTTCCGTTACCGTTCAAGTAATACAAACCTGAATATTAAACTCCGAAATCACTTTCCACTAACCAGAACGTTTTTGATACTGCAGAATGGTTCACATGTGTGACTGTTTCAAATATTGATTTTTCCGAATTCTGAATAGTTATAATCTCGCTTACAAATTCAACGTTTGAAATTTCACATACACTATTCTAATACTGGTCTACGCATCTTTTACACGAAAATTTACACTTTTAAATAGTATGTTTGGTTCCACATTGAAGGGATCATTTGGTTCATGTATTTTCTTTAATCACACTTGCTTTTTGCATTTTCAGTATGTCAGATTTTCGCTTCTTTTTGTGCCAGATGCTTGAAGTTGATACATTTTTACTGTCATTTTTTTCAGTACTTTCTTTATTCTAACCGTTCTTTGTTTATAACTTATTTCTTTGTGTTTTTTTTTTTTTTTATATCGCGCAAGGCTACACGAAGGTTTGGTTTGAATTTTGCGCAGCTATACGAAAGCTATCTCTGCTAGCCGTCTCTGATTTAGCAGTGTAAGACTAGATGAAAGGTAGCTAATCATCACCACCAACTCTTGAACTACTCGTTAATCAACGAATAGTGAGATTGATCGCCCCTTGGTTTGACGGGGATTCGAATCCACGACTCTCAGATTGCGAGCCGAGCGCCCTAACCACTTGGACATGCCGGACCTATTGACTATTTACGAATTAATTTTACTCAAGAAACATTAAAACAAGTAATTTTAAGTTATATATCTCCTTTATACAAGTTGCAGTTAAAAAATTAAACTTTTGCTACAGCACATCCTCCTCTGGTAAAATACAGAAAAACAATCTTTCAAGCTTCGTGTATATTCATACTGAAATCATGCTAGCTAAATTGCTACTGTAAATAAATACCATACCAGTGTTTCTATGTTATTCTCTCTGCATTTCTGTAATTAGGAGACGTGACCGTTTTCTTAAGTCTGTAATAATCAAAACTGAGCTTCATAATTAACACCGAGAGGTGTTAAAAAATGTCCGTGAGACGCTAGTGATGTAAATGTCATGATTATGTTGACTGACGTCATTTGTTATGTGATTCATTATTAGAGGTAACCAACACTAAACTGGTCTTACGTGTACAATTATATTTTGTACGTTTATACAAACGAACACACTTTTACTTTGAAGGATTTCTCGTATACTGTTCTTCTGCAAAACATATTTCATTCTTGGTGTGTTTTTCAGAAAGCTCTATCGAAAAGGATTCGAATCCACGACTCTCAGATTGCGAGCCGAGCGCCCTAACCACTTGGACATGCCGGACCTATTGACTATTTACGAATTAATTTTACCCAAGAAACATTAAAACAAGTAATTTTAAGTTATATATCTCCTTTATACAAGTTGCAGTTAAAAAATTAAACTTTTGCTACAGCACATCCTCCTCTGGTAAAATACAGAAAAACAATCTTTCAAGCTTCGTGTATATTCATACTGAAATCATGCTAGCTAAATTGCTACTGTAAATAAATACCATACCAGTGTTTCTATGTTATTCTCTCTGCATTTCTGTAATTAGGAGACGTGACCGTTTTCTTAAGTCTGTAATAATCAAAACTGAGCTTCATAATTAACACCGAGAGGTGTTAAAAAATGTCCGTGAGACGCTAGTGATGTAAATGTCATGATTATGTTGACTGACGTCATTTGTTATGTGATTCATTATTAGAGGTAACCAACACTAAACTGGTCTTACGTGTACAATTATATTTTGTACGTTTATACAAACGAACACACTTTTACTTTGAAGGATTTCTCGTATACTGTTCTTCTGCAAAACATATTTCATTCTTGGTGTGTTTTTCAGAAAGCTCTATCGAAAAGGACTGAACGGATCTGGAAAACGTAAAGATGGTTCTCCAGAAAATAGGCAAAACAGGCCTGAAATTGAAACCAGTGTAGTGCGCACTCCACAGAAGTGGAGTTTCTCAGTGACATTGTTGGTGGAGATGGAATCTCTACAGACCTTGTTAAGTAAGCAGAATCTGTATAAACTGGCCTCAACCAGTGACCAGGCAAGAAATCCACAGTTTCTCGTTGTATAACTAATGGTTTGTGGCCAACTTCTCCAAAACATTGTTTACTATCACTAAAACTGTGTTGCACTTTGGATGGAATGAGGAAACAATTCAACAATTCCTATAACTGAAACATGCTGTAAAAGATGCTTCAATGCTATCGTTTTAATGACAAGACACCGAATTCATATTAGACATCAACGTCAGCAGTAATATAATTATGGCAGGGTTATCGTAGTTGCAGGAGAAAACAAAACATTTCTTCACATTACCTAGTTGTAAATTTATGGCTTTCACGTTCAGGTATTGTGTGGTGAAAGAAATGATTGTAATTATAGTCTTCATAAAACACTGTTGCCATTACTAATATGATAGAAGTTTCATCGTTTTGGTGGATCATGCTTAACTGGAATTTTTAATGAACCATAATGACCACGAAGGGATGAAAACACATCATATAATAATGTTACATTTGTGAAAACCCCGATCTCATTTTTTGCTATAATACCTTTCAACCGATTAGGAACTTCTGCCACTGAGTAAGTGCCGTGATGGACACTTTCGTAGCTCTTGGAAGAACAAGTGAAATAGACCAAATCTAGCACGATTGCTCCTTGTTGTTCAGAAAAATAAAAATGGTAGAAATAGAGAAATAAAGTACAGGTGTACGTGATCTATGGGATTTCCATAGTCGGTAAAGAGCACAGGAAGTGTGCTGAGACATTATTATAAACAACCAAACCATTACTTTTTAACTGTGCTAAAGTTAGTTCTCTCTGGAGTTCTATTCAAGAAATTCTACACTCTTTGCAAAAGAAGGATTGGATGACTTTGATATTTTACTTGCACTTATACTAATAGTCAATGGAGGTTCTTATGGGTACTTTTAAGTTACAATATTTGATACTTGTGTAAATATTGCATAACGTATGACACCCAGCAGTTTTAGGTGTGATGAAGATGTGCATTTCACATTATTATCCCAGTGTGAGGTTGAGAAGAAAAATTAATACAAACTATTAAGCATATTTTTTTTCTGTTTGTTAATCATGATCAAGGGTACTGGATAAATGCTTTTGTAAATTATCCCTATATATAAAGCATAAAAATAAGTGTATGTGCCTCTCTGTACATTATTTAACTACTTCTAAGTCGCTAGGCCTAACTCAACCAAATGGTAATTTAGAAAAAGAAGATCAACAACCTCTTCATCTCAATATTGCTGTTATTGAGCATTTATTATTTATTACGTGAGGTAATATTAATTTCATTTATATATGCTTTGTGGAGAAATGCAGTAAAACAATTGGCTGTCAATATTGCAATAATACATAAATTCAGCTGAATTTTCAACTCCAATAGCTACCACAAGGCTGATATGAAAAGCTATTTCTTGAATAATGTCTACTTCCAACCTTTATCTGTGATGCTTCAACTATGGCCTGAAAGACACTTCTTTGGCTAATGAGTGTCAATTTATTAATCACGTGAAGCTGGGTGCTGAAAGTAGGTTATAGAAAGCATTCATATCACCACTATTTTAACTACTACTTCTCAATACAAAACCACCCTGACCATTTGACAGTGTATATTATGTTTTATGTATATAAAACATGTATATATGTATATATATGTATATTTATGTATATATATGTTTGTGTGTGCATGGTTTTGTTTTCATATATGAATGTTGCATAAAGTCATTGCTGGATCTTATGTGATAGAAATAGATCTATTGCACAGAGAAAGCAACATCAAGCAAATTTGTATGGAGAAAAATGATTTAATCTTGATGTTGGGATTTTGCAATATGATCTTAACTGTCATAACTAGCCTGGAAAGTTTTTTTTTATAAAGTGCACCTATTATTTTCAGTAATGGTGTTAATACAGTGTTTCAATTTCTATATTGAAGTATTTTTCATGAAAGATTAACAAAAAACTCCGATTACATTTGAGAGAAAAGTTTTATCTGGTGTTTCATATTGATAGAAATGCAAAATGTTTCAGCTGGATCAAATTGAAACGTGGATAACTGGATGACCTTGACAGCAAAAGTGATATTCAGAAAAAAAAGGCTTAGATACAATAACATGATTTAACTGGCAATAGAATGTTTTTATTCATGCAGTTGAAATACGTTCAATGAGCACTAAGTTTTATTAAATATTTCATTTACAGTGTTTCAGTAGAAGATGCATTTTGAGATGTAATAATGCAGATTTTAAGTCACAAAGTGTTATTGGGATAACTTGATCTTATTCATATGTACTCACTGGTCAATATCTAAATCACATTGAAATTGAAGCCTATGACATTGATTCCTTCTTGGATTGTGGAGTCACTAGAACAGTTCTAATATAAAAAAATATACAACAAACAATCCATTTACTAATTTTTTGGATGATTCCTCTTCCAAGACCCATCATGTAAAGGTGGGATATGTCTTGTTATTTGTTGTCACTAGCTGTTCTCTAGCTTGGGAAGGTGGATGAATGAACTAACTGATGTCTTAATTCTTTATACTTCTCTGGATGTTGAGTTTCCATTGATAAACTCTTATCTGTAGTTACCAAATTGGTTCTTTTCTCACCAGTGTACTGCCAGAGATGATCATCATACATATCCTTTTGTTTTTGTGACTCCCTGTCTTTCAAAACTTAACTTTGGAACTTTTCTTCTTGTACAATAAGAAGTGTTCAGCCATACCAGTTTGTCTCAAAGAACTTATCATCATTAACATCATTATGACTTCCTTAAGGAACTATACCAGAGAATCAAAATTATGAATCATCTTTGTCTGAATAAGGTTACATATTATTTTATTAGTATGGAAGAAAATAAATATTGTGTATTAGGGAATAAATGTCAAGTTTCATTTCAGGCTTCTGTGATTTCCAAAACTTGGAAACTACATAAATAATAAGGATTGATACATTATTATTTACAATTTCTTGATATCACAGAACTTGGTTTCTTTACTTTGTAATTAAATCATGTTTTTTTTCAACATAATTCTAAATCTTTAATAACATTTTCTGAATAAATAATTATATTAAACTGTTTAATGAAAAAAACATTGTAAAATAACTGAACTGTGTTTCAGTAAATTATTGTACTTTTGTCTTGTTATTACTTATTTGGGTATAGAATTCCTTAAGCAGGTGCTTTTGTGTGGAACAAAAATTTACATTTTAGTGGGCACCTTTTTCTTCCTTAATTGTAACGATTGACTTTGTGTAGAAGTTACCTGTTGAACTTGATAGTGAAAAGTGACTCTTCGTTTACATAACTTCCCTTTGTGTGATATGATGTTGAATAAACTGATGCAGCAATATAAATACCAGTACCACAATGCTTTTCTCTCCCTCCTCCTCTTGTAACACACATTTTAATTGGATTCTTCTCTTTTGCTTCTGCTATTAGATCAGGGGAATGTCTTTCTTGTAGCCTTTTTGGCTCTGTTGGATATATGGACTTGGATGTTGTTTATGTTCCTTCATGAAATCATTGATTCTGCTTGTTTTATGATGAAGTCAGTTGTTCTAAACTTTCACACAAAGCTTGCACTTGTTTGTGTCTCATAAGAATGTCCGTAATTGTTGACACTTGTCAAAAGAATTACCAGTTCAAGACGTATATTGAGACAGAAGTTAAATTGTGTACCATTTATTAGTGAACAAGAGACTACAGAAACAGTTGGTGGATATAAGTGGGAGAGCCATGGAGTTAAAGCCAAAAAATTAATTTTTATTTATGTTCTGCTCTCTTAAGGGGTTAATTATAAAATGGTAAAAGTTCAGTGAAATAAAAGTACTTCCAGTAAAATAGTTTCATATAGATACAATCTGTTTTACTTATTCACATTATACAGTTTTAAATTTAAATAAATTCTTCAAATATTGGGAGGCAGTGTTTAGAAACTTAATTTCATTTTGTAGAATGTGACATATAAAATTAATAAAGTAAAAATATGAGATTTACTTTTATTTATTTCTAGTAGCATCATGTCCATAAATACTAACATAAACTGTACTTAGAAGAATGTATTTCGGAAAACACTTTTTTAACATTGAAAGAGTATGAATCTCTATGTAAATTAGAACAGGGAAAGCTGAATAGAACTACCTCTTTTTTCACAAGTGGCTGAAACAGTGTATTTGTCAAACAGAAAATCAGACAGAAATAGACAATGATGACCCAATGACATAATTTTTATCTAAATCAAGCACATGCTTTTGCTTCTTGTGGAGGTGTCAGTCAGTTGCTTGATTTTTGCTTTTTAGATTAAAATAATTGTAACTGTGTGCATAATCAGTGTAAGAAGCAAATACATGGGATATGGAACAAGTATCTTCAGGATCTGTTCTAGTCATACATAGATTAACATTTTATCATTAACTCTACTTATACAATTGATAATTTTACACAGCTGTTTTTCATACATTAAGAAATACTATGTTAATCTGTTTTCACATGTATTTTGGTGCTACGTTTTATTCTATCATGATGTTTTAATTACAACAGCTGTTTACCTCATTATGTGTGTTGTGAAAGGAATACATTTCTTGTGCTGTATGAACTGAATTTAGGATCTTTATGACTTGTTAATTATAATAAAGTATTATTTTTTTCTTTATTCTTTATGAAGTCTCAGTTACAATAAAGTATTTTTTCCATTAATTGTTCATTGAATATTGTATCTTTTCTTTCTTACAAAGCATTGATTACAATAAAGTATGATTTTCCATTTTTCATGAATTGTTGATCACATTAATATTTTTTTCTCACAAAATGTTTATACTAACCAGACAATATTTAGACTTTTAAGATGAACCTAACTAAATCTACATTAATTGATTGTAACTAAAAATTATACTCTCCTGCTAAACAATTGACTTGTAGGAGAAAAGTGTGTAACAACTGCAAAGGGTTAAAACTTCATAAGTGCATAAATGATATGTGAAAAATTTTAGACCAAACAATTAACTTTCTATTGAATGGAAACATTTAAAACAGAAAAAAAAACAATTAAACTGGTTTGTCCAGATCAAATAAAAATGCTGTCCAAGTGGGATGTTTAGTGGATGTAAAATGTAAGCTGACATTAACTTTACCCGAGACAATATTTAAAAAGGAACAGCACACTTAGAAACACAGTGCTGGTTTGTTCAGAAAATAACATGTACAAACATAAACTTAGTGGAGGCAGTTCCACTTTCAAACTAATATTTGCTTATCCAGAATAAATCTTGATGGAGGACAGTCAACACGAAATTTTAAATATTGGTTTATCTATGACAAATAATAAGTCAAAAAGAAAACTTAGTCCATGCAGTCAATACATAACAGCTACAATTCTGGTTTGTCCAGAACAAATAATAAAGTGGCCAAAAAACTTCTTGTAGTTAACACTTAAGAGATCACACTCTTAGTTTGTTAAAATAAATTAAATATGATGTAGAGAGCTAACAATTAGAAGCTATAATACAAATCTATCAATGAGAACAAAAAAATAGGAGGGACAGCAGAACACTTGGAGACCTAAGTACTGGTTCGTCCAAACTAAAAGAAAATAACCTTATTAAGATTAGTAACAAACAAAATCTACAGCACCCTAGTCATTAGTATGGTGGTTTCAGGGCACAAAGGTCAAGGTTTGTACGTGTTACTGAACATGACAATCACTTCTGTTACTCAGTTTAAACTGATCATATGGTTTGTGTGTTCTGTTTACTGGCAATTTTCCCACGATCAACATTCCTAAACTAAATTAGGGACAGCTTTGCTTATTTTAAAGAAGACAAGTTAACAAAAAGTTTAGTTGGGTGTATTTATACACTAGTGTCCAACAGATAAATAGTTGTGGAAACTTAAAGTCTAGGTATGTTCAGAGTAATAACTTAAGTATTGTTACCAGTGATGTCGAGAAACCCACTTGTTGAGAATTTTATATGCAAAAAACGGCTCTTTTGGGCTCAGAAAACACTTCAAATAGAAGAGCGAACAACGTTTCGACCTTCTTCGGTCATCGTCAGGTTCACAAAGAAAGAGGTAACTGGCCGGAAGCTGACCACATGTTTGGAAGGGGTTGTATAACTGAGTGTCGCAATGTAGAGGGCGCGGTTTGATGTTTGAATATATAATTTTATCTATAATATTAATATAGGTATAATGGCGTTCCTTTATATTGGTTTATTTTGGGTTTAAGTTGTTGTATAAGTAAGGCTTCTTTAATTTTTCGTTTGTTTATGTTTGTTTCTTTATTTAGTATTTTAGTGTTTTCTATGGTTATGTTGTGTCCATTTGACTTGCAGTGTTCGAAAACGTGTGAAGGTGACTTTTTATGTTCTTTGAATCTGGTTTCCATTTTTCTACTTGTTTCTCCTATATAGAAGTCGTGGCAGTTATCACATTGTATTTTATAAATAATGTTGGTGTGGTGTTTGTCAGTGTAGTTCTTACATAGTATAGACCTTAGTTTTGTGCCTGGTTTTTGAATAAATTTAGTGTTAACTGGAATGTTATATTTTGTTACTAGTTTTTGCCAAATGTTGGTTAATTGTTTGCTGATGTCAGGAATATATGGTATACAGCAGTATATGGTTTCGTGATTTTTTGATTCGTGAGATATATTTACTTTTGTTGGTTGATTTTGCTTTCTGTCTAGGTGTGTGCGTATAATGTTTTCTACGGTTTGTGGAGGAAACTTATTGATGTTGATGAAGTATTGTTTTATTTTATCTAATTCATCGTTAATTTTATCTGGTGAGCATAGTTTTATGGCTGTGTTTATCTGGTTTCTTAGTATGTTGAGTTTTTGTTTTGTTTCATGTGCTGAGTCGCAAGGAATGTATAGTCCAGTATGGGTGATTTTTCGGTGGATTTCTGTTTTGAATTGTGTGTCGGTTCTTATAATTTTGAGGTTAAGAAATGATATTTGATTGCTTTCTTCCTGTTCACATGTGAAGTTAATGTTGGGATGTATAGAGTTAATGTGAGTGAAAAAGTTAAGTATTTGTTCTGTAGATTCGAATCCCGCAACCGTGTCATCTACATATCTGTACCAGTATAGTGGTGGATGTAATGCTGTATTAATTGCTTGTGTTTCAATTTGTGTCATAAAAATATTGGCTAGAACTGGCGATACTGGGTTGCCCATGCTTAGGCCATTTGTTTGTATATAGTTTTGGTTGTTGAACATGAAGTTTGTCTTTATTGTGGTGAATTCTATGAGGGTTGCTAACTGGTTACTGGGAATGTCTATAATCGGGTTAGGGTCTCGAATATAGAGTTCTAAGGCTATCTTGCAGGCTTCTGTTGTTGGAACTTCTGTGAAGAGGGATATAACATCGAAACTGGCCATTAAGGCTTTATGATTAAGTTGATTTAGATTGGACTTGAAATTAAAAGAGTCTTTGATGAATGAGCTGGCTGATGTTGCATATTTGGAGAATGCCCATGCTATGTATTTACCAAGATTGTAATTAAAAAACCAGGCACAAAACTAAGGTCTATACTATGTAAAAACTACACTGACAAACACCACACCAACATTATTTATAAAATACAATGTGATAACTGCCACGACTTCTATATAGGAGAAACAAGTAGAAAAATGGAAACCAGATTCAAAGAACATAAAAAGTCACCTTCACACGTTTTCGAACACTGCAAGTCAAATGGACACAACATAACCATAGAAAACACTAAAATACTAAATAAAGAAACAAACATAAACAAACGAAAAATTAAAGAAGCCTTACTTATACAACAACTTAAACCCAAAATAAACCAATATAAAGGAACGCCATTATACCTATATTAATATTATAGATAAAATTATATATTCAAACATCAAACCGCGCCCTCTACATTGCGACACTCAGTTATACAACCCCTTCCAAACATGTGGTCAGCTTCCGGCCAGTTACCTCTTTCTTTGTGAACCTGACGATGACCGAAGAAGGTCGAAACGTTGTTCGCTCTTCTATTTGAAGTGTTTTCTGAGCCCAAAAGAGCCGTTTTTTGCATATAAGTATTGTTATGTATATGTGTAAATATTTTGTTAACGACAACATGTCGTGTTGTGTTTGAATTTTCATTTTCTATTATTCATTTTTCCATATTGATATTATTGTTTCGAAGTTTAAACTAATATTTTGTTATTCATTTAGGGTAACATTTTAGAATTTTCTTGAATTAAGTAGACCAATCATATGTTTGTTAATGAGTGAGTGGTGACCTTGTAGTTATTTTTACGATAAAAAAACTTTCCTTGGCCTGTGACTTGTGAAACTGAAAGAGTAATCAGTCATCAGTTTTTATTCGAAGAAAAAGAGAGAGATTCAGTCATCAGTTTTTATTCGAAAAAAGAAGATAGATTCAGTCATTAGTTTTATTCGAAGAATAAGAGTGAGATTCAGGCATCAGTTTTAGTTATTTTTGAAAGATTAAGTGTTTGCTGTGATTATTCAACTTGGATTTGTGACAAAAGTTAGATCTACGGAAGCTGTGATTTTATTTCGTCAATCTCTACGATACATCCGAATTACCGCTTGTGCTGAGAGACGGCGAATTTATTGAACTGTGAACTGTTTCGGAATTACTTCGTGGGACCAAATTCACACCCTAGACTGGAATTTGAGACTTTCATTTTAGATCATCATATTAGATACAGGCCAGTACCGTTTTGTATTGTGATTAATTTTGAAGTTTGAAACTAATATTATTTTGTTTTGTAATTAATTTCGAATGTTATAACTTAATATCTGTCACTGTTATTATATATAATTTGTGTTATATCTGTTATATTTGTCAATAGTTTAGTGTAATAAATTATACAAGCTGTTATCTGTGTTTTTCTGTTGCGTTTAGTCTACGAAGAACATAAAACATTAAAAAATACGTAACAAGTATGAACAGCAAAATAAATATTATGTACAAAGGTATGAAAAGCATAATTTTTATCCATGTAATGAATGACATACAAGATTTTCACAAACTGATCAACATTTTATTGCATTGCTTGTTTATCAAAAATGTCAGTCTGTGTATTTCAACCAAATAAAACACTGGATATATCAATTTTAGTTTGGTCTGAGTCTGGTGTCAGGTGTTACTTGCTATGAATAAATATTCCTAATTTATTCAATATAAAGTATTTGTTATTAATATCATGAAGAAGTACCACCTTATTTTTTGTCTAATATAGCATGAGCTCTCTCATTACTTCTATTTTTCTCAGTGAAAACCCCATAATTTTACAACTATTTCACACATTGATCAAAGTATAGACTGAATTGGACTTCTCTTGAACATAGACTGGTGAAACTGGTTGCAAATTTCAACTGCTTCTTGAGTGTACCTGATATTTTCATTTGTGTTATTGGGTTAGACTTAAAGATTAAAAAACTTTTTTGACACTATGTTTATTTATTATTCATGATATTAATGCATCTATATAATATGAAGAACTGATGAGTGGCCAATGACACTTCACTTCATCTATCCAGTTTATAGGTTTTTCTCATACTGACTAAAAAGCACATTTACACCAACAGCATGTTTGATACTTTTTGTTACGATACAGGTCTAACTTATATCTCTTTGGTTAACTTCTATTCAGGGCTACAGATAAGGAGTAGAATTCTCTGAAACTAGTATAACCCTATAACACATGTTGATCAAAGTATAGATTGAATTGGACCTCCCTTGAACTTAGACTCGAAATTAAATAATATTTTGAAATGCTATGTTTAATTATTATAGCTGTCTAAATATTTAGTATTTGAGTTGCTATCACATGATGGAGACTTTTCTAAAATATTAACTAATGAATAAAACGCGACTCCTTTGTTAGAGTAATCAATCATTCTTTAGAAAAGGCCCAAATAATCCAAGCCAATTCTCTATAATTAAGAACCAACAACTTTCTGTTTGGAACAGTTTTTTTCTGATCAGCACAAAAAAATAGCGTTTGTATTAAAGCTTGAGAGTGAATATGACCAAAAACATTGTACTTGTAACTCATGTCTGAATAACACCTCAGTGTCCCCCATTTCTCACAACACACGCGTGTTCTGTCATGACAAAGCCATAAAAGTTGGGGTAATCGAGGAAAATCAAACCCCTGATTGTAACGTTATAAATCCGTATACTTATTACTTTACCAGCAAGGAATCTCGCAACATGTAAGTTTGAAAGTGTTTTCTACCTGAGAACATTTGGGATCATGATTCAGTTTTTGTCACAACTTTTAAGATTGGCATGACACTTGTGTACGTTTTTACACAGATGTATTCATATTGTTCAATAGTATACAATAAATATTTAAAGGAGACTGTTCCCTGTCTCAAAATAGAAGTAAAAATTATTTTACTTAACAATTTTATAGCGTGAAGACACAATGAGACTGTTTTTTCACTAACTGGCCTGGCATGGCCGAGCGCGTTAAGGCGTGCACTCGTAATCCGAGGGTCGCGGGTTCGCGCCGCGTCGCGCTAAATATGCTCGCCCTCCCAGCCGTGGGGGTGTATAATGTGACGGTCAGTCCCACTATTCGTTGGTAAAAGAGTAGCCCAAGAGTTGGCGGTGGGTGGTGATGACTAGCTGCCTTCCCTCTAGTCTTACACTGCAAAATTAGGGACTGCTAGCACAGATAGCCCTCGAGTAGCTTTGTGCGAAATTCCAAAACAACAACAACAACTTTTCACTAACTGGTTGGCTCCCCATGTCACTGAAAGATCATTTGTAACTGGCTCCTGAGATTGGTGCTATTCTAAATAAAAACGGAAAAAAAAATGGCTACTTCTAGTCAGTTCATGGCCCAAGTGTTGTAATCAACAATATGAATAAATATACAAGTGAGAAAAGCAAACTTTAACAAGCCTATATATCATCTTTTAAAATATTTTTCGCCAGGGTAAATTCAAAGCACGTACAATTTTCTACCGAATAGTCATTGTAGTATGTTGCATCTATTTTAGGTTATAGAATTTGTTTGTTATCTTCGTACATCCAAGATGATGTTAATCCTACATGAAAAGTGCAAAAAACACCTTGGGAAATTTTTCTAAATTTAGGTTAATAAATAGATATTTTCTTTATTAATTATGCACGGAAAATTTAGTAACTACACAATGATTTGTCTAAAGTCTAGTAAAAACAATTAAAGAACAGTTTGACCAGAGCAAAAATAACAACAACAAAAAAACAACGAAATAATTTAAACAGTTGTAGAAAATCTCTTAATTATTTTAGAACAAGTTTATTAAACTTTTATCTTTGAACTTGTGAAATAAAATATTGAAGTAAAGGAAAAAGCATACTTAAGTAACCACAAAAGGCCCGGAATAGCAAGGTGGTGTGAGGCGTGCGACTCGTAATGTGAGGGTTACGGGTTCGCATCCTCATCGCACCAAACATTCTCATCTTACAGCTGTGAGAGCATTAAAAAGTCACGGTTAATCCCACTTTCTGTTTGTAAAAGAGTAGCCCAAGAGTTCGCAGCGGGTGGTTATGATCTTTCATTGCTAAATAAGGGACAATTAGCGTAGACAGCACTTGTGTGGCTTTGCGCGAAATTCTAAAACACAAAATATTTTACCGGTTTATATAATTTTCTTCAACTGCAATGCTTTGTATAACTTCATCAAATTCAAGAGTATTGATAAATTGTTTTGCGATTTAAAACACTAATTAAAACACATTAAATAGATGTTATATTTCAGACAATGTAAAATTCAAAAAATAATATAAATGTTTGGTTTGAATTTCGCGCAAAGCTACACGCACTAGTCGTTCCTAATTTTGCCCTGTAAGACAAGAAGGAAGACGGCTAGTCGTCACCACCCACAGCCAACTTTTGGGCTACTCTTTTACTGACGAATAGTAGGATTGATCATCATATTATTATAAACCCATGGCTGAGCATATTTGGTTTGACGGGGATTTGAACGCGCGACCCTCAGGTTACGAGTTGGGTGCCCCTTAACCACCTGCCCATGCTGGGCCGGTATAAGTAATACATACGTTGGCGTTTTTCGGTGGGACAAGGGGCTACGTCTACGTATTAATAACTTGAAAATGATGGGTTCGATTTCCCCTAGTGGACACTGAAGACGGTCCGAAGTGACTATGTTTTAAAACACACATACACGTTAGTATAATAACACAGAATTCCTACTCTAAAAATTGTGTTAGAATACCTGTGATGTGCATTGCAGAGGTTGTCCGCTGTGTGGTTTGCGCTTAACTACGAGCAATGAAAAAGCAAACACGAAAAAGTACCTTTACAGCGAGAAAAAAAAATTCTTTCGAATACCCAATGAAGACAAACATCAAATGCTTTAAATTACCTTGTAACTTACTTGCCTCTAACTACCAATTTAAAAATCAATTTTAACTCACAATTTCAACTTTATCAGTTTCGCAATGGTGAAACATCGGTTTCGTTTAACTTACTCAGGTTGCCTAAGAACGCCTTGCTGGTTAGTTTACAAATTAGAAATAGCTTATTATTATGCAAAGAATAAGAGACAGGTATCTCTTCATTCTAAGTCAATTATACTTCCACAATCTAAAGTATTTATTATTTTTCTGACTTACAAATAATGTTTTATTTTGAACTAAAATAGCTAACTATGAATTAGAGTTTGTGTTATTCGAGTGCAGCATTTCCTGATAATAAGTAAGGGCTTGTAAAAGAGACAGGTATCTCTTCGTTCTCAGTCAATTATACTTCTTGACGTCACTCCCGCGTGACGTTTGGCAAAGACTTGTGACTTATATATGTGACATCATTGAAACTTGTGACTTTTACAGTAATTGAAAGTTGAAATTGTATAAGAAGGCTGTAAGCTAATATTTGTGTTTTCTAAGTTGAAATAGGTTGAAGGTAAGTTAAAAGTTAGAGGTCATTACGGATTATGTTATTCTTTGGTTGCAGCATTTAGCTTCTCAATAACGTTTGACATTATTTTATAAACTAAAGTTTATCACTCTGTTGTTGATTTTGATAGTAATAAACAGTACTTTGAGCCACTACATTTTAAGCTTTGTCAGTTTTCTCTGTGATTGTTTCTGAGGTTATCAGAATATATTTGTTTGAAAAGGAAATTGAAAATGCGTTTACGTAAGTATTATTATTACTAAATTAATGAGATTTATCTTCTGGTAATCAAAAAACCTAATCCAAAATTGAAATTTGAACTCCAATTTATCAGTGAATGAAATCATTCGAAACATTTATAAGTTGCAAAAAAATCTGGTTTTATTTCTAGCAGATGGAAATGTTACCATCAACTTTATTTTAGTTTTAAGACACGTAATTTAACAATTTCCATTTAAAACTTTATTAATTCATTTTACATCATTGCACATAGCTGGTAATATTCATGAACTGTATTGTGCACGTACGTAAAATTATAGACGTATAGGCCTACCTCGTATAGGAAGAATATGGTTGTATCTCTTGTTAACTTTGCTGCTACAATATATACTGTCATTTTATTTGAATAATCACAGCCACATTTCATTTTCGCAAACCAGCGAATCAGCATTCATAGGAGGGTTATTGGGATCTTCGAGAGTCTTAAACCATGTGTTAATAACAAGATACAAGAAGAATATTAGATTGTGACATCTGTTTAAATTTTTCTTTCGCACTGAAAAGTTCCAAAAGCATTTGCTTTTTTTATCTTTGATGTATGTTTTTTGCAGTTGATGTTGTCATCTTTGTTGTGTCAATATTTAGTATCATCAGGGGCGTATATTTTTTACATGCGATGGGGGGGAATGATTTTACAATCACATATGTGGACTGTTCAATTTACAAATTGGTAATCTCCGATTACGTGAACCTGAAAGCTGTAAATATGCAGTCACAAAGTAATCTTGTTGCCACGATACTTGGATTATACTTAGGCCTACTGGCTGATACTCACGAAGTTACGAACAATAACTTAAACCGAAAAGCTTAGAAGGACGCCTATATTAAAGAAATACATTTCGGATACTGAAAATGTCTACATCTATGTCTAATTATGTAATTCGATTGGTAAGAACACGAGAATCACAAGAACAAACAAGCAGTTTGTAGGCCTGTGATGCAATAAAACAATTAAACTGACCAAACTGCAGGGGGGATGATTGTATGAATTTTACCTCCAACCTAAAATGAAGGGGGGATATATACCCTCCATCCCCCCAGGATCTACGTCCCTGAGTATTATTAAAACACTTTAAGACAGTAAAAAAATTGAAGTAAATTTTAAACAATATTTAAACTCAGAAATAAACTTTGAAACATTTTGACTGACGTAATAATTTTATGTAAGTGCGTTCTCTTGTAGAATCGTAAGGTAATTGATTTTACGTAGAGCAACAAGATAGGTTTGCTGGATAATATGATTCATCAAGATACTCTTCAGAGAGTAGTTCTAGATTTCTCCGCAATTTAGTGAGAAAATAAAATGAATAAAGTTTGCATACAATGAAAAATCCTAATTAGATGACCGCTTTTGGAGTTTGTTTCTTTCCAAATCGTTTCAAAGTCATATAGCAGACTAAATTCAAGGTTTTTAACTCGGTAAAGCTGGACTTACTCCAGCGTAATTAGAATCAACCATGTGACTGGTCATTCTTGTTCAAACTAAAAAGAGGCTGTAACCTCAGTATGTTACCTAACCTTATATTAGAGGACACCGTCGTCAGCATTCATGCACAATCTACAGCGTTACGGCCATATTTCCCACCCATGGACAAACCAGGTGTTACTTGAACAGAATAACAAAAGCTCTTAGAATGAAAACAGTTTAACAGCTTTCTTTGTGGTTTATGTGAAGACCACTTTTACAGAGGGTAACTGTTACACTCAAAGAAGTACTATATTAAAATGAGGTAGAAAACATGATAGGTGTAAATTAACATTTTTTCCTCCCCTCTTTACTACGAGATTGTCCTCAAGTCAACACTCAAATTATCTTTAAAAGAAAGTGGAGCTGCACATATATTGGTCAAGTAGGATGCAGAATTGTACTCGTCCCCGAGAAAGAAAACATGTGAAACACAGACAACGCTACCTTTAACAAAGAATTAGTTTAGCAACGAATGTACCAGAATACCATTTAACTATGAAGTAGAAATCATTAATTACGTTGCTGGAACATAACATTATCATAATTATTTAACAATGGTTACATAAACTAAGTGTAGCCAAAATAAATACCTTAACATTGTGATGTAAACTCAGTTTTGTATCACGAGAAACGTACTGTTTAATGTAATATAAAATGTAATTAACTACAGAATACAGTACTAAAAATTCTTTAATAGTGGAATTTCAATTAATACACAAAATAAGTAATTAACAATGAAATCTTTAAGTATAAGTTAACATCTTAAGTTGAAAATCAAATATTTTACAACATGCACATGAAATAAAAGAAATGAAAAAAATAATGTGGTGTCATTGGAAACTTTTCGAGCTTAGGTCAAGACTCATCAGGTTTTGGCTAACTCCATCTGCAGCAGGCAGATGTCTTCTCTATTTCGGTAGGTAAAAAAGAATGTCAGCTGAGATAACCTTCTTTGTTCTTCCTGCTATTAAACGACCCGTGCTCATTCCGTTTCACATTCGTTTCGTGACAGTGCAACAGACTCTGATACCAAAGTGGTTGTTGTTGAAGAAATATACTTGTCCTTTTGATTGTTATTTACTCAATCAGTGTAGTCGCAAAGGTCCTATACTTCATTTCAGTAGTGGTTAAGGTGGAGGAGCTTCATTTACCTTGAAGCATCTTACGGTTAAAGATTGTTGTAGTGTGATTGGTGGTGAAACTTTGACAGCTTGCATATTATTCTCTTTACAGTTGTCTTTCCACCAGCAGTTGTTAGGGCTGCTGGAATATTTGATGCCATTGGTGATAGTGCCAGCCGAATATTTGTGGATGCCTTATCTGTGCTTTCCTAGTGCCCAGTTACTTCTCGAAATTACTCTGGCTTTATATTATTTACAATGTTGTTGTCAAGTAGATAGGGTACACACACGGAAGTGTCTTCTTGTTGCAATAAAACATTTCTTGACGTAATACCTAGACTATCAATGCCTTAAAATTTGACTCGACTTATGATTCACTGCCTTCGATGATGAAGTCGGTTGTTAGGGATGAGCCATCTAATAGCTCTACATTAAATTGGCAGTGTGGTGTGGGCTCTTAGATATTGTGACGACTATTTCATTTGACAAGGGCTTGGTTTCTGTAGTTGCTTGACCCTGAGACATTTTAAAGAGCCAAGTGAGATCTTTCACATTCAGTGTGTTGGTCAACAGTGTATTTTAATTCATGGGTGCTACTTTGTATTTGGGTCAGCTGCAAAGTCCAGCTTTCTTCCAAGCATGAAATCCTAAGTATATCAGGTTTTGTTAAAACTTTCTTCAGTGACATTTTTCAATTAATTCGAGTATTGTGCACACACAGACAAACTAAAAGAATGAAACAATAGCTGGTTGAAGAATAAGAAAGCCAGCCATAAGGGTCAATAATTCAATCCCAAATAGCAAACATCCAGATGGAAATGCTCTATCAGATGAATATCAATTAATCAGAAGGTTAACCACGTGTGTTGGTTCTATAGAGCATCTTAACTAATTGATTAAAACTGCCTTTCTCAAACTACATTTATCAACAAAATGTTAAAATGATTACCCTGCTTAAGCAGCAACATTTGTAGAGGCTTTGTGTACATTCAAGCCATATTTAGTCATAGAAAATATAACCTTAGCATCTGTGACTTTATTATTCCTCAGGTTTCACTGGATTTTTGCTTGACCAACACCAATAGCCATGTTGGCTCTTCATAGTTATTTTCGTGACAATGGGCAATACAGTTAACTTTTCAGTTCCATATGAATATCTTCACTAACGTTGTGTTGTTACGTAAACAAAGTCTGGGTACATTAGGAAACTGGTAGGATTGAACCTGCAAAACTGATTCCTATCAGCCGCTTCAGGTAATCACTTGTCTGAAACACGTAAGAAAAGTCTATTTTTTTTGGTGGGGGTTATTATTTGTTTTGACTCGATAGCAACTGAAACCTTTTTATTATGCCCTCTCAGCATTATTTGATGAGACGTTCTCAGTGATGTAAGTATGGTGTTGTGATATGCTTATTGAAACTTGCTCTTGTGTAAGTAATCAATCTCTGGTCTAGTGCACAACACCAGGCATGATCGATGGTATCTTGGTTCCTCCTGGATAATAGAGGTTCATCACTGTGCCATGGTTACAACTCTACCATTTGATGCTAAAAAGTAAATGGTATTTATCTCGGTGATTTTAAGTTTTGTTGTTAATATCATTAGTGTCTCTATATAACAGCACATATTCCGTAACATTTGCAAAACAGTTGTGGTATTATCAAATGAATGCAAAAGAAGTGATGACTGATATTGATTGTTCGGCACTAACAATAAGGTGTCAGTCAATACGCGTTTCACAAGTAAAACAAATTTTTCGTGAGAGTGACAAGATAGACCTGCCGAATAATAGCATATATGGAAAGATATTAACTATTTAGTATTTTTGAATTTCTACGAAAGAGTTCCTGAGAATGAAATAAGAACTTAACCAAATGTAAGATACAATGAACAATCTTTATTTAAAATAAATACAATATGCATGATTAAGACGCTGGACAGTCGCTTTTACTGTATCACCAGCTGTTTTCTCTCCAAACTGTGTGGGTCAAGACCTGCATATCAGACTTAATAAACCCAGTATTACTTAATTCGGTAACGTAACTTACACAAAGCAATTAGTGCTCTCACTTTACTCATCATTGTCATTGCTAAATTAAAGGAGGTCTTAATATGGACACATCTCATGATTATATGATTTGCACATGATGTTATAAATAGAAATCTTTAAACTGGCATGTATTGCTGAGCAGAAACAATAACGAAACACCGGTTGCAGTTTCCTTTTGGTGAAAGGTCAAGACTGGCTGGCCAGACCTAACAGCTGGCGAAAATATTGTCGTTACCAACTGGCTCGGCATGGCCAAACACGTAAGGCATGCAACTCGTAATCAGAGGGTCGCGGGTTCGCGCCCGCGTCGCGCTAAACATGCTCGCCCTCCCAGCCGTGGGGGCATATAATGTTACGGTCAATTCCACTTTTCGTTGGTAAAAGAGTAGCCCAAGAGTTGGCGGTGAGTGGTGATGACTAGCTGCCTTCCCTCTAGTCTTACACTGTTAAATTAGGGACGGCTAGCACAGATAGCCCTCGAGTAGCTTTGTGTGAAATTCCAAAAAACAAAAAAACAAAAACGTTACCAACTACAAATATTACTCTTATAACATTATGATACCATGTAAAAATGGCGTCAACAAACATGGCAAGTAGAAACAACTTTTGGTGTCACTTTTTCCCACCATACATTATTTCAAGTGTCAGTTTACTGGAAATCAGAATAGAAACTCAACATTGTATTCCTTTTGTACGCTTTCTGAAAGTCTTTAATTGGAAGTTACTCTTGATTCAATGTTTTGTTCGTTTTACGCTGAAACACATTTTCATCTTTTCGATGACTTATTGTTATCATTCAAAGGATTAGATGTTTCTTTATTATTATTAAATGGCCAGGCGTGTTAAGGCGTGCGATTCGTAATCTGAGGGTCGTGGGTTCGCATCCCGATCGCGCCACACATGCTCGCCCTCCCAGCTGTGCGGGCGTTATAATGTGATGGTCAATTCCACTATTTGTTTGTAAAAGAGAAACCCAAGAGTTGGCGGTGGGTGGTGATGACTAGCTGTCTTCCCTCTAGTCTTACACTGCTAAATTAGGGACGGCTAGCACAGATAGCCCTCGAGTAGCTTTGTGCGAAATTACAAAACAAACAAACAATTATTATTAAAATGCTAATTGGAGTACCCGCCCCCTGCACGGAAGTTATGTAAACTTATGATTAAAGAAAGATTATATTTGGACATGAAAAGTTTCATATCTTATACGTAATTGTAATTCCATACAACCTTAGTGACATTGTTGTTGATGTATACTTTACATGTTTAATGTTTTGGTTTTGTTTGAGTTTCATACGTTAGTGTTCTATTTTTTTCAACGTTTATTACATTCGAAGCGTGATGTTGCTGTAACAACATCACAGGAGATAACGTACATATTTTTAAACTGATTCGGATGATTGTTGTCACAATATTGTCCATATTTGCGTAACTTAAATCGCGCAGTTCGTATACTTAATAATATAAACATTTGATAATAAGTATTTATTGTTATATTTTAAATAGCAGATTTTGGAAGAAAAAAGCAACTGTTTTATAGTTTATATTGGAGTTATCCGGGTGCCTATGCCACGTCTTTGTTTTTTTATCAGTCAGTACTTAATGAAACGATATACATTGTAAACAAAAGGCTGTAGTTAACATGAGAAACAAATTTTCAAATATCGCACACGTTTTTTATAAATAATTTAAAAGTCCGAGATAAGTAGGAACACACAATAGTTAAGTACGTCACGTTATATATGTTTAAACAAGGTTTTTTTCAAAACACACTTTACGTGTACGGTTGATATATAAACCAAGGTTTTATTGACAGACTATTCTCATGTATGCTTAATATTTGCGTATGAACCATGGTTTTATTAAAATACAGTTTATGTGTATGGTTAAAAATTTATAATTACTAAATGAAAGTATCTGATGCTTTAAGATACGATACTACAATTTTTATTAGTGTACTACAATTTCGCTAATTTTCTAAGGTTTAAATACTTCAAGCCCTTCCGACAAGAAAAAAAAAATTCAGTTTTTCACATTTTTGCATTACATTGCACCACGAAGAAGACGAAGTAGAAATAATGATAAATAACATTTTGTCTGAAGTTTCTTTTTATCAAATACATAGTTTGGCTGTTTGAAAACGCCTCCTGGTAAGCACGTGGTTTAGGAAGTTTTGTGAGAAATAATGCAGTCGATCTGTCGCATGCATTAAAAACACTTGTAACTTGGGATAATCGTGATGCATTGGAATGTATATGTGTTTACAGTAAGAGGCGGACATCTGTCTTTTCATAAATTTACTTACATGTGCGACGTTGAAAAGTACAAGTTACTAAATATATATATATATGTGTGTGTGTATGTGCATGCATTTAAGGGGTTTTTTTCTCGTGCTAGTTTAAAATTTTTAATTTCATATCCTGTTAAATTATTTTTCTATGATTTTTGATCAGATCTTATTTCATGCGTTACTTTATACAAAAAAAGTAAGAAATAGAAAAATGAAGCCAAGCCAGAAAGATATTTTTGGGTGGCTATTCTCAGTAGAATGTTTAACAGAAACAAAAGGAGCTGATTTCGGTGCTTTCAAACGAGACCCTAAACTTGAAAGCTTACAAAGTAATCCTGTATTTTTTTCAGGATAATAATGAATTGAAATCCATAATAACTTTTGTGTGTGATCCTGTGTGCTAACTTCTTAATCAGAATTTATAATCCACTCACGGACGACGAATTCCAGTTCACTGAAGGCAAGCTAGTTACCTCTTTTTTTCACCTCATGTTATCATTTTTGGAAAGACTATAATTAAATTCCTCCATCAACACATTATTAATAACTAACATATTTTAATGAAAATCAGTTGGTGAATTCTCATTACTTGACCTTTTAGACACTAACTTATCTGTCAGTCTTTCAAATACTTGTTCTTCACGTCGAAACTAACGACATTTAACAACGATTTATGACTGTTTCAGACTTGGTAACCTTTTTAATGCACATTTTGACTCACTGTATTGACCCTTGCGTTCGTTTAGTGTCATCTACCATGATGTCAAGAGACTTACTGATTTACCTCTAAGACAACAGACCTATACCACCGACTGTTGAAATGAGAAAACTGATGAGTTTAACGCCCTCGTACATGACCTCTGCCAACGTAATTAGCGCTTACCCTTCCTTTACAGCAATAACTTTAAACATGAAAACAAAACATATTTCTTTGTGAAAGATGGTTTACACTGTTCCTTCAGAGGAATCGTTTTTTCTGTTTTAAAACAAAAAGCAGCTGCATACAGTATTAATATTGTTTTTTATTCGAGGTATATTTTTCTATTTCTACGGTGCACGTAGAATAGTATGCTTGTTTGTTTTTGAATTTTGCGCAAAGCTACACGAGGGCTATTTGCACTAGCCGTATCTAATTTTGCAGTGTGAGACTAGAGAGAAGGCAGCTAGTCACCACCACCGACCGCCAACTCTTGGGCTACTCTTTAATCAACGAATAGTGGGATTGATCGTGCCCTTTTACGCCTTGACGGCTGAAAGGGCAAGCATGTTGGGTGCGACGGGGATTCTAACCTCCGACCCTCAGATAACGAATCGAATGCCTAAACCCACCTGGCCGTACCGGGCCTTCTTTATTACAAACTGTATTCTATCTTGCCTACAAACAGTCACTGCACAATCCAACCTAGATCCATCAAATAGTTCTACTCATAAATCTCCTTAAATCTACACTAATCTTCATATTGGAATCCACAAATCTTTTTCAATCCATAAAGTATACTTCCGTATAGTTCTAAACCACATTTTTCTCACTGCTTCTCCCAGAACTAGATGCGTCTTTTCTTCTAAATGTCGCATTCATACAGAAGTTATGGCTTCCGCTCCTATTTCTTTAAACTTCTCTCTAAGCGTTAAACCTTACACACACTCCAGGAATTTTGTCCCATTCACAGACTCTGATGCTACCCTACGTATGGAGATTTAAGACTTCCACTTTTATGCTTGGTAGTCGTCTAGCAATATCTTATTTTAACGACCATCCACACTTCACAAACTCTGAGGATTTTCTTCTTCCATACACATAACCTTCTGTAACTTTTGAAGAACATCATCTTTCACTCGACGATCTTTCATAAAACTAAACCTAACAGAACCTGAACTTTCTCCCTGTCACAAAACAAAACTTTGTATTTTTGAAATAAACTCCCTACAACACGGCTGCACAAGCGCACTCAGATCTACTAAATTTAGCAAGACTTTCAAACACTCATAAAAACTGAATGTAAAAACGAACAAAAATTGAAATAGTTCCCTAAACCGATGTTTTCGGACAATATTTAGAGTCAAACTGTACCTTAATCCTTTAATTTGAATCCACCAGCTACGATAGGAACCAAACTGTTTTGTTCACAATGTAGTAAAAATCTTTCATTCCATCTCACACTTACGAAACTCACCCGTGACTTTTGCAAATAAACAATCTTGAAATGAACATGGTTGCTATAAATTCCAAGAACTCAATTTGTCATATTGAATAACAGAAACTAGATGCATTTAATAATAAAGCAAAGAAGACTTTTGGAAATCGTGAAAAATAGCAATAAAAACACAAAGTGATCTTTCACGTAAGAACAACGGTTTCTTCCACTCAAATTGTAATGTCTCGTTACAACAAAATACTGAATTTAAACATCCTCGTACTAATAACATCTGATTACTAACTCCAACAATAAAAACACGTACGTTGAACTGTCTCACTAACTTACTAATTCCATGATAATGAAATTATCATTGAACCAACTTAGAAGGTCGGCTTTATTGTCGTTCAGGATTAGTCTGACTGTATCAACCAAGTTTACTGTCACTTATATCACAAAAAGCACTATAAAAGGTAAATTTAGACCATATACTGCAGTCTGTTAAAGTTATCAAACATACGCTGTGTAGCTTACACAAAGGCCAAAACACCAGTCGTGAAACATTATGGTTCATTTCACATACATACCTAGTTCTGGGTCGCTTTTACGTGTTATAAAAAATACACAAACCCAACAGTTTTGGTCGTTCTGTTATTTTTAATTGGAGTAAGCCTACTGAAAACTGTATTTATTTGATTATCACATTAGATACCCCCTTTGACACCGTTCGTTACAGACGCAACACATTTCCAAATTATTGTCTCTGACATTAACATAAACGGAAAACTTCCTCCAAACACTATCCTCTGTATCATAAAATGTATTCTAGCTACACAAACATTTCCTACAACGAAGGCTTCAAAGTCAAAAAATGCCAGTGCAACACACACACACACACATTTCCTACAACGAAAACTTCAAAGTCAAAAAATGCCAGTGCAACACACACACACACATTTATGACCTCGTTACTGTACTACTAGTGATATACATGGAAAAATTGCTGCCACGAGACTTTTCCATATAAATGAAACCAAATAATTGACATTGACCAGTCAAATGTTTAATGAATAAGTAAATCGATTCTGCTCTTTTCATTTCCAAAATCTTTAATAATTTATTTTCTCACAATGTTATTCGGGTTTATATTAGTTTTGTTTGATGGTAATACTTGAAAATTCACGTAAGCTGGGTGTGTTTATCTTTAATCTATAACACTATTTTATAATTCAAACATTTTCAAAAGAAATAAAAAGAATTATTAATATGTTAAATGCCGTATCCTGATATTATTGCAATTAAAACGAATAATTATAATTATAAATGTATAATGATAAATATATACAAAATTTTATATTGATAAATAAATATAATTTTAGAAAATAAAAATAAATGTTATTTATTTAAAAAAGTATCTGACACTTCAAGGTGAACTACAATCAAAGCAGTTACCAAAACCCATCGACAGATCCTCCACTGCTTTATAACCTTCATCCACCTTCAGAACCTGGTTGGAAACCGAGTGCTCCACCTACCGTAACCCATGGATATTATGAAGGACCATCTGATGGGCAAACAAACTACGGAGTCATTCAGGGTCAATCAGGCTTTGGGCAAACAAACTACGGAGTCGTCCTGGCGGGCAAATGGGCTATCCAAACTACACGCAGCAACCTCCTTTGACGTCACCTTCGGGATGGGGTCCCCAATATCAGCCGACCCATACTGTGTACGTTTTTTTTGTTTTTCTTTTTGTTAATGGTAAAAGTTGAAACAAATGTTATGATTTACAAAATAGTCAAAATTTTTGCATTGTAATTTGTAGCTAAGAAGGATAGTTGATAATATTAACTTTAAATTATGTAGTTATGTCGTACCAAACATCATATCTTTCGAATCTGATAGCTCAGTGGTAAGCCTGTGGGCTTCTAGTGCAAAAAATTTGGCTCGGACACCTACGGTGGGTAAAGCACAAATAGACCAATGTGTAGCCTTGACTTCAACAGCTGTTACTTATAATTTATTTCGGACAAATTTTCGATTTATTATGTTACGTACTTTACTAATTTTTTATTAGTAGCTGTTTGCGTGCTTTGTTCAAAAACCAAGATTTCATATGCTACACGTTCTAATGAGTTTTTTGTTTTGTATTCAAACCGGTTGTTAATGTATTTTCTATAAGGCTGAAATTTTGCTATATTTATGAACTTTTAAAAAATTCTTGTTATGCTTACTTCCTCGTTAACGGGCCGAGTGTTGCACTCTGATTGGTGTTAGACTGTGGATCCACACTTTGACCCGTAGGTAGTGTTGACTAGCAACTGCCATTTATCGCTACATTTCATTTCTAAACTTAGATCAGCTAACGCAGATAACCTACAAGTAATTTTATACGAAATTGAACAAACAATTTTCGCACGAGTTCATTGATTTTTCCATTTTTATGTCATAGTTACGTAATTCATAATTATTGTAGTAACGTTTTTTCGTAGAATAGAATTATCATCTGTTGGTGATCGTCTCAGGATTTAATTTTGATAAGTTTGTTTTGGTTTTGTTTGTTTGTTTTTTGGAATTTCGCACAAAGCTATTCGAGGGCTATCTGTGCTAGCCGTCCCTAATTTAACAGTGTAAGATTAGAGAGAAGGCAACTAGTCATCATCACCCACCGCCAACTCTTGGGCTACTCTTTTACCAACGAATAGTGGGATTGACCGTCACATTAAAAACTTTATTGAATATGAGTTTACTTTGTAATTAAGTTTTGTTTTCAAAATTTCAACGGAACAAAAATCCAACCTATAATAAGAAATTCAATTGTTCGATGTATGTTTTGTAATACTTTCAAAAACCTGGAATTTTTTTTTGTGTGTGTATGTGCAGAATTTTGACCAAAGAAAAATGTAGTGGAATGGATGGGATGGGGGAGTGCATTTTATTGGGATGCTGTTCGTCGATATTGTGTTGTTGTCTTCTGGACCCTTAACTTCATTCGTTTCGTGTACGGGCTGAATTCAGTGTCTAATTAAATGTTAGGCTGATAATTTCATTGTTTTCTGGATCCCAAGGCAACCTGAAGATATGATGTTTGTCTCCTAAGTGAATAATATAAGTGTTCTTGAATCGAAGGACTGCGGTGTTTATTTCCTTTTTGTTAATGGTTTAATCTTGGAATCGGTTTCAGTACAGTATTTTCGTGTTCTGGGTACACGACTTTATTAATAGCAAATTTTATGGACTTAATTTTATGCTCTCTTATAGACTAATTCTAACGTGAGTTTAGGAACTGTTGGTAACTAAAAAGTCCTTAAAAAGTGTCGCGAAATGTAGTGCAGATCTCGTGAACCTATTTTCTTGTTTTGTGTTATAATATTTTGCTTTAATTTAAAAAACAAACCTTTATAGAAGCAAAGTTTACTGTGTTCAGTAGTGTACTACTTGGATTCAGCTGATACAACGAGTTTGAAGTCAAAATTATCTTTGTTTGTATTTTAGTAAAGATTGAATATTAAACTTATAATTGGCTTGTGTTAAATCATTAATAATTGTGTTTATTAATCCTTCTCGTAATCTTGATTGAAAATGGCTTTTACAAAATCCTTTAAAATTATTCCGTGGCAACTGTGAACATCAGTTAATATAATTTGATAATATATAGTGTTATATACTGTTAGACTGGTGTCCCAACCAGCCTAACGTTTACCCATATCAGACTAAAGGCCTCGTTGACACGTGTTTGACGTATTGTTGTATTTTATTTTACTTTCACTCATGGTTTCTCAGAATTAAGTTTTGTGTTGTATTTGTAGACATATATACTACCATATAATGTGGGTTTATGGGTGTTACTTGTGTAATTTAAGTATAACTATTTCCATGTTTGATTTAACAGTAAAATATACCACACTGTATGTAATCCATTGTCATTGTACGAAATTCCAAGTACATACAATAAAATTTTAAATATTATATTTGGTAGAAGTTTTCAAACTTTGTTCGAAGTAATATTTGAAAGTGGCATTGTGAGCCAATTACGTTTGATATATTATGTATGAATGTAGAAAGTGTTTTAATGAGAAATAGTTTGTTTTTTGCCACAGTTTCTATGCGTTCAATAAAAATCGTTGTACTGTCGCATTCAAATCAGGATTATTACAAAATTAACATTTTTTTGTGATTTGAGGTCGTTCGGAACATTTTATTGGAAGGGCAAAAATAAAGATACAAAACAAGTCCTGTTTGATCATTAATTTGCAAGACAATGTAACCGTATTAAGGATGGATTTATACCACTGATATTTCACGTAAGTGCCCTTGTGCAATTTTATAACTATGTACGTGTCCGTCTGAAGTCTAATTTGACACCAGGTAGTGTGGATGTATGGTACGCGTTTCATGCTTGAATGGCTCTTAATGTGACAGAAGTCAGATCTTTGAGGTTGACACCAACTAATTACAACTAACATAACTGTTGAATTTGTTCTTGGTTACTTTCGCTGTTTGATATCGTATTAAGCAGAGTTCTATAATGTAATGGCTAGACGAAGCTAGTTAAGCTGTTTTGAACTTGAAAACATTAATAATAATAAATGTAACTCTCAGGTTGTTGACTGGGTTACCAAAAGACCAATATATTCCACAATCCCGTATACAGTAATGTTAAGATCATCTTGTTTGATAGACATTTTGTTTACTTTTTCTCTGCAATCGAGTTTAGGTTGTATCTTGAATTTGACGGTGCCCTTAATTCGTTTGGTGGGAAGATAACCTGAGGAATGATCACTGACTATAATTAAACATGACAGGTTCAAATGTATTTATTTTTTGTTGTGAGGAAACGTCTGTTTTGAAGGAGTGACACGGTTTAAGATCCTGGCAATCATCGTCAGCTCTTCTATTGGGTAATTCAGGCCTAATTTCGTTATGGTGGTTTATGATCAGTTGTGTACGTTACCATAAGAATAAAGATGTATTCAAAATCTAATTTATATTTCTGTGAGCTACTATAAATAAATATGTGTGGTTCTAATTATGTGAGATTACTTGTAATGTGAGCACAAGGGATTGATTTCACATCTCTTTCTCTCCTAAAAGATACGCTGGATAAGCTAAGGAACGCTTGAGTTAGAAAATGCACAATGAAGAGTGTAGTTGCGTAGGTATGTTTGACACTTGAGGTAAACATATCTACTTTCAAGGTGAATATAAATATTCTGAGAACTCCAGTTTTTGACTTCAGGGTGTTATTAGCATTTTCAAACTACGGATGGTGACATTTCAGAATCTAAAATGTCGGATTAGGTATCCAAGGATCTTAAAGTCGACACGTAATTCTGCTAAACATACTCCAAACTATCAGCTGTGGGCGTATTATAAGAGCGAGAGTCAGTTCTGCTATTTGGTTAAGAGTATCCAGTTAGGTGATTAGTGCTTCCGAATGTTTATCGTTCTTCTGTTCCGCGTTTCATAGTTAAGAATATTTACACCTAAAACATAAAGGCTTCTGACCTAGTTGTTTAGCTTTGTATTCATCTGGTGTTGTTCGTATGAGCAAATAAAGACACACCAGGAGACTGGTGTAACTCGTGTACATAGCTTAATGTATTATAATTCTTAATTAATTAGTTTATTATCCAAACATATGTTGTGTTGCCATGTGATGAGTGTTGGAGTTCTCGTGATCTCTTTCGCGTGTACTGGTTGAACGACAGTTGCCATGAATAATTGGTGTTTGTCACATGTTTTCAACTGAGTTTCAGAATCTGGTGTAGTTTATATACATTTTTGTTTTGAATGCTTAAAGGATGATGACTGGAAAGTTGTACTTCAACATTCTGAATTATCCAGAACAATGTTCAATGTAGCTAAGTTGAAGGCTTTGGGTGTGTGTATTTTTCAACACGTTTTCATTCAAAATATCTTGGTAGAGATGGGAAATAAAAAGTTCGGACACATCAGGGATGGATTTTGTGGAGAATCCAACCCATAGTGTATCGTATCAGCAAACTTGTGCCAAGCATTCTGAGGGCTTGTTCACATGTAGATGAAGAAAATTCACTAAATTGGTTTCAGAATGATTTCCGTTACCGTTCAAGTGATACAAACCTGACTATTAAACTCCGAAATCACTTTCCACTAACCAGAAAGTTTTCGATACCACAGAATGGTTTACATGCACAGTGTACCCTGCGTGTGACCAAGTGTTGCGACTGTTTCAAATATTGATTTTTCCAAATTCTGAATAGTTAATCTCTCTTTCAAATTCAACGTTTGAAATTTCACATACACTATTTTAATCTTAGTCTACCCATCTTTTGTGTCGAAATTTACACTTTTAAATACCATGTTTGGTTACACATTGAATAGATCAGTTTAGGTATTTTTATCACACTAGCTGTTTGCATTTTCAGTATGTCAGGTTTTCGCTTTTTTGTGCCAGATGCTTGAGGTTGATACATTTTTACTGTCATTTTTTTCAGTACTTTCTTTATTCTAACCGTTCTTTATTTATAACTTGTTTCTTTGATTTTTTTGGATATCGAGCAAGGCTACACGAAGGTTTGGTTTTGTTTGAATTTTGCATAGAGCTATACGAAAGCTATCTGCGCTTGCCGTCTCTAATTTAGCAGTGTAAGACTAGATGGAAGGCAGCTAATCATCACCATCCACCGCCACCTCTTGGGCTACTTGTTAATCAACGATTAGTGAGATGGATCGTCCCTTTATAACGCCTCCACAACTGTAAAAACAAGCATGTTTTGTTTGGCGGGGATTCGAATCCACGACCCTCAGATTGCGAGCCGAGCGCCCTAACCACTTGGACATGCCGGACCTATTGACTATTTACGAATTAATTTTACTCAAGAAACATTAAAACAAGTAATTTTAAGTTATATATCTCCTTTATACAAGTTGCAGTTAAAAAATTAAACTTTTGGTACAGCACATCCTCCTGTGGTAAAATACAGAAAAACAATCTTTCAAGCCTCGTGTATATTCATACTGAAATCATGCTAGCTAAATTGCTACTGTAAATAAATACCATACCAGTGTTTCTATGTTATTCTCTCTGCATTTCTGTAATTAGGAGGCGTGACCGTTTTCTTAAGTCTGTAATCATCAAAACTGAGCTTCATAATTAACACCGAGAAGATGTTAAAAAAAATGTCCGCGAAACGTTAGTAATGTAAACGTTATGATTACGTTGACTGACGTCATTTGTTATGTGATTCATTATTCGAGGTAACCAATACTAAACTGGTCTCACATGTGCAATTATATTTTGTACGTTGATACGAACGAGCACACTTTTACTTTGAAGGATTTCTCGTATACTGTTTTTCTGCAAAACATATTTTCTTTCTTGGTTTGTTTTTCAGAAATATTTATGGAAAAAGACTGAACGGATCTGGACGAACATTGATACATAGTTCGAATATGACCAAATTTATGATTAGTCTTAGGAAGGTCACGAAAATAAAAAACAAACCAATCTAATAACACGGGTGCCGATTTTACGCACTACCAAAAACATCGGATTTTGACGAAACTTGATGCATATGTAAAACATTATTTCTCACTGTCCAACCAAAAATGGTTATTGTTCGTTGATAATGACGGACATTTCTACTTTCTGAGGGTCGAATTTGACCAACTTTGCGTGGTGGAGGTTTGCGCACTACTGAGTACCCCTCCAGCTATGTATGTACACTGTTGGCTAAAATCTTGAGGCCAATGAACATAAAAATGTGCATTTTGCGTTGTTAGACTCAACCACTTATTTGAGTAGAGCTTCAAAAGATGAAAATAAGAAAAGGGAAAATAAATAAAAACTTTTTAGCATTTAATTAGGAAAATGTAAACATTATGAAATTATCCTAAATACCAGCTGGTCAAAAATTGAAGATTATGCAAAAAAAAAGTCTTAAACAGGGTAGGAAATGCCCAACAAGAGGTCTCAGTAGTGAGTTTCACGGCCGTCATTGAAAATAACTTCAAACATTTGCTTTGATATAGTCAGTATAAGCGTTTGCAGAAGGCTGGCTTAAATGGTATTTCAAGTGATGAAGATAGCTTCACGAAGGTCATGCACTGTTTGGAATTGACGTCCATTTTCATAGACTTACCTTCCAATCCACCCCCAAACATTTTCAATGGATGGTCAAAAAGAATCATGTTATTTGCCATGAAAATGTCCTTGGTTCTGCGGCATTGTGGATTGCAGTGTTGTCCTGCTGAAAGATCCAGTCATTTTCACACAAGCGAGAGCCATCAGTCAATAAGGATGCTCTCTACAACATGCAAATGTAGCCAGCTTCTGTTTGACGCCCCTGTATAACCTAAAGCTCTTGTTTCATGGAAGGAAAAAGCACCCCAGATTATGAAAAAATCTCCTCCACTGTGTCGTGTAGAAAATGACTCCAGTCGGATATCCTAATTGTACCAGAAACGTTGGAAGCCATCTGAGCAATCCAGGGTATATTTTTCTCATAAGAGAACAAAATCTTCTTCCATTTTTCTATGTTCCATGTTTGGTGCTTCTTAGCAAAGTTTAACCAAGCTGTTTCATGGGAATGGAGGCGTGGCTTTTGAAGACGTTTACAGTTTTTAAGGCCTTTCTCTCATAGATGCCGTCTTATTGTTCTTGAGCTGCATTCTGCGTCCGTATAGGTCTTAATATGTTTCGACGATCGGCTGGTGTCTTGCCGACTACCTGTCGAGTCCTCCAGCTCAACGCCGGCGAAATTTTCTTGGGCCGACCACTTGAAATTCTCGATTCATATTTCTCAGGGTCTTTTAAGAAATTTGCAACAGCAGTTTTACTACGCCCAATCTCACCATCGATGGCACGTTGAGAGAGTCTTTGCTTTTGCAGTTCGACAATTCTGCCACATACAAACTCTGTCAACTTTTTAGCCTTTGCCAAGTTTTTACCCAATGCAACACAGGAGATGTCAGTGGGAGATATTGATACTGCTAATGCTTGAACACAAATGACTAAATTTCGTTACGTGTTTACCGATTAACACCTCGTTTCAGTATGGTATTAAACTTTTAACCAGCTGGTATTTAGGCTAATTTCATAGTGTTCACATTTTTCCTATTAAATGCAAAAAAATTGTTTATTTTTATTTTCCCTTTTCTGATTTTCATCTTTTGAAGCTCTACTCAAATAAGTGGTTGAGTCTAACAACGCAAAATGCACATTTTTATGTTCATTGGCCTCAAGATTTTAGCCATCAGTGTATGTAATTGGCAACGACATGAACTGGATATTTCTGTGTAATGTTGTTCAGAACCAACTTGAGTTACAAAAATGAAATTTATGAACAAGCGTGGTTTTATGATTAATCTGCATGCTGAAATTGCGGAGCAGGTTGTCCAAGGTTCGAACCGTGATATGATGCAGAAAACGCTCCACATTTTTAATCGTGTGAGCGTTACAAACCTCTTAAACAGTATATAGGCGACTCGCGTTGCTAACTCTTTGTCGTCCTCCTAGCCAACGATTTGATATTAGGGATAGCTACACTTGTACCTAGAAGCCTATTGTCTGGTAGTTTGGAAGGTGTCGCTTGAAATGTTGATGAGAATGAGAACCCTATTACTATAACTTGAATTAACCAACTGGATGGAAGTTGGTAATGTTTTGTTTTTCAAATCAAATATGTTAGCTATGTGTTGAACTGCATCGAATTTGTGTTCCATAATTTTTCTACACGAATTTTAATTTTATTAGAAACAAAGTCTGAATTACGACCAATTATACTGTGATATAATTGTTTCTTTTCTTATTTGTTCTCACGTACAGAATCGATTTCCTCATTTTCTAGGTATTTCCAATGTAAGTTTTATGAATAGAATAATATAAAAATGTTGATATTGAAATGGAAAGAAAATCGATTTCTAAATAATTTTTATCTATTTTTCCGATTTATCGAAAAGTAAAATGACAAGGGAAGAAAACATAAAAAATCTAGAATATTGCTGGTACAAAACATTGATGTCGTCTTGAAGACTGTGTTTCTAAACTTTTTATTGTAGATGTTCTTAAATATTGCATAAAACTGGTTGTTACCTTTTGATGTTAATATATATAGAATATTAAAAAAACTTCGCTTTAAAGCTATGCAATTTTTGCATAACATGTTATACAGAAGATTGGTAAGTTGACTTCCTTCCAGGTGCTATTCTTCGTTTACTATTTTCTAGAACTGTGATTTTAGCAAGAGTATAATTGAACAAAACAAAATAACTGCATAAAAATACATTAATATTTATATTAACCTGTACTGTGAGCAAAGTTCTGTGATATTCGTCAGGATAGAGCGCAGCCCAACGGCTTTAACACACCTGATTATTGATCAGCAGTTTCCTCATTCGCGTCGTGGTTTGCTCTAAGGGCAGGTAAACTTCATTATTCAATTTGAACAGACCACGAGCCTTCATATATATCGCTTTAGGATTAGGGACGTGTAACACACACATTCCTCGTGTAGCTTTGCGCAAATTTTATCAAATAACCTTTGTTAGGTAAAGTTTAACATCATTTTGTTTTTGCATTTCTTTTTTTTTAGGGCTACAAGTGATTAAAATTCCATCTCGTGCAGGTACGTAGTTAATAAATGGTAACAAGAACGAACTGCTTTGCCCTTAACTTCTAAACACTTTCCATTTCTCTAAATTTCTTTAATAGTGGGTTTATTTAAAACTCCGATTTTAACGTTCCGTCGCAAGAAATTCTCAACAAGTAGAAGTCATTAGTTCTTAATCTTCTAAGATTCTCACTTGAACTCAAAAACCATAAGACGTATGTTTTGGACTTTTTCACTAAAGTTATACCTGTGCTTCTTGCTTATATGATTGATTGTGTTTCCTATGGGCTCATTTTGGTTGTTTAGAATTAAGCACAAAGCTACACAATGGGCTATCTGTGCTCCGCCTACCACGGGTATCGAAACCCGGATTTTAGCGTGTATGTCCGCAGACATACCGCTGAGCCACTGGGGGCTCCTCTGGGTTCAACAAACTTTTTATTTTAGTAATTATGAACACTTCCTACAGACGACCTGCTAGAAGTTCACGAAACATAATCTCTTGACCACATTTTAAAACTTCTGCCCATAGATAATACCTGTGTTAGACGTTGGAGTGAATATTATTGTAATGCTACAAATTTTCAAAAACTAGACAATGTGTTTGTTTGTAATTTAAGCATGACCCTACACAGTGGGTTATCACTGCTTTGCCTGCTACAGGTATGAAAACCTGGTTTCTAGCATTGTAAGTCTGCAGACCAACCGTTATACCGAAGAGAAGAAATTATTGCTACTCTATCCCCTATCATCAAGTGTAAACCTGAAGTTTTCTAGATTTAAAATATGGTGTGTAAAAACAAGATTTGTTGTGCAGTTTTCTGTTTTTGTTAATGTGCATGTCGCTCTTATTTTAAGTTTTCAAATGTTTTCAGCAATACTTATAGTTGAAGCCATGTCATTTTCTCTAAGATGAAATACTCATAACCGAGAGCGAGGTTTTGCTCCTAAATAAGTCATGAGCAATTCTCTCTTTGACCTGAGATTTTTGCTGATGCTGCAAAGGTCTCTGGCGTCAATTTAACTGAAAATTCAGACTCAGGAAACTTGACTAATTTCTGGTGCATCCAGAATAGTAGATAAAATATTGCCCCTGAGAATTGATTTTGGCACCAAGGTAGCATGGACTATTGAGTGTGAACAAAGTTGAATGGTATCTGTTGAGCATGAGACCATGTGAGGATGTTTTAGCCAGCTAGAGTAACAAAGTCCTATCTTTAGATCAACCAAGAACGACGGCAGATGCCACTGGAAAACAATTATCAACGAGACAGAGATATTTTTTCAGCAGGTAAAACAGCAGACATCCAAAGGTGAGTGCTGTGAACCATTGAACAGTAGAGTGCCGCTAACAGTTAGGATGACCATGGACTGCAGTGAAAGGTAAGGTTGCACAGAACTGCAAGATGAACCGCAAGAGCATTTCATGTCTCTCTTTGCCACCTTGAACAAGGGACAAACTACTTATATAAGTGTCGGAGTTCTCACAGTACATTTACTTCTCTGTACCTGTGACAATAAAGGTATCACAGCAGGACATTGGCCAGAACTCAAGGTCACCTTGAATAAAACCAAGCAGTATTCAGTGGAGTGTTGAAAGAAATCTGACCTAATTTTTAAGAGTTATAAACAGGTAACTACTTGTAACAACTGGATTCAGGAGTAGACAATTCCATTATTCAGAACGAAGTACAACCATGGGCAAATATTCATATTTTAAGCTCAACTGAGGCTTGCTGTTGAAGTTTGTCTGGATCATCTGCATGGCAAAGTTTATGCTGTGATAGCTTCAGCAGATTAATAAAGTGTCCCCATTGATTAGGGCAGTGAGAGATTTTCCATTGAGGCCATGCAGCATTTTCCTGATTTAGGGCGATATCCACCTTAACCAAGATAATTTTTGTGATGGCTAACCAGCCAACCACACATCCTAGTGCTGAAATGCAACCATACGAGTTTTTAGTGAGTAGGCAAGTCTATTCAGTCCCATTAATACTTTATATACAACAATACATGACAGTGATGCCTACATCTGGATTATTCTATGATGGGAGGAATGTAGAATCTGCTTTACCTTTTGTGGCTTTGAGCACTTGTGAATCAATTACTCAGGTGTATGCTGTAGTTATTATGACTAATATAAGCAAAGTGGAAATTATAAACTCAGCAGTAATGATAGGTTTACATCGACTGCTGTATGAAAAATAAGCAATTTCATGACTGCCAATACATTTGAGATAAATTTTGTGTTTGTTTACAAGTTTAAAATATATGAATAAAAACCTGAAGATGGTACTCCAGAAAATTGGCAAAATAGGCCTTAAATTGAAACCAGGTATAGTGCTCACTTCACAGAAGTAAAGTTTCTCAGTAACATTGTAGGTGGAGAATGGATTCTCTATTGACCTTGTTAAGTTAGCAGTATTTGTATAAACTGGACTCAACCAGTGACCAGGCAAGAAATCCACAGTTTCTCGTTGTATTACTAATGGTTTGTAGCCAACTTCTCCAAAACATTATTTACTATCACTAAAACTCTGTTGAACTTTGGAGGGAATAAGGAAATAATTCAACAATTCCTGTAACTACAACATGCTGTAAAAGATGCTTCAATGCTGTCGTTTTAATGATAAGACACCGAATTCATATTAGCTATCAATGTCAGCAGCAATATAATTATGGCAGCGTGATCGCAGTTGCAGAAGAAAACAAAACATTTCTTCACAAAAGCTAGTTGTATACTTATGGCTCCCAAGCTCAGGTACTGTGTGGTGAAAGGAATGATTGTAATCCTGGCCTTCATAAAACAGTTATCATTACTAATATGATAAAAATTTCATCGTTTAGGTGGATCATGCTTCACTAGAATGTTTAATGAACCATAATGACCACGAAGGGATGAAAAGACATCATATAATAATGTTACATTTGTGAAAATCCCGATCCCATTTTCTGCTATAATACCTTCTAACCGATTAGGAACTTTTGTCACTGAGTAAGTGCAATGATTGACACTTTCGTAGCTCTTGGAAGAACAAGTGAAATAGACCAAATCCAGCATGATTGCTCCTTGTTGTTCAGAAAAAAAATGGTAGAAATAGAGGAATACAGTGCAAGTGTACGTGATCTATGGGATTTCCATAGTCGGTAAAGAGCACAGGAAGTGTGCTGAGACATTATTATAAATCACCAAGCCATTGCTTTTTAGCTGTGCTAAAGTTAGTTCTCTCTGGAGTTCTATTCAAGAAATTCTGCACTCTTTGCAAAAAAAAGGACTGGATGACTGAAATTTTACTTGCATTTATACTGACAGTCAATGGAGGTTCTTATGGGTACTTTTAAGTTACAATATTTGATACTTGTGTAAATATTGCATAACGTATGCCACCCAGCAGTTTTAGGTGTAATGAAGATGTGCTTTTCACATTATTATCCCGGTGTGAGGTTGAGAGGAAAAATTAATACAAACTGTTAAGCATATTTTTTTTCTGTTTGTTAATCATGATCAAGGGTGCTGGATAAATACTTTTGTAAATTATGCCTATACATAAAGCACAAAAATAAGTGTATGAAAAAAAACTAAACTAAACTAACGTGGCAGGGGTTCAGTTTAGAGAGAGAGAAATCAGAAGAGTTCTCTCCCCAACCGGGGTGTTCAGGAACGTTGTGGTTCCTCTTCGTACCCTTTCGTGGATTGTTATTAAGATTAAGTGGATTTTTGTTGTTGTTGTTTTTTTATTAAATAAATTAATTATTGTTATTATTCTTGACTATTTGGGTGGAGGATGTCTCTTCTAAATGTTGTCTTGGGTGGAGGCACGGGCAGCAGCGGAAAGGAAGGCCGGGACCTGTCCCGAAAGGAAGAGGTTGAGCAGATGTGAACATGAATATTATTCAAATCCAGATCAAAACAAAACAATTCAAACGGCACGATTCAGGGTCTGGCAAAAGAGTTCCCTGGGCTGGGATGTATAAATCCAATGCATGAAGATTTTGATGTGGGGGGAAACGGGAGTGCCCCGAGAAAACCCACTTTCAAAGGACAGGTGCCGAAAGTTTTGCCTGTCGTGTACCCTGTATCTGAAAAAAAAGGAATTCGTGTTAATGACATGGATTTTATTTATTTAGATTCTTTGTTGAGTAGATTGTGATTCTTGAAATATGTTGTAAGGTGAAATGTATTTTGTTGGTGCACTTGATAATTTGTGTAGTGATGTCGTTAGTTTGTTTCTATTTTCTGCTTTTAGATAATATTTGAGAGAAAGTTCTGTTATTCTATCTCTTATAGTTGGTAAATTACTAATTTGGTGTAGATAGTTTGTTGGCGTAAATGATGGTAGGCTAAATGCGGATTTTAATATTCTGTTTTGCTGCACTTGGATTTTCTAGAGTGTGTTATTTGACATATTGTATGTTACTTGACATCCGTACTCTGTTAGTGGACGGATGTAAGCCTTGTATATTTGTATAGTGGTGTTCGGTGCGCATTTCGATTGTTTGCCAGTTATGGTCTTTAGATATGAAATCCTTTTTCTGATTGATGAGTGTGTATTGTTTATATGTTTTTTCCATGTTAGTTGTGTGTCGAAAGTAACGCCAAGGAATGTGATGTTTTTGCTCATGTTAATGGTTGTGTTTCCGAGTGATAATTTTATTTTTTCCAGATTTTTTCTTTGCTTCTTAAGTTTCCTATAGAAGGTAATTGCTTGTGTTTATGTTGGGATTAACACGACTCTCCACTTGTTGCTCCATGTTGAGACGTTGTTTAACGATTCTTGTACGCGGGACATGGCCATTACTGGGTTTCTGGAGGTGCTCCAGATTGCGATGTCGTCTGCGTATTGTGAATTGTGTGTGTATGTTAGATTTGGAAAAGGTATGTCACTGACAAAAATTATGTATAGGTATAGAAGTGTGTGTATATATATATATATATATAGTATGTGTGTGTATATAGAGTGTGTGTGTGTATGTATGTATATATATAGTTTTTTTGTGTGTATGTATATAGTGTGTGTATATGTATA